>OY796860.1:6260000-7510000 GCA_963680765.1 Agrochola lychnidis | reverse complement strand
GTTCGAGTTAATCGAACCCTCAGCGAAAATGCATAATTGCATCAAACGCAAATATGCACATTCGCTCGTTCACCTAAATGTGGGCTAGTTCGCGTTTAGATCTCATTAGAGACACCACGTACTCGAAACCATTAACCATACCATTTTACCATACATTTTACCAATAATTAAGTTAGTTATATAGTTTACCATTTTCTACCAGTTCTTGTAATTAAGTGTTATAGTGATTTAATATAGCTATTTCCCCTATAATTCGAGACTTTAACTTAAACCATATATACCATATCCTATCAATACGAGAAAGGTGTGTTAGGTCACCATAGCGCCAAGCACTACTTTCTACAGCCTTCATCTAACCTGATGGAAAGTGATGATCAGACCGAAGGTGGAAGCGAGCTTCACCCGGAATCCGCAACCACAAAGGAATTGAGTATCTTGCCTCTAACTGCCGAAACACAACATTGCTATTAACATTGTTGCTAGCCAGGCGGACTTAGAACAAGCCCTACCGCTAGCCAAACCGAGCAGAAATTTTTGACTCCGCTGGGAATCGAATCCGGGACCTCTGGGTCTGAAACAGGTGGTCTTACCACTAGACCAGAGAGGCGGTTGAAATTGTTAAATGGCCGCCACAAGTGACGACTCAGACAGATCAGCCTCCAATCACCTTTTAGATTGATTAATATTTTAACCTTGGTATAAAAAAAATACACGGGCAGCCTGTGGGCTAGATATACGCAAAGATCGTACAACGCTCT
This sequence comes from Agrochola lychnidis, assembly GCA_963680765.1. Lineage (NCBI taxonomy): Eukaryota > Metazoa > Arthropoda > Insecta > Lepidoptera > Noctuidae > Agrochola > Agrochola lychnidis. The sequence goes on along the minus strand of OY796860.1, from coordinate 7,509,242 downwards.
CCGCGTTCAGTATAATAACGCATTTAGGATGCTGGTGGGGCTGCCCCGCTTCTGTAGTGCATCGGGGATGTTCGCGGATGCGCATGTAGATTGTTTCTACACAACCATGCGCAAAAGGTGCGGTTCCATGGTACGCAGGGTGTGGAGCATCTCCAACAGTATCCTAAGCATGATTTCAAGACGCCTAGACTGTGTTTTCATGGGTCGCTGTTGTGCCATCTCACATGGGTTGTCACAGCGGTGATCCACTACTATTTGTGTCAGTTTTTTTTTGTAATACAGTTGTAAGTGTTATTAATCATTTGTGAGTCATACGATACTTGAATAAAGATAATTCTATTCTATTTTATAAACTATTCTTGCAGTTCGTGCCAATACTAGAAAAAAAAACAATCCATTTTTAGCAAGCTAGGGAGCAAGCAAGCTACAGATTTTACTTTTGGAAAGTTAAAGATTGTTATTGTAATGCCAATCATCTTTTCAGATGGACAGCAGACGGTCGTGCTGTTGCCGTTAGTTGGGAGAGAGGGGGCGTGTCCATATGGAGTACGTTCGGAGCCCTACTCATGTGCTCGCTGGCGTGGGACTACGGCCTCAACCAGGACCTTAGCAAGTCCAACCCACTGGTTGTGTCTAGTTTAGTAAGTACCTAACATAATAAATGATATTAGACTGGTGACTTAAGTCATAGACATGCAACCCAACTCGGATCTCACTTAAGATGATTGCTCATAGAAAAATGTTAGTGTTGATTTTTTTTTCTATTCTCGATATTTGTTTCTAAGCCGACGTTCGCACGGACGTAATAAAATCGCGGGGGGATTTTATCGCGCACTGGATTTTCAACTCTCAGTGTTGAGCCGAGCGTTGAGAATCCAACGCGGTGGGACGCACTCTCGGCCCAGTGCGTTGAAAAAACACACTGTTGGTTTTTCAATTCTCGCTGCTAAGCAGAGCGTTGAAAATCAAGTGCACAAAATAATAATCGCCGCGATTTTATTACGTCCGTGCATACGTCGGCCAACTGTCTTACTAGCCTTCATAAACTTCTCCTTAATGTTTTTTTTGTTAAATATGCCAGATGCGGTCGTTATTTAACGTTAGGTTTACAAGCTTATATTTAATTTATTTATGCTGACACTAACAATGAGTACATTACTTCTTAAAATCCTTAACTTATTTTCCACTAATCCATTATTATTTTTGCTAGGAATGGGCGACAGAAGGTTACCAGCTATGGATGGTAAAAGTGGAAGGAGATTCAAGTACTAATATAATTCAACTGGACTTTGTCAAGAGTCCACTCAGCGTCAATCCTTGCATGGTGAGATATTTATTTTGATCTATTGTTATTTATTTACCAATCTATCTGAATGACAGACAATCTGCATTTAAGGCTGGTATTCCTCTCATGCTGACCATCGGCGCTGATAGGTCATGTATTTTTTTTTTTTAAGCGTTTTTAATCACGCTGACCGCTCAGCGCTGACGGCGTCAGTGCTGTGACGAGTTTTGCAACGACGAGCTACGCGCCGACCGACAGCGTCGACGATCAGCGTGAGAAGAAAACCAGCCTTACCGCAGTTTCCAGGAAAATTATTTCAAGAAAAAAATTGCGCACATATTCTAAAATACCACCTTTTACTGAGCTTTCCGGTTCTCATTTGCCCATTTAATATGTGTTGTTCTATCTGGCTTTTTTGCGGTAATCTTAGCTTCCTGTCGCAGCCATCCAACTTTGCTATAAGCACTCATGTTTTTGTCATAAAACCAGTTTCATTATAAGTATAATTTTTCGTCACCCCAGAGCAACCAAAGACACCTCTACTTACAAGCGGACGACAAACTCTACATCAACCTCGAAGACAACCTAACAAAACGAACGAAGATCTCCATCATAGACTCCTCATCAGAGATCTACCAGGCAGAGAACGGGCTACAAGACCAGCCTAATATGGAATATGAAAGCAGTACTAACTATGGGGAGTTCATCGACGACAATGAGTGCAGGAAACAGTGGATTATTTTGCCGTTGCCGGCTACTTATATTGCTACGAATTGGCCGCTGAGGGTGAGTTTGTTAATATCAATCTGCGTAGCCTTTTCCCAACTATATTGGGGTCGGTTTCCCGTCTAACCGGATGCACCTAAATAACAGTATTTTACATAGAGCAACTGCTTATTTGACCTCCATAATCCAGTTACTGGGTAACATGATACCCCTGGGTAAGACTGGTTGTCAGACTTTTACAGTGTTTCTATTTTCTTAATGTTCCTTGGGAATCATCGCATTTCCGAATACAAACGAATGCTTATTTCCATGTCCATCAATTATTAGATTTATCGTGTGTAATCATCAGTGATCGGAGTTGGTAGATTGATTTGGGGTAAATGAACTGGCACGTATATATTAGTATGGATATGCCTCCGGGATTCTGTGATTTTGAAATTATTAAGATTTTTTTTAAGGAATTTCAAATATTGCATTAAAAAAAGAAAATACATTAGGTTAAAAGAGTATTACATAACATAACATAACATCACGCCTTGTTTCCCCGAAGGGCTGGGCAGAGGTGTACCTGTAGTAGGTACACCCACATTTCGCCAGTTATGTTTAAGTCCCATGTAAAAGAGTATTAATAACTCTATATACTTCCAAGTCGATTGAGAGCGTCCGGTCTGCACCAAGTCCAAAAGGCAACTGATAGAAATCCGACGATTGACGAAACATGAAGATTGCCGAGGGACATTTAAAAAATAGAAATACTGTACGTTTCTGTTTACCCTTAAATCTTTGGCAGTCGTGTCAAAGATCTATGAATAGCAGCTGGTACCAATGGCTTAACGTGCTTTCTGTGGCACGGATGGGTCTCGATATGTAATGGGTGGTCACCCATCTACAAACCGACCGCGGTAAGCGTACCTTCGATCGACCCGTGCGGATGTTATTATTATGCCACGAGCCCCTATAGTTTGTTTCTACATTAATGTAATAGTTTCCAAGAAAGAAATTGTACATCTAGATCTTGTCAGCGTGTTTGGAGAGTCCTTGTTCCAGTAGCAGACTGCTATAGGCTGATGACGATGTGAACCTAGGGTTTTTGAGTAACTTTAGCAGAAAAACTCAAAGGTGCCATTTTTTACTTGTAGAAGGAATATAGTACGTGCGCGACTGCTAGTCACCGCCTGAAGTATGTGAGCAGTGAGACGGGGGAGGTAGACAAAGGCCAAGCTAACTCCGTCTGCCAATTTTGTCAATGGCGTCCTCCCCCGTCTCACCGCTCACATACCTCAGGCGGTGACTAGCAGTCGCGCGCGGTCTATAGTACAAATGTCAACAAAAAAGTTTTAATGCTAGCGGAATCTTGTCTCTGATATCCATCCGAAAATGTGCAATCTCCTCTTTCGATGTAATCTGTGTCCTCAAATAACGCTTTCGTCATTCTCGAAAAAATTACTTAAAATAATTACCCATTCTGAGCCTATTTATACGTTACTTTGCATAAATAATAAACGAAAAAATCATTTCACAGTACAGTGCAATAGACGAAACAGGCGTAAACGTATGCGTGGCCGGTCGCACAGGATTAGCTCACTACAACTGTTTGTCAAGAAGATGGAAGTTGTTCGGCAATGAAGCGCAAGAGAAGGACTTTGTGGTCGCGGGTGGCATGCTGTGGTGGAGAGAGTACATCGTTATAGGTAAGGCTCATGTAATCCTTACATAATATAAAACAACCCCTGCCGCGTCTGTCTGTTTGTCTGAACGCGATAAACTCAAAAACTACTGAACGGTACGCGTAAACCGTAAGAGATACATAAAATTAATGTTCTACAGGATTGTGCATCTTAAAAAGTTAAACGAAAAAGTCCGCGATAGAATATGTCTAGCTTCTAAAGATAACCCACAGTAAACATTTTTATCTTTCAGAATTTGATAAAAATTTAATCATTTCCTAAGCTATTTTGACCGGTATTATATTAATCCTTATTCAATAAAATATGACATCATCATTATGGCATATTTTAATCCAAATTAAATGCCCAATTTAAATAACATATAACAATAACATAAAAGATGTCATAGATTCAAAATTACGCTCAACAAAATAATAACGGGTGGCGGCAGCGCAACGCTAGGACAGGCATCAATAACCTTTTCCTCGGCTATTAGATATGCGATCATCGCTTTGCTTCCTTTTAATCCATGTAGTACGTTCCCGTAGGATAGGTCTTTAGTACCACCAAGAAACATATATGTCTCACAGGACCAGAATTGTCGGTCTTTAGGTACGCCCTTCAGATTTTTAATAGTATTGTTTATGTATTCTGGCCTGAAATGCCATAGATCTATGAGTATGGAAAAAGACAAAACTAGTACAGAATCGAAACCAGACTTTTCTAAAGCCCCTATGTTTTACCTAAAAAGCGCGAGTCTTAATGGGTTTAGAGCGGGCGTTTGTTTTCTATACGAACTATTGTTTAATTTTCTATGCTATGACTTTTCTATTAACTTTATTATGACTTTCCTCGTCCCTCAGGCTGCTACAGCATACTAGACGGTCACGACGAGATCCGCTTCTACCCCCGCGAAGCGAAACTCGACAACAAGTTCGCGAAAATCGTCCGCGTTCAGTCGCAGGTGTTCGTACTGGACATACTGGACGATCAGCTCGTAGTGTTCGGAGCCGACGCGCTCGTCACTATATACGAGCTTAACTGTGTGGATAATGGTAAGTGTGAGAGAGAGATATTTCAGTCGCAAGTGTTCGTACTGGACATAAAACAAATCAATCTGCCTAGCCTAGCCTTTTCCCAACTATATTGGGGTCGGCTTCCAGTCTAACCGGATGCAATATCAGTATTTTACATGGAGCGACTGCCTATCTGATCTCCACAACCCAGTAACTGGGTAATACGATATCCCTTGGTAAAACTGGTTGTCAGACTTTCGGGCTTCTGACGACCCGTAACGACTGTCAAAGATCCACAAATGACAGCCGGGACCAACGGTTTATCGTGCTTTCCGAGGCACGGCGGAGTCCACCCATCCACAGACCAACCCCGGCAAGCGTAACTTAACCCAATGAATCTACCCGTGCGGCTGTTACTACTTAGCCAACTGTTAGTGTGTTAGTGTTCATACTGGACATTTATGTTATGTATAGTGCTCAATCTAGATACAGAAGGCTTAAGCAAATCACTGCAGGGCAGCATCCGCTTGGTAAACATGCTTCCCTCGCACGCCAACTCACATAGACCCCGCTGGATCATGCCGTTTCTACTGTGGATCACACTACTCATTATTTTTCGAGCTGCAGCTGTTGACTGGCTGACTGGACTGTATGAACTCCTGCGGTAGCCTGTACATTAAAATTTGAGCAGTATCATGAATAAATTTTTTTTATTGTAAAATTATCGTGCCCGTGCCGTGAAAATTTGAATAAACAAGCCACGATACTACACGAAAAAGGACCATTATCTGGCGTTACGATACATTTGGAACGTTTTTTAAGTGTTCTGCCAAGCTACCCAGCTAAAACATATTTCTCTTTCCAGCGGGTAACATAGAGATGCGCTGCGTACAAGCAGTCGACGTATCAGCACTATCACACCCAGCCTGCGTGGTATCAGCGTCACTATGTCGGCTACAGGACCCTCCACAACGTCACCGCTCATCCACAGTTTTCGTGCATGTGCAACGTCAGCCTGACTCACTGGTGAGTATTGTAGTCACTTCGCGTGACTACGGTACCGGGATGATGTTAAATGAAAGGTTTAATAAGGTTAAAAACCGTAAATATAATTCAATTAAATATTGTAACTTTATGTTACTAGCTGCTTGACAGCCTCCTCGGAAATCTCTGACTTTCGAAACTCTAACTCGCATTAATAAATTCTGGAGTACGTTCATACTAATTTTGACCCGATGAAAATATTATTGAAGACGCAAACGTTTGCTCATTCTCTCAGACTTCTTGGCGATGTGAGCAGTGATACCTCACTCGCTCCCGGCTTTCTGACCAGCCTGCACATCATGAGGTTGCTTCCTGCATAAAACCTTACAGTAGTCAGTCTTATATTGAAAACAGTGAAGAATTCCTTCAGATGGCTAGAAACAGTTCTATCTACCCGTCCTGGAAACTGCTGGTCTAATGCTGGCACTACGCTAAACGTGGCGTATTTGTGCAAATATTTGCGTTATTTTGCTAACAAAAAATTAACTTAATTAGAATACATACAGGATATTATATTTAGTATTGCCCAAATAATATATTTTGGCAAAAACGCAAGGTGGCGTGCCAGCATAAGACTGGTGACACGAGACCTTGCAACCTTGGAAGGTGTTCCGCCATCTGTAGCCTTTAGGATTGAACACAACATCAGAATTTCAGAATTGCTCTAATTTACGTATAATATTTTTACGTACGTACGAAATAAACACAGTACAAAATGTGTTCTCGTTTTTTTTAACGACAGAAATTCTGTTGATTTTAAGAATTTGTAACTTTATATATTTCCAATATGGTTCATATTTTCAGGTGATCAACGCCAGCGGTAAGCTGATGATGGTGCAAAGGGAAGAGTATGATGTTGATGAAGACAACAATCCGGTGAGTTGAAATTGTAGACTTTTTTGTGCAATGGCGAATTTTGTAACACGATAAATATTCGAGATTCATCAACTTCATGATCGACACGCAAAGATCACTTTACTGCCTTGTTGGTCTATTGGTCGCAAGCGCCACTGCTGAACATGAGCTCCTGGGTTCGATTCCCGGGTCGGGCAAAGTATTATTGGGCTTTTCCATCTGGAATTCCTCAGTTGCAGCCCGGAGGCTGGATTTATGCCCGGTTGATGGCAATAGGCTGGCCCCCCTATTACATGGAACTGAAGAGCCCATACTACCTCAGCTCAAATTAACTTTTTATCTCGCTCGCACCATACTGCTCGCGGTTTGAGTGAGAGCGAGACGGAGTGGGGTGCTGGCGGCTCCAAGGCGCCAATAGTTTTGGTAATCGCTTTTTACGGCGAAAATAATGGTAATAAAAATAAAACATAGTCGCTGTTTTATAGTTAGTTCAATTATTATACAAAGTTTAATGATCTGATTTGAAGTATTTTTTGAATACTAGCCGTTTATTGTTCGGTTTGGAGGTAAGTTTGGAATGTGTTGTTATAGAGAAAGTTTTATGGAATCGTGTTTCGGTCAAACATAGTTGCTTAATTAACATTCATTCTTAACTTTAGAATAAAAAACAATGTTGCAGTATTTTGAGGAGCTCGTGGCTAAGTAATAACAGCCGCACGGGTCGATCCAACAGGTTAAGCTATGCTTGCCGGGGTTGATCCGTGAATGGGTGACCATCTTTACATACCGAGACTCCTCCGTGCCTCGGAAAGCACGTTAAGCCGTTGGTCCCGGCTGTCATTTGTAGATCTTTCACATTTGTTACGGGTCGTCAGAAGCCCGAAAGTCTGACAACCAGTCTTACCAAGTGGTATTGTGTTACCCAGTACTTAACAGTAAAATACTGCATCCGGTTAGACTGGAAGCCGACCCCAATATAGTTGGAAAAAGGCTAGGCAGATGATGCTGCAGTATTCGTTATAACCGAGAACCATGCTAAGCAATTAAATGTATTGTTTTATTTTATTGTATTGTTCTCTTTTTTTATGCACGTGTGTCTGTGACAATTAAACTTATTTTTCTTTCTTTCTTTCAATTTGAGGTAGATAAGCCCTTGAACATAACTAGCGAAATGTGGGTGTACTTTAGCTACAACTTTCCCTAACCCTTCGGGAATACGGGCGTGATATTTGTGCAGAACCTTATTCTTGAATAGAAGTTTTAGTAATCCGTTTTCGGTTCAAGTAATTAACCAATTTACGCTGTTATGTAATGAAAACGCATACATTACCCGTTAATGTGCGTGTCATTGAGTGTTCGGCACGCATAACTAAATGAGCCTATTTTACGCTGCACTACCCACAAATACGGTGAACAAAAAACAAGTTCGTTCGTAAAATATTTATTTATTATTCAGGTACACTTTGTTGCTTTGGATTATACCGCTCAAACTTAACTTCTAATATGACCTATGTGTATTTTTGCATGTACATCGTCAAATGCAAGAACACACTAGCGCCGTGAGTAACTAAATAGGTTACCTATACACGGAGAAGTTAGTTATAGGAGTTATTTACATATGAAACTTAAATTAGCTTAGTGGTGTTTGGTTCTGATGGTGAGCGTCTTGCCATGTAGTGAGATGGGACCGGTGGCCCAGCGGCGGACGATGTTGCCTTTTCTTCCGTAAGAAGTGCCCGACAGATGAACCCACGGACTAGCGGGGGGCAGGGGGTAGATCAGAGGGAGGTCGAAAGTCGGCACAGGCGCGATGATTGGTGCCGTGTCGATCACAGGGGTTATGATTGGCTGATGATGAACTTCGGCCACGGGTGCGATGATTGGTGGCGTGTCAATCACGGGGGTTATGATTGGCTGATGATGAACTTCGGCTACGGGCGCGATTTCAGCGATAGGGGCAATTGGAATTGGCCCATGTCCAATGGGGCCAATAGGACCGTGTCCGATAAGGCCAAGTGGGCCAATGGGTCCATGTCCAATGGGGCCGATGGGTACATGTCCAATGGGGCCAATAGGTCCATGCCCAATGGGGCCGATGGGTCCATGTCCAATGGGGCCGATGGGTCCATGTCCAATGGGGCCAATAGGTCCAACATGTATCGGTTCGAAGTGTGGCCTGGTGATTACGGGCGTGATTGGCTTGGTAACTATAGGTGCCGCAATCGGTAACGCCACAGAATGTACGTTTGGTCCTGTTCGTTTGACGATGGCGTTGAATCCTGACAAAGAGTCGGCAGTGTACTCGACCAGGCGGACATTGCCGTCAGGTTCGACCAAGGAGTATGCTCCTCGCACCACGTCACCGTTGCGGGTTTCCCACTGCGCTTTGTTGTCGCCCGTCGATGGGTCGTTTACCGCGTAGTTAAATCCGTAGTTTGGGTTCGGCTGGAACAATTTTATAACATAAGATATACTATATTTCTTCAAGTTTAGTGTTGTTTGAATCTACACAAATATTTATAAATGAGCCTCAATAAATAGTAATGTTTCACTTACAATTTTTTCAATGGTGGTAATGGGAACGTATGACAGTGTCGCGGGCGGAATCGCCGAAGCGGCCGCAATCAGAGCCAGCAGGCAGGTGACCTGTCAAATATAAAAAAGATTAAAATTGTAAAATTAAAAAACCTTCTTTATTCGCACCAAAAATAAAAAACCAAGGATTTTTGGTTAAAGATAAGGGTTAAAGACTAAAAGACAATGCTGCAAGGAGTAGGAGATTTCAGTGATCTTTGTCTTCTTGGCAGCCTCAAAAAAAGGACACCTAAAATCTATAGATCTTTCTTGACAGAGAAACAATAAGATTTATAAAACTCCGGAAGCTACTACCTACCGTGATATACATGTTCATGTTGCTAACAAGGTATTCCAGTGAGCAAACGAAGTGCACTGTATTTTGTCATTTGCGACATGCCTATTTATACTACACTGATTATTCGACCCGGCAGCGCCCCGGTTTCTGTCAAACATCTTGTTCTCAACCGGTCCGTTTCAGTGCTTTTTGCCTGATTTAGTATTCATATTTATGAATACTAAATCATACATAACTGGCAGTTAATTGGGGTTGTTATGTGTTAGGATGACGTATTGTTTTCTTGTTGTTCGGCTTTGTGCGTTTGACGGCCGACACCTAGATCATTTATTTATTTGGCACCTCAACGACTTTCTCACTTAAACATACACATACAAAAATCACATACAGTTTTAGATACTCATCACTTACAGAAGTGCACAGCACTAGCAGAGAACTTAATGATTACAGGACGTTTTAGTTACTCATCGTTAGTTGATTTAGTTACATAATAAACCGGCCAAGTGCGTGTCGGACCACGCACAATCCGTAGTTGGGATGAATTAATCCCAAAAACAAACTTAACTTTGTAGTTGAAAAATATGTTCTCCCATACGGAATGTATGGGAAAACATGTTTTTGCAACTGCAAAGTTAAGTTGGTCGATTATTACTCGTTAACTTGTAGAGCCTACTTAGCTGTGATAGTTTTCCTTTTAATTTCGTTATATAAACTACTGTTGTGATTTTTTTCACACACACTTGACTCTAACAAAAATTAGCACTTTAAAGCTTAATATTTCGCAAACGGATCCCTGAATCCAAAAATGGTTTGAATAAACTCACAATGTTTTTAAAGGACCTTTCCAATGATACCCCTCACTATGGGTTAAAAAAAGAAAAAAAATATAACATCACCACTTTACGTGTATGAGAGGTACCCTAAAAAAAAAAATGTTTTTCATAATTTTATTTTACCACTTTGTCGGCGTAATTAAAATATATACCTATGCCAAATTACAGTTTTCTAGTACTAAGGGTCTCGGAGCTAGACCGCGGACAGACAGACAGACAGACAGACGGACATGACGAAACTATAAGGGTTCCTTGTTTACTACGGAACCCTAAAAAATGAACTATGTTCACAAATACGATGGAAAGTACAGAAATATTTAACTAAATAACAAAAAAGACCTAAAAAGAAGGAAGTGGATACAATTTTATTATTAGGTAGCTTGTGTCGCACAGAGGTCTTGAGACTCCGAGCTGGTTAAAAGTCTCGTACGGAATTGACGAAAAAGGGTTAGAGAAGATGTTGATGCTATTGGTTCGTGTAGCGATTTTATTATAATTTCCCATTAGACGATTCATGGGTGCGGTACTACCAAGGTTAGTACGACTTGCAGTTGTGGCAAAGGTAATGGTCTCGCAAGCAGATCGAATAGTTTTCATTGGTACCTTTAGCATAAGCATAGCATCAGCCTAAAATGTTCCCACTGCCTGAGACACAGGCCTCCTTTCGGTGAGAGGGAGTACCTTTGTTTACAGTCGTTATCAGAATCGTTGATGAGTATTGAGGACCCCTTTCGAACGACTAGTGATCATATCACCAACCACTTAAAGTCATTATAAGAATCGTTGGTAAGAATTCTAACTAAGAATCATAGGCATTATGTTTTTAAACCCGTACCCTAATTGCGTAACTTATTTTCGTAAACAATTATGCCTAATTTGTTTCACGTTGACAGTTCAACAACATTCATTGCGTTATTTACGTTGTTGAGCTGATTTTTTTCCAACTTATGAAGCAATGGATTAGCAATCTGTTTCAAATCGAAACAGATTGTGATTGTGTTGTATTGCGCAATTAGGGTACTGGAGCACAATTGATAGTGTTTTTGCTCCAACAACGAAATGTGACAGTTACCCTCGAATCTTCAGGTTATTTGTATCTTAGATGACTTGTGGCCTACTGTACGGTAAAGGAGTGAAAATATCAAACACATTTCCAACATAGAGGACTCATGGCACCTTTTTGAACATTTTCATTTAAAATATAAATGTAATCTTCACATATACATACATACATACTTCATACTACAAATACTACCTTTACTACCTTTTGGAAGGGGCGACTAGAATCAATTTTATTATTTTGTAAATTTTGACGTTCAAAAGTGCCATACATGGGCCTATTTGAAATAAATGATTTGACTAAATAAATAAAATTGAAGTGTCTGTTTGTAATGTCAAAATAACAATTAATTAAATATTACAGTACATACAAAAAAAACACAATTTTTTTAATTTGTGTCTGGCTGTCTGTCTGTCTGTTTGTTCCGGCTAATCTTTGAAACCGGTGGACTGATTTTGACGAGACTTTTACTGGCAGATAGCTGATGTTGTTAGGCTTACATTTATTTTAGAAAAAGAATTGGGGACCACGCGGGCGACGCTGCGGGCAACAGCTAGTAAATAATAAAATATAATATGGTGCCAGTAAAAAATTACCTTAAGGTGCTTAAAATTTTCATTCCTTGACTGTACCCCTGATTTCTAGAAGCATAATTTTACTGACAAATGCGTGCACTGACTGGACAGGTCCACTCAATCTGTGTTTCTTTCCTCAAAAGACCACTTCAAACACCAATCTACATGGTTTTCACATGATCTGACCAAGATTATGTCTGGACTTTAAAAGAGACTGCGACCTCTGAGTTTGTTTCGGCCTTTCTTCTCAGAGTAGATAGGAAACGCCGACATTATCTAGTTAAAAAAAATATGAATGACGTGTAAAAGTGTTTGTACAAACCTACTTACAGAAATAAAATGATTTATAATTTACTAAATAAATAGGGATGAGGTGAAAAAAATAATTGTCTGTCATGTAGATTATTAAAAAAAATAACGTACACGTATTTTTTCTTTGCTTACGTTATCAAAAGATTACGGCGATACATTGTGTTAAAATGTGCCATGACGTCACGAGTCTGTAGCATTTTTTATTAATATGTTATAGCAAAAAATACGAGTCAAATATTTTTTATTATCTGACTGACGGAGCGCAGATCTAAAGAAAAGCAGCCACATTCTTCTAGATCGAATTTTGTTGCTTCGTGTCTCAATATGAAACTTTATAAAAGGTATTAGAAAATTCTAGACACACCGAGTGTCCTTACTAGCCGTTATTGGTCATTCCTTATCAGTGGTGCCAATTCCCTTGTTCACAAACTAAACTAAATTTAAGTTCAGTGCATCTTTTTCTTTCTATTTCATTAAGAAAAGGACAGAAGATAAATTTTAGTTTAGTCCTGTCAAATTAATCAGCGTTTGACGTAAATTGACGTAATTTTAGTCGGCAAGTTTTTAATCCCGTCTAAACTTGTATGGAGAGTGACAGGCGCTGATTAATTTTAGTTTGTGAACAAGGGAATCGGCACCAGTGACGAGTTAATATTGTTTTAAAGGAGTGGCGCTAGTGGACCATTGGGCGCCCTCTTAAAGTTTCATTGGAGGCAGGCCTTATCGTAAAAACATCCACATTCATACAGCACAGCATTATTAATGGTGTACTTTAAATCAACAATTATAGTCCGCGGAATCCACGAAGACGCGGCCCACTCCGCTCCGCGCCGTACTAGAGTTTAGCTTACAGTACAGTAATCGCGGAGTGGGGCGCGTCTTCGTGGATTGCACGGACTATAGTCGGTTTAAACAACCTTCTAAAAGGCTCTGGTTGCAGATTTCGGTTATCAACTCAAACCAGCTGTCTATCATAAAACTATTTCAGTAACAGGTACCTTGATAAATTTTTGTTTTGGGGCATGAATGTTCCAAGAAAAAATAATAATTTGGTGCGCTAGTTTATTTCAGCTTTGATCGGATTTAAGTAAATCAAGCAGTTTCTTGTTAGACTGTTCTGTTTAACTATTGACTCGGTGTGGACCTTCGTGTGGACAGTTATCTTCTATAAAAATAAATAAAATTGAAGTATCCGTTTGTAATGTCAAAATAACAGCTTTTTACTAAATGCATACGAAAGTCGAGTATCGGTACTTATAACAAAAAAACATTTTTTATTTATTTTTGTCTGTCTGTTTGTTTCGGCTAATCTCCGAAACGGCTGGACCGATTTTGACGAACCCTTCACTGGCTAATAGCTGATGTTATAAGGAGTAACTTAGGCTTATATTTTAGAAAAATAATTATGGTTCAAGCGCGCGAAGCCGCGGGCAGCGATTTGTTTTAACTAATCATGATGATATTTATAGTCATCATCATCATCATCAGCCTACAATGTTCCCACTGCTGGGACACAGGCCTCCTCTCTGTGAGAGGGAGTGGGTCGTAATCTACCACGCGGGCCCAGTGCGGGTTGGCAGATGTCACATGTCTTCGAATTTTCGGTTCTAGGACATGCCGGTTTCCTCACGATGTTTTCCTTCACCGTTTTGAGAGCAGTGGTGATGAAATAATTTACACAAAGTAAAGCGCCTGTCTGGGTTCGAACCTACGACCTACAACTCGTAAGTCGCTGCCGTTACCACTTGGCCACCACTGCTCTATATCTGACAGACGTTGTCCTGACCGAATACCGCCACCTATCGGGTCCGATTGTGAATCTAAACCATTCCCAGATCCCCTTGAACACACACAAAAAATTTCATCAAAATCGGTCCAGTCGTTTGAGAGAAGTTCAGTGACATACACACTCACAGAAGAATTATATATATAAAGATGTATAAATTGCAATGTTCTGTAAAACATTTCATAGCCTGCGGATCACTCACCTATTAATTGATGAAGTTGAACAATCTCTATTAGCTTGTGTAGCTGATAATAACTACAGCAAAAATATATTCAATTTATGTATACGTTTTCGCTCTACGAAAGAATAACTTCAGATCACAGTTTTAATGTCTTTATTTACATTATATTTACAGTAGATTAGTCGTTGTACAATAGTACTTACAAAGCATTTATAGACTAGTTATTTTAGTCTCAATTCTGACTAAAATAGTATCAATACACCAACACTCTCAGAAGACTTCGTAATTCAAGTATATGGCTACTTCAATTCAACAAATAAAACCTCAGCCAAGACCTTTCCTTGACCAGTATGGTAAATAATGAATATACCAAGGCTATATACAACACCAACTTCTTTCATGTCAGCCTCAATGTTTTGTCTTCAAAACTAACGTTCTACCATACAACGGTATTGGTCCTGTCGACCATTTATGAACTTTACCGTCAATATATTTCTTGCTGAATATTGTGACGTACGGTTTGTCTAATAAGGGGCCCGCTAATGGGACCCATCCTCCGTAGGAGTGCGTGAAGGGGTCCCAAGGTAGACTCCACTGTCCGAAGTTCGTTAGCTTCGGTAAGTTGGCAACAATGGGTGCTGTTCCGAAGCCATAGCTCACAGGACCAGCTATTGATGTCAGAGGACCGACAGTTTTCGCTATTGGTAACACTGGCGGATGTACGTTCGGGCCGATCTTCTTGACGACCGCATTAAACCCGGTGACGTCATTGGCTGCGTAGTCCACGACGCGGAGTGTTCCGTCAGGCTCGACCAATGAGTAGGAGCCCTTGACGACGTCGCCGTCTCTTGTTTCCCATTGCGCTTTGTTGTCTTTTGTTATTGGATCGTTGACGGCGTAGTTGAACGCGTAGCGGGGGTGATCCTGGAAAGTTAAAGTCACCTTTTTAGTAATAAATACCAAATCTTTTCTAAGAGTTTCATTATCAGGCTAGGATTTATTTTATATAGGTAGGGAGTCAATCAATCAATCTGCCTAGCCTTTTCCCAACTATATTGGAGCATACTTCCAGTCTAACCGGATGCAGCTGAATACCAGCATTTTACCTGGAGCGACTGCCTATCTGACCCCCACAACCCAGTAACTGGGGAATACGATACCCCTTGGCTGACTGGTTGTCAGACTTTCGGGGCTACTGACGACTCGTAACAACTGCCAAAGATCTACCAAATGACAGCTGGGACCAACGGCTTTACGTGTTTTCAGAGGCACGAGGGGTCTTGGTATGTAAAGATGGTCACCCAACCGCGGTAAGCGTAACTTAACCTGATTGATCGACCCGTGCGGCTGTTATTACTTAGCCAAGAGCTCCTCATATAGGTAGGGAGTAAAAAGCTTAAATAACATTTTGGTGAGAGCAGAGTTAAATAACTCATATCTACAAATGTTTCATTACTATTGGTCTGTCGGAATCTCGGATACTTACGATTTTGTCAATGACTGGAACTACGTTAATGGCACCAGCGGAAACAGTAGCAATCGCTACGGCGAGTGTGCACGCAATCTGAAATTATATACATTACAAGTTAAACCATAGTCATTTCAATTGTTTTCACTTCGTAACCAGCAAAAATAAATCTGAGACGTGGACTACAATTCCCTATAAATTTATCGGTCAGAAATAGTTTCTCCCGAAACTTGAAACTCTGTTTGAGATAACCTATCCGATACAGACGTAATCTTCCAAAGAACGTTTAACTGCATCATCAACTTTCAGACATTGATATCCAACATAAATAATTACCAACCATTATAAAACGATTCATATTGTCAGCAGTGATACGCAGAATGTTCAGTTGTCAGTAAAAACACAGTCCTTTTATAAGTCTAACGATGGTAAAACTCGTGTGACCCGTTTGAACATACTGGTTCGTTATTCACATGAAATATGACCCAATGTATGCAAAAAATGTTGTAAATGAGCAAATATTTTTTGTGCTATGTACGTCGCGGCTTCTGTATTTGGCATAGCATTTAGGGTTACCTCTGAAAGTATTCTTCAGGCTCAAAAGTATAAATAAATTCGCTATAGATACTTATGGGGTATACTTAAGCTATGCCCGGTTAATGGCAATAGGCTCGCCCTCTATTACACGGGACTTAAACATAACTGGCGAAATGTGGGTGTACCTACTACAGGGACACCTCTGCCCAACCCTTCGGGGAAACAAGGCGTGATGTTATGTGTTACGTTTACTTAAGCGATAGGTGTCCAGGAAAAAATTTGGGGTGAACAATGTGTTTTTTTTCTTCAGCGCTATCATAATAATTATGTAGTTGTTCCTGTTTATAACAAACTAGCTTCCGCCAGCGGCTTCGCCCGCGTGTTACTCAGTGATAATAAAGCATTCTAATAGTGAAATAATTGTACAAATCGATCCAGTAGTTTTTGAGTTTATTCATTACAAACAAACATACAAAAAATTTAATCTTTTTATAATATTAGCTTAGACAATTTTTTTTAATGCAGCAATGAAAACCCATCCCATATCAGCCTTATAGCACCCATAGCACCCATATTCAGCATAGACAATTAGCCACCTCACTTTAAACCACTTTATGGCAGACATTAGACTGAACCCTTCCTGAATTTCCTCTATTAACTTGGCCAACCAAAAAACAATCATGTTTACATTCATAGACGTAAATTAAACTGTCAATCATGTGATTTACGACCTACACTGTCATTCTTGCATATCTCCAATCTGTCATAACACAATTAGCATTGGTTTAATACGGTTCTGTCCGAAGTAGTAATTAAATAAATTATTTAAAAAACAAAATTACCAAAGCACAGACCACTTGTCTTAGTATTATCATTGATGGGTCTACACTGTTGTCTCATACCTATTAACACTGTAATTTGAAAACATTGTAAAAACCATTTATTTTTGAAAGAGTAACCGTGGAGTTTCTTGCTGGCTCTTCTCCATAGGAAGCGACCAATTGGAACCGTGCACCTAGCTTCGGACGTTTCATAAGTACACTTGTAGGTTTATATGAAATAAAATAATTTGAATTGAACTGAATTGATTACTTGCCCCTGTTACATGGGACTAACTAAAAAAACATAACTGGCGAAATGTGGTGTACTTACTACAGGTAAACCTCTGCCCAACCCTTCGGGGAAATAAGGCGTGATGTTATGTTATTATTATTTTTTCATGTTATGATTACTTGCTTTTATTTAAGAAATATAACGAGCGTTTGGCTGAAATCTCAATCTCAATATTAGGTACACATCGCAATTGGTTTTTCCTTTAATTAAATATTCAAATGTAAATAAATATCAGATGTGCGTGCAAGCATTAAAACATACCGTTAAAATATTAGCATAATTGTTAATTATATAATTTTGCGGAAACTACCAATTGACCGGATTGTAGTTAAATTTAATTACAGGTTTTTTTTTATTTCAGCTTATCTTTGTAGTCCTTAGATAACTATTTCTGGAGTGTGCTATTGTGTGGCGTGCGTATATGACCAAAAGTATGAACGTAAACGAAGCAAAAGGAGTATGTAAGGAGCGTAGCAGGTAGCGTTGTGTAGTTTCTGCCTACCCCCATGGGAAGAAGGCGTAAGTTTATGTATGTACTATCGAAGAAACGCATATCTGTACATTGTAAAGACTATTCTTGCTTGCAGCACTCGGCCGCTATAGTATTGCTTCCCTACGAAAAAAAAGGGTCGTGTGCACGGGATTTTGTTTTCAAAATGCTTAGATATGCGTTACCCTGATGGTACCTATGTGCCATTAAAATAAACAAAACTGAACTTTGTTTTGTTGTAAATTGTGTTCTTGATTTATGATTTTAACTCTATTATTTAATCTCAGGGCAATAAAACAATTCGATACTACCACATGGTGGTATAACATGCTTTATTAGTGCTAGTCTGACTTATAATTAGCAACATAAATATTAAATATCTTATGTACAATAGTTTCTTGACTAATCCAACCTTAAAACTTTGAAAGGGGACTCACATTTGAAGGCAAAGTATAGAAGTAAGTAATGGACAGCGGCATTAAGACGTATGTTTTTTTTCTAAGATAGCAGAGTTGCAGTAAATCAGTGTTTGCCGTAAGATCCACCCGCGCCCCACGGGTTGAGTAAGCCGTAGCCAAGGTCAGCTAATGTTCCGTGGCCACCTATAGGGGCTTTGATATAACCAGCACCCAAACCGGGTCCGCCGTATCCAAGACTATCGCCTTTCAAACCTCCGTAACCGCCATACCCTGCGAGGAGACCATCACCCTTAAGCCCCGCGTATCCGCCATATCCAGCAAGACCGTCACTCTTAATTCCTCCGTATCCACCATATCCGGCCAGACCATCGCCTTTAATTCCGCCATATCCACCAATTCCTATTAGTCCATCACCTTTAAGTCCTCCGTAACCGCCAAGTCCTACCAGACCGCCGCCTTTAATGCCTCCGTACCCTCCGTATCCTGCTAGAAGACCATCACCTTTCAGTCCTCCATACCCGCCAATTCCGATCAGACCGTCGCCCTTTAGACCGCTGTAACTGCCAAGTCCTGCAAGTCCTCCCCCGTATCCTCCATACCCTCCGGCCAATATTGGTGCTTTGATTATTGGACCTGGCAGTGGAGCAGTGTATATTGGTCCAGGTTTATAGATAGGCAGAGGTGCTGAATATACTGGTCCAGCTTTGTAAATAGGACCTGGGAGTCCTGAGTATGATGGTAATAATGGCGCTATAGGTGCATAGGGTTTAGAAATCGGTCCTATTGGCCCGTATGATGCAATCGGCGCGATTGGTACAATTGGGGTCTTAATGATTGGTGCGATTGGTGCTATCGATATTGGCTTTACAAGGTTGGCAGTAGATATGGCTCCACCAACGATAGGTCCTGATATGAGGGGAGCTCCTGCTAATCCTCCTAAGTTAGCCACTGGTCCTACAGATATGGGAGCAATGGCCGATGCATGACCCAATACCGGAATGGGTGCCTTGTAGATTGATGTTGGTATGGGCACTGGGTGCAGGTTTGGGCCTATGCGCTTCACTACTGCGTTGAATCCTGATTTGTCATCTGCCCAATATTCTACGATTCGTATACTGCCGTCTGGTTCAACTAGTGAGTAAGCCCCTGTAAACAAAAGACAAATAAAAGAACCGTATTGTCAAAAAGTTTTATCAAAGCTTTTTTAGTTCAAATGTTCTACCTTTTACTACGTCTCCGTCTCGCTTCTCCCATTGCGCCTTGTTGTCTCCTGTGTGTGGGTCTTTCACTGCGTACTCGAAGGCGTATCTGGGATATGCCTACAAGAAATAAATACCCGATTAAAAAAGAAGGCATAATTTTAATAACACAGGATGTCGATAAAACTTACATAATAATCTACTGAAGCATGGCCTGGTGCATATACAAGTCCTCCTCCTAGTCCGTCAGCCGCTACGGACGCCGTCAAGGCGAGGAGGCACGATATCTGCAAAATTCAAACTCCACTTCACAAACATATCCTTAAAACATGATAATTCAAAACAAAAACTCATTACACGAACCGCTACGTAAATATTCATTATGCCGGAGACGCACTGACGTGATGTCAAAAACGCACTGGTTAGCAATCAGCACTTTGAAGGCATTTATAGGCGATTGGTTTAGACCTTCATGTCCTATGTTGCGGATGTGGAATGTTTGGCGCGCACTCGCTCTAGCTGTAACAACAATCACCCAGAATTGCATCAGGCTTCCTCATTTTCATAGAACAGCCTTCGGGCAGTGAAAACGCGCGTTAATATGTAAAGAGGGCTCGATGCCTCGGTATGCAGGACGCGCGGGTCAGCGCGCGAAGAGTTTCAGTTAGCTTCAAAATCGGAAACTGATCAATTGCGTCGATGATTTATATGATTGCCATCCGTGATAACTTAATATTTGTAAATCTAAGGTTTCTACGCATCGTGTTGTTTTGCTGCAATACATTTAAACGCGTTAATGATACGACGTTTTGCTCCAATTGCGTCTCTGCGTGCGGCTCTGGGCGTCGTAAACGCCCGGTTGATTGCACGCTCCACTGACGGATGTCGGTCAGTGTGATCATTATCAGATATTACTTGTATAACATTAGACACCAATATTTTTGCACCTGTTTTATATGCTCGTGAACTTGATAGTAATTATTGATTTCAAGGTACGAACACTTTACTTGCATATAAGTATGTAGAGTGTGAAATCGTTCAGTAAATCCAGCGACATGAAAATACAAGAACAAAATATTATGTTACAACTTCTATATTTTAAATATGGAGTACAGAACTGGTTTTATGCTTAAGGTGTAAATTACTTACCGAAACATGCAATTAAATGGCATAAAACAATCTATTTACTATAGGCCAGTAATAAAATAAGACAGTTATTACTATTTAATTCTTGTATTTTATTCGACTCGTAATACTCTAGATCGAATCCGCTTGGTTGCCCCACATATTAATTACAAGATAACATGATAGTTGTCAAACTATATTTTAGATTTTAAATAACGTTTGTTGCACAGTAGCACAGGGCCACAAAAACTTAAGAATGCAGCTGCTCTTTGCAAATCAGTATCTTGAGAATGTCGCATTTGTTCTCTGATAAAAATACTGCCATCATTAGTATTTGTTTGGCACCTTAACAGCAGTAATAAATTGAAACTTTAAACCACCATCTTCATCATATCAGCCGAAAAGACGTCCACTGCTATACATAAGACCTCATCCAAGCATCACCCCAAATGTCAGTCCTGCATTTATAGAACTAGCTTTAGCCTGCGACTTATCCCGCGTGTAGGTAAAAGTATCCTATCTCTGAACCCAGGTTATGGTCTACCCGTGTGCCAAATTTAATCCAAATCTGTTCAGTCGTTAAGGCGTGATAAGGTAAAAGACAGACAGCCAGAGTTAATTTCGCATTTATAATATTGTATGGATGTTAAAAACTAGGGCATGCCTCCGCTGCCGGCGTCGGCTCCTAAAAATAACGCCATTGGGAACCGGCAGCTGAGATTAAAAATATCGGCTGCCGGCACCACCGGCTCCCATAATGGACACCGACGGTGCGGCGTTTATGAAAACCCTTCAGTATTCAGAACTCGTAACTAACTAACCCTAACTAAAGTATTTTTCTATATATTCTAGTTGTAGGGGGTCACAGTTCCAACCTAACCTACCTAACCTAATCTTTTTTTGCGAGTAAAAATATTTAACCTAACCCGGACCGGACCTAGTTCGGTTCCGGGTAGTACTTGATTACTGTAATATGGAAATAATTGATTATGAAATATATGAATGGAAAAAAAAAATGCTTTATTACATGTTTTTTTTTTTTTTAATTATGCCTGCCCCGCCTATCTACTCTAATATGCCAAATTGTCAACCCCATTTTCCGCTTTTTTGTTTCAAACTCAGCGCCAGCAGCCAATTCAGCAACCGGCGCCGGCAAACAATTCGGGAGCAGGCGCCGGCAGCTGAGGCACTTCCTAAAAACTAATATATTTTTATCCCATTGTCCTCAGGCTTACAGCTGCCTCCCAGCCACGGTCCTCGCATCCTGCGTCGAAAGTGTCTGGTCCTGTGGCAGTGTCACCGGCTCACAAACCCAACTCTCCCGAGCTCTATGGCTATGGTGTGGAGCCCTAGGGGCAAGGGTATGGCTCCCTCTGCTACCAAGGGATGCAACTAGACATCCTGATTCTGGAAGACATACGTTTATGGCTAAAAGGATCATGCTGCCGTTCCATCTTAATATTTATCCACTGAGTGAGTAGATATGGTCCTTAAATTCTTGTATGGTAGCGTGGTGTTAGAGAGTGAATGAGAATGAAAGAGAAATACATAAAATACAATAGACGTATTTAGTAACCTGTTCCGCTTAGCTATTTCTAAAGAGCCATAAAAAACTCCTGTAAGAAAGCGACACGTGTTTCACCTCTCAATGAGGCAACCTCAGGATGACGATGGACTTGTCGCGAACCCGAACACAGCGTGTTGCCACACCGAGCGCTGAGCGCAGACTGACTAAGAAATACATTTTGCGCTGACCCCAAGTAACATGGGTCAAGTGCAAGAAGAAGATATTTAGTCTTCTGTACTGCTTCTTCTTCTTAGGTAATCTAAATAAAGTCAGTCATGTACCGGTTTACGACTATTTTATTACTTGACAAGTATTTTGTGATTAGCCCAGCCCCTCGACCAATTGGGTCACAAAAGACAAGCGTTTCGTACGAAGATCTGCCGTCAATGGTCACTGTGAACTTAGCTTTCTAATTTGTTGCGACCCGATTGGTCGATGGGCCGAGCTAGGCCGGCGGACAACGATGACTCACTATTTTCTTAACGCGAATGGACTATAGTCATTTCTTTTCAAATACTTAATTATTAGTTTTTTGTAACATTGATAATCTTGTTGACAGCAATTTTGTTCGACGACGCTATCCTACTTGGAGCTGAGAACGACACAACACTGTACGCATCAGACTCAAACTCAGTCTTCTCGTTGCCGTTTTGTGTCGTCAACAGAACAGTAAGTTTAATTTTCATTACAATAATTGATTTTTATAAAAATATCATCTATTTTAAAATGCCTATACAAAATATGATAAAATTTAAAAAAAAATTGCGTACATCCCTATTAGTATTAACAGAAGGAAAGGAACTTATTAAAACCTATATATTTCAGTTGCATCCTGCTTCCTCCATTACAAATTCAATTATCTACCCAATAAACATTAGTAACAAAGACTTTTCCAAATAACTGGCAATTTTACGCCTTAATAACTAATGATATCCTAGTTATTTACCTGACAAATTTGAAATTGATGCATCCACCAGATATCCTTACCGATAACTGCAGGTCGGGGCACTCGCTGTAACTTTACAGTACCAAGTGATTTGAGTTTGAGTTTGAGTTTGATGAAAACTGATAAAATATGGTGCAACTCTTGAGTCAGCACAGACAAATGGAGCTTACGACAATACTCATAAGTCACCTTCTGTGATAACAAGCTTTTATTTATTACTTTATGCCAATTTGAGCCGTATGCAAAAGTTACTAAAGTTGAGTTTCAATTGCTTTTGAATTAGTAGGTTGAATGGCTTGCATTAATATGTCATCACTAGGCTTAGCTCGTCAAAATTGCTAACATATGTTCCAATCAGCGAGGAGATGTTGACGCATTACCATTAAAGATACTATTAACACGAAAAAAACATCCTTTATGATTATACTAGCTGCATCCCGCGGTTTAACCCGCATAAGTCTTGATATCGTGTGAATATCGGGTTAAAAAGTAACCTATGTCCTAACCCAAGTCATGGTCTACCCATGTGCCAAATTTCATACAAATCTGTTCAGCCGTTTTAGCGTGAATGCGTAACAAACAAATAAATAAACAATCAAACTCACTTTCACATTTTGTTAGGATAAAGGACTTCTAGTTTGTCATAAGAACACCCTGCACAGAGCATAGTTCTGGCATTCACATAATGCCGTTAATAAATCGTCCTTCATTATTTTCCTTCAGAGCCAAGTCTACCTCCACCAAATCCTACGTCAGCTGCTCCGACGTAACTTGGGCTACCACGCGTGGGAGATAGCGCGTTCTTGCTCACAACTGGCTTACTTCCCGCACTCCTTAGAACTGCTTCTACATGAGGTGCTGGAAGAAGAGGCTACGAGTAAGGAGCCCATACCTGATGCACAGCTGCCATCTATTATTGAGTTTGTGCATGAATTTCCTGTGTATTTGCAGGTGAGTGACCTTTTGATATATTCTTAATCTTTGATATAGTTTATTCTATAAAAATCTCACTATATAGCGAGTTATCATTCTATCCATTGGTAGGGATTAACAGCTCACTTGATTCAGGCGTGACCTTGCGGAAATCCATGATAAAATACAATAGACATGGTTATATTTAGTAACCTGTTCTGCTTAGCTATTTCTAAAGAGCCATAAAAAACTCCTGAAAGAAATCGACACGGTGTTTCACCTCTCAACAAGGCATCCCCCGGATGACGATTGACTTGTCGCGAACCCGAAAACGGCGTGTTGCCATACCGAGCGCTGAACGCAGTGTCTCAGAGAGAAAGAGTGAGAATGTGTGTGTCTTTGCGCCGTGTTCGCGACAAGTCAATCGTCATCCTGAGGATGCCTCGTTGAGAGGTGAAACACTTGTCAATTTCTTTCAGGAGATTTTTATGGCTCTTTAGAAATAGCTAAGCGGAACAGGTTACTAAATATATCCACGTCTATTGTATTTTTTAGGTCACTTCAAGTCCACTTTACCTGAGTTTTCACTGTCAGATTTTTACAGAATAGATTGCCAGAAGTAAAATATTCGCTAAAAGTCGCATAGACAGTGTTAAGAGCCTTGCTATAAAATTTATGTAAATTAGGTCTATTATTTATCAAAATCTAGCTCTTCGGCGATAACAAGATGTATTTGTAATGTGACATAGAAATATTTTTTCAAATTAAAAATGTTTGCATAATTCGGTTTATTCGTATTTCGTGTGTTTGCCTGCAATCTTTTCTGTAAACTGCTTTCCTAGTAAGTAGAACAAATGTTGAATATACATCACACCGTCACACCTACTAAACGTATGCAAATGGATTTATAAAAGATTGCGCGTTTAACAGACAAATGAGCAAATAGCCCATTATACATGCTGCTAGTCAAATGGGACGGGTGGCATATAAATCGTTGGTGGTACTGACAGGCGTTGCCATGCAAAAAGGCATTATCTATTACTAGAACTTCAATGAATCACGTCTATAATTAATGTATTAGGGTAGTTGCCTAGGTAAAAAAAAAGAAATTCTATTAATAAAAAAATATTAGACACGTATTTTTTGCTTTATCATATTAATCAAAAGTAACTTAGAAAACAAACAAACATTAAAGTTGGGGAGTTCGCTACGTCACAACGCAGTATGACACATTTTAACTCAATGTATCGCCTTAATCTTTTGAGTACGTTAAAAAAGAAAAAATACTGTGTCAAAAAAAAAAATTTTGGACACAGGCCTATTGGCCTTTGGCCGTGTTAGGTATGTAAAATAAAACGTGCGTTTTGTGTGCGAAGTTTCTTCATAATTTTAGTCAATATTTAATCAAAACAAAAGGATTATGGACCTTGAACGTTTAATAAAATAACGTGCTTAAAAAGACCGCTATTGAATCCATTACATTATAAAATACATATTTAACTGTAACTAGATGACCCGGTGAACTTCGTACCACGTGAGACAAAATTTAGTTATTTTTTTCGATATTTCGGCTGTTCCTATGAGTTCTAACTAATTTTAAAAAAAAATTGGTCGAGCCATTTTCGAGTTTTTGCGAGACTAACGCACGGGAATTGATTATATTATGTATTACTGTTTTGCCATGTAAATGTTTAGGGTGGACCACCCTTATCACTGGGTTATGAAAAATAAATTACGACCGATTCTCAGAAAT
The DNA here is from genome assembly GCA_963680765.1 of Agrochola lychnidis. NCBI lineage: Eukaryota > Metazoa > Arthropoda > Insecta > Lepidoptera > Noctuidae > Agrochola > Agrochola lychnidis. The sequence goes on along the minus strand of OY796860.1, from coordinate 7,483,501 downwards.
ACCGAATATACATATAAAATTTCATAAAAATCGATTTAGCCGTTTCGGAGGAGTATGGCAACTAACAATTTGACACGAGAATTTTATATATATCGATAGATATGGTTAGAAAGGGGTTGAGTACCGAAATGACGACTAATAGTTAAGTCATCATCTGCCTAGACTCTCCCAACGTGTTGGGGTCGGCTTCCAGTCTAACCGGATGCAGCTGAATACCAGTATTTTACATGGTGGTGGTCTAATATTAAGTAAGTATGGAAGAAAAAGACATGTGCCGACCCCTAATAAATTGAGAGAAGTTTCGGGTGAACAGATCTGATTTCCGATTTTACGGGACAACTGCATTGAAAACTCGGCATTCGAGGTTAAAATACGGGCCTGGTTGTTTTTTTATTAAAAATCAACATTAATTTTTTTATTACTAATATTTGGCATAATCAATTAAATACAATTGCTAAATTTCTTAACGAAAGTGAAAGACTTTAAAAAATAATATTAAATATTTAAAAACAACAATTTTAATATTATCTGGAAAGGAAAATGTGAAATAATCAACTAAATAACCTATACTATGTAAAGTTTTTTTAATTCATAAAGAATAATTCATAATTCACCCTTAAAACAATCATAAATCAACAATTGTTAATTATTTGGATAAGAAAATGTAGATTAATCAACTAAATAACATATACAAACAAATTTTAACTTTCCCAATTAAATATCCTTAAAACAGTAATGCTTGGAGTTTCCCTACGTGATCGAATCAGAAATGAAGAGATCCGCAGGAGAACCAAGGTAACCGACATAGCCCGAAGAATTGCCAAACTTAAGTGGCAATGGGCAGGGCACATTGCTCGCAGAACGGATGGCCGATGGGGTCGAAAGGTTCTGGAGTGGCGACCACGTACCGGAAGACGTAGCGTTGGAAGGCCTCCCACAAGATGGACCGATGACCTTGTGAAGGCCGCAGGAATCCGCTGGATGCGGAAAGCACAGAATCGGTCGAAGTGGCGGTGCTTGGGGGAGGCCTATGTCCAGCAGTGGACGTCTTTCGGCTGAAATGATGATGATGATGAAAACAGTAATAAATATTAATAAACACAAAAATTTATATTGTTCGAATAGGAATTTTTATCATTAAATGCCATTGAATAATAAAATTATGGGACAATGGAAAATTCGTGCCTGAAATACGTGACAACCCGTAAAATACGGGACATCTCGTCACTCTAGATAAGGGCAAAAGAATGATGAATCTATCTACCTTTACAACTTTAACGCTCGATCAAACAGATAGCATTTCTCTTTCAGACAGTGGTCCAGTGCGCAAGAAAGACAGAGATAGCGCTATGGGCGTATTTATTCTCAGCAGCAGGCAAACCAAAGGAATTGTTCCAAGAATGTTTACAACGCAAGATGCTTGACACAGCCGCGTCATACTTAATCATACTACAGGTATATATGAAAAATTTTCAGATAAAAACTAGATTATTTATAAAACGTTATGATTCTGAATTAATTATGTTTTCTTCTTGCAGCTGTTTAAGGTACATTAAAACAATACTGTCCGCTTGTTTGCGCGAATTTCTACTAACCGTAGACTCGACCAAATGTACTTTGTTGAGAGTAGCGATACTTCTTCTTTACTTCTTTGTAATATTCAAGGCAATGGCACGTAAAATTTTATCGGAGAGGCAACCGGATGGCGAGTGGTAATCTGGATCTTGAAGTGATACTGAACCCCCGTACCGTCCGAATGGACCCCAAATAGACGGGGGCTGAGATATGGGGGATTGGGCCTAACATAATTTTTTTTTGACATGGCATTCAAAATTTAAGCTCTATTATGTGCAAGGAATTTGAGTGTATCAATGCCATCTGGTTTGGATAAAATTAACCCTCATTTTCGATGATAAATCATCGGTAAGGAGTTTCTAGAATTATTTACATTATTTCAATTATAACGATGTAGGGGGGTGGCAACCGGATGGCATTGATACACACAAATGCCTTGCACATAAGCTTAAATATTGAATGCCAGGTCAAAAAAAAAAATGCTAGGCCCCCATCCCCCATATCTCCTCCCCCGTCCATTTGGGGTCCATTCGAACGGTACGGGGTTCGGTATCACTTCAAGACCCAGATTACCGTTCGCCATCCGGTTGCCTCTCCGATTAAATTTTACGTGTCATTGCTTTAACTATAAGGAGTAAAATCTATTTAAGCCTATGTGTAGCTGTAACGCTTTTGCCACTTAGAACAGCGAACCGAAAGCGTGGCGTGGCAAAAGCGACTTTTAAATGTGCTACGCTCCGCATTCGCTTTTCTGTTTGAAGCCAGGAATACACATGCTAGTACAGATAGTGTCATCCACGAAGACGCTCCCTTGCTCCTGCTCTATGCTCCAACGTTGTTGCAGCTGAGCACATAGCTTAAAATTCCCCGACTAATAATCATGATCAAAACTTTGATTCAACCCGTCCCATCCTTGATGTCCTTCCTCTGGTTAACGCTCTAAGCCGAGGTTCGTACCCCACACTTAGCGAGCGTTCACCTAGTTTTAATTAGCATAGTTGAATAACCCCTGGCTGGAAGTTTTAAGTGTAGTAGCTTAAGGCACCTACAGGAAAGCCCGGTTAAGTAGTCAACTACGAAATGAAATACCGAAAAAAAAAAAAAAACGAAGACGCTCCACACTCTTCTTCCTAAACACGATTACTGTATTGTAAGGGAGGGGCGCGTCTTCGTAGATGGCACTATCTATAACTTGTGTATGAACTTGCATACTTTGGCATAATAGCACAATACCAAATAAGCTACTTAGTTTTCATGCCATTGTGCAATAACAGCTTCTGATTGGGGATAGCATGGGTATGTCACAGTGGCATGCAAGCTACTAGCATACGTCTGTGCGAGTTACTGGGTGTATTCCTGGCTTGACGTGATGTAAGGAACGCTTTCACAAATGTTAAACGGTTTGCCACGCTTTCGGTTCGCCATGCCTTCGCTATGTGGCAAGAGCTTTAGATATTTTCTATACGACCTGGGCACACGATATAGTGTCTTAACTCTTCTTTTTTTCTTCAATGAATATATTATTACGTCTTTTTTTAAAGCCAGGTACTCACTACCGAGCTGTGTGAGCTACAGTAACTTTTAAGTTACATTACAGCAGTTTGTTATCTGTAGACTATATTTTCTCAAAAAATATTGACGTAATTGAATATTCATTGAAATATAAATATCGTTTGCCTGAATATTGTTCAATATTAAACGTAACTGTTTGTTGTTAGAACTTGGAAAGTTCGACGGTTAGCCGACAGCTAGCGACACAACTGCTCGATACTGCGCTGCAGCAGGAGAGGTGGGATCTCGCCAGGGATCTCGTCAGATTCTTGAGAGCTATAGGTAAACTATGTTATCTAAAAATAACCTTTTATTCGACTCAGTTTTGAACGTTTGCTTTCTACAAGTGGCACAAATTTTCAAAAACCGGTTGGAGAATTAATGCAAATTCTGATAATTCTAATTTTTACAAGAAAAAGCAACAAGGAATCTATTAAAATCTAAGCAATTTAAAATACAGCATGTTATCTTTCAATTATATTTGGGCCTAAAACTCGCGGCAAGCCCAGTCAGTGATAAACATTTTATTTGTTAAAGATAGGTTTTGTAAATAAAAAAAACTTTTTTACAAAAAACACAACCGACTTCCAAACTACAAAGTGAAAAATAACTTTAATTTCGGAAGTCGGTGTCTTTGGATCAGATCAGTATTTTAGTTTTTTGACACCGACTTCCGAAATTAAAGTTATTTTTCACTTTGTAGTTTGGAAGTCGGTTGTGTTTTTTGTAAAAAAGTTTTTTTTTTCACTTTTTAGTGGGTTGGTTTGTAATTTATCTTAGTTACAATAGCCTTATGTCAACTGCTCATCAAAAATACCCAAATCGCTATAGATGTGCCTTTAATATTTGAAGAGTTCCCTCGATTTCTCCAAGATTCCATCATCAGATCGTGACCAAATGACAATGGGACCAACTTGAAAGTATACCCTTTCAAACAAAAAAATAATTTTTCAAATCGGTCCAGCCGTCTTCGAGTAATCGGGGAACATACATAAAAAAATAAAATATCCCGACGAATTGAGAACCTCCTCCTTTTTTTTGAAGTCGGTTAAAAATAGGTACAGAGATCTCTATTTTTTGCCGTTAACTGCGTACAAATAAGTAACAGAATTAAGTTTTTTTCTTAAAATTATATGATCCTATAACGTTACACAGCACTTCTGTTCGTTACCTATCACTGGCTGTAAACTGGACGGGGAAGTCGAATATGCACCTAATTTCTTCTACTGCGAGGTTTTATCTAATATTCTGTTTACATTATACTGTTCTAACAACTTTATTGTTTGCTCTATAGATCCAAACGACGTCGACTCGCCGAGAAACTCGGTAAACGTTCAAGCGAAGTACGGACAAGTGGTACAGTCACAAACAGTCAGCCCTAATGCAGAGGACTTGTCTGTGATACTGGGCAGTATGCAGGTAAACATCCGGGAAAAAATATTACATGAATTTATTTTAACATGTAGATTGATTTGGATCACTTCGAATTTGAGAATTCTGCCAAAGTTGAAAGAGACGTTTTTGTCATAGCTTTTTGAGAAAATGAAATTCAAAGCCAACTACATAGTTATAAACATCATGTAATAATAGTTCGTTCTTCTGAACAATAATTAATTAGCCTATATCTTTATCCCTTCCCCAGCTGGCGGGCGCGCGCGGGCGCAGCTTCAGCACGACAGTGTCCCCCCGCGAGCCGTCCCCGCCCGCGCACGCGCCCCCGCCCCCCGCGCCGCCGCCGCACGCTCCCCCCGCGCGGGCCACGGCCGCCGTCAAGAGGAAGAAGTCTGTTCCTGCCAGGGCTGATAGGTACGTAAAATGGAGAGAATACTGCTTAGTTTTATCACCAGTGGCGTCAGCAGCATGAACAGTAAACAAACGTTGTTTTCTCATAGTATGTCAATGATAAATGATATTTATTTCTGTAAATTCGTTTTTAAAAACACCTAAATCTGTGTTTCCTGTTCTACTATTCTGAGAAGAAAGAAATAAATTGATAAATTCTAATTGATATTTTATAAATGAGTGGACCTACACATTATTGCATCAGTGCTGCGTCTTCGAAAGTTTTAATAAAATTGTTATTTTTATTATAAATATTGATTGAGTTTCAATGAACTCTGTCATGTTATAGGATGTTGAAATGGAAGGGTTTTTATTATTCTCCTGTTGGTACTCAAACTGTGCTGCTACTCAAGTCAAGATATACACTCACTGTTTTTTGTTACGATAGTTTTGATCTCACCCGACGACACTCCGAATTACCGAAATTACGTGAGGCGCGATCCGGCTCGAAGGACCAAAATAGTACGGGGTATGTAGGTGGCGGTGGGTTTAATGTGAAACAAATGTTTCCCGTCCTTGTCGCGCAATGGAAAATGTATAGCGGTGGTGTGACATTACTAAACCGTTAACTGCTTATTAGTGCTGTGTCTGTCTAACAAACAATTTTAAAACATGAAATTACCATATTTATTTCTTCTACCAGGGACTCCTATAGTGGTACAGCCGAAGAATTTTTCATAGACATGATGATCCAACGCCACGCACGTCTCCTCCTATCCACAGCCCGTTTATACGCGCTAGGTAAAATGGCGGCTGCTTTAGACCTGCACTTAGTCGCGTGGCTAGCCGGAGAGAGGGAGAGAGCAGCTAAGGTTGATAGTGCGGTGCTGTGTGTGAAGAGGTTGCACGAAGACTTCGCGTGGCCCTACCCTGTAGTTAACGATGCGGAGCAGTATCTACAGAGGAAGGGCAGCACTGTTACCAGTAAGTACACTGTGTAAAATATTTGGTCACAAGTTAGCTGGCAAGAGAAAATGAGCGGCTATACTAAACGCCAAGACTCGCGACAGTCGCGGTTATAAAATGTATGAGTAGGATACTATATTAAGTGTGCTATCATCTCTCTCCCTCATTTTATGACCTGCTACAATTATTGGCACTTATCATTCAACGCCGAGATTTGTAGAATAATATATATAATATACAGTATTTCTATTATCTTAATGTCCCTCAGGAGTCATCGCATTTCCGAAAGCAAACGAATGCTAATTTCCATGTCCATCAAAATTCAAAAGTCATTTATTCAAACTAGGCTGAGAATCAGCACTTTTCGAATGTCAAAATTAGACAGTTCCCCAAAACGCCCACCCTTCACCACTTCCTAGTGCTTTAGCTGGAAAGATCAGTTATTTATCAATTATTAGATTTATCTTGTATAATAATTTGAATTCAGAACTAACTACTTTATTGTTGTTGTGTTTTGATTTTTGTGTGAACTATATAAAGCTGTAAAACTATTTTCCTATCGGCCACTTTAGCAGCTTTCCTACCATTTTTTAAATAAATTACATTAATTAAAAGAGTATTAACAACTCTATATACTTCCAAGTCGATTGAGAGCGTCCAGTCTGCATCAAGTGCAAAGGGCAACTGATAGAAATCCGACGACTGACGAAATACGAGGTTTGCCGAGGGACATTAAGAACATATTTGTACTGTACATTATTATATACCAAAATTGTTACACTGTTATTGTTACTGCTGTTTGTTAATATTAAGATAATGTTATTATTTTAGGTTCCTACACACCATCAGCTGAATCAGACAGTCTCTGCGGTGACAGCGGATACATGAGCCTACCGCTACGCGCTGCGCTTCCTTTGATGACAGGCGCAGTACCTGTGTCGCCAGGACCTGTAAGGTAAGTGACCTATTACATGGTATCAGACAGAGCTATGGAGTACGTCGTAGGGGTTACAGAACTTATTCGATTAGAAAAAAAGAAGAAAGAAAAACTTGTTGATTCTGCAGAAATAAAACGCACATTAAACATGACAAGATAAACACAATAAACTAAATAGCCAAAAGCCTCGAATTTAGCAAAAAAGGATTGTGTGGTTTTATGAAACCACGGTAAAAGTGAAACTTCTATAGGCGCCGCCATATTGGCCTTGGCTGCTCTGACGAGAGCCTTTCGCTTTATCCCTACTCCGCGGCCGACCGTCACGCGACATGCAACACACAGACGAAAAAGTTTGAGACGATGTAATAAAAGTTGCACTTTAATAAGAGAAATAAAACAAATAAAAACGTTTAACAATATTGTCTTATTGAATTCCTTATTAGTTGTTCAACAGTTTTTAAAATTTTCCACAAAGAAAACACGGCAAATATTAACTTGGTTCTAACACGAGTCTTGCTGTAGACATTTCAAAGTTCCTTTTATTATTCATGTGGATCTTATCGTTTTATACGTATAGTACTAAATTGCCAATATAGATAGTGCCATACACGAAGACACGCCCCACTCCGCGTTTACTGTACTGTAAGCTGTACTTTAGTACGGAGCGGAGTGGGGCGCGTCTTCGTGGAAGGTACTATTTATAACATTTGTCTTAATTTTGAAAGGTCACAAGAATTCCAAATTGGCTTCTTTCATTTGAGTATTATCACGTTTGAGACGAGCTTGGGCACGTTCAACACATTTCCTTATTCGATGGTATATTTTCGTCAGTTCTGCGGGCGAAGGCAGTGTGGCCGAGGGTGGCGGAGTCGCGTGGGGCGGCGACGCGATGGGCGCGGGTGAGGAAAGACGCTACGCCGCGCTCATGGAGAGGCTGCACCACCACCAGGCCGAGCGGGGCTCCCACACCTCGCATGTGCAGCTCAGGTGTGTGGCGTAATTCAACATGTAAAACAAACCTGTCCGAACCGTGAGGGTTTTGTTAGGTATCATACTGAGAGTCTATTTATGTGGAAATAAAAATAAAATTGCCACTTTTTTTTTCAATGGAGAATTTTATCGGGTTATTTACATGGGGCGCGGACGGCCGTTCTTTAGGGGGTGTCTACAAGTCATAACTTATGATCCCTGCTGAAAATATTCTAATTTTTAATGAATTTGGGTTAATTTTGGTACAAAAAATGTGAATTTTAAATAGCAATACTTTTTTATTTTCAATAATAGTAAGATTTTTAATTACTTTTTTGTAATTTTTTTGCAGAATCTATGTGCTCCTTTCGAATCAGACTAGGTTTTTTTTACATATTGTATATTCTTTCTAATTTCATGAATGTGGTAGATAATCGTATGTTACTGTGGGGCACGAAAATGGACCACAAACATAGTTTCAATATAGGGCTATAGTTTGACCGAGACCGCTGTTCTGCGCCTTAGGAATGCCCGGCGAGGCGGGGGACAGCGCTCCATTGTTTGTGACGAATGAGCAGCGGGCGGGTTGCCGCGCGCCGTGAGCGGTGCCGAATGAACGGCCTGCACTGCCCGCTGTCTAGCCGCGTACATACATAAAGCGTGGAACAGCGTTCCCGGTCAAACTATAATACAACTATATCTATACAGGGTCAAATTAAATTAGCTCGCGTAACTCCACGACGTGACGGGTATCAATATCGAAATACGATAAAATAAAACTAATTTTATAAACTCATACTTCAAGTTACTACAATACCTGCGGTCGTTGACCCCAAAAAACCATCAATTGTTTTTTTTTTTTTATTCGTCGAATCGAAGAGTGACACAGAATTTCTTGTGGGGAATCTCCAAGACTTTCTACTTTTTCTTGCCTCTTTGTGCCTCCTAAAAAATCCTTTGAATTATTATAGATACTACCTACAACTAATGACGGAAGCAAGCTGCGTGGAATGGGCAGTAATCATAGCGGTAGTGCTACGTGACGCGCTCGCAGTGCTACGGACTACGAACGCGGCGCGAGGCAATGACGTCACTCTGGACGCGGTGCGACGACTGCGCAGGACGCTGCAGGATATATGCGCGTGGACTGATGCCGAGTGGTACTTAAATCTTTATTTTAGCTTTTTCGTAATATCTCATTAATTGTTCTTTACTTTGATCAAAAGCCAGCTGCTTTTGATCTTTTGACTGGTATGAAATATAATTACCACTATGTTTAAATCTTAAAGTTAATGTTTTTGACGTGATAACGTCTTATAAATCAATGAACGCCGGCTGCACGCACGAAAAAGTGTCACGTTCCGCATGAGCCGAGCGTGCAAGCGAGAGCGCGGAACAAGCGATAAAGAGGCACGATCGGCCTAAGCGTTCGGCTTGTGACGTTATCACGTAAAATTATCGTCCGTAAACCGACTTTACAGACAACCAATTTTTTTTTTTTCTTCGATATGTCCCATAAATTGTTTTATAGAATCCTCATGTTTACGAAACAATATAATCTACTCAAAATAATATACCCAGTTTACACTGGGTATATTATTTTGAGTGTTGTATTACCACATCATATTATCAGCCATTTGAAAACCTTTCACATTTTACTGTTTATTCCAGCCTCGGATACAAACCATTCATGATGGCGATCAGCAACCAGATTCCCTTCCTAACCTCAATTATCAACACTCGAGAGCGTCGCCTGTCGATATCCAAATCCCGGGTCAGAACTCCTAGCACCAGTTCCTTAGGCCAGGAGACGAAGGTGAAACCACAGACGCAAGAAACTAAGCTTCCTCCGCCGCAAAAGGCAGAAGTGTCGAAGCAGGCGGGAAGGAAGGAGTCAGGGGGGGCGGAGCCTACGCCCTCCGTAACGGTGTCTCCGCCCCGCCCACCTGCGCCCGCGCGAGATGATGTGTCTACTGGTTGTGTGGTTATGTAAACTTATTTTGGCAGTCTTTTTTATATTAAACTCGGAGTTCAGTTAAACACTAGTAAGGCCCGGGTACACCAATTTTTAAAATTATTATTTATTTATTTAACCGTTTATGCACACACATATAAACAGGCAAGACGAAAGGAATAGAAAGTTTCGTACAAAGGTGAAGCTTATTTCTAAAGAAACAAGAACCAACCAGTATTTAATCTACCTATTACTTTGAACAGTTCTGAAACAACGGTTAAATAGTTGAGTAACTGTTGGTGAACTCGGAAGTCTGTCCTTAATTTTTGTGTAACTTAACTCCGAGTGTATTAATAAGGTGGTTGTAGAATAAGTCAAAAGATTCGTGTCGGTATCAATTTTATTGGAACTCCGTAGGGCATGGCCCGGGGCGGCAATCAAAGCGAAAGATTTAATGTTATGCTGTACACAATTGATACTGTCGAGTCTGGCAATTCTTTTTTATCACGACTTTCAAATTTTGTCGAACCTGAATTTTCTTCTACAAACAGTAGAATTAGTATAGTAGACGTCAGTCGAGATTTTAGGTAGTCGTTAAAATTAAGAATTAAATATTATTATTAATTTAATACATTTCGTACTTTCGTACTTAGAAACTTTCTTGTATATTACAATTTTTCACCTTCGTCTCGACGTGTTTCCTAATCGATGTTCTATCTTGTTTTGTAAATAATTAGATAAAATTAAATGAATCTTATAGTAAGTGAGTTTTTCAACCTTATGAAAATATGATGAATATTATGATCATTTTGGTGCTGATTAATGTATACATCTCAATGTTTATTTGAGTAAATGGATTCATTATTTTCTTCTCTAGTCTATATCTAATGTTTAATTATTTATTTCTATCAATCAGTTGTTGAGGCCGGGTTCTAGAGTTGAGGATAAAATATTTAATTACAAGATGATACCTCGTTCCTTTTTGGCGGGGTCATATTTTTATACCATTATTTTTATTGGTCAACGCTAGCTTTCCGTACCCTTATCAAAAGCACCTCTTCTGTTTGCTCCTCCTACATCCTATTTATTCTTTAGGCCATGGACTCTTGACTAATTTCACTATTATCTATTTAAAATTCATAATTGTACTTATAAATAAGTATTAGTAGTAATTTAGTAGTTAATATTAAATTATCTCATATTTTATTTTGAAATTGAAGCAGATAGTGTGTTCGTAGATATTATGTCTATGGATTAGATTTCCTGGACGATATTAGTATGAATTTATTGTTTAATATTATGCCATTGTTTGGTGTATAAGTAGTGAGTTATATGTAGTGAATATTAGGTAGAATTGTGTTAGATCCGATTCCAAAGGCAAGAAAACTTTCAAAGGACAATAGCTGTCAAATCTGGTAATCTGGTTAAAAAAATAATTAAAGTAAAGTCTTTATAACGGCGTTAATTAAAAGAAAATTATCGGTGCCCCAGTAAAATAACCAAAAACGTCACACCACAGGAGTTTTCTTGTCTATGGCTGTGTCAAAACCATCAAATGGCAACTCTTTAAATCGCTCGACTGCCAAATAAACAGAATTTATTCGTTGAAATGTTATACTGGTTAGTAATTAAATAAGATTCGATGTATTAACTATTAACACTATTTCTGGTAGTGAAATTAAAATTAGTGAGTAAAATTAAAATTTTCTTGAATAAAAGGATTAGGTTTTTCTGTGGGGCAGCCTCTAACGATCTAGTAACAATGAGATTTGGGCTTCGAGTGCTGTCAGTGTCCACTATCTTTAGGCCAAGACTCCGTAAAAAGTTTAATTAACGTGTTTTCCTAACTTATTATAAATTAATGCTATACTTACAAGAATATTTCACAGAAAGGTAGTATCGATATTTCAGCCGTATCGATAGTACTGCCATCTATCTCGCACTCGATGCCCGAATCTTACTTTTAAATACTAACAGTACAAGTAGATGTAAATGATACATTTAACAATATGGTTAATTATTTATTTTTAAATAAAATTGTAATTCACATTTAAATCGTCCATGAAAAAAGCAATAACATATTGGTTTAGTGTTGTAGTGTATTTTGCTCATTTTAGTGATGCGATTAATTTATTTTGTGTTGCTCAACTTTATAATCTCAACGTTTTATTTTTTGCTCACAACAATACTTTGTAAAAACTGATTTTACTAATGTTCTTTTCACATCTTGCTGTGGTACATTTTTGAAATAAATAACAGCCTTTTCAATATCGATACAGAGCTAAGAAACAGTTGCAATTCCGAGTTCTAAAAATAAGCAACAAGAACTAATCAAAAGAATATAAAAATAATCACTTCATTAAGAAGTGCAGATAAGCATTCTATATGCTAGCAATACTAGTTTTGTGCTAATATAAGTCACAAAATCAACCTATACGAAAAACAAAATGGCGCTACAAACAGTAGTCGCTCAGCTTTAAATCGTTTCCCGCCATCTCGGTGCCAATTTTTCATAATAGTATCCCCGAAAATAGTTTATAATAATTATTTTCATAACCTATTAATGTTTAAAATGCCGATTAGTACAAAATATTGGATTTTGTTGTGACCATAATAAAAATTTACAAATTTTTATTTTATAAGTATAACATCTTCATAGTCATCTTTATTTTTTAGTTTTATTTTTTTCTTCAAATGATATTATTTAGTTAGATAATGTATATGCAAACACATTGTTAACGCCAATATTTATTTATAACTTATTATTAAATCACCTCCACTGAGGGATGTCAATCAAAATTGAGTTCAGTGGTGGATTTACCCCTGTGCCTGTCTGGGGAAACCATAGATATAGAGAATGGACTGAGCGTCAGCTTCACAAAACTGACCACACTCTAGAAAGAGACAAAGCGACTGTGCGGCCAATACCTGTCTCTTTCCTGCAAGCCTGTAATAACAAAAGCGCAGGGTTCCAATTATAATTGTAAAGAAAAACGTTGAAAATTACAGTGTAATAGAAAAAGTAGTTATATGTTATTAATTATTATTTATAGAATTTACTGGCTTAGGTTCGAGAATGAAAGATTTTTTTTAATAATAGTTTTTTTTTTAAAGCGCGTTCGATTTTCTAATATCGTTTAATTCCTTTTTTGAAGCATTACCGTTTCACCAAACGCGTTGTAATTAAAAACTGTAACTTCGATCGTACGTGGCCTATTGGTAAATCCAGCACTGACCAAAATAATTTGGCGTTCTCAATGTGTTTTATAACTTAGATAATTATTATGTTAGTATTGTGAAGATTCGAAGATAAATCTAGTAATGTCGACTTACTGCGAAATGAACATAGATCATTCCAAAATTATCTTTGGGAATTAAAAAAATAGCAATAATATTTCTGCATTCCTTTTCAAGTAAGATTAGTATGATAATTAGGTCAATTATTAAATGAGTGTAAGCGAATTTACTGGGGAATCATCGTTATTTTTTCATGTCATCTGATATTCATACCGGTGCTAACATAGTTTAGAGAGCCAAATATCTTTTGGTTCGATAACATGCAATACATTATTTTCCTTTACTTAATTATGAGTGATGGGTTTGAACGTAACAAAGAAGTCGAAAGGAAACGTTGAATTCCTTAACACCTATATTGATTTTTGCCTTAGATTCTAGCTGGCCCCAATATCTAAGGAATAGAATATTTAAGGATAAGGCCTTCGTTCTATCTTCTTCTAGAACCTGTCAAGAACTCAAGACTTGATGCGCTTGCGCTTTGGTTATTTACTAAAGAGCTGATGTAGACTAGTTCAAAATCTTCTTTGTTACGTTCAAACATTGTTTAATTCCTTATTTGTTAAAGTGATATTATATCCTGTCATTATCAAAATATTAATTTAACATTTTCAATTCCGGTAGAAGGAAATAGTTTAATTATAGTTTATAAATAAAATGCAATATTGTTTGAAATTTTAATGTTCTTAATTTTCATTACCATTATTATGTTTCCACACTGAATAGCACTCGGAAAGCCGCGCAATCAGTGTGTAAACCTCATTTTGTTACATTATCCGGTTATCATCCCTCACTTTATTTGATTTGGATGTTCATCATTGTAATTTTTATAACAAAATTTGTAATTATTGTCAATTTGGTGTTTAAAAAATAAAAAGTAAATAAATAACACTTTCTAGTATTTGTTTAATTTTTTCTTCAAAGTTGATAGTAAAGATTGGCTTTTAGTAGCACCACTTACCACTAATCGAAAAAATACGGGGGCGGGCTATAGTTTGATCTAGATCGCTGTTCCGCGCTTCAGGTATGTGCGCGGCGAGACCGGGGGCAGTGCAGGCCAGCAAGCCGGTCATTCGTCAACGCTCACAGCGCGCGGCGTCCCGCCCGCCGCTCATTCGCAAACGCTGCCCGCCCCCTGGCTGACCGCGCACAACCGCACATTCCTAAGGCGCGGAACAGGGGTCCCGGTCAAACTATAGAAGCGGGAGGCTGAAAAGATTTGACGCTACTGATACGAACCCTATTTTCAGCACTGGACTGGAGTGCGACAGGCTAGTTGATTAATTGGCCTGTAAGGCACTATCTACTAGTCAATAAAGAGAAACTAAAATAGCGTATTTTTTACTATTATATTCTAATATATGGGGCATGTGATTCGGAGGGATGAGGGAAATGTAAGGAAAGTTTTGAGTATGAATGTAGATGGATAAACGGGTAGGGGAAGATCAAATAAACGATGATGGATGGACCGTGTGAAAGATGATATGGCTAGGAAGAGAGTGACTACTGAGATGACGACTAATAGATAAGTATCGAAGAAAAGACATGTTGCGCCAATCCCAAATAAATTGGGAAAAGGGCAATAATTATTATTCTTCCTATTTACCTCAAGATTGAGCATGAACGCCGTAAAGTTCAAGGTAAATAGACTGTTGACTCTTTCCGCTACAGTTGGTTCATAGCAAAAACAGTTAGGTAATAATCAGTCAAGACAAGACTGTGCATGCACTGATGATTTTTTGTAGCTAGGCTGTAAGTTGAATGAGTGGTTTTCTTCTTTTGATAGTTTTTTTGGCATTCAGATTCAATGCATTTGCCTCAGTTTGTTCTTAATATTTTAGTCTGTTTTCTCGTGTTGCCAGTAGTAAAAATATTAATCCCAACTCGGGAGTTCCAATTTCTTCAAATAATCGGCTACCAAAGAAAAACCATGTTTAGCAGTGCTATTAGTTGAGAAATATAATTTATGATAAATCTCCAACTAACTTGTATATAATAAATTAATGATATATAAAGATAAATAAAAATATTTTTCTGTGGTAGTTTATTTACGTGACATCGGTTGGTTGGTGTCAGAGTCAAACATCCATCGCATTGACAACACTGAAATGAGCTGTCAAAACGTTTTACCTTTGAGAGAATGTAGAAACAATTGATTTTACACGTTTTATATAGTTGTTTTTCTGAAATTATTTACTTTGTTTATGAAGATTGAATATCTAGCCGTCTAACTGTCACACGATGGCAGCCGCGGCTCAAAGCGATTTATCGATCGCGGAGCTGAAGGCTGAGATCGAGAGGCTTGGCCGCGAGCTCGATCAAGCCAGCAGCGAGAAGATCCAGTCGGCGCAACTGGGCCTGGTGCTGCTGGAGGAGAAGAGCTCCCTGCAGCAAAGATGCGACGAGCTCGAGAGCCTGTACGAGAACACCAAACACGACCTGGAAATCACACAAGAGGTTAGTGGCCTACATTCTGCTCATTTCACTCTTCATGCATTAATGGGTACATTAAAACGTGCCGAAACGGAAATTTTAATCCGTCTTTATACAATTCATATTATGCACTACTTTCAAAAGTCACAAGTGAAAATTATGAGTATAACCTACATACACTGTAACAGTTAGCTGTTTCATCTTCTTGCATTAAGCATATATTGTACATTAGTGCACTTGCTACATTAATATCAGATTAGTTACTGCTACTTTCTTATTTATCATTCAGAAAGTTAGACAAAACTTTGTTACCAAAGTCTAGAATAGTTTTTCTGAAAGAGAAAGTTAACTTTATGGCATTTTATTACTTTTAAATTATATTAAATACAGTTATTTTATTACCTTTTTAAAAAAAATAAAAGTTTCTATTTGACATAAAAAATAATTGTAATATTTTTTTTTTACAATTCAACATTATTTTTATTGTCAAACTATACAACAGTATGGGGAATAATAAAAATATACTTTGTCTTTTCAAAGCTAGAAGAAAAATATGCTTACACCTATTAATATTTTTCCTGAAACATGTTGAAAATTTCTATGGTTCATAAATAAACTCTTGCAGTATTCTGCTTATCAGTGCATACCATACCAATTAATTTCATGTCGGACTATTGTAATTGACACTGCTTTGCTTTCAGGAAAATAGTTATAACTATTTGGAACGGATTTTGTGTGGTTATCCATTATTTTACCTGCTGTGTATGAGATGTAATTTGTAAAACCATGACTCATTTACTTACAAAAAGTTTTAGTAAATTAGAAATTCTAATTAGGAAAATGACTAATCACAATATAACAGTTTGAGTGACGTGTTAATAATGAATAATAATATTAATGTCCGCATTAACATTTACCATTAGTAAGAAAATATTTGGGGGAAGCCTATGTCCAGCAGTGGACGTCTTTCGCCTGAAATTTTGAATAAACTAAGAAAATATTAATGTCTCTAAAAATTTTTTTTGCTTCTAGAGTCTAGACATACTCTGAAAATTATCTAGAAACAATTCCGTCTTCAAGAATATTAAAATTACTTTTTTCTCAACATTAGAATCTGTATAATAAGTTCTATGGAGAGAGAGAGGCAGGCCAAAGAAAAGATGTGAGGAATGATATAAAAGAGAAGGGAACGAAAGTGAATGATAGCGTGACCGTTGACAGGGGAGAATGGAAGAAGAAAACGGGGTGCGCCTGTTCTAGAATATAGGATTTTATGATTATCTGTGGAAATGATTATCTGTGTGGAGTATCTATGTCTTCGAGATGGGAGTTCTGTATTGAAAAATAAAATAAAGTTTGTACTGATAATTTATTCAGTCTTTAATTATAAAACATGGCGCAGCCGTAAAAACGTGTTACTATCCTTGCGATTCATAAGTTATAAATATGGAGAATTGTGTGAAAGTTTTGCCAAATTTTGACATGAGGTCGAGTAATGCCGGCGATGAGTGGCCATTGTGGAAACAATGTTTTCAGGATTATCTAATTGGTATTGGTCAAGGCGAAGCTGCAGACAATGTTAAAGTTGCTCTGATGAGGAACATGATGGGGATGGAGTCCGCCAGAATTCTTGCAACCCTTCCTGTGTCTAGTGAGAAGATAGTGAAATATGAAAAATTTATAGACGCCATTGATAAATATGTTCGACCTATGGTGAACGAAGTTTTTGAACGTTTTAAATTTAATGAGAGGAAACAGCAGCAGAACGAAAAGTTCGATAATTTTTTAACGGATTGTAAAAGACTAATCAGTTCCTGCAATTATAAAAGCACTACTGAAACCATCGAGGATCAACTCTTGAGAGACAAAATAGTCCACGGTATAACTGACAAAAACTTGCAAGAACATTTACTCAGACAAGAAAATTTGACTCTGAATAAAGCTGCTGATTTATGCAGAACTGCAGAACAAAGTAAAGAACAAGTGAAGATAATGAATCCACTCAATACTTATGAAATTGACAGAGTAAAAACAAAAAGTCATGATAAAAATGCAAGTTACAAAGAAGAGAAAAAGTTTAATTGCAACCGATGCCAAACAACACATGGTCCAAGACAATGTCCAGCATATGGGAAAAAGTGTAGTAAATGTGGAACTTTAAATCATTTTGCAGTGTCATGCAGAGTCAGAAAAGTGCATAATATTCAGGAGCATTGCGGAGATTCATCACCAGAGTCATCATTATTCTGCGGTAGGGTCAATAATGGTCAGTGGACCGAGAATATATTAATTGAAAATACAAATGTGAAGTGTCGTCTTGATACTGGTGCGGATGTTAGTGTTATGCCATGGGAAGTTTTTAAAAGTCTTAATATTAAATTGCAGGTAACTCCAGTTCAAACTGAGTTAGAAGGATTCCAAGGGACAAAAATTAAACCATTAGGTATGGTTAATTTAAGGTGTAAGTATAAAAATATTGAATGTTGTGAAAATTTCATGCTTGTTGAAAGCAAAAATATGCTATTAGGTTTACCCGGTTGTATTAAATTAAATTTATT
The DNA here is from genome assembly GCA_963680765.1 of Agrochola lychnidis. Lineage (NCBI taxonomy): Eukaryota > Metazoa > Arthropoda > Insecta > Lepidoptera > Noctuidae > Agrochola > Agrochola lychnidis. The sequence continues at coordinate 7,465,482 of OY796860.1, read as the reverse complement.
AAAAAGAGTACAAAAAGTGTCAGTAGTTAATAATGTTGAGGAACAGAAGTCTAAGTTTGTATCAGAAAATTTTGAAGTTTTTAATGGTCATGGTAGCTTTCCCAATAAATGTAATATTCCTACAATTCCTCATGAACCTATCTGTAATCCACCTGTTAAGGTTCCCTTAGCTTTGTCGGAACCCTTGAAGTGTGAGTTAGACAGGTTAGTTAAGCGAGGGGCTATAATGAAAGTGGAGGAAATAAACTCTAAAGCTTGTATTAATAGAATTGTGATTATTGAAAAACAAAATAAGAAGTTAAGATTGTGTTTAGACCCTACAGATTTAAATAAATATATCATAAGAAAACCAAAACATATGTCTACTGTTGATGAAGTGGCTTTTAAGTTAAGAGATATGGAAGTATTTTCGGTTTTTGATCTGTCAGAAGGATTCCATCATTGCCCACTTACAGAGGAGGCTTCATGGAAATGTTGCTTTGCTACACCATTTGGAGTGTATAGATATTTAGTTCTTCCCTATGGTGTAACCAATGCACCTGAAGTCTTCCAAGATCAGATGGAATTTTACTTTGGTTCTATACCTAATGTGTTATGTTGGTTCGATGATATTGTAGTCATGGGAAAAAATGAGTCTGAACATGATAAATCTGTTGCTGAGTTGTTAAAAAGAGCAAAAGAGATAGGAGCAGTTTTTAACAAAGATAAAATACAGTACAAGCAAAGAGAAGTTAAGTATATTGGTCAAATATTCAGCAAGGAAGGTATGAGAGTTGATGGTGATAGAGTAGAGTCTTTATTACAGTTAAAGTCACCTAGTTCTAAGGAAGAATTACAAAGATTAATTGGATCGTTTAATTATGTAAGGAGATATGTACCTGAGATGGCCGAATTAATGTCACCCCTATGTAAACTTTTGAAAAAAGATGTAGAGTTTCAGTGGTTGCCACATCATGAGAAAATGTTGGAAAATTTAAAGTGTAAAATTTCTCAGGCACCAGCTTTGAGCCCATTTTGTACTGATAAAGAGATAATTTTGCAGTGTGATGCTTCTAAAAATGGAATTGGGTGCTGTATGTTTCAAAAAGATGATAAAAACATGTTAAGATTAGTTGCGTGTGTTTCGAGAACTATGAATAGTGCTGAAATTAATTATAGTCAAACTGAGAAAGAGCTATTAGCAATTTATTATGGTACACAAAAATTTCACAAGTATGTATATGGTTGTAATTCTGTAAGTGTCCAAACTGACCATAAGCCTTTGTTACCAATTATGTCAAAACAGATCAGTAAGATTGGTTCACCTAGACTAAGACGTTTAAGGTTAAAATTATTAAATTACAGTTTAAACCTTGTTTATGTTCCTGGGAAATTTATACATTTTGCTGATATGCTTTCAAGGAATAGTAGAAAATTGATTGAGAAAGATGTAGAGATGTTGGAAATGGTACATTCAGTTTCAGTACATTTACCTATGAGTTCAGAAAGGAAAATTCAATTTCGATTAGCTACTAGTAAAGACAGAATTTTGACTGAGATTACTAAGTATTATTTTAGTGGATGGCCTGTTGAATCTAAGGTTTCCCCAGAATGTAAACCATATTATAAACTTAAGGATGATATTTATGTGGAGGCAGGATTAGTGTTTGTTGGTTCTAAAATAATTGTACCTGAATCTTTAAGATCTTATGTGCTAAATTTAATTCATCAAGGACACCCTGGGGTAAATAAAAGCATTAATAGAGCTAGACAGCTATTTTATTGGACAGGTATGTCTGAGAATATTAAAAATTTAATTGTTAAATGTAGAACATGTGAAAAATTTAGACCTAGGAATTACCATGAGCCTATGTTATGTCATAAGATACCTAAGCAGAGATTTAATAAAGTAGGGACAGATATATTAGAGTTTGCTGGTAAATCATATTTAGTGATAGTTGATTACCTATCACATTGGCTTGAAGTAATTCCTTTGTTAAATAAGAGTTCTGAATCCATTATAAATGCAATGCAAGAAGTGTTCACCAGATTTGGTTACCCGGAGACCGTAGTTGCTGATAATAATCCATTTTTGTCATACGAGTGTAAACAGTATTATAGGTCTAAAGATATACAAATTTTAACTTGTAGTCCACATTACCATAGGAGTAATGGGTTAGCAGAGAAGTCCGTACATATTGCTAAGACTTTGTTAAAGAAATCTAATGATGAAAACATTGATTATAGAGATTCCATTTTACATTATAATAATACGCCTTTAGCTGGCCTACAGGTTTCACCATCACAAATTTTACATAGTAGACGCCTAAGAACTAATGTACCTACTAGCAGTATAGCTTTAGAACCAAAGATAGAGAAAAATGTTGATATTTTGTTGAATATGAGAAAGTCTGTAACTAAAAACTTACATGATAGGAAAGCTAGAAGGAAGGAACAAAATTTTGAGATAGGGGAACAAATAGTATATAAAATTGATAAGGAAAATATTTGGAAAAAGGGAATAGTATTAAATAAAGCTGAAGAACCTAGATCTTACATAGTAAGTGGTGGTTCTAAACCAGTAAGACGAAATACTTACCACATGAAAAAGTCTCAAACTAATGTAAGTCACGGTTCTAGAGATATGTTTATAGATGTAAGCAATAATGGTTGTCAATTAAGTTTACCTAGCTGTTCACAAAGTGAGCCTGATGCACCTGATGTGACAAATAATAATAGTTCTAATAATACTCAGAATAAGAACAGTCCAAGTTTGCATCAGACTAGATCTGGCAGAATTATTAAGCCTCGACAGATTTTAGATTTGTAAGGAACCATGTTTATTAGACTGAATTATGTTTATTGTTGATTGGGTTTAATGTTCACAAGTTTATTAAAGGGGGAGGTGTTCTAGAATATAGGATTTTATGATTATCTGTGGAAATGATTATCTGTGTGGAGTATCTATGTCTTCGAGATGGGAGTTCTGTATTGAAAAATAAAATAAAGTTTGTACTGATAATTTATTCAGTCTTTAATTATAAAACAGCGCCAACCCCACGTAATATGGAACAAGGGCAGGAAGATGATGATTAGATTGTGTATTCACCTTCACTAAGTGGCACTTAAATGAATCCCTAAACAAAAGTGCACTGTTGGATTTTCAACGCTAGGCTCAGCGCTGAGAGTTGAAAATCCCACAATTGCACTTTTATTTAGGGATTCATTTAAGTGTCACTTAGTTGTTGTTGAAAACTGGCATGAGTGTAGTTTGAGTTGATATTGGAAGCTACAATTCAAGAATACGGGGATGCCCTAGGAGGACATAATACTGACTTTATTGGTGATGTTCTTCAGAAAGGCCAGGTGCGCAGTACTCGCAACCGGTGTGGTTGTATGACCAGATGTATGAACGTAAACGAGGCAAAAGGAGTATGTAAGAATCGTAGCAGGTGGCATTCTGTAGTTTCTGCCTACCCCCATGGGAAGAAGGCGTGAGTTTATGTATGTATGTATTACAAGAATTACAAGCTTATTTTATATTCCTGAATTTAGAGTCTCAATACTGAACATAGTCTTATCAACTTGTAAAAAGTCAGATGGCTTGTTATTATCTTAAAATTGTTACTTTTCCTTAGTAAGGAAGTTTCAAATGTTCGTTATTTCACTCATAAAAAAGGCTCAACAATCAAGCACTCTTATATATAATATCCTGGATTAACTCATACTCTCATAGGATATCTAGTTACATCAAGCTTTTACAAGGATCCTTGGAAAAGCTAATCAATAACACTGAACAAAAATCTCAATTCTGAATCTTAATAAACATTTTGTTTTGTCCCCAGGCTCTTATGAAATTAGACACAACACAGAAGGTAACGACCCGCAGTGGAATAGAGCAAGAAAATGCTCTCCTCAACGAGTCTGCTGCTATGGAGAGCTCCCTCACCCTTCAGATCCTGGAGCTGGAGAGTGAATCCAAACAGGTATTATTTACTTTTTTTTTAATAAAAAGCATACCTAAAGGTGAAGGAACCAATTTGATTCAAATATACTATTTTGATAACAATTAAAACTCAACTTTAACTGCTTTTGAATAAGGCTGAAAATGGGTTGCAAAACAATATCTAGTGGCACTTCGAGAGTCTATTGCTTGTATTGGCTTACTGCAGGGCAAAGGCCTCCCTCTCACCTTTTCACACAAAGCAAGATGGCCGGACGAGCTTGACTTCTACCGAAAGGACTAGCAAAAGACAGGATTATGTGAAAAGGGGAGAGGGAGGACTGAAAAAATATTTTCTTTTTCAATGGTTGTACTAATTTAGGGCCTATGAAGACTGCGTTTTTTACAAGCATTTTCCACGTAACGCGCGTCAGCGGCGCGTTTTTGCCTGGAAAAAGAAACGCTAGTTGCGTTTGCAGCGCGTTTAAGAGCATTGACGGCGCGTAAAAAAAATCGCCGTTTGCATAGGCCTTTATGTAAAGTCGTATTTTAGAATGATTTACTTTTAAGTTCTCTATCACGAAATATGACATGTTTTTTGATTAATTACAACATTACTAAATTGAAGAGTACAACTGTAACGTTACTTGGCAGCTATCTCGTCACGTGGTTTTTGAAGTGAAATCTTCTTTAGGCGCGTTTGGCATTTTTGAGATGGGGAAAAAACAATTGAACTCGCGACACCGTTACTGACACCTCATTTTTGTAAACGCGATTGTGCTCTTTATTTATATTACGTTACGGATCAATGTTCAATGCAAGTATTTTTACTTTAAAACTCACCTTCGATTAGATTCAGTTAATAAGTTTGCAGAACAAAACCGATAAGACGTCATAATATTATAGCCAGATTTATAATATTTTTTTATGATTGTTTTGTTTACCCTACTATACTCCATAGGTTTAGGTAGTCAAAGGTAAAAAAAAAAAACATTGGCACCCCGGGAGTGCCGACAGAAGTGAAAACTTGAACAAGATCGCCTTGGTGGAAGAAAAATACTTGTATAGAACATTGGTCCGTAACCTTATCTAAATAAAGAGCACAATCGCGTTTACAAAAAAAATACTTCCAAAACCTTTAAAGTAAAAATACTTGCATAGAACATTGATCCGTAACGTTATATAAATAAAGAGCACAATCGCGTTTATAAAAATGAGGTGTCGGTAACGGTGTCGCAAGTTCAATTGTTTTTCCATCTCAAAAATGCCCAACGTGCCTAAAGAAGTTTTCACTTCAATAACAGTTTTTATAAAGTAAATTTGGTTCTAGATTATATCTCCAGATCTATAGGTACGTAGTGCGTATATGATGATGTGTTTATATGTTGTGAAAATTTATTGCTACTGCCGATAGTGTGAGTAATTTTGCTGCAGTGATAAGGGAAAACTAAAATAACTTTGAAAAACCGTTTCAAAAGATTTAAGAGAAGACTCCCTAAATTGTATGTTAATTTGCATTAATATTCTGAAAAAGTCGCGCATACAATCAAAATGGAACTTTAGTATATGATTTATTGGATCGTTTTTTTTTTCCGAATATAAGACAGTTACGTACATTGGAATATTTTCGCTCAATTAATTTTTTATTAGAAAGTCATGCCTTTTTTTAAAGATTATTTGAAACAAAAACAAGATTACTCGGCTGTTATGTCTAAAATAATTATTGACAGTAAGAAAATATAGTCTATTATCCAAATACAAGATTTTTTTTTTCTAGATCAATTATTACTTTAGTTATGAACGAAATAAGAATTGAGACTTACGACATTTAGTTCCGTGCTCGAACACGACCTAAGAGCGCACGCGATATTCAACTTTATTACTGATGTGTTTGCGTTTTGCACATAGTGGTGGACACAGTTTCCACGCAAACTCCGCCCCCATGCGGGGTGCATAGGGGCGGAGTTTGCGTGGAAACTGTGTTTGGAGTGCCTGGTCTTAAGCTGGTGACAAATTGCACACTCACAAACTGCACATGACGATGTGTTCCGCTGATGTAAAACAAGTTTAATTTTAAATTATGACGAACTTCTCATTATCTCATTTAACAATTTTCCCGAGACACATCTGACAGCATGCCTACGCTCGGTTTAATGAAATGGGAGCAATTGACGTGAATCATCCGCGGACCCTCGGAACAGTGCGCGAGAGACGCCCCTACTCTACACACTACAACTACATTCTGTATTGAAGTACACTCCTTACTAGCAAAAATATTATTTCCAACGCAGAAAATAGTGCTAACCGTGGTTAATCACAAGTAATCGGCGTTGCAGCAGTTGATATACCCGCGAACCAAATAGACCTCACGTCCGTGATGTAATGCTCCGAATGGCGTAAGCGCAGCCGACGGGAATCCATAACACTGGTCCAGAAATACATTTTTATTTGCCCGGCCTTGATTCACGTATTCACAAATTACTCAATGGTCTGTAGATTTTTAGCACTGCACACGAGTTCTGTGCATTAGTGTTTTTTTTTTAAATTATGCCGAATATTTAGTGCGTGTGCCAAGTGAATGTGTGTAAATATGTTTTAGTGTAGTGCACGCAGATTGTCGGCGACACTTAAAAATGAATGAAGGAGGCGAGGTATTAATATGTTATTATTTCGTGTTTATTCAACTGGCTATCCCAAGGGGGAGGTTGGGAGACATTACTCGTGTTTCACGTCAAGGAGTGTTTACAGTAATAATGGAATACTGTTGACACTTGTTTAGTTGCTGGCAGCTCGCCAGGATAACAAATACTGCTAGATTTAATCTCCATTTACGGGTTTATCGACATAAAGTTGCCCCGTCCCGAACTTTATGTCTCGCATATGCATAATTTATGAATTCATTCAATACGGTCCTTTCATGTCGCGACTATTTGTGAGATATAGTCTCGATAGGGAATTGTTTTGAAAACTATTATTCGGTTAGATTCTCTCTAATATTGCTTGGAAACTGAATATCTTGTTTGTCCATCTAAAGCTACAAAATAATTCAAACTTAACGACCTCATTCTCCAACAATAGGCACGGAGCACTCAGGAAGATTATTTTACAATCACTTTACATCGGGAAATTAATGACATAATTTATTTAACGTGTTAATTTCACCATGAAGTTCTTCCACTTCGTTAATTAATCACGTATAGCTGGAGTCACGAGCGATGAGTAAGTGCGGATGCCCGCGAGCCTGTAGGTCGACTCTCTTATCACTAGTAACTGATTTGTTTACAATGCCTGACTCAGAGCAGTCAGAACGCATTATATCGTCCGGTGTCGTGCTCGTGTGCACTTATTGTGTTCTGTTCTGTATGATCGGGCTTTATGTTGGTTTTTATTGGCTAAGAAGGAACAGGACGTGTGACAATTTTACTGCCACTGGCAATGACAAGTTCACTTCTTCTTTATTTTAACTATCGCCAAAAATTGGTTTTACGACCAGATTTTCGCAACTTTGGACTATGTATCACGCATTCTCATTCCGTCTAGCCTTATATCATTTCATTTTGGTGTCAGCTCTCTTCTTCACCAGACACGTCTGTTCTGGGGTCGTCAGATTTGTATCAGCTTCTTCCTTTCTTTACGACGTTACATCCATGTTTGAGGCCCAGTAGATGGCCAGATTTTTACGTTATTACGGGTTTTCAAGCAACTAGTTGCTTGAAAACCCGTAATAACGTAAAAATCTAAAACTAACTTCGTAAATCTCTCAACCCAGGCCTACTTTGACTCTTAGGCACTTCACGATCCCACAGCTTGCCTGCCATGTGGAGAATGTCGTCTAGACGGATGACGGAAGCTGCTTAATACCAAACGGCTGTGTGACAGGCTTATTAAGAATGGCAATGACATAAATAAGTCTACGTAGTATGAGTCACACCTGGCTGTGACTCGTAATTAAATCGGTTTCTATAAAAATCGATAGGGTAGCAACTGGCTGCGTCGTATTGATTCCCTTTCTTCGTGTTCTATTCATGAATTTTAAACGACCTGACTGGATTTAGTTCAATATAACAATCAAGGGACCTTGAAAGATAATGCCATAATCACAAATACAACAAAAGCATTCTTGATCGTAAAAGTTTAGGTAAGGGTGGGATGCGATACTTATTTTCGTCGTGATACTTTACTGCTCCTATCCTTCTTTACTTTTACGACCACCACCTCGGTAAAGCGAGTAAAGAAACACTTGTCATTTTGATGTAAAAACTACATAAAATCTCTTCGATATCTAGAAGGAACCGCCAGGAAAAAAAATCTCTAGAAACCAGGGCCTCAAGTCTGCTATTACAATAGTGTCAGAATTGTCTATCATTGATTTCATAATTGTTGATTTTGACAAGTTTGGTAATCTACTAATATAATGGCGTCATTATGACTTTCCAATGGTCAGCCACTGACACTCCATTGAAAGAAATGGCACTTATTGGTAATCTCGTACATAATGACAAATGAATGACTGACTTAGGCGGTATTCTATTACGAGACCATTGACCGACCAATGATCGACCATTATGAATTTAGCAGATTACGAACTTTTAGCAAAATGACAATGGGATCGTGTTGGAATGACGAATTTATAAAAATAGCAGACTTGGGCCCCAGTTCGTGATTGTGATACTTCAAAATGGAGCTCATTACTTACTCCATTGACCATCATTCTGTATTTTCCACATTTTGGCTTTGGCAGAAACGGAACCTATAATAAAAATCTAGTACGTAATGCTTACACCACCTTATATTTACGTTACATTACGATACTTTGGTAGTCTTCTGTTAGTTTATTGACCTAAGTGAGGCCTGACCGTGTTACGTTTACGATCAGCCGCTCCCTGTCGTTCGCCTATTTGCGAAATAGGCGGGGCTCATCACTAGAGTGCTTACTGACTGTACTTACTTGTAAATCAATAACATGTAAATAATTGTCAGGAATTGTGCTATTTTTAGGAACCGCCAAAGCATAATTTTAAACCTTCCTGATACTGTATGAAGTTTTGGTGGTTTCTATTTATAAGAACTTGCTGAACCAGCTTCAGGGTGCGTTTCTACTGAAGCAGTGACGTGCAGGAATCGTCCAATCACAGACGAGACGAGAGACGCGATGAGGATTATTGGATTGTGATTGGTCGATTCCTGCAGGTCTCCGCTCGTGTCTGGTTCAGTAGAAACACACCCTTAAGATGGACCTGGGTTGTAAAGGCGAGTACAGGCTTGTGTAATGTAACGCGAATAGTGTGCACGGCATACAAATGAGCACTGTGTTCGCGCTAGAAACCAACAGCCGATGGATTAGCGCGAGCGCTAGCCCGAGCGTTACATGTAAAGGCTCTTTCAAACAGGCGCGACACAAAGGCACCGCTCGTCGCGTGACGAGCGGTGCCTTTGTGTCGCGCTGGTCTGCACGAGCCTTAATGCTCGTAGTTTGTCCACACACAAAATTCGCGTTACATTACAAGATAAATTACATAGGCACGCAAACACAATAAAATAATTAAATACATTAAACATTACACGCGTCTCTACACAAAAGTAAGAGCGCTCTATTGTGTATTTGAACAATTTTCTGTAGACAACTAACAACTATCACCATAATTGGACGTCCAATCGATAACCACAGTAAGGTCATGATTACAGGATTCAGTCAGCTGGAATCATTTGATGACGTTGTTAAAGTATTGGAACCAAAGTTGAACTGTCCTTCATAATTAACTCTACCCTAAAATGTCCTTCATAAATAACCTCAGCGATATCGATTTAGAGCCGTCGATATATTTGCCTATTGTCATGAACATGAAGTTTCACAATTGAAGGCTCCTTCAAACAGGCGCGACACGCGACGCGACACAAAGACACCGCTCGTCGCGCGACGAGCGATGCCTTTGTGTCGCGTCGCGTGTTGCGCTGGTCTGCACGAGCCTTAATGCTTTCACATTCTGTGTAAAGGAAGGTACACCGTGATGGGTGTGGTAGCTACGAGACCATTAATTACACTCAAAAAGAGTGGTAGTAATTATAAAAAATAATGATCGCGGCGTTTCAACGGCGCTTTATGATATCACAAGCCGTAAATCTACGTTAGCGACCCTAACACCTATACACCGTTACATACAACAATGAAGACTTAATGGGAGGGAAAAGTCATAAAATAATACTACGTCCGGAGTTGTTGATGTTTTTACTGTCTCTTCTTTTGAGTTATAATGTAAGTACCTCAATAATAAAAATCACATAGGTAGGACTAAAACAGATAAGTAAAACCAGGGACTGAAAGCGGTTACGGTTAAAGGTTAAGATACCTCAAAAATATACCGGTACCGGTTTAAAATAAAGGTTGAGCTATATAGACACCTTTATAAATAAAGGTTGGGATAAACCGTTATTTGACCTTTACAAGATTTCGGTACCGAAAAACATGAAATACGGCGCGGCGCGGGTGATACATTTATATAGGTTATCGTAGGTACACACGGCTACACATCAAGCTATACAAAACCAGTTTATGTTGATCTCGCATTGTATAGGATTTTCGTACAATGCGAGGTCAGTTTATACAGGAAATGTATAGCTTGATGTGTAGCCGTGTGTACTGTGTACTTCTACCGAAATATATATTTCCAACATTAAAATTCCGCTACTGAAAAAAGAACGGTATCGAAATATTCCGGTAACTCTTATTTAACGGTATGACATTATACTGAAATTTTAATGTATCTTAATTTTTGGGTAATTCAGTCCCTGAGTAAAGCCTCTTCGAGCCGTGCCCTTCAAACTAGGATAATCTAGGATATCTTGAAGGCCAGTGTTATTTTGTGGGTAGAAATTTATGAATAAAAAAAATAGTTAATTGATTCAGGCGTGACCTTGCGGAAATCCATTATAAAATACAATAGAAGTGGATATATTTAGTAACCTGTTCCGCTTAGCTATTTCTAAAGAGTCATAAAATACCCCTGAAATAAATCGACACGTGTTTCACCTCTCAACGAGGCATCCTCAGGATGACTATATACTTGTCACGAACTCGTCACACGGCATGTAGCCACACCAAGCGTCGAGCGTAAACTCTCGAGTTATTTTTTTTATAAAAAGTTTAAACGTAGGTTATGCTAATATTTTGATTGAGGGGAGCCTGCTTCCTATTTGTTAATTAAAGCATACTATGGTAATTTGTGAAAGCAATTGACTTTCGTGAAGTTGATTTGGCGAAGGAAACAATAGATTGTCTATCGTAAGAGCAGTACGGCTTACTACACAGCAGAACTAATGAAGAAACAAAGCTAATTGAATCAAGCGATTGGAACTCGACATTAAACGCTGCTATCGTTCAACAACGATCGACAAATATTCATGTTTAATACAGTTATAGAGTTATGTCTAAATCCGATACATAAATTCATTTTATAGTCAAGTAGTAGCTACTAAACAATTGAACATCGCGTGTAAGAACAATCACGAGCATAAACACTTAAGATTCAGAAGTAATTTTCTCCTAAAGTTTTGGTAGAAATTTTATGATGTTACGAACATATTTTTTTCGAAACCATACTGTTATGAAATAGGTCTTTACTCAAAGTTGCAATTATTATTTCACGAAAAAATCGCTTTTGAATTTTGCGTTTAAAGTAAGGTGATTTTCACGACATAAATGAAAACTCCGTGGCGATAAATCGTATAACGTTCCGTTTAATAACGTTTTATTACGTTTCGAACACCTTTGTAATGTTCAAATTGTATACAAGCTAGATTTATTACCTGATAATGTTTTTATATTATACAAAATACATGTCGTATTTCATGCTGGCAGGTTTTATAAACCTACTCCATTATAATCTATTAAACATGTTTTTGGCTGATACGTTGGTCTAGTAGTCAGAAACGCGATTGCTGAGCGTGGGTTCCTCATGAGTTCGATTTCCGGATCTGACATATTGTTAGTGGGTTTTTTCATTAGCAGCTCGGAGTCTAGTTTTGTGTCCGGTAAATGGAAAAAAGTATTTAAAAAAAAAATTGTATGTTAATTTGCACTAATATTCTGAAAAAGTCACGCATACAATCAAAATGGAACTTCAGTATATGATTTATTGGATCTTTTTCTTTCCATAAATAAGACAGTTACGTAATTGGAACATTTTCGCTCGATTCATTTTTAACCGACTTCAAAAAAAGGAGGAGGTTCTCAATTCGTCGGGATATTTTTATTTTTATTTATGTTCCCCGATTACTCGAAGACGGCTGGACCGATTTGAAAAATACTTTTTTTGTTTGAAAGGGTATACTTTCAAGTTGGTCCCATTGTCATTTGGTCACGATCTGATGATGGGATCTTGGAGAAATCGAGGGAACTCTTCAAATATTAAAGGCACATCTATAGCGATTTGGGTATTTTTGATGAGCAGTTGACATAAGGCTATTGCAACTTAGATAAATTACAAGCCAACCCACTAAAAAGCGAAAAAATAAACTTTTTTACAAAAAACATAACCGACTTCCAAACTACAAAGTGAAAAATAACTTTAATTTCGGAAGTCGGTGTCAAAAAACTAAAATACTGATCTGATCCAAAGACACCGACTTCCGTTTTTTTAATTCGAAAATCATATCCTTATAAAGATTATTTGAAACAAAAACAAGATTACTCTGCTTTTGTCTAAAATAATTATTGACAGTAAGAAAATATAGTTTATTATCCAGATATAAGATATTTTTTCTCTAGATCAATTACGACATTTAGTTCCGTGCTCGAACACGACCAAAGAACGCACGCGATATTCAACTTTATTACTGATATGTTAACGTTTAGCACATAGTGGAGTGATGGAGTTCATGGAGGCGGAGTTTGCGTGGAAATTGTCTTTGGAGTGCCTGCTCTTAAACGTAACTGGCGAAATCCTACTGTCATTACAGGAGGAATGTTATTGACCGAAATATTTTTTTTTTTTCACAGTTACGTCACGAATTAGACCGCGTGTTAAGCGAAAGAGATCGCTTGCTGGCCGAAAGTTCCGAGCTCGGCCACGACAAACAGTCCCGTGAGTCGGAGCGCGTGGCTCTGAGAGCTGAGCTCCGGGAGGCACGGCAGAGGGAACAGAGGCTGCTGGTCGATATAGGAGACTTGGAGGACGAGAATATATCGCTACAGAAGCAAGTGTCTGCGCTAAGATCGTCACAGGTTAGTAAACCAGCTTTTATTAATTACCCGACTGCGGTGGAGGCTCAAAAGGAGGGTAGTGCTTTTTTTTTTTTTTCAGAGAGAGTTTAGATAGTGCTTGTTCTATCTTAGGTCTTATCCATCATTTCACGGCGTGATCGTAGGGCGACAGAGGAACCTTTAGGTACCTACTTAGTAAAATAAAAGTAAATGTTTCTCTAAGATCAGATGTTACTATGCAGACATTGTAGAATGTTACAATGAGGCATCTATAGCCGCGGAACTGTAGATTTCAAAGCAGGATGAGCACCTTTATCAGCTCATAATACTATACATTTTTACTTATTTTAACACACAGCACATAGTACAGCAAGTGAAGCCTTCTTGTCACAGTCATGACGTGCCAGCTGCACCGACTATTTCTGTTTTGTGCTCGTGATTATATTTAAATCTATTGTGTTTTATTGTATTGTTCTACTCGAGTAATTATCTTTTTTTATGCACGTGTTTCTGTGACAAATAAACTTATTTTTCTTTCTTTAATCAGGCTACAGAGGCCCATAAAATGAAAGTACAAATGCCACATTAATATTCCATACAAAATTCACAGTACATTATTCAATGTTCTCTCGTCCTAAGTATTCACATCACAATACCCATAGATACTGTTGAGTAGGTTGTTGATACTTTACGCTCAACTTTGGAGCCGTGCCCACCGCTAGTCGCGAAACCTGCCGCCTAATTGATTGGCTCATATATCTCCATGCGAATCGAATCTGGAACTTATGGACTATTGAATTTTCCAAACTGTTTGATAATTTCGTAGTTAGGGGTGGAGTATTGCTTATTGGAGCCATGCGTTAAACTGGCTTTGTATACCTTACAAAGCCAGGAATACTAGCAATTTATGGTTTGAGCACATCATAATATTTACAGAAGGTATAGGCTAATCCTGTATAATTATAATTTTCTTCAACCATAATCAATATTTTTTGATAAATTGTGGTCAAAGTAGCATAATTAATAAAAAAAATATATAGACAAAACGATATGGAGAAATTAATGTTGCTCGCAAGTTGCGAAATATTTACGCTTTTCGGGAATAAGTTACTCTAGTAGATGTCCGTTTCAAACAGCAATTGAACTGATTTCAAACTCTCAGTTATAAGACTGCTGTCGAACCACCAGCACAATGAAAATCTCTAAGATTATAAAGGTACTTAATACTACTACTACTTGCAGGTTGAATTCGAAGGTCTTAAACATGAAGTCAGACAACTACGCGAAGAGGCTGAGAATGCGCGCGCCATGGCCGATGAGACTGCAGCGCTGCGCCGCATCGCTGAACGGCAGCTGGCGGAAGCGCTTGAAGCGCTGCAAGCCGAAAGAGAAGCTAAATTCGCCGCTAAGAAAGAGCTTGACGCTCATCTTAGCAGGGAAGCCGCTTACAATATTACTAACTTGGCATATAGTATACGAGGTAAGTTTATTAAATAATAATAAAACAATCCTGTACTGTCCCACTGCAGGGAAAAGTCAAAAATGTTGAAATAACCATTGTTTTTTTTTTGCCCTGTCAGTAATGTATTTTTTCCTAATAATTAGCAAAACATATCAAGAAATTTAAAACTCACACATTAGTCTTCAGCTATTCTTGAAATAAAATCAAAATTTTATTTTATGATTATACTATATCTTCATTAAGTAAATCAAAGGCGAAATAAACCATATTTTTGAGAGCGCAAAAGTGATGTGTACTTTTATTCTTACACAGACTTAATGTTTCAATTATTTCAAGCTTTCTTACAATAAGTTATTGACGAAAAAGGGTTTTTTCGTGCCCGGAGCCTTAAGATGAATTTAGAAAGTACATAATATGAACTGAAAAATAACATTGCTACAGCCCGGATTTGAACCCAAAACCTCGTGTATGAGAGACGAGGCATTAACCACTGGGCCACGAAGCACACACTTTCTGTCCATCCTGGTTGTCTGGCAGACACGCCTTGATCTTACCCGTCGTTCGCTCGCCACCGGTTCTTGCATACAAATTGCACGTAAGAGCTGACAGGACAATCTGAACCCTTGGTCAGTAATGGCTAGGGCTTTTGTTTTTAATGATTCAAAATAGTTATACTGATTTCCTGAGTTTATTGGCAAAACTTTACGGAATTAGTTTTATAATATTTCTACAGATTACATAACATAACATCACGCCTTGTTTCCCCGAAGGGTTGGTTGGGCAGAGGTGTCCCTGTAGCAGGTACACCCAAGTTTCGCCAGTTATGTTTAAGTCCCATGTAATAGCGGGCGAGCCTATTGCCATAAACCGGGCACAAATCCTGACTCCAAGCTGCTACTCAGAAATTTCAGATAGAAAAACCCAATAACACTTTGCCCGACCCGGGGATCGAACCCAGGACCTTATGCTCAGCAATAGCGCTTGCGACCACTAGACCAATGTCTACAGATTAAACACGTCGATTTACGCCAATATTTTCCGATACGACATTTTGTCTCAATAAGTATATTTTAATTTCAAATATTTATTTATCAATTTCTGCAGCCGATTCAAATTAGAATATTAAAAATACAGAAGAAATATTTTAAAATTCCCGTCGTCACGTCTTTTATAGTTGAGTGTGAATTCTTTACATCTTCGAATTTGAATTTGGAATATAAATATTTTGATGACATTTCGTTGTTGTAGGAGTTTCACAACTACCTTCTCCTGACTAGCATCAAAAAACTAATTAAGTAAACATAAAAAATCGTTAGTAATTAAAAAAATAATAATAGTGCAGTGTTCCAGTACCTTGTTACTTTGGAAATATATGGAAAACAAGCCCAATGGCAGACGTGAACCGACAAGGTAAATTCGGAGTTCATCAAGGAATTTTGCGTCTTTTTAACAATCTTCACGAACTATCGAGACTTCATTTGCATAGACTACTTCCATGAAAGCTTAAGTTACTACAGCAGCCTAGTTGAATACCGTAACGACCTTGAGATAATAATTCACAATATGTGACGTGATTTACGTATTCTGAAAACTTAGCTTATCCTTTTTTTTCGGGGAAATTATCAAATAACTTCTCCCGCTCAGGGCGGAGCGAGGGCGTGTCAGACTTACTGACTAAAACCCACCCGTGTTCCTTCAAGTAGCCTATATGTTGCCAGGGGCCACGGTATCCCTTTCGGACTTTCTCGCGACTCTGGCAGGCTTCGGCCCTAGCGGACCCCGACAGTTCTGCTGATATCTCTTTGCAGCGCGCGTGGAATACAACGCGCCGTCGACCCGGGCCTGGTCCTTATCGGACGGCGAGCTACCCATTGCTCACCGTCCGCATGCCCGCGCCTACGGTGGCCTAGGATTCCCAACGCAACTTAGCTTATCCTGTCACCTATATCTTAAACCACCAAAGAAGGCCGTGCGCACTTTGAACTCGTTTTCGTACGAATTTTACTCGTGCGAACACATACGTACACACGACTGAGTGCGAGTTAGTCGTACGTATAGTTCTGACGTCCGGACACAAACTGAACTTGTTGGGATTTTTCGTGCGGTCAATGCGATATCACCGGAACACTGCCTATTTGACGGAGAAAAACTGGCCAAGTGCATGTCGGACCACGCACAATGTAGGGTTCCGTAGTTGGGATGAATTTATCCCAAGAACAAACTTAACTTTGGAGTTGAAAAACATTTTCTTTCATACGGAATATATGGGAGAACATGTTTTCACAACCGCAAATCTAAGTTGGTCGATTATTACTCGTTAACTTGTAAAGCCTACTCAGCTGTGATAGTTTTCCTTTTAAATTCGTTATATAAGCTACTGCTGTGAATTTTTTCACATATCTATAACCAACCAGTTAGCTGGCAGGGGGGGACACTTGATTCTAACAAAAATTAGCACTTTAAAGCTTAATGTTTTTCATAATTTTGTTTTACCACTTTGTCGGCGTAATTAATATGTATACCTATGTCAAATTACAGCTTTCTAGTACTAAGGGTCTCGGAGCTAGACCGCGGACAGACAGACAGACGGACATGACGAAACTATAAGGGTTCCTTGTTTACTACGGAACCCTAAAAACGTATTCACTATGCGCACTCAATTCGTAAGACCACGATCATACGTTTACGTACGATACAAATTCGTGTCCAAAGTGTGCGCGGCCTTACTAAGACAAAACTTGATCCCCACAATATTTTTGTTCATAATTCACTAAAACCCTGTTTCGTATCAGATATACCAGAAGACAGTACAGAAGACGAGGGTGAACCGGGCAGTTCATCGTCAGTTTAGCTGTTCTTGTCAACTTATCTTAAATCACCAAATAATGACTTAAAAAAAACAGGTTTTTTTTTTCTTCAATTTTTTACCAAATCATGTTTTTCTTGTCAGGTATGCCAGAAGACGGTGCAGAAGACGACGGTGAACCGGGCGGTTCATCATCAGCCGAGCTTGCCAACGCGATGGGCGACCACCACGCCGACCTGTTCTCCGAAGTACACCTGCACGAAATATCACGACTTGAAAAGCAACTTGAACAAGCGCATAATGAAAATGTAAGTCATTGTTCTCTATGACTTACAGTCAGTTGCAGAAAGCTGTCATTAAATACTAATCTTCCATTAACTTGTTGCATAAATCAACATTAGACTCGATTTTAATGGTTCTTTGATGAAATTAATGAAATAATTAGCGTTAATGATCCATTGCGTAATGGGGCATTAATGTTTGTCTTTGCGCAACTGGGTGTAAGTATTGTAACTTTTGTATGTCATATTCATTTTAATGGTTTTAAAAATTAAGTAGTTATTTCGGTTTCCAGTACCTAGTGCCCTACTAGGACCTATACTCCATTTGAAATAAGATTAGACATTTAACTAAACCTTTTTTACAGTTCGTTCTGTAATCATGTGCGCGCGAGTTTGATTGCGTCTACATCTAACTTGCATTGTGTAAACATTCCCGGCAAGTCGGCTTGCTGCGAGTTTTACCTGGTAAAACAGTCAAGTTGAACTACAAAATATGATAGTAGACATCTTGCATAACAAGATATCGAAATACATCGACAACTGACGAATTCGGTAAATGCTTCGGTTAAAATTGTGTTCTACATAAGTTAACTTATCTTAGTCCACTGATGGACAATAGCCACTTCATTACCTAACTATACAGTTCAAACTCAAACTCAAATCATTTATTTCAATTAAACCATTTACAGGCACTTTTGAATTGTCAAGGAATCGGTCAGTCAGAAATAGGTATGAAACTAGTTGCCCATTCCAAAGCGTAGTAGGTGCCTATGGAGAAGAACGGGCAAGAAACTCCACAACACTCTTTTAAATAAAAAATTGTTACAAAATATTGGTTACATCATTCATGTTGAAATTATACATGTGAGAACAATGTAGAAAGACGTGCACATGAGAAGCGTCCGTAATAAAAAGATAAAAAAAGAACAATTCAAAAAATTTAAAATAAGCCCTGGCAGCTAAGAGATGACCAGTCCCAACTGACGGCGCCCGTTCACGAACATAACGAAGTTAAAATACTAGTCAGTTATTCAGTTTCAAATTACGACCAAGCAGCGTTGTTTCGCTGTTAAATATTCAAGGTCCCTCCACCTCTATATGCATATTTCAGTCTCATTTAACGAAACTGACCTCATTCGTGAACTTCAACGTTATTACCTGGAATGTTTCATGAGATTTGGGAATTGATACTAATTAGATAACGCGAGATAACTGTAGGTAGTTTGGATGTAATGTAGCAATTTAGCTTTCGGAGTTTTGAGTCAGAATGTGTCATGAAACTGAGTTACTGATCTTTTAGGGTGTATTCATGCAATGCGAACCGGCGACGATAAGCTCCGACAAGTTCCTATAGAAAGCAATGGCACGTAAAATTTAATCGGAGAGGCAACCGGATGGCGAACGGTAATCTGGGTCTTCAAGTGATACCGAACCCCCCGTACCGTCCGAATGGACCCCAAATGGACGGGGGCGGAGATATGGTGGATGGGGGCAAAACACTTTTTTTTTGACGTCGCATTCAAAATTTGAGCTCTAATAAGTGCATGGAATTTGTGTGTATCAATACCATCCGGTTGCCACCCCCAACATTGTTATAATTGAAATAATGTATACAATTCTTGAAACTCTTTACCGATGATTTATCACCGAAAATGAGGGTGAATTTTATCAAAACCAGATGGCATTGGTACATACAAATTCCTTGCACTTCTTAGAGCTTGAATTTTGAATGCCATGTCAAAAAAATATGTTTTGCCTCCATTTCTCCGCTCTCGCCCATTCGGGGTCCACCCAGATTACCATTCGCCATCCGGTTGCCACGTGCCATTGCCTTGAATAGTCAGTGTTGGTTCCCGTTGATTTAGTAAAAATCTTGAAAACTACCTGCGCCAACCAGCAGTTGACGGCGCCGACCAGCGCTGGCATATCAGCATCGGTTACCGGCCTTCTACATGAATACACTCCTATGCAGTATCGAGTTAACACAGGTTTTAGTAGATGAATTAAACACTAAATTGTATGTGTGATGGCTGCTTAATTCGATGTTGGACTGTCAGAAAATTCAACAGTTCAGTTACGAATGCTCCGATACAACTATTGGGTTGACTTTGAATTTCTAAAAACTAAAATGTCATTAATATTCGTAGCTAACGATGGTTGCTATTGCACGCACAAGAAGGATTACAAGTTTAATCAGACATTGAAGACAAATTACTGTTCCGGAATCATTGCATCTTGTCAATGGCGGGTTTTTTTTTATCCAATCGTATTGTTATCAGCATCACTTTTTGAGCGTGGTAGTTTGTGTTTGTTGTTTCTTTGTTTTGAAGAGAGAGAAACAGGACATATTTGGATATAATAGTGTTTTTAATATTCTTTTCGTGTTTCACAGAGTCAACTTCAAGCATCCATGCGCAGCGCACAGGTGACGGCAGAGAGTGAGAGCGCGGCAGCCGCTTTACTGCGCGCTGGACTCACACGCGCTGCTTCACGAGTTACTGCACTACACACCCTACATTCCGACTGCGCGCCGCTGGTCAGTACTATTGTTTATGATCTTTAATATTACAGGGAGTCATGTGAAAGAAGGGAAGCAAGTCTGTGTGAGCAAAAATCTAAGCAGAAAAAGAAGGAACATGGGTTGGAAATAGTGTTAGGCTGAGGTCAGTCGCGTCTTATTATGCTAGCGTTCTAGCGTGAACGTCCATATATCAGGAGCTTATTAGCCGATTCCAGACTGACCGAGTCACCTCGAACGGGTGACGCTCTGTCAGTGTGGGTGCGCCTCGTAGCGTAACTCTTTATTTCCTACTAGCTTTACCAAGTATTTTTGCACAATTTTAACCATGTTCAAAAAATGATTCACAGGACGACGAAAAGGTAGAATCAGGCGGAGTATCAGCGCGCGCAGCCAAGTGGTTGACGTGGTGGCGCGTGTCGGGCGGCGAGCTGTCGGGCCTGGCCGCGCTGCTGGGCGAGCTGGCGGCGGGCGCGCTGCCCGCGGACGGCTCGGCGGCCAGCGCGGCGGCGCTGCAGCGCGCGGCGCTGGCGCAGCTGGCCGACCGCGTGGCCGAGGCCGAGGTGCGCTGTGCCGCGCTCGACGCCGACGCTGACTTGTTGAGGACGCTGGCTGGAGGTAAGCAACTAGTCGCTAGAGGTAGTACCGATGTATAAATCATTTCAGTAATAACATTGTCTTCCACACTTAACCGACATTCACACGGACGTAATAAAATGGTGGCGATATTTTCTCGTGCACTTGATTTTCAACGTTCTG
The DNA here is from genome assembly GCA_963680765.1 of Agrochola lychnidis. Taxonomy (NCBI): domain Eukaryota; kingdom Metazoa; phylum Arthropoda; class Insecta; order Lepidoptera; family Noctuidae; genus Agrochola; species Agrochola lychnidis. The sequence continues at coordinate 7,444,535 of OY796860.1, read as the reverse complement.
CCTAGCGTCGAGAGTTGCAAATCCAACAGTATGTTTTTTTCAACGCGCTAGGACGAGAGTACGCGTTGGATTCTCAACGCTCGGCTTAACACCAAGAGTTCAAAATCCAGTGCGCGATAAAATCCCACAGCGATTTCATTACGTCCGTGCGAACATCGGCTTACCTGTCTTTCTACTTCTTCATCTTATCGATACACTTATCTGTATGTCTAACCTAGATGTGGAAAAATATAAGAAAAAAACGAGAGCTGCTAAAAAAATGCTTTTAAATAATTGGAAATATGATTTTAGCATTTTATCAATAAGCAAATCATCAACAGATCCAAATAGAAATCATATTTAATTTTTAAGACAAGAATTGAAAAATCTAACTTCGATAGAAAAATATAAAAATTACTACATAAATGTGTTCAGTTCAACATTTAAATTATGTATAATCACGGTCACCATTTATTCTACAGCCAGAATACTACCCTGTTTTCTACAACTTACTAACACAATATCTTATCCTAGGAGCGGGCCGTGCGCTATCGACGGCTGGTCCTGCATTATTGTCTGCGGCGGAGACTCTCGCGCAGATCTACCATCACGTTTGTGCCGTCAACGGCACGCAGCCAGAGAGAGTTCTACTCGAACACGCCGGACAGAACGACGGTAAGACTTGCAGTTGATTTTAGTTCTTAAATTGTCCTTGCAGAGAGTATAGATTTGAGTGAAGGTATTTTTATCATCATCACGAAGGGCAGGTAATTTTGTCATTTTAAAATGCAACTAGATTGCGGTTCATCGATGTTGACCAGACGATAATGAAGATCGCCTCAAAAAAAAAAATACATTATATTAAAAGTCCGTCATGTTGGTCGTCAATATATCGTGAGTTAAAATTTATCGTCAGAACGATTAAAAATGCCAGGGGGGAATTTGTCATATTTTTGGTTGGCAATTCTCGTATTCTAATTTTACTCGCAATCAGTAAAAAATACCTCAAATTTTCATACATTTTTGTAAAAAAAATGATAATGATTGTTGCTGAGGTCAGATTGCGGTTATATTTTGAACGGTTTAAATTACGGAAATTGGCCTTCTATTTTCAAGTGTCCCAGTTTTTCATTTCCATTGTCTTTCCCCTTAGTCTCCGGCGCCGAAGGTCGTGGCGCGGAAGCCGAAGCCCTGGCCCTGGCGGCCGGGGAGCTGGAAGGCCTGCGCGCGGCCGGCGGGGTGGCGCGCTCGGCCGACACGCTGTTAGACCAGCTCACGCACCTGCGCAGGGCGCTCGACACCGCGCTCGACTCCAGGAACAGGCACCAACCTGGTATGTGGGACATTCTCTTATACTTTTACAGCGGCCAATAAAGTTGTCAATAGAAGCCCTATTAACTTTTCGGCGATTGAAATTTTTGTACTACAGTAATGCTATATGCTCACTGTAACATCCGAAAATGCAGTTAGGCGTTATAGTTTTTGGAAGCTACTGATATTATGTAATCTTCTTCTTTTTCACTCTTATTCATAATATAGCAAATGCGAAAAAAAAAAGTATGTCGAATATTCAGTTTGAAAAGCATACAAGAGCTTTCATCCTAAAACGTTTATGTTCCTTCAAACATGCCTAAACCCTAAACCTTTCCTCCCCTAACCAGGTATCCAAACCGATCACTACTCCAAATCCCGGAACCCCTACTACTCTCCTATAAAGAAAATTAAAGATCAAAACAATTGCAAGCTAAAAATAGCCGACACGAAGCGAAAACTACACAACTTAATTGCTCACCTACAATCCTTAGAAATTGAAACTACCAAAAAAGATATACCTCAACAGAGAAGTGTCAAAGAAATAACTAACTACTTCGAAAATATGTCGAAACATTCGCAAAATAACAACTCCAATGCGACAGTACAAGATTCCTTAGATAATTGGAACAAAAATCCTTTAATACCATTCCCGAATACTGCCCTTCCTTTTCATAAGCCTGGGAACATAATTACGTCGAATAATAATAATGTAGGAAATACAATAAACTTGCATTCAGTTTGGAGAAACTCTGTGTTGAACGGTGGGAGTGTGTACTGTAAAAATATACCTTATCAAAGAAGCGATGTGACGTTGACGTCGGGAATTAAGACGTCTTTGAGAACCAGCCTGGTGACGTGTGTGATGATGCTGCAGTACATCATATGATGGATGCAGGAACAGGATGGTTCGAAAGGTCTTGTTGGCTTTATATGCTAGTAGTTTAGATAGGTTAGGCATCCGCATTTTAGGTATGAAGCTACAAGTACGCGGCGGGCCCGTCTTGTCGGGCCAATTCAGTGAGCGTAACGTAGTCAGAAGATATAAGAGTTACGCGATAGAAAGAGAGACAATTTCTAGGTGAATATAACTGAAGGTAATTAGCGCTGTGCGACCTGAGTTGCACTTTATTGTCGTAGCAAGAGTCGTTTTTTATTTAAATGATTTTAAAATTATAGTTGGTCGTTTAAGCGCATTCGGATGGCTATGGAAATGGAATGCAGGCTAACGACCAAATATAAGCAAATGAGTAATTTAATGATTCATCAACTTATTATCATTGATTAATTTAGTTAAGTGTAATAGTCCATAATTTGTGTAGAATTTAAGTAATTTATTTTAGTTTTCACCTAGTTATCTTTGTCATTGCGGCCGCACATGTCAGGTTTTCCGATACGATTATAGAATCAGACCTTCATTCTTACCCGAAGATGTCAATGCCGCACTCGCATATTTAAAGAATGAACACGGAATTGTCGCTTTTTCTACTTTTCTTGTGACAAGATAAAAGCAATGGACAGTAGTAATTCGTCATCCTCAATGTCGTTCTACTCACCCGACATGATGGGCTCTGGCGCACGACTGGGGAGCGTAACCGAACGCAATCAACCGTCTCTGTGCGGGGCTCATCCGCTCTGGAAAAGGAATTGGGGAATCGGATCAGGTACCAGACATGAGTAGCCAGACAGATTTATTCGAAAAGAGGTTTCCATATAACTATATCCTCTTTTCCCAAAATGCATTCCAATTACAAAAGTAACTTTTATTTTTAAATCAAGTCCTGACATTTGCGGCCAGGCTTTTTTAGATAAAATCGAAAAGAGATTTCCATATAACTACATCATCTTTTCCCAAAATGCATTCCAATCTCAAAACTAACTTTTTATTAAAAATTACAGTCATGGACACCGAAGAACGGGGCGCCGAGGTAGTAGAACTTCAAGAACAGGTGATCAAGCTGAAGTCCCTGCTATCTACGAAGCGCGAACAGATCGCGACCCTACGTACCGTTCTCAAGTCCAACAAGAACACGGCAGAGGTCGCTCTGGCTAACCTCAAGTCTAAGTACGAGACCGAGAAGATTATCGTTACTGAGACTATGCTGAAGCTGAGGAACGAGTTGAGATTGTTGAAGGAAGATGCTGCTACTTTCTCCAGTAAGTATTGTTAATGATATTGGCCGTTTTGATGAATTATTTGTAATTTTTTTTCTTGCTTCTGTGAAATTTCGAGGTATGCACTTCTTATATTTTGCATTTCATTGATCATTTGTTTATGGTGTACATATTAAAGAGTATTCTATTCTATTTCCTGGTATAACAGGGAAGACGCTGCCTTTTTCATGTAATGTTTCTACACGTAAAATGTGTACACATCATCATTTGGCATAGCAGGCGTCTTGTGTGGGTTCACTCACGTGAAAGACCATTTTCACGATAAGAAGGTCACACGAAGGCAGATTATAGTTTGACCGAGACCGCTTACCGCGCATTAGAAACGCGTGGCGAGGTTGGGGCAGGGCTCCGTGAGCGTCGACGAATGAGCGGCGGGACGCCGTGAGCGTTAACGAATGAGCGGTCTACACTGGCCCCCCGTGAGCTGCGCATGTACCTAAGGCACGGTACAGCGGTTTCGGTCAAGCTATAGCGCAAAAAGACGCTTGAGTGATTTTCTTATTACCTTATTGCCCATCTTTTATGCATCACAAAACCAACAGATTTTCACTCGCCATAAAAAGAAGTCAATCAAATAATACTTCATGTTGTGTATAGGTCTCCGCGCGATGTTCGCGGCTCGTTGCGAGGAGTACGTGACCCAAGTGGACGAGCTGACGCAGGCGCTCGCCGGCGCAGAGGAAGAGAAGAAGACCCTCAACCAGCTGCTGCGACTGGCTGTGCAGCAGAAACTGGCGCTCACACAGCGGCTGGAGGAGTTGGAGGTAATGTCACGGTTTATAGGAGATATACAAGGCTTATATCTTATATATAAAATTCTCGTGTCACAATGTTAGTTACCTTACTCCTCCGAAACGGCTTTACTGATTTTTACCAAATTTTATATTCATATTCAGTAGGTCTGAGAATCGGCTACTATCTATTTTTCATACCCCTAAGTGATAAGGGTTGTCCACCCCAAACAAATAATTGGCAAAACAACGTTTGCCGCGGTCAGCTAGTATTTATATAAAGAAGCATAAAAAGGATAGTTGTCGATGTTATTAGCTTCTTCAATAATGATTGGTGTTATATATTTTTGTGATGAGACATGTTCAACCCTGGGTTAGTACACACGGCTACACATCAAGCTATAAATTTCCAGTTTATGCTGATCTCGCATTATATAGGATTTCCGTATAAAGCGAGGTCAGGTTATACTGGAAATGTATAACTTGATGTGTAGCCGTGTGTACTTCTTCCTATAAAAAAAAATTAAATTATGTTTGTATGAGTTTTTCATAAAACAACAAAATTGTGTAATTGTTTTACTGGAGGACACTCCTGCAACACAGTTTGAACTAGCGCAAGAGTCAGAGAATTCCATGATTTGTTGTATACCTATATTGTTTTATGTCGATATATGTATAATTATTTGATACCCCCGCAGGTGGACCGTGAGATGCGCACGCGGCGCGTGCCGAAGGCGGGCGGGCCGGCGCGCGCGCGCGGGAGAGACTTCTAGCGACTGGTCACCGCGCTCAAGGCCGCCGCCGCCGCCCTGCGCGCGCTCCTCGCGCCTTCTCCCTCGCACGCGCATCTGCGCAGCTAGGGGGAGAGAGACGAGTGACTCACTAGAGCCGTCGGAACGATGGACTCTCGCCGGAAGCGCCTTGCGGACGTACCCGCGTCGGAGTGTGCGGGCGGCCGACGCGATCGATGGCGTCACGAATTTATAGTGTTAGTGTCGGGCGCGGCTCGCGACCGGTCGCACGTGTCGCGCGCGTCTGTCGCCGCGGACGCAAGCAGCCGAGCCTCGCTCGCGACATTTTTTATAACTGTGAGTCCCCCTGGGACTAAATTCTTTATACGTTTTATAAAATTTTAATCTAATTAATCGTATGGGTGTGCGGCCGGGGGGCCTCGGCGACGCGCGGTCGAGCGGAGCGCCTGCGCGGCCTCCGTAGCTCTGTGAACCGTCAAACTGTGCAGCCGTGCACGCGCGACGTTCGACCCGTTAGCATATAGGAACGAAAACATAGAATTAATTGAATAAAACTAGCCCATCGCTGCGGCCCCCCTGCCAGTGAACGGTTGGTGTTGTAATATTAAAGTTGACTGATTTTTACCGTGAGGCAGGCCGCGCCGGGCCGGCTGGTTGTTGTTGTTGCCGCACTGTGTGGCTGTGTAGCTTCACGTGTCGCGTCTCTTCGCGTACTTCACCCGCGCACCACCGATCCAGATTTGATATCGAATTTCCTCAATATATCTATCTATTGCACGTCGTCAAATTGATGTTTATCGAGTATTTTTGTAATAGGATCAGTGTATTTTATTACGCATATGAATTTATCACCGTTGTTACGATATCACATATGACACGGCGGGCAGACGACGCACTAGGCAGCCAGGCGTGATAGCCTCGTGAAGTACCCGCGGTACATTTTCACTGCCTAGTGCGTGGTCTGCGCCGTCGACGGCACATTTTCTTATACGTGAGGGAGTTGAACGGAGGTTTCGATGAAACAGTGCGACGTTATTTTTTATGATATATTTATCGTTCGAATCTTATTATATTCATAGAATCCTCTACTCGATACGAATGTTTAGTACGTCCAAATAAAAATTTCTAAAAAGAAAAAAGATATTCGTCGACGTCCATCCATTGTGTGCGCAAAAAGACTATGTAATCTGTTCTGTAGCGGATACGTTTGTTGTGTTGTTGTGGCCCTCTGCCGAATACTTTCGTCCATCTTGTTCTAGTTGTACTCGTAGTGTTTCAGTATTTTTTGTTAGTGACGTTTAGACTGTTGTGGCTCGGAGTCGGACTGTACCGGACTCGGTAGTCACTCAACTGCGGACCGCTGCGGCCGAGAGAAATGTTGCTTAGAGTTTGAATTACCCGGGATTAGTTGATGAGCGTTGTAAACTTCATTAAAAGACATATAATGTGATGATATCTGAGTGTTGTTCCGCAGCGGCCGTGAGTCCGCGCCACTGTTGTGTTACTCTGCCGTCCTGTGGCGTCGCCACACGCGTCCATTTCTTGTCCATGAGCTGGTCGCGCCCCGCTGATGTTACGCGCACTTCTATACCGAACCACGAACTTACAAACACCACTTTACTCGTAATATTAAAACAAATGTAACTAATCAGTTCACGTCCTTGTTGCTCAAAACTTTGCTCACGGGCGTCGACCAGCGAATCTATTGATAAGACAAAATTTACAAAAAATTAAAAAAGATTTTATTAAGTGTTACGTATTTATTGTTTACGTTATCGGATGTGATATTGGCAGCTTCCCGCGGGGTCGCGTACGACCGCGCGGTGACATAGTCGTTGACCTTTCCTAGCGTCTCAGTGACCTTAGGCTAGTTGGACCGTTCCATGTAGCGTGGGCACTCGCCCTTAGTAGGTATTTTTACTGGTTTAGAATAGTGCTAGATACATTAACCTTCAAGTATACTTAGTAGGTAATCTAGCGAGGACAGTCTCCTCGTGTAGTGAAATTAATTTGCAATATTAACTGTCGTAGCGTAATTAGTTTGCATAGCTCAAAGGGCGGCGGACGCTCGGCTGAGAGCCTTGCGCGCCGCAGGACCATCGCCTTGCATTTATTGTTTATAGATATAATAATATATTGACTAGCTTCATTAGAGCATTCTTCATGTACTTAAACGATGGACTTACCAGTTGTTAGCTTTACTATGTATTTTTCTTTTCTAGTATTATTTTGTTCGTATGTAGCTTAGCAGCAGACATCGTTTATGTATTTTTATGTCTAGTCAGGGGTTACTCCGCGCGTCTAGTGCTAGTTTCATCGATATCATTTAAAGCATAATGAAACTCGTACTAGAGTCGGTTTGCATCGACATAATAATATTTTTATATGCTATTTGTTATAAGAGCAGTATGGTTTTCGATAAATGATATTCATTGCAAGATTTGAATTTTGTCTGTATTTTACGACACTGTTGAGTTTGCCTTATTCACATGTTTTCGACATCATTTATTTGATTCTGATGTATTGTTGATTGTTAAATATGACCGACTGTATTTCGCCACTACGTATTATGAGTTAAAGTATTAGTGCAATTAAAAATTTGGTTGTTTCATATACTTATTATATTTTTCAGTGTATTATTACGCAGTATTTGTACTTGTGGGCATCGCTCGATGTCTGCTGCCACTTGCCGGTGGTGGTGATCACAGCGATTAACCAAAAATAATATTTTTTTCTTTATACATTATTATTACATAACATTTAGATAATTATTTTGCCTAGGCATAGATATTACGTTATATTATAGAGTAACTATTGATTATGAGTTATATTATTTAAAGATGAACTTTTTGTTATACATTGCCCGCTACTTTATTATTGTATTGCGACATGATTTAGGTGTTGGACAACTCGAGGCATGAATGTTCCCACTTCCCGTGGTCTCATTTTAATCTGTAGCTGAGTAAAACGTCAATTAACTTGAAGCTGGGTGCGGCTGCTAGCTCTGCATTATCATTTATACTCGTGTGAAATCAATGTTCTGATGTAATGTGACTTGTGAAACAATGTGCTTGCCTCCGAACCCACGCTTTTCGAAATTATTGCACAGTTTGATGGTTCACTAAATGCAGAACAATATTTTTCCTCACTTTAATTTCAGATGGCCACTTATTTATTTGCTAGTAATCGAACCAGATTACAAGTCTTTTAGAATCTCTTACCCCCAATGAGCTTGTTTCATGTATGATGCGGTGTTGTGTGTAGATATTCACCGACAGATGTAATGAACGCGCGGGAACATATCATGGCAGAGCGGATTTATTTTCACTGTGTAAGGCACACCGTGTTGTCACAATGACTGATTTGAATCATGTATGAGAATAATAAATTATATATTTAAAACATTTTGTGTGGTTTCTTTTTTTTGTGACATATCCTGTATTGCTTGCGAGTTTTGTTAGCACAAGAATTACCTTAGAAATGAAATTCTTTCGACGTGCTTGAGCAGGTGGAATCGATTTAAATCGATACTCATTTCACGTGAAAATGTGAGTGGATAGATAGATAACCGATACTTAGTGTATTTTAAAATAAAATACATAATTTATTTAAATTTTTCCATAATCGAAAGCTAATTGTCCATTCGGCTCGAAGGACCGAATGGACGGAAAATATAAGGTCGGATGTCCGTGACTACCGTAGGACCACCAACGCCAATCGCTTCCATATTTAGTAAATAATATACCCAATTGGTACTAATTAGTGCTCGAACGGCAAAATTGGTACCTTAGTAGTTTTCGAGAAACTCGATTTTGAAGATAGTCCGGTTGATCTATTCTGTAAAAATGTCACCGTGAAAACTTAGGTGAAGTGAGCTGTCATTCTACTCGATGCTAGGGATTGGCACTATTGTCACCTCACTTCGAGCTCACTTCACATAAGTTTTCACGGTGAGATTTTTTTACAGAATAGATAGACTGCTCAATACCATTGACAACTTAATTTGGTCGGGTTATAGGTGGAGATTTAATTTGGAAAAGTAATGAATGCTAATTTCTCTTAAAATCAACATGTCCGTGACTACCGCAGGACCACCAACGCCAATACTTCCATATTTAGCAAATAATTAGTAACTAATTGGTACTAATTAGTGCTCGAACGATAAAATTGGTACCTTAGTAGTTTTCGAGAAATTCGACTTTGAAGGTGGTCCGGCCGTAGTCACGCTCCCTTTCGTGCGCTCGTTAAGCAGGACCACGACTTTGAATGTTGATTCCAAGTTTGAGGAGCTTGTCGCTTTCCTCAAACCTACCTAGAAAATTAGTACCCTGCAAGATAAAATTCACACTTCTGAGCCATGTCTACAAGCTGTTTTCAAGAGTTATCACGAACCGTCTCGCGCGCAGGTTTGACGACTTCCAGCCTCCCGAACAAGCCGGATTCCGTAAAGGCTTTAGCACCGTAGACCACATACATACGCTGCGGCAGGTTATACAGAAGACCGAAGAGTATAACCAGCCTCTCTGCTTAGCGTTTGTGGACTACGAGAAAGCCTTCGATTCGATCGAGACATGGGCTGTGCTGCAGTCTCTTCAACGGTGCCAGATCGACTATCGGTACATCGAGGTGCTAAAGTGTTTGTACAAAAACGCCACTATGTCAGTTCGACTCCAGGACCAGACCTCGAAACCTATCCTTCTGCAGCGAGTTGTGAGACAGGGCGACGTTATCTCTCCGAAACTGTTCACCGCTGCACTGGAGGATGTCTTCAAGGTTCTGGATTGGAAAGGGCTAGGCATCAACATCAATGGCGAGTATATCACTAACCTTCGGTTTGCCGACGACATAGTTATCATGGCTGAGACCATGGAGAAACTCAGTACAATGCTCGATGACCTCAGTAGAGCCTCCGAAAGAGTGGGTCTTAAAATGAACATGGACAAAACAAAAGTCATGTCAAATGCCCATGTGACACCCACTCCCATGAAGATCGGAGACGCTACGCTCGAAGTTGTGGACGAGTATGTTTACCTAGGACAAATTGTCCAGCTAGGTAGGTCCAACTTCGAGAAAGAGGTCAATCGTCGAATCCGACTCGGCTGGGCAGCGTTCGGGAAGCTACGCAATATCTTTTCGTCCCACATACCACAGTGTCTCAAGACGAAAGTCTTTGACCAGTGCGTGTTGCCAGTGATGACCTATGGTACTGAAACGTGGTCGCTCACAATGGGCCTTATCAGAAGGCTAAAAGTCACCCAAAGGGCAATGGAGAGGGCTATGCTTGGAGTTTCCCTACGTGATCGAATCAGAAATGAAGAAATCCGCAGGAGAACCAAGGTAACCGACATAGCCCGAAGAATTGCCAAACTTAAGTGACAATGGGCAGGGCACATTGCTCGCAGAACGGATGGCCGATGGGGTCGAAAGGTTCTGGAGTGGCGACCACGTACCGGAAGACGTAGCTTTGGAAGGCCTCCCACAAGATGGACCGATGACCTTGTGAAGGCCGCAGGAATCCGCTGGATGCGGAAAGCACAGAATCGGTCGAAGTGGCGGTGCTTGGGGGAGGCCTATGTCCAGCAGTGGACGTCTTTCGGCTGAAATGATGATGATGATGAAGATAAAATTAGTGCCCAAAATTCGTAATTAGTTCTTCAGTAGCTTACGAGATATACCATGCCATTGGGTGGGGTGGCGGTAGTCACGGTGTTAAATTTTCATTTCAAGATTTCCCTATTAAAAACTCTGTGATTTCTTCCCAAATTTATACAAAAATTAGTGCTCCTAAAGAAGTTATAGCGACCAAAACTTCAGATTCCCAAGTGTTGTATTTTAAGAGAAATTAGCTTTCATTACTTTTCCATACTAAATCTCCGCGTATAACCCGACCAAATTAAGTTGTCAATGGTATTGAGCAGCTTAGTCTATCTATTCTGTAAAAATCTCACCGTGAAAACTTAGGTGAAGTAAGCTCGAAGTGAGGTGACAATCCACTTGATGCTAGAGATTGGCACATCCCTAGCATCAAATAGAATGACAGCTCACTTCACCTAAGTTTTCACGGAACAGATTTTAGAAGATGTACACTTGTGCACATAAATTGATGGATGTCGGAATAGTAATAACAACAGTTCAATATCTATAATTAAAAAAAAAAATCCATGGCCTGTGATACATACCTTTGTTAATGACTCGAATATTTATTTTTCTGTATTGTAAGTACAGACGCCAGCACATCAAGCTACTACAATCTGTCAAATTTATTTAATAGATTTTCAACTTTATCGCTGATGTCTAAGGTTCAAAGTTGATTGGGAAAATTTGACAGTTTCGGGTAGCTTGATGTGCTGGCGTCTGTACCTACCTTCTGTGTTGTACTAATTTACAAGTTACTAGAATGCAAAAAATAAAGAAATAAGTAAGAAATACCTATTGCTCTTTAATGATATTCATATAACAAAATAGAAAAAGATATAACAACACGGGGATATAATAACGGGGGATCGGTATTTTTTTTTTAATTTTTCGTCAAAAGTCGAAAAGAACGTGACCTACAAATATTTTATTTGTTTTGGGAATGTGCAAATAACGCGTTTCTCCATATGCCCTAGTAGCCCAGCTTCGAATAACCCGTTCAGTCGGTGTAGCAAAAAACATTTTTTTTTTTAAATTTCTTTCTTAATTGCAAAATAATTGGGCAAACGTCATTTAAAACTATTCCAAATTTCAAGCTGATAGCATTAGTAGTTGTTCTTGAGATATCCAACTGTGACAGAAAGACGGACAGACAGACTGAGTTGCACCATAAGGGTTCCTTTTTACCATTTTGGTACGGAACCTTATTATTATAGATATTGAACTGTTGTTTTTACTATTCCGACATCCATTAATTGATGTGCATGAGTGTACATCTCCTAAACAGCTCAATACCACTTACAACTTAATTTGGTCGGGTTATACGCGGAGATTTAGTATGGAAAAGTAATGAAAGCTAATTTCTCTTAAAATACAACACTTGGGAATCTGAATTTTTGGTCGCTATAACTTCTTTAGGAGCACTAATTTTTGTATAAATTTGGGAAGAAATCACAGAGTTTTTAATAGGGAAATCTTGAAATGAAAATTTAACACCGTGACTACCGCCACCCCGCCCAATGGCGTGGTATATCTCGTAAACTACTGAAGAACTAATTTGAATTTTGGGCACTAATTTTCTATGTAGGTTTGAGGAAAGCGACAAGGTCCTCAAACTTGGAATCTACATTCAAAGTCGTGGTCCTGCTGAACGAGCGCACGAAAATTATCATCGTTGATTTCTCGGTAAATATAAATGTTTCAGTTTTGTTTTTTTTACGTAATGAATCACATTTATGGGTACTAATTATTTGTATACTTAGAATAGTTGCAGTATGCCCCCTTTTTCGACGCTCATGGTGGTCCTGCTGAAGGGAGCGTGACTACCGCCGGACCACCTTCAAAGTCGAGTTTCTCGAAAACTACTAAGGTACCAATTTCGTCGTTCGAGCACTAATTAGTACCAATTGGGTACTAATTATTTATTAAATATGGAAGCGATTGGCGTTGGTGGTCCTGCGGTAGTCACGGACATAAAATATTGGTCGGGGGCAAGAGTCGTGAACATAGCTCGCACATGTTACAATTTCGGCCAATGACAGTAGCCGAATGACACGCGAGAGGTCCAATAGGCGACGAGCATCGACTGACGAACCAATCGCGAGCAGCTCGATGCGCCCCGGCTTCTTCATTCCGCCAAACAGACCGAAAAATTTACTTACTGCGCAGTGTCAGTTTGTGCTTACGACTCATGCCTTCTACTGTATTAGATTACTCCTTATCAATGAATTACCTTATCTTTATCAATAAATCCAAAGTGAACTCATGAAATTAGCAAAAAGATGGAGTTCTATCAAAGTTTTGTCAGTATTATAACGGTGCCGATTCTCTTGTGCACAAACTAAACAAAATTTAAGTTCAGTGCATCTTTTTCTTTCTATTTCATTAAGAAAAGGACAGAAAATAAATTTTAGTTTAGTCCTGTAATCAGCGCTTGATGTAAATTGACGTAATTTTAGTCGGCAAGTTTTTAATTACGTCTAAACTTGTATGGAGAGTGAAAGGCGCTGATTAATTTGACAGGACTAAACTAAAATTTATCTTCTGTCCTTTTCTTAATGAAATAGAAAGAAAAAGATGCACTGAACTTAAATTTAGTTTAGTTTGTGAACAAGGGAATCGGCACCATTGCCCCATCTTACAACTTTAGGAATAACACAGGTAACAGAGCATGGCATAGGATAAGGTTTACAGGGATCATAATTAAATGAAACAACCTGATGAGTTTAATACGCATATTATGTACATACAGACTGAGAATGCTTCAAGTTACAAATTGAAAACAAATAATTTACTCTTACACGAATACAAATGCATATTTACAAGACGTCTCGTGCGTACGTACGTAATTTCTCTTAATTACGGATACAATACTAATATTTACAGTACAGATACACTCGAGTATTTAGGTCCTTATGTACAGTTAGCAACATAAATGTGTGCACACATGTTATGATGACTGTACCTAAAAGTACATATCAGGGGTATTTTGGAGTAAAATGGCCTAAAATTCACATTGAGCTTCTCTACAGATTATATAAATTTACGCATAAACATGATTAGTCGTAAGAAGTGCAGAATGCAATGACAACATTTTAAGAGTCACAAAAAATGTTATTATGAATTAATGGAATGGTTTATTGAATGATCCATTTTAATTCCTGCACTTTTTACGAACTAAATTACACGAAAGGTTAGAATACGTTATCAATGAAAACATCGAATCTATTCTGTATGACAAGTTTAGTACCTGCTCTTAATGTAAATACTGTGACAAATAAAAGCAAGTGACCTTACTGATCCATTCTTAAATATAAGATTATTCATAAAATATTAATGAATTTAACTCTACGTAGGAGTAAAACTTATGAAAGAAACAAAATGCTTTACACAGTCAATTGTTTTACTGTAATTGGATATCATAATGTATGATTGTACACTTACAATAATTTAAAACTACTCTTTGTAAAGTATGTGATTAAATGTTAAATAAAATACAATACACAATTTTCCTTTGTAGTATTAAAATTTGGCAACGTTCCCTAGCTTCAAAAACCCTTGTTTCTTGATTCCTTACGCCGATAATTACATCTTATTGATTACAGCAATTTTATCACAGTCTGTAAACATACACGTTCCCTTTGATCTAATTCTAAAAAGCTGACTTATTTACGGTGCATTGTTTTGCGACAAACCTGTATTTACAGGTCATATAATCAAATATTCAAATCAGAACTAAAATTTTTAGTTTTTCAAACGTCCAAAAAGAATTTGTAGTGAAATGCAAAATGTCTTTTCTTTATTATCTCATCATCTGTTACGACGCCTCATTGAGGTGGATAACAATTAAAATTCTATTGTGTCTCGTTAATGACAGTTGAAAGGTTATTTAAGCAATGTCTAGAATGTATCGCGTACAACTTAGTATTCAATTCTGACTAGAGTGTAATATGGAACACTGCCGTACACGCTTACTGATACATTCTTTGAAATAACTAGAGTTAGATTATTTACAACTTTATGAAGGTAAGAAGCCTCTTTGCCGCCGCTCGCTGCGTTTTAGAGCCATTTGTTACTTTTCTATAGTTTGACCAACACCGCTGTTCCGCGACTTAGGAATGCACGGCGAGGTGGGGGGCAGCGTTGACGAATGAGCGGCGGGCGGGAAGCCGCGCGCCGTGAGCGTTGACAAATGAGCAACCTGCACTGCCCCCCGTCTCGCCGCGCACATACTTAAAGCGCGGAACACCGGTCCCGGTCAAACTAGATGTAGTGTGCGTTATGTACAAAAGCTTGCAAGATTGACAAAATGATTGAATTTTATGCATTTTTACATTGAACTTAAATATGCGATAGAATAAACTGTAATGTTACGCTCAACTGTAGTGAATGCGACAGGGTTTTGTTTTTTGTTGCGAACGAAGCCTTTGACTCAGTTTTCTTAATAATATAAAATGAATCGACACGACATTTTTAATCCCACCCGCCCCGCCCCTCCTTTTTCCTACTTGATCGTCGGTACTACGGAATATTTCTCTTAAATAATGAAAAATGTAGAGGTGATGAACACTTACGGTGACAATTGAGCGAAAATTCATAGATATGTATTATTTTAGGCCTCTCCATTGTTCACAACAACAGTGCAGTAGTTTCTTAATTTTCATCTACATTAAAAATAGGATTCTCGCTTATAATTTTAGTCAAAAAGAACACCAAAACCACAGTATAATATAAACCAGTATTATGTCTCGGCAGTAACATTGAAATATTGTAACTACTGCACACTCGAGACTGTTGCGTACTAATACACTGAGATTTCGAAACGCGTCGTTTCGGCTGTTCTATGAAGACATAATACTTTACTTATTTATACTGTGCCAAAACTAAAACATAGTCATTATGTCAGTCTTGCAATAAATTGATAAACAATGTTTAACTTAAAAATGCTCATACAATATCAATACTCAAAAAAAATAACAAAAACTAAAATAAATTATACTTTCATGTTTTTAGTTACAAAATAAAATATTGTCACGAGAAATACGTTGAGTAGATTAAGAAGAGAATACGATTACAAATAATATGTTACGCGATATATGTTACTATAATTATTATATTTTTAGTTTATAAATATCTGGTTTATTATTTATTTAAAGTGGCCATAAGAACAAATATGAGATTACCCTTTAGTTTCCATCCACTTTTGTTACATAAAATGTTGACGGTTAAAGCCCTCCTCCCAGCCCTTCATATTTAGAGTTTGGTCCTTCGAGACCAATGGGTTATAATTCGTTCAGTTGAGTCATACTTAATTTTAGTACTGGACGAATTGAGGAGGAGATATTGGTGCCGATTCTCTTGTACACCGAACTAAACTAAACTATCACTAAAATTCCTTACTTTTGACTATGAGAATCTAAAAGCTATTCTGCAAAATAAATTCTCTAAATTTAAAAATAATTTTGACAAATCTAAATCGAATTTGACAATCGCGACTCCACACGTGATACCTAACCACGTGAATCTTTTAAGAGCAGGAGGCGCGCAGGGGGGGCAGCCTCGACGTGTTTTATATGGAATTTTTCAATTTTTTCAGAGTGTTAGGGGTTTAAGGGTTTTATAAAGGGGGTCGAAATTTTCATTATTTTTGCGTTTTCGAGATATAAGTAAAAGAAAAACAAAAATCAGTACTGTTTTTGCACCTGAAGTCGAGGTGTTGGTGTGAATTTAAAGTTCATGATAACCAATTTTATTCCACACGTTTTTAGTCGCGATTAAAAATAGTAAGATTTAGTTATAAAATCTAAATTTTAGGTGTAAAACGTCAAATTCAGAATGGCAAAATTGCCATTTTCACTAAATTAATATCTCAGTACCATCTTAGTGCTGTCAAACTAAAATATATTCAGAATTGGAAATCGTCGTTTGACAGGAATAAACAAAATTTTGGTGATTTAAGTCTAGTTTAGAGGCATTTGTGACAAGAGAATCGGCACCATTGCTTTTCTTAAGTAACTTAATAGAAGCGACACCAACTCCTTCAAAGGATATCAGTCATAATATCGTACTCGCGAGTTTAAAAATACCAATTATCTTATACAGGGTATTTGGCAGAACGTTAAACATACGAAAATGGTGGATAGGTGGGGTCATCTGCTACTTACTCAGCCCTAATTTATTTGGCCCTGGCCCCCCGGGATATTTTTTTTTAATGCAGGTTGAAATTAGGATTTAAGTATTTTTTACATCTTTCTGTTATAAGAATCTGCCAATATGAAAGATTAAAAAAAAAATGCCTGTTTTGCCCATTTTTTTAATAAAAATTACACTTTAAAGTCAAGAAAGTTGTGAAACTAGAAGAAAGCAAAAAAAAAAAATTTAATATCCAGGACGCCAGGGCCAAATAAATTAGGGCTGAGTAAGTAGCAGATGACCCCACCTATCCACCATTTTCGTATGTTCAACGTTCTACCAAACACCCTGTATATTTACTTGTAATACAAAATTGAATTTACGAGTTTATTTTCGGTAATCTGTCAGGATGTTATTTCTCGTAAAAAAAGAGTATTTATATTTGCAGCCTGATTAATCTCCTTTGAGTCACTGTCGTTCTTCTGGCCTTACAAGTATAATACGGATATAACGGTAGGTAGCCATATTATTATTAATAGTACACGGTAATAAATAACATATCACAGCAATAATTTATTGTGATAGATGAAATATTTTGAACTTAATTTTTTCTTAATATTTTAAACTAGCTTTTGCCCGCGGCTTCGCCCGTGAGTAGGAAAATATCCCACTGGAAGGCATTACCGAGATAACTATGTCCTAACCCAGGTCATGGTCTACCCATGTGCCAAATTTCATCCAAATTCGTTCAGCCGTTTTGGTGTGAAAGCGTAACAAACAAACAAACTTGCTTTCGCATTTATAATATTAAGTTAAGATTAGGATGTTGAATTATTTGGTGATAGGCTGAAATAAGGTGAAAATAAACGCCAGTGGTGTCGATTCCCTTGTTCAAAAACTAAACTAAATTTAAGTTCAGTGCATCTTTTTTTTTCTATTTCATTAAGAAAAGGACAGAAGATAAATTTTAGTTTAGTCCTGTCAAATTAATCAGCGCTTGACGTAAATTGACGTAATTTGAGAAGGCAAGTTTTTAATTACGTCTAAACTTGTATGGAGTAGTGTGACAGGCACTGATTAATTTGACAGGACTAAACTAAAATTTTATCTTCTGTCCTTATCTTAATGAAATAGAAAGAAAAAGATGCTTTGAACTTAAATTTAGTTTAGTTTGTGAACAAGGGAATCGGCACCATTGAATGAGTTTTTGAGCACTGAGTATAGAGACACGTAAGTCTTTTGTCTCTGAAAGTACGCATATTTCGTAGTTTTCTACAGGAATAAATTACAAGAAAAGATGGAAATAGATAGACCGGGCTTGGTACTCATAGTGTACGTCTGTCGTTTCTCGCGTTTTACCAGAGATTACTTAATACGCGCCTGACGTCATACAATTTTTCTTAATGTTAATTTTAAAAGCTCTATGAATAGGAAGGTTTCATCCGACAACCAAGCTATGTCACATGTATACGTATCTTATAACCAAATAGGTATTTTTCTTAGTTGATACACATCGGTTAGAGCCGATAGTTATAAAAACAGTTATTAAATACGTCATAAAATTGCCGTCATTTAAGAACTTGAGATGACTGTACACCCACCTACCTGCCAAAAAAATTGACGCCCAATCACCATCGTACCTACCACCTTCCACCTCCATTTTACAGCGTGACCAAGTCAGTGATATCTCCCTTAGGTGGAACAGTTGAGGGCCTGAAGAACTGGCATAGATTATCATACAGTACGATGCGTTGTGCGCGCGCGTTCCATTCGGGAGTGTCGTCTCGTTCGCCCGTGAGTTCGTCGTCCTGTCCCACGTCCCAGGTATCGGGAGTCGGTTCTGACACCTCTTCGAATGGTTGGATTGGCTCGGGGGCGCTGTCTTCGGCTCCTAGGACCTAGAGTGGGAAGATGGTCTATTAGGTTCATTCTGGTTGGGGAAAAATTATACGATCTAAATCGCCAAAAAATATGCTTATTTTATTTCAGATCGCCAGTGTAAAAAGACAGGGGGGAGCTTTCAAGCAATCTCTAAAATTCTTTTTTTGTTGGCGCGATATAATATTACGGTCACCAAAATTTCTATATGTATAAGCGGCAAAATCATGAAAAAAAAAAACGGCCAATTGCGAGTCGAACTCGCGCACGAAGGGTTCCGTACCATTATCTATAAAAACGGCAAAATTATTATGTATGTTATATGGGAGCCCCTTAAATATTTGTTTTATTCTGTTTTTTAGTATTTGTTGTTATAGCGGCCACAGAAATACATCATCTGTGAAAGTTTCAACTGTCTAACTATCACGGTTCATGAGATACAGCCTGGTGACAGACGGACGGACAGCGGAGTCTTAGTAATATGGTCCCGTTTTACCCTTTGGGTACGGAACCCTAAAAATGATCTATGTTTAAAAGGATTTTATTAGTTTAAAAAAAAAACAGGTTATTTTTAGTTGAGAAGTTTAATTTCTCAAATAAACAGCATATGTTACTAGTGGTGGTTAATAAAACGTATAGCACCAAAACATAACACGATATGTGTACAAAGCATCTAACGTTTGCTAGATCGACTATGACTTCACGCTAGAAATATTACTTCAACAAACTAAACGTTTAAAAGTCTAAACGTGCACAGCGGAGCCAGAATGGGATAGCAATAAAGTTTTATAGTCTGGCACAGCGCGTCGGGTGAACTCGGGCGGCAGTCGGCCCGCGTCGTCTGTTATTTTGCAAAAGAAATTCTCTAAATTTAAAAATAATTTTGATACAAGTAAATCGAATTTGACAATCGCGACTCCACACGTGATACTAACCACGTGAATCTTTTTAGAGCCAGAGGCGCGCGCGCGCGTGGAATTTTTCACTTTTTGTATGGAAAATAAGAAAAAATATTACCTACATGTAGAGTAAATTTCAACAAACTAAACGTTAAACCCTTAGGGGGTTTAAGGGGGTCGAAATTTAGTAAATTTTCATTATTTTTGCGATTGGACACACCGTTTTCGAGATATAAGCAAAAGAAAAAAAGAAATAGTACTGTTTTTGCACCTGAAGTCCGAGGTGTTGGTGTGAATTTAAAGTTCATGACAACCAATTTTATTCCACACGTTTTTTTTGTAAATCGCGATTAGTAATAGTCAGATTTAGTTGGACAATCAAAATTTTTACACTTTTCACATAAATGTTCATTGATTTCTAACGCTTCATGAGAAAAATATTATATTCTTTCGTGTACAGCGCGTTGTGAGATAACATTCACCGCGCAACATTAAGTCCATCTAGCGTGTTGGCAAATAAAATGACAAAGTCTCTGCATTGAGACTGTGGACGAGTTTTGTAACAACGTGTTATAATGATAGCGTATAAAATAACGCGCTAGAAAAATATATTTCATAGTCTATAACACGTCTATAGTTTCTAGCGGATTTGAACATCACTATATGTTACCTGTGCCAACGCATGTGCGAGATCAGCGGGCGCGGGCTGCGTGTGTCGCCGGCGAGCGAGCGCGCGCGTGCGGCGCGGGGACAACGCGACCGCCGCGCCTTCGCAAGGGCCGGGGCCTGCGAATAGCACTGTGGCTAGCTTCTGGAAACGGGCCACCTGGAATAAATGATTTGGTGTAAATTATGAATGAAATATAATTAGAAAAAAATTGGCTTTCTAAATAAAAGTTACTAAAAAAATAAAACTTGCCGAATTTTTAATTGACTTTTTTGTAGTCAGTTGAAAAGTGGTAATGCCCAGAGCCCTACCATCAGCTCATATAGCAGTATTATTTTAATATTACTTCAGTGTGGGAAAGAGATGAAGCTCTACAGGTCGTATAGTTCCATCTCTTTCTCCCACTGAAGTAATATTAAAATAATACTGTTTATGAGCTGGTGGTAGGTCCCCAGAAATAAACACTTCACCGATTCAAATTATTTGAGGAAGTTAGATTTAAATAGAACCAAACTACAAAGGTCAAAATACTAATTAATATTCTTCAAGGGATGGGACTTTTAGCAGCGAGAATCCTAACTCACATTTGTAGGATAAGCAATCGTGTATGGCAACTTTTTGTGGGTAATGACTAAAAGTATCACCACCTCGAATAGATCTCACCTGTTCCGGACAAGAATGATCCAAAGCCTCGTAGAGGTCATTCCTCAGATAGTGCAGCGCGTCAGCCGCAGCGGCCGGGTCGGGGTCGCGCGCGGCGCGGGCCGCCAGCGAGCGGTAGCACGCCTCCCGCAGGCCGGCGCGGCCCAGCATGGCGGCGCCCTGCAGCGACGCGCGGCGCAGGCGCAGCGCCCACAGGTCGTCCAGGCGAACTCGAGGGCTGCTTTGGTTGCCGGGGTTGCCGCCGAAGAGGTAATGGATCTATAGTTTCGAAAATATAATGTGACCTGTAAATCTTGAAGCAACAATTCATATTTAATACCTAATATAACAGCGATCATTATTAATTAAAATGAGCATGGATACGCGTCGAATCGAAGCAATTTTCGGTTTTGTAAAAACTCATTAAAATCTATTAAGAATTAAAATCGGCTAAGTGCGTGTCGAATCATATACAGTGAAGAGCTTAGTTTGAATAAGGATTTAGTATGAATATTTATTTTATGGAGTCTGGTTTTGTGCCCGGTTGGTGGCAATTGGCTCGCCCCCTATTACATGGCACTTAAACATAACTGGCGAAATGTGGGTATACTACAGGTACACCTCTGCCCAACCCTTCGGGGAAATAAGGCGTGATGTTATGTTGTTTTATAAATATTTACATGCATAATATTCATCCCAACTCTATAACCCTAGCACAGTTACAGTATTGATTATATCGACAGCAAAAGTATTTTTTTATTTCATAATATTTCACGAAAGAAATATGAAACACAAAGTTATTACCGCAGTTGTAACAATATCCCATATCTCAAAAACTACTTATATACACAAAAAAGTCCCTTGGAAACATCATAATCTTTTTAACTATGAGATTCAGCGATACCCCACATGCTTATGTGCTTTGCTTTTTTTTTCATCCCTCTGTTAAATGTAACGAATTAAAGATTTGGTGTGGCCCTAATCATTATTTTCGTAATTTCACTACACCATTGTATAGCGATGCACAGATTACATCTTCTTTCAAATTTTAGATCAATTTAGTGCGAATAGTCTCCTAGTAAAATGGCTCAGTAACATCCGAACAGATGGACAAATTGATAGACCGACATTTTTATTTTATTTTGTTTTATTTTATTAACCATGACTTGACGAAATTATAATTATTATCGTATTTGCTATTTTGCTAAGAAACCCTAATAAATGACGATCTCATCGTTTAAAACCTTTTCAACTAAAATGACACTAAAAATATTTGAAAAGGACTATTTTGTAATTTTGTTAAAGGTGCGCAAATCGAACGGTTGGCGGCGGGTGTGTCACAATAACTCATTGTGACACCTGGGCAAAACGACCAAACTTTTTATAACTTAAACCACCACCAACCAACAACCAACCAACCCACCAACAACCAACCAACCCACCAACAACCAACCAACTGCCATAACTTGTAAAACTTCACTCACATACCTTCTTAACAGGATCATACACTAGCTGGTGAGCGAAGCGCGGGCGCGGCTCGTTGGGTCCGAGACTGTCGTTGCGGTACACGCACGTCCACGTCAGACGACGGAGAGAGAACACCCATAGAGTGTTGTATACGCGCTTGTCTTTCTCTTTGCTCATGCCCTGTAGGATAAGTGAATGGTTCATTTTTCTTTGTGTGAAGTTTATTTTACCTGTATGGAGTTCAAAATAATACAAGGTGGCGGGGACATCGACGTACAGTACAAATATGTTCTTAATGTCCTTCGGCAAACCTCGTGTTTCGTCAGTCGTCGGATTTCTATCAGTTGCCCTTTGCACTTGGTGCAGACTGGACGCTCTCAATCGACTTGGAAGTGTATAGAGTTGTTAATACTCTTTTAACTTAATGTAATTTATTTTAAAAATGGTAGGAAAGCTGCTAAAGTCGCAGGCACGACAGATAGGAAAATAGTTTTACAGCTCTATATAGTTCACACGAAAATCAAAACAAAACAATAATAAAGTACTTAGTTCTGAATTCAAATTATTATACAAGATAAATCTAATAATTGATGGACATGGAAATTAGCATTTATTATTTATTTATTTATTTATTCATATAACAATTCGCATTGTGTTTGAATTTTGTAGTACATTAATTAATATTTTACAGCTAAAAACAATAAATTATGAATATCAAACAGTAAATTTCACTAAAAATAAAATCAATAACTTATATGATAAATTAATATGTCAATAGATTGTAAATAGTAATTATATAAATTATTGTAAATATTATCATGTCAAATTCGTATAAATCTATTCTCTAAAATGCAAAAAATCAAACAATGTCTTGAATGTATATTTAATGTCAAAAAGGTAAATTACTAAATATAAAAACTATTCACCATCATTTGTCACCAATTCAGATATAGAATATAAACATTTATTCAACAGGAATGCTTTAAGTTTGGCTTTGAATAGTGTACCGTTTGTATTCGGAAATGCGATGATTCCCGAGGGACATTCAGAAAATATAAATATTGTACCACCTGTTACCATGGATTCAGCACATGATTCTGGACCTGCGTTGAAATTGTTCGGCGGTTTATAAAAAAAATGCTGTTCCATGCAATTTCAACGCAGGGGTGTCCAGAATCATGTACTGCTGAATTCATTGCAACAGGTTGCGGGTCGATGTCCCTGCCACCCTGTATGTCCCGCCCAAAGACGCTGTTAATGTCAAATTATTACCAAGGACGTGCTGTTGACTGTATAGTAAGTAGTATTAGTAGTGAGTTTATAACTATTGTTTCTAATTATTTTAGAATATTGTTGACGGAAACTGTTGTCTTCTGAAATAAAACAAATAGCCTGATAATCATGATGAATAATGATAGTATTTTTGCCTTATTAGTTTCGGCTGTTCTATTTAAAGCCACGTTTTTTGCCATATCTAGAGACAGAGTAAAAAAAAAACAAAATTTATAAGTCATTTATTCAAACTGGGTTGAGAATCAACACTTTTCGAACGTCAAAATTACATAAGACAGTCCCCCAAAACGGGAAGGGTGGCTTCACCACTTCCTAGTACTTTAGCTGGGAAGAAGAAGTGGCGCAACAAACTCCCCAGCAGCACAGCTGTCTGTTCAGTTAGAAAAACAGATCAGTTCGGATCTAGATCTAGAATCCTTCATGCAAATACTACATCGGTGCATCCGATTAGAATCCGAGAAATGTCAGTGCGCAAACACTGTAAATACTCACGGACAGCACAAACATCTCATCAGTGTCAGGGTCCAGCGTGGCCCGCTGCGTGAAGCCGGCCTGCGGCGGCGGCGGCGCGGCGGCCCCGCGGCACAGCGCGCCGCACTCGCCCGAGCCCACGTCCCACCACCACAGGTCTACCAGGTGCTCCTTGTTGCGCTGGCCCGCGAACATGTACAGGCGGCGTTGGATCTGAGGATCAAATGTACGTCATATTACGGCTAAACTGTACGACTGGTTAGCGTACACGTTATTACATTCCTCGAAACACTGAAATGAAATTGTTTATTCTGTAAATAGGATATCATAAATCAAAAAATACGGTAGAGTCGGCATTTCCTATCTGAATAGCCCACAGAAGAAATGGCGAAACAAATTCAAGGGTCAGTGTCTTTTAAAGTCCAGACATAATCTTGGTCAGGCCATATGAGGACCGTGTAGATTAGTGTCTGAAAAAATCTTTTGAGGAAAGAACCACACAGATTTGAGTAGACCTGTCCAGTCAGTGCAAGCATTTAATAATTGTCAGTAATCGTAGAGCTCAACGACTCGACGAGCAATACCAAAAAAAAGGACATTTGGGTAGGCCGCATAAAGTATTCAAACTGCCAGGCCATCATTAAACATATGTGAGAAATAAAAAAGAAATGATCCACATAGTCCTCACATTCACAATAATTCCTTGTAAAGTTTTCAAGTATCAAGGACGTTTGGTGAAGACTAAATTAGGATCAACATTATTTGCGTTTAGTTTCTGGTCCTCTAAAACTAAAATGCTCACACTGACTTAGGGGATTGTTATAATTTATCCACCGACGATTTGTCAAAGTTTTTAATTAGGTCGATACAAACCAATGATAAAAACGGTCAGAAGGTATCTTAAAAATCATATCAATATTATTTGTATGTTATAGGTAGAAAATAAATACAGCTGTCTATCTGTTGACTATTTCTTACAAGGTCTGTCCACGAGTCCTATCTTCAAGTAAAGGATATTTAAAATCTGATACTGGCAAAGTACTAGTGCTAGTTTAGTTCAAAGTACTCACAGGATGGAACAGCATAGAGTGTGAGACGCGCGCCTGCGGAGCGTTGAGTTCGTGTCGGTCGCTCAGTATCAGCTGCCAAGTGTTGGTCGCGATGTAGTACGCGAATAGGCCCGAGTATTGAGGACTTACTACCTCCTCGCTGTGAAATATAATTTATTCTTCAATAAACATTTATCTTTTTTCATTTGAAGATATTATATTCAGAAATCGTTAGAAGAAAAAAAAGGGTGCTTCTTTTTTAAAAAGAATCAAATATAGAACATCAAAAATACGTTCTTTTTACGTAATTTTGGGGTACATAAAAACTTTTTTCAACGTGCTGTACTATTTTTTTTTTATTAACAATAGTTTTTTGTTTCGAATAAGGAAATAGAGTAAAATGATATTCTATTATGTCTACCATCTGTTGAAAAATAAATCTATAACACTGTTGTGTGAAGTTTATATTACATTCACAACAAGTACCAATCATAAAATAATATTGACAATTATTGCATAAAGCATTAGTGTATTTTAAAGATGGGTAATAACTTTTCAATTCTTACACACAAACAGATAACGAACGCAAATAGGTACTTATCGTAGTTGTGTTTGCCATGTTAAACATGGTGACTTTTGATAAATTTTATATAGGTAAATAGAATATATTGAGACAAACACTATTTCGAATAGATTCGAGAGTCAACGGCTGGATATATAAAATGTTAAATTAATTGCTTTTTTCATGACAATACGAAATATTATAATATAGTCAATAGCAGGGTTGTAACGGATGTCGTATTACGGATGAGGATGCGGGTGAGGTTATCGAGATAATCGGGTTTGAGGATGCGGATGAGGATACGGATATTGGAAAATTCCTTATTGAGGATGCGGATGAGGGTGCGGATGCAGATGTCGTATGAAAAATAGCCCATTTTTGACACCTGACAAAGTCAAAGTCAAATTATTTATTTCAAATAGGCCCATGTGTGGCACTTTTGAACGTCAAAATTTACAAAATAATAAAATTGATTCTAGTCGCTCCTTCCAAAAGGTAGTTTTCGTATGGAGAAGAATGGGCAAGAAACTCCACCGTTACTCTTTTAAAATGTTTTACAATTGTTTGTATAGGTACGTACATTATTTAAATAATTATATGTGAAGACACCACAATCATGCCACCACTGCCTCGTGCGGCTGATCATCTGTCATAGAACAGGGACACAGCGAATTCAGGCAATAGGAACGCGTCACTCACACTCCGGCCCGCACATTTGGCTCGGAGCGAGTTTAACAAAATTAACTATTTGAGCGAACAACGTAGGGTCACATCCCCATAGAAATTATGAGGATGCGGAGCTTTTAAAATCAAAAGTTGAGGACGCGGACGTATTGCGGATATCAAAATGTATGCGGATGCTCCGCAGTTGCGGATACGGATATCCATTACATCCCTGGTCAATAGGTGTTTTATTATAAGTAGCACGTAGTACGGTGAGTGCTCTGCATTACCAGACCTATCTTATAAAGAAGAAGAGGGAAAAAGGGATTGGGTTTTGCAGGTTTACCTATAATACTTACGTATTAGCAGGCAGCACTCTTCCTCCGAACACATAGATGGTCTGTGTATCAGGATCGATGCACATCTGATGGTCGAACACAAGTCTCGGCCCGCCCGCAGCCGCCGTGTCGCTGCAGATTTGAGACCACTCCCCCGATGATACATCGTACATGTACAGATCACTCTGTGGGGTTAAATGAATAATAATACTAGCTTGTTACCGTCCCACTGTAAGGCAGAACCCTCTTTCCATACAGAGAAGGCACGAGCATTAATCACCACTACAGGTGCTTGTGGCTAAGTAATAACAGCCGCACGGGTCGATCGATCAGGTAAAGCTACGCTTGCCGCGGTTGGTCCGTGGATGAGTCACCATCTTTACATACCAAGACCCCTCCGTGCCTCGGAAAGCAAGTTAAGCCGTTGGTCTCGGCTGTCATTTGTAGATCTTTGACAGTCGTTACGGGTAGTTAGAAGCCCAAAAGTCTGATAACCAGTCTTACCAAGGGGTATCGTGTTGCCTAGTAACTAGGTTGTAGAGGTCAGATAGGCAGTCACTCCATGTAAAATACTGGTATTCAGCTGCATCTGGTTAGACTGGAAGCCGACCCCAACATAGTTGGGAAAAGGCTAGGCAAATGACAGCGGCGGTGTACGAACTCCTCCTTCATAGCTGACCTCTGTGGCAGACTGTCACTAACGTGACAGCTTGACAGAATGACAGGGCTTGCCAAGAGGCCCCGACATGGGCATGTTACGTTGAAAAATGAGTGTGCAAAAAATGTAAAGGTGTCCCTCAATGGAAGCCTTTTCTAACCTGGACCACCCCGACCACACCAAGCTTGCTCAAGGCGGATTGGCGATTCCAGACTTATATTATTATAATTTTATGTGGTATTGTGATATTTGTAATATCTGAATCAATCAGCCAAAAAATGTTTCAAAGTTTGCTACAAGAAATAGAACCACATTTGGTCCTTTATTATTTGACCATGAAACATGGGTCTTCTTTTGCATTAAGTCCACCTCTGTACATTTGTGTGCTTGAAGTATTCCATTAAATAAATAATACGTTTTGGTTCTCTACTATCTAGAACCCTACACTTTAAAATAAGAAGACATCGAAGACCATCGTCGTTTATACACATCACGTTTTAACCGAAAGAAAGAAAACGTATTTATTGGGACTCGCACAGGTGATCACAAATTAAATTAAACACACTCAAAGAAACATAAAAAAGGCAAATTAAAATAAAAACAGCATACATTATCTCTGTATTGTAGCGTTGAATGCTTTGGAAATAGGTATGTATCAGTATGAAGAAAGAAACTAAAATAGTAAAAATATAACTTACATTCATATTACTGGGGATTCGCTGCGCGTTATCCAGATATCTGTAATTTATTTAAAATTCATATTAGACTTATTTTTTTTCTACTTTGCATGTCATTTTCGAATTACATATCTACATTTTATCTTTTACTGCCTCGTTGGTCTAGTGGTCGCAAGCGCTACTGCTGAGCATGAGGTCCTGGGTTTGATTCCTGGGTCGGGCAAAGTGTTATTGGGTTTTTCTATCTGAAATTTCTCAGTAGCAGCTTGGAGTCTGGAATTTGTGCCCGGTTGATGGCAATAGGCTCGCCCCCTATTACATGGGACTTAAACATAACTGGCGAAATGTGGGTGTACCTGCTACAAGGACCCCTCTGCCCAACCCTTCGGAGAAACAAGGCGTGATGTTTTGTTATGTTATATTTTATCTTTTGTATAATGAACAAGTACGCTAGTGAATAATGACGTGCTTTCCTATAATTTAGATACATGCGAGATCTATAATAATGACAAAAATTGTGGGTTAATGCTGTGTTTGAATTTAGTTGTAAAGCCTTTATAAATAAATAAAACAGTAAAAATATCTACCAGAAAATCTAAAGGAGCACATATTCTTAAGTCTTAGAAATTTCGACCACCACATCTATAAAACCGTTTAGGATAAGACAGAGAAACGCCTATTCAGACCTTAGGCAGATAACAGCTGGAGTACCATAAGGAAGTGTACTTGGTCCGGTCCTGTACCTACTATACACCTGCGATATTCCTGAGCTAGAAAATAATTTTATTGCAACCTTTGCTGACGACACAGCTATCATGGCTGTTGGAAGTAGTCACGAGGAAGCTGTAGAAAAGGTTCAAGATTCCGTCAATCGTATCTATGAGTGGACTACAACATGGCGTATCAAACTGAATGAAAGCAAGTCTATCCACATTGACTTCACGAATAAAAAGCCAAAATACTTCCCAGTATTCATCAATAACCAACAAATACCATACGCGAATACTGCTAAGTATCTCGGCATGACCCTGGATGCAAAATTGCGCTGGAAAGAGCATGTCAAAAAGAAAAGAGCAGAATTAGATATTCGGTACAAAAAAATGTATTGGCTACTTGGTAGACAGACACCATTGTCAATACCTAACAAATTGTTGTTATACAAACAAGTTTTAAAGCCTGTATGGACCTACGGTATTCAGCTGTGGGGCTGCACCAACCAAAGCAATCGTCAAATCATACAACGTTTTCAAAATAAAGTACTAAGGGATATAGTCAACGCACCCTGGTACATTAGAAATAGTGACCTCCACCGGGACCTCAAGATGGATGTCGTAAATATAGTTATACAAAAATATGCAGAAGCTCATGAACACAGACTTCATCATCACGTGAATGTTGAGGCGATCCAACTCCTTGACAACACTGAATTAGTGCGAAGACTAAAAAGGGTTAAACCTTTTGAGTTAGTTTAGTGCAGAGTAAGTGAACTTAAACTGTGGTGCAAGTGCTGACTTTTACAAAGAACACGTGAATCAAGTGTCTTCCCCTTAACTTATAGTGAATAAGAAAGACGTTATTGGACGACTTCTTAATTTTATAGTTACGTAGCAGTTTAAGTTATATTTAAATTACTTATTAGCTAATAAGCTAGATTGTAATGTGAATAAAGTATCACCAACTGTGAAACTTTCACAAAACAACGTCTATAAAACATACCTGCCAAGAGTAAAAAGCCGTCGATGCACAGGATCGAACACCATCTTATGGCAAGACCTGGGCGTGGGTCCGCCGACCAGCCCGCTGTGATGACACAGGAGTGTCCAGCGCTCGTTCGTCGTATCAAAGGACCACAGGTCATCCAGGTCTTCCGAACCGTTCCAACCACCGAAGAGGTAAAGTGTACCTGTGTGATAAGTATTATTTTACTTCTATTGAGTATAATATGAATTATAGTTTGTCCGAGACCGCTGCTGAATGCGCAGCGAGGCGGGGGGCAGCGTTGACGAATGAGCGGCAGGCTGGACTCCGGACGCCGTGAGCGTTGACGAATGAGCAACCTGCACTGCCCCAAGTCTCGCCGCGCACATACCTAAGACGCGGAACAGCGATCCCGGTCAAACTATATTTATTATTTATTTATTTTAAGAACATCAGTCTACTTTTTATGGAATGACTGGCTTCTGCCCGCGACTTCGTCCGCGTGGAATAGTTACTTTGGTGCTCCACTCCTATTGGTCTTAGCGTGATGATATATCGACTCATCGATCTTAGAAGAAATTATAAAAATGTTCCCGCAAAGATAGGAAGCAATAAAAAAACACGCAAAAATGTAGATCCGACAATGTTAATTGCTACGGTTGATATAGCAAATAGCCTTCCTCGATAAATGGGCTATCTAACACTGAAAGAATTTTTCAAATCGGACCAGTAGTTCCTGAGATTAGCGTGTTCAAGCAAACAAACAAACAAACTCTTCAGCTTTATATATTAAGTAAGTATAGATAATTATTTTTGTAGTGTTTGTAAAATCTAAAACCGCCTTGTTTGCCACCTTAAAAAGTCATCAATTTTTATTTTATTTTTATTGTTTTTAAGCACAACTGAATTGACGATATCATCAGTCTCGGGAATCGCCTTGATGAGGAACGCACAGAACCAGGCAGTACGGCAGAAAGGAAAGGAGGTCTTTACCTAGCAGTGGGTAATTCCAGACTAAAATGATGATGATGACAGTTTATACCCACCAGTGGTGGAGTCCACAACAAGCTGGTGTCCACCGCGCGGCCCGGGCTTGTTGCAGCATGCGCTTGCGCCGCACGGCTCGCACAACTCATTAGGATCCACGCCGTTTATTGGCGCCTCCTAAATGATGATAAAAATAGATTTTATAATGAACCATAGACAAAACTACTTTAGGTTGAGAAAATGAGAATATCTCAACCATAAGTAGTTTTGTCTATTGACATATTGGTTTGTACAATATTGGTATTGTATTGTTCTTAAATGATAATTCAAAAGGCAATTTATTGTACGAGTCGCAGGATAATTGAAATAAATAATTATACAGGGTGTCAGGGAAATCGACGCGCAAATTATTACCATTGTTACATTCAGAGCACATGATTCTAGATCCCCACCGAAATTTTTCATAGGTTATTAAAAATAAAATACTATCATACAAAAGTGCAATACCTACACGGTCAAAATGTATGGAACAGCTGTTTTTTGAAGTGAAAACTTCTTTAGGCGCGTTGGGAATTTTTGAGATGGGACTAAACCATTGATTTTGCGACACTAACGGAATTTACCGACACCGTGGAGTAAAAGACATCAACGCGTTGATTACCGCGGTGCCGACTTTTTTCAATTTTTTTTTAACTGACGATATAGTTCTGCGATGGGGGTTTAGAATCATATACAGAATTCATGGTAACAGTTTGCGCGTCGATGTCCATGACAACCTGTATATAAAAATAACATAAAATTCTAGAATTTTCGCAAAATATCAACTTTTTAAATTAAATTATTCTGTCACATTTAATTGCAGGTAGCGTTCGATAGTTTCTGTCTAGCCTACCCCTATATGATTCCGATTAGAACTGCTTTACATACATATAGACACATGTCCCAGTTTAAATGACCACATAATTATCTGTATCCTACATGTAGCAGTCTGTACTTCAACAACTTACTCACTACAATCTTCCTAGTTGTGACAGAACCAATACACAAAAATATCTTGACTACTCTACTCACAGCAGTATCAGGTCTCGGATCTCTATCAGTGCACAGCAGGTCATGTTGCCGCGCGGGGGGAGGGGGCGGCGCCTCACCACTCCACAGCCGGTCCTCCACTTGCGACGAACAAGCCGACATCTGACGCCATACGGGCGTGTAGGGCTGCCATGACATGTACCAGTCTAACTCACCATCTGTTTGGGCAAATGTAATACGATATGAGACTTCTGATTACAACAATATAACGCCTCATAATTTTAGTTAAAAATAGCATCATTTTTAACAAACGAGTTTCAACGCCTGACTCACCAACCGCAATGGTCTTTCGTATCGCTGGCCTCGTATGTTCAATAAGAATGAACTAATACCTACTATTTCTTGTAGAGCCCATAAATCTCTACGCTGCTGTTAAAAAGTGTATTTCAAACCCTAGTTTAGATTACAACCCGTTTAGTTAACAAAGGCCGCATTCCGACTTACGCCAAAAGTGATAATATCGCGAATCCGACCAAAGTCCAAAGTCACAATTAATACTCAAAAACCCTTATATTTTGTAACTATTAAATTTGATTGGATTCGCGATATTATCACTTTTATCGTAACTCGGAATGCGGCCCAAAATTATATTGAGTTGTCAAAATATTGTAGAATTATAATGTCGACTGTTTGCCATTAGGAAGCCGGTACTATAATTAAAACAAACAAACAACATGTTACCAGCTACAGCCTCGTCAAAGATCTCTTCAGCTAGCTTATAGTCTCCATTCTCAACGAGTGCGTTCCACAGCCTGGCCTGCAACGGTCCTTCGAGCCTCACGCCGCTCTCCCGGGATAAAGCTTCGAACGCGTCCTTGTAACGGCGCCGGCGCAAGTGCTTTAGTAGCATGCGTACTGCTTCCTCTTCTTTACGCTAAAGTTAAAATAGAACCTTACTTATTTGATGTTTCAATGTTCATAGCCTGGTAAGAACTTTTGAACACCAAACATAACAGTAGTTTTCTATTTATTTGTCAAGTTAATTAGAATTATTTAAAAAAAAAAAACAAAAGACTTGATATTGAAACGTCCTTGGGTCTGTTTAATTAAAAATACGAAAATGAATGTGTACAAAAAAATATTTAAGGTATCTTCTTTGACCTCAAATAACGGTCTTTTATTTGCATTTGTCCTTGAGATAAACCGAAGTAATAATAGCTTGAAAAACTATGTCAACATTCTCAAGGTGTATTCATTATTTTGGTCCTTATTCCTATGAAAAACTTTATTGTTTTTGCAGTGGAATAAAGCATAAAACAGAACCATAATGAAAATAAATTATGTGTTATTTCTCATTTAGGATATCATGTTTACAGACCTTTTTAACAACTTCCTATACTTCTAAGTTTATAGTTATAATAATAGTCTGAAATCTGAGAACTGAAAATTGTTACATTGTCAAGCCTTGTTTATGAAATCACGGAGTGAGTCTTGTTGGTCTTGTAGTTGCAAGAGAGTCCGAGGTCCAGTACCCTAATTGCGTAATGCAACACAATCACAATTTATTTCGATTTGAAACAGATTGCTAATCCATTGCTTCATAAGTTGGAAAAAACAATCTGCTCAGCAACTTAAATACCTAACGCAATGAATGTTGTTGAACTGTCAAAATGAAACAAATTTGGCAAAATTGTTTACGAAAATAAGTTACGCAATTAGGGTACTGGTTTTAGTCTCAAGACAGGAAATTCTCAATTTATCTCAACTTAAACAAATAGCTGTACGAAGCTATCAATATTGAAAAACAAATGAAAAATATTTTTAACACAAACTTACTAAACTGATGGTCTCCATTGCATTGCTGATAATTTGTTCCTGGTTCTTCCCATTCAGTTCCACATACCATATGGTGTAGTTGTATGCTGGGCCCCATGATTGCAAGGGAACTATCTTAACATACTGTATTGGGAGGTATAGGCCTTCTGGAGTGCGGTAGCGAAGCCTGAATGTTTCTGAGGCACTGTCCTTTTTGAGTCCACTGGAAATATACTTCAACTATTTATTTATCGCCTTACTAGCTGCGCCACGCGGTTTCACCCGCATAAGTCTCGATCCCGTAGGAATATCGGAATAAAAAGTATCCTATGTCCCAGTTCAGGTCATGGTCTACCCATGTGCTAAATTTCATCCAAATCTGTTCATGGATCATTCGGTTCCCTACAAAATGGTTGAGCTGGATGGTGCTGATCCACGCGTCATGTTCGTGAACGGGCGCCGTCAGTTGAGACTGGTCATCTCTTATCTGCCAGGGCTTATTTTTAATCTTATATTTTCAATTGCTTTCGATTATTTTTTGTACACTGCACTGTTCTCACATATAGAAGCAACAAGAATAATGTATCCAGGATTTTGTAATATCTATATTTTTTTTTTTTTAAGGGATTCCTTGGAGTTTCTTGCCCGTTCTTCTCCATAGAGATCTACGTTTTGGAATGGGCAACTAGCTTCAAGTTTCTAACTAACTGACCACTCTTTGACAATTCAAAAGTGCCTGTAAATGGTTTAATTTAAATAAATGCTTTGAGTTTGAGTTCAGTCGTTTTAACGTGAAAGCATTTGTTTGTTTGTTTGATAAACAAACAAACAAACTCACTTTCGCATTTATAATATTTGTTAGGATAGTTAGGATGCAATGCTGTAGAACCAATGTAAATAGGTACAGATTATGACGTATGATGACCTCAATAAGTTCACATTTTATGATATGGAAAAGTCCATTACCAAAATTTATAAAGAAGTATTGCAGGGCAATGAATTATTTAAAACAAACACATTAAAAAAAACTTTTTAATTAAAATGAAGAATCTTTCATGTAATAATGAGAAACAAAACATTAAAGCAATATTATTGTGTAAAATTTTGTAATATCAAATAGTCATCATCATCATCAGCTTATAAATGTTCCCACTGCTGGGACACAGGCCTCCTCTCTGTGAGAGGGAGTGGGCCATAATCCACCACGCGGGCCATAATCCACCACGCGGGCCCAGTGCGGGTTGGTAGATGTCACATGTCTTCAAATTTTCGGTTCTAGGACATGTCGGTTTCCTCACGATGTTTTCCTTCACCGTTTTGAGAGCAGTGGTGATGAAATAATTTACACAAAGTAAAGCGCCTGTCTGGGTTTGAACCTACGACCTACAAGTCGTAAGTCGCAGCCGTTACCACTGGGCCACCACTGCTCTTAACAAATAGTAATAAATAGATATTGTATTTTGTTGTTGTATTTTGTTTTATTGATTGTAAACTTTGTAAGCATCAAATGAGCAAAAACAGTGTAATTATTGGATTAACCAGTCATTGTGATAAGCTAGTCATAAATAAGTTACTTTACTGCAAAGGGGAATTATGTTTTCAACAATAGACTAGAATACTCTTTATTATGTACATGATACAAATTACACATATGAATGTTCTACATTGTGGCTTTATTGCTAAGCTATTACGCCAGTATGGAATTCGTGGACAAGCTGCTGATCTTGTTCTTGCATATCTATCAAACAGGCAGCAAAAAGGAAACGATAATTGGGCGACGTCCTCGGGGTCTCTAGTTAAAATGGGCGTGCTTCAAGGTTCAGTTCTTGGCCCTTTCCTATTTCTAGTTTATAAAACAAAACAAAAATCATTTATTTGCATAAATAAGGTACAGAAAGTTCTTATGAAAATATATTGATCTCTTATTATGCCTTTAATTTCGGCGTGCAAATTTGACATTTTCAGATATAATAATTCTTATAATTATATTATTTTCTATTTTGTGATTGTGAGAACATTGTAGGCTTAGTAGGCTGTAGATTTGTTGACCATTTTCTATTTTGTTAAGTTCTTGCTGGCTCTTCTGGGAAATAACCAATTGGAACCGTGCACCTAAAGTACCCGTCACGAGAAGCTATAATTTTTGTAAATAAAGAACTTCTACCAAGTTACGTAGCGACAATTTAATCAACAACGAATAATCCCAAATTCAATTAAGTCAAAGTAATGTACGTGTTATACGAAACTAATGAGCAATTTCACTTGATCGGGTTATATTTTAGCGATATAAAGCGCTGTCGTCTAAGGTTTTGTGGTACTGGAACGCATCTGATTCATGGAACGTAAACATTTGAGCCACGATTTTGAAGTAAGTTTACGCTGACGTTGTCTCTGCTGTCTTTCGAGTTTCGAATGCGTCTGTTTGTTTGTGGTGTTTTCGCGGATTAGGTTATATTGTTTGTTTGTAATTAGATGTGTGTGTTAATATAATTATATCCCTGTAAAAAATAATACAAAACTGTTTTTATTTTATTTTAAGTACCCAAAGATTGCAAACCCCTGAATGTGTGTTTACAAAATTTATAGCTTCTCGTGACGGGGACTTTAGCTTTTGACGTTTCATAAGTGCCCATGCAGGTTTATGAGAAATGTTTTCATTTTAGATATAATAATATCAAAGAGACAATTAACTTTGTGAATCAAGTTTAAAAATAAATTAAAGTGACCTTACATCTCCAAAGGTTGTTTTAAAGTGACTCCTAAGATAGAAATTTAGAGGTCCTTTGAAAGAGTTTATATCAATGTTACGACCCGTGGGTTGTGGCCATGATTAGAAACTAGTTTCTATTGCAGGAAACCTACACAACAACTATAACTATTGATAATTATTACAGGTTTATTTTTATGTAAGTTTTAGAATTTATTAGATAAATAATAGATAATAGTTTTGAAATGTTTGTAGATAAAAACTTCATCTTCATAAATTCTATTCTATTTTTAAAATATTAACAAAATCATACTGTTTAAAAAATAAATACTTACGCAGTTAGCAATAAAGATAAGTTATTTTCATCAGTTCCACCAAAAATTTGAAATTTCTTAAGGTCACTGACATGTGCCTTTATGTACTTCCCGAATTTTATTGATTCCACTATGGCTGGCGCTTTTAATCTTAACATGATGAACTGTTGCGGTGTATTGCTGTCTGTGAACCATCGGGATAGCTGGTCTGTGGGGTTATTTACCATGATATTCCTGAAAATGCAAGTGCACGTTTTATATCTTGACATAGCTATATTTACGCGTTGTCCTTCTACTAATCAATATTGGCATAATCAAAAACAATAAAATAACACATTACGCAGTCGAGTTCTTAGCAAAAAGTAGGAATAAATAGCGCACACCGGGATTTTTTCAAGATTATTAAGAATAAAAATTGCACAAAACACACTGAAATATACACATACTCGGGTACATAATTAGCGGAATAACTTGAGTATTTGTTTATAGTATATACAAGTTTAACAGTTTCATAATTATCATCCATTTTGATGTAATTACATACGAAAATAGCTGCAATGGAATTTTTGTTATTATTTCAGAACTACGACGGCTGATTGACTTTGACAGATGAAGCAAATGTTGCCATAATGAATAATCCTTTCACTCGACTCTTTACTCAAAGCGATTTCATAACCAAAATCATTCATTTTTTGTTTTGCAATGTATTATTATAAAATGGAACACAAAAATATAATCACAAAATAGACATATTTCTCTATAAATGTTTTTAAAATATTAAAAGCACAGTCATTTAATTTTTTCACAATTTTTTAATGTTGACCTTTACCCATTCATTCTTCGTAAGCTGTGTGTGTGTGGCTCGTGTGGCTGTGATATAAAGGCCGCATTCCGACTTATGCCAAAAGTGATAATATTGCGAATCCGACCAAAGTCCAAAGTCACAATTAATACTCAATAACCCTTATATTTTGTGACTATTAAATTTGGTTGGATTCGCGATATTATCACTTTTAGCGTAACTCGGAATGCGGCCAAAGTCGACGTAGTTAAGACTTAGGACAGAAAAAAATAACGTGAACTTGTTTGATAACGAAGATATATCGAGAAGAAACAAAGGCACCGTAGTATAATAACTTTTCTCTAGTGATCGGTGATTGATTTGTTTTTACAACATGAGACTATATATTTGTGTTATTGTTTGCTTTTCATTACTTTTAGTGAAATGTGATGAAAATAGAGAAATGTGTAATTTTTTAGATAGTAAATTTCAATCGAATACTTTTAGACTTCTTAGTAAATCAATTCTTCCCGATACAATTAATAAAAGTAAGGGGGAGGCGGGTAAGATAGGAGTCATTGGTGGCTCGGTAGAATATACAGGAGCACCGTATTTTTCGGCGATAACATCATTAAAGGCACGTACTTACACATAATTTATACTTTGATTTAATTATAAAACCATTAAAAAGATATTGCCACGCCGCGCCGCACTGAGGTACCTACCTTAGATTTAAAGTAGTTTATGAAGTAGGTAGTTATATGTACCTACCTACCTATATTATTTTTCATCAACTGGAATATCGGCATACAGACACACTTAAAAAGCAGATTGTAAATCACCTACAAACGTTAAAATACATGTACCTATTACGTGAAACTCATTTAAAATATTAAAGTATGCATGATGAGGACTGAGGGCTTACATCATACCTCTGGCTACCCCTTCGGGAATACAGGCGGGAGGTTGAGAATGTATGAAAAAGTTATTAATAAAAAAAATCGTACTTCCAGGCTGGGGCAGACTTGGCGTATGTAATAACTACGGAAAGTGCTGCAAGTGTTATTAAGACGTATAGTCCCGATCTTATCGTCTACCCATATTTGAACTCGAAATATGCATCTAAAATAAGATCAATATTACCAAAAATGGATGTAATCGTTATTGGTCCCGGCTTAGGACGAGAACCCGAAACATTACACTTGATATCTGATATTATTGAGGATTGCAAGAACTTGGGAAAACCGTTAGTTATAGACGCCGATGGACTGTACGCTATTTCTAAGAATACATCATTAATAAAGGGTTATCCTTGTCCTGGAGTGATCATGACACCAAATCTACGTGAAGCAAACAGGTTAATGGCAGCCGTTTCTAGAAATGATAGTAATTGGTACAGTTACTGGGGAGATTGCGTAGGTGTGTTAGTAAAGGGTGAAAAAGATAATTTTTATACAAATATGACTGCCTACAGTTGGACAGCAACAGGAGGAGGTTCAGGACGGCGGGTGGGAGGACAAGGAGACATATTATCTGGATCTCTCGGAACATTTTATTATTGGGCTCTAAAGGCGGAACTCTGCAAGAACGAAAGTCACACACAACTCGCCCAAAGTGTCGCTGCATATGCAGCTGCAAAACTTACGAGATTAAGTAATTATAAGGCCAACGTTATACACGGACAATCAATGTTAGCGTCAGATATGATTAATCAAATTCACTCAGCCTTTGAAACAACTTTTTCATTAGCTGAGGAATGAGTACCGCTTTGGAATAAGTACTTAGTATTACGTCATTGGGGGGATTTGGGGGAATTCCAATAAAACTTTGTTACGAAAATTTTGTTTTAATTTTCTCTAAGGTATTGTAATGACACCCTACTAACCCCGCATCGTCAAGCGAGGTCATCTGTATTGACCTGTAAAATCCTTAAATTATTATACGTACCTACTGTGATAGATAATCTTGTAAAATAAAATAAATGTAAGTATTAGAAACTGACAACTTGTTATTTGCCAAAATAATAGTAGATTGTTATACAAGGGTCGAAAGGAATCAATTCCCATACGAGGTATTTAGACGCCCGAGCGCAGCGAGGGCGGCTATAGTCCAGTAGGAATTGATGACTTTCACCCGAGTTAAACACTCTACTTTTCATTTCGAATTTAAGGAAAGTAAAAAGTTGTAGTTTTTCTAAAATATTAATTGATAAATGTTAACATTTATGTGTTCTAGTACAGACGCCAGCACTTCAAGCTACTACAATCTGTCAAATTTATTTAATAGATTTTCAACTTTATCGCTGAATCATAAGGTTCAAAGTTGATTGGGAAAATTTGACAGTTTCGGGTAGCTTGATGTGCTGGCGTCTGTACCTATTAGTCATTTTTTAAATTTTAAATATGGAACACGCTGCGTCACCGCCGCGGGTCGTCCTGCTTAGGGTCAGTTCACACCGAGACGCGACGCGACGCTGTGCGCACTTTTAAACAAGTATCGAACTTATTTTCCTAACAAAAAGGTATATTTCAGTGCAAGCGTGAACGCGTGTCAAAATACGCTGAGATGCGCGGTGCTGCGTAGCGCGTGTACCTTATTGCGTAGTAAATAAATTCGATATTGTATCGGATCTTAAAAAAATGCGCGTCGCGTCGCGTCTCGGTGTGTGCTGACCCTTAGATATTTTTTTAATTCACACTGGCTGTTCATACAATGACAAGACTGCAGCATTTTTTTTAATCAGTATTTTTCTATAAGGGGGGTATTACACCATCATATCTACGATCACAGATCCATGAACAAAGACATAACTAAATTGTAAAATAGACATAACATGGTTAATTTGTGAGCTTCGTAGATAGGTATATGACATAATATGATAGTTTAATATTCCTCAAGGGGGATATACCCATACCAAATGTCTATTTTATAATTCCATTATATCTTCGATCACAGATCCATGACCACGGACTCGACAGTGTAATATCACCTTGGTAAAAGTTTTCGTAGACGACTACCTAACCAAAAGTTCTATTTTTAAAATTCATTCCCACCCTAGAGAGGGAAGTAATTACTATGAGTCTTTCCCACCCAAGGGTGGGGATCAGCGTCTTCCACCCGCTACTTGGATCAAACAAACACTACTTTCCGAGTATGAGAAATGAAAAAGATTTTTTTTTTCCGTTCTTCATTCTGTAGAATGTATTGTGTCAATTTGTGTCACATATTTTCCTATTTTCTGTTGAAACTCATATGTCCTATATCTTACAAAAAAGCTAGACAATCCTATATTATGTAGAAAAAGTATTATTGAACGTAGGTAAACGAGGCAAAAGGAGCGTGTAACAATCGTAGCAGGTGGCGTTCTGTAGTTTCTGCCTACCTCCATCGGAAGAAGGCGTGAGTTTATTGTATGTAGCTATGTATGAAGTCTTTTTGAGTTAAAATGTGTAAGTATGTGAATGTCTAACGCTCAAAACTTAAACTTTGTGATTATTTGCTGGTTTACAAATTTTTAGAAGTATAATGTAGAAGAATTTTAATAAAAATTATATAATTTAATTATATTATTTTTATTTTAAATAATATTTTTAACCGAACCTGTAGCCCAGGCGCGCACTAGCAGCCAGGCCGTAACGGCCAGGGTCGCAGCGGCTAGCGAGATAGTCGGTGGAGTCGCTAGCCGCATGCGACCAGTACCCTAATTGCGTAATGCAACACAATCGGAATCTGTTTCGATTTGAAATAGATTGCTAATCCATTGCTTCATAAGTTGGAAAAAAAAATCTGCTCGACAACGTAAATAACGCAATGAATGTTGTTGAACTGTCAAAATGAAACAAATTAGGCAAAATTGTTTACGAAAATAAGTTACGCAATTAGGGTACAGGTCGTAGCGGCCATGCAGCGAGGTTCATACATTAGTATGAAATCGCCATGGAGCACGCGCACCTCTGCACGTGCGACAATCGCGCTGGCCACTGCGACTGGCCGCTGTGGCCTGGCTGCTAGTGCGCGCCTGGGCTAAAGGTTCTAAAGGTTATCAATGCGAATGTATACTTATATAATTTTTTTTTCATGTATGTTCGGGCTTATCTCCGTCATAATATAGACTGATCCCCAAAATTATTTTTAATTAAAAGAACCCACTCCCATTGTCATCAAATCAGGATCTGACAATGGGATCCTGGAGAAATCGAGGGAATTCTTCAAATATTATAGGCACACAAGAGAGATTTGGGTATTTTTTATTGTAACTCGTGCAGTTGCTCTCAGAAAGCACCATTTGGTGAAGTGGTATTGATGATGGAGGAAGACCAGAGATGGCCACCAGAACCATGTAACCTACTTACTTACTCAATTATAAGTATTTCACGGGTTGCGATTCGATCACTTTAATATGGTTGTCAAGCAATTTATGCTCGTCACAATGCATATGGATACGTGGAGCTGATGAGAACTCCTCAACGATTAACGTCCCTGCATCGGGAAAAGCAATATTTTGTAAAAGGTGATAAGCAGTTTGACATTAGGCTATTGTAACTTAGATAAATTACAAACTGACCCACTAAAAACTGATAAATAAAAACTTGGCTTTTGTTGTAAAAAAAAAACTATTTATCGTAATCGATTGACCTTCAGAATTTATGGCAACTTTTATCCTGATGTCAAATCAATGACAGCAGGCATTGTACCTGTTACGTTCAAAAACTCGATCAGTTTATTATTTGTGTTGGAGACGATTTTATTATACTGTTAAATAAAGATTGTTCTGTCAAAATAATATTGTTTAAAACAATAAGATTGAAATGGATGATTTATATGTGAATAAAAAACACTATAATAAAAACACAATAATAGGTTTTGTAAATAATGCTTCAGTAATCCTGTTATTTTATCATTATACTGAACGCACGCTAGTATTTGCTTGCTTTTACTTATCAAAAATATTTTGTGCAGTTTATCCATTTAACCAAGGCCGTTAGGAGTTCCTCGCTATCAATGTAATTATTTAGAATCGTTATTTAAATGGTCAAGTACCATGGAAGACGAAATTGAGGAATGTATTAGAAAAAAGACACAGTGGTCGCAATTACCTGCGCCTCTAAAGAAGGTAAACTATTATGTTATTGTTTTACAGTATCAATGATTCCATGCTAATGATGTTTATCTTCGGTAATTAGAGTACAGAATAAGTGGGGTTAACATCACGAGCACTGTATTTCCCTATCACATAATAACCAGTGACATATGTATAGAAAGTAGGTACAAACATTACTTTGTTGTTTCAGCTGTTGGGTGATTCTCCCAAAGAATATGAGAGGTACATATTCGAATTCAGTATAAAAAATCAATTGAGGTACAGAGGAAGTCTTGGTAAGTTGCTATTGCCATTTTGAATAACAACAACAATGGAAAATAGTTTTTGTAATCTCCAATTAATTACTAAAATCAAAACTCATTGATCTTCTTACTACTGATGTGTTTTTGTAAATTGTTACACATCTATCTTTTATCTTACTCATCTGCATATTTGGTACTGATGATATAATATAGAGGATAGGAGAGATACATAAATATAAAAGTATTTTTTGTCAACAGTCAGGACCGTTCGGAAAGATGAAAAGAAATATTATGAGACACTTATACAGAGCAGCATACAAAGACTCATGCTCTACCCCTATCACCTAGCAGACATGATTGTTAAAGGTAAGTTGTTTCATTGAGCCCTACATTTCAAACAGATGTACGTTTAAGTATTGCATGGACACTCCGTGCTAGGGAATGCTGAAATAGATGTCCTGCATATCTATGGCAGTCAGCCCTGAGCTAACCTTGCTGACCTGGTGAGCTAGTTATTCTTATATTGTTTGTGCCTATACCTCATATCATGCTGTCAAATCTAATAAAATATGGATAAACACTTATACCACAATATTTAATAAGTAATTTTTTTTTATATCTCTTCACAAAGGTTCACATAGTTATTAACATAGAGACAATAATTATAGCATTTTGAGAAAAATGCATAAAATATGATCCTTTGCGAGAGACTGGCGTCCATACTAGGATACTCTGTGTAATGGATCACCATGCTCTCACCCCGAATTTAATCTAATTAACATTACATTACAAGTAGCCATAGCCCAAAGGTTAAAGTAGTGGACTGGTGAGTGAGAGGTTGTGAGTTCATACCCTACCAGTTGCAAATTGATGGGAACTCATACTATCACTATGCAGAAGTACTAGTAATCTTAAAAGTAAAATAATTATAATATTATTGTTTTTTGTAGGTTTAAGAATAACCCCATTCATTTACTATGTGGAGGTGGTGGCTCTCCTCATAGAGTTGGAGAAGAGCTATGATACTATGCCTAATTTTACTGCTGCTGACTGTGAGTATGGCTTACTTGATATTTTTTTTATTAAAAGTCAATCAAGGCCTTGTTCACTTTAGGTCACTCATGTTATTCAAATTGGGCCAAGTAATTATGATAGGCACAGTAGCTGAAACATTTTTCAACCGATGTGCCATAGTGCAGACAATTTTTTAGATTTTTATATTAAAAGTTGTAAGGTTCTTCATAATATGCAAATTACTGTAATTTGCACATTATGACGTTTAGTTTTATTTAAAAAAATCGACAGGAAATAGGTAAATTTTTCAGATTTTTTATGGATTAAATCACTATTTCTTTTAACTCTAAAATCTCTATGAAACATTAACAATCTTTTTCCATAGGTCTGAGACTGCTAGGTGTTGGTCGGAATGAGTACCTAGAACTGGTGGCAAAAGCCCGATCTCTGGGGCGGCGCGGGCGCTCGAAAGGAATCCGTGCTTTACTACCGCGCGTACCTCTAAACATACCAATGCAACCGTGGTGGCGAGTTGAACTTGGATATGTCCTAGAAGATGATGTTAAGGTAATATAAACCCTGTTGTTATGATGATTAAGTTGAATTTGGCTTGAGTTTTCATTCTTAATCTTAAAATTGATTTGAGGTTTTGTTATCCTAACTGGAGTGTGCTAAAGAGTTTTGTTTACATTAGTGTTAACAACATCTGTTGTGTTTAAAATTTACTAAAT
The DNA here is from genome assembly GCA_963680765.1 of Agrochola lychnidis. NCBI lineage: Eukaryota > Metazoa > Arthropoda > Insecta > Lepidoptera > Noctuidae > Agrochola > Agrochola lychnidis. Next base: position 7,400,138 of record OY796860.1, on the reverse strand, counting down.
AAACGATTTTGAATGAAAATTTTCTTTGCAGTAATCAATATTTTTATGAGCTGGAGTTGTAAACTAAAAAAATAAATTCTTTATATCGTAGTATTAGTATCTACAAGATACTCGAGACAGTGTTGTGTAATATAATCAAATCAATTAGATGAATTTATGCTAGACCTTGCCAGTCTCAGCTTGCTTATTTTAAGCTATTTTGAGATGTAAACTTGACTTCAATAGCATTAAATACTTCTTATAACAAAACATACGTACTTATAAGTATTATGCATTCTGGCCTTGCTTCTTGGCTCGCACATGGCATGGTCAAGCATAAATAATTCTTAAAAGAAGTAGAGAAAGTTTCACGTCTTGCAGTGTTTTATAAAGACTGCATTAACAAGTTACATCAACTGATTTATTTATGAGAAACATCGTCCAGAAGTAAAAGAGGATTAGGAAGGCCAGCACAGGTCTGGCAAAAAGCGATCTTCACTGCCAAGTAAATATCATCATTGCGCTAGTTGAAATAAAGTTGAAATTATATAATCATTCATTAGTCCGCGAGACCTAGCAAACAGGGCACGCAGTTAAGTTTATTTAATTTCGACTTTATTTTAAGGATCGTAATGTTAATGTTTGTTGGTGGCTGTAAAAACCGTGCTGCGCTGTGCTTCGGTAGGTCAGCGCTAGCCCTTAGGCTCCGCGCAAACGGGCCACCGACCACAGCCACCAGTGGCTGTCGCGCGCCACGTCCTTGGGTGCCACGCAAACAAAGATGGTCGGTGGCCGTTTTTTATAACGAATACAAATCGAAGCGAGCAAAGTAGCGAGTGGCCGACACCGTAACATGTGGCGGACATTGAGTTGCGAGTGGTGACACCAGTGGCGTGTCGCGGACACTGAGTCGCGAAGGCCACCGACCACAGCCACCGATGGCGGCCACTCGCGTCTCAGTGTCCGCGACATGTCACCGGTGGCGGCCACTCGCTACCTAACTCACGAGCGCGCTTCAGTGCTAGTGGTGACCACCGGCCACTTTCGTTTACGCGGTACTAAAGGACGTGGCGTGCAAAGGCCACCGGTGGCTGTGGTCGATGGCCCGTTTGTGCGGAGACTTAGGGCTGAGCCAAGCCTTTGAGCCTGGTTCCGCATTTTCCCGTAACAGAGAGCAAGCACGATTGCTTGCAAGCGCCCACACTCTTCGTCATCGGTCGGGCCAATTCCATGGCTACTTCTTGCTCGCTCCAGTGTACAATGTTTTATTTCCAGGGCAGTAAAAGGGGTAAATAGGGGGGATTTTTTTTGCGCCATTTCTTTTTCTCAGTTAAATCACTAGAAAACGGCGAAGAGCGGGCGTTTTGGGGGACTGTCTTATTAAATTTTGACGATTTTTTATTATTTAATTGATTCCCAATCGTAGTCTCTTCCTTCTTTCCGATGTTTCTTACTTATTAGTTCTCATACTTACTATTAACTGACATAACACATCGCTTGTTTCACGACAGCCTCTAGGCGAGAGCGAGAGAGCGCTAATAGACTTGCTAATCGACCGCGGATCGCAGACCGCAGGCACGCTCGACTACTATGTCGTCAAGACTTTGTACAGGTATGGAATTAATATTGTTTAGATTTAACATAATAATATGCGTGCGTGTTACTAAGATGTACCTCGTGAGAAATGAGCCATAGCATGTTGGTTTTAAAAACCAAAACACAGTAATATCTTAAGACAGTTTGCGTTTAGCGGTGAAGTGGGATATATGCTGAACTCATTGATTGATGCCATGATCGGTAGAAGTCCAATTTCTTTTGATTGTGGCAGGATTTTTATAGAGGCTGGGAGGCTTGATCTTTTTTTTTTTCTGAGTTTTACTGGGCAAAAGTTTCCACCAAGTTTCTGTAAAAGATCGCTTTTAGCGATAAGACCGCCCATTGTGTCACCCAATGTAAAATTTCTATATTAATGTCTTTAATTTTTATGGTGTACATAATAAAGAATATTCTATCTATCTAACAACAACTACATACTGGATTCCACTTTTTTGGGAAGTACCATGGGGGTAAAACATATCTAAACATTTTGAAAAGAAAATCCCGTGCACACGACCCTTTTTTTTTCGTAGGTATGCGAACAATAGCGGCCGAGCACTGCAAGCAAGAATAGTCTTTACAGAGTACTGATATGCGTTCCTTCGATAGTACATAGTCGTTCATTAGAAGAATCTTCTAATAAATAATGTTATCGTTCTTTTCTTTGAAAAACAAGTCATTTCACAGGTGTGCCATAAATTATCTTCATGATATCACTTAAAGTCTACAATAGTCTGCCCGTTATTACCCCACAGACGCGGCCTAATTTACCTGGACGTACCAATCACAACAGCAGACAAGGTGTCAGTACCTCCTCTCAAAGGGTTCGTGATGAACCGAATAGCTGGGGATTACTTCGAGACGCTGCTGTATAAGGTGTTCGTGTCCATTGATGAACATACCAGTGTGGCTGATCTGGCTGCTGTGTTGCAGGTTAGTAGGGAGCACCTTTATTAATGAAGGTATCCACACTTTGTAGTATAAATACCTTTAGAGAGACTTTATTTTGTCCTTTATAAGGGCCACATGAAAAACGGTCTCGAATAACGAATAATGCAACTTCACTCTGGCTAAACCCGGTGTGGAAGTTTAGTTAACAAATGATTAAACGTGAAAAAAAACACAACTTTGAATTCTGTTCAAAAATCTACCCTTTTCGAGTGATTGCCTAAACATGAAAATGTATCTGTGCAGCAGTAAGATGGTTGAAGCCGTGATATAGTTAATCATTAGGGATATAACTATATCACGGCTATATACCGTAATATAGTTATATGAAAGCGGTTCATAACTGTCGGAGTGCTCTAACTTTGTTACTGCGACCAATTTCGACGTAGTGCTCGCCGGCCGCTGCCGCGGCACCGCTCGCTCGGCTCGCGCGTAGTTGGTGCTATTTGGTCGGAGTGCCCTAATCCTAATAGTTATATTACTAGATCGTGCTCGTATAATAGTTATATTCCTATTAAGACAGTTAGTTATATTACGGTATATAGTAATATCCCTAGGGATATAGCTATATACCGTATCACGGCTTCAACCATCTTACTGCGACATATCGATGTTTTGTTTACATTAATTTTGCTTTCAGAGGCCCTAGTGTGAGTTTCTTTGAACCATCTCGACTCTACGCATTCACCGCGTTCGGCGCTCCGATTGGCCCTTCACCAGTGAAGGCCAGTAAAGGGCCAATCAGAGCGCCGAGCACCGGTCGATGCGTAAAGTCGAGATGGTTAAAATAAACTCACACTAGGACCTCAGTTCAGCTTGAGTATAGTGCGAGGGTTTGGCGTATGTTCGTCTGCCTGTATATTTGACTTACGCTTTTTCCTTAATTAATAATTTAAGTGCCTATTTCAAACATAATAACTGCAGAAAATTATGTAGAAAACATGTAATCGAGAAGTTCCATGTTATTCGTAGCTTTACGTATAAATGAATGTAACAACGTTGATTAGGATGTATTACAAAAGCGATAAAATAGAATAGTATTTTTCCTATTATTATCTCACATGAGCTTATAACATTTGTTGTATATTGGCCTTAATGTCAATGGAATTAAAGTCCACTTTTGAATGTAAAAATAATTAATATGACACTGACACAATGCTGGAACAAGGTTGTGGGGAACATCAATATGGAGAGAGATATTTAGTGAATTGACACGGCATAACTAACATACTTATTTATCTATCCAAACTTTGAAGAGAGAAATTTTTAAACCACGAAGATAAAAGCTAATTTGGGTTTATCGAAAACCTAAATTAAAGTGTCCGAAGCGACGGTGGCCTTATCATAATCGACACTTTACGCGGGTTTATGTTAAGGATTGTGAAAGTTATAATCTACGCCAGTCTGTATGATAGAAAAAAGCAAGCTTACTACCTAAAACCACAGATTAAAATCATTTAAATAAAAAGCAACTTTTGCTACGACACAATAAAGTGCAATTCAGATCGCACAGCGCTAATTACCTTCAGTTATATTCACCTAGAAGTTGCCTCTCTTTCTATCGCGTAACTCTTAGATCTTCTGACTACGTTACACTCACTGAACTGGCCCGACAAGTCGAGTCTGCCGCGTACTTGTAGGTTCATACCTAAAATGCGGAGTGAACCATTTGTATTAATCTGTGCTAAAACTAGTGTCTGAATAATATTTCATTCATCCTATTCTTTCATACTTCCTTGAACGTAAACACTGGCAGATAGAATCCAACCTCTTTTTAGGGTTCTCCAGAACTACTAATGCTATCAACTTGAAATTTGGAATAGTTTTAGATGACGTTTGCCCTTTGCCAACTATTTTGCAATTAAGAAAGAAATAAACTTATAAATACTTTTTTTGCAACAGGGACTGAACGGGGTCTTAAAATTTCGAAATGGGGCATGTGGGGTATTATATGAAAGAGCGCTATTTGCACATTCTCACCTTTTTTTTTTGTTTTTTTGGCCGTATAGTTTTCGCCTTTTGACGAAAAATGTTTAAAAAAATACCGTTCCCCCCCTTATCTCCGAAGTTTGCATAGAGAAAAATCTGAAATTATTCTATCTGATAAAAGTTTATGTAAAGATTACAGGAAAAATAAAACGACGTCTCTAAATAGCACACTTTTTTAGAAACCAACAACTTAAATTACAGAAGTTTCACTATCGGTCAAGAGATGGCGCTGACCTAAAACTGCAATATTTAACTTATCTATTCCTCACAGGTGGAATGCGAGTCAGTAAAGCAAGCAGTCTCCCTGTACTGCCGGCTGGGCTTCGCTAACAACCTGCAGCCGCCGCCCGTGGCGCCGCAACACGCCACCTGGAGGGACGCCGTCACCACGCACAGCCATCAGCCGTTAGTATTTAACATTAACAAGCTGTATCGCTGCATTGCTTAACATTTAACAGTATTTCAAATTTCTTAATGTCCCTCGGGTATCATCGCATTTCCGAATACAAACGAATGCTAATTGCCATGTCCATCAATTATTAGATATGTCGTGTATTTGAATTCAGAACTTTACTGTTGTTTACTTTATTGTTGTTTTGTTTTGATTTCCGTGTGAACTATATGGAGCTGTAAAACTATTTTCCTATCTGTCGTGCAGAATTACATTAAGTTAAAAGAGTATTAACGACTCTATAAACTTCCAAGTCGATTGAGAGCGTCCGGTCTGCAACAAGTGCAAAGGGCAACTGATAGAAATCCGACAATTGATGAAACACGAAGTTCGCCGAGGGACATTAAGAATATATAAATGCAGTATATATCTATTGTGTAGCCAGAGCCGAAACCCCAGTCAGTCGTACCTTAAAGATGCTAAATGCCCTTCTGACTGCCAACCCTGAATGTGATGTGTTTGCGGATGAATGGAGTAAAATTATGCGTATATGTTTGATGTTCTGTGAGAGAAAGTATGCTAGGGAGTACACTGTTCCATGTTAGTTTTAAATTAAATTATTGTCAACGTTATAATTCTATGTTTCTATGTTAATTAATGTAATTGGTGTTGTACCGTTTTAATTAACTATAAATAAACTGAAGGATGCATATCCGGTAGGCTCGAAAATCCCTCCTTATCCTAAGGGCACGTCTTCCCGACCATTATCGCGTCTCCCGGTCTACTCCTTGATATGCAATGGCCTCTGTAGTCCTATGAAACATGAGGCTACAGGAGCTAGTGCAAATCTTGGGGTTCATTCGATTTATCGAGTCTGGTTAAACCACGCTGGGATTGGTGCATTTCATTCATTCATGCATTCATATAAATAAACTTCGCGAAAGACATTTGCGCGAGAGGTCATTTGGCGAAAATTTTGTTGCGCGAAAGCTCATTTTTGCGAAACTTGCTGGAATTAAAATACGTTTCACATATCGTTGCATCAAACAAATACAGTGTATGTAAAAGAATAACAATATTTTTAAGACTTCACTCATTTGTCCTCAGGTACAGCCAAATAGCTCCGTTGACGTTTGACCCCAACATGGACGATGACTCGATACAAATGGAACCGATCCTCATCAAGCAAACGCCATCCACTTCCAAAAAGGTAAATATTGCTTATGTCCCTTTAGTCTCAGATTGATATTACTGCAGCCGCGGCTCGATTATCTCTTACAGTTGTTCAATGTTTTGCAATGTCAAACTCAAACTCAAAGCATTTATTTCAAATAAACCAATTACAGGTACTTTTGAATTGTCAAGGGGTCGGTCAGTCAGAAAAATGAAGCTAGTTGCCCATTCCAAAGCGTAGTAGGTACCTATGGAGAAGAACAGGCAAGAAACTCCACGGACACTCTTTTAAATCAAAATATTGTTACAAAATATTGGTTACATCATTCGTGTTGAATTTATACATGTGAGAACAATGTAGAAAGACGTGCACGTTAAAAGCGTCCGTAATAAAAATATAATAACAATTCAAAAATTTAAATAAATTAAAATAAAATAAACCGTGGCAGCTAAGAGATGACCAGTCCCTACTGACGGCGCCCGTTCACGAACAAGACGCATGGATCAGCACCATTTAGCTCAACCATTTTGAAGGGAACTTAATGATCCAACACACACGCCACCATCAGCGAGACATTTGAGTGAGCATGACATACTCTCAGCTGCCAGAGCACATTCAAGTCAATGAAAGACGTACCCAGTAAATGGTAGCTTTATGGAATGTACAACATGGTCACAGTGCTCACACATGTGATATGCAATTATACAATACAAAGAGATTGAATTTATACAAGGAAAAGATAGTTTTACAATCTTCAGCAGCTGCAACAATATTTTCGAATGCTAATCAATTAGTTTATGCGCCCTTGTGGAGCTGGACCAGCGCTGAGCCAAGCATTTTTATCAGCGATGTAATCCCCCAACTTATAATATGCTTGGCAGCATAGTGTGCGTTTTATACATGATTTAAATTTCGTTTCGTTCAGTTGGAGTATGTGGGAAGGTATTTTATTATAACATTTTAAACAGCACCCCATGAAGGATGAGTCTACTTTAGCCAATCTGAAACCCGGTTGAACTAATTGGTCCCTATTTCTAGTCCTATAATTGTGTCTATCACCTCTTTTACTGAAAAGACTTAGATTTTTCCTTACGTACATGATGTTTTCATAGATATATTGACAAGGTACCGTCATGATGTTAATATCTTTAAACAAATCCCTTAGAGAATCGCGTCTGCGGAGACGATATATTGCTCTGATGGCTCTCTTCTGCAGAATAAAAATAGACTCGATATCTGCAGCCCGTCCCCATAGTAAAATACCGTAAGACATGATACTATGAAAGTAACTGAAATAGACTAGCCTCGCGGTATCTACGTCAGTAAATTGACGGATTTTTCTCACAGCATATGCTGCTGAACTTAGCCGTCCTGCTAGAGATGTTAAATGAGGACCCCATTGCAGCCTTGAATCGAGCGTGATCCCCAAGAAAACAGTTTTATCGACAAATTCTAGTTTCTCCTTATTCAATACTATGTCACAATCACTACTTTTAACATTTGGTAAAGCAAATCTTATGCATTTAGTTTTTTTCCCATTTAATACTAAATTATTAGCAGTGAACCAATTTTGAACCTGCAGTAGGGCGTTATTTACGTCGTCAAGATTTGATGCACGTCTATTTATCTTAAAAATTAAGGAAGTGTCGTCAGCAAATAACACCATTTGTGGTTGGTTTTTTAATAAATGGGGTAGATCATTAATATATACTAAAAAGAGGAAAGGACCCAATATCGAGCCTTGTGGAACGCCCATTTTTACTTTTAAACCGATTGAATGGACACCATTTACTTGAACCTGCTGCTGTCTATCATTTAAATAAGATTTTACTAAACTGAGCGCAAGTTTACCTAGTCCGTAATGCTCAAGTTTCAAGAGCAAGGTTTCATGACTCACGCAGTCAAATGCCTTGGAGAGGTCACAAAAGATTCCTATGGCATCTTGGGCCTCCCCCCACGCTGTAAATATGTGTTTTAATAAGGTGACACCAGCGTCAGTTGTACAACGTCCTTTGGTGAAACCATATTGCTGATCGTGCAAGATTTGGTTGGCGTTAAAATGATTAAGCATTTGATTGAGCATTACCTTTTCGAAAACCTTGCTGAATACCGGCAGCACAGATACTGGTCTATAATTGTTAGTGTCTTTACTGTCCCCAGATTTAAAAAGTGGTATAACTTTACTGTATTTCATTAAATCCGGGAAGACTCCTTGATCCACACACAAATTAAATATTAAAGCTAAGTACGGTGCTATAGTCTCGATTATGGATGTACAAACTTTGATAGATAATCCCCATAGATCTTCGGTCAATTTGATTTTAATTTGCCGAAAAGCTTTTATAACTATCATAGGGTTTATATGTTTAAATTGAAATTCAACCGGGCAGCCTGGAACGTTCGCTCTTAATAAATTAATTGAGACATCGGGTGAGGAATTTAAAGCTTCTGTCGTTTTAGATGGTATATTAGTAAAGAAATGTACAAATTCTTGCGCTACTTCTAAGTTAGAGCTAATGGCACCACGTGAAGTCTCCAATTGTCAAATGTATGAAACCTATACCATACCGTCTCCGAAATTAATCAAAATAGGTTTCGCAGTTGCCGTTTGCTTGTCTGTCTGGTTCTCGAGTTTCAAATGAGTGAGGATACCCAAGCGTTTGGTACAATTATAATGTTTGTAAACTAGAACTATCAAGTAATTTTTAAAACTTTTATTTCTAGAGTCCAGAATATGGAGTTGAACCGTCAAACAACAGTGGTCAAAGAGTTGCTGTTCTGTTCGACTCTACCTTAGCAGCTTACCTTATGATGGGGAATCTGTCACCGGTATGTTTGTTATCCTAGTCTATTTTATTTGATTAAAGCTTTGGTTTTCTAGAAAAGCGGTTCCGTCTTAATGTAACGGATGTCATGAAAATCCGTAATTTTCACCAGTATTTGACATTAAGTCAAACTCCGCTGCCCAAAGATTTTAATCGCTAGATTTGCCTACACCGTACTTACACAAGAAAAAGTGTCCATACTGAGACATAAGCGTTTCCATAAGTCACTGCGTCATTGTATGTCAGAGGTGTCAAAACAAAACAGAAATGCAACTATCTTTTGACGCCGTAGGGTGAATCTAACGGTTTAATTCTTTGCCACTGCCAACATTTTCATGACAGCTGTCACTGCGGCCGTAAGTTGCGGCCACCGCTCTTCTAGAAAACTAGCTTTACAAATTATTTCAGGATTTGAAAAGCCATGCAGTGACGTTGTTCGAAGTTGGCAAGCTACCTGACGAAAGTTTGGATAGTTTACTGATGGAACTTGACAAGGTGAGTTGATTTATCTATTCATCGCGTGTAATGTGTCGATATAAGACAGGTATTTGATGCGAAAACTGTAGCCTAAAACTTAGCTTTTTAGGGTTCCGTAGTAAACAAGGAACCCTTATAGTTTCGTCATGTCCGTCTGTCTGTCTGTCTGTCCGCGGTCTAGCTCCGAGACCCTTAGTACTAGAAAGCTGTAATTTGGCATAGGTATATATATTAATTACGCCGACAAAGTGGTAAAACAAAATTATGAAAAACATTTTTTTTAGGGTATCTCTCATACACGTAAAGTGATGATGTTTATTTTTTTATTTTTTTACCCCATGGTGAGGGGTATCATTGGAAAGGTCCTTCAAAAATATTGTGAGTTTGTGAAAACCATTTTTGGATTCAGGGATTCGTTTGCGAAATATTAAGCTTTAAAGTGCTAATTTTTGTTAGAGTCAAGTGTCCCCCCCCCCCTGCCGGCTAAATGGTTGGTATTGGGTGTGTGAAAAAAATCACAACAGTAGTTTATATAACGAAAATAAAAAGGAAAACTATCACAGCTAAGTAGGCTCTACAGGTTAACGAGTAATAATCAACCAACTTAACTTTGCAGTTGCAAAAACATGTTTTCCCATACATTCCGTATGGGAGAACATATTTTTCAACTACAGAGTTAAGTTTGTCTTTGGGATAAATTCATCCCAACTACGGAACCCTTCATTGTGCGTGGTCCGACACGCACTTGGCCGGTTTTTGCAGTTAACATTATGCACTTGTGTATTTAAATTAGTAAGGATCATTTTCTACCGTGTGCATTACACTGTATTTTGACATTACTCATGACTTCAATATTTTTCGCCATTGCTAGTAAGACGCATCAACATTAGCATTAAAAAATTTAAAGTTTTAATATGGTTAAGTACTTTTCACATAAAAATAATGTTTCATCATACGTCAGGTGGTAGCAGATCCCGAGATAGAAGGCGAAGCGCGACGTTACCTTGCAGCCGCTGCATGCCTACGGATAGCGCTGCGGACTCTCCGACCAAAGTTGCGGCCGCTTGATCTGTTGCGCTGTGAAGCGCTGCATGCGCTGGGGGCGGCTGCGAGAAGCAGGTTGCTGTCTACTAAGTACAAGTGAGTGTTACAAACCCTGTTTTCGTGTCTACTGAGTTAAAAAAGACATATGAAACCAGAAAGGGTAGCTTCGGTAATCTTCGTGTTTCCGAATAATTTGCACGAATGTTGCGCCACAGAGTAACCCTCGACAGAGCCAATGCTTCTAAGTTTTGTACTACCGCGGTTTGTTTTACCACCACGGCACTTATCATTGCGCGTTTGTATGAAGTTTTCTTTCTGCTCCGGTTGCAGATCGTCATTTGTCATTTAAAAGTTTTGAAATTTTTTAGGAATAGGCATAGGCATGATGGATGACTAAAAAAATAGTTTTTGTCAGTCTTGTAGATTGTTAAAAAATATTGGACACGTATTTTTATTTTTTACGTTATCAAAAGATTACCTACGGCGATACATTTGAGTTAAAATATGCCATGACGTCACTTGTATGTAGATTTTATACTTACTTGTGACGTAGCGATCCCCACTCCCCAACTTTAATGCGTTTTATCTAAGTAATTTTTTATTAATATGATAAAACAAAAAATACGTGTTTAATATTTTTTTTTTACCCAGGCATCATCTCTATTGCATAGCAAAGATAATCTAAAATTTTGTAAATGGTACTTCCGTGGTTGTAACACATATTTCCGAAGAGAGACTATGATTCCTGAAGCGCATACTTTTCTTGGGAAAGCTGTCCGTACGGATACGCTGTACTAACGGATGTTTTTTGTGATTTTAAAAGCTTAACCACATTCGAAAGATTTGTTGGAACTAGGCTCATTGTAGCTCACTTTTACAATGTGAAGAAATTCAAAGTGATTTTCTGGTGTTTCAAAAACATAAATGTGCATATATCTATGTTATTTTCTTACTTAAATCATTGTACAAGTTTCATCTTAAGGCAAAGGCAACTACACACAGTGCCGAGCGGTGTGCGCCACTCCTTTGTTTGGCGGCTCCTTTGTGAGGCAAGCAGTGTGTGCCTTTAGAGTTGAACTTGGAATATTATCGATGATGCCCCTGAGACTTTCAAAACTGTATCTATCTTTGTTGTGTTATAGATTCGCCATATCAACGGCGCCATTATGTCGAGAAGCCCGCGCGGGCGCAGCAGCAGGATCATTACCACACATTGGTCCCGCGCCGCCTGAGGCACACACGCCGTGGATGAGGCTATATTTATACCATGTAGCGGGATATGGACCTCCGACGTTATTGCTGACGAAGGGTGAGTTCATCTTTGTAGTTATCAGACTTAGGCCCACTTGCACCACGAAATTAAAACATCGTTCTATTCCTGTCAATCGTTTGAAGATGACAGAGACAGAATGATGAAATACATTTAAGCTTTGGTTTTCTAGGAAAGCGGTTCCGTCCATGATACAATGGCCGTCATGAAAATCAATTATTTTCACCAGTATTTGACATTAAGTTAAACCCCGCTGTCCAAGGATTTAAATCGCTAGATTTGCCCTCACCATACTTAAGTCAGAAGAAAAAGTGTCCATACTGAGAAGAATAACCTCACACGTTATTAAATAGAGTTTCCATGACAATCAAGTGAAGTCACTGCGTCACTGTGACGTAACAAAACAGAAATGCGACAATCTTTTGATGCGGTAGCGCGAATCTAACGATTTAAATCTTTGCCGCTGCCATCATTTTCATGACAGTTAGTGGGGGTCACCGCTCTTCTAGGTAAACGTAGCTTTAGTAATTTGTGGTGCAAGCGGCCTCTTAATTTTGAGAAAACAATCTTCGTGGCTTTCGATAACAAGTCATTTTATGCATTAAAAAAAACAGTTTACTGTTACAGTTCTCGTTTAATTATGAAATCAAATGCCTTGCTCTAACTTTTAAACATTAGTATCATATTAGCATGTTGACTTCTAGTTTTCATCAGTTTAGGCAAAAATGTACCGTGTTGATTATTATTAAAGGCCTATTCAGATATAAGCGATATCGCTGTCGTGCTCCGTAGCTATACTGGTTCAAAGTGACTAACTAGAAGACGGACCAGAGGGCCTACCAGCAAAGACCTACCACCAAGAAAGAGATGAAGCTCTACAGGACGTATAGCTCCATCTCTTTCTCCCACTGAAGTAATATTAAAATAATACTGCTTTATGAGCTGGTGGTAGTCCTCCAGTATCGCTATCGAGCGCGACAGTGATATTGCTTATATGTGAGTAGGCTTTAACTCTAAAGATGTCGATAATAGGCATGAGACCAAAAATTTTTTGGTCGGTATTGTAGATTATTAAAAAATATTGAATATGTATTTTAATTTTTTTGACGATTGAGTTAAAATGTGGCATGACGTCATGTCTTGCTAGATTTAATACTGCGTTGTGACGTAGCGAGCCCCCATTCCCCAACTTAAATGCGTGTTTTCTAAGTTATTTTTGATTTATATGATAAAGCAAAAAATACGTGTCTAATATTTTTTTATTATCTGAAAGACGGACTAAATAGAATTTCTTTTGTTTACCTTGGCAACTACCCTATTGCCATATTTACAAAAGGTGTTATTCATGAAAACGTCCACTAAATCTACATGATCGTCCCAGGCACGCAGCTCCGTGGCGTGCCCCGCCTGTTGCTGGGCTACTCGCGCCTCACGGTGTCGTGGTGGGGCGCGGAGGCGGCGCTGGAGGGCGCGGGCGCGGCCGCCGGGGCCCTGCCCGCCGCGCCGGCTCTGCTGGCCGCCAACACTGCACTGCGGCGGGGGCCGGTGTTACTGCAGGCGCTAGGGGTCAGGCAGCCCGCGCCGCTGAGGCATCTTATGTTCCCGCCTGAAGCTGATACCTGTGCTGGTGAGTCGGTTCTGAAGTCAACAGCTACAGTTTATAAAGTTAAACTGAGAAAGTTATAAGATACTAGTGACCCGTCCCATCCCACAGTTTTTACAATTTGACTTTTTTTTATAATGTAATTTTGTATTAATGTATTACTATTACACATAAACCTTCCGGATTAAATTATCTAAATGATAAAGAAAATCGTATCAAAATCAGTTGCGTAGTTTAGAAAACTAACGCGGACAAGACAGACAGACACAAAAAGTGACTTTTAATTTATAATATGTATAGATATTATGTAAAAGTAGCACAGTAAACGGATCAATAACATGTACAGGATCCGTTTACTTGTCATTTCAAATGCTAAAACAAGAGATCCAAATATTTATTATGCGCCTTTGCATTAAACTTACTTTTGTAGTTAAAATTGGTTTTAAAACGCGCTTTCTTCGTTTCACGCTTCCAAGATGTGTTTATTTGTAATCATGGGAGACACATCGAAAAAGTACCACAATAGCATGACGAAGTATACATGAAAAATAAAATACTATCACTAAATGTCTCTATAACCCCAGATTAGTACAGATAGTTCACTCAAAATCATTTAAATAAAAAGTGACTCTTGCTGCGACACAATAAAGTGCAATTCAGTGCGCACAGCGCTAATTACCAACAGCTATATTCACCTAAAAGTTGCCTCCCTTTCTATCGCGTAACTCTTATATCTCGTGACTACATTAAGCTCACTGAATTGGCCCGACAAGACGGGCCCGCCGTGTACTTGTAGCTTCATACCTAAAATGCGGAGTGCGCCTTCTGTATTATCACTAAATGTCTCTATCACGATGAATTTTATCAATATTGGTTAAATTCTTCTTCTCGTTCTTTCATATGTCACCGCCCAGTATCTTCTGTCCCTTTCAGTCCAACCATAATATTTTTATCTCTTCCAGAGTCACAAGCGATGTGGTCCCGTCACGCCGGGCTCCGTCGGCTACTGAAGCGGCTGAGATTAATACGTTCAGTGGGCTACGTCACGCTGGCAGACATCGGCGTGCCCGACCTGGGTTGTCCTAGGCCTCCTGCTACTGTGCAACTAGGTATCAAGATAATATCTTCCTTTATGTTTCTACTCTCGTCAGGTCAAGCGCACTCCGCATTTAGGTATGAAGCTACAAGTACGCGGCGGGCTCGTCCTGTCGGGCCAATTCAGTGAGTGTAACGTAGTCAGAAGATATAATAGTTACGCGATAGAAAGAGAGGCAACTTCTAGGTGAATATAACTGTAGGTAATTAACGCTCTGATGTGTCAATCCAATACACTGTAACTCGAGTTACAGTGTTTTGCCTTAAGGCGCAACTAGCCGATACTTTTTCCATACAAATTTCGGGGGGGTTTTACTCCACTGTTACACATTGTACATCCAAAGTAAAACATGAAATCGTTTTGTCTTATTATTAATTTTGTCTGTACAGAAGCAGAATAGTAAAAAAAAGCAATTAAAAAGTTATGAGCCATTAAAGATTCGTTTTTCCTGCTAATTTTAACGCAATTTTGGTAGTAAATAAGTTATACAAGAAGTATAAAATCTCCAAAACAAAGCTCGTTCCGACAAAGCTCAATTGTCGAAGATTATAATAAACTTTATTCGTAATTGATTTATGCAGAAGTTTTTTCATAAAACTCCACCCTTCCAAAGGACTTTTCGTAATTTTTTACGCGCTCGTTTTACTAAAATCGTTCTGAACGGTGTTTGTGTGCGTGCGAACTAGAGTTTGTGCATGTAGACCAGCGTCTAACTGCTCATCACTGATACTATCTCTGTCGGACACGATGCCAGGTGAGATAGCGTGCTTTTTGACCAAGCCCACCAATGAGTTCGAGCCCGCGACTAGTTCAACCTTAATAGCTCTCATTCGATTATTTTGAGGCAGTTACATATCCCTATATTAATATTTATGTTATTTTATAGTGTGTAGAAGGAGATATGAGCACATACAAAACACTGTATTTTAATTAAATGTATGGTTTAAAAAGTTTTAAAAGCCCTTTTTAGGTCTTTCTGAGATATAGTGTTTTGAATTGACACGGCAGCGCTGTGCGACCTGAATTGCAATTTATTATGTCGTAGCAAGAGTTGCTAGTTACTTAAATGATTTTGCGGGGCGAATCTTCTGTACTTGTACTATTATGTATTCTGTGCTCTCGTGTCAAACGGAATAACTAGCGCATCAGGTTAAAAATAGCTCATCACAAAGGTGGTTATAGCGAGTCTCACTGCAATGGCCCAGTGCAGGGTATCAGCATACGTGAAGACGAAAAAAAATCGTTGTATTCTGTGTATCTGGGAATTAGGCAAACAGAAAACATCGCATAAGTGTTATACAAGGATTTGGTACACATATGTATTTCTGTGACCCAAACACGAACGTGTAACGTAACTAAATGAATTTAGAATATAGGGGTCAATTTGGGGGGGGGGGCAAATAAGAAAATTTAAAAAGTTTTGTAAACTGTAAATACAATGTGAAGTTTATTCTTGGAATAAATTAATCCCTACTACGGAACCCTTATTGTGCGTAGTCCGCCACGCACTTGTCCGGTTCTTTTTCTTAGTAAATACAAGTTTTTTTTTTCTTTTTGCGAGCTTAGTTTATCTTTGCGCAATATCCATTACTGGTTCAAAATTTACCTTTCAAAAATCTTTAATGTTTACCACAGTACAACAACGAAAGAAAAAAGAAATATGCGGCATTGCGAAACCAGTCAGCGAAATCTCGCTATCATCAACAGAGTCCACCGAAAAGTACACTGAAGAGTACTCCAAAACCCTGACGAGGCTACAATCCCCAATAGAGTCGCACTTCGCCGTCACTCCTACGATAGAGAGCAAGAACAGTTCACCAGCAAATGGCTTCACCAGCGTAGAATGTGGCCAGTTACTATGCGATGAGTTAGACAACCTAGCGCTCGATGACGTCACCAAACACGCCCACAGCAAAGAGTCCATAGCTAATAGCGACGACTTAGTACCTATACATTCATCTTCAGCCAGTATTGAAGATTTAGAAAAGAAACATTCCAAAGAAAACTCAACCAGCAAAGAATCGATCGCCTTATCCGATGACTTAGTCCCGATTCATTCATCTTCGGTCAGTAGCGAGAATTTGAACAAGAAGTCGGGCATACAGTTAGACGATTTGTTGAGTCCTGCTGAGGAGTCGATCTCGATGTTTACGCAGTTGACCGATAAGTTGACGGAGATGTCGGCCGCGGAGGGCGATAGTGGGGTTGATACGGCACACAATGTGTCTGATGATGAGGCTTGTAGACCGGAGGTATGTTGATTGTTTTGTATTAAAAATGTTTTAGTCCTGGAGGGTATCTTCTATAGTGTAAACTTTTTGTTTCGTTGGTTTTGAGACCTGTGGCCCATGTCCTTTACACCCAGAAAACTAATAAACATAAAAATTACCTACAGTATTTTATCTCACGAAGCTACGCGCGCTTTATTTGTGTTAACCAAGTGTATAAACACGCTGTGAATGTGTGCGTGAAGACAAGTTGCGTCAGTACTTCCGACTTCGCCATTTTATCGGATGGTACCGAACCGGTACCTGCGCTTACTAGCACATTCACAGCGTGTTCGTACACTTGGTAACCACAAGTAAAGCACTCGTCGCTTCGTGAGATAAAAATACTGTAACAGACTGTCAAACTATGGCACATTGACTTTGAACACTGACCTGCGTGTGCGCATTGTATGCAAAAAACTTACCACTATAACTTGACTTTTTCAGAGGTGGACAATAGTAGATCTGCAGTTCGGTATACCACTGTTTGACGAGACGTTATGTGAGAAAATATGCAAGTGCATAGTAGAACGAATAGCTAAACCTGAATTGTGAGTATAATTTCCACACATTTTAAATATCGGTAGCCTATTCCTAATTATGCATGTTAATGTCAGCTCCAGTCTTAATAAGACGCCAAAAAGTTTAATAATAAAAATAATACGGTTAATGGCCTAATAGTGAAGAGCCTCGACCCTCAGGAGGCTCTCATTGCGCGGCTGGGTCAAGGGCTTGATTCAGAAAGCAGTACTCCTAGACACGGCACGCATAGTGAGGAGGTTCCTCTCTCTAGAGCCCTGACCACCGGCATCTTGGACCCTGTTCCTGATGCCGATGAGGCAAATTTTTTTTTTTTTTTTTATGATTTTTATAAAAAAAATATTTAAATGACATGTACATAAAAAAAAACCAGCGTATTATTGGCCCACTGCAAGGCAAAGCAGTTGTCCCAAATAAAAAAAAAAGCAATTGAGAAGAGCTGTAACGCCACGTTTAGCATTCCGGGGGGACCTAAACGTAAGTCACAAGTAAAAATAAAACAAGAACATATACAAGGAATATAAAAAAGGAGATAGGAGCGTCAGCAGCAGAGCATCTCGAAGTCTCACTTGATATTTTTTATTTGGGGCGACTGTCATCTGACGTCCATTACTTAGGCTAGGCTGGATTTTGGGCTTCTATAACGACCACTATAGACAATCTTTCGACAAGGGATCGACTGTTTATTGTGCTTCCCATGGCATGGAGGGCTCTTGATAAATTATATAATATTTCTAAATTATTATTTTCGTCATTGCAGATTGGAGAAAGTGAAAGAGGACAATGAATTCATTCGTTCAGATATATTGAAATTTGTTTCACAGTGTCAGGTAAGATTACTATTTACTACTTCATTATAAACATTAACTACAAAATTAAAAGTGCCTGTAAGTCTTTAAATGCGACTAACATTTGTCCAGGGTGGGTTTTAGTCAGTAAGAGTCTGACACGTCCTCCCGCTCCGCCCAGAGCGGGAGAAGTTATTTGATAATTTCCCACCCAAAAAAAAACACTGTTTGGATATTATTATTATTTTTATTACTCAGCTAGTTTTAGTGATGGTCTGGGAGTTTGAGTAGTTTATGCGGCGTACCCAAATGTCCTTTCTTTGGTATTTTTCGTCGAGTTGAGCTCCTTATGTTCTGAGTTGAGCTCCACGATTACTGACAAATGCTTGCACTGACTGAACAGGTCCACTGAAATCTGTGTGGTTCTTTCCTCAAAAGATTATTTCAGACACTAATCTTCACGGTCCTCATATGGCCTGACCAAGATTATGTCTGGACTTTAAAAGAGACTGCGACCTCTGAGTTTGTTTCGGCCTTTCTTCTCAGAGTAGTCAGATAGGAAACGCCGAACTCATCTAGCTTTTCTTTTTTTTTTTTTTATATGACGTGTAAAAGTGATTCCGATATCCTTTTTACAGAATAAACAATTTCATTTCATTTCCTATTTTTCTGCGGAACTCATATTTTTTTTTATCATCTTAGCTTTCTAGCTGATTAGCTTTATTATACCTGTATCATTCAATATTTCAGTACTACCCCGGCGAAGACATGGGAATCGTCAAGCGGGGTACCTTAGTTCCCCTCCCTAGAAAAAACCTGGCGTTCGAAAACGGCAGGATTAGCGAGTGGACCGGCAAGTGAATGCCGTCTCGCTCGCACTTGCCATATCTACCATTAGAGCGATAGAGATAGACGTATATTTGTCGTTCCGGATTTGAGCTTTACTAGACGTTATGTAGAATGTTCTTATTTTAAACT
Organism: Agrochola lychnidis; assembly: GCA_963680765.1. Classification (NCBI taxonomy): domain Eukaryota; kingdom Metazoa; phylum Arthropoda; class Insecta; order Lepidoptera; family Noctuidae; genus Agrochola; species Agrochola lychnidis. Next base: position 7,381,173 of record OY796860.1, on the reverse strand, counting down.
GTTGTATTGTCAGTGGATGGGGAAATTATTCTTAACGGCCAGCTTCACAGTGTCTGGATATACGAGATAAATTAAAAAGAAACAGAACTAACATAACATTACGAGACGTGTAATAAATACCCACATTTCACCATACAAGTTACAATGTATTGTTCAAGAAGTCACAAATAAAGCTTTTATATTAGATAAGATAGATCTTGGCCACAATCTTTAAAATAGACTATTCCTATATCCACTACAATACAACCTCATTACTGCAAGTAAACAGCTTCCTTAAATAAATAAAAAAAACAAAGTAGTATTTACTTTAGTCATGTTCTAAATGTGAAATTTCTGTGTGTGAAATATTCAAATATTTTGTGAAGAATAAAATCGGTTGCCGACTAGCCGGAGCGGAGTACCCGTGTGAAATCTACGTACAGACAAACTATGTTCTTAATGTCCCTCGGCAAACCTCCTGTTTCGTCGTCGGATTTCTATCAGTTGCCCTTTGCACTTGGTGCAGACCGGACGCTCTCAATCGATTTGGAAGTATATAGAGTAGTTAATACTCTTTTAACTTAATGTAATTTATTTTAAAAATGGTAGGAAAGCTGCTAAAGTCACAGGCACGACAGATAGGAAAATAGTTTTACAGCTCTATATAGTTCACACGGAAATCAAAACAAAACATCAATAAAGTACTCAGTTCTGAATTCAAATTATTATTATACACGATAAATCTAATAATTGATGGACATGGAAATTAGCATTCGTTTGTATTCAGAAATCCGATGAAACCCGAGGGACATTAAGAAAATAGAAATACTTTACGGTCAACCACAAGTCAGTAACGTCCTTATTGCTACGTAATAGAAACGCGGTCAAAGACAAAATTCACTGAAATTTAAAACATCGCCCGGCACGGGCGTCGTCTACCAGAGCGCGTTAAAAGAGCGAAAATTACAATAGGCCTGTGTCCAAAAATTTTTGTTTGTCCGTCTTTTAGATTATTAAAAAATATTGAACACATATTTTTTTCTTTTTTGACGTAATCAAAAGATTACGTCGATACATTGAGTTAAAATGTGGCATGACGTCACGCCTTGCTAGATTTAATACTGCGTTGTGATGTAGCGAGCCACTTCCAACTTTAATGCGTGTTTTCTAAGTTATTTTTTATTAATATGATAAAGCAAAAAAAATACGTGTTTAATATTTTTTTATTATCTGAAAGACGGACTAAATAGAATTTCTTTTTTTTTACCTAGGCAACTACCGTATTGACTATACTCCGTTTGAAATAAGATTAGACATTTAAACAAACCTTTTTTTACAGTCCGTTCAACCGATTTTGACTTCTATTGCGTAGGCATAAGGATGGCATTAAAAGCAAAAAAAGTGGCTACAAACCAACTGTTTACTGCAGCTGCCATTTGTCATGCCTCCAACGCATTAGAAGTCAAAATCGGTTGAACGAACTGTAAAAAAAGTTCAGTTAAATGTCTAATCTTATTTCAAATGGAGTATAGTTAGATTTGTCTTGGGATTCTATATCAATCAAATGTCCTATATCTGGTAATTATATTGGAGATACACCTCGTGGTTTAGTCTTCCAAATTATTACTAAACTGTGAGAAAAATTATAATTTCATTCCCTATAAATGTAAAGAATAAACCATACGTCTTACGATTAAGCAACTAATTATTATTTTATAAAATTGTTTTTTTTTCAACGCAAATGTCAGTATTGTATTTGTTATTTCTTCATTATGGATCAGAGATTTATTTATTGTTATATTTGTACTTATAGATACGATTTTAATGATTCCTTGATTTTTTAAGATAAATGAATGTAATATGTATGCCTGATTTACGTTAGTGTCGACGTCACTTTGTTCCGTTCATAAATTACATCACACGAATTTCATGATTTTCGGACCCCGTTCTTGTCACAGGTGTGACGTCATATATTTTTCCATTTTAAATTAAACCTTATAACTATATTGACATTTCGTTAGAGTTGAAGTTTAGAGTTTTAATTCCTTAGATTTGTACATGTGATATCACAAAACTTATGAGTCGTCCCCTTCTCTTATCACACGATGCCACAGTTTGTTGACACCCCCTCTCTCATCTTAAGGTGTGACGTAATTTATGGATGGCCCCTAAGTTACAGTGAGATTTTTTGTGCAGTAGACCAAGTTAAGACCACCACCACTGTTCCACCACCCACCACCCGAAACATAACCACCTGCCCTGCCCCCCCCCGCACCGCTTATGTACACACTTCTTCGGGTTGGCCTGATTAGGCACAATCGGACGGCAAAATCGAATATAATATTTTAATTAAACAAGGGTACATGCCGAACGGAGTTTGACAATAACCACGATCCGAATGCTTCGAGTTGGCTTTAGATCAAACTCGATGCGACCTAAATCTTATTATTTTGGACTAAAGCTGTTGACGTTAACGTAACATTAGAGCGGAAAATGTATTAGTAACTTTGAGTGGAATTTTTTGAAGGCATTCAGAAAAATTAATGAATTAAAGCGTAAAGCGCTTCCGATACTCCATACCGTTCTACCGCGAACCTGACCTGTGCTCATCGCAGATTCTACTCACTGATACTATTTAAACTCCGGCCGCTGACAGAATGCGTTCCAGATACCTCTCAGTTGGACACGATCAGGAATATATAAAATATAAATTCGTAAAACACGTATTCTTTTGTACTCAACTGACAGGAGTCTGGAACGCATTGTCTCAGCGGCCGGAATATAGTAAGGGTACACATGTGGTACACACGGCTACACATCAAGCTATCCAATTCCAGTATAAGCGGACCTCGCATTGTACGGAAATCCTATGCAATGCGAGATCAGCATAAACTGGAAATTTAAAGCTTGATGTGTAGCTGTCTGAACCAGTATAATAATTATCATTCTTTAACTTTTATACCCTTATGGGTAGATGGCCATAGCTATTATACTACTAGTAAGTATCCGTCCCTTATGCCTCGACCACACTTTGAGATTTAATCCGTCAATTAGAAGAGAACAAGGAATATTTGTTTCTTTATTTTATTTTTTTGTACAGAGTCGGCAAGTGTGGTTACGCCATAACACGAGCAGTCTTATTTGCTTGTAATATAACACAAATTAATCAACTTTATGTTTTTATAGCTTACTTCTGTTTTTATTATAATAAGATAACAATAAAGTATTTGTAAATAGTTCAGTTTTTTTTTTCCAAATAAATTTTCTTTGTTGGGAAGGAAAGGGCCAAAGTTGGAAAGAACACCTTGGCGTATATTGTTAAACACTATACTTACGCCGAGGATGTTCTCTGTGTTTTATAGATAAAATATAAACGATGGCATGCCCGCAATGCTAGATAAGTCTCCGAACGACCTTATCCTAACTGAATAAAGTGTCCAAAAATCATGGAAATCGCAAGATGTATGCGTATTATTTACTAGCTTTTGCCTGCGACTCTGCCCTCGTGGAAGTCGGAAATTATCTCACGGGAACGTACTACCGGGATAAAAGTATCATATCCAGGTTATAAACTATCTGTGTGCCAAACATCCAAATCCGTTCAGCCGATTTTGCGTGATTGAGTAACAAACATACAAACTTTTACATTTACAATATTAGATATATTGGCATTATCATAATAATGTAGAGGATGTTTACGGGTTGTTAGATCAATGTGACGAGAACATTGTGAAATGCATGCGGCAAATTCGTTGCGGGGATTACATAAATACCAGTAACAATATAATTAAATAAAACATACGTTGGGGATGATCTCTCTTTTTACCTGACTACCACAGAATACAGAATATACGGTAATATTTTACATGACAATTTACATACAATATTATTATTATTCAATACAATAATAATATTGTTATGTGTACTCTTTGGTTTTACATGACTTCATTTCTTGATTTAAGCTGCAAAATAAATTAACTAGCTACGATGACATCACTTTGTCGTCCATCCATCATTGTACCTGTCTTCGCTATGCATCATCAAACAACTTGGCGAAAAGCCATCAAAATAATTAGGGAGGGTTTATATTCAGACTGAATATCTTTATTCTTCATACTGGTTGCAGGTGTAATATTTTATCTGTTATAAAAAAATAAGAGATCTGTCTATGATTCATCCTTGTTTTTGGATTTTGCAGAGGGCGGGGAACTCTGCGGATTACAATTGTAGCTCTTATTTTTACGGCATATAGTTCAAAGTCGAACTACGAGAAACTAACTTCTATTGTTCAAATGTCATGTCAGTTCATGACAGTTGTTCTTTTTTTTCGGAAAGTTCAAGAGAATTTGAGAAACGTCAGATAACGTCACTCAATTTGTTTTGGTTAGTTTGATTTTGACGTCTTGGGTGAAAATTGTTCTTCCTGTTTATTTAATTATTCTACATTTCTGCGAAATCTCTGGGGTTTAATAGGAAAAAAACTGGCCGGATTGAGAGGCAACGATTACGACAGTATGGAAGTGGATCAGTTTGCAGTGGACTTGTACTCCGGTGAGAGCTCGCGGCTGCCTCTCATCGACGAATCGTCGGCGTTCGGGACACAGGCACCGAAAGACAGGTAACCTTCCACGAAAAGTGCATGTAAAAGACCATATGCGAAGATAGCATGACGATTGCCAGGTGGCGGAACGCGTGGTCAGCCTCCATAAAAGGTCAACGCCAAGCGTTACGAGTTATAAAAAAAGTTTCTCTATGTTCTCACCCACGCAGCAGTTATATTTCTATGGCTTATAATTAATTACATTTCGATGTTTTCCGACAACGTTAGGGCTAGTCGGCCTTTTTTGATAACTGTTAAGTGGTTCCTTGTATGGAAAGGATTATAAATGTAACTATAGACATGGTAGACATACTTACAATTTGAATGAGAATAATTAATTGATAATACAGAGAATGAGTTATCTTTTGTTAGACCACAGAGTACAGATAAGAGGTACAATAATGTTGCTTCATACACTCACAGTGAATATGTTAGCTGACATAAATATTCACTGTTCAAAGTAAATAATTGAATCTGTTTTACCTTAACAAATGAAACGATGATTAAATTCTTTTTACTCATTGTAAGATTCATAGTAATTATGTGCTTAAAAAGTATGTTGCATTTTACATACCTACCATCAGCATGCTAAAGTGGAGTAGATATTTAAATATCTAAATAGCAAATAGATATTTAAATATCTAAATAGCAAATAGATATTTAAATATCTAAATAGTAAGTAGATATTTAAATATCTTCTCCACTTAAGCATTAAATCTGGTTAAACATGGCATTGATTTTGATACTTAATCTCAAAGTTCTCAACAGCTAGTAAAAGTAAGTTTGCAGGTGTTCTTTAGATGCTAGCAATCCCCAACAAAGACTATATCTATAGTGTACCTTCCGTATCTGTGGGTCCAAGTTTTGTGTTAGAGGGTTTGGTTCCTTCAGATGGACCATTGTGCGTGTATCGGTGCATCAGCAATCCATTGAATCGTAATGATGAATCAAACTCTGTCTACAGATTGATAGCCATATTAGACCAAGTGGAGATGCGTGTGGAGCGACTGCGGCGTGACACAGTCCGTATTGAAGAAGAGCGTGATTCCTTGTTGTCCACCCTTGACAGCATCAAGCATTCAGAACTGCTTGGCGATGTGTCTGAATGTAAGTAGTCCTTGGCAATTAATTGGGAAGCTTAGAAGTGTTTTGTGAGTTGGTAAATGTTAGTTTTATATCAAAATAAAATAGAAATAACATTTGTTTGTTCTGTCTTGAAAAACTAGTTTTATTTATAGGTTATGGGCCCAGTCATTTATTTAATCCAAAATTCAAAGCAAGTAAAAATAAGCAGCTTTCAAGTGGTGACCTTGTTGCTTAAAGCAATTTCTTCCAGGCACCCAGTAACTAGATGAAAGAGTAGCTAAAGATTGAGTTGTATGGTTTCTGGAAACACCGATATCCAGCAATGAACTACCATAGACGATGATGAGAATATTATGGTGTTCCAAAACGTTTATACCAGTATTCTTTAGCTTTATACCTGTAAATATCTATTTTCAACAACCATGTCTTACCCAGGTGACAAGGATGACATAACCCGGTATGCGGAGCGTATCCTGGCGCGTGCCATGACAGTGGAGGTAGCAGTGCGCACCGACAGAGATCCACAACAGGAGGAGGCCTTGCACCAGGTAAATTCTTGACTGGAACTATTGACTATTTAAAAGCTTATACTTCGCTGTCCATATACACAACGGGTTTTGTCGACGGAAGAATAGACAAAATGACAGATTGTGATTGTTTATCTGTCATTTTGTCTATTCTTCCGTCGACAAAACCTCTTTCTACGGTGGTCATGCTACGCGTGCTGATGGATTTGAATGGGAACAAATTTTAAAAAGTTTTCGTTGAAATTACTTTCAGATTTTAAATAGATCTTTAGAATTTTGTTTTGTGAACAAAAAAACTGACCTTACTAACCATGTTTATCAGTTGTTAAGGCTAGGCTGCAACTGATAGATAAACAAGATATTTACGTATGGAGTTTGTTTGGTAGCATACATTTTGTAAGGATAAAAGGTAAAAATTAAATAGTAAATTATCAGCCCCCCATGAAAACAATGGCGCAGTGGTAACGGCCGCAAATTACGAGTTGTAGGTCGTCGTCAAACAAGCACTTTACTTTGAGTAAAAAATATTTTCGTCACCACTGCTCTCAAACCGGTGAAGGAAAACATCGTGAGGAAAGCGGCATGTTCTAGAACCAAAAATTCAGAAAACATGTGACTTTCACCAACCTGCACTCGGCCCGCGTGGTGGATTATGGCCCACTCCCTCTCACAGAGAGGAGGCCTGTGTCCCAGCAGTGGGAACATTATAGGCTGATTACGCTTATATATGAAAACAATGAGTTTATAAAGCATTGTTTATTGCGAAATAAAACGTGCGCACTCTTATAAAAAAACATGACTCTGATAACGTGATGCATCGTTCTAAAAATGTGGGCTTTATTCAGAAATAAGCGGCAATTTGCAGAAATATTTAAAAAGAAATACAGTCATGTATATTCTTTTTGGTTGTCCTAGAGAGTGTCAAATATAGTATAGGTATGACAAATGATTAGAAATTCGTGGCAATAATTTAATTTTTACATTTTTCCTGTTAGAAACAATGACGCATGACATTCGTGTGTTTACCAAATTAGGGTTTAAGCATAAATAAACTATAATCTGTAGATTGAATTTCAGTAACTTTTAAAGGCCTCATGACCTCCATTGTCCCCTTAATCGCCTTTCACGACACCCACGCCAAGTAATTCGATTATTTGTAGACTAGCACATCATAGCTAAATGCTAATCTCTTCATTAGAAGTTGTATGTGCAGTCTGTAATCATTAAAGACATTAGTCTGCACTTGTTTCTTCATCTATTAGATGACGTCATAATGATCAGGTCGAGAGACGTAAGATCCGGCACTCCGGCAGCGATACTTATCAATATAGCGTGAGAACTGTCAGACATTACTTAACTAAAACACTAATCTACTGAGTGCTACATTTTAAACTGGTTCCAGCTTCGCGCAAGACAGGCTTTTCTTTTCAGTCACTGAGTCAGCATCGTATGTTTTTTTCTTTAACTCCTTTGATTCTTCTTTGAGATCTTTACAGGTCGCCCTAATGTGATAGTTAAGTTTATATCTCTACATATTTTCTGTTTATAAAATATACTATTATGAACTAAAATAACAATAAAATAAACAAAGATAACATCCAACTTAACTCAATTTATCTCACATATTATAAAACAAAATCCCCCGCCGCGTCTGTCTGTCTGTCTGAACCCGATAAACTCAAAAACTACCGAACGGAGTTTCAAACAGTTTTCACCAATTGACGGTGTGATTCATGCGGAAGGTTTTAGTGTATATAATTCATTACGGTTTTGTGTAAATTGGTTGAAATATGACGATTATTGTTGAAGAAGTAGGAAAAAATCATGTCGACTGGGAGCTTTACTGGCGTGCGCTGCGTTAACCGAAAAAGTTACATTAAATTTATGTTCTACGGTATTGTTCATCTTAAAAAGTTCAACAATAAAGTCCGCGATGGCATGTCTATCTTCTAAGGATGACCCACAATAACCATTTTGACCTTTCAGAATTTGATAAAAATTTAATTGTTTTAGCTTTTTTGACCGGTATAGTATTAATCCTTATCCAAAAAATGTGTTATTTAAATTGGGCATTTAATTTAGATTAAAATATGCCTAAATCATATCATTTAAATGAATAGTTTAAAAGATATCAGTTTCAAAATTACGCGTAGCAACGCGGGCGCAGCGGTAGGACTCAATGACCTTTTCCTATGTTGTTTATTAGGTATGAAATCTCGGTAGTACGTTCCCGTAGGATACTTTCCGACATTCACGCGGGCGAAGCCGTGGGCAAAAGCTATCTATATAAGTCTATCTATATACTTATATAAAAAAAGCGGCCAAGTGCGAGTCGTACTCGCCCATGAAGGGTTCCGTAGCAGCAAGTAACGATAAGTTTACGATTTATGACGTATTAAAAAAAAACTACTTGCTAGATCTCGTTCAAACCAATTTTCGGTGGAAGTTTACATAGTAATGTACATCATATATTTTTTTTAGTTTTATTATTCTCTTATTTTAGAAGTTACAGGGGGGGGGACACACATTTTACCACTTTGGAAGTGTCTCTCGCGCAAACTATTCAGTTTAGAAAAAAATGATATTAGAAACCTCAATATCATTTTTGAAGACCTATCCATAGATACCCTACACGTATGGGATTGATGAAAAAAAAATTTTTGAGTTTCAGTTCTAAGTATGGGGAACTCCAAATTTATTTGTTTTTTTTCTATTTTTGTGTAAAAATCTTAATGCGTTTCACAGAATACATCTACTTACCAAGTTTCAACAGCATAGCTCTTATAGTTTCGGAAAAAAGTGGCTGTGACATACGGACGGACAGACAGACAGACAGACAGACATGACGAATCTATAAGGGTTCCGTTTTTTAACGGAACCCTAAAAACTAACTTAATTAAAAAATTGACACCAGGTCAGTCACAAACCACACAAAAAGAAGAGAAGACTTGGTATATAAAAATCATTTGCCGTTCGTTAGTCCCACAAAAACTCGGAAATGGCTCGTCCGATTTGATTTCTTTTTTGTGTTGTTTGCTTCAATACTCTGGGGTGCTCCGCATTTCCGGAGGCGGAGGCGACCCATTCAAATTAATGGATCATTATAAAATTATTTCATAGCTACTATAATAGTTGCGTGATGAATATGAATCATACAATTTGAAAGTCTAACTCTATATTATCGATACCTACCATTGACTTTTAAGGAAGTACTCGACAAACTGATACTAACCAGGAAAATGTACGAGTTACGATTATCTTTTTTATTAAGGAATTTATTGAACAATTTAAAATTAAGTAGGTATTGTATTGTGCAGTTGTATTTTACAACATTAATTCCTCGATAAAAAGTTTAAAATAATTACGGTTAACGAGCTAAAATTACACTACATGTAATGTAACTGTCGACCTTGACTCACTAGCCAGGTTAAAATGTCAATGCTACTATAGAAATAAATTGTAGTGTGTTTCTGGCGGTACCCAACTCTTTGTGTTAAGCTCAGTCATTCGTTTTTTTGCTACCATTTGGACCTTTGTAAATTATTATATTATAAATGCTTAATCCTGCGCAAAAATCTGAATCTAAGAAGTAAGTAATAATTATAGTCGCCCTAGGCTAGGCTAATAATATTCAAGATGCTATTCTTTTTTTTTGTGTATATCAATAATGCAGATTATCTGCGCAATTCTTCTCCATAGAGATCTACGTTTTGGAATGGGCTACTAGCTTCAACTATTTGGCCAACTGACCGACGACTCCTTAAATTAAAAAGTGTCTGTAAATGGTTTAATTGAAATAAATGCTTTGAGTTTGAGTTTGAAATCGATTTAAAAGCGAAGCGATGAAACGTTTTAAGCACCGTTGTTTTAACCCAAAAGAAAAAAAAAGACACTATATTCCTGGGTATAGTTTAGCATAGCTTCATGCTACCTATGTATCGAATGTTCTAACTAAACTCCAAATAACCTAAATGTACTATACGGATAGACTGGAATCAAAATACGACGTTACACAACGCAGTTAACCAATCAATATGGGCGTCGTAGCGATGTATAAAACAAACATTCCTTTAGAAACATTTTAATTAATCATGTAGTTTAGCGTCTGCACGAGAACACTAATTAATTACTTACAATACTCACACACATGCCTCTAGAATAAACAGAAGTTTTATACCTCGATGGCACTAGGGCATAATATACGATAAGTGGTGCGCGATATGAACTGTGCACATGGTTTTGTATCTGCACACACAAAGCTTGTAAACAAAATTCTAAAAGTATCAAGTATAGGAGACAAGCCTTACTATTTTCATATTGTCTGTGTACTTGATACTCGTAGTTGCCACTGGCAGGCGAAATCTTGGCCAGTTGCTAACTTAATTTTGGATAAAAATAATGATTACCTTACCGACATTAGCCCTTGCTAGAGGTACCTACAAAACTTCCTAATGACACCCACATTGTTTCATGGAATATTGGGCAAACAATGAGCCCATTAGAACATAGTATTATGCTGTTCATCGTTCTGATATAACAAATAAAGCTGCCCTTTGCGTCGCCAATGTTAGGGAAGTACAGTATTTCTATTTTCTTAATGTCCTTCGGCAAACTTCGTGTTTAGTCAGTCGTCGAATTTCTATCAGTTGCCCTTTGCACTTGGTGCAGACCGGACACTCTCAATTGACTTGGAAGTATATAGAGTTGCTCTTTTAACTTAATGTAATTTATTTTAAAAATGGGAGTAAAGCTGCTAAAGTTGCAAGCACAACATATAGGAAAATAGTTTTTCACGGAAATCAAAACAAAACTACAATTTTTTTTTTAGTTCTGAATTCAAATAATTATATACGATAAATCTAACAATTGATGGACATGAAAATTAGCATTCGGTTTATTTGGAAATGCGATGATTTCCGAGGGACAATTAAGAAAATAGAAATACTGTAGTTCTGTTCTTCATACTGTCATGGCATCTGGACTATGTAAGTATAACCACACCTCACCACATTTTCTTTAGGCTACGCTGGGCCTTGACCTCAAGTACCCAGACGTCTTTGTTGTAACAAAGCCAATGCAGCATTCGTTCCATTACATAATAGTTCAATTAAACACGAATTCTTACCATCTGGGCATCTGCACTGAACGTTAATTAGCAAATTGTTTGCTTCGACTGTAATCTTCGTAATTAGTTAAAAATACATACAAGACAACACAAAGCGATACAGACAGAAGGTGCGATAGGGAAGCCTTCTAACTGTGCGTTCCCACTGGCGAAACATTTACAACGAAACATGTTGGAATCTCTATTTTCTGTCAATTTTCCATACAAAGTTTGACAGGCACTAGAGATTTTAACATGTTTTGTTGTGATGTTTCGCCAGTGCGAACGCATAGTAAAAACAACTTATCGAAGAAACCACTTAAAAGTAAAAATCAATTGTGCTGAAAAATCGTATCGGTTACGGTGATGTCTTTAATTGAGTTTGATTTTTAATCACGAATTTTGAAAATGACCATGAAAATACATTATTAGTTGGCATTGTGATGCTGTACATTTAAGTATCTCCACTTATTTATACATCTATCCACAGGGTTATTGGTTAAGTATACGTCGGCAATCCGTTAAAGGAATGTAGGAGAGGTCATTTGCAACCAAATGACCCTTTTCACTCCTATGCAAATGTCAACAATTTTCGAGTCACTTGACATTTTTTATTTTTATTTCATACATTTTAAAATCAGTTAGTCAGAAAGAATAAAAAGGAAAATGTCTGGACTATTTTCGCAAATTTCCGGCTTCTTGTCAGAACTTTTCAAATTTCGAAATGGTAACCGTGATCTAGACAGCATAGACAGCTGTTAACCTTCTGCGCCTATTTACTTAACGTAGAAACGAAACACTCACAACAAAAACAACGATGACATAATACATTTGTATGAGTGCGATGTCCTCTTCAAACGACACACCATTGTTTACTAGCTAGCGCTACATGCGATCGCACTTACGATTTGCAAGTTAGATGACCTTTATAGTGATATTGTGATGGCGCAGTGGATTATGGGTATGGGTTTCTTATGGTCACGGGATCGTCTCTTGCACTGGGAAAGGTTTCTAGAACTTACATAATGGTAGAGGCAAGAAATTGTAGGGCATTGGGAAAATGGCCTTGTTCTGATTTATGATCATAATTTATTAGTCTTTTATTTTTGTTTGGACATCAATTGCATTCAGATTATTTGACTGCTCAACTCAACTATGTTGGGGTCAGCTTCCAGTCCAACAGGATGCAGCTGAATACCAGTATTTTACATGGAGCGACTGCCTATCTGATCTCCACAACCCATTTACTGGGTAACAAGATATCCCTTGGCAAGAATGGTAGACAGAATTTTTCGGATTCTGGCTATCCGTTACGGCTGTCTTGATTGACAGCCGGTACCGATGGCTTAACGTGCTTTTAGAGGCACGGGGAGCCTCGACATGTAATTGATGGTCACCACGAATCGACCGCGGCAAGTGTAGCTTGAACTTCGATCCACCTGTGCGGCTGTTATTATTTAGCTAGGACCTGCGTAAATAAAACCTACAAAACTAAATAAAGGAGTTGTCCGCTTTTTGTAGGGACGTTGGTTTTTATTCCGCGAAAAATCTAACCAGCATTAAACTACATCTAAATAAAAACGACAGAAATATGCAACTAGGAACCTCTGAAATTATATTGTTAACCCCTCTATTTAAGAGAAAAATTATAAACTATTTAAAGTACATATATTTTATTTGTTGATGGCAACTATGATAAATATGATAAAAATTGCCACATGGTACTGTCAGTACTGTCAATCAATTGACAGTGATGACAGTAACATGTTTTAATTTTGACAAGTTTAATATTTGAATATGTCAATATGACATAAATTGACACATGGTAAAGGCCGCATTCCGACTTACGTTAAAAGTGATAATATCGCGAATCCAACCAAATTTAATAGTCACAAAATATAAGGGTTATTGAGTAATAATTGTGACTGGACTTTGGTCGGATTCGCGATATAATCACTTTTGGCGTAACTCGGAATGCGGCCAAAGTAACATGTGTCAATTTTGACAAGTTTACCATTTTTGGGGTGTGTAGCATCCGGTTGCCACCCTCCAACATCGTTATAATTGAAATAATGTGTTTAACCACTCGCCATCCGGTTGCCTCTCCGATTAAATTTTACGTGCCATTGCCTTGACTATACGGGCAAGATATTTATTTCCGTAAGTTGATTTATAACTTGACAATGACCAACTTATACAATTTACTGTTCTTTCATTGCGTTATTTTCATATAATAACCGCTTATGCGGGCCAGAAATAACTTTTATAATTAGCTACAACACGTAATGTGAAGGTTCTTTGCATTTTTCCAAGTAGAGTTTAATTAAATACAATGTTATAAAATATTTGCCATCCATGTGTTTGCCGTGATGCGAGGTTTTATTATTTATAGTTATGTAACTTCTAGCTTTGTTTATTTTGGTCTGTCATGATTTACTTGATATAGTTTGACGGGGGTTTCCGCGCCTTAGGTATGTGCGCGGCGAGACGGAGGGGGCAGTCCCGCCCGCCGATTCGTAAACGGCCCGCCTCGTCGCGTATTGAGTGGAGTTTGTTGCCGGCTCTTCTCAATAGGAAACTACCAATTGGAACCTAGCTTCTGACGTTTCATAAGTGTTTCCCTTTAGATTTATGCTAAGGCACGGAACAGCGGTCTCTGTCAAACTATAGTCTCCTCTGAGAAAATAATCCGTAGGTACAAAAAAATGAAGACTTTAATCCTTCAGAGAAGAACAAAGTCTAAAAATATGGTATTATTATTGAAATTAAGTTACCATCTAATCTAATGACAATAGTTTAATAACAAATCTACGGCAGAACCCGTCAACATTGCCTAGCACTGCATTCTAACCCCATATTGATATTTATTAATAACTAGCTGCGACCCGCGGTTTCACTTGCATAAGTTTCGATCCCAATATTGTCCTAATCCAGGTCATTGCTGGGGCTGCGAAGAAGTCCGAAAGGGAGATCGTGGCCCCCGGCAACATGGCAACTGAAGGAACACGGGTGGACTTTTGTCAGTAAGAGTCTGACACGCCCTCCCGCTCCACCCAAAGCGGGAGAAGTTATTTGATAATTTCCCACCCAAAAAAAAAGTCACCCACGTGCCAAATTTCATCCAAATCCGTTCAGCCGTTTTAGCATGTAAGCGTAACAAACGACTATACCAACTTTCACCCTTTAACACCAACCTTTTTCTCTCAATTCCAGGTAAACATGTACATAGACCAACTGGTGATCTCGGTGCACGACGACGCAGTCCTCGCGCACACGCGCTGCCAAACGTTCATGAACGCGTGCACGTCCCAGCCAGACCCCTCCACAGGTACCGACAAGAACTTCGAATCCGCCATCTTGGGCTGCACACTCGACGACCAGAAACGAGTTAAAAAACGCCTCCAAGGCCTCCTAGCTTACATTGCTAAGTTAAATGTCACCACTTGCTCGTGAGTAATCGCTCTGCTTGACAGCAAGCTTGTCATTCGCTAAGCGCCTTTACTGCCAGATTCTCGTATAATTGAACTGTGCCTGCGGTGTAATTGCGTAACATACTTGCAATAGCAATCTCTTTCATTTTGACATTATTTACGTTGTTGAGCAGACGAATTTTTCAACCAATGGATTAGGAATTTCCATAAAAATCTTACGGATTGTGATTGTAGTGTGTTACCTAATTGGGGTGCTGGAGTCGTGGTGCCTATTGGGCGTATTTTGTTACTGTAAAAAAAGACTGTGAACATTAAATTGTATGTCGTATGATACGTTTATGATTTTAGGATACGTTTCTGTTTTGCTAGATTTTTTTGTTTACATCACGATGGCTGTACGAGGAAAATTGTAACTTAAATCTTAGTAGGAAGTTACCTGTGATTAATTACAAGTAATTATTCGCTTGACTTCAAGTTCTTTCATCCGTAACCAGCAACGTTTTAGTGGTTAGACGACAGTCATATCAAATTGCATCAGTGCAAAATAACTTAGAAGTTCATGTATTATTCATTTTATCTAGTCTTGCATTTATGAAAGAAATATGAATTTATTTTCATTATAATTTTCCCAGTATTTATTTATGTACCGAACCCCTTGATGCCTTCCTTTATTCATACAGACTTTATTATAGATAGTGTCATCCACTCTTCTTCCTACGTGCGATTACTGTACTGTAGGCGATTAGGAAGAAAAGTAGGGCGCGTCTTCGTGGATGGCACTATCTATAAATTGAATGCTAAAGAACTCTAATGGGCAAAAGTCCAAAAGCACGTGATGTCCAAAATCTCAAGTTCATGTTTCTCATTTCAAGTACAATATTCTATTTGTATCATTAAGCGTTGAGCTTTTATGAATGTATCTGTGAACCAAAATCGAAGTATATTCTGCCGTCCTTACGAAAAGTGCAATAACTAGGTTAAACCTGATTTCGAGAAAAACGCGGGTAAAGATTTTATTTTTGTTTTGTTTGTATCTCCAACACTATACATGGTATACTAGGTAAACCGGCTCCGTCAAATATACGTAAAAAGTGTCTAAAAAGAATATATAGATCTCGTTCTGCAAATTTCGAATATATATTTATCTCAATTCGGCGCAAAACTCGAGTTATTGCACTTTTCGTAAGGACGGCAGTATTGCTGTCTCATTTTATTGCGAACTGAACGACAAAGACAGGATAATAGATAATGTTAATAATTTCATAAAACAAAATAGGCACCACACTCATTTAGGCCCTGCAGTTTCAAAAAGCTTTGATAATGTGATAATCTATGTGTATAATAACTAGTAAATTTTGTTTTTTTAATAAACAGGGTGAAATTGAATTCATGGGCTTCTTGAACTTCTTCAGCTTCTCTCCTTCTTCTCTTCTCTCCTTCTCTTCTCTCCTTCTTCTCTTCTTCTTCAACTTTCGCGATTTCAGGGTTGGTCCCATAGTGAAAGTTGTTCATAATGATGAGTACAATGACCCCTTGACAGGGTGGCCATGAATTCAATTTCACCCTGTATACAAATTCCATTGATTACCACTGGAGTTTATTTCGTTCTTCAATGGACCATTAGTTTAGATAACTTTAAATCCAGATGATCTTTTAAATCGAGATAGGAAATACTCTACGAAGTATTGTGAACAAAACAGATTACATATCCAGGCAGTTACGAAAAATGCTTTTTGTCTCAGCTAAGATACACAAACATGTTTCCTAAATAAGCGGTGAACGATCACACAATAACGGGTATCCAAATTCAGAGCGTTTTTGACACCTTTATGTCAAATACTGGCGAAAATTACAGATTTTATGACGGAACTGCTTTCCTAGAAAACCAAAGCTTTATATGCTGTCAAACCTCGTGTCAGGCGCTGTGGTTGAACCAAAACAACCGACCGATTTGTAAAAAAAATTGAGCTAAGGTATACACCGTGAAATTTGAATCACAGTTTTGCTAGAAAAAACGTTATTCAGACCATGGTCTACTACCATTCTACAGAATCCAATAAAAAAAAAAACATAAATTGGTTTTTGAAAAAACACAAAAAGACAAAGTTTAAAATGTCAAGATTATCTACTGCTTACTAAATTTCGTTTGTGGAGATACATTTCCCTGTAAACAATGCTGTGTCCCATGCGTGGTGTCTGTGTTGTAGGAAGTAACGATAATCTTGACATTTTAAACTTTGTTTTTTTTTGTGTTTTTTCAAAAACCAACTATGTTTTTTTTTTTTGTATACTGTAGAATGGTAGTAGACCATGGTCTGAACAACGTTTGTTCTAGCAAAACTGTGATTCAAATTTCACGGTGTATATCTTGCCTGTAAACCAAAATCTTTTGTCGACTATACAATGATTAGTTACTCGTAGATTTCCACTACGTCGCTTGATAGTTCCATGTTACTTTGTTTTTATTATGCTCGATGCTACATAGATAGATTGCAACAAGCATAAAACCTTTCAAAAAAATTGTCAGTTGTTTGTTGTACACCAGTTTGTATGACCTTGTAATCAAAGATATAAAAATTAGAAATTTAAACAAACATTTTTTACAGTCCGTTCAACCGATTTTGACTTCTATACCGTAGGCATAATGATGACATTAAAAGCAAAAAAGTGGTTACAATACCAACTGTTTACTGTAGCTGCCATTTGTCATGCCACCAACGCAATAGAAGTCAAAATCGGTTGAACGGACTGTAAAAAAGGTTTATTTAAATGTCTAATCTTATTTTAAATGGAATATAGTTTATTCTTCGTAAACAGGGCCTAAAATAGCTTTTTAATTCCTAGGGACTAAAAGTGATTTGAATTTGGAATGTGGATATTGTTAGTAAAAGTTCCAATCACCAAAAATATCAATAACATTGTATGAACAAATAACAGGCTGTATGATAAAGTAAATCGCGCGCGAGCCAAATAAAAAAGCTTACTTATTGTCTTATAAAGGGTGATAAAAACTAGTGTCCACCTCGGGAGCAACACTATTTTAAGCTCTAGTGAGGTTTTTTTTTAACTATAGCCTTTCGCAGTTTTGACCACTAAGGCCTTGGCTGCTTAACCTAACTTTCCTGTGGGTGCCTTAGGCTGCTACACTTCTAGGGGTCTAGTGACGTACTTTCTCGCTTTTAAAATAGTTGTTTGCTCCCTAGGCAATCTACTATTCTACGTATCACACTTTAACATTTTTGGCGGAATTAAAATGCGAAATTTGGCAGGCCATAAATATCAAATCAATTTTACAAAAACTTTTCTTCGTAGAGCGTCTTTGTCGCTTATACCTGTGTCGCTTTCTTAAGCTAAAAAGGTGGGTTTATTTAGGCTCAGGTTCTGTAAGCATTTGGCATTTGTAAGAAGAGGCTCAACTCCTTCATTTTGCTCTTTGAGAGAATAATGAAAAACTGACTGCTTTTCGTGTTTGCTTCTTTATCGTAAGTCTTTTTATGACTAGTTTTAAAATAATTTTGTGAGTGTAAACTTCACTGGTGATCGTAAAATTTTGAATAATTTCATGTCGATTTGTTGTTTTTTACGTTATAACTATGTATTTATATCATGCCTCTATGAATCTATTGTCAAACCAAAATTAATATTTTATTTATTCATCATCAAATTAAATCTGCATCTGTCTTCTGTCTGTCTATCTTCGTTACTATTCCTAAAGTATATTTTGACTTGTAAAATTAACCCCAAAAAAAAAACAAAACATAAATATTCGAAAGAAGGAAATTAATATTCTATTACTTTAAGGATATTTAAATTGTACTTACTTCATCAAAAAAAACCTATGCTCAATTATATATTTAAATTATTAGATTATATATACAAGGTGTTCCTTTTGATATTCCATAACTCTAGGGTATTAATGAGACCATGTCAAAGAATCAACTGGCATATTTTTTTTCAGATTGCGTATTACTAGACTCTCGATGTTTGTATCTAAGTTTCGTTGATAAGTTCGAGTAAATCATTTTCATTCAAACCAATCGTTCATGTTTAAAGCTAAGAAAATGCGTTTTTTTTTTTTTTAATGAATTTTAATAGTCTGAATTAAATGTTTTTTGACGTGAATACGTCTTTAAATTTGCTTTAAAAAAACTGATGATAAAAAAATCGGGTGATACAGTTTGATGCCACAGCTACATATCTATCCTCTACATTCAAAATTTAATTACACCACTCGATAGCTAAAGGATCAAAGAATTCGTCTCAAAAGAAAATAGTACTCTTAACATACACGTATTCACGAAAAATACACGGCCGTGACCACGACATAGCCACATCCCATTTTTTTATATATTTCACGTAAGGGTGTTTTACATAAACAATAGTGACTGTCGAATGGTTTTGAATTAAAAAAAAAAAAGTAATTTATATGCCAGTTGATTCTTTGACATGGTCTCATTAATACCCTAGAGAGTAAATGTTATAAACTATCGCCTCATTATAAACAGGTCAATATTGTTGTCTTCAACAAGAAGTAATTTCTGTAAAACTATCGTGCCCCAACCTAGTACAAGATAAGCCTTAGCCTAGGTACGCACGGGCGATTTTTTTTTGCACACTGGATTTTCAACGCTTTGCTTAGCGCCGAGAGTTGACAATCCAACCGTGTGTCTTTTCGACGAGAGTTGAAAATCCAATGTGCGATAAAATCCCGCCGCGATATTTTTACGTTCGTGCGAACGTGGGCTTAATCTTCAGCTATCGCTATTGTCCCCTATTTATTAGAGAGTAAAAGAACAAAGAATAATCTTATATATTTATAATAATATTTACGGTCAATTATCACCCAGTAGGTATCGTCGACCTCGAAAATGCGTTACCACTCTTGATAAAAACTCCCACTAAATTTAAATTTCACTAAAGTTGAACTTTGAAACTATTTATCTGTCCCATTGGTCTTAACGATATCGACACCGGAAATTTCAATTGTCGGAAACGACAGTGAATACAATGTCCTTTACGACAATTGAAATTTCCGGTATCGATATGTTAAGACGTTCACTAAAAAAAATCCTCAACGGGGAACCTCTTGGCCTGCATCTCACCTGATGGTATGTGATGATCAGGCCGAAGGTGGAAGCGAGCTTCACCCGGAATCCTCAACCACAGAACTGGCTATCTTACCTCTAAACAATCACAGGCCGAAACACAACAATCCTGTTAACATTGTTGTTATGGCGACAGACTTAGATATGATGGTGGTAGCTAGCCAGGCGGACTTAAAACAAGCCCCACCTACCACCAATCAAACCGAGCAGAAAATTTTGCCCCACTGGGAATTGAAACCTCACCTCTGGGTCTGCGACAGGTGGTCTAACCACAAGACCACAGAGGCGGTAAAACGTGCAAGTGATATTCCACCTTAGGGTGGTCTTGCAAATACGAGGTCGACTATACTACCTACATCAAATCACCATCGACGACATAATGTCTTTCAAGATCTTCATAGTTAATTAAAATTGTACTTTATTACTTTTGTATTGGTTTTATATTTGCAAATCATCACATTATTTTTGTAAGTTGTGGAGAAAATTGATATGTTGTATGTGTATGAGTGCTTGAGATCGCCCAATTTCCAATGATCGTACTGTGGCCGCCCGTAAATATGGCACATCGAGTTTTTGGTCTGATATTTGTTAAGGGGCTATCCTTTAATCACGTGAAGTTTTTATAACCCCCCCCCCTCCCCTTGGTCTTCTTCTTTTCGAGTGGTTAGTGACTAACCTGGTGTCAGTTTTAAAGCCGCCCATGGGTCTCTGACTTGGCTTCACATACCGTCGAGAAATATCTCTCAGGCATGCCGGTTTCCTCACGAGATGTTTTCCTTCACCGTTTTTGAAGCAAGTGCTAATTATACAATACGCACATGAATCCGAGAAGTCAGAGGTGTGTGCTTTGAGTTCGAACTCGAGACTTGTGACTTGTCCCCGTTGGTGATACGTCGACAGGTTTTAAACCAAAAATATAAAATTGAGAATTTAGTATTATTTACTGTTACTTTACATGCCACACATTAAATTACATATTTGCATCGCACGAACGAACACATTATTGTCACATTATCCCATCCCCCCCCCATCATGTTTGATCGTGATTTTTTCTGACCCCCCTCCCTCCAACCGTACCAACGTGATTAAAGGACGACCCCTTAAGAGCGTCGTTTCAATCATACTTTTGTCTGTCTCTTTCTATTAACTTGGTGTGTCATATTTATTACCAAGTACACTGTAACGTATAGTACTATATGTAAGTACAACCTATATGTCTTATTTAGTTACGATTAGCTTGTTAAGTCAGCTTAAGGTGAGTGTACACTACTAATGTTATATCAACCGTGGCCAGTGGCCACAAATGCGCGGCTACCATGTTCTATAGCCGTTAGAAATAGACGTTTAGCCTTATTCTGAGGATCTCTCTACCATGTAAGGCGCTCATACATTTTAGAAAATAAATAATGATTTGATTGCCTGATGTTTGTAAACTACATTTTAAATACAGGGTGAAGTATTATTATCACATGTTTAAAATTTGTTTTGCTGCTTTAATAATTAATGTTATGGGTCCTTTTTTTCGCTTATTAGTGCCTCGATACGATTGTTAATAGTGAGTTTCACCCTGTATTCTATAAAATGTTGTAAGAAAGTTTTTGTAACAGTATCATTGTATTTTTCATTGCATTTTTTAGTGAGTTAGGTCTTTAAATTGTTATAACGGCGTCGTTTTAAATACATACCATAATGTATAATCTTATTTGCTGTGTTTAATTTAAAACCAACCTAGACACGTCTTACTAAGAGTCAATTTCCATTGGCATACATTCCAAGTGCAAACTGACCCTGCGCTGCTTTTACATAAATTATGATGCGTCAGAAACGTTTGGGTTTTTAAAACAAACAATGAACTTTTAAGTATCAAATATTTACGCAGGTGGCTGAACTAAAATCAAACTGGAAACCTGAAAATGATAAAGTGTATCTTTTAATCAAAATCATAAGGATAACTGAGTATTTTCAGAATTTAGACACATTGGAAATACCTAGTTCTTAAGAATGGTGGGCTGACCTGTACCCTAATTGCGTAACTCATTTTCGTAAACAATTTCGCGAAATTTGTTTCATTCTGACATTTCAACAACATTCATTGCGTTATTTACGTTGTTGAACAGATATTTTTTCCAACTTATGAAGCAATGGATTAGAAATCTGTTTCAAATCGAAACAGATTGTGTTGTATTACGCAATTAGGGTACAGGCCCTTCTGCGAGAGTATCGTGTGCTAGAAGGAAGCAGCTGCGAGGAAAATTGAGACTGGACCAACTCTACTTGGGATGAAAAAGGACCAAGGGAGCGACCGCCTCGAGGCGTAGCCACATTGTACGGGCCTTGTATTCTCTACAATACGCGGAAAAAAAAGCATTTGAGAGGTAAGTACAATTTTGCAAATTGTAACGACGCCTGCGTTAGCATAACCATAATCAGCCTATAATGTTCCCACTGCTGGGACACATGCCTCCTCTCTGTGAGAAGGAGTAGCCCGTAATCCACCACCCGGGCCCAATGCAGGTGGATGCCACATGTCTTCGAATTTTTCGGTTCTAGGACATGCCGGTTTCCTCTCGATGTTTTCCTTCACCGTTTTGAGAGCAGTGATGATGATATAAATTACACAAAGTAAAGCGCCTGTCTGGGTTTGGACCCGCGACCTACAACTCGTAAGACGCGGCTGGTACCACTGGGCTACCACTGCTCTGCCGCGCCTGCGCGCCACCTTTCAATAATGTGTCAAAATTTAAATCTTTAGAATTATAAGTGATCCATTATGTGGTCTGTACACTTTCCTACGTCCATTGTGGTGCGGGAGCATCAGGGATATTCCTGAGTACATCAGTGGTGCGCAAACCTGTGGGATATTCAAGAAGACTTAGTTTTCCTACTCGCCTGTTTCCTTTGCGAAAGTGACTGATGTTTTTAGATACACTACCAATGGCCGTACGTATCTCGCGGATCAGCAATAGGTATGTACCGACTATTATAGGCAGAATTCTTTAAACAGAAGTAAGTAATCGAACATTCGTAGCCATAGGCTCTCTTTGAAATAAG
This sequence comes from Agrochola lychnidis, assembly GCA_963680765.1. Lineage (NCBI taxonomy): Eukaryota > Metazoa > Arthropoda > Insecta > Lepidoptera > Noctuidae > Agrochola > Agrochola lychnidis. The sequence continues at coordinate 7,358,290 of OY796860.1, read as the reverse complement.
TTTCTTCAAAATTATTACTTCCTCCCACCAGCGGCCACCCGCGTGATATCTTTATAAATTATAGCTTATATTACTCAGTGATAATATAGCATTCTACTGGTGAAAGAATTTTTAAAATCAGTCCAGTAGTTTTTGTGTTTATTCGTTACAAACCAAACAAGCATACAAAAAATCAAATCTTTTCTATTTATAAAAATAATAATGATTCGTTTTGATAATAAATAAGGTAAGGACCTTATTTTTTATTAGGTGAGGAAGGCCTCAAGGTTCAAGCTATCGATACAACATTTCATCAAAATCGGTTCAGCAGTTCAGGCGTTAAAGTGTAACAGACAGACATAGTCCCCCTGGCTGGAGGTTTTAAGTGTAGTAGCTTAAGGCACCCACAGGAAAGCCCGGTTAAGTAGTCATGATCTCAAGAGTTCAACTACGAGATGCCCTAACTAAAAAAAAAAAAAACAGTGACTTTCTTTTATAACATAACGGTAGGTATGGATTATCGAATATAACTTACCGCAACAACGAATAGGTTGAACATTTTTATTACACTAGGTGCAAGTACCTTCACACTTGCACTAAACAGCGGTACCTCGTCTATTTTATAGGCGGTAGCAATAAGTAGCGAGAGCTTCATTATGCAACCAGTAGCTGTAAAGGCACGGTTATACTGTTAACATTTTAAAGGGTTCTTATATGCAACATTGTGTAGGTAAATAATAGTCTTCAAACATAGATTAATATAGATGGTTCACTCCGCAAAATCATTTAAGGCGCCTCCCTGACCAAAACGCCGCGCTAGCCGTTTTTTGTGCAGTTTTTAGGAGCTATCTACCTGTTATTCAAAAAGTAATATCAACTTAATAAAAATACATTAAATTTCTACATATTCTTGATTCCAAAACTGTACAATTTTTTTTTTTTTAATTGCGTGTATATTTCATTCAATCTCCTTCCAACGAAACCATAAAAATGAGAAATAACGATTGATAACATGCGTCTCCTCGTAAAGTAAACATTATTTAATTTTGCTACTAACACTAATGGATAGACAATTTAATAACGAACATTTTGTAACAAATTTTTTTTTGAAAAGGCCAAATTCTGATTTTATTCAGATTTTATCCTAAAATATGGGCATATTTACCAGTGTAACTCATACATCCCGAACCGAGATTCAGTATGCCGCAAGGTCTCGAGGGGGAAACACGTATCGTTCGTTACCGCGTCGGTCACGTGATCGAACAAGTGCACACAGTCACATTATCAGATGTGAAACATCTATAGCGGCGGGTCAGACCAAATGTTGGCTGTTGGCGCCCCATATTTATTGCCTGTCGTAAACTATCCTTTTTTTTGTTAGTTTATTTACTGCGAAAGGAAATGTTTGTATTTAGAACTACAGAGTTTTGCGAAAAGATGCTACTGTTTTGTAAACACACAAATGCAAGAAAATTGAATAAATTTGGTCAAAATCAAAATCCAAGATGGCGGCTGCATTTTTTTATTTTTGACATTTTTTTTTCATGTCATAGTCAAATGGTCGTCTACGCGAACTAGTGCGCTTTCGACTCTAGACATGGGTCGTACTTGCAAAATCGAACACCAGGGCTTCCAAGTACGTCCACCTTTAAACACCAGCGCCAAAACCCAGAGCTCGAAATACTTTTAAGTATTTTCTTTCTGAATCGAAAATAGATTCGTAAATTCATACAAATAAGGAGTAAAATCGCGTATGCAAAAAAGGATACTTCCAACTTCCAAGCCTTGGTAGAAGAAAAATACTTGCATAGAATATTGGTCTCTAATGTTATATAAATAAAGAGCACAATCGCGTTTACAAAAAAAACTTCCAAAACCTATAAAGTAAAAATACTTGCATAGAACATTGATCCGTAACGTAATATAAATAAGGAGCACAATCGCGTTTACAAAAAAATACGCATGTTCCCTTTCAAAATATATCCGATCGTGACAACATTTGTGAATGCCGTGTTGTGCAGTGGTTTCTTATCTCATTATCTGTTACGATGCCTCATTGAAGTGGATAACAATTAAAATTCTATTGTGTCTCGTTAATGACAGTTGAAAGGTAATAAAAATCGAAGCCAAACTAGAAATTTTATAAACAGAACCGCTTATCATGTATCAGCACAAGTAGTTACTATATTTGTGTTGAAAACCAAAAACAAAAAATCGTATAATATTTCTTGCCTTTACTACGTTATTTTTGTTTTCTATATCACAGCGACTATACTATTTTTGCAGAAAATAGGTACATTGCTTCTTAACCACTACCTATACTCCATTTGAAATAAGATTAGACATTTAACTAAACCTTTTTTACAGTTCGTTCAACCAATTTTGACTTCTATTGCGTTGGTAGCATGACAAATGGCAGCTGCAGTAAACATTGGTATTGTAACCACTTTTTTGCTTTTAATGCCATCCTTATGCCTACGGTATAGAAGTCAAAATCGGTTTAACGGACTGTAAAAAAGGTTTGTTTAAATGTCTAATCATCATCGCGTAGTACGGCCGCTGTATCTTGTGACGAGATAGTGATGTGGTTGTGCAGATCCACTAACGTAGGCTATCGATAAGAATGTCGATTGTCGTATGAATATAAATTGCTGTTAAAGTTTATTGTTCAATTTGTCAACCGTAGCCCGGTTGGAAGACTAATGTGAAATCTTGTTTTAGTAATTTTGATTTCCTCATTTTGTTTAAATTTTTAACTTACTTATTATTATTTTTTTTGTTACGTATATTGTTTATTTATATCACGTTATTATAATGTTTATCGTTTTTATATATTGTATTTTCAGGAACTCCCAAAATTTTTAATACTATAATTATTGGGAGAATCGATAACTTTCCGATTTAGTCAATCACTAGCGTAGTAAAATAAATCGTTTCTGCAAAGCTAAACAATAGTGAATGATGTTTTAGTGTGAGTAAGTTGTGCGGTGCATGGTAAATGTACGCTGTGATTCATGGAATAAGGTTTATAATTGACTAAACTGAGTGAAGTGATTCGTAAGTTGTTCGCCAGATGGCGCTAGTAATATTTTACGAAGTATTGTAGAGGTGAGGTGCGGCAAAGAGGGACCGATTGCTCAAGGTCTCTTGGTCAGGGCCCAGCCTTAAGTAAAAAGCGACTCTTGCAACGACACAATAAAGTGCAATTCAGGGCGCACAGCGCTAATTGGGGTCGTGCGACTCATGCGTACTAAAAATCCCTGAAACTTAATTCTCTAGTCAAGAATTCAAGCTATGAATCACACCATATCATGGATTATAATAATATCATTTATGTGCAGAGGCAGAGCAGTGGTCAGCGCAAATTAAAATTGAAAACTTCATAAGTCGCCGGTAATTTTACCGTAATTTATTAATTTTATTTAATTTAGCGTTTTCCGTAAAATTACGTAATTTTGCAACCCTACACTAGAGTGACCAAATATGTGGTTTGTAAAATATTAAAACAAAAACAATATTTGCAAATAATTTATTTTTTAATAAAATGAATAGTTAGATAAGTAAAAAATATTTACATAGCTTTGTTATTTTAATATCAACTAACTAAAAAACATTAAAATATGACTAAACAGCTTTCTTAATCGACTAAAATTAGGGTCGTTGTCAGGAAATTCAACTTAGTTTTAGGGCAGGACTATTTCATTTGAAAGATGTACTTGCAATACCTAATAGTATTTTTTTTAATTCGTTAGTTTTGCTCGGCTCTAGTATATGCTGTCCCATAGTCTTTTGATATAAAAAAAATAATTTCATGAATTAATATTGTTTGTATTTAGGTGTGGAGACACTAGATGCATACTCAAAAAATAGGACAATAGATTCTAAGGTACTTTCGAGCGTTTTATTAAGCTCCAAGTCAATTCCTTTTTATGTTCCTCTTGCTTAGACCTTCATGGTTGAAGAGTATTAAATTAAGAGTTGAGCAGTTACACAGGATTGTGTTAACATCACAGTAGTCTGCAAGCGTTTCTCAGCACGTTCTTCTTCTTGCCGCCTGGCCGGTGCTTCGTCGGCCGCAGCAGGATTGTGCCATTGCTGTTGTGATTTGTAAATGTTCCTGGAATCAATATTGGTTTGATTAGTAAGGATTGCTCATAAACTTCGAAGACCTGTTTTTCAGAGATTGGCATAGCGCTGGTTTCATTCTTTAATTACCCTAAAACTGATTTAATTTAGAGTAAGTAGACTGTAACCTCTACTTAATTTGGTATCGTGATTGTTTCGGTAGTACCTACATTTATTTGTATTTTTGTCTTCAATTCGATGGGATCATCGAATTGATGATAATCATCCGCATCCAATAATTACAACTCTTCGGTAAGGGATGGGATAACTTCACTAGCAAGAGTTAGATTAGAAGGGTTCACAAAATCTTTACGTCATAATTTCAACCGAAAGACGTCCACTGCTGGAGGTATGCCTCCCCCGCGTAAGCTTTTTCCCAACTATATTCGGGTCGGCTTCCAGTCTAACCGGATGCAGCTGAATATTTTACATGGAGCGACTACCTATCTGACCTCCACAACCCAGTTACTGTGTAACACGATACCCCTTGGTAAGACTGGTTGTCGGACTTGCAGCTACAATACCAGTATTTTACATGGAGGGACTGCCTACCTGACCTCCGCAAACCATTTACTGGGTAATATGATACCCTTTGGAAAGACTTGCCTAGCGTTACTTAGTACTGGGTAATAATGAGTCGAAACGAGAAGATCTTTACCTATAACGGGTGCTTGGCACGGCGCCATTGCATCTGCGTCGTCTCGCCGCATGTCAGAAAGACAGCGCGCCGCTAACGCCCTGAACACCGCCCCCACGTTCACGTCTTCCTTGACCGACGCCCGCATCAGTCGACAGCCCAGCGCACGCGCTACTAGCTCTGCTTCGTCTCTGAAAAATTAATGTTTATCATATATTATTGGTAGGTTTAGATTAGACCCTTGGTAGTGTTCACGCAGAGGCATTTCAGCCTTTTCAGCTTTTTTTGCCTCAGCCAAAATGATTTTGGTTAATCTGCACCGGAGAAACCTAAGTCAGTTCAACATTCAATGGTTTACAGTCAAAGCTGTGATTTATCTAAGGGTTTCGATAAAATGTAAGTAGGAATCTTCATGAATTAATGCTCAGTCAATAATCAGGTTCACATTACAAGAAAATAACCTGGAATAGTAAAATCTTTCGAACTGAAACTAAAACGTAAATAGATAGGCAGACATTTTCAAAGTCTTTGATAAAAATTTGCGTGTTGTGTCAGGGCTCTATACTCGGTCCTTTTCTGTTCTTTTCTTGCACAATTTATCACTGTGGAGAATATTATTGCTCATTCTCTTGCAAAACCCTAGGAAGTTGTTAGAAAGGACAAACTTATGAATATGTGAATGATATAAATACTTACGGTCCGACGACGCATTGGTCCATTAAATCAATTTTATTTTGAACTATGATTGTTGGGATCTCCCCGCACTCATTCTCCACCTGAAAGTAAAATAAAAACTTATGTACTTTCTGCACTTCACAAGAACACATTAAATGATCACATTAATTACCTATTATTTGAAGATATCATGATTATAAATAAATGAATAACAACTAGTTTTGAAGTTCACGTCATTTTAATAAGTAGATTATACATATAAAATATTTGTACGATTAGCTACTAAGACTACAATCAGGGCTTCCTTCTCGTCCATTCATGATTTCTATGCTTTCCACGATAGTTTTCACTTCCGAAGAGCTTGGCAGGAACTTGGCATACAATATGCCTCTACCACTAGCCGAACAATTGATCCCCAAAACATAATTATCATTCACTTTCTTAAATATATACTTCGCTATATTCTTTTCACAACCACGATACATTTCCTTCACTTCTGCATCGCCATAGTAAAGTAAATTAACTGTCTTCCCGGCATTATTGATGTATGTTGCTTTCAGCACAGTCTCATTCACCAGTAGATTAAGTTTGCTACACTCATTGCTGGCCACTGCCACATCTTCTTGCGTCAACTTCTTAAAGCTGATGTTCTCACAGCTGTCCCGCTGCCTCTGGTTTGGTGGCCAGAAGTACACTGCATACATTTGTGCCGGCAACTCGTTCAGATCATAGTTTTCCCCTGACGCGTAGTATTGTGTACATGTCAACTCTCTGCTAACATGTACTATAGAATTCACTCCACATAGTAAACAGCCGAAGGTAAGGACGAACGCGTGAGACCCGTGCATCTTCGCGAATGCTTACAAGATTTGAGATGAATGTACCCGGTCCAAATATAGTTGGCAGTGTAAACAGTCGATGTGCGTTACTTGATAACTGTGTGTATGAGATAGTGAAGCCGGGTCGGGACACGGGCGGCTGTGTGAGTGAGTCACGACCTCACTTATCTTAATGTGCTGCTTCAATTAACAAAATACCTAGGAACATGGAACTGAATTCTAAGAGCTAGGCATTAAAATGTATGTTTTGAAGATTTATGTTCCTATAAACAGCTTTTTAAGTAGATAAATGCAGTTTCTAATAAATCACCATCGTTGCTTATGTTTTAAATGCGAACATTTTCTCAGCTGCTCGTGACTCGGTCTCAATAAAAATGGCGCAAAAAGTGATCTCTTTAATAAGCAGAACGAGAAACATTAACATGAATGTATGTATGTACAAGTTAGTTCAATCGTTAACAGGGTCAAATGCGGCCAATGACCAATGTGCGAGTATTAAGGTACAAGTAGTGTGTAGTATAAAATTATCTGTACTTGCCAAATGCTCTCAGTATGGTCCTATTTACATGGTTATTACTTGCAGAAGTAGCGAAATCAAATCTCTTCCAACTATGTAAGATGTTGCGATTCGATTAGCATGTTGTTACTGTCCGAAGCGGTTTTGCTGCGGAACTTTATAGAGGGTCTTTGGTTTCATTTAACTTATTAAATGTTTCTCTAGGTAGCTACCAACCATTTGGTGAATCCATGATTATTTTAGCAATACCCAGTATAATTCATTTCTGGCCCAACAATTCTTAACTCCCTATTTGAATTAGTACCTAAATGCGCGATATCTGACGATTAAAGTTTATAAATAAGTAATCTAAGTTTGAATGAACTGAAAGCATAAATGATAACGTTTCGCCAATCAGGAAATTTCTATTAATCCAATCAGGAACTTTCTATTAATCCAATCAGGAAATTCCTATTAATCAGGTGTCAACTAATAATGTAAGGCTTTTATATACCTACGGTGCACGCTATGATTCGGCTCAGTTCGTTTCAGGCTAGGTGGACCCATGATCTTCGCATGATGGTTCGCAGGAGCTGGAGTAGAGTGGTCTAGGGGGACGACGTGCATTTGGAGAGGCCATTTAACCTGTAACTTCATTATAATAAAAGACAGTCACCTTAAGTTTCCATGAGTGTAGCGAGAGGAACGAGTCGCGGTCTGTGGTGCTGAAGGCGAGAACGCACGCGTGCGCGCCGCGGTAGTACGCCTTCGTGATGGCGTCGAACTCCTCCTGTCCCGCTGTGTCCCATAGCATCAGCCGGACTTCCTCGCCGTCGATCCTGAGGACGAAGGAAAGGCCATTTATTAAAATGTAGATTAATAAAGCATGAAATGAAGTTGTCGGGATGCGGCATCAAAAGAAACGCCAGTTTCACGTATATTTTTTGGATTGGAAGCTTTAAGAGTTATGCCTTCTATCTAATATGCCAAAACTTAATTCCTTTTTTATGGTCCACATTGTAGGCATCGAAGCGTATGAAGTATACGAATTTGCTTATTTGTTTTATTCATAAAGAACTGCGTTCACTAGATCGGCATAATCGCACTGGACGTCACGTTTTGAAAGAAGAAAAACAAATGCTGGCGCTGCGTATCTCTATGGTTAAAAAAAATTGTTTATTTACAGCATGTTTACAGCATTTATACAATACCTATTATGTTGAAAGTAGGATCATTAAAATAACACGGGAATATTCTATAATTAAAGTAAACGCGAGATGGACTCAAAAGAAAAATGAAAACTACTTATTATTGGTTTCCTAAGACAAGTCCAGTTAATTCAATTACCATCATTTCCTCTAGCTATTTGCCTTCATTCGATGACTTCTAAGGGCGCTATCAATTCTACATCAGACCACACCTGCGGTGGCTGCTTGATTACCCTAATTAGAGTACATATTCTGCATCTAGAACACGACATCTCAGCATGTCTTCATTTAATTAAAGCCCATAATTATGTAGCCTTTTTATGGTTCCGTACGTACGAATGAAAAAATGGAACCTTAAAAAGTCTAGATAATTAGATGGACAGACAGACATATGAGTGATGTCTGTCTGTCCGTCTGTCACAGCCAATATGCTGTAAATCGCTTAGACCGATTAAGTTGAAATTTGGTACACATATGAATTTCTGCGACCCAAACATGGAATTGTATCTAACGTAAATAAATGAATTTTGAATATGGGGTCACTTTTGGGCAAAATAGAAAAAAAAAATATAAATATATACCGTGTGACGTAATCAATGAAAGAACTAGTTATGAGAGTCTCAAATATATATCGGACAGCAGTATGACTTGATTGAAGCCGCGAGCAGCCGGGCACAGTTTTGAAACGGAACCCTCAGGCCGTGAGTCCTGCTCGCACTTGTCCGGTTTTAGTTCTTCACAGTAATCACTCAATAATTTTTTAATCTTATTTCACTTTGGGTGGCTAATTCAAAGATTATGCTGGTCTTAATGATCTAGGTCTCCATTTTTGTTTTTGTAATCTGTAAACCCCGAAGACCTTTTGTCTTCGGGGTTATCTAGGCTGCTCGGTATTTTGATTCTAAAATGCTGTATTTTATTTTAAATTTTATTTTCTTTATATTATTCTTATCTTTTCGGGTTCAAGTAAACAATTGAATTCAAGACGCCATCTTCGCTTTCAATTATGAAGAAATCTCTCAACCGGATTACAGTTCTTATGTTTTATGAAGCATTACTGAACAGGAAAAAGTTTCTTAGAAGAGATTGGAGGAACTCACAACCTCGTCATTGTATGGAAACCTTATAATTCTCGTCTCCTTGCTGCCCAGCACGCGTAGCATGACCACCGTAGAAACGAGTTTTGTCGACGGAAGAATAGACAAAATGACAGATTGTGATTGTTTATCTGTCATTTTGTCTACTCTTCCGTCGACAAAACTCGTTTCTACGGTGGTCATGCTACGCGTGCAGGAAGATCACATCTCACCCCCTTGTGGAAAACCAAACGATAACCTACGAAAAGAAGACTAACAGATAGGAACAACTTAATGAACAGTTTATGTTAGGTATCTACAGAATCTCAGCTGACACAAGACAAGGTATACTGGAGGAAAATTGGATCCTGGATCGGGTCTAAATACAAGAGTTCCCGTTGTCTCTGGCAGGTCTTCATTCAAAGATCCAAGTTTTTTTTTAAACCATAACGCTGAAGCACTTGGCTTTCATCTCACCCGATGATAAGTGCTGATCAGGCCGAAGGTGGAAGCGAGCTTCACCCGCAATCCTCAACCACAGAGGAACTGGCTATCTTACCTGTAACTGCCGAAACACAACAATCCTGTTTACATTGTTGGCTATGTCGACAGACTAAGATGATGGTGGTAGATAGCCAAGCGGGCTTGAGACACTTTTAGAGCACATAAAGTAGCAGATATACTCACACATACACTTACACTCTAACATACACTCTCTCATACACTCTCGCATACACTCTCTCATTCACTCTCACAGACACTCTCACATACAGACACACTACGCACTGGTATTCACACTAGAATCATACACTCACCAACATACTTGTTTTTATTTGATATTTTAAGTACCTACGGATTTGTTTTAATAGATTAAGATTATGCTATACTATGGAAGAGCGGAGTCTCCGAACACAGGCATTGGTTGGTTAAAAGGAGACTCCAAACACGAAACCCTTTTTTGTAAACTGAAGCATAAATAAAAACATTTTTTTTTTTATATAAGCCCTACCACCAACCAAACCGAGCAGAAAATTTTGCCCCCACTGAGAATCGAACCCGGGAAATCTGGGTCTGACACCGGTGGTCCTACCACTACGCCACAGAGGTATTGTTTCTATAGTCCATCTTCCACCTAGCATTAGATAGATCAAGAAAACTCACTCAATCTGTCGTTCTAAGAAGTCAACTCCTATGGTCTTTTTGTAGTCTCTGGTGAAGGTGCCGCGGCAGTAGCGCTGGATCATGCTGGACTTGCCCACGCCGCCGTCGCCCACGATCACCACCTTGAGTGCCACCTCCAGGTCCTCCTCGCGCATCGCGTCACAGCCGACCCAAACATTAGTGTTCAGTGCTTTGGTTCTGGAAGAAGGAAAAGTTTGATTAAAAATACGTGCTTATATACGCTTTATATACTACACAAGTTCGGAAATTCAAGGCGGTGTCCGAAAGGGATACCGTGGCCCCTGGCAACATGGCAACTGAAGGAACACGGGTGGGTCTTAGTCAGTAAGAGTGACACGCCCGCCCGCTCCCGCTCCGCGTTGGAGACTTTATTTGATAATTACCCACCCAAAAAAAGGTGGTGCTCTTAGTTGCAAACTCTATTTCGGCTTAAGCCAAGAATGGCCATGTCAAATGAATGGGAATGTAAAGCCCATAGCATGATCAGCCTATAATGTTCCCACTGCTGGGACATAGGCCTTCGCTCGATGAGGGAGGAAAGCCCAGACACCCTCAAATAGATAGAGATCTTGAGTAGTCATGGGCTACAAAGATTTGAGTGAAGAGATCAAAAATTAAATTAGTATTTACTATGTCAATATCTCTTGGCGAGCTTTTGTCCAAATATGGACAAGTTCGAATGAAAAAAATATACACGACACGTAGTATGTAATGTTATGCGCAAAAGATATAAATTGCTGCTACAACTTTCAAAGGCGCTTAATATTGCAGCAATATCTTGTATTCACAGTTTCCTTTTGGACTAAAGCGATACATATTACTACACAAAAAGTATATTTTTGAAGTTCAGAAACGATCATCCAACTGTTTAACCCACAAAGGAAAACTGTAAAAAACCCTACGCAAGCGCAATATTATGGAACGACTAGCCATTAATTTGTTGCAAAGTATACAAGTGACAGCGGTTTTGTATCGAACTTGTTTTACTATACGAAAAATAAGGTCTTAATTGGTGCGTAGCCATAAGCGCCGTATTCAATGTTTCACAAGCGCCTTTAAAGTTATTACCAACGTAAAATGACCCCTGTAGCAGAGTATTAAGTAAGAAGTGATAGGTCTCGCCTAATTAGCAGTTCTTTTAATGGACTTTGTTATTTATGGCAGGTTATTTATAAGGGTAACACTTTAGTTGATTGTTTTTTCGGATCCGATATATGAAATGAGATATTGAGGCTTTTATGGTCAGTCTCCAGATTAATATCGAAGTAACGAAGGGAGTCATTTTCCTGGGGCCTGATAGCTTATTAATATCTGGCTCCTGCGTTTAGCATGAATGCATTACTTGACTAACTACGAGTGGTACCACATTGCGATTTGATGGACCTTCTATGCAATTGCAACGTTATGGTTAGGTACTGAGTCCATCAAGTAAAACAATTAAAAGTAAGTAAAAGAAATAACATAACATCACGCCTTGTTTCCCCGAAGGGTTGGGCAGAGGTGTCCCTGTAGCAACTACACCCACATTTGGGCGAGCCTATTGCCATCAACCGGGCACAAATCTAGACTCCGAGCTGCTACTGAGAAATTTCAGATAGAAAAACCCAATAACACTTTGCCCGACCCGGGAACCGAACCCAGGACCTCATGCTCAGCAGTAGCGCTTGCGACCACTAGACCAACGAGGCAGTCAGGAAGGCAGTAAAAGAAATAATAGGTACATTACCTATTGTAGTCTACCAAATATTCTGCTTTTAGCTAATTATCTGTCAATCAATAAAGATTAAATCCATTGCAATGATCATCACCAACAAAAACAGAATCATCATCCATTATTATCCTCATTAAGTCTAGATAATTTGAAAGTGTCGAAATAGTTTCTTCAATCAACCAATCAGCATTAACACCGGAAATGAAGAACAAAGATCCGGTCTCCCAATACTTAGATCTCGTTCACTTGTACACTTGCTAAGCATGACGGACGATTCACAATTCGTTAAATCATTGTATAATTTTACTTTCGACGCATTCCGCGTTTCTCCCGACGGCGGTGGCGGCAGATTCCGCAAAGTCATGCGAGCAGATGAGGCACTCCGATTATGTCAACATTTGCAGAATGTTCGTTTTTCTCTGCAAGGAGTGACGCGGTAGAAGATTTACGATATGCGCAGATATATGTATAAATATTTAAACAGCAGCTTATGTCAATAAATCAAATTGGTTTGTTGGCTAGATTTTCCTTAACTCTTGGCATATGCAAAAGTAAAACGACACTTTCGAAATGCTATTTTTTCCGCGATGTCGTAAGATGAATAGCTACAACAAAGTAATGGCATATAATGTCCCATAATCATTTACTTACAAGTTACGAGTTACGACCAAGCAAGCTGTACCCTAGGGACTTAAGAGAAGTTTAACCATATTTCGGGGCAAAAAACAAGACAGACGGTTGATAAATGTCTTAAGGGGACGATAACTGACTTTTAATGATTTTATACTGAAGATGATGTCTAAACGAGTAGTGTTAGTGATTTGAAAAAACTATATGTTAAATTAGAGCATTTTTTGAATATTTTAAAATAGGCATATTTTTGATTATGTTTATATTACATAGTGAAATTAATTTGTATAGTTATGTCTAACGCAGATAAAAAACTGAGAATGACACAATATCTATCAAACGTATTTTTCTGAAAACTTCACCATTTTAAAGATAATTAAATTATCAATCTTTTAGTATACGTGTTTTATTAAAATACCTTTTGTTTTACGTTTAATAAATTAATAATGCGTCTAATTTGGGACAACGCTCATTGATGGGCGAGTCATATTACTGGCTGGACGTACGACGCGTTGTACAGTACAGAACACGCAAGCTAACCTTTCAAGGTCACTGTCATATATCTGCGTCTTAACAGGGAATTTATGCTCTAATGGGCTGCAGTACTTCAGCTACAGGTATTACCCAATTATATTAAAGACCGATGTAAAGCCGATTGTTGAAATAAGCTTGACTCTACAGTAACACGTAGCTCGTACAGCATTCTAAGCACTGTTTATTTTATTGTGTTACATATTTAATAGAAAAATCACTGAACCTGACTTGATTTCCGTACCCGTACATCTTTTTTTCGGGTGACCACTGAAAATCAGCGCTGTGCTGTGGGTCCCCCATAGCACTGCATCATGCTGAGTGGAAGCCTTCTTGTCACAGTCATATCGTGCAGCTGCCGCCTAAGTAGTTTCTGTTCTATGCTCGTGATTTGTTATATACTTTTTGTTGTTCTCTGATTACTCTTGTCTTTTATGTATGCACGTGTTTCCGTGACAAATAAACGTATTTTTCTTTCTTTCTTTCTAAACATCTACCTAGACTGTCTGTCAATAAAACCAACAGGTTGATCCTACCTGATAACTGCGGCTTCAGTAGCTTTACGATGGATGATCAGTAGTTATTTCCCATTGCACTAACTGAAAGGTGAAAACCAGTGAAAATAGAGATACTGAATTAAACACTTCTAAAGAGACGTGGCCTAGTGGTAACGGCCGCGACTTACGAATTGTAGGTCGTAAGTCCGAACCCAAGCAGGCGCTATACTTTGTGTAAATTATTTCATCACCACTGCTCTCAAAACGATGAAGGAAAACATCGTGAGGAAACCGGCATGTCTTACAACCAAAAATTCGAAGACATGTGACATCCGCCAAACCCGCACTCGGCCTGTGTGTTAGATTATGACCCACTCCCTCTCACAGAGAGGAGGCCTGTGTCCCAGCAGTGGGAACATTATAGGCTGATTATGTAGAAAGCAGATTAGCTGATGTCATGAAGAGGCTCATTCTCAGGTTGACCGCATTTTAGCCATTAAAAATTTTCTGGGGATAAATGTGCCGACTAAAACTGTTTCTCACGCGTTGTCAATGGCCTGCGGTATCTGAGCATAGATTTAAAGATACAAAATTAATTAGTTACCTATAAAGTGCCTAGTACTCCGTAATTGTGCAAATTAGTCGTCTGCTTTCTAGTCTAGCGACATTTCATTATGCCGGAGTATTCATTAGATGTATAAAATGTAACGCAGGGTGTCATTGTACGTAGGTGCCTATTACAGACCGTTCACTATAACTTGTCCCTTGCCGTCATGTTGGCACCATTGCTTGTCAAGCTTAGTTTCAATACCAATAGAGTTCAAAATGGCAACTGACAGAACAGTGCTACCAATGGCGTCACGGGACATGTTATTATAATGAACGCACTGTACGTTACGTACCCTGTCTATCATATATATATACTCATCATAAATATTCATGGAAATGTCTCGAACTGGAGGTAGGCAAATATGGCCGTCTATTTTATTTTTCTAACTAGCTTTTGCCCGCGGCTTTGCCCACGTGGAGGTCGGAAATTATTCCACGGAAACGTACTATCGTAATGCTCATGCCAGTAAAGCTCTCAGTCGCCATGATTTTTTCCGACATCTTCAACAATCATCATCATATTTCAGCCAGTTTACACAAAACCTTTAATGAATTATACACCTAAATCTTCCTCATGAATCACTCCGTCCATTGGTGAAAACCGTATGAAAATCCGTTCAGCAGTTTTAAAGTTTATCGCGTTCAGATAGACAGAGAGATATTTAGAGAGATTATTTGTAGTAATTTTACTGAGGAGGTCGCATAAATTAAAGTTTTATTGCCAAAAGGCGGTAAATTGTCCAATTAGATTGCCAAATTAAGATGTTTACTGATTGAGACGTCGAAAAAGCTTATGCTAATTTTCTTTACATAACATAATTATTATCACGCCTTGTTCCCCGAAGAGTTAGGAAGAGGTGTACCCATAGCAGGTACATCCACATTTCGCCAGTTATGTTTAAGTCCCGTGTAATAGAGGGCGAGCCTATTGCCATCAACTGGACACAAATCTAGACTCCGGGCTGCTACTGAGTAACTTCTAAGGAAAAACCCAATAACATTTTGCCTGACCTGGGAATCGTACCCAGAACCTTTAGACCAACGAGACAGTTTTCTTTATTTCTTGGTCACAAATCACGTTGGTTACCTACCCTTCAAATGACCGTATCCATCTACCGGTTACTCTTTCGAATAATCATCTTCACATAAAATATCCATCTTGTTAGGGGTTCCACCATGCTACATTTCCCAACTTGCGGTTTATCAAGTCAAAATCTGCCTAACCTTTTCCCAACTAAGTATGTTAGGGTCGGCTTCCAGTCTAACCGGGTGCAGCTGAATACCAGTATTTTACATGGAGCGACTGCCTGTCTGACCTCCACAACCCGGTAACTAGGTAATACGATACCCCTTGGTAAGACTGGTTATCAGACTTTCGGGCTTCTGACGACCCGTAACGACTGTCGAAGCGGTTTATCAAGTCCAAGATAAAAAAAAACATGTATCGGCCATCGTCAAATGCCGTGGCGAACAATTCCTAATAATGCAGCGTTGAAAAAAAAAAAAAAATGGTAATGAATTTCCCATGCATCGTCTAAATTCATCAGAGCGTGTAAGTAGGTTGATTGCGTTATGATTATAATCCGTGTTTGCACTTATACTGAAAAAAAAAACAGCCAAGTGCGATTTGGACTCGCACACGAAGGGTTTCGTACCACCGTACAATATTAAACACTACCAGGGTTATTGGTAATATGTCGGGAATCCATTAAGGATGTAGCAGAAGTCATTAGCAACCAAATGACCCCCTATGACCCCTAGGCAAATGTCAACCATTTTCGTGTAATTTGACATTTTAAATGTATGAAATATAAAATCAAAAATGTTTTAAAATATAAATTACGGTAAAATGTGGATTGCCGACATATTACCAATTAACCCTTTACTTAAAAAAATACTTTAGTAAGAAACACGTTTCTTGTATAAGGGACCCCTTTAAATTTTTCACTTTATTTTATTTTTCTTAGTTGATATAGCGGCCATAGTAGTAGAGATCATCTAATTTAAATTTGCACGCCCCTCCACTGCTTGTTGCATACATATTTCAAATGATTGTATAGACATTTTAGTGGAGAGGCATGCATTTTTATACAACTAGACAATCTCTACACTGTGAAAATTTCAAGTGTCCACCTATTACTGTTCAAAAGATACAGCCCTGTGATAGACGGACGGACAGTGAAGCCTAAGTAATAGGGTTCCGTTGGCGCTCTTTCGGGTACGGAACCCTAAAAGTAAGTAATATTCTTGCGTGTATTGCGTTTTGCATGTTTTGTAGTTGTCTATGGTCAATTTGGTCTGCTTCTTGCACCTTGCGATCTTTATTGGTCTTCACAGATTAAAGGATGCTAGCTCTATCATCTAGATAATTAATTAGGTTAAGGGCCTATTTCACGATGTCCGAATAGCCAGTACTTACCGAATAAATTCAAATCTGCCAAGTAAGTTAACGAGAACCTAATCGGAGGTGGTGAAACAGGCCCTTCGATTTGTGTCACAAATATGTGTACAGGGTGGCAGGGACATCGACGCGAAAACTGTTACCATGGATTCAGTACATGATTTTGAACCGCCTGCATTGAAATTTTTGGTCGGTTATTAAAAAAAAAAATCTGCTGTTCCATACATTTTGACCGCGTAGGTATTGCAGTTTTCTATGAAACAGCAGATTTTTTTTTAAATAACCGATGAAAAATTTCAACGCTGATTGAGAAACATGTACTAAATCCATGGTAACAGTTTTCGCGTCGATGTCCCTGCCACCTTGTATATGTCAATTTGTGGCAATAGGCTCGCCCCCTATCACATGGGACTTAAGCATACCCGACGAAATGTGGGTATAATATAGATACACCGTTGCCTAACCCTTAGGGGATTATGGGTGTTATGATAAGTTATGTTGTGTCACAAAGGCAAGCACGATACGGGTTCTTTATTTAGCCCAACAATTTAAAAAAAATTAGTTACAATTTATATAAGAATCTTTGATTTATTCTTCGTTTGGCCCACTGAGTTTTGTCCTACATAAAAAAATCCTGGTTCGTCCCAAACAATATGCTTCCTTCGTCCCAAAATATGATTTTAATTTTTTATTCCCGCTTCGTACTATTATATATTCTCTCTTCGGCCCATATTTTTTTTTTGTATATGCCAAACTTACTTTTTTGTACAATCGGCAAAAAAGGGTTACTTAATATTAAATATTTAACATCAACTTTTTTAAACAACCGCTCCTCTCTGTCTTCTCCGCGAGAGAAAATTTGCCCGTATTATTTTATAATAACACTCTTTAGCCGCTTTTAGTGAGCAAGTTATTTGTAAACAACTGACGTCACTGGAATTTTTTCAAAAGAGCAGGTAAACAAATGACCACCCCTTTTTTATTGCATCCTTTGTTTGTTTGCTTGTATTGACTCATTTGGCAAATAGCATTAGTTTTCGTTATCTGCAAAATGGGATTCACGCTAGCTCCCGTGATGCACAGTGCATTCAAAAATTTCAAATATTTCAAAAATTTCAAATAAGTACATTATTTTTTTGTTGACTGTACCTTTAATGTACTTGTAATTTGGGACGAAGCACAACTTTAATTGTGCTATGAGACAAACTAAGATTTTTTTGCAATGTGGGACAAAACTTCAGGACGAACGAAGAATAAATCGAATCTTTTAGATGATTAAATTAAATATACCAAAGTAGTTATTACTTACGTAGGTATGTCGTAAAAATAAAAATCATCATCATTATAATTTTATAATCTTTACTAAAATTATACTCATGACATTGTTTTACGAGACTTGAAGATATTTCGCAAACTTGTTTTAATCTGCCTTGTGTGTAAACTTGTTTCCGTTTTTTATTAAGTACGCGGTAATTGAAAGAGGCTTTAAGTATTCGGCAATGCAGTTTGTTACTGGTTTTTGTAATCTAGATTATTATTCGTAAACAGGTTGTGGTCTTCACATTTTATAGCCTAGATATTTATAAACTGTTCTTCATAGCCCAGTGGAAACAGGCGGGACTTATGATTACGACCTGTAGTAGGTCGTAGGTTCGAACCCAGACTGGTACTTTACTTTGTGTAAATTATTTCATCACCACTGCCTTCGAAACGGTGAACGAAAACATCGTGAGGAAACCGGCATGTCCTAGAACCAAAAATTCGAAGACATGTGACATCTACCAACCCGCACTGGGCCCGCATGGTTAATTACGGCCCATTTCCTCTCACCGAGAAGAGGCCTGTGTCCCAGCAGTGGGAACATTATAAGCTGACTATGCTTATGCTTATTTATAAACTGCCACAGCGAATTGAAACAACAATGTTTCAGGAGTTCAATGAAAATAAAGGACGACGCTAACAGTAACGATTAAAAATACAACCGACTTCCAAAAAAAAACACTACAAAGTCAAAAATTATTTCTGAAGTCGGTGGCAAAAAACGAAAATTCTAAACCAAGGACACCGACTTCCGAAATTCAGTTCAATAATACGTATTTTGCCAACTTAGTATGTGGATGATAAGTTCCTGTCACTGTTATTTACATAGCAGGTAGTGGTATTCGAATTTGTGTGGGGTAGGTATCACAACTAAAAAGTGAAAAATAAAAACTTTTGACAAAAAAAAAAATACTACAAAGTGAAAAATAAAAACTTTTGACAAAAAAAAAAATACTACAAAGTGAAAAATAATTTCGGAAGTCGGTGGCAAAAAACGAAAATTCTAAACCAAAGACACCAACTTATTATTGAAAATACGTATTATTGAAGCTAACTCAAAAACTACCCAAGCAAACTTAATCTTAATAAAAAATTTAAGGGACCACCTCTGAAGTATGACCTACCAAACAAAAAATAATCATCAAAATCAATTCATAATTGGCGGAGTAATCGCGTAACAAACATACGAAAAAAAAAAACATACAGACGAAATGAGAACCTCGTCCTTTTGGAAGTCAGTTAAAAAAATACTGCACCTTCATTCCGAGAAATTAGCGAGCGAGCACGGTACTGAGCTTCTACAGAAATATAACTACTTAAGCTGGTATACATCTGGCTACGTTTAACAGGATTCTTTGGCCATACAGCCTATTGACATTGGACAAGTCGAGGGTAATACTGAGAGGAAGGAGTCGTATACGCTGGTCAGACCAAATCTGCACCTCGCTAAACATTAAAGCCTCAGAAGCCGTGCATGTTGCTGAACGTAGGAGCAGGTGAAGATACATTATAAACGAGATTGTGTTGAAAGTTAAAACCATGATGTGGTCATCATCAGTGTTGAGGAAACAATGTAAGGAAGTAGGACTTATGTAGATACTAGCTGCACCACGCGGTTTCACCCGCATAATTCTCGATCCCATGGGAATATTGAGATGAAAAGTATCCTATGTCCTAATCCAGATCATGGTTTATCCATGTGCCAAATTTCATCCAAATCCGTATAGCCGTTTTAGCGTGAAAGCTCGCTTTCGCATTTATAATGTTAAAAGTTAGGATAGGATTAGGATAGTTAGGATTACTAAGTCTAAGTGGTTCTAATTGAACTTTAATAATGAACAGGAAAGTACATAATATGATGAAGAACAAATAAACATTGGTTACGATGGCATCAGTAGTGCTTACTTTGTGAGGAATGCGGTAGCCTTCGGCTTGCCTATGATTTACTTTAGATTTATGCACTATTGTAACTTCAATTTGACATGTTATTACCTACTACAAAACGCAAACGAAAAAATAATGTTTATAACTTGGTTCAAATCGTTTTGCTTCATGAATGGTGTCATTTTTTATTTACAAGTCTTAAGGTTGAACTAGTCGCGGGCTCGAACTCATTGGTGGGCTTGGTCAAAAAGCACGCTATCTCACCTGGCATCGTGTCCGACAGAGATAGTATCAGTGATGAGCAGTTAGACGCTGGTCTACATGCACAAACTCTAGTTCGCACGCACACAAACACCGTTCAGAACGATTTTAGTAAAACGAGCGCGTAAAAAATTACGAAAAGTCCTTTGGAAGGTGGAGTTTTATGAAAAAACTACTGCATAAATCAATTACTAATAAAGTTTATTATAATCTTCGACAATTGAGCTTTGTCGGAACGAGCTTTGTTTTGGAGATTTTATACTTCTTTTATTACTTATTTACTCCCAAAGTTACGTTAAAATTAGCAGGAAAAACGAATCTTTGTTGGCTCATAACTTTTTAATTGTTTTTTTTTACTATTCTGCTTCTGTACAGACAAAATTAATAATAAGACAAAACGATTTCATGTTTTACTTTGGATGTACAACAGTGATGTGTAACAGTGGAGTAAAACCCCCCCGAAAGGAGATGTCCGCTTTTTGTATGGAGGTTGGTTTTTTATTCCGAGAAAAATCTAACCAGCATCAAACTACACATAAATGAAAGCGACAAAAATATGGAACTAGGAACCACTGAAATAATATTTTTAGACCCCTCCATTTAAGAGAAAAATAATAAACTATTTAATGTTACTACATATATTTTATTTGTTGATGGCAACCCAAATACACACTTTGACAATGTCTTATTTGACAGATAATTCAATTCATCTGTCAATTATGACATTTCACACTCTGTCATATTTGACAGATGAATAGAATTATCTGTCAAATATGACATAAAGTGTTGATTGACAGACCTCAACCTTATTCATCCGTCTGATCCGTCACACTTTCGCTCTTGCCTTTGTGTTATCCAGTGTTATCGTATTTTAATTTGTGCTTACCTCTATTTGATTTACCTGATTTTACGGACTTGGCTTTTACACAACGGATTCTTCTATTTTGCACATGATTAGGATACTGGTAGCTTATGAACCTTTAACCCTGACGACTTTGCTTTTTCATAACGGTAATTTGATATTGCACGCGATTAGGACTTCGGCATTCTAATTTAAAACCCCGTATGTAAGTACTGTTCTGTATTTCTATTTAGCTCCATACGGGTTTTATTTGCACAATCTTTGCCACTTAAGCAACCATTAACTTCCTTTTCTATTTTCATTTCAGATTATTGTTACAGTAATGGCTCACTGCATGAATTGCAACATAGCAATACACGCTACTCAGCAGTATGAATATGACGCTTTAAGCATGAGCCCCGAGATAGTCTCAATAATTGAAGAATGGACTGCCCAAGAGGTAAGGTATTCTTTAACTTACATTGTTAGGTTTTTTTTAATAATTTCTAGCTGGGGTTTTGCTAAAAAAGATTAAACAGTACTACTGCTTAAGAATATATAGAAAAACGATATTGTGTTTTCAACAAATTATTTTGTTTTTAGGTAACTGATGGAGATCGCATTTGCCAAGAATGCATCAACCTTTTACTGACAGAAATAAATAACAGAAACGAGCACAACATTGGTGACCGACAGCTGGGTCATCAATCAGTATGTGTTTGTTGTGGCATTTCTATCTCAAGAAGAACAGGCAGGCGCTCTCGTCCCTTACTTGATGGTCATCCTGAGCAGGCTTATATAGCTAGCATCATCAACCCCCGTCAGGTAAATGAAAATTAACACATAACACATCATGCCTTGTTTCCCCGAAGGGTTGGGCAGAGATGTACCTGTAGCAGGTACACCCACATTTTGCCAGTTATGTTTAGTCCCGTATAATAGAGGGCAAGCCTATTGCCATCAACAGGGCACAAATCTAGACTCCGGGCTGCTACTGATAAATTCTAGATAGAAAAACTTAATAACACTGTCCGACTCGGGAATCAAACCCAAGACCTCATGCTCAGCAGTAGCGCTTGCAACCACTATATAAACAAGGCAGTCAATTAAATATTTACTCATTCACACTTGATAATTATATCTCTGATTACTGGAACACACAATAAATGAAAACTTAATTTCAGATCCCTTCTAATGCTCGAGCATGTAATGCCTGCTGGCAAAGGGCTCATCACAATATTCACGAAGTGATGGAACCACCAAGACAGGCACAAGTGATTGTTGAAAATGTTGAAAGTGGGTCTAGCTCTGTGGCTGAACCTGTAAGTGCACTCAGTTCAGAAATTGATATTGAAAATGTAGTTCGAAATGAGAACAGGTATATTGAGTTAGATGGTTACAGCCGAACCCCGGATTCAGCAAATCATTGTTTTGTTCCTGAGTGTACAAATGTGGAACGTTTAAGAGTACCTATTTATCTTAAAAAACAAATATTAATGGACTATAAATTATATGTCTCATCGAATGCCCGAGTATGTGAAGAACATGCAAGTGTTTATAATTGGGAACTGTTGAATGAATTTCAGTTCACAACACAATTTACCCTGAGTCATATTGTAGAAATGTTAGATTTATTAAGAAAAAACAAAACTAACATTATTAATTTTGAAAATGTGGAAAATATGAACAACCAGATTTGTCGTTACTGGACAGGCTTGACTGTATTGAATTTTTTAACAATACTAAGCTGTATTAGTAATCAATTATCAGCCGTGTGTCGAAAACCAAAAACAGCTTTAGGACTATACCTCATGAAAATAAGAACTGGGGAGCCAATTAGACGAATTGCATCATTAATCTGCATAAATAAATCTGTAGCATGCACCTATATGAAAAAGGTACGTAACTGCATGAAAGAATTTTATGTACCAATACATTTAGGTGTCATTCATATTTCTCGAGCAAATCTGTCCAGTAGGAATCTTTTAATCCCACAGGGTCTTTTTGGAACAGCAGAAAATAACCCTATACTTATATGCGATGGAACCTATATATACTTACAGAAATCGTCAAATTATCTGTTCCAAAAAAAATCATATAGCTTACATAAGTTTGCAAATCTTGTTAAGCCTTTTTTGCTGGTGGCCACCGATGGCCACATTATAGACATATTTGGTCCATACGCAGCCACAACATCTGATGCTACAATTATGCAACTGCTGTTCCAGAATGAAAATTCCAATTTAAGGCAATATTTTAGACAGAATGATGTATTTATTCTTGACCGCGGTTTTAGAGATTCTATCCCATTGCTCACATCTTTGGG
This sequence comes from Agrochola lychnidis, assembly GCA_963680765.1. NCBI lineage: Eukaryota > Metazoa > Arthropoda > Insecta > Lepidoptera > Noctuidae > Agrochola > Agrochola lychnidis. Next base: position 7,335,062 of record OY796860.1, on the reverse strand, counting down.
ATATACTGTGTGTAAACCAGAGACCCTAAGTGTAGGGGAAACTCAATTATCGACCGAGAAAGCCAACAAATCACGACTAGTGACACTGTGCAGATGGGTTATTGAAGTTGTAAACGGTCGGTTTAAACGGGATTTTAAAATCTTTCGAAATAAATATTTTAATATAGGGTCTAGAAATCTTATGGATGATTTTAAAATAGCAGGAGCCATTTTAAACCATTTCCATCCTGTTTTGACTGACCGTACTGATGCCCAAAATATACTGGAAAGAGCTAGTCAGAGAATGAACATGCCAAATGCTTTAGCTGAACATGTGATTGGGCATCAGCTTAATAGACGCCGAGCCAGTTTCGTCCAGATAAATGGTCAAATACCACAGTTGAATATGTTCCCCACTATGGACATGTCAGATTTAGTTTTATTTAGCTTAGGAATTTATCAAATTAAACAGGCTCGCTCTTATTATGGGGAACATATTCGGCCGAATGGTACTTTTACTGTAGAAGTAAGTGAAGATGTAGAATTGATAAACATTCCAGGCATTTCGTTATCACATGAGACAGCTTTGATCAGAGGACGAATAAAGTCACGCCACATCAGTAATAGAGTGTATTATACATACATTTTATTGAAAGTGGCAGAGGCTAGTTGGCAAAGTTGCATTTCTGAGTATTATTGCAGTTGCATAATTGGGAAAAGGACTGTTGGAAGCTGTGCTCATGTAATGACAATTGTCTGGTATCTTGGATGGGCTCGGCATCAAAATGATATATCTCCACCTGCTCAGTTTCTCGACAGTATTTTAATAAGAGAAGACATTGAAAATGAAGAAAATTAATAAATGAATATTTAAAATTAAAAAAACTTTTATTTCATAACAAAACTGTAACACTTGCGTCCAATTATAGCATATTAATTCAGTTTTTAAATACCTAGCATACCTAATTGCCGAATGGCTTTTCATTCGCTTCCAATCTCGATTCTAAGTCACAATAAGGAATTCTCCTACGTAATTAAAAAATGTTCTCGATCAGTAGATACTATTATCATTTACTCCTGCTAAGCAACCTGTGGACTATGCTGAAACATGCCATTCTTGATAAACGGGGTGTTGGTAAAATATTGCAACTTGCACATGAACATTCGAAGTAGCCATAATCTTATAGAGTGTGCTTTCAGTTTTGAAGGAATAATTTTATACTACACTGACAATATACCATTTCATCTTATTTCCTAATGGTACTGTAAATAATATGATTATATTAATGTTTTGTTTACATTGATGATTCTATCCATTTGTCAAATATGACAAATAACGCAAGGTACTGTCAATCAGTTGACAGTAATATGTGTCAATTTTGACAAGTTTACTATTTTTTGGGGTGTGTTCACTTTAATAACTTGGATAATTGGAAAGGTTCGTTCGTTTTAGGAGTAAATTAACACTAAAATAAAAAACGATTTTTTTCAAAATTGGAGGTATTTAAAAAAAATTGTTAAAGCTAAAACCACTAGTTTTTCGGATGTCTATCCAAATATATTTAACTTATCCTGGTTAGAATTATTGAATAATAAAAAACCATTTCCGGACATGTCCTTTGTATGGAAAAAGTATCGGCTAGTTGCACCTTAATAGACTCCAGTCCTTAGTATTTTTTACGTGTGAATCCCAGACGCTACATCAAATTGATACTCCACTAACGGCCAGTAAACTATATAGGAATCAGCTAACAATTAAAACAGCCACGCATTGTCATCATGTAGAGACAACTTCGTAGATCATCGTTTCTCATACGTTGAAAACATGTCGTAATTAGTTTCCACGTCTCGTTAAAGATACTATACGTTAATTGTCTGCTATTACAAACGTAAAAGTATTGGAATAAGCGTCAAAGTGCGAGTAAAGTGAAGCTCTGGGAAAGTGCTCGACCCAGTTTGTGCATCTTGAAGACAAGTGGTCTTGCACGCAAGTACCTGCGTAAGAGTTGCTCACATTTCACACGAGAGGATAGATCCGATCGTTGATAATTATTGATAGTTTCGATGATACTGAATGATGTAAGCAGGCAGATATAATGCTGTCGGCACGTCGGAACGGAAAACTTAGGTAATGGAGAAATGAGATCATAAATTAAATGAGAATGGGAATTAAAATATGATAGATCAGATATATATAATAGAAAACGAGATATAGTTATTGTGAATGCACGACAGAGTAACAAACAAAAGATTTCAAGAAATTAAATCACAAACGAGAAGAGATTAGTATTGAGAAAGCACATACTATAGAGGCAAGGCAAGACAGTCGGCAGAGTATCTAAATAAGGAAATATTTAAGCTCACTGAAATGCAATAGAAGAAAACAAGCCAGAGGTTTATTTATTAGACACATGGTACATGAAAGTGTAAGAAAATCAATTATTTGAACAGTACAAGAAATTACCTACACAATAGCCCATCGTATCTCTAGCAATTTCCTTACAAACCTTTCCAAATAAGGTAATATTACAAAGGCAAGCAATCCTGAATGGAATATGCAAATTTAATTGGCGATAAATTGCGTCTGCGCCGATCCATCGACAGATTGCCAAACGTTTTATCTCTCTCATTTATCTATTGCAATTAGCTGCTTTGCACGGCTGTGCGGATATTTATGATCGCCGTTGCGAATGGTTAGATATTAATTTGTTGCTTTTTTACTTGAATTCAGAGTTAAATGCTGCTTTTTGTGTGTTCATTAATGTTTCGATGTTTGTTTTCGTACGTTTTATTTTTTATTAGACCTACAGTTGCGATGGGTTTTGCATTGGCATTTATTTATTGTTTCTAATTTTCTATCATCATTTTAAATAAATTTATCATATCGATTTTTGTTTTTGTGGTATATACAGCTCCAGTAGTTTAATTGTACTAAATGATCGTTTAATGTATAAGTAAGTACACCTGCTTTAACCACAAGAAAACATTTACCAAAAGGAACGTGGCAGCTTTATGTGGGTCAATATTTTTTATCAAGAGACGCCCTAAGCGATACTTTCTTCGTTAATAAACTCATCATTCAAGGTTTTGCCTCTGGCTGTTTGCGAAGCCTGTCTTTGCTTTCCATCTCGCCAGAACATGTACTTATATTTACCATTTATGTAGAAAGTATGTCATAGACGAGAAAATGTCGTTTCAATGAGTTGTGGCCTAAGGCACGATCATTTGCTTTGAAAACAATGGTAGTTAATTACTTATTTTAATGCTTGTTTCTTCAGTAAACATTACAGCATGGCATAATCAGCCTATAATTTTCCCACTGCTGGGACACAGGCCTTCTCTCTTCGAGAAGGAGTGGGCCGTAATCCCCCACGCGGGCCCAGTGCAGGTTGGTAGATTTCATTTGTCTTCGAAGTTTTAGTTCTAGGACATACCGGTTTCCTCACAATGTGTTCCTTCACTGTATTGAGAGCAGTGGTGATGAAATTATTTACACATAGTAAAGCGCCTGCCTGGGTTCGATCAACTCGTAAGTCGGGGCCTTTACCACTGGGCCACCACTGCCAGTAAGCACTAGCTTAGCTGGAAGTAGTAACGGGGTGGAAATCTTCTTTGCTCTACATTTATTGAGCAAGCGGACTTGATTTTTGTCAATCAATCAACTTAACCTTTTTCGGGGCTCTGCTGGATGTAGGTCTCTTCCAAGTTGCGGCACCACCCTTTTCTTTGACTTCCTCTTTAAGTTCAGTCTGACCCAGCCATCTTTAAAAGTATTTAAAGGATGTCGATCCTTCTAGCTGAGGCGTGTCCCACGCTATGCTTGTCAACTATTCCTGCACGCTTAACATGACGACAATATAGAAACGGGTTTTGTCGACGGAAGAATAGACAAAATGACAGATTGTGATTGTTTATGTTATTTTGTCTATTCTTCCGTCGACAAAACCCGTAGAACGCGTGCTGGTCATGATTTCTATGCAATGATGGAATTTTTTGTTGACTTGGTGAACTTCATTTTCGGACAAACTAAACAACTGTCTGCAGTTTTATTAACGGTTTTCCGAGATTAGGGCGTGGCAAATCTCTAGTAGAAAACAGCTTATCCAATGAAAGATTTCATATCGCATTACAACACTTGTGTGATTGATTAACGAGGCGTACACAATAGATGTAAAGATTCCTTTCTTTTCAACACAACATTCTTAGCATTCGAGATTTTTTCAAAGACTTTCAGTATTTCTATTAAATGTTCTAGTTTTATGATCCACTTTCACAATTCAGTCTTTTTTTTGTTTAGATATTAGCGTGTGATCGATGACTCTTTAAAATTAATTGAATTTATGAACCATCAGCTATCGAAAGTCACAGATCATATTATTTAATACTGCGCGAAAGTACAGATTGTAAAAATAAAAAGATCATGAATGATATCTTATTCATATACATACCAAATTTTTTACTCTTTTATTAAAGCTCTGGTTGCTATATTAGTGGCTAAAATACCGAGGATGTAGGCCACAGTCTACACCTTTATTCATTAATCTTTTAATTGATCGATCATTCAGTAATTTCCTGTTGCTTGTTATCGTAGGTATTAGTTAGATATTGGTCCAATGCAAATGTTCTATATTATTTATCTAATCCTTTATTTCATATATACACTCAAAAATTACATTTTTAAATATTACTATCACTACATATTATAAAACAAAGTCCCACTGCTTCATCTGTCTGTCTGAACGCGATAAACTTAAAAATTGCCGAACGGATTTTCATACGGGTTTCAGTAAAGGACGGAATGATTCATGACGAAGGTTTAGGAGTATAATTCATAAAAGATTTGTATAAATTGTTTGAAATATGATGATGATTGTTGAAATCATGCCGACTAGCAGCATTACTGGCGCCGCGTAAACCAATAGTATTCATGCAGAGCTCCAGAGACAGGAACCTCCTAACAATACGAGCCGTATCCAGAAGTACCACTTTCTGAATCAAGCCCTCAATCCCGTTGTCCAACGAGATCCTCCTCAGGTGTTGGTCAAGGCTATAAAGCCATTGGCTTTCACGACTATCGGCACAATGATCGTTAAGTCCACATCCCGCATGACGACAACCTCGCGACCCAAGTCAAGACACTTGTTTTATCTATTTGATATACGAATTATTGTTTGTATGTTTTGTAGAGGTTTAATTCTGATGCATACCTACTTGATGATTTCTGTGTGCCCAATGTTAATTTTGTTTAACTTCAGGCAGTTTTTTTGATTATTTTGTTGACACCTTCTCTACCCTACCATTACTGAGTTCTAAGAGACGTAGGTAGGTACTTGACGTAATAAGCTGTATAAGAAATCTTATAGCTTAGCTGCATTTAGAAATCATGTTCTTGTATATCGGGTATCCCTTCCTCACTAGTTATTATTAGGTAGGTACATACGCAAAGCGACGCCGACGTGGAAAGGAAAATCATGATGGACAAGTTTTTCTTCATGTAAAAATTAATTAATGAAATGCACTAACCCCAGCGTGGTTTAACCAGACTCGATAAATCGAATGAATCCCAAGATTTGCACTAGCCCCTGGAGCCTTATGCTTCATGGGGCTACAGAGTCCATTGCATATCAAGGAGTAGACCGGGCGCCGCGGTAATGGTAGGGAAGACGTGCCCTTAGGATACGGAAGGATTTGCGAGCCGTACCGGATATGCATCCTTGAGGAGGCAATGGAATAGTGGAGAGACGGGTGATATTTATCTATGGATGGGTATCTGTTTACGACGGCGACAAGTTTGTATTCATGTAAGAATAAGAATAATTTATTTGTTAAAAAATATACATTAGTTTTTCAGAAGTCCAATTCCGCGGTTGGTCCATGGACGGGTGACCATCTTAATAAACCAAGACCTTATGTATAAGAATATTATGTAAATTTTATCTTGTGACTATGTAAAGTTATAATAAAGTCTATTAATACCTATTGTGTCTTCAACATAGTGTTTGTTTTCCGAGTCACCCATAGTGCGGCCAAGAATTCAGCCTGTGTGAGAACCCTGTCACACGAAATTGAAATGACAATAGGTATTTACTTTCGCCATCATTGGCCATAAATAAATATTTCGTTCCGTTCGACCTTCTCATAATCAAACATGAATAATAATGAATATGATTGGTAGGTATATGAAAACCTCTTGAACGACCCAGTAATTTCAAATCTAAGTTTATTTATTTAAAAAAATCAGAAGACTGAAACTTTCGCTGCACCGTAGATATATAGATACCTTCTTTAGACTGTATTGCTGCACCTACTTGAAATAGACGGCATCTTGTACCCACCTTAATATTTATTTTAGCCGTGATGTTCTTTAAAGCCATTTCAAAGCTGGCTTTCTATGCTTCTGATACAATTTTCTCCTCATCAGAAGCAATCCCCAACGTGACTCTTCCATTAGTCTTTTGTATATCAGCCTGCTTTCTACGCTGCAGTTGGGGTAATGCCGACAGCAAGAATTGTCTGCTACTTTGATTGTACGCTCAGAGGGATCCATTAACCTAATTGGTTTTTATTTTGTACCGCTTTGGATTTCTACCACTCCAAAAAAGAACCAAAGATGAATATAATCCATAGGCACATAAAACGAACCCCCAAAATGCAATAGAATGATACGTCTATTCATTATAAAATGTATTAAGAGGATTTATCCTAAAAGTTGGCAACGTCGTAAATAGCTGTCAAATATTTACCTGTTTTGATTAATTTGGCAATATTACTGTATGGAATTAAGAAATGTGGCTAACTAGGGAACTAAAATATTGATTATGAAATGCAATAATTAATATCGTAATACCAAATATGTAGTTTTAGATGTAAAAAAAGTATTTGGAAACCTTCCAAATGTCTTTTTTACACCTAAAATTGTTTACAACATTAAATTCAGTGTTATAATTGCAATTCATTATTAATATTCTAGGGGACTAGTTAGCCACATTTCTTATTAAATTAAAAAAACAGCGAAATATTTGACATCTATTTGTGACGTTGCCCACTTTCAGAATAAACGCTCATAACAGACTAAAAAAAAACAGAATGATAGATTCATCGCTACCGTGCCTCAATACCAGCGATATGATACCTTTTTATGTTCAGACTACGGTCTCGAGTCAGTGCGGTGGCCGATTACCGATACCCGATCGATACAGTTACGTATTCAGTGTCGAATGTCTGGACGAGGCTTCGGTTCTGAAGAATCGTGTACACTGCGGTTACGACAACGGTATCCTCTTCCTCCGTATATACTTTTACAGTTTTATTGCAAAATAATCTACGGTTTTCGAGTGGCAATATTTCGGCTGGTAATCGTAGATAATACTCAAACGGTAATAATGATCTTGATTTCGACGTTGATCTAGGCTAGTCAACTCGCGGTGATCTCCTTCTGTGAAACTACGGTTTCAAGAGGCTGCGGAAAGGGAGAGGGAGATTGAGACCACTCTCCTGATCCGTAGCAGGCGGACTGGGCGTCGGCGGAGGGCGGACAAACGCCCTCTTCCAGCCCCCGTGAACAGATCCGGAGGGACGGCGGACTCGGGGACGTCCCCGAGTCCGCCGTCCCTCCACCTCGGGTCCTGCTGGATGGGGATCCAGCAGGACCCGAGGTGGCAGTGCGTAGTGTTCCACGCGCGCCCCTATTTGACTTCGCGGGGGGAGTCTCACCTCACTCCCCCCGCGGGCATGAAGTGGCCCGCAAAAGCGGGGATCATGGAAGGCGCACTAGATCTCATGATCCTCGGTCCAAGTGTGGGAAGGGAACACCGGGGTGGTTTTTAGTCAGTAGGAGTCTGACAGACCCCTTCGTCTGCCCCAGGGCGGAGGACATCCATGAGGACTTTCCACCCAGGAACAAAAAAAAAAAAAAAGGCTAGCCAACTCAAGAAAAATACTATAAACATGAATAAGTTCTTAAAATCATGGAATCTACAAAACCATTCGGCTCCTCTATTTGCTTACAAGAAATGTATTTTGTATGTTCATCAACGGACAATCATAAAAGTTTTCGTCCTACGAGGCAGCAGGGACAACAGTTTTAAAGTTTCTCATAGTGCGTCTTATCAAGATTCATGTTAAATTAAACGTCTATTGGATTTATTTCCGAATATTTCAAATTCGAGCTCTTAGTGGCTAAGTAATAAAAGCTGCACAGGTCGATTCATCAGGACGTTACGCTTGCCGGGGTTGGTCTGTGGATGGTTGACCATCTTTACATACCGAGACTCCTCCGTGTCTCGGAAAGCACGTTAAGCCATTGGTCCTGGCTGTCATTCGTGGATCTTTGACAGTCGTTACGGGTCGTCAGAAGCCCGAAAGTCTGACAAATCTTACCTAGGGATATCGTATGACGGACCCAGTTACTGGGTTGTGGAGGTTAGATAGGCAGTCGCTCCCTGTAAAATACTGGTATTCAGCTGCATCCGGTTAGACTGGAAGCCGACCCCAGTTGGGAAAAGGCTAGGCAGATTGATTGAAGTATTTTGATGAGACTCGTTACACTTTTTTTTGAGGCTCAATTGAAAGATACGCTAGAAGTTGCCCGATCCAGAGAATAGAAACATTCTTATGGAGAAAACGGACAAGGAACTCCATGGTTACATATTAATTCAAAAACTTTTTCCAAAAAAAAAACAACCGACCTCCAAAAAAAACACTACAAAGTGAAAAATAACTTTAATTTCGGAAGTCGGTGTCTTGTGTTTTGTATTTTCGTTTTTTGCCACCGACTTCCGAAATTAAATTCACTTTGTAGTGTTTTTTTTGGAGGTCGGTTGTTTTTTTTTTGTAAAAAGTTTTTATTTTTCACTTTTTAGTTGTGGTACCTACCCCACACACATTCGAATAGTACTACCTGCTACCAGTGACAGAAACTTATCATATCATCTACATACTAAGTGGGAAAAAAATACGTATTTTGTAGCTGACTCAAAAACTATCAAAGCAAAGTTAATAAAATTAATATGGGACCAATTCGAGAGCACACCCTTTCAAACAAAAAAATAATTTTCAAAATCGGTCCACAATTGACGGAGAAATCGATGGACATACATAAAAAAAACAAAAAAAAAACATACGCGACGAACATATAACCTCCTCCTTTTTGGAAGTCGGTTAAAAACGGCTTTCTTCAAAGTAAACTTTTCTTTACGCCTTTCCTATTAACTACAATCATGACCTAGAATGGGCACAATTTAACGCCCACCTTCCATTGTCGTTACAAAACAATAAAATGGACAATAACTAGACACATAAAATTAGCTATCATAATAAGGAAATTACAGAAATCTTGGATGAAATGACTCTATCAAACACCGTATACAGCGATTCAATTATTTTATATGGGATTTAGTGTGTATAGACAGTCTTTTGTATTATTGGAATGCATAGGTTTAGGTAGTTAAATAAATGTAGATAAATCGTGAAAAGGCCTTTTATAGATGACACTTTCTTGTTTAAAAATACGATAAAACCAAATTAAATTTATTTTAGATTATACAATAGTTTCCTCTTTTATTAATTAATGTAAAATTTTAGCACGTAGATTTAACTGCTTGAGCACAGTTTTTTAGCTACATTAATTATAATAATGTAATATTTTGTAATCTGTCTATTGTAAAGAGACCAAACTCTAAACGTCAACGAATTATAACGTTACTAAGTTGAAGAGTATAACTGTGACGTAGCATGACAACCGAAGTGACAAGTATTATGTTTAGTCGGTTACTTGACAGCTGTCTCGTCACGTGGTTTTTTTGTTTACCTTTATTTAACCACCTAAACCTATGGAGTATAGTCCTTTGATTATTTTATGTCTATAGATAGAGTGGCGCTGCAAAAGAACTAAAACAAACAAGTCAACTTTGAAATACAATAGACGTGGATATATTTAGTAACCTGTTCCGCTTAGCTATTTCTAAAGAGCCATAAAAAACTCCTGAAATAAATCGACCGAGCGCTGAGTGCAGACTCACTCAGCGCTCGGTGTGGCAACACGCCGTGTTCGAGTTCGCAACAAGTCCATCGTCATCCTGAGGATGCCTCGTTGAGAGGTGAAACACGTGTCGATTTATTTCAGGGGTTTATTATGGCTCTTTAGAAATAGCTAAGCGGAACAGGTTACTAAATATATCCACTTCTATTGTATTTTATAATGGATTTCCGCAAGGTCACGCCTGAATCAATTAACTAAGTCAACTTTGTTATGCTGGTCTGCGAGACAGCTACGTCTTACACTCGCGCCACATCATTTGCTATTCTTGTGATTTTCTAGTGTGCGTGCATTTAGCGGCCAACAGTTGGACGCAATTATTTTCGACGAGTTCACTACTTTTACTGTGTCTATCTAGACATATTTATATCGTTGGCTTACTCATACTTCCGGCTATGGCCCCAAATGATTCATAGATATTATTTTTGTGCTGCAAATCATAAAATGGTAGGTACTGAAATAGTCCATAACAGCAGTATTTCTCGTTGGTTTAGTGATTAGTCTCTAAATAATTTTTTTTTTCTTTCTAAACAGACATTTTCACAAATTGTGTATTTTTATTGCCGCTATAAAAAATTTAAAAAAAAAGTTAACAATTAAAGGGGTATGTATGTAAACCCATACAAGAAACGTGTTTTTTTTCGGCGTTTTTTGCTCGATCTTATTACGGTACGAGTCTAACTCGCACTTGGCCGGTTCTTTAAATTTTTGACGTTCAAAAGTGCCTTTTACTGGTTTAATTGAAATATACTTACAATTTGGCTTTGACTCTTTGAGTCCTCCTTGTATTTTCACATTTTCCAATCTCAGGTCTGATAGAAACAATTCCATATAAGATTGACTTTCTATATCCTTTACAAGAAGTAACTTTGTCTTTAATTCTTATTTTCCGGCACTTAGCGTATTACTACAAACTGAGTGGCTTTCTAAACCAGTTCGGTGGTGGGCATCGATCTTAGTAATTGTGACTTCCTGAAGCAGTCGGCACGCCGCAAATACACCATGAAATGATGTTATAAATCATGTCCAATAAGGTGAACGATGTAGGTCGTGACAGGTACTTAATGATGCGACGAAAATATTCCGCTTGTTGCTGGAATGCTGGCAAGACATGAAGTGGCAAGGTAAGCTTAATTTATTTATTGATGGCTGATGAAGTGATGATTAATTTTATAGTTGTGACTGATGTTATGTTATTGTCTTCGTTTTTTGGAAACTTTTATGGCAGATTTTTAGGGTTCCGTACCTCAAAATAAAAAAACAGAACCCTTATAGGATCACTTCGTTATCCGTCCCTCAGTCTGTGAAGACACATTTTCTCAGAAACGCGTGTATCAAGTTGAAATTAATATCAAATACGTAGATCTATGCTCCTCGGAGCTCTAAAAAAGCGGCCAAGTGCGAGTCGTACTCGCCCATGAAGGGTTCCGTAGCAGCAAGTAACGATAAGTTTACGATTTATGACGTATTAAAAAAAAACTACTTGCTAGATCTCGTTCAAACCAATTTTCGGTGGAAGTTTACATAGTAATGTACATTATATATTTTTTTTAGTTTTATCATTCTCTTATTTTAGAAGTTACAGGGGGGGGGACACACATTTTACCACTTTGGAAGTGTCTCTCGCACAAACTATTCAGTTTAGAAAAAAATGATATTAGAAACCTCAATATCATTTTTAAAGACCTATCCATAGATACCCCACAAGTATGGGATTGATGAAAAAAAAAATTTTGAGTTTCAGTTCTAAGTATGGAGAACTCCAAAATTATTTGTTTTTTTCTATTTTTGTGTGAAAATCTTAATGCGGTTCACAGAATACATCTACTTACCAAATTTCAACAGCATAGCTCTTATAGTTTCGGAAAAAAGTGGCTGTGACATACGGACGGACAGACAGACAGACAGACAGACAGACAGACAGACAGACAGACAGACAGACAGACAGATAGACAGACAGACAGACAGACAGACAGACAGACATGACGAATCTATAAGGGTTCCGTTTTTTAACGGAACCCTAAAAATGAAGCTTCTAAGTCAACGCAATAAAAAAATACGGCCGTTTATGCGACATATTTTGATACTCGCAAATAAATCAAAACCTACAGGGTACCTACTTCCCGTCGACCTAGAATCATGTTTGGCAAGAAGCAAGGTCTCACAGTACTAGTAAAGGAAAAAGTCCAAAAAACGATAATTTTTAGTATCACATAAAACATTTTTTTTTTTTTGCTATTACAATCGGAGAATTGACCGTGACGTATATCGATGTATGGGACAACATGTTTCTCTCTCTATTAAGTTTGTTCTTGGGATAAATTCATCCCAACTACGGAACCCTTTACAAGCCAATTTTTTTTTTTTTCATCTGTCAGTTATCTCAGAATTTTCACCCTTTTCTGCCAGCTTTAACCATCATCTCATATTTCGAAGAATTGAGCAGTTTGTTGGCCAGTCAGATACCAACATTGTTGTTTGACGAATTGATCATGGCATGAGCTAACCTCGTAGTTGGTATTCTGTACAACTCGTTGGATATCTGCAATGTTTTTTAATGAGAAAAGATGGACGTTTTTTCTTGTTTTAGTGACGAGTCATATCAACGTCCCAACGTTATATAAAATGCAATTTCCTTATACAGTGTGAGTCTTTATAATTTGCACATATCGAAATGAGGGAATCTATGGTTAATAATAATATCACTACATAGTATCACTACATAGTATAAAACAAAGTCGCTTTTCTGTCTGTGTGTGTCTCCACAAGGGCGCATAAACTAATTGATTAGCATTCGAAAATATTGTTGCAGCTGCTGAAGATTGTAAAACTATCTTTTCCTTGTATAAATTCAATCTCTTTGTATTGTATAATTGCATATCACATGTGTGAGCACTGTGACCATGTTGTACATTCCATAAAGCTACCATTTACTGGGTACGTCTTTCATTGACTTGAATGTGCTCTGGCAGCTGAGAGTATGTCATGCTCACTCAAATGTCTCGCTGATGGTGGCGTGTGTGTTGGATCATTAAGTTCCCTTCAAAATGGTTGAGCTAAATGGTGCTGATCCATGCGTCATGTTCGTGAACGGGCGCCGTCAGTAGGGACTGGTCATCTCTTAGCTGCCACGGTTTATTTTATTTTAATTTATTTAAATTTTTGAATTGTTATTATATTTTTATTACGGACGCTTTTAACGTGCACGTCTTTCTACATTGTTCTCACATGTATAAATTCAACACGAATGATGTAACCAATATTTTGTAACAATATTTTGATTTAAAAGAGTGTCCGTGGAGTTTCTTGCCTGTTCTTCTCCATAGGTACCTACTACGCTTTGGAATGGGCAACTAGCTTCATTTTTCTGACTGACCGACCCCTTGACAATTCAAAAGTACCTGTAATTGGTTTATTTGAAATAAATGCTTTGAGTTTGAGTTGGAGTTTGAGTCCCTATATCCCTATGTATGCTTAAATCTTTAAAACTACGCAACGGATTTTGATGCGGTTTTTTTTAATTGATAGGGTGATTGAAGAGGAAGGTTTATATGTATAATAACCCGGTTTATACCCGTGCGAAACCGGGGCGGGTCGCTAGTAAAAAATATATTAAAAACGCTAAATATTTTTTATGGAATTTTTAAACAAAACGGTGTAACTTTTAAGCGAAACAAACTCCATAATGGATGGAAGTAATTGCCTAATTACTTTCATCCATTATGGAATTTGTTTAATGCCTGTCCTCAGGAGGACGCCTATCCTCATAAAATAAATATTGTAAAAAAACTACCCTCAATTGAAAATAAACATATTTTTTTTTAAGGAATGTCTACTTTTACAATAATCGTAAAATTTTACCCATTACGTAAACGCCCCCTTAAAAAATAAATATTGATATTGTTTTTTTTTCTGTAGATAAAATTAGGCATAAATTCCCTCATTTCGATATGTGCACATTATAAAGACTTACACTGCATAAGGAAATTGCATTTTATAACGTGCGACTGTATTTTTACACAAAATTCAAATTCAAATTATTTTTTTTCACATAAACCTACAAGTCACTTATGAAACGTCAGAAGCTAGGTGCACGGTTCCAATTGGTCGCTTCCTATGGAGAAGACCCGGCACGAAACTACACAAAAACAGTTTAAAGTATAAGACCCAAGATCCCAGTGACAAATCGGAAAACAATTCGCAACAAACATTCACAAGAGTCAGCCATTCTCTTCCACAAATAACGGATTGGTGACGCTTAGGCATCACAATAATTATATCGACACGATACCCCCCGCGACAGCCATTGTCTCTTACTTGGAACAAAGGCCATGGGAGTGTGGAGTTCATTATGATGCATCGAGCATAAATGATCTACGGAAGTGGGGTGCAATGTCAGTATGTGTTGTTTGTCTTGAATTGGAATACCTGTCTACGAGTACCTGTAAAGATTCAAAACGTAGATATTTAGGGGTTTATTATTTTATAAACGTTGCTTAAAGTCAAGTAATGATTAGCGACTGCTTAACCATACATTTTTGACGTTTGAACGTCACTTGACTCTTGACTTTAATTAAGAAACGTTTAAAGGTAAACCCCAAAGTGTGTTACAATTAAGATTGGTCGATGACACTTCTATTTTGCTGTCTCTCTAAAAAGTGACAAAACAAAAATAATCAGAATAATAATAAAATAAGGTCGCGCGTTTTTTGGATGCGTTTTCGTACGAATTTCACTAGTGCGTATACGTACGAACACGCACGAACGATCCCGACCATCCAAGTACAAAGGGACTACGCAGACTGGGTGCGATTTAGTCCGAAAACAATCCGAACTTTTTGGGATTTGTTCTATCTGACGGTGAAAAATGTATCCAGTGTGTGCACTCAATTCGTACGACCATGGTCGTACGGGTACGCACGAGTGAAATTCGTACGAAAACGCATCCAAAGTGCGCACGGCCTTAGGGTTCTAGAATACCTATGTATTAGAGCTAAAAGCTTATTATTTTATTGCTTATTGACTTCCGTCAGAAACTGCCATGTGCTACTGCATATATGGTGAAGTAACGCTAAACGGATTCCGTTCCCAGTTGTAACTTGTAACAGGAGATTTTGGATGACAGCAATTTGACCTCCAAAGACTTCTCACCAACACATGCCCATTTTACGTTAATACAAATCGAATTCCATCCGATAAAACATGAGGAAGAAGAACGCTCTCTGCTTACATATATACATAATAATAAAATATGTAGTAACGAAAAATGTTTGTCTGTATGCATGTTCCGGATTGCCGCAAAAACAGCTGAACAGATTTGGATGAAATTTGGCACACAGATGGTTTATAACCTGGATTTGTTTTATCTTTTTATTACGGACGCTTCTAACGTGCACGTCTTTTTACATTGTTCTCACATGTATAATTCCAACATGAATGATGTAACCAATATTTTATAACATTTTTTTTTATTTAAAATGACTGTCCGTGGAGTTTCTTGCCCGTTTTTCTCCATAAGTACCTACTACGCTTTGGAATGGGAAGCTTCATATTTCTGACTGACCGACCGTAAATGGTTTAATTGAAATAAATGCTTTGAGTTTGAATTAACACAGAGGGTACTCTTAGGCGATTAACACACGGCACCGCGCACCGCCGCGGAGGTGAGAGATGAGAGCACCCTCGACCGCGCGGTCGGGCGGTGTACGTGTGTTAGGCATCAACGGATTTATTAGAGGTCAATGCGACATGAGATCCGCTTCACCGCCTACCGCGGCGGTACGCGGTGCCGTGTGTTAATCGCCTTAATCCCGGTAGAACGTTCCCGTGGCATATTTTCCGACATCCACGCGGGCCAAGCCGTGGGAAAAAGCTAGTGTACTTACAAGCACGCAAAACGCTTTGCTATACAAGGTGATGAGAACAGTAGGTAGTAAAGAAGATTGTCGGCATTGTATAAGGTTACCCGTAACAATAAACTGCTAGATTTAACGAGCGCAATACTTCAGAATTTCAGATCTAAATTGTGTGCGCTAAGCTGCGCCTACGCACTAATAACTTGGTTCACAAAGCGTGCTTCTGTGTATAATTTTGTTAGATGCGGTACTTGATAATGTATCTGCGGTGTGTTTTCATATTTGGAGTCGTTTTCATATGGTATGGTTAAAAAACGCCACGGTATCGTGAGGCCCATAAAGAAAAGCACTGGTGAAGATTATTATTAGTTTCACAGAAAAATGCTGAGACTTTATTATTTTTGATATTTGTGTATTTTCTCTTGACTCTAGAAAGAAAGAAAAAATTGGTTTAAGATCTGAGAAGCCTGAAAGCTTTTCCAAGTTTCTTTTTACATTGCAGGTTCTCAGGACTATCAAAGTTCTAATGTTTGCCACCTTTTATAATAAAAAAAAACTAATTGTAATGAATGATTCAAAAGAGGAACCATATTGAATTGTAAATTCGAAAAACCAAGAGACCAAGACATCATCACATAATGCCTATAATAATAACACGAACAATGGGTTGACCTCGACACGTAAACCGACATCCGCGAAGCTTTACGTTTTATTGTGAACCAATTTGAGCTGAATTTGATTGAGACATCTTCCATTGTTATTTTTTGTAAGACGAGATTTCAGATATTTTTGAAAAGTGGTTTTTGTTGCATCAATTTCCGTTGGGTAATTATGTGGAGATAACTTAATTCCAGACTGATTGGATCATGCGCAATGGTAACTAAGATACGTGATTAATCATTTATAGAATCGTGAAAAAGATTTTATAAGCATAAAAATAAATTATCGAAATTAATTATTTTTAATACTACTAAAGTTATGCATGGCGCTATTTATACACGGATGACGGAATCATTTAATATTCTGTGCCACCAGTATCGAACTACATCATCAATCACTGACACAACTGGTTCTATGAATTTAAAAGTAAAAGTAAACAGGACCATAGACAAGGCAATAAAAAAACCGCGCAAATCATGTTCGAAAAATAGAATAAAACTTTACGTAAAACCACAGATGGTAAAACTGACATCCTGCCTTGAAATCAAGATCGAGTTGTTATAAATCTTTCACTTGTGCGTCGATTATTATCGTAAGTTGGTAAGTAAGGATGTGATTACATGATGCGGTGGCGATGGCGAGGTGTCGGCACGCGGATGGTCATTCAACCTGTAATGGAATGTCAGCGATTGTTCCCAACACCTGATCGCAGATCGCACATAATTGTCGTAACTTATCGGTGCACTATTGTTAGGTGGAAAGTTATAAACAGTAACTTTGTGGTTATTTTATAGATCTTTATTTTGAATAGGTAAATGTTGAGACGTTGTTTAGCATAGACTGCTTTCTATATGGTATGTCGTATCATAATTATCATCACTCAGCCGAAAGACGTCCAGTGCTGAACATATGGCGTCCTCTAGTCATATGGTTGATCGTAAAATTTAATTCATTTGATTCAAACTACAAATGAGGGAAATGGGAAAGATACTAAGTATGTATAAGAATCATTATCTACCTAAATCCTCATAATTACAAATCAAACTCAAACTCAAAGCATTTATTTCAATTAAACCATTTACAGGCACTTTTGAATTGTCAAAGAATCGGTCAGTTAGTCGGAAAGTTGAAGCTTGTTGCCCATTCCAAAACGTAGATCTCTTTGGAGAAGAACGGACAAGAAACTCCAAGGGCACTCTTTTAAATATAGATATTACAAAATCCTGGGTACATTACTCTTGTTGCTTCTATAATGTGAAAATAGTTTTCCTAACTAACTAGTCAAAGTAACTAAGTAATCTTTTGTTACTTATAGAGATATAGAAATAGATGTCAAGCGACACATCCTGCAATTAGCGATTGGAATGCTACTCGCTTCCAAAGGGAAAGTGCGTGATGATATGTGATATGTGGCGGTATCGACCATAGACAGCTACAAATAAGGACATTTCCTTTTACAAGTTTTACACCTAGTGGCTGGGGTTACACCACTGTATTGAGAAAATAATTACATAGGTACGGGAGTGGGCTTGAATAAGACATAAATAAGGACTTCTATATCGCGGTACATCAACTTGGTTTTTTATTCACTATTACCTTAATCATTTTCATTTTTTTTTTGGTAGGGCATCTCGTAGTTGACCTCTGAGATCATGACTACTTAACCGGGCTTTCCTGCACGCGTAGCATGAACACCGTAGAAACGAGTTTTGTCGACGGAAGAATCGACAAAATGACAGATAAACAATCACTATCTGTCATTTTGTCTATTCTTCCGTCGACAAAACTCGTTTCTACGGTGGTCATGCTACGCGTGCTGTGGGTGCCTTGAGCTACTACACTTAAAACCTCCAGCCAGGGGTTATTCAACTATGCTAATTAAAACTAGGTGAACGCTCGCTAAGGGCACCCCCTGTGGGGTACGAACCTCGGCTTAGGGTGTCAACCGGAGGGAGGACATCAAGGATGGGACGGGCTGGAATCATTTTCATCTTATAATGTTTTTATATAGATCGTATTTTAGCACTTCATGGTTCAGACCTTAGGAATATGGCACGTTTATTCCAATACACATTTTGAATTTTTTCGAGATACTTGAGCTTGAAAGTCGAAGTTGAAAGTTGAAAATTATACTCGCGTGTTTTTTTAAAATGTATTTTTTCTACAGTGATATTTGTCAAGACATCCAATAAAAGGTAACTATACACCGTGACATTTTAGTCGTCTTACAAAAGCAGCCCACTTCATGTTTCCAATGACTACTAAACATTCATTTTTTTAATTGATATAATGTAACAATTTTGTAATTGCTAAATAATAAATTAAGTTGTAGCAAATGAAAATGGCTGAAAGGTAGGTTAGGTTAGAACTGTGACCTCATAATACACCGCACGAGCCGAGTGAGCGAAGCGAGCGGTGCCGCGGCAGCGGCCGGCGAGTGCCAGGGTCCATTTAGGCAAGTTTAACCAACTGCTACCGGCCGCACCTAGTTGTAACCGGCTAAAACTAGGTGTAGCCGCACTTCGGGTTTTAGCCGTAACATATTATATATATCGCAGCCATCTGGTTAAATTAGCCAGCTAATTAGACGCCTAGACCGTTCATTAAACGTTCATTCATTAAATCCAATTAAATACCTGAAGAACAACTAGCCAAGTCATTGAACGCAACTTTTAACCAGATGGCTGAATGTCGTGTAGTCATTTAGTTAAACTGGGTGAAATAGGTTAGGTTAGAACTGTGACAAACCGCGCGCGAGCCGAACGGTGCCGCGGTAGCGACCGGCGAGCGCTATTTACAAGTTGCTCGTAGAATATTTTTCGCCATTTGAATCACTTGGCTGAGTCTTGGGCAGTCATTTTCAAAGGGCTGACTTTCAGTAAGCCAAGTTGTTAAACGTAGAATGATTCTAGTTCAATTCACTATCGGCTTAGGCATCCAATTGGATGCTGGCGTTTAATGAACGGCCTAGACGTTCGAACGAATTAGCTGGTTTATTCAACCATATGATTGCGACATATTTAGACAAATGGTGGATATAGAAGAGCAAAACCAAGAAATGCATAAAATCACACACATTCCTTTATCATACAAACTATCTTAATTATATCAATATAACTTATCCAAGCTAAACGTATGCATTTGTGTCTCATAAATCATAATATTTCGTAACGAAAGTATTTAAATATGATAATATAAAACCATGAATGTAAGTATTTACATACTAATTGATACAACGCTTTATATCAAACGATATTATGTAAGTTAATGACAAATTGGGTTATGTCAAACATATATATATTTTTAGATAAATAAATGGCTTTATCAACAGTTAGTTTAGTTCCTCCCTATTTTTTATTCATGTTTATAGCCAGTTTGTTTGTCATATTTCTAATTTAGAGATAAATCACTGTAAATCTTACATTAGGTACTTATGTTTTAACTTTTATTTGTACGTTCTAGAGAAAGCTTAACTTTTAATATATTATGAGTAAGTATTAAATATTAATCAAGCTTACGAAAAAAACGACAACAACATTTTGCCAAAGAATTTTGTTAAACTACATCTTGATGTTTGGTTTGCCGGTTGCTTAACTTCCGGTGCTTTGTCCATTAGATATGTCCGGTTTTTTTTACCATGTAGGTACGTTACATGCTTACACAACACATAAGAACCTCGGTTCATGATAAGGTATGAAGGAATTTTAATTAAAAAGAATATCTTGTTAAAATTGCTCATAAAAAATAATTTTAGCGTAAACTACATTTCAGAATTCCCAACATCTGTAGTGTAATGTATTAATGAATATTCACATACACAGCGGCGCGGGCGCAGCGTTTTGTCTGCCTCTAATGGCTAGCGGTTATTTGGTTTGGACCACTATTTGAACGGTACATAGCACGGTGAAGCTGTAGAGCACAGACTGTCCAAATAACTGGGAGGCTTACGCCCGCGCATCCATCAAATTCAGATTAAAGCACGAAAGGCGACTGACTAAGAATCTGCGTTGGAAACTGATACGAGTTTTTTTGGTAGTTATCTGTAAGTAGTAGGTACTTCAGAAAGTAATATAGTTTTAATTTAAACTTACACATGCACGATATATTTGGAACGTGCAAAGTAAGATCTCTTCTCATAAATTGATCGGGTATTGAAATTTACTGAAAGTCTATGTATAGGAATGAAAAAATAAAACTTACAAGGGAGTAATGTCGCTTTGCTAACATTATAATTGCATAATAAGTAGGTACCTATCTATGCGCTCAATATGTTAAATTTATTTCCACTCCGTGACTTCGATGTACAAACATAACGGTAAAGGCAAAATAACGTCTCAAGGATCGATTCTTCGAAAAAGTCCGAGAACACATTCGGAATGAAAAGCAAACACTTACTCAAAACTGGAACCATCCGTTCGCCTGTCCGTCCGTCCGTATCACCATCCGTAATCCGTATAAAAGTTTCATTGACATTTCACATAACGCGTGGGGTTTTAAAGACGGGTATAAGTAAGTAAACTTGTTTGCAGTAATCCTGACCCAGTAAAAATACAGTTATTTCGCTCCCCGGTGCGTCGTTTCTGCCTGCGCCGGATTCACACATCGGATGGTGAAAACAGAACCTGAAGTTTGCTTGGCACGTGAATAGCTTTGTGTGAACGGCAGCATAGAATGCATTTGTTAATTTTCGAATGATTTTATTGGTTGTTTTTGTTTGATTTTTTTGTTCTTTATTATCTAAGTACTTGAAGGCTAAGCAATGACAGCCGCACGGGTCGATCTATCAGGTTAAACTACGCTTGCCGCGGTTGGTCCGTGGATGGGTGACAATCTTTACATACCAAGACCCCTCTGTGCCTCGGAAAGCACGTTAAGCCGTTGGTCCCGGCTGTCATTTGTAGATTTTTGACAGTTGTTACGGGTAGTTAGAAGCCCGAAAGTTTTACAACCAGTCTTACCAAGAGGTATCGTATTACCCAGTAACTGGGTTGTGGAGGTCCGATAGGCAGTCGCTGCATGTAAAATACTGGTATTCAGCTGCATCCGGTTAGACTGGAAGCGGACCCCAACATAGTTGGGAAAAGGCTAGGCAGATAATATTATCTAAGTACTTGGATAAAGGAATTAAACAATAGTCTCTTTTCCAACCTCGAAGGAAAAATAACCGACCAGCCGAACGATACGGATACAGTCATAGATTTAGTATAAGTATACTACACAAATCTATGGACGCAGTCACCATCATAAACCCTAATCAAACTCCAAAGTATGTTTTCATAAAGAAAGTTGTGTAGATGAATACAAGCAGGAAGCTTTTATTCAACATTTCCATTAGTCACACGACAATATTGTTAAGGCCTCATAAAATGTCTAAACTGGAAAATACAACCTAACGACATAACCTAAAAAGAAAACGCAAACGGGACACAGCATAAAGTGAACATTTTCATCGCAGACAACCAGAGACAAAAGACGTGGAATGCAAACGGTTAATAAAATGGCCAATAACTTAAAGTGATTAATGTTTTAGAACGCGCACTGAAAGCGGTAACGGTGCAGTTAGTCTAATAGAATTACGGAGACTGGCAACACATAAACTTGGAATCTCCATTCACTGGCTAAATGCTCTTTATTTTGGAGTAAAGAAACAATTTATCTAGAATAGGTACATTGCAATTCAATATTTGCCCATTTGACGTGTAGTTTCGCTAATACTTATTTTCAAAACGGATTTTATAAAACGATGTCATTGCGGACACCGATAAAATTAGAGACGGATCATGCCTCATTAGATGATTTTAGTTTGTTGATTGCCAACACCATTCTGAGTATTTGGCAATAATAATTAGAAAATCTGAAAAGATTCCAGTTAGTTTCAGTAAATAGAGATTATAGAGACTTTTTGCAATGTTAAAAAACAACCGACCTCCAAAAAAACACTACAAAGTGAAAAATAACTTTAATTTCGGAAGTCGGTGTCTTGTGTTTTGTATTTTCGTTTTTTGCCACCGACTTCCGAAATTAAAGTTATTTTTCACTTTGTAGTGTTTTTTTTGGAGGTCGGTTGTTTTTTTTTTTTGTAAAAAGTTTTTATTTTTCACTTTTTAGTTGTGGTACCTACCCCACACACATTCGAATACCACTACCTGCTACCAGTGACAGAAACTTATCATATCATCTACATACTAAGTGGGAAAAAAATACGTATTTTGTAGCTAACTCAAAAACGATCAAAGCAAAGTTAATAAAATTTATATGGGACCAATTTGAGAGCACACCCTTTCAAACAAAAAAATAATTTTCAAAATCGGTCCACAATTGACGGAGAAATCGGTGGACAAAAAAAAAACAAACATACGCGACGAACATATAACCTTCTCCTTTTTGGAAGTCGGTTAAAAAGATATCACTCATCTAATCAATTCCAAAACTTCATTTGTTTTCCATATATACTTCATTCCTTGGTAACTTCTGGTTTTTTGGCTCGATCAGCCAGTTTATAATGGGCATATTTCACTACAAAATATATCAGTAAACAACCCATAATATCCCTAGATCACTAGCATTTCAATACGTCCTACGCTTGGTGTCGAAACCAACTCGTTTATGAATGGCGCGCGTCCTTGCGCGCACGCAGGTGACTGCCCTTGCAGTAAACATGCGACTACAGACCCAATAACATGTGCAGCTGTCAAGCGCTCTCTTGCTTTTGTTTTAATAGCTGTGTGCAGCTGCTTGATCTTCAACTGTGGGAGCTGCTGCAGTTTTAAATTACAAGGATGCATTTCATTTATTATTTACATATTTATTTATTTAATACTTCAAGCACACAAATGTACAGAGGCGGACTTAATGCCAAAGGCATTTTCCACCAGTCAACCTTTGGGTGATGCAGAGACAAACAGCGAATAGCGAGAATTGAGGAATAAATATTTATTTAAATATAAAGATATACATAAATATACATTTCCAATTAGTCGCAGGAGTTGCATAAAAAAGACGATAAATTAATGAGAAAATAACTACCATAAAAGTTTACACTGCTCAACCTATACAAAACTGTGGTTGTTTCTAGAAAGTCTCTGATCAGTATGCTAACAAATCTTATGTTAATAGCTCTAGGGTGATATGCCTAATTAATGTGCCATGTGCATCTCCAGACCTCCTATGATGCTGCCAGTAATCGCTTCAATTACCTTCTCTTTGAATTATATCCTTGAAAAACTACCAAAATTTGGTAGAGTCCGCAAAAATAAAAACAAATATGGCGGTCATAGTCAAGCTATAAGTATATGAAAAGCGGTTTATCTCTCTGCTAGCAAACATACCAAGAACTGTAAGTTTTCCAATACACAAATACAATTACATTACTGCAAAAACATTATTTTCATACTTTCTTTTGTATCCACATCGCAAAGATGATAGATGAGCATATTCATAATAATATTATAACGGACTGAACATAGACCATGTGATCACTTCTCATGGCGTGACAAAGGAATAACGTATTTCAGAACAAAAAGGCCCTCGTATTGTTTATAAATAAATATAGAAGAAAAAGGACCTCGTTTTGTTTATAATTAAATATCGGTAGCTAGTAGATACAACTGCGCGGTTGAACTAGCATAAGTAGGTAGGCCTGTATTACAGGCCCTATTTTTACAGACACTATTTTTATATTTACATTTTTTATTTTTTTATATTTACAGACACTATTTTTTTTTTAAATTGTGTTCTTTCAGGTAGATTATTAAAAAATATTGGACATGTATTTTTCTTTTTTACGTAATCTAAAGATTACGGCAATACATGGAGTTAAAATGTGCCATGACGTTTTTTTTTTTTAACTATTGCCTTTCGCAGTAATTGACCTCTAAGGTCTTGGCTGCTTAACTGGATTTTTCCTGTGGTGGCCTTAGGCTTCTACACTTAGAGCCTGCAGCCAGGAAAGCTTTTAAACTATACTAAATTAAAATTAAGCGAGTGCTCGTTAAGGGCACCTCCTGTGGGGTACGAACCTCGGCTTAGGGCATAGCTGGGGGGAGGACAGCAAGAAGGGACAGGCTGGATCAAACTTAGATTTTCATCATGATTATTATGCGGGGTATTTAAAGCTACGTGCTCAGCTGCAACAACTGCTGGCACCTCGTTTTCGAGCAAGGGTCGGGGGGGTTTCATTGACTCGGGGACGCGGTCGCGATCGCAAAGGACTTCGGCGGCGAGGTCGGAATGACGAGAGGCGTCTGTTCTTGTGCACTGTACTGGTGGCCCTATTCTGCTCCTGAAGGAGTGTAATAGGGTCATCTGGGTCGGAAAGAATATGCCTCGGTCGGCGAATCTGACTGATGTGCCATGACGTCACGAGTATGGAGATTTTATACTTGCTTGTGACATAGCAACCCCCACTCCCCAACTTTAATGCGTTTTATCTAAGTAATTTTTTATTAATATGATAAAGCAAAAAATATGTGTCTAATATTTTTTTATTATCTGACTGACGGACTAAATAGAGTTTCTTTTTTTTACCCAGGCATCATCCCTATTTGTATGCAAATGATCTTTCGAAACCAAAAGATCATGAGTGCTGAGATCAGAGAGAAGACCCAAGGTTGACCGATCGACGATCGATTAGATTCAGATTCATCTAACGAAGAACAATTCCGCTCATAAAACAACAGAGGTAAATATCAGGCTACTGCTGGGTTTGTAAGCTGTTTCAAAAAGTAGTATTTCTTCTGGACCTCTACCTTCCGCATCCGACGTAGGTACTGGACCCAGTGCACTTCAGATCATTAGTACAATAGATCGCACTTCGGAGGCGAGCTCAAAGTAGAAGAGAGAAAGTAAGTAAGTACAGCGTTTTAATAGAATGCGCAGCCAGCTGGTTTTGTTACCGACATGCAGTCTTACTGTACCTACATCTGTATAGGATAAATGAGAAGTAGTCCACTTAGAGCACCCGTCCGAATAGCACCTGCAACTCAGCAGCCTACTGCTGGGATGTATTTGTTTTACAGGACGTTATTAAATGAAAGATATCGATAAAAATCACTACTAGAATGTTTATTAATTACACATATAACGTACATACGAAATTTGTTTTATTGATATCTTTCATTAAATAACGTCTTTTAAAACAAATACTTCCCAGCAGTAGGCTGCCGAGTCGCAGGTGCTATTTGGACGGGTGCTCTATATAAATGGACTAATTCATAAATGACGATTCCCAATTTTTCAATTCTTCTAGATACTATGCTTAATCCTGCATGTGATCTTTAATATCAATGCACCTGAGTTTTATTCATGAACACTATTTAATTAATAAAGGTTTAATTATAGTTTTGTCATAACGCTTTCGATTTAGCGACCCTAACCTACTTAGAGTAAGTATATTTTTCTCTAAAAAGAGAAGTGGCTAAAGCCACCTAGTTTCTAAACAGGAATCAAACTTCCCTGGTCCCGCGACAGGTGCGCGGGAGCATCTGCTGTTCCGCACAAGTTTTTATATCGAACACGTTTTATAATAACCGGCGGGCGGCGGCGTGCGGCGTGTTAAACCAGGATTGTTAGCCCACGTTCGCACGGATGTAAAAATATCGCGATGGGATTTTATAGTGCCCAGGATTTTCAACTTTCGGTGTTAAGCTGAGCGTTGAGAATTCAACAGAGTGCATCCCAGTCCCAGCGTGTCGAAAAAATACACTGTTGGATTTTCAACTCTCGGTGTTGAGCAGAGCGTTGAAAATCCAGTGTGCGAAAAAATCCCGCCGCGATATTTTTACGTCCGTGCGTACGTCGGCTTAGTCTTTGTTGGAGGTTTTGGTAAAGCTTTTAAATAAAGCCTTTGACGTCGACATCAATTTTTAAAATGACATAACATCACGCCTGTAATCTCCGAAGGGATAAGTAGAGGTGTAGATATCCTATAGTAACAACCACATTTCGCCAGTTATGTTTAAGTTCCATGTAATAGAGGGCGAGCCTATTGCCACCAACCGGGCACAAATCCAGACTCCGGTCTGCTACTGAGAAATTCTAGATGGAAAAACCCAATAACACTTTACCCGGCCCGGGAATCGAACCCTCAATCGAGGACTTCATGCTCAGCAGTAGCGCTTGCGACCACTAGACCAACGAGGCAGTTACAATTTTATAAAGTCCCGTCTAAATCGGTCCGTTTAATATTCTTTGATGATTAGGTACTCTGAAACAAGAGCAGTATCACAAAAATAAAAACACAAAGTGACGTTTCTGTCATATCGTGTACACTCTCAACCGTGACTGATTGACGTGGGTGACAGCTACCTGACAATAATACATACAACAGACAAGCCAACTAAACGATGTTTACTTTCTACTACTGTTTGTAATTAAACTAATTAGTAAACATGTGTAGTTACACTTGTTATATTGACCAGTTTGACAACAGTCTGCAGGGTGTCGGCACTACAAATCAGTATCACTTGCACTTCACGTAGCTATGACCATATATTTAATTTATTTGTTTTCAAAATTGACATTTACTACTTTGTTCATATGTAATCTAATACTTTATCCAATAACTTTTATTACTGAAATTTAAATATTTGTACGCCACTAAGGCCAAACATGACCGATCTTAAACTATAATGTAATTTAATAATTTGCATGCTCTGTATGTGTAGTCATGTTTCCACAAATAAATAATGTTGAATCTTGCAAGTTAGTAGTTAGACGAAGTCTTGATATATCTATTTTATGAATTCGTTATTGTCTTATTGATGAACACACTAGAGTATCGAAGTTTCTATAGGTACTCCATTTATTTTGACATTACAAAAATAACGGTTATCATATCACCCTTTCGTTATTTCGGTATAAACGTATAATAAACTCTGTTATTTCACAATACATACACAGCAATGTAATCTATTTGTCATTTCCATTAAAAAAATAACTCTAAAGGGAAGTTATTTCAACAATATTACACAATAACTGTCGTAATTTTTTTAATGCCGTTATTTAATATTATATATAAACCGTTATTTTTATAATAAATGGAGTATAGTATTTCAATATGCACCCATCTGCTTTAATTATAAATGATAAATGATTTTATTTCCGTAAGTAGGTGTGAACGAACACTTTTACACGTCAATCATATTTTAAAAACTAGATGAGATCGGCGTTTCCTATCTGACTACTATAAGAGGAAAGAAACAAACTCAGAGGTCAGTCTTTTTTATATGTAGAGGTATATGAGGAACAGGGTGGAAAGTTCACTCATTCTTTATAGAAAAGGGAGGATCCTCCGACCAGACGGGTGTCGTGTCTGGCGGGCAACTGCCCGCAGATTGATATCGGGTAGTTATAGCAGAGTTCGCGCGTTCAGCATATATATATGTCATCTTAGAATTAATCATTTCATGAAATGATCGACTATTTCATGAAATGGTTGTGTTTCATGAAATGGCCAGCTAAAATTGACCATATCGTTCGTTCAAACGTCAACGTTTAATGATATGTCAGTTGACGTTTGGCCATATCATTAAGTAGGATACCCGTGCAAATATTACTGGCATTCATTAACTTTAAGTAATCTGGGTCAGTGGATAAATAAAACATTTTAAATAGCTTTCATTGCAGAAGAAAAATAATGATTAATAAGATTTGAATAGTTAAATACTAACCTGTGAAATACGTTCCAAACTCCATGGTTTTTTAAGATTGCGCTCGTTTTTCGAGTGAATTTCATAAAAGTCACGTAGCTTGGTATAATAACGATACTTCACTGCACTTTTATCTTCTATTTGCATATTTATAATTCCCTTTCCGCCACCATGATGCACAACAAAAACAAAGCGACATCAACGCCTCTGCCGGTGGATAATCTTAACTATTTTACGATATGATCACTAATGTTTGGCCACATCATGAAATAGTCGTGCGTTTAACTGTTCATATCGTCAAACGTTGAGTATTCAATGATCTGGCCAGACCACATCATGGTGTGGCCAGAGATCGATGTTCTATTTCATAAAATGCAACCATAAAATGATCGACCATTTCATGAAATGATCAATTCTAAGATCTGGCCACGACATATATACTATTTATGCTGAACGCGCGGTAAACGCTGCTTGCACGATGTAGGATTTCGCGTGACGTCAGTGTGATGCGTAGTTCGTATGTGGCAATGTAGATGCCACCACAGTCCAGACGTTATCTTGATCAGATCAAGTGACCAATGATTACAGAAGAATCAGATTGAACTAATCGGCTACAACTACTTTTTGAAAGAAGCAGTGCTTGTTGAATACTTACAATTTTTGAAGAGAAAACTTCTTCCCCTTGACTGTCACGAGCTCTCCTGGAGATCGATAACAATTAAAATTCTATTGTGTCTCATTAATGACAGTTGATAGCATTTTTGAGATGGAAAAAAACAATTGAACTCGCGACACTGTTACCGAAACCAGCTTTTGACCATTAAAAAGACATCAACGCGCGATACATTTTCTTAAGGATTAATGACATTCCAAACATAGAGACATTACAACGACATGATTGACATTTCCCTTTTTTTACCGACTTCAAAAAGAAAAGTATTTCCTGCACAATAAAATTGTTCAAGTTTTCGCTTCTGTCGGCACTCCCGGAGTGCCACTGTTTATTTTTATTGTTATGTTAGTCTTTTGTTATCTCTGATAGGATCAGCAAACGCGTACCTATTAAAGCAAACGGATACAGTTTCAATAAAATATCCTAACCCAGTTAAACGACTTCCAACGGAAGCTACAGAGTGGTCTGATTATTCTTAGAACTATGTCGTTTATTTATTTATTTACTTATTTAATACTTCAAGCACAGAAATGTACAGAGGCGGACTTAATGCCACAGGCATTTTCTACCAGTCAACCTTTGGGTGATGCAGAGACAAACGAAAATGGAGGAAAAAAATAACTCAAATATAAGGATACACATATACTTATTACAAACTATAAATATAATATATAGGCCTAATTACATATATAAAATAAGTACAAATAAATACACATAAATACATAGGTATACATATTAATTACGCCGAAAAAGTGGTAAAATAAAATTATGAAAACCATTTTTTTTAGGATACCTCCCCTACACGTAAAGTGGAGATGTTTTTTTTTATCCCATGGTGTGGGGTATCATTGGGAAGGTCCTTTTAATACATTGTGAGTTTGTGAAAACCATTTTTGGATTCAGGGATTTGTTTGCGAAATATTAAGCTTTAAAGTGCTAATAGAGTCAAGTTTCCCCCTCCTCCTGCCAACTAAATGATTGGTTTTGGATGTGTGAAAAAAATCAAAGTTTATATAACAAATTAAAAGGAGAACTATCACAGCTAAGTAGGCTCTACAAGTTAACGAGTAATAATCGACCAATTTAACTTTGCAGTTGCAAAAACATGTTTTCTCATACATGCCGTATGGGAAAACATGGTTATCAACTACAAAGTTACCTAAGTTGTTTTTGGGATAAATTCATCCCAACTACGGAACCCTTCATTGTGCGTAGTCTGACACGCACTTGGCCGTTTTTACATGGATACTTCATACAACCTTTCAAGTAAACCTAATAAAGGACTACAGGCATTCGAAATCTACCAGCAAGCGCAGCATGACACCATAGAAACGGGTTTTCTACGGGTTTTGTCGACGGAAGAATAGATAAAATGACAGATAGTGAATGTTTATCTGTCATTTTGTCTATTCTTCCGTCGACAAAATCCGTTTCTATTGTGGTCATGCTAAGCGTGCTGGGTATCTTTTTTCATTTATGTATATATTTTGAACTTCTTTTAACTGCCTCGGATCGTTGGTCTTGTGGTCGCACGCGTTACTGCAGAGCATGAAGTCTTAGATTCGATTCCCAGGTCGGGCAAAGTGTAATTTGTTTGCCATCTGGAATTTCTCAGTAGCAGCCCGGGGTGTGGATTTGTGCCCGGATGATGGCAACAGGTTGGCCACAATAGAAACGGGTTTTGTCGACGGAAGAATAGACGAAATGACAGATTGTGATTGTTTATCTGACATTTGGCTATTCTTCCGTCGACAAAACCCGTTTCTATTGTGGTCATGTTTAGCATACTGGTTGTTGGGGGATGATTGAAAATGGACAAAAATATAATTTTAACAATTTATTTAGGATAGCCTTCGGATACAATTTTATTTTATATTAGACACGCGCACCCGGTCCTTGCTGACATTTTCTTCGAATCATCGCGGCATAGATAAAACACTTAATGGCGGCGGAGGTTCGTTGGTTCGCTCGCCATGCGCGTGTACACTGGTTGTAATAACATTAACATTTAGACAGCAACACTTGAGATTCCACATACAAGTGTGATGATTAGAGCAGTTCATTAATGAGCCTGACATACTTACATTAAACTATCAATTAGATCAATCTTAATTTAATCCCAATCAATCATAACGCCTAGAGCAAAATAACAGCATTCCAAAGCGAATCGAAAGTTTACTCTCATTAAATTAAGAAACTAACGGCCCTTACTGCCATAACTTATAAAAGTTAATCATCGCAACCTACTTTTACTTTAACTAAGTATACGATAACTCGTTCATCAACAACAGGCAACCATAAACAAGTAAATTGATGTCTATGGAAGCTTCCGTGCTCTGTTTCCGTATTTTACATAATATTACATCATGTTTATAATTTTTGACAGTCAAGATGTAATCGAGTGTACCCATTGTAAAATGATGTAACAATTTTAATGAATAGGCTATGTTTTATGTAATGAAATGTCACATTAACTTTACGTTGGTAACGATGGAGTAAATGGCATGTGAACATGTTGCTCGATTACGTGCTGCATGTCATTTGTCTTGTTTATGTCAGAGCAGGTGATAAAACTTGGCCCTCGTGTTCATCATAAAGTTGCCGACGACATTATGTCATGTAATTATGTAAAATGTCGTCTCAACTGTTTATAAGCCGACAAACTTGAAGCTATTATTATGTATCAAGTTTCATCCTAACTATCCTTAATATTATAAATGCGAAAATAAGTTTGTTTGTTACGCCTTCACGCTAAAACGGCTGAACGGATTTGGATGAAATTTGGCACATATATAGATGATGCCCTGGAAAAGAACATAGGATACTTTTTTTTTCCCACGTGATCGAGACTTATGCGGGTGAAACCGCGGGGCGCAGCTAGTTAGGTATAAAATCTGGGTAGTACGTTCCCGTGGGATATTTTCCGACATCCACGCGGGCGAAGCCGCGGGCAAAAGCTAGTTATATTATAAATGCAAAAGTGAGGTTGTTTGTTTAATACGCTTTCACGCTACAACGGCTGAACGGATTTGGATGAAATTTGGTACACAGATAGTTTATAAGCTGGATTAACACATAGGATACTTTTTATCGCGATATTCCCACGAAATTGTAACTTATGCAGATGAAACCGTGGGGCGCTGCTAGTTTAGGTGTAATACACATAAACCTTCTTCCGCTTCTATTTATTATTTATATAAACGACATTAAGAAATGCTTTAAAAACTCCAAATTCTTGATGTACGCTGATGACTTAAAGGCGTTTCAAGCGGTGCGTACTATGGACGACTGCCAGTCATTTCAGGAGGATCTAGATAGACTAACTGCCTACTGCATTGTCAACAAGTTGCATCTTAGTATCCCCAAGTGTAACTATATACACTTTACTAAGAATAATTTTATCTTAAATTTCAATTACCACCTTAACTGTGTCCCCTTAAATAATATTTCTGTAGTAAAGGATCTAGGTATTCTCTTTGATGCAAAACTGTCCTTGAACCAGCATACTGAAGCCATAATCAATCGTGCTTTTAAAATGTATGGATTTGTGATGAGATCTTCAACAGAATTTAAGCGTACCTCAACATATCTCTATCTGTATAAGACGCTCATTCGCTCTCAGTTAGAATATGCGGTCCCTATTTGGAACCCCTTCTACCAAAAGTACGTAGTTGGAATAGAAAGAGTCCAGCGCAAGTACCTCCGTGCTATGTACTACAGATGTCAGGGGGCTAAGACTTATCTGTCATACTCCCAACTTCTGGATAAGTACAAGCTCATCAGCTTGGAGAACCGGCGCAAATACCTGGAGGCCAACGTGCTTTATGATATTGTTCACAATAATTTTGATGCCATTGATCTGACGAGTAAGCTTTGCTATTCTGTCCCCCGAACAGTTCACGCGCGTCAGGTTCGTGCACGTACTCTGTTCGCGCTAAGCTCTTGTCGTACGAACTCTGGCTTACGCTGCCCTATTCATAGAATGTTGGAATCCTATAATTCAAATTTTATTGATATTGATATATTTGCATGTTCAAAATATAAATTTAAATCTAATATTATAACATTTTTATCATAATTGAATCTTATTATTTATTTATTGTTTAATTTAATTTTAGTAAATGAAATTGTTTCTCATATAATTTGATTTTGTAGCTATAGCTAGCTTTATGTAACTTATTTATTTAATAAAAAATTATTTGTTGATTCTGGTAATGCTCGTCTAGTGGCAACCACTGATTTTAAATATGTTTTACCTGCGGATAATGCAGTGGACTGCAACATTGTCACCAAAAAGTTATGTTAACCCTTAGTATTATTATATGTTGTAGTTGTTTATTATCCCTTAATAAATAAAATAAAATAAAACCTTCCAGAATAAATTATTTAAATGATGGCGAAAACTGCATAAAAAAAATAAGAAAAACGAATAAACTTATTTTTCTTTATTTTTAAGAACAACGCGGTCACACAGACAGACACGAACACGAGAATGTATTTTATAATAATATGTAAGAATAGATACAAAAGTAGTAGAAGAAGCCCAAAAAGTCTGACAACCAGTCTTACCAAGGGGTATCGTGTTACCTAGTCACTAGGTTGTGGAGGTCAGATAGGCAGTCGCTCCATGTAAAATACTGGTATTCAGCTGCATCCGGTTAGACTGGAAGCCGACCCCAACATAGTTGGGAAAAGGCTAGGCAGATGATGAGATACAAAAGTGAAAAAAAAACTACAAGTTTTATTATTTAATTTAAACTCGCCACGTAGTACAGCGCGTTGATGTCTTTTGTTCTACACATTGAATTTGATACAAAAAATCCTTAGTTCTCTCGGATTCGAGTAACAGTATATTATAAACATAGGTAACGAATATGATATAGTTAGTTAAGGAGCCGGAGCCGCGGAGCGTGAACCGTGACGCCTCTGGACGTCGACCCAGTAGCCACCGCCGAATTTATACCATTCTGTTATCTCGACTTACATGAATTTTGGGGGAATTTGATTCGGTAGTTACTTAGAAGAATATTCAAAGAAAAGCTACTATAATATGTACGGGGAACTAACTGGTACGGTATCCTGTTGGGCATTTCACTCATCGCTTCATCGCTGACGCATCGCTTTTAGTGATAAGATCGCCCATTGGTGCTGATTCCCTTGTTCACAAACTAAACTAAATTAAAGTTCAGTGCATCTTTTTCTTTGTATTTCATTAAGAAAAGGACAGAAGATAAATTTTAGTTTAGTCCTGTCAAATTAATCAGCGCCTGTCACTCCATACAAGTTTAGACGTGATTAAAAACTTGCCGACTAAAATTACGTCAATTTACGTCAAGCGCTGATTAATTTGACAGGACTAAACTAAATTTATCTTCTGTCCTTTTCTTAATGAAATAGAAAGAAAAAGATGCATTGAACTTAAATTTAGTTTAGTTTGTTAACAAGAAAATCGGCACCAGTGTGTCACCCAATGTAAAATTTCTAAATTTATGTCTGTTTTTATGGTGTGCATAATAAAGAATATTGTAACGCATGTAATGTAAGTTGTTTGGACTACTACTGTAAAGTAGGACATCATTCTCATGACGAACTGAAAAATTCCCCGAAGGGTCAGTCAGAGGTCAGTTATGTTTAAGTCCCATGTAATAGGGGACGAACCTATTGCTATCAACTGGACACAAATACAGACTCCTTTACTCGTAAAATCACAGTGTATATCATTTTCATGTCATTCGATTTTCACCCAAACATCTTCTAGCATGTGTAATTTTGCATATAGCTATATAAATGAGATATTTCAATAAAACATATTTTTCCTCGACAGCTACTGTAATAAACAGTGGTCGGAATAGGCTGACTATATTTGCCTAAACTTCGGAGAACAGAGACAGAAAGTGGAGACTTCCTTACGACAAAATTTTTTTTCGGGAAAAATCTTCAGTAAGTTGAAAATAAGCTTTATTTAAGATGTGTAAAGGCTATTTTTAACGAAACTTGCAAAATATAGTCAACCTATTCCGATCACCGGTAATAAATCTATAATTAATAATAAGTAAACTCTCATGTCTACACTTTTCATATAGCAACACTTTGTTTTTGTGTCACAACTCAGTGCACGAAGAAAATTAGATGCAATCTTTATTATAGTGTGTAATTAAAATAACGATATCAAATCTATTAATTACCTAGACTTGTAATTAGAATTTCATAAAAGATAGCAAACTTGTAATTTTCAGTCATACATTAATTTCTGTCCACTCTGATGAGGTGCTCACTTTTAATCGACTAACACCTGTTCATACTAATCCCATGTATAGTACATACTAATTCCATGCTGCCATGATAGTACGTACTTACTAATTCCATTCTGCCATAATAGTATGTACTTACTAATTCCATGCTGCCAATTTCTAAGGTAGCCATCTTGTTCTAAAATTTGGGCGACCGAGCTCTGCTCGAGTAAAAATACGGAAAAAACGAATTTTCCTAGATATGACCTAGCTTGATAGATTTTTCGCCCCCTAAACCCCTATATTGCAACTTTCATCGAAATCGTTAGAGCCGTTTACGAGAACGTGATTACAAAATACATGTAAATTCAAATATTGCTCATTTAAAGTATATAAATGTTACCGTATAATTATGAACTTTTTTAGTTTATAATCTATCGGTATTATTTACGTTAGATTATAAGCTGTCGAAAAATTGTGAACTGTGACAAATCATATACAATTTAACGCATAATTTTTCGATAGTTAATGTATCCATGAAAAACTGACAAATTGTGAACTGGTATCAAACTTGCTTGCGACGTAACGCACCTTGCGCTAATATTAAATAGCCTGCCTGGCTGCGAGCAACTTGGAAGTAGCGCTCGCTGGCCGCTGCCTCGGCACCGCTCGCTTCGCTTGCTCGGCTCGCGCACGGTTGGTCACAGTTCTAACCTAACCTAACCCATTTCACCCAGTTCACAATTTTTCGACAGTTTATAATCTAACGGAAATAATATCGATAGATTATAAACTTACGGATATTAACTAAATTAAAACAAGTTATCTGCTAGCTACTAATAAGCTTGACATAGTCACATTGCATTTTTAGGGTTCCGTAGTAAACAAGGAACCCTTATATACCCCATGGTGAGGGGTATCATTGGAAAGGTCCTTCAAAAACAGTGTGAGTTCGTGAAAACCATTTTTGGATTCAGGGATTCGTTTGCGAAATATTAAGCTTTATAGTGCTAATTTTTGTTAGAGTCAAGTGTGTCCCCCCCCCCTTGCCGGCTAAATGGTTGGTTTAGGGTGTGTGAAAAAAATCACAACAGTAGTTTATATAACGAAATTAAAAGGAAAACTATTACAGCTAAGTAGGCTCTACAAGTTAACGAGTAATAATCGACCAACTTTGCAGTTGCAAAAACATGTTTTCCCATACATTCCGTATGGGAGAAAATATTTTTCAACTACAAAGTTAAGTTTGTTTTTGGGATAAATTCATCCCAACTACGGAACCCTTCATTGTGCGTGGTCCGACACGCACTTGGCCGGTTTTTTATTGCCAGTTATAAAATCTACATAGCGTATTTTAATGCATAAATAAAACTGAATAACATCGTCATTTACAAATGGAATGACATTTATTATTTAATACTGTATTATACTGGTATATGTCTGGCACAGATTAAGATCTCTTCTCAACTGATACTACCTACTATTATTTATTATTATTACGTGATATTTTCCACTCGTATTGTCGTAAATCAAGCGTAGTCATAGGTTACGAGAGAAAGTTTTGGCAACACTGTAATTAACAATAGATATATTTCTAACATGGCATCTTGTCGACCAAATACTTCCCATCTTTTTTAGGGTTCCGTAGTAAACAAGGAACCCCTATAGTTTCGTCATGTCCGTCTGTCTGTCTGTCTGCGGTCTAGCTCCGAGACCCTTAGAACTAGAAAGCTGTAATTTAGCATAAGTATACATATTAATTACGCCGACAAAGTGGTAAAACAAAATGATTAAAAACATTTTTTATAGGGTACCTCTCCTACACGTAAAGTGGTGATGTTTTTTTTTAACCCATGTTGTGGGGTATCATTGGAAAGGTCCTTCAAACATATTGTAAGTTTGTGAAAACCATTTTTGGATTCAGGGATCCGTTTGCGAAATATTAAGCTTTAAAGTGCTAATTTTTGTTAAAGTCAAGTGTCCCCCCCTGCCAGCTAAATGGTTGGTTTTGAATGTGTGAAAAAATCACAGCAGTAGTTTATATAACGAAATTAAAAGGAAAACTATCACAGCTAAGTAGGCTCTACAAGTTATCGAGTAATAATCGACCAACTTAACTTTGCAGTTGCAAAAACATGTTTTCCCATACATTCCGTATGGGAGAACATATTTTTCAACTACAAAGTTAAGTTTGTTTTTGGGATAAATTCATCCCTACTACGGAACCCTTCATTGTGCGTGGTCCGACACGCACTTGGTCGGTTTTTACTTAAATGTTTTGTATAATTTGGTTTTACAGAATTGTTAGGCAAGCCCGCCACATTTTTTCCAACCAACGCGTTGCGCGTTACTATTAATTGCGTAACTTATTTTCGTAAACGATAATTACTTATTTGTTTCATTTTGACAGTTCAACACAATCACAATCTGTTTCGATTTGAAACAGATTGCTAATCCATTGCTTCATAAGTTGGAAAAAATCTGCTCAACACCGTACATAACACAATGAATGTTGTTGAACTGTCAAAATGAAACAAATTAGGCAAAATTGTTTACGAAAATAAGTTACGCAATTAGGGTACAGAACAGCGTTAAGGCAGTCAAGCTCGACGTGTCCCTGAGAAATGAATCAATTGTCTTGGAACCCAAAACAAAATCCATTAGTCTAAAAGAAAAGTGGAGAAGTAGATAGGAAAAAATATAGTTTTATTCTTCTCTACTAGATCTAAAACGTAAGTATCTATGAGCTCGCTTAACTAACACACGACATCTTTGAAATAGAGGAATTACTGCTTACAAAGGCACAATATTATCGTCAAGTGTTGAACTCTAGAGAAACCTGCGACTATTCACAATGTCTTTACATTTTATTGGTTTTCCCGGCTTTCATAATAATACTGACACATAAACACGCTCATGGCGATATTTTACCGGCCGCTCAATTACGTCGGACGCACATAATTTACAGTTTATTGCTAAAGACTTCGTTTGTCAGATGATTTTCTAATTAGCGTTCGCTTTGAACGCTACGGTTTTATTTATCTGCCGCCCGCGGCATCGCCCGCGTGGACACTAATTGTTTTTCTTTTTCTAAAATAAAAGTAGCCTAAGTTACTCCTTTTAACATCAGCTATCTGCCAGTGAAAGTCCCGTCAAAATTGGTCTAGTCGTTTCGGATATTAGCCGGAACAAACCGACAGACAAAAATAAAAATGTTTTAAGTACCTACCGTAGATATATAGTTTCATTTGTATTTAGTAAAAAGCTATTATTTTGACATTACAAACAGATACTTCAATTTTATTTATTTGTTTAGATTCTAAACAAATAAATAGAACTGTTTGTAATGTCAAAATAATACTTTAGAAAACTACTTACTTTACCTTTCACTTTTTTCCCTTTTTTATATGCGGGAGGGTGTATTATCTGTGATACGGGTAACAGGGTAGTCAAAGTCCACCGACATATCACCAGTTAGTTATACACCGTAGCCGTGGGCCCGAGGTATTACTACGTTAAGTCTCCAATTAGGTATAAGAATCGATGGTTAAAATTTATGCTTGGACTATCATTATCATTTTAGCCGAAAGACGTCCACTGCTGGACATAGGCCTCCCCAAGCACCGCCACTTCGACCGGTTCTGTGCTTCCCGCATCCAGCGGATTCCTGCGGCCTTCGCAAGATCATCGGTCCACCTTGTGGGAGGCCTTCCAACGCTACGTGCTTGCTTGGGCCATGCTGTTTTATAAATAAGAGTAATCCTTTGTAGTTGGGGGCTAATTCCAATCTAATTAAGACTCGGTGCTGTTACTAAAAATGTCTTAATGAAATACCCCTATAATTCTGCATAAAATATGAGACCTTTGTAGGTACGTAAACAAAAGAGTTTCATAATTAACAATCACCCCTCTAATTAAAACTCAGCCATTATGTCAAGGAAAACAAAAACAGCTCTAGAAAGCCTGCGTGCGTTGAGTGTTACTAAGAACATCATATAAAAACTATGATTAATAGTTTCACTGACTATTAAAATGTAATCAGAGCCGTGAGACATAAAAATTAGCGATCGGCAATAAAAAGTTAAAAGCTTTGCAAGTTTGCATACTTGACCTTCTTTGTAACGATACTTTACATGAGAAACGAAAGTAAAAAAATATACCCGTGTATGTTAAAACCATGGAATTAGTATGTAGTATAGGTAAGTAAAGTGTTATGTACTTATTGGGGTTTTCCTTCTGGAATTCCTCAGTAGTAGTTCGGAGTGTGCATTTGTGCCCGGTTGATGGCAATAGGCTCGCCCCCTATTACATGGGACTTCAATATATCTGGCGAAATGTGGGTGTACCTACTATAGGTACACCTCTGGCCAACCCTTCGGAAAATACAGGCGTGCTGTTATGTTATTTAGCTCTGTCATCTGTAACTGTAACTTAGTCTAGATTATGGGCGCCGAGAGGGACCGTGAAAGAGGGTGCACTTGCACCTCGGTTTATTTCAAAATAATATATAGGTGTAAAAACATTCAGAACTAAAGAAATATCTGAAAACACCTAACACAATAATAGAGAACTTAGGTAACTGTTTCAAGGCGAGATCCTAAAATTTTCGAGCACGCTTCGCTCGCTCTTGCAATCTTCAATCTCTGAATTCTAAAGCTTCTGTGCATTAATCGACAAAGTACCGAACTCCTATTTTCGAAATTCGAACCGGCCCTAGGCGGAGTGCTAACATTATCGAGCTTGCTTCGCTCGCTCTTGCATCCTACTCTATCTTAATTCTTACGCTTCTTTATCTAAGTCGACCAAGTTAGTCCTCTTTGGACAAAATAAAACCTATCCCATTCGAGGCGAGATGGAAGAATCTCTTATTTTTTTAAGCTTTTCTGCATAAGTTGACAAAGTTACTCCTTGTATGAATGAGCAAACGATAACCTAACATATCCGAGATGAACTGCAAAAATGATCGAGCTCGCTTCGTGGAGTTGAAGATGCACCCCCTGAAAATAAACCTGGCGCCTTCCAGGTGAGTACATACATACCTATTTTCTGTATTATTCAGCACCTCAGTTATTTATTCTGTGCCAGATACAACAGATTTAGCAAACTTCTACTCTCTCATTTGTTAATTTTTTATTTTTTATTACTTTTTTATATTTCCTGTGCGTGTCCCAAATAAAATATGTTTCTTTCTTTCTTATTCATTCAAGATAATAAAATAAAATCGTTAGGTATCATACATATTGTTTGCAAAACCTAAAATTCACGGAAAAATACGGTCGATCTAAATATGTGCATTTTTAGGGTTCCGTAGTAAACAAGGACCCCTTATAGTTTCGTCATGTCCGTCTGTCTGTCTGTCTGTCCGCGGTCTAGCTCCGAGACCCTTAGTACTAGAAAGCTGTAATTTTGCATAGGTGTAATTACGCCGACAAATTATGAAAAACATTTTTTTTAGGGTATCTCTCAAACACGTAAAGTGGTGATGTTTATTTTTTTACCCCATGGTGAGGGGTATCATTGGAAAGGTCCTTCAAAAATATTGTGAGTTTGTGAAAACCATTTTTGGATTCAGGGATTCGTTTGCGAAATATTAAGCTTTAAAGTGCTAATTTTTGTTAGAGTCAAGTGTCCCCCCCCCCCTGCCGGCTAAATGGTTAGTTTTGGGTGTGTGAAAAAAATCACAACAGTAGTTTATATAACAAAATTAAAAGGAAAACTATCACAGCCAAGTAGGCTCTACAGGTTAACGAGTAATAATCAACCAACTTAACTTTGCAGTTGCAAAAACATGTTTTCCCATACATTCCGTATGGGAGAACGTATTTTTCAACTACAAAGTTAAGTTTTTTTTTTTGGGATAAATTCATCCCAACTACGGAACCCTTCATTGTGCGTGGTCTGACACGCACTTGGCTGGTTTTATTTAAATGAGTTTATATCTAGATTATTTTGATATATCATGCGTATTACGGATATCTAACGTAATATTATATTTATAAAAATAAGAAGAATGTAAATATTCGTCAATTTGTAGCTTATTTACATAATTTTTGTCTATTCAACTAGGTATGTAGGTACCTATATTGTGGAAACAGGCTGTAACAGCAACTCCTTGCTTCAAAGACTTCTTCAAACCACAGGATTTAACGTTATGTGGTTACATACCAGCGTTGCCAGATTTTTTTTCGGGCAATCCGGGATTTTGATCCCTTTTGAGTAAAAAAGCGGGATTCTTTCGTCGAATGCGAGACATAATAAGAAAACGTAAATTATTTCATTATTATTATTAAAGTGAAACTTTATTACATCGTCTCAAACTTTTTCGTCTGTGTGTTGCATGTCGCGTGACGGTCGGCCGCGGGGTAGGGATAAAGTGAAAGGCGCTCGTCAGAGCAGCCAAGGTCAATATGGCGGCGCCTATGGAAGTTTCACTTTTACCGTGGTTTCATAAAACCACACAATCCTTTTTTTTATTTGTATTATTTTTTACTACTTATCCTTTTATTCAAATTAAGTTTACAATGACGATATAGAGCAGTAGAAAATGTATTTTAATGAAAATACGTTACTTTACCTACTATAGGTACTAATAACCAATAACGATTAGTTTGCCCTGTAAGGTAGTTAAATCTTCAAAGGAATATAATGTTAAATTATTTATACATTATTTATGAATTACTTATTTATTTTTCTATCCCCGAAAATCGGGACTGAGCCACCCGCGCGGGAATTTTGGGCAAAAAATCCGGACGTCCCGCCAAAATCGGGACGTCTGGCAACGCTGTTACATACCTACAGTACGTTGTTCGTGGCAAATATTAATTTACATGAAGTCACTGCTTGGGTCGCACTAAAAACGTTATTGACATTTGATGAAGACGAAGCAGATATTATTGTGTTGCTAGATTTAAACTTATAACTTAGATAATAAATTCAACAGGTAAAAGAATTAACTGACATGACAAAAATTACATAATCTGCCATTTTGGCTCGGATTATTTCCAAATGACCACATTTCCTTTTTCCAATTGATAAACAAGATTTAATATTACCTTATATGTATTATGTAATTTCCCGCCGCAAATGATGATAAACTCTCCATATTAGTACCTACGATAAATAAAATCCAGGTATTAATTGGCTATACTATAATTAACTTTCCAACGGTATTAAAGTCAAGTAAATAAGTTAAAGTAAACAAGAAAGTGTTGCCAGTATTGGACGTTTATTTCGCATAATTAGCATTTCATGTCGTTTTAAAACTAGTTAATAACTGAAATTGGTTGAAGAGGAACCAACTGACAGTCGACTGGT
Source organism: Agrochola lychnidis (assembly GCA_963680765.1). Lineage (NCBI taxonomy): Eukaryota > Metazoa > Arthropoda > Insecta > Lepidoptera > Noctuidae > Agrochola > Agrochola lychnidis. The sequence goes on along the minus strand of OY796860.1, from coordinate 7,292,667 downwards.
GGTGTATCCTTCAAGACGAGCTGTTTTTATTAACATTTAGCATGAGTATCCTACATTTATAATAATATCCGAGGTCTATTTTTCTTAATACAAAATTATAGGCTTATATCATATTGTTTTTAGCTTCATTTTACACAGAAGATCTTTTGAATTTAATTAATCAGTCATTAATCACTGCTTCTCAATCTGCGCAAGATTTTCACACAGTATCCTAATCTCAAAAGTGTAATAGGGGTAGTTAATTACAACCAGTGGAGGACTATTCCTCCACGATAAGTTTGCTCCTATCTCCTTTAACGATACAGGTAGGTTCCTACCTACCTGAGTCGTTTTCCAGGAAATAGTTAATCATGAAAATATTCCTACAGAATCGGTCATTGACGGTCGGTTTTTATTACAGCGAACTTTTAGGTCCAAAAGGGACCAAAGACAAAGGGACAACGGGGTTTTTCTCTGATAGAAGATCAGAGAAAAACTCTTCCGATCTCTCTCTGACATTAGGACCTAACTTTGATAAACCTTGGATCATAGTTTGTTTGAAACTTACTTGATTCGAAGTACCTACACTACACATACCTAACTTGTACCTAGACCTACCGTTTAGTACCTCAGTTTTGCTTTGTAAACTTAAGTGTCCTCATTCAAAACTCAAGCATTAAAGTCTTGGGTGAGGTTCTGTAATAGAGTTTTCAAGCGGTTCCCCGATTATTTATCATATTCGTGGGCGATGTTGTTTTTAAAACAAAAAGAACGGACTAGTTGCAGATAGCGTAAAAAAAGTTGAATCTAATTCGGCGAAACAACTTAATTTCCCATCGAATTAGAAGAACAACATTGTGTTCATCAAGCCTTTTGTTTTAAAACCGTTTAACTTTAATCACTTGTTACAAAGAAGTCATAACAAACCTTTAAACGATTAAGATCTACTAAAAACGCAACAGTGAAAGTGCGTAGTGTTACGAAAAACTCCGGTTTGTGCGCTTAGCACGTAGGTAATTAATCATTCTTCAACTTTTTACGTCCAAACATTTTCAACGCATTTCTTCTCGGCGTTTCATTCATCAGCAATGATTTATTTACTAACAAAAATAGTGAGAATCAGTCCATTATCAAGAGATGTTGAGTCAGGTTTAGATATCGTTCGCTTTTCAATGATTTTGTGGTGTCAAGAACTCTGTAACCTGTTTAGAGTAATCAAAATGTAATTATGGTGACGTTCATTTTGATTGATTTGCTTTTTGTATTCCATTTCTTTATCTATTTGGTGCACCTCAACACGCTTGAATCATAGAAAAAGGGCTATATTTTTTACGGCAGGATACAGACGGTGTGAGTGCAGTTAAAAATACTTTAGAACCTGAATTTGTCTTTACAAAATCTGTGTCCAACAACCTCTAAGTACTAGGAAAACATAAGTACAGGGGAGCGTTGAGCACGACAAGAACAAGTAAGCAGTAAAGCGAAATGTTATCATTATGGCATCTGCGCCCGCGCAGACAGCGGCTGGGCTATTAGCGTCAGGTAAATGAAACGTAAAGTCCTGGGTAGCGCATTATAAATTCCTCACGCCAACGCAGGCAAAAACATCATAAGGAATCCGTTCGCGTTTGCCCAAAGGTTTTTTGTATTCTAAGCAGAGCTCATGCTAATATGGAGGCAAACTTTAGCTGGATTCTAAGTTTGTTTGGATTCAACAAAATGACTTTGTGTTATCCTTGCCCGAATACTTTTGGGCGTTATTGAGTTGCTTGGATTCAAGTCTTTGTAATTCAAAATGAAAAAAAAATACGATCATTTACCTACATTCATCATCTAAATAGTTTGTTTTATTTTCATCGTGTATTCCTTTTTCGCATTTCGTAGAGAACCAGTTATTAAAATTGGGGCATTTTGGGATAGGTCTAATAATGTTTTGGGATTTCCGGTTTTTGGGTCTTTTATTAGTTTTGATTTTTATACTTTTATTTTTCATCTTCGTTTCATAAGCTTTTTAATGAAGTTGTAAATAGATGCCTAGTTATATGTAGGTACGTTAGTACGAATGTCTACGTGAATGATACTAAAATTTTGCGTTTAAATAAAGAACTAACAGAGTTAAATCGTTTGTCATAGGATATCTAGTTCATAAAATGTTTTGAATGGTCTCCAATATCATCAAATGTCTGTAAGCGGTTAACACCCACTTCCTTACACCCGTAGAGCCTCCGGCAATAAACTTATTGCCCTTTAATCTAACCACAAAAGCTTGCAAACTTACAATAGGCTTCGGCAGTCGATGTTCCTTCACAAGTCCGATTACCATCCCGCATTCAAATTTTATTGCATAAAATATAATATTCACTGACAATAACCACTTTACGATCACTTCACATACAGCACTAACTAGTACAAGTGAGAGCATTAACTGAAGTCGTGTGAAAACCGCGGAGTAGCGACTAAATATTGTACTGACGTCCAACACGCGAAGAATATGTACAGAGACTGGCGATGGCGTGCGCATGTCGCGCCTGGAGGCGTTTGCGCAGCCTTCGCCTGGGAAAGTTCATCGAACGAATAGCTCTAGCTCCCGCGTGAAGTGAGACGTGCGAGTGCGATCACATGAGAAAAACCCTTCGAAAAAATTTTACTCATCTGTCTAGTCTATACAATCAAATAAACGTTTATAGGTTTGTGTACTGCATGCACGAATGCGATGAATGTGAACAAGGTTTCATTCAAATTCTACCTCTATTGTGCTGTGTGTGGTTGAAAGTCATTGAAACTTACTAGGGCCGCATTCCGAGTTACGCCAAAAGTGATTATATCGCGAATCCGACCAAAGTCCAAAGTCACAATTATTACTCAATAACCCCTAAATTTTGTGACTAATAAATGTTGAATGATTCAAAGCTTTTTCCGTACAAAAATAAAACCAACGAGCATTTCAGCAGTAAGCCGACGTTCGCACGGACGTAATAAAATTGCGGCGAATTTTTTTCGTGCACTTGATTTTCAACGCTCTGCTTACCGCCGAGAGTTGAAAATCCAACAGTCTTTTTTCAACGCGCTGGGACTAGAGTGCGTCCTAGCGCGTTGGATTCTCAACGCTCGGCTTTACACCGAGAGTTGAAAATCAAGTGCGCGGAAAAAAATCGCCTCGATTTTATTACGTCCGTGCGAACGTCGGCTAACTGTATGGTATTTTATAAGGGTAGTATTCAGTAGTATTATATGTGTAGAGTTCTTCTTGGAAACATTTGCATTTATTCATCCTATAATTACGTCATTCTGTAATTATGATTTGAATATTTTAATTAATGTCTGAAAGCAATAGAAAAATGGAAAAACTACAAAAGAATAAAACATTTAGTGATGAATTAAACGTATTACTACTTAGAACATAACGTTTTAATTTTTTATCTATGAAAGTAGCTGTCATTCTCATTCTATCTGTCAATTTTGTCATCAGTCCGGATGCGAATCGTGACTTTCAATTTCTTGCAACTTTATGTGAATATCTATTTGTTTTCTACCCTCAGTGTTGCGTGGACATAATCCATAATGCCTAAGGTTTCAGGTAATTACAAAAGTTGAACACTTGTTACTTTCAGAAAATGCTACATCATTCTTTTAGCATTGAGGTTATAGCTTTTGCAACTGTCATTTTACTTTTGATATTTTTACATTATAACTTTTGAAATTCAAATAATTTGTGTAAAATTCTTGTAATAATTGTACTCTAATCGACAATAATATATGATGAGGCTTATGTACCAAAACTGCAACGTCATGACGCGGCCCCCATTTGTCCGTAAAACATACCCGGCATTTGTAATGTTTTCTTGCTTTGGAAGCCACATTTTACTCGCAGTAGCTTAGAACGTTTGTAAAACTAATTTGTAACTGCAAAAAATACACATAATTTTTAAATGTGCAGTACTAACTCACCCATCATTGTATTATAAGTACTTATCTTTACCCATTTTTTCCAACTATGAAAACAAAAGTACTTAGCTATTATGAAAGTATCTAACAAACAAACAGATTACATTTTTGTAATCATATTACTCTTATTAGCTTCACACATACTCCATCAGACTTCAAATTTCTATATCCAACTCATTAAAATCCATCTATATTCCTTGTTTGGTGTCTAATCATGCAGCTGCATCAATAAATAAGGATAAAAATTAGATGATAAGAATGCTAAACATTTAAGTAAAACATGTCTGCCAATGTCAATGTAGTAATTAATCATCATAGCCATTACAGTGAAGGTAAAATGGGGCAAGGAGCTGTACCCAGGTGTGGAAGTGAACACGGAAGATGATCCCGTGGTGTTCAAGGCACAAATCTTCGCCCTCACTGGGGTGCAGCCTGAGAGGCAGAAGGTAGTCTGCAAGGGAGTCACGCTGAGGGATGACAGCTGGGCCAACTTTAAGTTAACTAATGTAAGTTGTCTGATACTGCAATAAATGTGGTCACCTATTGGGCCCAAACAGTATAATATAGATATACCATTGAAATGAAGAAGTCAAGTTGTACTGCCTTATGGTTTTTAGGGTTCCGTTGCCAAATGGCAAAAAACGGAACCCTTATAGATTCGTCATGTCTGTCTGTCTGTCTATCTGTCTGTCTGTCTGTCCGTCCGTATGTCACAGCCACTTTTTTCCGAAACTATAAGAGCTATGCTGTTGAAACTTGGTAAGTAGATGTATTCTGTGAACCGCATTAAGATTTTCACACAAAAATAGAAAAAAAACAAATAATTTTGGAGTTCCCCGGGGAACTCAAAAAAGTTTTTTTTCATTAATCTCATACGTGTGGGGTATCTATAGATAGGTCTTCAAAAATGATATTGAGGTTTCCAAAATTATTTTTTTCTAAACTGAATAGTTTGCGCGAGAGACACTTCCAAAGTGGTAAAATGTGTGTGTCCCCCCCGTAACTTCTAAAATAAGAGAATGATAAAACTAAAAAAAATATATGATGTACATTACCATGTAAACTTCCACCGAAAATTGGTTTGAACGAGATCTAGCAAGTAGTTTTTTTTAATACGTCATAAATCGTAAACCGAAATTTACCTTTCATTCAATGTTACTTGCTGCTGTGGAACCCTTCATGGGCGAGTACGACTCGCACTTGGCCGCTTTTTAATTTTTAGTGTCTGACCGAAACTGGTTTTTACAACTGAAACTGAAACCGAATTTTGGCAACAGTCTCAATTTCGGCCGAAATCGAAACTTCCTTACAAGGATACTGTTTTGAAGGAAAAATAAAAAAAACGATAATCTATGTATTAGTTTCATCATCATCTGCCTAGCCTTTTCCCAGCTATGTTGGGGTCGGCTTCCAGTCTAACCGGATACAGCTGAATACCAGTATTTTACATGGAGCGACTGCCTATCTGACCTCCACAACCTAGTGACTAGGTAACACGATACCCCTTGGTAAGACTGGTTGTCAGACTTTTTTTTGGGCTTCTAACTACCCGTAACGACTGTCAAAGATCTACAAATGACAGCCGGGACCAACGGCTTAACGTGCTTTCCGAGGCACGGAGAGGACTTGGTATGTAAAGATGGTCACCCATCCACGGACCAACCGCGGCAAGCGTATCTTAGCCTGATCGATCGAACCGTGCAGCTGTTATTACTTAGCCACAAGCCCCTCAATATCTATGTATTAGTTTGTTATAATGAATTATTTTTTGATGTTTACTACCACCAACTCTTATGCTATATCATGTAATAAAACTTATGGAATTCAAAATAAATCACTAAAATCACATGAAGACTCCCAACAAACAAAACAAACTTCAAACACAAGCCCGTCACGACATGATTAGGCACGTGGACGCGGCAAAATGTCTTCGTCGCTTACTCGCTTGGATGGAATTTTACGCGCCGAACATGACCGATCACAGCGCGAGAACTCCCGAATGCAGTTTCGGTTTTGGTCGTAGTTTCGGCAGGTTTGCCGCCGAAACCGAAACTTGTTTTTTTGCCGAAACTCGACCGAAACCGAAATCGAACTTTCGGTCAGACACTATTTATTTTTATTAACTGATAATGCTATGTGTGCACCTCCAACATTATCATGCAGACTATAACAAAAAAGATAGGTACTGAAATAGTAGATAAAGAAACAGTGAACAAATTCAAGTCTCTTTATTTATTTCCAAATTAATGTGTTTAACCAAAAAGTTAAAAGATATTTTATAAAATAAAAACCTGTATCAATAATTTATGCTTGTTCAAAGTTGTTTATGGATGATAAATAATATTGGTAGTAAAAACCAAACATTTCTGCATTTCATTTCTGTACTATAGGTACTATTGAAGAAACGCATAATTATCTCTACACTGTAAGGATTATTCTTGCTTAAAGTGCTCGGCCGCTAAAGTATTGCTATATTGGTCACTGCGCCTTGACAGGTGTCCTTCCCAACTCCATTTGAGTTCATTTTACACCTTACATCTTAGTAATCCATACCATTATAATTTTTCATTATATTGTGGCTACTTATTAAAATCATCACTACTGGTAGATGACCTGTGTAACCTTGATATGAAATGCAAAACATGTTACAAAGCTAATGACCATAATGAATCATTTAGTTATTTTAATATATGTAGATCAGTTTTAATTAAACAAGAGCTTAAAAATTATCATAATACAATAATGAAAATATCAGATAGATAGAATAGATAGATAGAATATTCTTTATTATGTACACCATAAAAATTACAGACATTAATATATACATTTTACATTGGGTGACACAATGGGCGGTCTTATCGCTAAAAGCGATCTTTTACTGACAACCTTTGGATGGATTTAAATAGAAAAGGAGAGACAATACTGCAGGTAGTCAGTGGTGTACCATTTACATATACAACAGAATACACAGATACATAAAGCATATAATTACCTATATAAATATATATTAGATAGATATACATAAAATTATAAACATGAAACAAGAGCAAGGAACTATATGTAATGACGATGTTTAAGGAGAAAGTGTTTTTTTACCAAAATTTTAAAAGTGGACAAAGATTGAGCACACCTTATAGACACGGGCAAGGCATTCCATAACCGTACTGCTTGAACCTTAAAAGATTTGTCATAAAAGCCGGTGGAATGCATCGGCATCTCTAGTCTCAAATTTTCCGATGACCTCAGATATCTATTATGTGTGTCATGAAGGAACTTGAAACGTTCTTTAAGATAAGAGGGGGTTTTAGGATATCAGGGCCAGGAGATGGTTGGAGGAACTCGACTTTTTGAATTAGAATTGGCAACAAACAGCACTAGATAGGGATAAGCGGAAGGAGGGAAGGGAGGGCAATTTCCCCCCCAAAAAAAAAAGGCCTTTGCCCTGCAGTGGGACAAAAATGGCTGATAATAATAATATTTGAAACAAAAAAATTGGTTTAGGTTTGTAGTGGTCAGGGCCGTCTTTAACCTATTGAAGGCCCTGGGCACAAAAGAATCACGAAGGCCCCTGTGTAGATAAGAGTAGATAAGCAAAATTCTAAAATTATTCAACAATTATTTCAAAGGACAAAGAAAGCCTATGGACAGGCTCACTCTTTGTGTCTAGAGTGTATAAAATAATAGTTGTGCTAAAAAATTATCTTTTTTTCGGTCACGAAATACAAAATATTTAGCATTAGCATTTAGGTAACCCTGGATAAGTTTTTCGACTTAATTAGTATACTAATTAGATAATTAATTATTCGATGTCATTACCGCATTTGGTCCCATTTTAAGTAAGTATTTTGATAGTTGGCAAATAGAATTTCTTTCAATGTACAATTGAAACTAATTAAATTATATAAATCCAATAAAAGAAACACGTATTACTAATATTTCAGAAGTTTGGGGCTAGAAACTTATTGTAAATGATACTGCAAATCACTTATTTTGTCATTGAATATGGTACTAATAACACGTAGAATGGAACGGCTGGCGGCTACAAAGAATGATTTTTTGGGGTCAGGATGGGGTCGATCGCGGGGCCTTGGGCTCTTGCTAGGGGTGTCCACTTTGAAAAAACATCGATGTTTTTTTCGATTCGATAAATCAGAACTGTACATCGATGTCTTTCGATGTATCGAGTGAAAACATCGATGTTTTGTACGCATCGAGTACTTTTTTAGGGTTTCGTACCCAAACCCAAAGGGTAAAAACGGAACCCTATTACTAAGACTTCGCTGTCCGTTTGTCACCAGGCTGTATCTCATGAACTGTGATATTTAGGCATTTGAAATTTTCACAGATTATGTATTTCTGTTGCCGCTACAAACAACAAATACTAAGAAATAGAATTCACAAGACACAGACCAGATATACTACTTCAACACAACTTTTCATGCAAACCATCACTAATTCAAACATTGTTTTATTAAAAAAAGTAAAAGCCATGTATGAGAAAAATCTTTATTGTAATTGAAGTAAGAAGTAAGTAGGGGCTTGTGGCTAAGTAACAACAGCTGCACGGGTCGATCGATCAGGTTAAGCTACGCTTGCCGCGGTTGGTTTGTGGATGGGCGACCATCTTTACATACCAAGACCCCTCCGTGCCTCGGAAAGCACGTTAAGCCGTTGGTCCCGGCTGTCATTTGTAGATCTTTGACAGTCGTTACGGGTAGTTAGAAGCCCAAAAAGTCTGACAACCAGTCTTACCAAGGGGTATCGTGTTACCTAGTAACTAGGTTGTGGAGGTCAGATAGGCAGTCACTCCATGTAAAATACTGATATTCAGCTGCATCCGGTTAGACTGGAAGCCGACCCCAACATAGTTGGGAAAAGGCTAGGTAGATGATGATGAATTGAAGTAAGAACGATAAAAAAAAATCATCCGCAATAATTTTGCAAAGTCTGTCATACTCATATCCTATTGCCAGTGTTCTTTTGAGAGACTTTGCAAAAACAACAGTTTATTTAAACGTTTACCTTTCAGTCTATTTCGTTGTTGATTGACGATTTGTGCTGCTTTAGAAAACAATCTTTCAGATGGGACTGAAGTTCCTACCATGGTTAAGTATTTGTATGCAATTGTATGAAGTTTAGGAAGCTGAATCTTGAGTCCACTATTGAATAATAAACTTTTTTTTAAATAAACAAATAGGAAAAAAGATTTTAGCTAAAACTTTAATGACCCTGAAAGTAGCAGACATCCGACAAAAAATTAGTTTAGCTAGGGATATCTAGGGCAATAATAAAGTTACCATTATTTGAAATTTGCCACTTGTTCATTGGCTCGAGATCTTTAAGTGGTGGATTAAAAAAAAATACACAAAAATTTTGTGGTCAAACTTGAGTTTTTATGAAATGAATTGGTTATAATCGATTCGATGTTTCTCTACTTAAAACTGAAATACATCGAGTATATCGAAATCATTTCAAAAGATCGGATCGATTCGATGTATCGCATTGTAAACATCGATGTTTTCGATGCATCGATGTATATCGAATATCCCTAGCTCTTGCCTAGAGTGCCCAATGGAAAAGAGGGCCTGCAATACCGAAACATTTGCCAATAAATATGCTCCAAATTTATGATTACTAAAAAGGATAAATTAATTAATTATTTAAAACTAAAATAATATTTATTAACATAACATAACTCATTAATATTTACTAATATTAATTATTATTAATATTTATTAATTAAATCACAAATGTTGCTTGTTTTACAAAAACAATCCAAAAACGTAATCTATTATCGAGAATTCTGTAGTTAAACTTTGAATGACCTTACAACTCTTGGCAGCTGCCTTTGCCACCTTCAAAAACCATTGAAATGACCTGTAAGTATAGCTACAAGATCATTTGAGGTTGAACAAACATGCTTACATTAAAACACCCAAAATGGTGACATTGGCTTTTGTACATATCTTCTTATATATAAAATTCTCGTGTCACAATGTTAGTTACCTTACTCCTCCGAAACGGCTTTACTGATTTTTACCAAATTTTATATGCATATTCAGTACGTCTGAGAATCGGCTACTATCTATTTTTCATACCCCTAAGTGGGTTGTCCACCCCAAACAAATAATTGGCAAAACAACGTTTGCCGGGGTCAGCTAATTTTATTATAAAAAAGTGCCTTCTACCAATTTGTCAGTCAGGCAGTTAGTTGGCCATTCCAAAATGAAGGTAACTGATGTTTCTCACATAGTTGACAAGAGAATGATAGAGCTTTGGTTAAACTGACGCGAATCCCGCGCGGGACGAAATTCACTCGCGTCGATTAGTATCAACTAAGGCCGCATTCCGACTTACGCCAAAAGTGATAATATCGCGAATCCGACCAAAGTCCAAAGTCACAATCAATACTCAATAACCCTTATATTTTGTGACTATTAAATTTGGTTGGATTCGCGATATTATCACTTTTATCGTAACTCGGAATGCGGCCTAACTTGTATGATGTTCGTATGGTACGCAAAATACGCGCTTTGACGTGGAGTTGCGGATACCAACCCGTATTACCTACCTATTATGGGTGTCTTCAAACCGGCGCGAATATGTGACTTTCTGATCCATTAGGGATGCAAGAAGTGCCAAAAAGTATCGTTATTTAAAAAAAAATATCAATATCGATTTCGATATTTAAAATCACCTTGAAAACGGAAAATGAAAAAATCTTCTTTATGAACTTCTATTGTGTTTGTTTTTACTATGTTAGCTTATTTATTTAGGTATTTAATCACTTGTTGATATTTTCTTTCCTTTTCCGAGCAAAGCAAGCAGTCATGCCACAGATAATTTTAAAAAAGTCTCCTTTTTTTACGGCTTGGTTTCCCAGCTGTTTTAGTCAGTGGCGACAACGATGTTGCTATTGGAAATATATCGAATTTGATACATTTTCGATACTTAATATTTTATATCGAAATTATAAATATCGCCTAAAATATCGATATATCGAACAAAAAATATCGATATATCGATATTTTTTCTGCAAGCCTAGAATCCATCCCGCTTCCCGTTTGACCAGAGCTTAAAGAAAGGTAGTGCGTATGTATTTTATTGATTTGGTTAATGTTAAGAATAAAGAATTTAGTATAAATTGAAAACGACACTATTTCTCTATTATTACAAAGCTGTACTATTCTAGAATGCTCTGGTGCTGGTAATGGGCAGCAAGGAGGAGGACGTGCCTGCCGCCCCTGTGGAACAGACGCGCTTCGTTGAAGACATGAACGAGGCGGAGCTTGCTACTGCTGTGAGTATAAAGTCGATTTTCGTATAGATATTAATAATTTGCGCAACAGGAGTGATTCAAAAGAGAACGAGGGTTTAAAATATGCGGCTCTGCCTTGTAGTTATAATGTGGATAAGCTTTTAAAATAGAATTGTATTTACTAATGTTGTTAATTTGTGTGGGAGCCTGGTAAGAAATCTGAAGGATCATATATCGTCAAAATCTTACAACTTGAAGTTTGCTTGAACAGACCAGCCACAAACATTTTTGGAACAATCCCTTTTTATTAAATTACCATATTATTAGATATACCCAGAGATTTTTACAAGACCAATTGTCAATATTTTGTGGTGGACGGAAGTGTTACCCCCAGATTATTACATGTGTGGTATGATTGTTTCAGATGGACTTGCCTGAGGGACTGATCAACCTGGGCAACACATGCTACATGAATGCTACAGTACAGTGCCTGAAGACAGTACCAGAACTTAAGAATGCCTTACTTAGTTATGATAAGAGTAAGATATTGCATACTATTTTCTATTCACAGAAATGCAAGAATGATAACTGACCAATAAGAATTTTATCACATCAACAAGAATGCAGTCCATTTTATCCATTGTCTGTCACTGATGTTGAATTAGCGATGGGGGGTGGATGTATAAAAAAAGCTTGTTTCAAAATGAACTCGAGCAAAGATCCAGTTTATAATAGCTATGTTCAGAAATGAAAGCTGAAAGTAATCGTGTTTTAATAACGTTTTGTCAGTCAACATCTGATCTGGTGTATGTTGTCTCCATTTGAGTGTCGTTATTTTGATCAATCGGCCGTGTGTCCCCAGCGTCAGGCGGCGGCACGGCGGGCGAGCTGACGGCGGCGCTGAGCGACACGATGTCGGCGCTGGAGGGCGGCGGCGCGGGCGCGTGCGCGGGCGCCGCCGCCAAGCTGCTGCGCGCGCTGCACGCCACCACGCCGCGCTTCGCCGAGCGCGGCCCGGGCGGCGGCCTGGCGCAGCAGGACGCGTCCGAGTGCTGGACCGAGATCATCCGCGCGCTGCAGGCCCGGCTGCCGGCCGCGCCCGACACTCCGCACGAAAGGTACGAGATAACACATAAAGTCAAACTGGCATTGTCTTAAAACTGCCGCAACAAGTCGCTTCTGAATGCTGAACTGAGTTCTAAGATCATAAGAGCCTTGCAAGCGAGACTGCCATCTGCACCTAATTCTCCTCCAGACAGGTATACTATATGACATTATTTATAATGAATATATTTCCGTCGTCAGCTAACCAAGTGGATTGTTCATAGGGCAACTTATTTATAACGCGCAGTTGCTGCGGTTACATAAGAATGGACCAAAATAAAGCTCATAACTGCATGGTACAATACTAGCTGAACTGAAATGGCACAATCGTCGCCAGCCATAAATGTACTGGACCTTTATCACTGAAATGTCTGACTAAACATGCAAAGTAAATCATACCACTTCTATCAAAACTATTTCTCGTAACCAAATCTTCAACTGTCCATTTACAGATGGTGAAATTTTTAAAATAATATCGTGATACTTAAATCACACTTGACTGCCTCGTTAGTCTAGCAAGCGCAAGACGCGGTCGCAAGCGCTACTGCTGAGCATGAGGTCCTAGGTTCGATTCCCGGGTCGGGCAGTGTTATTGGGTTTTTCTATCTAGAATTTCTCAGTAGCAGCCTGGAGTCTGGATTTGTGCCCGGTTGATGGCAATAGGCTCGCCCCCTATTACATGGAACTTAAACATAACTGGCGAAATGTGGGTGTACCTGCTACAGGGACACCTCTACCCAACCCTTCGGGGAAACAAGGCGTGATGTTATGTATGTGTTAAATCACACTTATTGTCACCAGATCATCAGTGATCGAGCAGTACTTCGGTGGTACTTTAGACGTGGAGCTGGTCTGCTCAGAGGCCGACGAGGCTCCCTCTCGCACCAAGGAGACTTTCCTGCAGCTGTCTTGCTTTATCTCGCAGGACGTTAAGTACCTGCAGTCGGGGCTCAGATCTGTGAGTTGTATTAATATTTTACTAGCGACCCGCCCCTGTTTCGCAAGGTTTTTACGAGTTACAAAATATCAATCAATCTACATAGCCTTTTCCCAGCTATGTTGGAGTCGGCTTCCAGTCTAACCGGATGCGAATAGATTAGGTCAGAACTGTGACCAACAATGCGTGAGCCGAGCGAGCGCTACGTTGAAATTGGTCGCAATAACAAAATTAGGGCAAGCCGACAGTTATGAACCGCTTTCATATAACTATATTACGGTTTAAAGCTATTTCCCTAGGGATATAACTATATCACGGCTAGGACCATCTTACTGCGACATTAGACACACAAAGCGGTGCCTTCCGAAACAAATTAATCTGAAATATTGGCTGCAAAAGTGGCGCTGTGTGTCGCGGGTTCGATTCCCGCACGGAACAATTATTTGTATGACCTACAAGTAGTTGTTCCAGGTCTGGTTGTTTGTGTATGTGAGTTTAAATTTTTGTAAATGCATCCACAATACAGGCCAAATTCCTAGTATGAAGCAACATTAAAAACAGGGTTGTAACGGATGTCATATTGCGGATGAGGATATCGAGATAATCGGGTTTTAGGATGCGGATGAGGATACGGATATTGGAAAATTCCTTATTGAGGATGCGGATGAGGGTGCGGATGCAGATGTCGTACTAAACATGGCCCTTGTTTTTTGTAGTATTTATATTTGTATAGGTTGTAGGTAATTATTTGGTAGGTAAAAAAATAATAATATTAAAGTTGTTAATATTCACCGAGAGGAGGCCTGTGTCCCAGCAGTGGGAACATTATAGGCTGATTATGATATATGATGATGAAATTTGGTAACTGAAATTTCAAATTGTGGAGTCAAATACACAACTTTAATATTCAAAATTAAGTAAAGGTAAATTATATTTGATAAAAAGTAACTGGCAGGCCGTTTCGCCTTCTAAGCGGTTTCTAAGTTCATCATAAATAAGGGCCTGCTCCACAAAATAATTGTTCGCTCGGGATACTTGCCAGTGGCGGTGATAAAAAAAAATCGAATGATTTTATACCCAGTAAGCCGACGTAAACACAGAAGTAATATAATCTCGGCGGGATTTTATCGCGCACTGGATTTTCAACTCTTGGTGTTAAGCCGAACGTTGAGAATCCAATGCGCTGGGACGCACTCTCGTCCCAGCGCGTAGAAAAAACACACTGTTGGATTTTTAACTCTCGGCGCTAAGCAGAGCGTTGAAAATCCAATGCACGAAAAAAAAAATCGCTGCGATTTTATCACGTCCGTGTGAACGTCGGCTAACTCAGATTGTGACATGTGACACCACAGTCGTGCCACCAGTGCCACGTGCGGCCGATCATCTGTCATAGGACAAGGACATTGCGAATTCAGCCAATAGGAACGCGTAACTCACATATCGGCGCGCTCATTTAGCTCGGCGCGAGTTTTAAAAATTCACTATTTATGCGAACAACGTAGGGTCACATCCTCATAGAAATTATGAGGATGCGGAGCTTTTAAAATCAAAAGTTGAGGATGCGGATGTTTTGCGGATATCAAAATTTATGCGGATGCTCCGCAGTTGCGGATGCGGATACGGATATCCGTTACAACCCTGATTAAAAAAACTATAAATGTAGAACATAACGCCTGTATTTGACTAATATATTCTAATACTGTTTTTTTTTTATAGAAAATGGCGGAGCAAATCACAAAAATGTCACAAACCCTGGGAAGGGATGCGATCTACACGAAAACCGTAAGTCACACACATGCCAACAAAGAGTTCTCGTACTCACTGTTCCGTCCCAAACTCATTATTCTATCTCAGACTTTTTATCTCATCTCATATTCAGTATCCTGTCTCATACTCATTCTGCATCGAATTGGTTATTCAGTGTTTTATAACACAGATGGTTCACTCTGCAAAATCATTTAAATAAAAAGAGACTCTTGCTACGACACAATAAAGTGCAATTCAGGTCGCACAGCGCTGATTACCTACAGTTATATTCACCTAGAAGTTGCCTCTCTTTCTATCGCGTAGCTCTTAATCTTCTGACTACGTTACGCTCACTGAATTGGTCCGACAAGGCGGGCCAGCCGCGTACTTGTAGCTTCATACCTAAAATGCAGTGCGCCTTCTGTACTTTTACTCATTTTTCTGTTTGCAATATTTAATTTCTTTATTATTTTCAGAGCAAAATCAGCCGTCTGCCAGCGTACTTAACAGTGCAATTCGTGCGCTTCTACTACAAGGAGAAGGAGTCCATTAACGCTAAGATCCTGAAGGACGTGAAGTTCCCTTTAGAGCTGGACGTGTACGAGCTGTGCTCACCCGAGCTGCAGGAGAGACTCATGCCCATGAGGAACAAGTTCAAGGTAGGAAGAACAGCCGACTCAAAAGCAAAAAAAAAAATAAGTCTAGCCGCTGCATTAAGTAGAATCTGCTAATCTAACCTAACCCATTTGGTCGGGGTTCTACAAGCGGCGTGAATTTTTATTTTTTTAAAACTAATTTTAAGGTTAGGTTAGGTTAGAACTATGCTGTGACTTACAGCTACTTCCAAGTCGGTTGCTTTCCATAATATCATATTTAAAATCCAATAAAAGTCCATCGACGTTTTTTTTGCGTGGTTCCCTACTTTGTTTGATTTATTGTATGCCGCCGCCATGATGCACAATAAAAACAAAACGACATCAACGCCTCTACCGGTGGATAATCTAACTATTTTACGAAATGATCACTAATGATTGGCCACATCATGACGTAGTCGTGCGTTTAACTGTTTATATCGTCAAACGTTGAGTATTCAGTGATCTGTAGTGCTATTCTGTAAAAATCTCACCGTGATAACTTAGGTGAAGTGAGCTGTTGTGAATCCATAGCAACTGACAGCTCACTCTACGCTCACTTCACCTAAGATAACACGGTGAGATGGTTACAGAATAGCACTACTGGTCAGACCACATCATGATGTGACCAGCGGTCGATGTTCTATTTCATGAAATAGTCAAATACTTCATGAAATTTATTTATTTAAGGAAAAACAAACAGTTGCATAATAAAAAACAGTCATAATAACTTAAATATAACATTTTAAACAATTATGCTACCCACTACGTTTTTCACAGATTACAATATTAAGTATTTAAAAACTAGCTAGTAACACAGATACAATACCTATACAACCGGCATTATCCTGGAACTCATATCTGGATTTTTTAATTTATAAAAGAAACAAAAAAATAAAATTAAACGTAAGTTTGTGTGCGTACTAATATCAAACATTACATCATTATACAATACTTTGCTAATCCTTTAGGGTTGCTTGATCTGGCCACGACATACAGGATGTTTGGCAGAACGTTGAACATACGAAAATGGTGGATAGGTGGGGGTCATCTGCTACTTACTCAGCCCTAATTTATTTGGCCCTGGCCCCCTGGATATTTTTTTTTTAATGCAAGTTGAAATTAGGATTTAAGTATTTTTTACGTCTTTCTGTTATAATAATCTGCCAATATTAAAGATTTAAAAAAAAAATGCTTGTTTTACCAATTTTTTTAATAAAAATTACACTTTAAAGTTAAGAAAGTTGTGAAACTAGAAGAAAGCAAAAAAAAAAAAAAATTTAATATCCAGGGCGCCAGGGCCAAATAAATTAGGGCTGAGCAAGTAGCAGATGACCCCACCTATCCACCATTTTCGTATGTTCAACGTTCTGCCAAACATCCTGTATATAACGAAATTAAAAGGAAAACTATCACAGCTAAGTAGGTTCTACAAGTTAACGAGTAATAATCGACCAACTAACATTTGCAGTTGCAAAAACATGTTCTCCCATACATTCCGTATGGGAGAAAATATTTTTCAACTACAATGTTAAGTTTGTTCTTGTTATTATATAGATGTATTGTTTTGTTTTAGGAATTTGAAGACGCGAACGTGGAGTCATCGCTCAGTACGAAGAACCACGGCGACAGTTCAAAGGAAATAAAGAAAAAGGAACCGACGAAGGCTGTACCTTACTGGTTCCCTAATGGTAAGATACCATTTCATAGATTATGTCGTCGAGCAATCTTCGTAAGCTCAGCCACTTTGCGAAAAACGCTTGACTCGCTTGTAGCAGCAGGATGAGAGTGGTTGTGAATCGAGCTAAATCCCAGTATTATGTAAACACTTTGAGGGACACTAAACGCCCATAGGAGTAATAATAATAAAACTCATATTATGTCTCGTTTAGTATCGTCGTATCAGGGGCTTGTGGCTAAGTAACAACAGCTGCACGGGTCGATCGATCAGGTTAAGCTACGCTTGCCGCGGTTGGTCTGTGGATGGGTGACCATCTTTACATACCAAGACCCCTCCGTGCCTCGGAAAGCACGTTAAGCCGTTGGTCCCGGCTGTCATTTGTAGATCTTTGACAGTCGTTATGGGTAGTTAGAAGCCCAAAAAGTCTGACAACCAGTCTTACCAAGGGGTATTGTGTTACCTAGTAACTAGGTTGTGGAGGTCAGATAGGCAGTCACTCCATGTGAAATACTGGTATTCAGCTGCATCCGGTTTGACTGGAAGCCAACCCCAACATAGTTGGGAAAAGGCTAGGCAGATGATGTGTCTCATTTAGTATATTTGCCTGATTAACCTAATCTGTAAGTACCTATTGCAAATTATAAAACTGTTAATTCTTAAAATTGTATAATGATAATATGGACTGCAGTCAATCAATCTGCCTAGCTTTTTCCCAACTATGTTGGGGTCGGCTTCCAGTCTAGTCGGATGCAGCTGAATACCAGTATTTTACATGGAGCGACTGCCTATCTGATCTCTACAACCCAGTAGCTAGGTAATACGATACCCCTTGGTAAGACTGGTTGTCAGAAATCCAGGCTTCTGAAGACCCGTAACGACTGTCAAAGATTTACGAAAGACAGCCGGAACCAACGGCTTAACGTGCTTTCCGAGGCACAGAGTAGTCTCGATATGTAAAGATGGTCACCCATCCACGGACCAACCCCGGCGAGCGTAGCTTAACCTGATAGATTACGCCGTGCGGCTGTTACTTAGCCACAAGCTCCTCCAATATGGACTGCAGTACTGTCTGAAAAAAAAAAAATAGTTAAATGGCGAGCGTAGTGGACTCCTAAAGGCTGATGATGATCGAGCTACATCGAGATACTTTTACCCGACTGTGCAACAAAAACAGGGTTATGTTTTTCACGCGTATCTTTTTATGTGGGATTCTTTATACCCTCGAGGCGTCGTACCAGCAAAATGAATTTTAATACGT
Source organism: Agrochola lychnidis (assembly GCA_963680765.1). Classification (NCBI taxonomy): domain Eukaryota; kingdom Metazoa; phylum Arthropoda; class Insecta; order Lepidoptera; family Noctuidae; genus Agrochola; species Agrochola lychnidis. The sequence continues at coordinate 7,274,127 of OY796860.1, read as the reverse complement.
GAAGTGTCTGTCGATTCTTCTAGGTCGCGCGATGGTTACAGGCTAGGATTTGTTTTACTAAATCAAAATTAACCAAAGAAAGTAAGTTAAATCTCCTTTTCGTGTAGTTAGTGATCAACCTGGTGTCAGAGTTTTAAAGCTGCCCATGGGCCTCTGACTTGGCGTCACATGCCGTCGAGAAATATCGCTCAGGCATGCCGGTTTCCTCACGATGTTTTCCTTCAAAGTTTTTGAAACAAGTGATAATTATACAATACGCACATGAATCCGAAAACTCAGAGGTGCGTGCTTAAAAAAATGTATCAAATAACTTCTGAGCGGAGCGGGAGGCGTGTCAGACTCTTACTGACTAAAACCCACCCGTGTTCCTTCAGTTGCCATGTTGCCAGGGGCCACGGTATCCCTTTCGGTAGAGGTGAAAATTTCGAAGCTGTATATCTCGAAAACTGCGGGTCCTAGGTGAATCGTGTGTAGGATTTTTTATTTTTGTTGAATTTAATATGAAATAAACTTGTCCTAGAATAAAGAGACTTACAATATAGTACGAAATATTCGCTAAAAACTGTTTTTTTTTTTTTCGGTTTATTCGCACTTGTTGTCACAATGGACTTTTCACACAGTATTTCACATGCGTAAATAAAGATAACCCCTTTGAAAACTCTTCACTAGGATCATAATATAAAGGGCTCACAGAAACAATTCCAAAAATATAACCGTTTGAAATTAAAGTTTTAGTACCGTGACCATGTGGGGTTTTAAAGTAAAGCCCTTGAGGAGACGATTCCAAAAATATGGCTTCTCGAAAAGTGTTCTTGTTTTGAACTTTTTAATTCCAGTCGGGTTTCTTTTTAAATGTATATTTTTTTCGATTCTTTTTTATTTAACATATCCGAGTACCGAGTTAAATGGCAATTTCGGACACCTAGGCTGCCGAATTGCATTTATTTTTCACGATTACATTATATCAAAATTCCTGACCACATTTTATGTTTTATGTTTATTTCAGACGTAGGCAGCAACAACAGCGGCTACTACCGGCTGCAGGCGGTCCTGACGCACCGCGGGCGCTCGTCGTCGTCCGGGCACTACGTGGCGTGGGTGGCGCGCGGCGACACCTGGCTGCGCTGCGACGACGACGCCGTCACGCCCGTGCAGGAGGAGGAGGTGCTGAAGCTCAGCGGAGGCGGTGAGTTAACTCCTTACATGGTCAGTTCTACCATCAGACCTGTCTGATCTCACCGAAGCCAGCCTCCATGTGTGAACGTAACGGCTTGAAGATATTCGCGCCGAAGCGACAACGGCAGAAGCGTTCAAAACTGCTTCAAGATCTTCGCGCCGACGAAAGCAGGCGCGTTCGAACTGGCTTAGGTTCGTCTGTCCAAATAAGTCTCTCCATGCCAGGTGGCTTACCTTGCATGAAGATGGTCCTTTTTTTTATTGGGAAACTATCAAATAACTTCTCACGCTCTGGGCGTGTCACTCTTACTGACTAAAACCCACCCGTGTTCCTTCAGTTGCCATGTTGCCAAGGGCAACGGTATCCCTGATAGGGAGGCAGATGAAGTTGGTCCCTAGAACAGCAACTTAAATGTTTTTCAATCCCATATTTTTCATCAGTCTCATAGTCACCAATTACAACACCCACTCGGTTGCGGAGATGTCTATACTTTGCCAAAAACCACTTGGCAATGTCTGAAATCCTCTCGAATGACGAGGAGCCAAGTCTAGTTAGAAACAATAACAGTTTTTACTGTATGATTGCGCCATTCAACCAGTGATCTTAATTTAACCTTCACATATTGTTACAGGTGACTGGCACTGCGCATACCTCCTTCTCTATGGGCCGAAAATCCTCGAGGTGCCCGAAGTAGTCGACAAGCCGGAGCCGATGATAACCGAACGCGATGACGAAGACCCGCCGATCGCGCTCGCGTAACACCCTCCACGTTGCTACCTAGCTTCCATTTGTTCCAACCCGCTTGACTTGACTGCGACTCGCACAACTTTCTATAGCCTTCTATTGTGACAAGACATCTGTCAGTTTGTGACATTTGTCGCGAGTTTTTGACATTTGCCGCGAGTTTGTGACATTTTGTGTCGCGGGTTTGTGACATTTTATGTCGCAGGTTCGTGACATGTGCTGCTGGTTTGTGACATGTCTTATCACAGTAATGGTAGGCTGCCTGATGTATAGAGGGACTAGAGATTGGGTTCACTTTGTACTATGCTACAATATTTTATTAGAACTTGATAGTTTTGCTGAAGGTATTAGCAGAGTTCGCTTAGAATCGTTAGATTGAAGGATAATAAAACCTATCAAACAAACTATTTACCACCGTTAATTCTTTGGCGTAGATAAAAGAGTGTCAAAAGCCCCAAATAAAAAATAGTGGCACTCCGGGAGTACCGAAAAAAGTGAAAACTTGAAAAAAAATCGGCTCCGCGGTAATCAACGCGTTGATGTCTTTTTAATGGTCAAAAACTAGTGTCGTCACAGTGTCGCGAAATCAATGGTTTAGTCCCATCTCAAAAATGCCCAACGCGCCTGAAGAAGTTTCCCTTAAAAAATTTAATGTCATCGTATCCAAATTACGTCTTTTTATCTTGGGATTTCCCCAAACTCACTTATGATAATGTCGCGTTTCTTGTATTGGCGATCGATCTCTGTAACTTAAGGAAGATATTAGTACTTATAGATATACATTAAAAGCTATGCTGTAGGCTACTATTACAATACCCGGCGTTAAATATGGCGCATCCAAGTTATACAAAAAATTCGGCTTTATTTTGTAGAGCATAATCTCTGTCATTCATAAAAACCGGCCAAGTGCGTGTCAGGGTTCCGTAGTTGGGATGAATTAATCCCAAAAACAAACTTAACTTTGTAGTTGAAAAATATGTTCTCCCATACGGAATGTATGGGAAAACATGTTTTTGCAACTGCAAAGTTAAGTTGGTCGATTATTACTCGTTAACTTGTAAAGCTTACTTAGCTGTGATAGTTTTCCTTTTAATTTCGTTATACTTTCAACTGTCATTAACGAGACACAATAGAATTTTAATTGTTATCCACCTTAATGAGGCGTCGTAACAGATGATGGGTTATATAAACTACTGTTGTGATTTTTTTCACACACCCAAAACCAACCATTTAGCCGGCAGGGGGGGGACACTTGACTCTAACAAAAATTAGCACTTTAAAGCTTAATATTTCGCAAACGGATCCCTGAATCCAAAAATGGTTTTCACAAACTCATAATGTTTTTGAAGGACCTTTCCTGTTACAGACAACAAACCATTTTATTGTCAACAACCTTTGTTCCATAACATTGTATCCACTACATACAAAACATAGTATACAATTATTTTGTCTCAAAACATCTAAAGTCTATTTTTAACCTTGTTTCCAATTGATATTATTTCCACTTAAACAAACATCAATTTTATGCAATGTTTAGACTAACTAGTACTGTTGAAAAAATCGTAAAAAAATATTAAGTTGTAACGCAAACTGAACCTTATGTGTAGGCATTACAGTTGTTTTTTCTTAAAACTCGTGTTTGTTTACATGTTCGGCAAATAATTTGCGAACGCAGATTAGGGTGTATAGATGAAAACCAAACCAAAAGCTGACCAAAACAATGTTTACTTTGATTTGGTAAAATAAATTGTACACTGTTTTGTACTCGTGGACACAATGTTAATGTAACAAATGGGTGTTGACAATAAAATGGTTCCTTGTCCGTGTATGCTACAGTATCATTTCAAAGTTCTATGTATCATATTAATGCCCGGGTTCTGTACATCGCTATGCATAGTCGCTCCTGACTTCGCAATTTTGTAGCCTAAATAATATCGATAGTGGGAACTGTAGGTAAGTCTGTGCGTCTATAACCACGGCTGGCTAATCATATTTGTTATTTTCTGTAAACCGTATGTATAAGATAGCAAGGTTGTCTCCATTGATATTGATATTGAAAAGCAATAAACTATGTTAATATTAAAACCAGAAGTGAACCCTTATATTTTATGTACGAAATAGCATTTATATTTACAAGAATATTTTGTATGGAACAGCAGCTTGTTATATCAAAATAGATGAAATAGTAAATTTTTATGAAACTGTGTTGATGTTGAGACGGGAAGTCGCGGGGTTAGTGATTCGTTAATTTATTGTAAATTGGCATTTCGAGTGCTGCTGATTGCTTGAGGCATTTTCGTTTAACTCATCTCAGTAAATACCTAGGTTCTCTATACAAGACGTATTGAATTTTATAAGACTAATTATACTAAACAATGATCGATAATAAAGTTTGATTATACATTTAATTGTTGTTTTCATTTATATCTACAGTTTAAATCCTAACTAATAAATGCGAAAGTAAGTTTGTTTGTTTCGCTTTCACGCTAAAACGGCTGAACGAATTTGGATGAAATTTAGCACATGGGTAGACCATGATCTGGGTTAGGATATAGGATACTTTTTATCACGATTGTCCCACGGGATTGAGACTTATGGGGGTGAAACCGCGGGGCGCAGCTGGTAATTGATAAAACAATGCCAATAGAAACCCAGTAATTTTCGAGATGAAGCTCAATCGGTATACAAGATGACTTGTAATTTGACGTATTCCTTCCACGATGAAATTGAAATTTAACAAGTTCTAAAACAATTCGCTAAAACTAGCATGCAAAATTACATAGTGTGACCCATTTGCAACAATTAAGCACCACATAAAGCCTAGGCGAAAATTCGTGGGATTCGAGAAAACCCTATTATCCCGAAATCGGATGATACGGTGGAGGTCTTCCCGGCTTAGGCGGAGCATCGCCGTGTCCTCGTGTGGAGGCGATTGGCGGCGGTGATCTCTCGCGTCCGGCCCTAATTCGGGCCATGGTACGGAGCTAGAGGAAATGGGCGGCACCTCCTTCTGCGAAGCAGTAATGTTCGCGAAGGAGGAGGCAAAACGCGTGAGGGAGAGGCAAAATTCGCGCCCTCACGCCCCTAACCGCCGCAGGAGGAGACGCTATGGGCGTCGGGAATTGCGAGTCGATTTACGGCCACCGTAGGCGCGGGCTTGCGGATGGTGAGCAATGGGTAGCTCGCCGCCCGATAAGGAGCAGGCCCGGGTTGACGGCGCGTTGTGTTCCACGCGCGCATCAAAGAGATTTCAGCAGAATTGACGGGGTCCGCCGATGCCTGCCGGGGTTGCGAATAAGGCCGAAAGGGAAATCGTGGCCCCCGGCAACATGGCAACTGAAAGAACACGGATGGGTTTTAGTCAGTAAGAGTCTGACACGCCTATAATAAGTCTAATGACACGCTCTCCTGCTCCACCCAGAGCGGGAGAAGTTATTTGATAATTTCCCACCCAAAAAAAAAGAGCTTATTTTTAATCTTATATTTTCAATTGCTTTTGGTTATTTTTTGTACATTTTTCTCACATATAGAAGCAGTAAGAATAATGTACCTATCCAGGATTTTGTAATATCTATATTTAAAAGAGTGTCCTTGGAGTTTCTTGCCCGTTCTTCTCCATAGAGATCTACGTTTTGGAATGTGTAACTAGCTTCAACTTTCTGACTCTCTGACCAACTCTTTGACAATTCAAAAGTGCTTGTAAATGGTTTAATTGAAATAAATGCTTTGAGTTTACATGGAGTGGCTGCCTATCTGACCTCCACAACCCAGTTACTAGGTAATACGATATCCCTTGTTATGACCGGATGTTAGACTTTCGGGCTTATGACTACGTGTGATTGTCCTCGCCGCAGGTGAGTATAATCATGACGGGGTCCGCTAGGGCCAATGCCCAATGCAATGGGGTTCGAAGAAAACCGATAGGGAAATCGTGACCCCCGGCAACATGGCAACTGAAGGAACACGGGTGGGTTTTAGTCAGTAAGAGTCTGACACGCCCTCCCGCTCCACCCAGAGCGGGAGAAGTTATTTGATAATTTCCCACCCAAAAAAAAAGTTGAGTATAATCACAGAGTACTTTTTTATATATAATGTTTCTTGAAAGATCTACGAATGACAGCCGGGACCAACGACTAACCTGCTTTCCGAGGCACGGAGAAGGTGAAGTGATAAAACCTCTTTATATCACTAAAATTTCAAACGATAAACAAACTTCTTATCAGCTATCACAGATAAAAAATTATAATGTCAATATCGTTGATACGGCATTTCACAACAATAATATTTATTTACCAAACATTTATAAATGTGCTGGTGTATCTACTATTTACGTAAATTCCTAGTGAAATGCTTATGTGTGTTCTGCCCGCCAGTTTACAGACTGTTCTTTACAGATTGTAATCAAAGTAGCAATTTGAGATGTACGAGTTTCTTTACCGGATTCTTTTTAGGACAAGCTTATTATTATTATTTGTTGAAAAGGATACCCTTCCCTAATAATTTAGGCTCTCATTTGTCTCTAGTTTTAAGTGTTTTGCTTGGTAAGTGAAATGTTCGCAATTCATAACTAATATACTTATAGTGAAAACTGCTGCTGCAACAAAAATCTCCTACTTTGGTAGCAGTGTTTGCGCGATTGATTATGAGCGCATTTAACAAATATTTTTGTGCCAACAACAATTCTAAGTTATGTTTTTTATAAATCATTAAAATGCTACAAAGATCATGAATTATCATACAACATATTTATATGCTACCTACACGTATGGTGTCAAATATTTATAGACATTGGCACCTTCTGGCCTTATACCTAAGACTAGCTGTTGTACTTGGCTTCGCCCGCGTGGAGATCAGAAGTTATCCCACGGGAACTTACCACTGGGATAAAAAGTATCATATGTCCTAACCCAGGTCATGGTCATGGTCTATCCGGGTGCAAAATTTAATTCAAATCAATTCAGCCGCAACGTACACACGGCTGTATCAAGCTATACATTTCCAGTTTATACTGACCTCGCATTGTATATTGTATAGGATTTCCGTACAACGAGAGGTCAGCTTATACTGAAAATTTATAGCTTAAATATGTAGCCGTGTGTACATGCAGGCGGTCTGAAAAGGTAACAAGCAGATAGAGTTAATTTTGCATTTCGACTCCACCCAGTTTTCATAGAACTCATACACCATGCCGCCATGCATATTGGTAGTGAACCCTCCGGGAGGGTTACCGGCATTCCATATGCGACTAACTAGGTGACTAGATGAAGGAGGGCTCCCGGCACTGAATGTGTTAAGAGCGGCCAACCCGTCATACTTTTCATACAAACGCTCGTACGTGATTATGGCGTTGTAACACATCTTTCTTTAATTCTTTTAAACTAATAGGTATCTTGTGCACTATATCTAGGTTTCTATGAAAGCAAAAAAAAAATATTTGGCGAAACAAATTCAATATAAGCCTCCAAAAATCTGCTTTTTTGCACAAATTTTACCTGAATTTTGACCGTTCATAATGTACTCATAAATTGTAAAATTAAAGAAAACATCTTCATAGAAACCTTGCACATGTAATGGAGATTCTAAATGACAAACATTTATTTCACAAACTTGTAAGGCGTATTCAAAAACACGTATTTCCTGAAACAAGTTATTTTTCGCACAATGTTATCGCGTTCTCACTTGCTTGTTAGCAATTCTCACTTGTGCTGGATGAAACAACAAGCTTTTGGACCATGCTCGCGTTGACGATAGACAGACCGGGAAGGGCCCTCTTAACAGATTGGTTTGAATTCATTTAATTACAGGTATAGGAAACGCTATATCAATACAAGTAAGATGTATATGCCTGCTAATATTCCCGATGTATTGTGGCAAGTCTGGGCGGGGAGTTGTCAAGGCAGTTATCTTGACTTATGTTGTAGCTGGTAAGAAATTTATTTTGCCTCTAGAACTTCGTAAAATTATGCAGAGTTAATATGGCCCATCTAATGACTTATTTTTTATAAAGATACTGGTGCCGATTCCCTTGTTCACAAACTAAACTAAATTTAAGTTCAGTGCATCTTTTTCTTTCTATTTCATTAAGAAAAGGACAGAAGATAAATTTTTGTTTAGTCCTGTCAAATTAATCAGCGCCTGTCAGTCTCCATACAAGTTTAGACGTGATTAAAAACTTGCCAACTAAAATTACGTCAATTTACGTCAAGCGCTGATTAATTTGACAGGACTAAACTAAAATTTATCTTCTGTCCTTTTCTTAATGAAATAGAAAGAAAAAGATGCACTGAACTTAAATTTAGTTTAGTTTGTGAACAAGGGAATCGGCACCACTGTTTATCACTTTCACTAAAGTAGCAATATTTAGCGCTACGATTGTTTTGCGAACTAACGAGCGAGTGTTCGTGAGTTCGATACCCAGTCGTTGCACTATTGATTTGAACCCGCTTCTAACAATGCATTGCATACTTTTTAACATAGTTGGAGGGGTCAACAGGAATATAAGTAATGTGCAGCACAATAAAGTTTGTAATTTACTAATAAAAAAACCTTTTTTTCTATTGAGCCGTTGACGTCGCCTATTCTGCCAGCTTAAACTCTCTTCTGATTCTGACGTTACATCCATAACATAATGGCGACCAAAGGCCAATTTAAAGCCACATAAAAACTGTTCAGTTTTACATTTAGGTCCAATCACAAACATGGGATTAAACGCAAGGGAAGTAGTGCGAGTGTTCGCCTGCAGCACTCAACTGTCACTCAATCTGTCCAAGGAGAGATACGACGTGATGGTGGACCCCTACAAAAGGACGGCGCTGAGTCTGCAAAGCGAAATGGAACAAATGAAGGATACATTGAGGTTTGAAATCACCATTAGGTACATCTGAGACATGCATTTGATCTTTTTAGCCTTTTCCACAAGACAAGTGAGGTGGAGGAAGACTACTACTTGAGACGAGCGAGCAAACAGAGCTCACCTTCGCCACGAGTGAACGGAGCGCGATTACTACCGGAGTAGGTGGCGCTTACTAGTGTGTGTCTTCGAAAGTGTGCTCGCTTCGTTCGCTCGCCGATAAAGTAGGGTCGCTAAACTTGCATTTCTTGTAATGGAGACTCGCATCGTTCGCTCTTCACATGTGAAAGCGTGCTCCGCCCACTTGTGGGGTAGTCGAGCTCACTCCGCTCGCTCATTTTGATAATGGGCTTGCTCCACATGCTGGTCTTGGGAGGGGGCTCGCTTCGCTCGCTCATTGGTTGAATTAACGCGCGCTACATTCACTTTTCTTGTGCGAGCAAGCGAACGACACTAGAATCACTGTTCTAGCTAAACACGTTTTTGCAAATTGTTATAAATATGACCTATCTTTTGAATGATCAACCTATACTCTAGCATTAAAGGTCTCGTAATGAACTTTAATGAACTACAAGACGTTTTCACGTCAAAAAAAGAAATTCATAGTTTTTCATAACACTATCCAGATTTATTAGTTTCCGAATAGGTAACGGGTATATCTCCAAAACGGGCGTATTCGTGTGATCGCTCTGGTGCTTTTCAGATATTGATATTTAATGGTAATTATGTATCTCATTAAAAATAATGATATTCAAATGGTACATTTTTACTATTGGCCTTCAATTTACACAAACAGTTATGGAAATATTTAAGTTCAAAAAATTTCGCGACCAGAGCAATCATAATTGGTGCCAGAGCGATCATAAATGGTGAAATCAGTGAAACAAATAAGTAAATATTGATAAAATATTATTTATTTCGCCGTTTTCAGTCATATTCAGTGTACGTGAAACAAGATTATATGTAAGAGAAATTTATTATTTTAGAAAAAGGTCAAGGCATATTATCAGTCATACATATCAAAAATACGGAATGATAAGTTACCAGCAGCTCATCAGTTGCTGGTAACTTATCCACTTTTTCTTTAAATAATATCGTCCAGAACTCTGCCTACTTTTCTTCCCTCGAACCTTTTGCTGGCTTGGAGTCAAATCACTCATTGGTAGTACTGTGTTCCGAGCTTTTTTCCTTTGGTAATTCTCTCTTGACTTAATAAGCCATCGTGCGTATAGACCTGGATCATTTTTTATCTTGGCCATTCTACGACGCTCAGCCAATTTCTTCCTAAGACGTTTTTCTTCAATAGATAATTTATTTCGAGGCTGATTTCAATCTGCAACAATAGTTGCTATTAAATTTTAGAGAAGAAAGGGTTACATTTGTGGTAGCTAAATGCCAATATAATAATATTATCAAGGTAAAATACATCAAAATCTGTTTATGGGTTTAGGTTGTCCGAAGAAACCCAGGAAAGGTTATAAATTAAAGGTTATATGCATAGTTCATCGTTTGTCATTATAACAGTCCGGTACTACTACTTGAAATAGATTTATAACGTATAATTAATGCAAAATATCATTGCTCTGGTCTTTTTGGACAGAGCAATCAGAGCCATAGCGATCAGAAAAAGTCACAAAATCATAAATATGGCCGAATTTAAAAGCAGTAGAAAGTTGTGATTACGTCTCATAAAAAAACATCATAACGATCACTTAATTTACATAACAAACATATTCACAAGCTTACTATTGAATTTACATAACGTGCCATAGCAATCATAAAATTCGAGAACCAAATCCAGGGCAATCATAAGCTTACCTTCGTAATGTTGGAATGCGGGAACGTGGTACATAGGTATCCTCCTCGGCGGTTAGACCACTACTGGCGTTACTAGCGTAGAGGGGAATAGAGTGTTTATAACGCGTAACTAGGGATGAGCGCGATGTTTTACCTCAGCGCAGAGCGATGAGATAAAATGCCCGGTCACGCTTTTAAATTCAAATTGTGGCAAAAGTATTGTTAATATCACTAAAAATATTTTATTACTATGAAGATTAACTATTTGTTATGTAATCTAAATAAGTTGTTTCATATGATCCTTCTCATTAAAAAGTTAAAGAATATTTTTTTCATTCAATCGGGAGTTGGGTCAACCCAGAGCGATCAGGATTTTAGAGTTTAAGATTTTTTTTTTAATATTTAAAATAATGGAGATGGCGGGATGAGCTGGACTCCTTTAAGAAAGATTGGTCCTTGGAAGCTCTAGACAGAGAGAGGTGGAAAGAGAGTAGAGAGGCCTTTGCCCAGCAGTGGGACAATAACGGCTATGTAATGTAATGTAATTTAAAATAAACTTATTCATAATATTAGCCTTGTACCACGTAGATTAGACACCGAACTGTATGTAAAAAAATATTTTGAAAACGTTTTTCGTTTTTAAAATGGGTTTATCCAGCCCGACACGAAAAAAAATGCCTCTGGAGATCGACCCTAACCTAAATATAGGTAAGTACCTCTCTATTTAGGTTAATTCTCGACGGAAATTCTTTGTACTTTTCCGGAATCCAACTATTCCAGTTAGTAACCAGACTTTCATCGTAAATAGGTAAATATTTAGTAAGTAGTCGTCTACCTAGCTAGGTTACAGGCTATCCTTCGATTACCTACGTCACAGCACCCATATGACCACTCGTGCGTGTGATGCTCCCTTCAATAGAGCTGTGGTTGACAGCTACGGCTCAGTGATGAGTGGTTACATTATAACAGGCTCGTGGCTTATTTTTTTAATGTTAGCCATAAAGTAGTGTTTAGTCAATAAATCTAACTAATTCTCTATCTAAAAAACTTGCTGAATAGATTTTTCTGCTGAATAATTTTACCTCCCACTTTGCACTTGAAACAGCAGCAAAATTCTTATTGGACTTGAAATTCTTATTTCATAATTTTACAAATCTATTTTTTTTTTTTCAAACTGAAAATACCGATATCGGGGTTCTTTTTTAGGGTCCCGTAGTAAACAAGGAACCCTTATAGTTTCGTCATGTCCGTCTGTCTGTCTGTCTGTCCGCGATCTAGCTCCGAGACCCTTAGTACTAGAAAGCTGTAATTATAGGTATACATATTAATTACGCCGACAAAGTGGTAAAACAAAATTATGAAAAACATTTTTTTAGGGTAAGTATCTCTCCTACACGTAAAATGGTGATGTTTTTTTTTATCGCATAGTGTGGGGTATCATTGGAAAGGTCCTTTAAAAACATTGTGAGTTTGCAAAAACCATTTTTAGATTCAGGGATCCGTTTGCGAAATATTAAGCTTTAAAGTGCAAATTTTTGTTAGAGTCAAGTGTCCCCCCCCCTGCCAACTAAATGGTTGATTTTGGATATGTGAAAAAAATCACAGCAGTAGGTTATATAACGAAATTAAAAGGAAAACTATCACAGCTAAGTAGGCTCTACAAGTTAACGAGTAATAATCGACCAACTTAATTTTGCAGTTGTAAAAATATGTTTTTCCATACATTCCGTATGGGAGAACATATTTTTCAACTACAAAGTTAAGTTTGTTTTTGGGATAAATTCATCCCAACTACGGAACCCTTCATTGTGCGTGGTCCGACACGCACTTGGCCGGTTTTTCATACTAGGATACTATGATTATATACCGGTTATGAAAAAAAAAAACTGATAAGTAAATATGTAACGTACTTATTTGATAATGCTTTGAAAACATAAGTTTATTCTCATAACATTGACAACTTGGGAAAACCTCGTCAGATGTCGAAAACAAATTATGTAGGAGGTAGAACCTAAGGAAAACCCGACTTCTGATATTTTTTTCGTATATTAGTCATAGTACCTACCAGGCGAGGAGCTCGTGGCTAAATAATAACAGCCGCACGCGTCGATCCATCAGGTTAAGCTACGCTTGCGGGGTTGGTCCGTGGATGGGTGACCATCTTTACATACCGAGACTCCTCCGTGACTCGGAAAGCACGTTAAGCCGTTGGTCCCGGCTGTCATTCGTGGATCTTTGACAGTCGTTACGGGTCGTCATAAACCCGAAAGTCTGACAACCAGTCTTACCAAGGGGTATCGTATTACCCAGTTACTGGGTTGTGGAGGTTAGATAGGCAGTCGCTCCATGTAAAATACCGCTATTCAGCTGCATATAGTTAGACCGGAAGCCGACCCCAACATAGTTGGGAAAAAGCTAAGCAGATTGATTTTTAGTCATAGTACCTATCATCTAGCTAGCAGGTAATTTGATTAAAAATAATTTTATACATGTTTAGTTAGATAGGTATATACATTGTAGGTATAGCAGTGCAGTGGTGGTGTGCAGTGGTAAGTAATTTCTGTTCTATGCTCGTGATTTGTTATGTACTTTTTGTTGTTCTCTGATTACTCTTGTCTTTTATGTATGCACGTATTTCTGTGACAAATAAACCTATTTTTCTTTCTTTCTTTCTTTTCATCCACGAAGACGCGCCCCACTCCGCTCCGCTTCGTACTAAAGTACAGCTTACAGTACAGTTATCGCATTCTCCGATCCAGATGACCCCATAACACTCCTCCAGGAGAAGAAAGGGTCACCAGTACCGTGCACAAACACAGACGCCTCCCGTCATTCCGACCCCGCCGACGAGATTCTTTGCGATCGCGATCGCGTCCCTGAGTAAATGAGACTTCCCCCGACCCTTGCTCGAAAACGAGTTACCAGCAGTTGTTGCAGCTGAGCACGTAGCTTTAAATACCCCGTATAATAATCAAGATGAAAATCTATGTTCGATCCAGCCTGTCCCTTCTTGCTGTCCTCCCCCAGCGACGCCCTAAGCCGAGGTTCGTACCCCACAGGGGGTGCCCTTAGCGAGCGTTCGCCTAGTTTTAATTTAGAATAGTTTTTGACCCTTTTTTTTTTTGGGTGCGTTATTATCAAATAACTTCTCCCGCTCTGGGTGGAGCGGGAGGGCGTCTCAGACTCTTACTGACTAAAACCCACTCGTGTTCCTTCAGTTGCCATGTTGCCGGGGGCCACGATTTCCCTATCGGTTTTCTTCGAACCCCCGGCAGGCATTGACCCTAGCGGACCCCGTCAATTCTGCTGACATCTCTTTGAGGCGCGCGTGGAACACAACGCGCCGTCGACCCGGGCTTGGTCCTTATCGAACGGCGAGCTACCCATTGCTCACCGTCCGCAAGCCCGCGCCTACGGTGGCCGGTAATCTGCCTGTGATTCCCGACGCCCAGGGCGTCTCCTCCTGCGGCGGTTAGGGGCGCGAGGGCGCGAAGTTTGCCTCTCCCTCACACGCTCCGCCTCCTCCTTCGCGAGCATTACTTGCCCCTGGATGGAGGCTTTAAGTGTAGAAGCTTAAGGCAACCACAGGAAAGTCCGGTTAAGCAGCCATGACCTCAGTGGCCAACAGCGAAATGCCCTTTCAAAAAAAAAAAAACAGTAATCGCGGAGTGACGGCGTCTTTGAAGATGGCACTATCTGTATAGGTTTTCCTAACGAAGAAAACATTTTGCATTGCCAAAATTCAGATCGTGTCACTACCTATAATGAATTTCCGATGATGATTTTCTTCTAGATCAATTCGTGACATAGTGGCTCCCATAAAGCAGGAGATAGAAGACACGGAGGAGGTAGATATTAAACGACAACAGAATGACAACTTGGATGGCTTGCTGCAGCTGGGCTCGCGTTCGCGAGATATTGAGGCCAAATATGAGTTAGTATTATATCGAACTTCAATTTTGTGACGTGATAACGACTTATAAATTAATTAACGCCGTCTGCACGCACGAAAAAGTGTCACGTTCCGCCTGAGCCGAGCGTGCAAGCGAGAGCGCGGAACAAGCGATAGAGAGGCACGATCGGTCTAAGCGTTCGGCTTGTGACGTTATCACGTAAAATTATGGTCCGTAAACCGACTTTACAGACAATCAATTTGTTTTCTTAAAGTCTCTGGAAAGCCGGGACCAAGATTTGAACCTTTGAATTACCAGACAAATCTTAAACGACGCACAAACAATCAAACTCGTAACTTTTAAGACTACAAACATTTTTATTCCGTTCAGGAATTAGCTTGCGAACTTCACTTAGAACTATTTTTCAATAGTCTTAGGCCCGAATTACAGAACCTCACTCAAGACTCAAGCATTACTTAAAAACTAGTTTCAACCAATCAAAAGGCTTTAAACGAGTTTTAAGTAACACTTGAGTTTTGAGTGAAGTTCTGTAATACGGGCCTTAGACTCCAAAGCACTCAATGGAAACGTCACGTCAATCTCGCGTTCTAAGATAGAATTAATACTCAGTTGATCAGGGGCCTACCACCAGCTCATAAAGCAGTATTATTTTAATATTACTTCAGTGTGGGAAAGAGATGAAGCTCTACTGGACGTATAGCTCTATCTCTTTCTCCCACTGAAGTAATATTAAAATAATACTGCTTTTGAGTTGGTGGTAGGACCCCATTTTTTTTTTTTGGTTGGTAAATTATCAAATAACTTCTCCCGCTCTGGGCGGAGCGGGAGAGCGTGTCAGACTCTTACTGGCTAAAACCCACCCGTGTTCCTTCGGTTGCCCTGTTGCCGTGGGCCACGATTTCCCTATCGGTTTTCTTCGAACCCCCGGCAGGCATTGGACCTAGCGGACCCCGTCAATTCTGCTGACATCTTTTTGAGGTGCGCGTGGAACACAACGCGCCGTCGACCCGGGCTTGGTCCTTACCGGACGGCGAGCTTCCCATTGCTCACCGTCCGCAAGCCCGCGCCTACGGTGGCCGGAAATCTGCCTGTGATTCCCGACGCCCAGGGCGTCTCCTCCTGCGGCGGTTAGGGGCGCGAGGGCGCGAAATTTGCCTCTCCCTCACGCGTTCCGCCTCCTCCTTCTCGAGCATCACTGCTTCGCAGAAGGAGGTGACGGCTTCCCATTTCCTGTCGTTCCGTACCATGGCCCGAATCAGGGACGGACGCGAGAGATCACTGCGCCGATCGCCTCCACGAGGACACGGCGATTCTCCGCCCAAGCCGGGCAGACCTCCACCGTATGCTCCACCGTGTCCTCCGGGCGATCCACACAGTGGCGACACCCGGGCGTTTCCTCCCGCTTTATCCTGAACAGGTACCTCCCGAAACAGTGGTAGTCTTCATTCTTGCCTACATCATTCTTCTAATGTATTTTAGACACACACCAAGTGAAAACAAAGACCATTATCTAAAGATATATGAAAAGAAGTTGGAGTACAGATGTCAATACCAGCTGACCCAGGCGGCGACCTTGTGCATTGAAGCTTTTACCGCTGCGTATGAACACTGTTACAACAGTATGCCTCAGACCACGGCTTGGATGCTGTGCTCGCCGCTGAAGCTCATCTATATCTGCAATTTTATGCAGGATTTTCAGAAGAATAATACGTGTGATAGTAGAAACCAGGTAAGCTTTTTTTTTTTGTATGGCATCTCGTAGTTGACCTCTGAGATCATGACTACTTAACTGGGCTTTCCTGTGGGTGCCTTAAGCCACTACACTTAAAACCTCCACCAGCCAGGGGTTATTCAACTATGCTAATTAACACTAGGTGAACGCTCGCTAAGGGCACCCCCTGTGGGGTACGAACCTCGGCTTAGGGCGTCAACCGGAGGACATCAAGGATGGGACGGGCTGGATCAAAGTTTTGTTCATGATTATTAGTCGGGGAATTTAAAGCTACGTGCTCAGCTGTAACAACTGCTGGCACCTCGTTATCGAGCAAGGGCCGGGGGGAGTATCATTTACTCGGGGACGAGGTCGCGATCGCACAGGACCTCGGCGGCGAGGTCGGAATGACGGGAGGCGTCTGTTTTTGTACACTGTGCAGGTTTCCCTACTGCTCTCCTGGAGGAGGGTAATGGGGTCGTCAGGGTCGGAAAGGAACCAGGTAAGCGTTCTAGTAGGTAAGCTTCACCCTCTTGACTGGGCATTTTCTGTTTTTAGGGTTCCGTACCTCAAAAGGAAAAAACGGAACCCTTATAGGGTCACTCGTGTGTCTGTCTGTCCGTCTGTCACAGCCAATTTGCTCCGAATCTAGCGGACCGATTAAGTTGAAAGGTAGTTGGTAGGTTTAAACATATCTTGTCAGATTGTTCGGAAGACGTACAGCGTTCTTGCCAGCCTGTACAGCATGAGGTTGCATCTCATGATAAAACCTCACAGTACACATATCAATTTCTGTGATCCAAACACGGACGTATAACGAAAATAAATGAATTTTGAATATGGGGGTCACTGTTCGGGGGCAAATTTAAAAATCAAGTTTTGCAAACTATACTGTGTGACATATTAAATGAAAGGGCTTGTTGTGAGGATCTGAATTTGCGACCGAAACCGTGAACCCTCCCGGCACTGAACTTGTACTGTTGGTTTCAATTCTGTATCTGATAAACCTGGAACCTTTAGTATGCAGAATGCAGATAGATACCTACTATTGGTTTGACTTGACGACATCCGGTTGTAAATAATAAATACTACAATATCTTTAAAAGCCTATTCAGATGTAAGCAATATCGCTGTCGCGTTCGGCAGCGATACTGGTCCGCCTTCTGGTTAGTCACTGTGGACCAGTATAACTACCGAGCTCGACAGTGATATCACATATAATTCTGAATAGGCCTTTAAGGCTCCCGCAGACAGGTGCGACGCGACACCGGTACAATAGTTTCAGTGAAGTTTTCATAGAAATTGTTCCACCCGAGTCGCGTTGCGCTTTTCTTCGAGAGCCTCTATTTGTAAGGTGTACATAATAAAGAGTACCTATTCTAACTAACATTTTCAGATGGACCGCGGTTTCGGCGAAGGGTACGTTGGTCTAGAGAAAGCTAAACAAGAACTAGGCGGCGATTTAAATCATGTCAACTTAAGATACAAAGTTATTTTTGAGCGCAACTTGTATGATATCCAGGTAATTCAATGCAGTGGCGTAGCGTGTCTTGGCGGGGGTATAAAAATTTGTTTGGGGGCCCTTATGAAGGGTA
This sequence comes from Agrochola lychnidis, assembly GCA_963680765.1. Taxonomy (NCBI): domain Eukaryota; kingdom Metazoa; phylum Arthropoda; class Insecta; order Lepidoptera; family Noctuidae; genus Agrochola; species Agrochola lychnidis. The sequence goes on along the minus strand of OY796860.1, from coordinate 7,256,339 downwards.
AAGATTTCTCATAAAAGAAAAAGAAATACATAACATAACTTCACGCCTTGTTTCCCCGAAGGGTTGTGCAGCGGTGGTGGTAAAAATTAAAAGAAATATTTATTCATCATAATTATCTATCTGTCACTTTTTCCAAAATTTTTACAAATAATTCAAATTAAATATACACTCTCCTTGCCTTTTTTCGGCAAACTGATTTATTATATCATTTATAGCTGATGATGAATTTGGGAAGTTTTTATTAATTTTTGCTTACGTACGTCGGGGTCCCCCGTGGCCCGGGGGCCCCGTATAATTGATACGGCAAATACGGCGGTAGCTACGACCCTGATTTAATGTCGAATTATCATCATCATCATTTTAGCCAAAGACGTCCACAGCTAGGCAGCCCCAAGCGTCGCCACATCGACCGCTCCTGTGCTTCTAGCGTTCAGCAATTCCCGTAATTTTTTTCCAAACATAATGTACATAGGTTTAAATCGGCGTCAATTCATCATGACACTTTTTCATTCTGGTTATTTTATTTTATTTATTTTTTATTTTATTTATTTATTTCACAAAATGGGAGCATTCACAAGAATTTATTACACAGATAGATACAGATTTATTTATTTTTGCTTTAGGTACTGAAACTGATACCCAAACTAAGCCAGGGCTTGTATTTTGGGAGTCAGTCCTCAAACGTGGAGCATTACAGAGAGGTCGTGTCAACGTGAATGTCGTGAACTCATGACGTAAAAATATTATTATTATAGCTTAATTAGGACTTATGACTGTGGGTGCGAAATGCGCGTTTATGTATGTTTGTGTGGGGGTGTGTGTGTGTGTTTATGTGTATGTCCGTGTGTGTGTGTGTAATGGGGTGTCAGTGTATGTGTGAAAGTGTGTTATATAACATTATGCGATGTGTGCAAGTAAGTCTTCGGTCTTTTGATAGTCTAAATGCTGGAGCCAGTCAGCAACAATGTTTTTAACTCCGTGTCTGGAAAGTCCTACAATACTGTTATAAATAGGTATTAAGTAGTACCCAATTAGGTACCAAATTTTAGTTTTTAGGCACTCAGATTAATTGCGAGAGAGTACGTAAGTGCAAGAGAGAGACGGAGCTATAAAAAATCGGTAGCACCATCCCTTTTTGACGACGGAATCATTATTAACCAACTTATATTTACAGTTTGCACCACACATACAAAGTTATCGGTCAATACTAGTATTATACATACCTGCAATCACAAAATTAGGTTAAATTACATAAAATTATTCAATTTTTTTTTTTTTTTGGGTTCCGTAAGCAAAGGGTAAAACGGGACCCTATTACTAAGACTCCGCTGTCCGTCCTTCTGTCTGTCTGTCCGTCTTAGACAGTTTACATTTTCACAGATGATGTATTTCTGTTGCCGCTATAACAACAAATACTAAAAAATAGAATAAATAAATATTTAAGGGGGCTCCCATACAACAGACATGATTTTTTTGCCATTTTTATAGATAATGGTACGGAACCCTTTGTGCGCGAGTCCGACTCGCACTTGGCCGGTTTTTTTTACCAATTTGGGTAAAATTTGATAAAATAATCATGTCGATATTAAATATTTCATAATACGGCCCCAGGACGCAAAAGAAACAGGCGAGCGCGTCCTACACTCCTTCGAAGAGAAGCACATAATAATGGGAGTGGTCTTCGTCGCGCTCAACGTCTGCATGGCACTGCTGTTCCTACGCATCGTCATGGCTGCCGTGACGTATCATGAAATGTACCTGACCAGCATTAACTTTGACAACGTGTACATTACGGGGTACTTCAAGAAGTTGGACGAGAAGAGAAAAAAGAGGAATGAGGTTACCCTGTTGCCACTGAAAAAAGTAAGTATCCAATGTGTTACTAAGTACCAACGTTGTAGCGCATTTCTACTCAACCTATTTGAATCTGACTGCAAGGATGCTGCCGAACATATTAGATAGGTACACTATTATTAAAATTAAAATACTAAAATAGTAGATAATAAATACTAAAATAATAGTAAAAATTAAAATATTTTAATACGAAAGGATTAAATATTTAAATTAAATTTATATACTTGAATTTTATTAAATTTAATTTATTAAATTAAAATAAATAATATATATATATATCATCATCATCATCAGCCTATAAATGTTCCCACTGCTGGGACACAGGCCTCCTCTCTGTGAGAGGGAGTGGGCCGTAATCCACCACGCGGGCCCAGTGCGGGTTGGTAGATGTCACATGTCTTCGAATTTTCGGTTTTAGGACATGCCGGTTTCCTCACGATGTTTTCCTTCACCGTTTTGAGAGCAGTGGTGATGAAACAATTTACACAAAGTAAAGCGCCTGTCTGGGTACGAACCTACGACGTACAACTCGTAAGTCGCGGACGTTACCACTGGGCCACCACTGCTCTCGAGCGCATGTTTGGTCAAAATTTACGTTATTAAAATGAACAATTACTCATTATAAATATCTTCCCCTTCCCCTCTTTCGTCTGTTTCACACATTGTCGGCTGCGCATTCGGTACTGTATAGAATGCCTAGGCAAAGTATAAAATAAATAATAATTCATACATTACCTAAACATTTTAGGTATTCTGTACATTGCCTAGGTATTGTATAGACTACCGGATTATACACATTGCCGGTAACATATATATTCCTAAATCATTAAATTAACAGATTTTGGTTTTTAGATGGAGCGATACAAATACATAGACATACATTCAATGTGGTACTCGACATCGCCGCACAGCAAACTTGTGACGCAGATACTGAAGGTGATGCTAGAGGTGGTGACGGCCACCACCTTCGTGATGCTGGACCGCCTATTTTACGAAGCACTGGACGTGGTACGCCAGCATGCTCAGGTTGAAGTTGTGCAGCAAGGGACGCAGGATTTGAAAATTGAGGTGACAGACAGGCTGCTGAGTTCTTAATTTATTTTCGAAGTTGGCCAATATAGTGTCCGAGGTCCACGCCGCCCACAGATTACTGATGGTGGTATCCCTTTATCCTTCAAATATTTAATTGAATGAAGTTCAGTGAATTATCATCGCGCATTCGTAACAGTTCGTTCAATTTCGGCGCTTGCTAGAAACCTTCGACTTTGGCCAAAACTTCGGCCCATTTTGGCCGAAGCCGAGGATTGGCCAAAGGGGGTCTTTTTGGACGAAGGCGGCCGAAGCCGAAGGTTCGATCGGACACTAGCCCATTGTTTGATTTCCCATATTCTCACTCAGGTGGAAGGCACAGGCCTGCTAGCCACTCTACTCCGTAAGTTAGTCTCCAACCTCTCGACAACCCAGGGGGTACGTCGCGAGGTCACCAACGAGGAATGTGTGCCGCACCCTCGCGCTATGCCTCCTATTTATTTCGTCAAAATCTATGGAGGATACGTGTGGATACTGTTGCTGCTATATGTGAACCCGTATACGATGAGGATCCGAAGGTAAGGCAGAACAAAGGAACTGACTTATACATTTTTACTGGTTCCGGTTTTCACTTTACTGCAGAGCACTTTTTGAGCAGATTAACAATCTATGAAACAGATTGCTAATCCATTGCTTCATAAGTTGGAAAAAAATCTGCTCAACAACGTAAATAACGCAATGAATGTTGTTGAACTGTCAAAATGAAACAAATTAGGCATAATTGTTTATGAAAATAAGTTACGCAATTAGAGTACAGGTGCAAATTTCGCCATATTTGTCTAAGCCTCTTGCTAATTAGGACCTCGCCCATAATTATTTTAAAAAACCTGCTTACGTGTAGGTATTAGGGTAATTTCCTAGGTAAAAAAATAAAAATTCTATTTAGTCCGTCTTTCAGATAGTAAAAAAATATTAGACACGTATTTTTTGCTTTATCATATTAATCAAAAATAACTTAGAAAACACGCATTAAAGTTGGGGATTGGGGGCTCGCTACGTCACAACGTCGTATAAAATCTAGCACGGCGTGACATCATGCCACATTTTAACTCAATGTATCGCCGTAATCTTTTGATTACGTCAAAAAATAAAAAATATGTGTCCAAATTTTTTTATTTTCTGAAAGACGGACTAAAAAATAAAAATTTGGACACAGGCCTATTGGTACAACTAAGTATAATTCATTTCAGACGAATCTGCAGTTACTTTTATCCTCGTCGTGAGAAGCAGCGCATATTGCATCTTTACAACGACATCCTCAAGAAACGGTTGAAAATGGATAAAACGTTGCGCAGGTACACACGGCTACATGATATTAAGCTATACATTTCCAGTATTAGCGGACCTCTCACTAAAATCTTATGCAATGCGAGATCAGCTTATACTGGAAATGTATAGTTTGATATGTAGCCGTGTATACCTACGGTTAGTACAAGTGCAAGTTACAGGGTGATAAATTTGAAAATCGAATGCTAATAATTTTTCATTGAAGATGTTAAAAAATAGGATCCAATGTTGATGGAACCTCCTACAAAAGCATTTTTGTTTTTTATTAGCATCAAAAAATTGTTTCGATTTACATTCAGGAAAGCCATCCAAGCCGTGCGCGCTCACTACCTCTCAGGCGAGAACCTCCTCAGTTTGAGGATGAAGTTCCCTTATCTGCTGGGCTGGTTGAATGCCCTGCCCGCAGCCAGGATGACCTGCCTCATTTGTGGCGAGACGGAGCCTAGGAACGATGAAGGTGAGAAGAAAGTAGTTCTTGTCTCGTTTATGTATCGAAGCTTAGGGAAAGAACACTGATTGACATATCGGGTTCAGCTACTGAAGCCGATTCTGACATGACCACAATCAATTTTGGCAACTTGGAAATAAAATTAATAGTAATCCGAATTGCAGTGTCACCGTAGATCTTGATTCCCTATCATTATTTGATAAGAGGAGGTTCTCAGTTCAACTGGTTTTTTTAAATGTTTTTTACGCGATAACTCGGCCAATTATGAATTGATTTTAATTATTCTTTTTTTGTTTGGTAGGTAATACTTCAGAGGTCCCATATAAATTTTAATAACTTTGCTTGGGTAGTTTTTGAGTTAGCTTCAATAATACGTATTTTTTCCCACTTAGTATGTGGATGATATGATAAGTTCCTGTCACTGTTATTTACATAGCAGGTAGTGGTATTCGAATTTGTGTGGGGTAAATACCACAACTAAAAAGTGAAAAATAAAAACTTTTTCCACTTTAATTTCGGAAGTCGGTGTCTTTGTTTCTGAATTTTCGTTTTTTGCCACCGACTTCCGAAATTAAAGTTATTTTTAAAATTTGTAAGTAGGGTTTTTTTGGAAGTCAGTTGTTTTTTTTTTTTTGGAAAAAGTTTTTTTAATCCGAAGCAGTGATAATGTCTGCATTTTCAGGGCAACAATCATCAAGTCAGTGGCACTGTTGCTGCGTACCGAAGTGTCCGTTCGTGTACTGTGCGGAGTGCTGGAAGGAAGCTGGCGCGCGGTGCCTCGCGTGTGACCCCAGCCTTAACGAACTGAGCGATGTGGACTCGCTCAGCGATGACGATCAACTCCGATATTGATGATTAAACCCCGTCTAACCTGTCGGAGCGTGGACTTCTAAAACGAAAAGTTCTTTTGTATACAGAGAGGCAGACATCGACGCAAAAACTGTTATCATGGATTCAGTACATGATTCTGAACCCCTTGCGTTGAAATTAATCGTCGGTAATTTTTTTAAATCTACTATTTTGTAGAAAAGTGCACTACCTACGCGGTCAAAATGTATGGAACAGCAGATTAAAAAAAAATAACCGGCGAATAATTACAACGCAGGGAAGTTCAGAATCATGTACTGTATCCAGGGTAACAGTTTTCGCGTCGATGTCCCTGCCACCCTGTATGTTGTACATCGTTCGTTCAGTCAGCTATAGGATTGTTATACCTAATTACATGTACACATGTAAAAAAAAACACTGTCCGATCCGTGAAGGTGTTGTTAGGTATCGTACTGAGAGTCTATTTATGTGGTAATTTTCAGGAAATAAGAAAAAAAACATGACGTGTGCAGTTGGGGGACCCCGGTCAGGAACGAAATTCTTTCTCAAGTATGATTTAAAATAAAAACAATTTTTTTGCAGCCGCCATCTTGGATTTACATTTTGACCTTACTATCGGCTTTAGCACCCTCGAAAACTATGAAAACGACACCCATGACGAAAATTTTAAAAATTGACAGAGCTGCCATCATGGATTTTCATTTTGACCAAATTCACACTTTCCCTCTCTCTCTCTCTCCGGTAGTGTTCTCGGGCCGATGTGTATAATTTTGTCCCACGACACTGTAATCACTTAACTCTTTGCTTTTGTTTTTTTTGCCGGCGTTCTAACAGTTCTAACTCTCTCTCTCTCTTTTTCTTTCTCTTTGAATTAAAAGAAGACAGTCACAAGTATTAACACTTTTTAGCGTGACTGTTTCTGAAAGTTTACAAGCCGCGTTACAGAACTTCGTTCCAAATTCGACACATTTTTTTCAATGGGTTGTTTCACCGGGTAAGCCTACGTTCGCACGGACGTAATTAAATGTCGGCGGGATTTTATCGCGCACTGGATTTTCAACTCTCGGCGCTAAGCAGAGCGTTGAAAATCCAGTGCACGAAAAATATCACCACGATTTTATTATATCCGTGCGTACGTGGGCTTATTACATGGGGCGCGAGCGGCCATAGTTTAGCGCGTGTCTACAAGTCATAACTTACGACTCCTATTGAAAATGTTCTATTTTTTTATGGATTCGGGGTAATTTTGGTACTAAAAATGTAAATTTTAAAAAGCGTTAACTTTTTTATTTTCAATAATAATTTCAAGATTATACTTTTTGGTAATGTTATTGCAGTACCTATGTGTGCCCCTTTCGGATCGGAGAGGGTTTTTTTTACATATTGTATAGATTTTACGGCTATTGTTTAAGATTAAAATCATTATTTTTACATACATAAACTGTTTGAATAATTTTGCATCCAAGTGCTGGACAGTTTTTCTTTTGATTTTTAAGAAGACTGCTGTCGTCATTGACTTTAGCCTTCTTAAGGGTTCGTGCACGAAATCGACTGATTTTGATCAATTTTGTTCATTAGTCGTGAGAAAGAGAAACAAAATTATTTGTGATTTGAAAAGTCGAATTTTTTGTCTTGTACATAGTGGAAAGGGATTTTTCAAATAAATTAAGGATTCGTGAAAAAACACTGAAATTCGCAACAAGTTTTCAAAAAATTGACGCGAGACTGACGTTTGATCGTTTTATTAGAAGAAACTACTTTTGATTTTGAAAATTAAAAAATATCATCAACATCATTATATGATATACTTGTACATAGGGGAACTACTTTTTTCAACTTCTATACAAAATATAGCAGGTTTTTTTTTTAAATAACCATTTTTTTTAATCCTATCAGTAATGTATTTTTTCCTATTATTTTGCAAACCATATCAAGAAATTTAAAGCCTTCCTTGAAATAAAATCAAAATTTTATTTTATGATTATCTTCATTAAGTAAATCAAAGGCGAAATAAACCATATTTTCGAGAGCGCAAAAGTGATGCAACTATTAAACAGGTGTTGTGACTGACACGAATGGTTTAGCACCACGAAAGCCATACTTTTATTCTTACACATAATTAATGTTTCAATTATTTCAAGCTTTCTTACAATTAGATAAGTTATTGACGAAAAAGTGTATTTTTCGTGCACGGACCCTTAAGGCGACACTAAGCTACTTTTAATGATTTTATACTGAAGATCACGTCTAAACAAGTAGTGTTAATGATTTGGAAAAAATATATGTTAAATCAGAGCATTTTCTTAATAACTTAATCTGTGAATATAATGTAATTAATTTGTAAAGTTATGTCTAACGCGGATAAAAAACTGAGAATCACGCAAAAACTATCAAGCGTATTTTTCTGAAACCTTAACCATTTTAAAGAAAATTTAATTATGTATCTTTTAATATACGTGTTTTATTAGAATACCTTTTGTTTTAGGTATAATAAATTAATAATGCGTCCAATTTGAGAGACAGCGCTCCTTGATGGGCGAGTCCTATTACTGGCTCGACGTACGACGCGTTCAGCACAGAACACACAAGCTAACTATTCAAGGTCGCTGGCATATATCGGCGTCTTAAAAACAAAAGATAAACCATACCACGCTGCCCCACACATTTTGACTCACAGCTCAATATCCGAACACAGACCAATAGCCAAACAAATTAAAGTAACTTTCAATAAAAATACTATTGTATTCGTCATGAAGGGGCGTGGTGTCCCGTGCAGGCTTGACCGGTTGTATCAGAGGGGTATAAAGGGAAGGGTCTGATCTAAGGGATCAGGGGAAACGCGGGGAACGCTTGTGGCAACGAGGGCCTTGCCCTTGGTAACGCGTCCTTCACTGCCATCGCTTGATCATAGACCGACAAACTATTGATCCGTCTTCAAAATTTTGACAGTCGTAGGTATTGTGTTGTAAAATTCGAAGGGAGGCGCGCGGTTGCGAACACTTTACATTTATTTCAGGATGCCTAAGGCCGCGGCCGCACTGTTAAGGCGATTCCAATGCGACGGCAATGCACTAAACAAAGCAGATCACCAAGCGTCGAACATTTTGTACCTAAGCAAAAAAATATTCAGAAACTAAAAATGTTTCGCTTTTTCCCGTAACAAAAATTATTTTGTCTGGCCCTAAGTTATTTTTTTTTTAGAAGGTAAGAATATAGAACTCGTGAATTTACTCATCCTTATGAACAACTTTTACTACGGGAACAAACGTGAAATCATGAAAAAAAAATCAACTGTTCTCTAGATTTTGCCGAGTTATGCGAACATAAATGTAGGAAACAGCTGATTTTTTGCAGCTGATGGTACTTTCGCCGGTTGCTTTAAATGTAATTCAAATAATTTAAGACTCATAATAGAATAGCATAATGTACATTTACAAATAAAACAAAAATAAAATAAAATTTAAATCTAGATTTAAATAAAATTAAAATACAAACAAAATTCAAATCACAATTAAAACTCAAATTAAATTAAAAATGTAATGATGGGGCCGCCACCGTCATTGAGGAGTTGACTTTGTTCAAGAAATCGCCGTCGTATCACAATCGTCTCAGCATTGCGGCTGCGGCCTAATAAGATCATATCTCATTTTGAAGACTGAAAGGAATTTCCTATCAGTCACTTGTATGTGCGTAAATAAAACAATTTAAAACATAACTAAGTATATTTAAAACAATCCATACTCGAGTTGTTCGCCGACGGTGAGGTTGCTCACAAACTGTATGTTCTCTGCGACGTCATTGCACAAGGCTGCCAGACCGGTGACGCGGCCCTCTTCTCCAGGATTGAAGTTGTACACCAACTGGAAACATGGTCGACCTTGCAGTGAAAAATATTGGCGCGCGTAGCGTATGCACCATTGCACTGTACAGACGTCGGGAAGACGCTCCGTAGATGCTGCGTCGACATTTCGCCGCATAGACTTTTCGTAGGCGCTTTATAAGTACCCGTGCCGTCGTAGCGTCGTAGACGTTGCGTAGGCGCTGTCGTAGCGGCGTAGACGTCGATGCGTAGCGTCGTAGATGTTTTAGGTGCCGTCGTTGCGTAGGCGCTGTTGCGTAGCGTCGTAGACGTCATCGTAGCGGCGGCGTAAACGTTTGTAGACGTTATCGTGTTGTAGACGCTACTTAGCACAAACACACACGCACTTGGCGATACTTAGCTTACTCTATGACGTTACGTAGACGCCATAGACGTTATACAATACCGTTCCATTCGAGTTCATTCATAGTTCGAAGGAGAAAATAACTTTGTCAAAATCAATACGAGCACGAACGAATTAAAAAGTTAAGGGTGAGGTAAGTCACGTTTTGTCCGGTTGTCGTCATACGAAGTCTTTTAGCCGACGTTCGCACGGACGTAATAAAATCGCGGCGGGATTTTATCGCGCACTGGATTTTCAGCTCTCGGTGTTAAGCCGAGCGTTGAGAATCCAACACACTGGGAGGCACTCTCGTCCCAGCGCGTTGAAAAAACACACTGTTGGATTTTCAACTCTCGGCGATAAGCAGAGTGTTGAAAATTAAGTGCACGAAAAAAAATCGCCGCGATTTACTTACGTCCGTGCGTACATGGGCTTACTGACTGACTTTTAGTTTGAGCGGCGTTCGTACTGCACATACGTTCGACGAACTTCTAAAATATTAGATAGGTATACCAGATCACCGCCCTCAATATGAAGGTGCTTTATTCAAGCGCTTACCGATAGAAACTCGTCATAAGTGATCCAGCCATCGCTGTCCGTGTCTGCTGAATTGAATTTCTCCTTGCGAATTTCCATGGTGGTCTCATCGCCCAGACTCTCCAGCACTGCCCCGCTAAGTGAGGTTGACGGAAATCAAAATATTACTATCATAATGAAATAGCAAATGGGTAAGTTCTTGAAACGACATTGTTTCAAAAACCTACCCATTTAGTCAATTAAATTGTATCTCTCGTTTTTGAGACTCGTGTAGGTAGTGAATGTCAGCACAGGACATGGTGCTAAACATAGGCAGTTCCCAAAGTAGGAAATGAGCAAGTCGAAAACATCAGCAGCGTTTTTAGGGTTCCGTAGCAAACAAGGAACCCTTATAGTTTCGTCATGTCCGTCCGTCTGTCTGTCCGCGGTCTAGCTCCGAGACCCTTAGTACTAGAAAGCTGTAATTTGGCATAGGCATACATATTAATTACGCCGACAAAGTGGTAAAACAAAATTATGAAAAATATATTTTTTTAGGGTATCTCTCCTACACGTAAAGTGCAATGTTTTTTTTTTTAACCCATGGTGAGGGGTATCATTGGAAAGGTCCTTCAAAAACATTGTGAGTTTGTGAAAACCATTTTTGGATTCGGGCATCCGTTTGCGAAATATTAAGCTTTAAATTGCTAATTTTTGTTAGAGTCAAGTGTCCCCCCCTGCCAGCTAAATGGTTGGTTTTGGATGTGTGAAAAAAATCGCAGCAGTTGTTTATATAAAGAAATTAAAAGGAAAACTATCACAGCTAAGTAGGCTCTACAAGTTAACGAGTAATAATCGACCAACTTAACTTTGCAGTTACTTTATAAAGTTAAGTTTGTTTTTGGGATAAATTCATCCCAACTACGGAACCCTTCACTTGGCCGGTTTTTTTGTTATTAACAATCAGAAAATTCAGAAAGTGCATATTTTGCATTACTGTAGCTATAGGTATCATTTGATTTTATTGCAAAAGATGTCATATAGAGGATTTCGAACCAATATCGCTGTCATGCATAAACACTGGTCTATAGGACCGGGCCTTTGTTTATATTAGTAAGTACCTACCTATTGCTACATTGCAATGCAAAAAATCATAAAACTTGGAGACTAACAAATCATCAAATCCGAGCATGCCGTTAGACTGGTTGTCAAAGAGTAAGAACAGGCTGTGCAGGTTGGCGATGGTCACCTCGTTCCACCCAGGGAAACGCTCCACCACCTTCTGCATACTCCATCGTCGATCTTTCTCCTTCATCTCCTACCATAGACACCAATATTTTTTACACATTTTCATAACATAAAAGTGCAATAAGACTGGTTAAGCTTGGTGTTTGTCTTAGAAATGTTTGACTCTCAAAAACTTATTTTATTTATTTTGTCACCCAAAGGGCAATGGAGAGGGCTATGCTTGGAGTTACCCTACGTGATCGAATCAGAAATGAGGAGATCCGCAGGGGAACCAAGGTAATCGACATAGCCCGAAGAATTGCCAAACTTAAGTGACAATGGGCAGGGCACATTGCTCGCAGAACGGATGGCCGATGGGGCCGAAAGGTTCTGGAGTGGCGACCGCGTACCGGAAGACGTAGCGTTGGAAGGCCTTACACAAGTTGTCCGATGACCTTGTGAAGGCCGCAGGAATCCGCTGGATGCGGAAAGCACAGAATCGGTCGAAGTGGCGGTGCTTGGGGGAGGCCTATGTTCAGCAGTGGATGTTTTTCGGCTGAAATGATGAATGATGATGATAATTTATTTTGGTAGATTTTAATGTATTTGGGCTAACTAAACAAACGTATGAAAAGCAAGAAATAAAAAAAATAGTAAAATGTAACAAATCACACTGGCGGGCGTAACGACCAAAAAAAAACACCAACTTTGTTTTCCAGAAGTTTTCGAGTAAAACACGTGTAGGTAGCTAGCGCGTAAACCCGCAATGACGCGTGACGTAGCGACGTGCTTACAATACTTATTCATGCCAACATTTGTACGGGGTTGTGCTTAAAAAGTTTGTAAACACGCGTACGGCCGCCACACGAGAGGCTTGTGCGGAGTTGTGCGTCACAACAAACTTGCAGAAGTTTGCTTCTGCAAGCAATTCATACTTAGAATGTTCGCAAAAGTTATATTGTCGGTTTTACACGGTAAAAATTTCTTGCGAAAGTCAACTTCTGCAAGTTTTGTTGCTAATCTAAACTTAGCTTTACGTTTGCAGTTCACTTGCGATCAACAATCGACTTTGAAACTTTGATTATTGCAAAATGTCAGGACTAAATAAAACTTAAGACCTTCTTATCTACCTAATTATCATTTCAGCCGAAAGACGTCCACTGCTGGACAAAGGCTTTCCCCAAGCATCGCCACTTCGACCGAGTCTGTGCTTCCCGCATCCAGCGGATTCCTGCGGCCTTCATAAGGTCATCGGTCCATCTTGTGGGAGGCCTTCCAACGCTACGTCTTCCGGTACGCGGTCGCCACTGCAGAACCTATCGGCCCCATTGCCCATCCGTACTGCGAGCAATGTGCTCTGCCCATTGCCACATATCACTTATGACACTCTTCACTTAATGTACCTAATATCGGGCCTAAATAATTATGAGTAACTCGTTCCCTGATTCTAATAATATTTGCAAGGTGTTAGCGGGGTTGACTGCAGGGCGCGCCAGACAAGTGTGCATGGCCTCTTATCATGAAGGTTATTGTTCTTTGAATGCACTATCCAATAAGATATTCAAGTTTATTAGATTTTCCAATCCGCAAAATAATAGTTATTTATGCAACTTTAATAAGGGGTATTAATACCTAATTATGCATAGTTGCATACAAGACTTTATCTACACCCATGATATGAATGCTCTTTAAAAGGTTCTGAAACCATAGGGCGTTGTACAATATTGTTTTCTCGACTTTTCTGGTAATAATTGGTTAGAAATGTCTTTTACTGCATTAGAAATATCTGATGGTGTGTTATCAAAGCTTGTATCACTCATTTTTGTAAAAAACAAAGTAAAAACACTCCGGGAGTGCCGACAGAAGTGAAAACTTGAAAAAAAATCGGCACCGCGGTCATCGACGCATTGATGTCTTTTACTCCACGCACCGCGGTAATCAACGCGTTGATGTCTTTTTAATGGTCAAAAGCTGGTGTCGTAACAGTGTCGCGGAATCAAAATTTTTATTTACGGCGCCGTGGTAGTGAAACGCGCGTGCATGACAGTGTTCTTTTTTGAAATTCGAGTTGCATAATGAAATTTAGTACAACATTATAACTCGTTTGAATAATATTATGGTGACTATGACACTGGCTGTTTTAATGTTGGCAATAAGCTGTTTCAGAAACTTTTATAGAGGTTTTATATAGTAATTATGTTATCGTAAAACCTCTTACATGATTATATTGGCGTTGCTCCGCTAATCGCGTATAGAACAAATCGACAAGTTTGTCGTAATCAGTTTGAATATTCCTCTGCTGATCTGCTACTTTTCTGTGAGCTTCTCCTATTGTAAACAGAATTCAAACAGTATTATGGTTTAACCTACAGATTCGTTTTGGAAAACTAAGATGACGTAGTAATCCTTGGCATTACCTACTACTCTATAAGTAAAGGACGTGAATAGTTTCGTCAGTTTCTTCATACTTATAGCACATAGATAAAAAATCAGCTGTTCCCTACATTTTAAAGAGTTATGCGAACATAAATGTAGGGAACAACTGATATTTTTTTCCTGATTTCAGGTTTGGACCCATAGTAAAAGTTGTTCATAATGATGGGTAAAGTCACGTGTTTAAGTACCGGTCACTAATTACCAGTCACCCTATGTATAATGTCACCGTATAATTATGAACTTCGTTAGTTTATAATCTATCGGTATTATTTCTGTTAAATTATAAATTGTCGAAAAATTGTGAACTGCAATGAACCATTTACAATTTAACGCATAATTTTTTGCTAGTTTATAATCTTTCCATGGGAAACCGACAAATTGTGAACTGGTATCAAACTTGCTTGCGACGTAACGCACCTTGCGCTAATATTAAATAGCCTGCCTGGCTGCGAGCAATTTGAAAGTAGTGCTCGCCGGCCGCTACCGCGGCACCGCTCGCGCGGCTCGCGCGCGGTTGGTCACAGTTCTGACCTAACCTAACCCATTTCACAATTTTTCGATAGTTTTTAATCTAACGGAAATAATTCCGACAGATCATAAACTAACAGTTCTCATAATCTTACGGTGACATAAATACACCGTAAGGACTATTTCTGCTTGCAGCGCTCGGCCGTTATAGGATTTTGTTTTCAAACTGCTTAGATCATTATACGTTTCTTCGATAGTACCTATCTACACCCAAATTTAGGCAGATATGATAAAGACCCATGGAACATTGGACAAAGGTATAAGTATATTTCTATTAACTGGACACAAATCTAGACTCGGAAGCTGCTATTGAATAATCCTGGGAATCGAACCCAGACTCATCCACGCTCAGTTGCGCCTCGTTCTTTACATCATCTGCCTAGCCTTTTCCCAACTATTTTGGGTTCAGCTTCCAGTCTAACCGGATACAGCTGAATACCAGTATTTTACATGGAGCGACTGCCTAGAGCAGTGGTGGCCCAGTGGTAACGGCCGCGACTTACGAGTCGTAGGTTCGAACCCAGACAGGCGCTTTACTTTGTGTAAATTATTTCATCACCACTGCTCTCAAAACAGAAAACATTGTGAGGAAACCGGCATGTCCTAGAACTGAAAATTCGAAGACATGTGACATCTACCAACCCGCACTGGGCCCGCGTGGTAGATTACGGCCCACTCCCTCTCACAGAGAGGCCTGTGTTCCAGCAGTGGGAACATTTATAGGCTGATGACTGCCTATCTGACCTCCACAACTCCGTTACTAGGTAATACGATACCCCTTGGTAAGACTGGTTGTTAGACTTTCGGGCTTCTGACTACCCGTAATGACTGTCAAAGATCTACAAATGACAAATTGGAACAAATTGGCACGGAGGGGTATCTATATGTAATGGATGGTCACCCATCCACGGACCGACCTCCGCAAGCGTAGCCTAAAAATCGATAGACCCGTACAGCTGTCATTATTTACCCACTAGCCCGTCTTGTATATTTACTTTTTTTATTGTATAGATTATTTTTTTCAGACAGCTGTGCTGCTGGGGAGTTTGTTGCGCCACTTCTTCTTCCCAGTTAAAGGCACTAAGAAGTGGTGAAGGGTGGGCGTTTTGGGGGACTGTCTTATGTAATTTTGACGCTCGAAAAGTGCTGATTCTCAGCCTAGTTTGAATACTTAAATGACTTTGGAATTTTTACCTGTTGCACTAAAGTCTTCCTGTCTATAGAAACAGATCGGTTTCCGCTTCACCGGGTACTCGAAGAATCTGCCCAAACTGGAGAACATTGCACTAATCTGATGACCCATCGCCGGTCCGTGTTAAGATACTCTATTAATGTTTAAGTACAATAATAAATTATAATAGGTTTGATTATTTATTTATTCAGTCTGCTCAACTTTACTAGGAAAATAATAACTTTTCCAAATACTTTAACGATACCTGCGTCATGCAATTTGACATTGACATGACAGGCAGAGATACCAACCAGACTTTTCAAATCGGTTTGGCTTGGTTAAAGCCAAGTACACGTTGCGCGAGCCCGTTAGCCGAGCGCGTTATATACGCAAATCACGCAAAAATGCCCAGTATACGTTGGCCGAGCGACGAGCTCGCCCATTTTTTTTTTTACTTAGGGCATCTCGCAGTTTTGACCACTAAGGTCTTGGCTGCTTAACCGGACTTTCCTGTGGTAAGCTTCTACACTTAAAGCCTCCAGCCAAGGGCAAAAACTATTCTAAATTACTATTAGGCGAACGCTCGCTAAGGGCACCCCTGTGGGGTGCGAACCTCGGCTTAAGGCGTCGCTGGGGGAGGACAGCAAGAAGAGACAAGCTAGATCAAAGTTAGGTTTTATCATTATGCTGGCTCGCCCAACGTGTACTGGGCCTTTTATACGGGTTTATCCATGGAACAGCGGTGGACGGTGGTCAAGTAGTAACAACCACGACTCACTTGTCGCGGGTTCGAACCCTGGCAAGAGGGATAAGGAAAACATTGTGAGGAAACCGGCATATCTTAGAAACAAAAATTGAAAGATATGTGAACTCCCCATCAAGCCCACTGAGAGGCCTGTGTCCTAGCAATGGGAAAATTATAGTCTGATTGTGTAAATGCTAGCCATGACTTTATATTTTAAGAATTCTCATTACGATCTTTTTAGGGTTCCGTAGTCAACAAGTGTTTCGTCATGTCCGTCTGTCTATCTGTCTGCGGCTTAGCTCGTAGTAATGGAAAGCTTTAATTTGGTATGGGTATACATCACGCCGACAAAGTGGTAAAAAAGATTTTTGGGGTTCCTTCCCTACACGTAAGAGGGGATGTTTGTTTTTTCCTCGTCTATTGCATAGTGTGAGGTGTCGTTGAAAAGGTCGTTCAAAAATATTGCGAGTGTGTTAAAACCATTTTTGGATTCAGGGATCCGTTTGCGAAATATTGAGCTTTAAAGTGCTAATTTTTGTTAGAGTCAGTGTCCCCCCCCTCCTGCCAGCTTAATGGCTGTTTTTGAACATGTGAAAAAATTCACGGCAGTAGAATTTATGACGAAGTTAAGAGAAACTAATTTTTGGAAGAGGCGACTAGAATCAATTATTTTCTTGTAAAATTTTGACATTCAAAAGTGCCTAATTGAATTAAATCAATGGATTTTGACCTAGGGGTCAAAGTCCAATGATTTAATTTTTCGTCAGATTAATAAAATTTCAATTCATTGGCTTGCGCGTCGATGTTTTATACCAGTGTTGCCGCTTAGGAAAAAATAAACTCACCAAACTTTTACTAAAATGTCACTAGATTGGGGGAAAAAATAAATTCAAAAAGTCACTAGGAGTCACTAAATTACTAAATCAATCTTTATCAACAAAATTACTGATTATAGTGGTAATTAAAAACAAACATGAAAAATTCATTATCAAAATACACGGTTCAATTTGAATTAATCAACAACTCTGTGTTCAAAAATTAATTAGTTGAATTAAGTCCTCATTTATTATCACTGTATCATCTTCGTCCGGCTTGGTGAAGGTGTACTGTTGCTCTGTAGTTGCAGTGGATGTCGAAGCTTGCGGTTGTATAAAGGAAGTAGATGGCACAGTTTCCTACTTTATGTTTTTAACGGTTTTCGTCATTAGGGACAAGACTTCACTAGGTAAAACATACGTTTTGCAGGTTTTTTTTTTAATTTTTAGCTGGTATTGCACCAACAAGTTTAATAATAAATAAAAAATAAAGTTTAATAAAAAACTGTAACCCGACCACGGGAAAATAAAAATGATCTAAAAAGTACGAAACAAGCAAATATTTCAGACAGAAATCAAGACATAGGTACAAAAATGGTCAAGGTAAAGCCGTGGTCGCTTGCCTGTATACCATGTGGGTGCCAGGAACACCTACAAAATTATAATGGCATGCGACGACGGCTTTACCTTGACCATTTTTGTATCTATGTCTTGATTTCTGTCTGAAATATTTGCTTGTTTCGTACTTTTTAGATCATTTTTATTTTCCCGTGGTCGGGTTACAGTTTTTTATTAAACTTTATTTTTTATTTTATACTTTTCCGTTTTTACACTTGCTAAACGTTACAACAACGCCGCGCGCAACGTCTCACTGAAAATTGAATTTACAACGAGAACATATTCGCGCGATGATTTTGTACGATTTCAAATGTCGAAAAGAAGTGGCCGTCATAGGGCTATGACGGCTGTTACATAAGAAAACGTACTGGCTGTGAAAAATTAAATTTAAGTGAATAGGCGAATTACATATGAAGAGATTCAGCATATACTGCAGATTGGATCGGGAAGTGTAAATGAAATTCTACACGGGCATCTTCAGGTAAAGAAGATAGTTTCATGCTGATTACCACACAATCTAACGCAGAAGGAGGTTCGGGTAGAATGATACATGATAGCAAAATTTGAAGCAGGCTCGTCTCGGCGCGTTTACGATTTCATTACGGGTGATGAATCATGGATTTGTCATTTTTGTTCCCCAAAATAAAAAATCAACTCAAGGGAAAACAGGGATTAAAGAGGTGTCTGATGTGGACTGGAAAATGTGTAATGAAAATTGGTTTAGACGCATGAAACTGTGTATAGACGCCAATGGAGAGTTATTTGAAAAGATTTAATAAATAAAATATAACCTGTAGTAATATAACCAGTATAACCTATTTATTTTTTATTACCTATTGCAAAATTTTCTGAGTGCCCCGTGTATAAATATTAATATTTCGTTGTACACAGTGCTACACATCAAGCTATAAATTTCCAGTATTAGCTGACCTCGCATTGTACGGAAATCCTTTACAATGCCAGATCAGCTTAAACTGGAAATGTGTAGCTTGATGTGTAGCCGTGTGTACTTGTTTTTCTTCATAGAGGAATTGAGGATGGAATTACAAACCGTTTTTATTTATTAAGATTTGATTAACTGCACGTTGGTATCATCTTGCGATACAACGTAGCACAGTCTCACTTTTGCTTGTTTTTAACAATTTAAACATATTTATTTACTTTGAAAGTATAACATTATTTACATATTTGTAATGTGCTCATCAAGACCTTTCTTTTGGTACCAAACATGTCATGATCATATCATTTTAATTTTTTCGAGGTTAGAAATTTACGTGTAAAATCCACCATATTAAATTTAGGGAAAATTTATATAGCCTATGTCACCCGGACTATTATTACGAATCTATTGATACCTCATTCATCAAAATCGGTTCAGTAGTTTAGGCGCTATGGTGGAACACACGTAAAAGCAAACATACATACATACATACATACATACAAACATATAAACATATATACATAGACTGCTAAAATCATAACCCTTCCTTTTGGCTTTGCCGTAGTCGGGTAATAACTACTCTGTTGATTATGAAAAAGTCGCTAAAAGTCACCAAAGATTTTTTTGTCACTAAATCATAAAAAAATGTCACCATGAACAGCAAAAACTCACTAGATCTAGTGACAAAGTCACTAAAACGGCAACACTGTTTTATACAAAGCATTTATTTAAAATAAACCAATTACAGGCACTTTTGAATTGTCAAGAGGTCGGTCAGTTAGAGAGATGAAGCTAGTTGCCCATTCCAAAGGGTAGTAGGTTCCTATGGAGAAGAACGGGCAAGAGACTCCCTTACACCCTGTATATTATATGTCTACTTACTGGTTATAGCTATACTTACTGGTTGAGAGCAGTGGTGGCCCAGTGGTAACGGCCGCGACTTACGAGTTGTAGATCGTAGGTTCGAACCCAGACAGGCGCTTTACTTTGTGTAAATTATTTCATCACCACTGCTCTCAAAACGGTGAAGGAAAACATCGTGAGGAAACCGGCATGTCCTAGAACCGAAAATTTGAAGACATGTGACATCTACCAACCCGCACTGGGCCCGCGTGGTGGATTACGGCCCACTCCCTCTCACAGAGAGGAGGCCTGTGTCCCAGCAGTGGGAACATTGATAGGCTGATGATGATGATGACTGGTTATAGAGTACCTATTTTGAATTTTTTATAAGTCAAATGTTTATCAAAGGAGCAGATTCAAAATGTGAATACCTAGCTTTAAAAAATATTATTTTAGTATGAAGAACAGACGAAAGCGGCTTTCTCTTACAAGAGGACTGCGGCAGGGTAAGTGTGTGGAGAAGAATAAAACACCATTTTCTATCAATCACTTGATTAATTTCTCATACAAAATTCATTTAAAAAATTTCAAAAATTTGACATTATATAGCGTCGTACATAAATTGATAGGATTATAAGGATGAATGTAATGTAATGTAATGATGCATGAATATGTACCGAAGGTAAAAAATAAAGTTAATGAAATAACGGTAGGCAGTAAAATAGTCTAAATTAAATTAAAATATAGGAACACTACTAAAAAAAAATTCAGTCTCATTACACACATTAGAGATGATTACAATAATTACGTAAGCTAAGGTAGATAACATATTCTAGCGGAAATATCTGTGGGCCTTACCCCGGTTACACTTTCTGTCATCCACGCTCGCCCACTAATAGCCGCTGACTGGGCGGCGCGGGTGACAGCCACCTCGGCAGCCATTCCCGCTAGGTACTTACAATAGAACAAGACTGTTGTCCACTCGCTATGACATTTGTAAGCTGGACTACACTACATGAATATATGTATATGCAATTGCTCAAGTCAAACTAAACGTGAGTGTTATGGACGCTTCTACGATTATAATCTAGAGAAAACTAAAAATTAAATAAAATAGTAGACAACAGGCTTCTAAAGCGGTGATCAAACCACCATTCCACCATTCATGGTTACTTAATTCCGTCAGTCTTAAAAACTTTACAAAAAAGAGGTAGTTTATGGTTGATTTTTGAACACCACTAAGCGTCTCGCGGGGAGTTAGGACCAAAAGAAGCTGGTCCTGGCGCCCAGCGAGTCACGTGTACAAAAATACTACTTACTGTTACACATTGATATTGACAATATCATTCATCCACCCGACAACGGTCCTCTGCTTGTCCTCTCGAGGTTAGTGTTTAAAGAAGCAAGCATCGCTTCAAACAATCGAATGCACGGTGCCCACAGACAAGATTTGCGCTTGACCTCAGCAAGTTGATATTATGACAGTTTTAGTTGTTCAAACTAGCAGCAACTCGACTTGCTGTGAATGTTTCCATAAAGCAAGTCAGCTGCGGACCTAAAGTTGTGCAATAAAACTTGCTAGTAGACATGGTGCATCAGGTGTGTCGACAACGAATAGAAAAGCCAGGCTTTGTGTTTGTCATAGTTGGGTCACGTCACTTTTCGACAGCTGTCAACTGTCATGTCTCATACATTTTACTGGCTTGTCTATGCGCTATCTATTATAAGAAGCGACCTCGTCTGCAGGGACACTCGCGAAGGGGAGATGGATGCACATAAATTCTACACTAAGACTAACACAACACAAGCTCCTAGTTAAAGTTACAAAAATAGCACGAAAATGGCTTATTACATTCGCTAAAATCTCATAATTGTATCATTATTATTATGCAGTTTTAGTGTTGCGTCTCACTTCGCTCCCACACCCGTTCCACAACGTTGTGACGTGTCTCAACTAACTGCTGAATGTTCCGAATGCTTTTACAATCATCGTGATAGACATCAAAAACTTGTACAAAAATTATCATTAAGTTCCAATATTATTTAGTTGCTCAATTTTATTGTATTTATCACAAAACCACAATTATACTGCTAGCAGCTAGCAGATTTCACAAACTACACATCGCTTCACGACAAAATATACCTTTTGATTTTGTGATCATCACCGAAGTATGTTTACTAAGGTACGGCATTCGTCTAATATTATGCCTTACATATTCAGCACAATATTAAATTAAACGCGACAATGGTGCCGATTCTCTCGTACACCGAACTAAACTATCACTAAAATTCCTTACTTTTGACTATGAGAATGTCAAAGCTATTCTGCAAAATAAATTCTCTAAATTTAAAAATAATTTTGACACATCTAAATCGAATTTGACAATCGCGACTCCACACGTGATACCTAACCACGTGAATCTTTTTAGAGCCGAAGGTGCGCAGGGGGAGCCTCGACGTGTTTTATATGGAATTTTTCACTTTTTTTTATGGAAAATAAGAAAAAATATTACCTACATGTAGAGTGTTAGGGATTTAAGCGTTTTATAAAGGGGTCGAAATTTTCATTATTTTTGCGATTGGACACACCGTTATAAGCAAAAGAAAAAAAAAAGATTCGATCTGAAGTCGAGGTGTTGGTGTGAATTTAAAGTTCATGACAACCAATTTTAATCCACACGTTTTTAATCGCGATTAAAAATAGTCAGATTTAGTTAGAAAATCTAAATTTTAAGTGAGAAACGTCAAATTCAGAATAGCAAAATTGCCATTTTCACTAAATTAATATCTCAGTACCATCTTAGTGCTGTCAAACTAAAATATAGTTAAGTTGAGTCGCTTTAGTCTATTTCAGAATGGGAAATAGTCGTTTGACAGGAATAAACTAAATTTTGGTGATTTTTAGTCTAGTTTAGAATTTCTGACAAGAGAATCGGCACCACTATTCCACTTTACTTTCACTTTTAATCTGAAAACAAGTAAACACACTTAGCGAATCCACAGAACCATTTGAGTAACAAAATAATTTTAAATAAAACTTATCCAAATTATATCAAAATTAAATGCAGTCATAAAATTAAGTAATGCTTCAGCAGCTTTCAGCTCAGTTGTACAATAACGACCTCGGGTCTAGTTGTTACCAATACACGACTCGTCTGATGAGGTGATAAAATTTACAATTTTAAACAAAGGTAACTAGTAGTTATGTGGTAGTCGAAGATCAGCGCGTATATACCCTTCATCAGATGTCATCTGCTATTCCGTCCTGCAAGGGGCTCTGAGACAGCACTCACACGGATCATTTAAAACTTCGTTCACGACGTGCCGGCGGCACTCTACGAGTGCACCAGACGCAAGATGGAGGAGTTGCTTTGCAAATCCGTTACCTAAGTTTCAAACGACAATAGAATCAGTATTTACTATAATTATGAGATTCGTTGTCGGCTAAAAAACATACTGTGATCATACGAAAACAAGAAAAATATTGAAAGTATAATAATGATAAAAAAATGCATTTCATGCAACACATTATTTTAAAAATAACGTAATACTTTAATAATGGCACTGAACAAAAAAGTAAACGTTAATTCCATCACTTACTGGAAAGGATAAATATTTAATTATAAATTCATATGCGGAATTCGTCAACACCGTTAAGACGCAAGACACTGCACATATTTTATTACCTAACTACAACGCTTTGCTCGGCACGGGTTTCGCTTTAACTATTTCAACTTGGTGTTACATTATAGGTACGTGATTATCTTATTATATTAAGGTAAACAATTCACTCTATTTTATTTACATTCCTGTATAGGAAAATAATGTAAGTCTATGTATGTACATTTCAAATGCGTTAACTGCAACAAGTTATAGTGGATACATGCTTGTGCAACGTGTAATGTAATCAGCGCTGTACTGCAACATGTTTCATGGACGTTCAACGAACAAAGGACAAACAAAGAAACTTATTCTATGGCAGTGATCAGATAATCATTGGTTGGAAACCGAGCATTCCATTACACGTTTATGACTGATCGTCTATCAGTAATGGAATGCGCGGGTCCATGATACTTCGTTACGTAAGTCGATGTTACATTACATGATACAAAAGACTGTATTTAGCCTAAGAGAAGCTTTGCTTCAAAACTACGAAATGCTGAATAAGAATAAATTCACTTTAAGTGGGATAAACGTGATTACAATTATTAGCTGAAAAAGTTACTACACAGTTGTACACACGGCTACACGTTCAAGCTATACGTTTCCAGTTTATGCTGATCTCGCATTGCATAGGATTTCCGTACAATGCGAGGTCAGCTTATACTGGAAATGCTTGATGTGTAGCCATGTGTACCTACCATATAACCAGAAGTAGGTATTCACTTTGTAATGTTAAACTTTACAAGAGCCCAGAAGGCTCTTATAAAGTTCCTATGTAATACATGTAATAAAAAGCCTGTCCGATCAATGAAGGTGGTAATTACGATCTTTAAGGGGACGATAACTGACTTTTAATGATTTTATACTGAAGATGACGTCTAAACGAGTAGTTGATTTGAAAAAAAAAAAAAAAAATGTTAAATTAGAGCATTTTCTTAATATTTTAATATAGGCATATTTTTGATTATGTTTATATTACATAGTGAAATTAATTTGTAAAGTTATATCTAACGCGGATAAAAAACTGAGAATGACGCAAAATCTATCAAGCGTATTTTTCTGAAAACTTCACCATTTTAAAGATAATTAAACTATCGATCTTTTGGTATACGTGTTTTATTAAAACACCTTTTGTTTTACGTGTAATAAATTAATAATGCGTCTAATTTGGGACAGCGCTCCTTGATGGGCGAGTCCTATTACTGGCTGGACGTACGACGCGTTGCGTGAGCTCAGTACAGAACACGCAAGCTAACCTTTCAAGGTCACTGTCATATATCTGCGTCTTAAAACATATATATGTATGGTATGCATAAACAAATTGACCAAAATATAATAGGATATTTTTGCAGACATTTTCATGGTCCCACTGATCGAGTTGCCCCGTACAACAAGCGCGCGACAACCATGAAAATGTGCTGAGTTTAGGGCATTTTAGGCGAAAATTGCGCAATGATTTGATTTATTCATTCGGTGCATTGAGTGAATTCCAAAATAGGGGATAATTTAAAGTTGTAATAAATGCAACAAGATTTTGTACACGGGTAACATTTATACACATAGACGCCATGTTGATTGTTTCCCGCGCTTCTGCGCCTTCTGCTCTACTTTAGTTATAATTTTCTTTTTTAGAAGTTTTAATACGCCCCTCTCAGGTCGGACAAGTTTTTTTTACAAAAATGTACTGTTAAATATGGCTTAAAGCGCTGAAGACACACATAGTGCACCGTATAACAAGAATATTATGTAATATATTTGTTTACTTTATGTAATATATTTGTTTATTTTATGTAATATATTTGTTTATTTTATGTAATATATTTGTTTACTTATCCTATTAAGGGAAAGACTGCTAATAAATGCGAAAACCGTACCTACGCAGGCGTTCTTAGACCACGAATAAATAAAACGCACCCAACATTAAATCTACCAACGCCTTGTGACACATAGTTAAACTTCAAACAATAATTTTCCCATCTTAAGTAATTAATTTCAGACTCATATTCCAGTCAACGTTATCTATAATTATCAGTACCTTAATTTACGTCTACTGTCCACACCGTTACTAGAAAATTTTTGTTTGAAGCATCGAATTTTTAGGAATACCACATATTATTTTAAGAAGACTTACGCTAGAATAATCCTAAGTACAAACGTGAAAATGTATCTCTAACCGTATAGTAACTTACAGTAATTTTATTATGCTTTAGTTTAGTTTATTGGGAGAAAGTTCTAGCGTTGATTACGCAATATACACGAGCTAATTACCGCGAAGGGATAACAAGAGCTACCGGACAAACTACCACGCAGGAATTACTCAGTACAAATTAGGAGTATGAGAATTATTCTCTGCCCATATCGAAAGCAATCGTGGTAATACAAGTCCCAGTAGGAACACAATCGAATCTTTTGCGAGTTGCTCGTGACTCCAATGAACTGCTTTATACAATTAGCTACAATAAGGACATTGAAGCAGTAACTACTTGCAAGTATAGTTTGTCCATGGAAGCCGTCTCGATTGAAGCTAATTTTATTTCAATTCACTATAAATTTGATTTACTTATATATTTTGGGGTCTAACACGCTGTAACAGTATTATATTATAATACGCAAATCAAAAGCTTAATGGAGGAAAATATTCTGCTACAAAACGACGGTGGAGTCCAGGCAAAAGAAACGTTAAGAATAGGTTTGCTACAAATGTCCTCTTTGCTCATTTGGAGGCCTGCTCGGGAAAGTAAACAGCCTCAAACACAAGCTTGCCTCGAGGCAAGGCGCGAGGCATAGCGCGAAATTAAAGCTTTTGCCTACTTCAATCAAAGCTACAGGCATAAATGTACGACATTATATTCAGAACAAAAGCTTTTCCTCCCACTCAGCTCTCGATAAAGACATTAGATATTATACCATATAAGATAAAATCCCGTATAATATACATGGTTTTCATACAATCTGTCTTAACTGAACAATTCTCTAACTACATCTCATCAAAAATTGTGCAAATTGTTTGCAAACGATAAATTGTAGGATAACTTAGATCAGACATTGTTTTTGAGACTTGACGTTAGAAAAAATAAAAAAGTATATAATAATATATAACAGATTCATGCTAGGATAGTAACTGTGTCAAATTATTGAAAACCATGACGGGAGAAACAGTGCACACAATCTAATACAACGATTCTCGAGTGTTGACTTAACCGCCTCGCATGCAACTAAACTTAGATTTAAATTATTTATCTATCAATTAATTACATTAAGTGAACACATACTGACTGAACACATAGGGATTTATCTCGAAGTCACCTAACATACGTTTTCAAAATATCATATCGATTTAATAGTTTTTTTATTCAAAAGAATTTCACTATAATATTTGAACTAAAACGAAAAATTTTGTATACGACCACGCGAATAATAACTCATTGAAATTATCATTAATTTAGATAAGATTATCTATAAATTTACTAGTAAGACAGAAATGCGTGGAACTAACTTGTACGCACTCTCAACATCCGATTATGATGTTGTACGCGGGGTGACCGTACGTTGACTACACACCGTCAACAGGCGTTATTCTAATTATCAGAATAAATAAATCAGTTTAATATAACGCCGTGCCATCGTCACTGAACTCTAATTCATTTCTAATATTACGTTTAATAAACCCGATCAAGCCGGCAGTCAAAGTTTTGCGACATAGGGTAAATTACAAAATAAAATAAAAAAAAACTTTCACATTTTACGTATGAAAATAAAAATATCACGTCTCATAAGCAAATACGACGATAAGATCATCAGCTTAGATTCCAAACGAAGTACGTTTGTGTATTTGCCAAGTGTTTCAATAATACTTAGAATTTTGGTTTAATCGCGCGCCACCGCCAGCCGCGACTGCCGCCGCCCGCCGGTCGACACCAGCGCCGGCGCAACTCAACTTCTTTAAGACAGTCTTCTAAAGTCAGTCTTAAAGTTTTATTGCATTGATTCTTTTGCTCATCCATACATTTTCACATCCCATCGTATCAAGCCGCGGAAAAAACAGAAGAAGCCTTCGAGCGTTAAAAGTAACTAATTCGAACATAATTGTAGCCGAGCGCGGGCACCCCCGCAACGCGCCTAACTATAATAAAATATTATATGCACCTAAATCATTATGCAAAATAACTTATCATAAAAATACATATCAACGTCTGCATTAATTAATTAACCAAGTTAAAAAACGCAAAAATGTAACATTGTGGAAAAATACTTTTCAAGTTATCCTTTAATTTATCTCACATAAAAACATCTTTTACATCACATTGTGATTCTCTATAATAGTTTATCTTTACGATTTCTCTATTCGATTATATTAGCGATACATCGCAGGGATCGGACCGGAGAGTACATTTATAAGTTATCGACATTAAATATTTAGTGCACCGACTATGAGTTTGGTGTGTTCTATAGTTAAACAGATTAATGACAGCTATTTATAATTGCGGCATCTAAATTACATCGTAAATTACACTGCAAACATTGTTTGGTCCTTAGAGACTAGTCAAATACGGAAACGAAAATCAAAGTACTGGTAACGAAAAATACATCAGGACTCATGGAGAACATGGTTCGCACATCCACGTTAGGTCGATGGGCAAACTAAAATTCTCCGCGCAAGCTATGCTCGATTGAATTTTTCCAAATGTTAATAATAAAATTGGCACATTGTCAAATAAATCACAAAAAAAAAACGAAACAAAATAAAATACGGCAGACCTTAGGTCCACGAACTTAGTTGGCCTTAACATTAGGTACAGTAATATAATATTAATATACTTTGATGTATTGCTTGCCGTGGGAGGAGATGTCGCGCGCGGTGTCGGGCAGCGTCTCGAACAGAACGACGAGGAAACCCTCTGGCGTGAGCGCCACGTCGCTCGGCCGGTCCTTATCGTCCAGGCCGGGGCTCTTCAGGTCCACGGCCCACAAAATACGCAGTTCTGAGGTAAACACTAACACACGGTGGTTCTTAGAATCGGCGACTATGATGCGTCCGTCATCGTCAGTCACTATCCCTGATGGGCGATTGAGTTCACCGATTCCAGAACCTTCGCGACCTACACAGTGCAGCACTTTAGACAAAGTCGGGTCCACCATTAATAGCCGATGATTCTCGAAGTCTGACACTATAATGTTGCCCGATGTCGTAAAACACACACCTCTAGGAGTCGTAGGCCCTTTCAGCATTTTAGCCGGGTTCGCACCTTCAAACACGAACTTTGTTATGTAAGTTCCGTCACTAGTAAACAGTTGAATACGATGATTACGCGTATCAGTCACAACAATATTTCCTAAAGTATTTACAGCGACATCCCACGGATATTGGAACTGTCCACATTCCTTGCCAAATGAACCGAACTTGAGAATAAAGTTACCAGAAGATGTGAATATTTGCACTCTATGATTGTCCTTATCAATCACAATGATGCGTCCGTAAGTATCCGTGGTGATGCCTGCCGGGAGATCAAACTCTCCAGGCCCAGTGCCTTTAGATCCGAACATTGTCTTGAATTCTCCTCTACTGCTAAATATTTGAATACGGTTGTTTCTTCTATCGGCAACAATGATATTTCCTTCTCTATCTACACAAAGACCCCAAGGTCTAGATACTTGTCCTTCATCCTGCCCTTCGCGAGCGAACGAGAACATTGGAACACCAGGAACAGGGCTTCGTGTAGGTCTCACTGACACAGACATCCAATATCCTGGTATCGATTGACCAATTCCGCGGCCGGGGTTCGAATCCAAAGCTAGACTTGACGAAATGCTGTGGTCATAATAGTTAGTTGATCTCGTGTGTGGCCCAGCATAGTCTGGTAATGATCTCAAGCTACTAGATCCGGACATGTTATAATTTAGATGCTGAAAGCTCTGAGCCGACTGTAATGACTGTAACGATAGCAAGGACTGGCGGGACTGTATCGATGATGTAGAGCTGAGAGAGTGCAATGAACTAGACGGCGCGGACTGCACGTCACACTGTCTTTTCAACTGGTCCACTAAGTCGTAATTAGGAGGGATGAACACGATTCGTTCCTCTGTTACGTACATGTTCTTAAACATACAAGAAAAATAGTCAACTTGAGCTCTTCCTTTTTCTTTCGCCATAAACAAATCGATCCCTTCAGAGTCAATGCTACGCACTAGAGTTTCATTTGTATGAGCTAATCCAGCTAATATGCCTCTAAGTGTATTCATATGATCTGTTAATTCATTCATTTTAGCTTGACGCATCTTTTCTACTTTATCCAATAAATATTTTTCACGATCTTCGATAGCCTGAGCATAACATCGCATCGCTTTCCTTATTTTCATATTAGCCTCTGCGGTTTCTTTCTCATAAGCTTTAGACATAGCAACAGCGCGATCTATGGCAGTTTTTATAGCTTTTGTTCCCGTTTTCGTGTCTTCAATCGCTCTAAAAACACCGATACGACACATGTCAAGGGCACCTTTAATGGGCGTATAATTGTGATCTTTATGCACCCACAGCGTACACTCCTGACATATAAAGACGATGCAAGGTTCACAGTAATATCTAACCTGATCGCCGTGTATGTCGCAGAACATGAGTTCTTTCTCGTTATTCACAGAGTTAGGCCTGGCCCCTATGGGCGATATTTGGTGTATAGGGAGCAGCGTGTGCTCTCTCAGCTGGCAGTCAGATGTAACTTTGTGACAACATTCGTGACAAAATAAATCGTTGCACTCGAGGCAGCGAGTCGTCGGTGTGCGCTCCTCGCAGCGGAAACAGGTGATGGACACCGACGACGACGTGCCGGGCGAGCCGCTCGAGTTGTCTTCTTTGGATTGATGCTGGTGGTGGTTGTTATTGGAGGTAACGTTGTACTCACGACTTATGGGTCCAAGTGGGTTCTGTAGGGAGCTACACGCCGGCAGTGCCCAAATGTCGTATGGCATGCTGGACGATGCTGAGGTGGAAGCTGTGGTCTGCAGGCTCGATGGTTTATTCATGTTCTCGAGCAGATTGCATATGATGTGTGTCATGGCAAGCGGGTCCTCCTGGTCGTTGGAGCTGTGACCGGAGCCGCTAGCTGTCGACGTCGATGGCAGGCTCGATGCTAGCGACTGCGTCAGGTTAGCGAACGACGTCATTCTTCGCGTCTTTCGTTACGTCATCAGAACTGTAACAAACAAACGCGGTGTTATTTTCGTGAAACACTTGGAGGTATTAATAATCGTGACTGTTTTGGAGATTGGGAAGCGCTACAGCATTTTTTGTATGTAAAATACCATATGGTTCTTTTATGACGAAAAGTTTATAATCTAATTAGGTTTGTGATCTCTGCTGACTGAAATTCCACAAAAATAAGGTGTCTTAGAAGTTAGCTCTAAGAAGTTAAAATAAAAATTCCACTTCCACGCACTAACGCACCAGTTTTAATTTAGTGACAGTTGTACTCACAATTAAAAAATAACACTAGGAACATAATGTAAATGTTGTTTGAAATACAGCTAATTGCTGTCACAGTCACTAACACACAACAACTGATATATTATACCTAAAAACAAATGAACTAACTAATAACAAAATGGACGCAGAAGCGCGCCCTATCGATGCTTCTGCGATGAACTGATGGTTGCACTGAATCTTTTCATATGGTGCAGTTTGCGAAAAAAAACCATCCCAAAATCTTTTGTGCGCGCCCTACCACTACCCCTTGTGATATCGTAGGTAGAGGGAGAGAGAGATAGCAACACTTAATAGATGAGGGTGCGATAGAGAAGCTATGTGTCGCATTCCAAAATTTTCCATAATTTAGATAAGGAGGTTTGCTATGATTAGGGTTGGCAAGGGACGGACTATGGACGCGGTTGTCAAAGAGAATTTCGCAAGTGTTTGGAATTTGTTTCAATCCTCTCTGTTGCCTAACCATGTGGAATCTTAGCACGAAGTTACTGTTTTAACAATGGCTTGTTGAGCGTGGGTGTTGTATTCGCAGGAGATTGCCCACCTCAGAGGAATAAATAAAATTCGTCAAAAACAGAATCCAGGTTCAGAACTTACTAGAACAACCGAAATCAACACTAGGATTATCTATCACTATGGAGTAGTACAAATCAACGAGCGGATGGTGGAACAGAGACAAACGTAGTTGTCATAGAAAAGAAAGGGACGGAAACTATTTCCTATTATTGAGATTTTGTATTTTGGGAGGCGCAGCGGTGGCACCACATGCACCGTGACCTTGTGAGGCGAGTGCGCGTGAGGCAGGTCTGGGTCCCTACCGCGGCCATCTTGACGCCCCCGCGCTCCCCGAACTTTGTACAAGTATACGTAGGGTGCCGAAAATCGATGCCTTCCCTAGCTGCCATTATTTTCTGTGAAGGGCGAAACCGCGGATAAAAATGCTGTAATAATATCACGATAGAAAGACTCCTTTGAGAGCGCTACCGATTGTGGGGCAGAGCTAGAAAAATATTCCGAAATAATTGCGCGATAGAGTTCAATTTCTGCAACGCGTTTTACTAGACTCAAATAGCTTAAGCTGTGCCTGAAATAACTAATCAAGACATGTTTGCGGCTAATTAAAGCAAAATTGATCATAGTGTAGTCCTTAAAACACTAAATGAAAGCAATGAACTAGCTTAAACAAAACATCTTGAACTAAATGTAACGCTTGAAAGCACTGACGGAGAAATTCGGATACCTACAGCGAAAGGATTTACATTTCATCCCTTTAGTGCTGAAAGGGGTACGATATTTTCACGGACAATAATGCAGGGAAGGATGAAGATGTAATAAAAATAAAAGCAGCTTCAATTGAAAAGATTTTTGAATGACTTTGGAACGAAATAAAAATAACACTAATTAGGTGCGGTGGTGAAAACTTGAAGATGCCATTGTTATTTTTATTTCGCTTTTGATGACAAATAGTTTAGGTACTGTTACTGATTTTTATCTTTATTTCGAGAATCTTGTCAACAAAGTGTTTGACAAACTTTCAAAACATTTAATGCATATAGATAAAAAGAGCTATATAAAAACTATTACTTATACATATTATGTTCATGGGTATAAGGTATCTAAAATGCTGCGCAGATTGTGAGAGTCGATTGAAGGAGACTGTTCGGAATAGAGACCGTAGACTATGGACTACTGACGCCATTTTATGCATAAGATAACACTCATAGTGAGTGACGCGCCACGTACTCACATACACATCTAACTATAGACCCGTAGAATGAGCATGACGGAAATCACTCCTAAACATTATAATCAATAGAACAGTGAAAACCGTACCAAACAATGAAAAATTACCTGTGATACCTACCATATAAAACAGAAATCCATGGCACAAAAACGTTACTACGCTCTACGCACAATGGTAAAATAAATACAGGTGGAAGAAATGCATTGAAATTGTAAATATGTACAATAATACCTTGTATTACGCACATACACCGTTTTCTAAGTGCAGGTAACATTCTTCGTACATTTGTAGTAAAAAAATGAAAGGTAGCGTTTTTCTGTGGGTACGGAGTTGGGAGTGAAACAATAGGTTTGCGCAGATCCTGCATGTTACGACGGTGCTCCAATGCTCCGCGCCCACTGCCCTTCTTTATAGCGCAGTGGTAGCTAACATTGCTAAATGATTTTGTAGGCAGCTGGCAAATAAAAAATAAAAAAAATTATTTAGAAACGAAAAACAGAAACTTGAAAGTTACATTGTTAGTTCAAAGATCGGATAGATTTTACTCTGTTTCCATGCTGACATTTTAGTTTCCCTACTCATACACAAGTACACAACACACAATATTTGTTGAAGAACAGTCTTGAAGTTACCAAAATCGATTGCAGCAAATCTATAACCGAAATGGAAACCATTATAATATTCCTAAGGCAGAACCAACAAGAGGAGTGAAATAAATATTTGTTTTACAAAAGTACATCTTTGGATCAAATCAATATAGATTCAGTTAAATTAAAGGTCAGCAAATGTAAAACATTGAGTATCGCTGGACAGAGCTGGAGAAATCTACCTGAATGGACGACCAGTTGTGGGACACTCACTGCCAGTGCCAACCAAGTTTCATTGAACATTACAACAAATGAGCATTATAACTTTGAACAGCTTTGTTTTAAATTCATTAAACTATTTCTCAAGTTCGGTTACCCAGCAAAAATACTACGGAGTTCGTACGGAGATATTACAGCATCAATCAATCTACCTAGCCTTTTCCCAACTATGTTGGGGTCGGCTTCCAGTCTAACCGGATGCAGCTGAATACCAGTATTTTACATGGAGCGACTGCCTATCTGACCTCCACAACCCAGTAACTGGGTAATACGACCCCTTGGTAAGACTAGTAAGTAGTCAGACTTTCGGGCTTCTGACGACCCGTAACGACTGTCAAAGATCCACGAATGACAGCCGGGACCAACGGCTTAACGTGCTTTCCGAGGCACGGAGGAGTCTCGGTATGTAGAAATGGTCACCCATCCACGGATCAACCCCGGCAACCGTAGCTTAACCTGATGGATCGACCCGTGCGGCTGTTAGTACAGCATCAAAAGTTCAAAACTAATAAGATCGTCAAGAAGCGATGTTTTTAAAGTTACACACGATTTTTGCAGTCATAATATATTTTTGTTATATGAATCATATATCAACCAGGTGATTGGTATAAAGACTAAACGAAATATGATACTCGTAGCTTCGTTTGCTACGCTTTCTAGAGACGAGACTAACATAGGTGTTAGTGGATAGGTCACAAAATTAAAACGTGTTGATAGTAATTTGGTAATGGAACTTGACCTAAGACACTGGAGATAGTAGAATTAGGAGAAGTGGCCATTAGTTTGATTAGATAACACTACAGGTCAAGTTGAATGAGTTTGTGGAAAGTTGCAATTATAAGACAAATGTTCATAACAACACCTAACATAATAACATCACGCCTGTATTCCTCAAAGGGTTGGGCAGAGGTGTACCTATAGAACACCCACATTTCGCCAGTTGTGTTTGAGTCCCGTGTAATAGGGGACGAGCCTGTTGCCATCAACCGGGCACAAATCCAGACAACAACAGCAACAACAGGTTCATAACAATTTTAAGGTCTTCAAGGTTCAAGAACTTAAGAGATTTCTATTTTTGACCGCCTTCAAAAAAGGAGAAGGTTCTCAGTTCGTCGGATTTATTTTTTTAATGTATGATCTCCGATTACTCAAAGACGGTTGGAACGATTTGAAAAAATCTTTTTGTTTGAAAGAGTATACTTTCAAGTTGGTCCCATTCTCATTTGGTCACGATCTGATGATGGGATCTTGGAGAAATCGAGGGAACTCTTCAAATATTATAGGCATATCTATGGCGATTTGGGTATTTTTGATGAGCAGTTGACATTAGGCTATTGTAACTTAGATAAATTACAAACCAGCCCACTTAAAAGTGAAAACTTTGTAGTTTGGAAGTCGGTTGTATTTTTTTGTAAAAAGTTTTTTATTCTGGACTGACCCATTGGAGTTACTTTCGAACAATGTTTCCCCCTACTTTAAATCTTTCTTTCTAAAACTTCCATCACGTTAACTACCCAAAACGCAAATAAAAAAACTAGCCGTGTGGTCCTGGCTCCGAAAACCGTCCCAGCACGTCCTACGGGTGTCGTAAAAGGCGACCGGCCAATCATCCGTGTAGTAATAATATCAAATTGGGATCTCTACTTTGACAAACTCGTAATATTATTTGATTACTATACTATTATCCTCTCAAAAACACAAGATATTGAGAATAAAGAGACTAGGGTATGATAGACACAAATCCCTAAGATTTGTGTTATTACGGAAATGCGGATCTTAGGACCTTAGATCAGAATTTCCGGAATGCGATGAATCTTCGCTGGGAAGTGTTTGTCGGGACAGGAAACGGCTGTTAGCCCAACGGGATAAACTGTTCTCTTTGAGATACCTTGTTTTGAGGGAGACGATTTTCTGTAAACTGACGGATTACCACCGAGAGAGAATCTTCTCTACGTTACGCTACGCTTACGTCTTTAGACTAGTCTTAAACTTAGATCTAGGTTAAGAAGATGTCGTTAAGTTAACCTAGTAAAAGATTATATTTATAAAATAATTATAAGAAATGCCAACGAAGGAAGATCATAGGCTTAAATTATCTTTTAAGTGTGTAATTCTATGTATTAGAAAGGTAGGCAGATACGTAAATAATTCCTGATGTAACGCTATGGAAATCAAGCAATGACTCAGCTTTAAAGACATAATAACATAATCGATTATCAAAACCACTGATATCATCGGTATTTGCGTAGTTATCAAACAAAGGAATATTTGAGACGTAGTAGGTACGTTTAAAGCTTTCTTGAAGATCCTTGATGAAGAGTTAAGGGAAGTAATCCTAGTGGTGTTGCTAAGTTGCGAAATATTCAAGTTAGTTATGGCCAGAATAGATGGATCATTGCCAAGCCCTGTTTTGTAAGCCTACCAAATCTTTTATCAATTGATATCACATTCAGAAACTGCGATCAATCACAATCTGTTCCGATTTGAAACAGATGGCTAATCCATTGCTTCATAAGTTGGAAAAAAAATCTGCTCAACAACGTAAATAACGCAATGAATGTTGTTGAACTGTCAAAAGAGTAATGGTACTGGGTGGTAGACTAGACCTTTTAAATCTTGGGATTTCTTAGGCAGAGCTTTGCTAACAGCATACGTGCCTTAGGCCTAAGCGGCCAGACTGCTTTTGGAAAATTGGAATAAAGTAAATGATCAAACGTTTAGCTATTGGCTAGTATATACTTAATTTGGCCGGTCCTACGTTTGACTCGAAAATTAAGAGCCTATACAACCTCAGCTCAAATTCACTTTTTATCTCGCTCGCACCATACTGCTCGCGGACTGAGTGAGAGCGAGACGGAGTGGGGTGCTAGCGGCTCCGAGGCTCCAATAATTTAGGTAATTGCTTTTTACGGCGAAAATAAAGGTAATTTAAAAAAAATAAAAAACATATTCGCTGCTTTATAGTTAGTTTAGTTATTATGCAAAGTTTCATGATCTAATTTGAAGTACTTTTTGAATACCAGCGGTTTATTGTTCGGTTTGGAGGTAACTTTGGAATTTTTTTCTATCGAGAAAATTTTACGAAATCGTGTTTTCGTCTAACATAGTACTTAACATTAATCCTTAACTTTGACATATATTTATTTCAAAATTAATGCTGCAGTATTTTCGATATAACGGAGGATCATGCTAAGCTATTTGAGGTAGTATAGGCCCTTAATAAAGAACGTTTGAAACACAACTTTATTTCAAAACGGCCAATTCAACTGAATAGTAAAGTAAGACTTTTGAGTAAAAAGACTACCTACAGAACTTTTCAGGTTCAAACCATTTGACCTTTTGCCCAGTTTCAAACTTTGCTTCACAAATTATTACTTTCTTCGTCACACTTTTGAGTGACGTAAGTTAAACTAAGGTTTCTCGACCGCACTAAGGTTTCATACATTTGTCCGTTTTGTGCGTCAAACTATTCGGTGTACCTACTCACACACCCGTTTGAGTTAATTGGTAGGGTCAACAGCAACATTAGTGATGCATCATACATTGCCAGAATCGTTACAAAAAAATACTACGTCCTCCATGGTATTGATTTTTACTCGTTCGTTGTAAATGATCGGGACATGTAACAGAAAAGTTCATAGGTTCCGTCTCTGTTTGGACTGATCTAGAAAACGACTGAATCGATTTTGATCCTTCAGTAAAATGTTTTATTAAAATCGTTGACAGAGTTTGTTGTTGTATAAAATTTGCGGAAGAAATCCCAGGCTTCCAGTGCAACCACCATAATAATTATTTGAATAATTTCATAGCGTAGGTATCTTAGTAACCCTTTTTGTTTATAGATTTATCGACAAGCGTGGGACGGAAAGCAGCTGATACATCTTAAATAATTATTTGACTCTAAAATTGCGATACACGACTCTAAAATCGAGTTTCGAGACTCTAAAATTAAAAAGCAAAACATCGCCAAATAGAATCCGTACGAAACGTTTCAAGTATTGTAGATATCGTGGATGCGTAGCGTAGTACGGTAATATAGTTATATACATATAATTGCGGAGTCCGCATGAGGGGTGAACAGCGCTTGGCGCATGCGATCTCGCATCCCGAAGGGTAGGCAGGATTACCTTGCTTGAGATTACGAGAAATATGCCCCCTTGCACAGAGCTACAGAAATCAATAGTTTTCCTTAATCAACACTTGGCCTGAAGCTCCTTTTTGTTTTAAATGGATTTCATAGGGGAGAACTTCACAAGTATTTTTGCCTTGACATAAATGATGGCAAATTACGAAGATTTATTATTAAATTAATAGCATTTTGTAGAGATAGACTTAATTAGGTTTGTATGGTCAAGACATGCTCTAAACATAACTAATAGTTATTGTTATTATAGGGACTGTGTACTTCAGGTAAACTTACTAAGAATCATTTTATTTCTTGAAGTAATAATTTTTACTTAGGTTCAGTTCAGCCATAACACAAAGTTTTCAATTATAATAGTTTATTAAATACTAGTTTCCGCCAGGGGCTTCGCCCGCATGATATTTTTATAAATTATAGCCTATGTTACTCAGTGATAGCCATACTACTGGTAAAAGAATTTTTGAAATTGGTCCAGTAGTTTCTGAGTTTATTCATTACAAACAAAAACACAAATCTTTTCTCTTTGTAATCTAATGTAGACTAAAATTAAAAAGGTTTCAAGCTCATATGAAAAAAATAGGTTGGATACTGGTCTAATATACATTTAATTTGAGTAAAAAGCTAAAACTCAATTTGCCTACAAAACTGGCAAAACATGGGTGAACCTACACCACTGCCTGACCCTTCAGAGATTACAGGCAAGATGTTATGTTATGTTAAACTGCCAATTTCATTCATATTTTTCAGAAGCAAATTAAATATTTCAATAACAATACAGTACCTATAAGATTTTAATATATCAATAGGATCAGAACATCTAAGATTGAATAAAATCTTCATTATATTACTAAATTGTCTGACTCACGTGCCAATGCAAGTCTTCAAAGACCTTGCACTGACCCACTGAGGTCATTGATTCTCTGGTGTAGCAATTTATGATCGCACAGATCTAACTGTATATTAAAGTCTAAATATTGCAGCTAGAATGCTAATTTTCAAGTCTTTAACTATAAATATTTCTGAAAAGGAGCTTCAACATTCAGAAATCAATAATTTATCAGTCATCATAAGGACTCAGGTATTTGTGTATTTCTGAATAAAGATTCCTTAAATTAATGAGGTTAAGGTTAACTTAAATTAGATAAAGATTAAAAAAACGAACTTTATTACATGCACTGTCTCCATAACAAAAAAAAAACATTTAAAATTTTATTCTAAATTCAATTTCAAGAATCTAAAGACACTAGAGATTGCATTACTAACATTATAAAATTATGACTATTCAAATCTCATCATGTGTCAGTTATTAAAAAAATTACATTGCCTTGCAACAGAGGTCACTGACCTCTCACCTCAATGGCTCAACATGCAAACATGAATGGGTAAAATTATTTTTATTTGAAATTGGAATAAGGGGATGAATTTAAGCAGGAAAAAACCAGAATTTTAAAACATGATTGGGTACATACCTACCTACCTATTTTATAGCTTTTAGTTAAGTATTGGAAATCAGGTAAACAACAAAATAATGAATCATAGATTTAAAATAGAACTGTGGCTCTAAAAATAAATAAGTAATACTGTTGTTGCTTAACAATTTTTTTTTATTATGAAAGAAAATCTCCAGACTCAAGATCAATATTGTAACTCTACCTTGAACTTTGAAGAGGGAAAGTGAAAAGGCCATGTTGTTATTGATTCTATGTAAAACCATAACTTTACTAGTTATTTTCATATTATAAATAACTCCCTATGAATCTAAATTATAATCTCTTTACAAAATGATTAGTTTTATGATGAAATTATGTTTTTTCTTGTTTCAGTCATAAACAATAACATTTGTTTTATTTTGACCTTTGAATACCTTACCTGTTCTATAAACACTGGCTCCTTAGCCACACAGCTGTCTGCCCTTGTAAGGATGATCAGCAAGGATTTTTTCAATACTCCTACCCTACTATTTATTATTTTTGTTAGACAAAAAAGGTACCCCTTAATTTGCATTTTATGTGTGTTAAATTCATACAGCGTGATAATTGTGTATCATGCGTGGAGTCCCATCTAGTTAAATATTAATCGCGGGCACTCTATCCAGGACCTTTACAATGGAAATGCACCCAGAGATAAAATGAATCATCGCGGCACCTACCGATACTTACCAAAATATCTTCAGTCCTTGTGGGAGAACCGCTGAATCACAAGTAAACATACGTACTTCTCAATAATGCGTACACACTTTACATTGTCCATTTAAAACGCAGCTTATTTGTCCCGTCAAAGATAATTATTCACGAAAATATTTTCTACTATGCAGGTAGATTGCACAAAGATAGCTTTTACAACGCCAATCAATATTTTAGCATAGAACATTGATTCTGATAATTTTATTGCACTAATTTTAAATACTGCTGAGCATCACAATCGCTTTTATTTCGCAATTATCGTTATATTTATTTATTATCATAAAATAACACCGTAAAAACATCAGCGGTGAATGAACGATCAATTGATTTAAAAAAGATATTTGTATTGTTTATGGAAAGTTGACAACAATAGAGTTGTACGCAATCCAGAGACAACTTTATCTAGTCGATTAGTTCTTCGATTTTCTTCTGGAATTTGATTTTTTCTTGATAATAATAATTCTTCAGCTGAGAATTTCGGTGATAGTCGATTTGTGGTAATGTACCTACTATTGTATAAAATGGGGCGGGGCACCTGAGGCCTACGGTGTTTGGGGCCCACTCAGCTTCTGAGCAGGGAGGTCTGCCTAGTCAACAATGCACCGGCCTGGGGCGTCAGTCCACGAGAGCGTTTTAGAATAATATAACCAAGAAAAAACTCTACCCCAATTTCAAAAGACATGACCTATTCCGCCCCCAATTTGGGCTAACAGGAACTGGCTATCTTACCTCTAACTGCCGAAACACAACAATGCTGATAACATTGTTGTTATGGCGATAGACTTAGATAAGATGGTGGTAGATAGCCAGGTGGGCTTAGAACAAGCCCAACCAACAACCAAATCGAGCAGAAAATTTTGCCCTCACTGGGAACGAACCTCTGGATCCGAGACAGGTGGTCTAACCAGTAGACCACAGAGGCGGTTTTTATACCGGACGATTCTTTCGTATAAGTTGAACTTTAATACCGGGGAGATGGGCACAAGGGGTCTAATTTCCTCATCATTGCACCAGGGCCTCCGATTTGAAACTATACCACTGTCGATTTGTCTGATAAACTTATTTCATAAAAATTATGAGGCATAAATTAGTACACATCAGGATTTCTTAAAAAAAGCGGTTCTAGATTCTTTCCAAAATTCTTCGTTTAGAAACTTGTGTGGAAGGAAGGGGAAATTGACAGCTGCTGTCAATATTTAGCGCCAAATGAAGAGTAACCTATTGTGCATACGCCGCGTTTGTTTATCATATTTCTGAAAACAACGTATTATTTACTTTTGTGATTAGTGTGAAAGGAAAAAATGTCTACTCCATCGAAGCGCCCAGCATCACAGGCATCGTCGGATGCTCCAACGCCGTCGCGGAGGACCCGCTCGTCGCAACAACTTGTTGTTCCAGAAACACCACAGCGTTCCTCCGGCACTCCCTCACAAAGTACGTTTTACTTAATCTAACGTAATATTTCCCCTACCCACTCCACCACTGACCTTTCTGTGTACTATTTGTACAAACTAGGATTATTTCCACTCATTCAATAGATATAACTCGTTGTTGTAATAACTTTGACAAGCATTCAGTACCACTTGTAAAGATTAGTTGAAGAACAATGAGAATTTTGATCTTGATAGTTTTTCTTTCACCTGCGTTCTTTTGACGTTGTAAATACTGTCGGATAATGTGTCGTAAAGGCTTTTCAAAGTAAAAAAGACTTAATTTTCAGATGGAACTCCTGGTACACCGCGAGGGACCCCACAGACGCCCGGCACTCCTAGAAGGATGCCGCGCACTCCCGGAGAAGCATCAGGCACATCACCAGCTCGTGCCATAGCTTCCAGTCCATTTGGTATGTTTTTATCAACATAATAAAACGGGTTATTCCGTTTATCCACTCTAAGGTGGATACTCGTAAACGTATGTCCGAGAATCCACCCTAAGCCTTTAAATTCCGTTTATCTAACTACGCCTAGGGTGAATTCTCGGAAATATGTTTCCGAGTATCTACCTTAGGGTGGATTTTTGGGGTAGAT
This sequence comes from Agrochola lychnidis, assembly GCA_963680765.1. Taxonomy (NCBI): domain Eukaryota; kingdom Metazoa; phylum Arthropoda; class Insecta; order Lepidoptera; family Noctuidae; genus Agrochola; species Agrochola lychnidis. The sequence continues at coordinate 7,214,691 of OY796860.1, read as the reverse complement.
ATATGGAATAACTGAACAATAATTCCTAAAATGGGACAAATTCAACAAGTATAACATCTCACAGCTATTTCACTGCTTACTATTGCCACTGTTTACTATTAAGTAAACAGTAACACATACTGTCAACAAATGAATTTTGATCTACACTAATATTATAAAGATAATTGTATTTTTGCTTGTAATTAATAAACTCCAAACTACAGGGCCAGTAAAAAAAAAAAAAACTTATATACATTTTCTAAAAATTAAACCTAGCTAGATCGATTTATCGCCCCCAAAACCCTGTCTGCATACTAAATTTCATTAAAATTGTTGGAGCCGTTTCGGAGATTCAGATTATATATATACACAAGAATTGCTTGTTTAAAGGTAAGATTACCACTGAGTGACATAGGCTATAATTAGTAAAAATATCACGCGTGCGAAGCCGCTGGCGGAAGCTAGTGTTTTCTAATTGGGCAGATAGATAGATGTCTCCAACATATTCTAGCCTGAGTTGGTCCAATGGACGGTTGTTTTATTACGAAGTTGAGGATAGATAGGAAGTTGAAGTATAAAAATAAAAAGCTCGTAAAAACAGGTGACAATTACTTTTAAATTTTAACTTTATAAATAAACATATTTTGAGTATTTTCAATAGATAAGCAAACTGTAAATATTGTTGGACAAGAAATTCCATAAATTACTCCTACCTAAGTATAGTGTTAGCACTTCTGATTAAGTTGTTGAAATGCCCCAGTTACTTTAAAGTTTACATCTGTTATTTAGTGATTACCGTATTGTAAAGTCAGCAGATACACACAGTGTGCCTGTACGTAAAAAACAAAAAAAAAAACTGATTAAACTTGACATTATTCTGTCAGCTATTACTAATGTGCATGTTGTGTACGTTTTTATATAGTTTTAATTTAATTTTAAGAATCTTTTCATCATGTACGGTCAGCACGCTACATTACCTGATCCCTCTTTAAAGAAGGAGAGGGAAAGAGGGGTTGTTTTATGCATGTCACTGACTGTACCATTCATGGGAGATTAAATAATTGTTGTTTCAAGAACACCGGTTTTTGAAAACTCGTTTATTTATTTAATTAATTGCCCACATTATCCACTGCTATGTAGTGATGATTCGGTATCATCAGTACAGAGCAGTAGCTTCGTTCTTATAAATAACGTGAAAATATTCCTATTTATTCAGGTACAGACATAGACATGAGCTCCCCTCTCAACTACGGTACACCCAGTTCCCTGAGCACCCCTCGCTCCAACTTACGTGGTGCCATGACTCCTGCAAGACAGAGAGCTGACCTAAAGAGTAACCAGCCTGGCCGCAATGTGCCAGCTCCTAGTGCTGCTACACCTACTAGAAGGGTAAGTGTTGCATACAATAATTTAAAATAAACTAAAAACTCAACTGCAAAAATACATAACTGAAAAGAGAAAAACAAGCATTATCATCTATAGAATTTTGGTATAGCAGGCAGGGACAAACAGAAGTTATACCATATTTCAGGTTATCGGTTTGTATGCGTAACTGAGAAAAAGAGTCTTGACAGACAGACGGACAATGGAGTGATCCTATAAGGGTTCCGTTTTCTCCTTTTGAGGTACAGAACCCCTAAAAAGAAAATCTGTCCATGATGTCAAGCAAGGAAGAGGTACCAGTTAATAAATTGTTCAAATACTGAACCACTAGATGAATTCCATTGTAAATAAGAAAAACAATTTAATGCCACCTACACCATTGTCCTCAAAGGAACTAAGTGAAAACCAAAAAAATAATTATGCTGTTACATTTTGCTTCTTTATTATAAATATTAAATAGTCAATGACACAATACTATCGCCGAACATGTATGCACAGTTTCAATTTGTTAGATGGTTACGTATGTCTGTGAATAAATCTACGAGTGGTATCTTGAGCCATTTCACTAAACAGTACAAAGCGGGTAAAAGGACACTGATTTTGAAGCAAAATACCATTGCTTTGTTGACATCTGATTCGTTCATGTTGGTCATTTCTGTGAAAGTTTTTCTGAAGTCTTCGGTTGACGCACGTTTTTCTCTCTGTTGAAAAGGATTTCACTTATAATATGTTCAACAGAATCTGCAGTTATTCTCAGTTGCAGTGCAGCTACCAAAGACAGTTTACAAAACATAGTACTTCCTTAAAACTCTGAATACCCTACTAAATCTACCTACCGCCTTCCTTAATACTCTGTCTCTGCGCACGCAGTGTTCGGGTTCGCGACAAGTCAATCGTCATCCTGAGGATGCCTCGTTGAGAGGTACACGTGTCAATTTCTTTCAGAGCTTTTTATGGCTTTTTAGAAATAGCTAAGCGGAACAGGTTACTAAATATATCCACGTCTATTGTATGCTACTAGAGTTTTCTAAAAATGTTACGAAAGTTATTTAAAAATTACTTTTTATTAACTTAAATCGTGATAGAAATTCAGTCTGAGCTTTTGCAGGCAATTTAAAAAGCATTACAGGTATATGCATGCTTATCTTCCGTCGCGTTCCGTCGTTCTGGTGAAACCTCAACAAATTAAGAAATCCTTGCCTGCCCCGATCTTCATTCCCAAAACGTTGGTGTATTAAGTTCCTACTAATTGTACTGTACTCTATACAACTTAGCCCATCACAGTCCATTGTTGGACATTCAAAAGCGCGCTGTTGGATATTCAACTCTCGGCTTAATGCCAGAAGTTGAATTTAGGTTATTTAGGCATTTGGTGTCGCTTAGTTAGTTAAAACGGGTTATACCTTAGCAAAATCCACATTGAATGCACAAGTTCGGCACAGCGGACACACGATGTAATCCGGCTTCTCCCGTATCCGCCAGTACTGCGTTAGGCACTTCTCGCAAAACCTGTGACCGCACGTCAAGGCTGCAGGGTCCAGGATCGAAGACAGGCATATCCGGCAGCTGCTGATAATAGACGAAGCCTTTTCTTCCAAACTCGTAGCAGACTCGAATTCGCTTCTAGCACACGAGGGTTTTATCTGCAAGTCACATCCGGAATCCCGCATTTTTTTAATGTTTTTTTTTTCTTTGTCTCTTTCGATTTATTTGTATTTTTCCATGATTTGACTGAATGAGTCATGTCAGTTGATTTGGTTTTTTGTGTTTTGCGTTATCAAAAGATCTGTTGAGGTTTTATTTGATTAAGTATTGAAAATAGGTAGAATGCTATCAAAGATTTGAAGACCGGTTTTCCAAATCTTTTCAACAAGTATCTAATTAATTTCCTAACATCTTGTACCTAAGTATTGTCGCGTATCTCAAGCACCTTAGATTCACCCTCGTTGGTAACTAATGATTCTGTCGACGATGCTGAAAGACAGAAAATGCGTTTATTGGCATACTTGCCTAGAAGCAACACTACAGACTGATAGACTCAAGAGAGGGATCAATACCCCTAGAAATAACGCAAAATTACGACCATAAAAAGTTGGTTATCAACATCATATAATTTTAAATAAGCTACTGCCACTTTCCCTTCAGATCGACGACACTGGTGCAGACGTGCCGTCAGGCGAGCCGCAACTTGTCGTGTGGGGAACAGACGTGGCCATCGGCGAGTGTCGCGACAAGTTCATCAAGTTCTTACAGAGGTTTGTGGAGCCGACCGCTTTGACTAACGAGCCGTTGTATGAGCAGAAGTTGGAAGAGGTAAGATTCACTTTTCTTTTGAAGAAAATGCTAAATATGGGTGTACAAACGGCTACACATCAAGCTATACATTACTAGTTTATGCTGATCTCGCTTTGCATAGGATTTCCGTACAATGCGAGGTCAGCTTATACTGGAAATATATAGCTTGATGTGTAGCCGTGTGTACTAAACATCACTATTACATGGTACACGTCTGCCGAACTCTTTGGGTAGTGCAGGCGTGATTGTGCTTCACACTAGGATTATTTTTCCTGAGACGTAGGTCCATTATTTTACATATTAAATAATGCCAATAGCCTAGTTTATAGAAAATTGCCAGTTAACATCTACATCATAATTTCGGCTCTCGTGATACAGGAACTCCTACTACAAGAGCCAGGACTACACTGATGTTTGTGACTTTGAAGTGTAAATAAAGAACATTATTATTGTTATAACATAACATCAACGATTTTCGATGCGTTAAAGACCATGTAATTTTTTTTAAATGTATGTGCCTTATGAACTAAAAGACAGCAAAGCTTCTTAGTAGTTCTAAGGTTTCTATCACTGTTTTATGATTTAAGCCTATCTATATAGCAACCTCTACACAATACATATTAAAGCTTTATTCTTTTCAGATAAATACATTAGAAGAGCCATTCCTGGATGTGGACTGTGAACACATCAAAGCATTTGATTCCAAATTACATCGTCAACTAGTGTGCTATCCGCAGGAGGTAAGTTTTTTCAAACAATCCCTTAGTTGTAGCAGTTAAAGTAAATACTGGTGGTTCTCGGCAAATAATACAGAACCTGGGTCCTGTGGATCTCTTAAAAATTGTCTGAAGAATAACTTAAAGAGGCTTCGATCGCTTAAATAATGATGATCATCAAAAAAATTACTTTCAAATTATTCAAACTATGTCTGTTTGTTTGGTACAGCTTGAAGGTTTTATTACTGAACCGATTTATAACCGATTTCAAAAAAAGGAGGAGGTTCTCACTTCGACTTTATTTTATTATGTTTGTTACCTCAGAACTTTCGACTGTGTGAACTAATTTTGATGATTATTTTTTTATTTAAAAGCTGGTGCTTCTCGCGTGGTCCCATTTGGTCCAGTTCTGACACCATCCATTCATTGGTCCAGTTTTTGGTTCATGAGAAAGCCATAATTATGTCTTAAAGGAGATGTTTCATTTTCGGCCAAAAAGTGTACGTTAATGAAAAAAAAGGAAAAAATTCCACGAATTGAGGAAAAATATTCTTTCCTGTTTATTCCTCTGATTACTTCGGCACAAAAAATAATAGTTTAACAAATTATTGCCATATTTTATTCATCATGGCGTCGTTTTACTTGCATACTGCTTTCATCCAGAAATCATGTTACATTTTAACAAAATAATATCATGTAGACGTTATTCAAATAAATATGAAAGGCTTGTAATTCTGTACTACAATAAGATAGCTATCTTATACAACTTTTTTGATTAATTAGAAAGTATGATTCATCATAAAAATAAAAAACTGCTTTTGTGGATTGTAGATTTGTAGGTACTTCTGGACGAAAATGGCTAGCTGTCGATAATCGTATTTCTCTTGACAAACGTCAAACATTTTTGGTTTTTATTTTGTGCCCAAAAAGTATTAGATATTATGGAAAAAAACAGTCTTCATTGTATTTAGGAGTTCGTTTCCAAGGTTTTCTGAAGTGTACATGTTATGGCCGGAGTCCCATACAAAAATGAAACGTCTCCTTTGTATTAAGTATATGTGCGACAAATGGACGAATAACTCTTCCTGTCAGTGTTATTAATATAGCAGGTACAGCAGGCACAACTAAAAAATGAAGTATAGAAACTTAAAAAAAAAATAAAGTAAACAATCGACTTCCAAAAAATACACTACAAAGTGAAAAATAACTTTAATTTCGGAAGTCGGTGTCTTTGGTTTAGAATTTTTGTTTTTTTGCTACCAACTTCCGAAATTAAAGTATTTTTTCACTTTGTAGTGTATTTTTTGGAAGTCGATTGTTATTTTTTTTTTTGTAAAAAGTTTTTATCGAAAGGCAAAGGGATTAAACACAACAACAGTAGTTCCCAGTAGTGGTTCTCTTTAAAAGATCGGTTTTAGCGATAAAATCGTCCATTGTGTCACTATGTAAAATTGCTACATTTATGTCTGTAATTCATATGGTATAGTAATAAAGAGTATTCTGTCTATCTTCTCCTAGTATAGAATGCAAATAAAACTCAGGTAGCTGGCTAGTATTTAAACAGTTGTATCATGAATATCTTATTTTCTATAAGGTGGTCCCAGCATTTGACGCGGCAGTGAACGAGTTGTTCTTCGACCGCTACCCGGCTGCGGTGCTGGAGCATCAGATACAGGTGCGGCCGTTCAACGCGCCGCAGCGGCATATGAGGGACTTGAACCCCGAAGGTACGATTAATCTGAGAAAATTTTGAGAAATCCACCTCATTATAAATACTAACTGAAGGATGTAGACAATGATTGATAAATGGTAAGCTTAGGATAAGAACCTTATAAAATATTGTTTTAAATATTTTTGCACAAAAATTGTATCTATCACGAAAACTGACTACCCTGAAAATATTAACCTCTATCAGTATACCTCCATTTTCAAAAATATTAATTCTACCAACTCTGATTCTAATCTTTCAGACATCGACCAACTAGTAACCCTCTCCGGCATGGTGATCCGCACGTCCAACATCGTGCCCGAGATGCGCGAGGCGTACTTCCGGTGCGCGGTGTGCGGCGCCGCGGCCACGGCCGAGCTGGAGCGCGGCCGCGTGCCCGAGCCCGCGCACTGCGCGCACTGCAGCACGGCGCACTCCTACAGCCTCATACACAACCGGTCGCATTTCAGCGACAAGCAGCTTGTTAAGTTGCAGGAGTCGCCCGGTGAGTACATTATGGTATACAGGCAATTAATCATTTGCAGTCTAAAAAATGTTGTCATTTTTATTCTTACTATTTCTCGGGCCAGAAATTAATGAAACTTACAAAATCTATAAAAAATCAAAATCTTATCTAATCTATTTTATGTATTTTCGCAGACGACATGCCAGCAGGCCGCACGCCCGCAACCGTAAGCGTGCTAGCACACGGCGCGCTAGTAGAGGCCGTGGCGGCCGGCGAGCGCGTCAGCGTCACGGGCGTGTTCCGCGCCGCGCCCGCCAGCGTGCACCCGCGCAAGGCCACGCTCAAGGCGCTGCACAGGACGCACGTCGACGCGCTGCACTACAGGAAGGTGCACAGCGAGCGGCTGCTGGAGACGGAGGAGGGGTACGTGCACATACCTAGACGAGCTTCTACTCGCCCTCTGTGGGATACAGGCCAGCCTCACGCTCAAGGCGCTGCACAGGACGCACGTCGACGCGCTGCACTACAGGAAGGTGCACAGCGAGCGGCTGCTGGAGACGGAGGAGGGGTACGTGCACATACCTAGACGAGCTTCTACTCGCCCTCTGTGGGATACAGGCCAGCCTCACGCTCAAGGCGCTGCACAGGACGCACGTCGACGCGCTGCACTACAGGAAGGTGCACAGCGAGCGGCTGCTGGAGACGGAGGAGGGGTACGTGCACATACCTAGACGAGCTTCTACTCGCCCTCTGTGGGATACAGGCCAGCCTCACGCTCAAGGCGCTGCACAGGACGCACATCGACGCGCTGCACTACAGGAAGGTGCACAGCGAGCGGCTGCTGGAGACGGAGGAGGGGTACGTGCACATACCTAGACGAGCTTCTACTCGCCCTCTGTGGGATACAGGCCAGCCTCACGCTCAAGGCGCTGCACAGGACGCACGTCGACGCGCTGCACTACAGGAAGGTGCACAGCGAGCGGCTGCTGGAGACGGAGGAGGGGTACGTGCACATATCTAGACGAGCTTCTACTCGCCCTCTGTGGGATACAGGCCAGCCTCACGCTCAAGGCGCTGCACAGGACGCACATCGACGCGCTGCACTACAGGAAGGTGCACAGCGAGCGGCTGCTGGAGACGGAGGAGGGGTACGTGCACATATCTAGACGAGCTTCTACTCGCCCTCTGTGGGATACAGGCCAGCCTCACGCTCAAGGCGCTGCACAGGACGCACGTCGACGCGCTGCACTACAGGAAGGTGCACAGCGAGCGGCTGCTGGAGACGGAGGAGGGGTACGTGCACATACCTAGACGAGCTTCTACTCGCCCTCTGTGGGATACAGGCCAGCCTCACGCTCAAGGCGCTGCACAGGACGCACGTCGACGCGCTGCACTACAGGAAGGTGCACAGCGAGCGGCTGCTGGAGACGGAGGAGGGGTACGTGCACATACCTAGACGAGCTTCTACTCGCCCTCTGTGGGATACAGGCCAGCCTCACGCTCAAGGCGCTGCACAGGACGCACGTCGACGCGCTGCACTACAGGAAGGTGCACAGCGAGCGGCTGCTGGAGACGGAGGAGGGGTACGTGCACATACCTAGACGAGCTTCTACTCGCCCTCTGTGGGATACAGGCCAGCCTCACGCTCAAGGCGCTGCACAGGACGCACATCGACGCGCTGCACTACAGGAAGGTGCACAGCGAGCGGCTGCTGGAGACGGAGGAGGGGTACGTGCACATACCTAGACGAGCTTCTACTCGCCCTCTGTGGGATACAGGCCAGCCTCACGCTCAAGGCGCTGCACAGGACGCACGTCGACGCGCTGCACTACAGGAAGGTGCACAGCGAGCGGCTGCTGGAGACGGAGGAGGGGTACGTGCACATATCTAGACGAGCTTCTACTCGCCCTCTGTGGGATACAGGCCAGCCTCACGCTCAAGGCGCTGCACAGGACGCACATCGACGCGCTGCACTACAGGAAGGTGCACAGCGAGCGGCTGCTGGAGACGGAGGAGGGGTACGTGCACATATCTAGACGAGCTTCTACTCGCCCTCTGTGGGATACAGGCCAGCCTCACGCTCAAGGCGCTGCACAGGACGCACGTCGACGCGCTGCACTACAGGAAGGTGCACAGCGAGCGGCTGCTGGAGACGGAGGAGGGGTACGTGCACATATCTAGACGAGCTTCTACTCGCCCTCTGTGGGATACAGGCCAGCCTCACGCTCAAGGCGCTGCACAGGACGCACATCGACGCGCTGCACTACAGGAAGGTGCACAGCGAGCGGCTGCTGGAGACGGAGGAGGGGTACGTGCACATATCTAGACGAGCTTCTACTCGCCCTCTGTGGGATACAGGCCAGCCTCACGCTCAAGGCGCTGCACAGGACGCACATCGACGCGCTGCACTACAGGAAGGTGCACAGCGAGCGGCTGCTGGAGACGGAGGAGGGGTACGTGCACATATCTAGACGAGCTTCTACTCGCCCTCTATGGGATAGGGGCCAGAGAGTCTACAGCATAAGCACGAAATCCGTAGTTTCGGCCAAAGGGGGCGTTATGGGCGCGTTATGATTAGTTCTGGCCCCAATGAAGAATGAATGACAACACGATTTGATAGTTGACCCTACTACAGAATATGTATGTGCCCATCCGAAAAAAAATCTTTTGACACTTGCTTTGACGAATCAACTACTTTCGGACGGGCCCGTTTCTTCGTTCACGTACTAAGAAAGTAGACCCCCAGACTAGCCTGCTGCGTAACAGAACGGCAAGTCGGCTCGCTAGTAGAAACTTTTATATTTGAACGATCCTATCTTGCATCTAAACTCTTAAGCTTAAACCATGCCGAATACTGTTCCTAAGTTCCTTTAAAACATTGCCCAATATTACAAAACACATTCCCAGACTTGGTTGCGTTTAGTTAAAAACAAAATACAGCCGAACTAGTACATACGTCGAGCACATTTTTACTTTCGAACTAATGTTATAAAATGCGAAAGTGAGTTTGTTTGTTTGTTACGCTTTCACGTTAAAACGGCTGAACGGATTTGGATGAAATTTGGCAGACCAGGGTAGACCATGACCTGGAGGACATGGGAAATTTATATTTTTATCCCGGTATGCCCACGGGATCGAAACTTATGCGGGTGAAACCGTGGGGCGCAACTAGTACATCGATGTATTTCGTATCCTCTTACTAAAACATTTATTTATTTTCCTCAGCAAAGAACATCGCTTCCCTCCCGAACGCGTCGAAGTGTTCAAAGAGTTAGCCGCCCAACCAGATAGTTACGAACGACTAGCGCGCGCCATCGCGCCCTCCATCTATGAGAACTTAGACATTAAGAAAGGATGTCTGCTACAACTGTTGGGAGGAACCAAGAAGAACTTTAATGCCGCTGGTCGGACACATTTTAGGTAAGTCCTGAATAGTCCTGTTTGTTGACAAGTTTGTCTTTATTTATTCGTTTATGGGATGGTAGAAAAACTTAGTTTAGAACGCCATCAGGTTAGATGGAGTGATGATCTTCGCAAGGTACCAGCTGAATTAAGTGCGTGCAATTGGAGAGATCACCAGTACTCTACTATAGGCTATACAAATTCTACTGAGTGAGAGCACACAACTGAACTTGTTAAAGCAGGTTTCTTCAAGCATCTTGGCGCGTCCCAGTATGGTTTGAATCTAACAATTAGTCAATTTGATATTGAAATTTACAATGGTTGGTGAATTTAACCTAAGCATTTAATAGCAATCATGTAATTGGGTTTAATTAAAATAAGTTTTTATTTATCTTTTGTATAGATTCTTTTCTATTTTGTGAATGTGAGAACGCTGTAGGCTTAGTGGACTGTAAATCTGTTGATCATTTTCTATTTTGTTAAGTACCTGGTACTTTTTAGGGTTCCGTTGCCAAATGGCAAAAAACGGAACCCTTATAGATTCGTCATGTCTGTCTGTCTGTCTGTCTGTCTGTCTGTCTGTCTATCTGTCTGTCTGTCTGTCTGTCTGTCTGTCTGTCTGTCCGTCCGTATGTCACAGCCACTTTTTTCCGAAACTATAAGAGCTACGCTGTTGAAACTTGGTAAGTAGATGTATTCTGTAAACCGCATTAAGATTTTCACATAAAAATAGAAAAAAAACAAATAATTTTGGAGTTCCCCATACTTAGAACTGAAACTCAAAAAAAATTTTTTCATCAATCCCATACGTGTGGGGTATCTATGGATAGGTCTTCAAAAATAATATTGAGGTTTCTAATATCATTTTTTTCTAAACTGAATAGTTTGCGCGAGAGACACTTCCAAAGTGGTAAAATGTGTGTCCCCCCCCCTGTAACTTCTAAAATAAGAGAATGATAAAACTAAAAAAAATATATGATGTACATTACCATGTAAACTTCCACCGAAAATTGGTTTGAACGAGATCTAACAAGTAGTTTTTTTTTAATACGTCATAAATCGTAAACCGCAATTTACCTTTCATTCAATGTTACTTGCTGCTACGGAACCCTTCATGGGCGAGTACGACTCGCACTTGGCCGGTTTTTTGAAAGACCTACACTGTCCTCCCAGATCCAGTAACACTGTTTTTTGAAAGTATTGTAAAAGCCAATTATTTTTAAAAGAATAACCGTGGAGTTTCTTGCTGGCTCTTCTCCATAGGAAGCGACTAATTGGAACCGTGCACCTAGCTTCTGACGTTTCATAAGTGCCCATGTAGGTTTATGTGAAATATTTTGAATTTGAACCAACCATTGTAAATTTAAATTTTCGCTGTATATCTTATCTAATTCTCATTTTAACTCCATGTTACAGATCCGAGATCAACATCCTGCTGTGCGGCGACCCGGGCACATCCAAGTCGCAGCTGCTGCGCTGGGTGCACGCGCTGGTCCCGCGCGCGCAGTACACGTCGGGCCGGGGCAGCTCGGCCGTGGGGCTCACGGCCTACGTCACGAAGGACCCGGACACGCGCCAGCTGGTGCTGCAGACGTGAGTAACCGCCTATTAGAGGCCTGTCCAGGATCAAATACTTAAAACTATATAGTCCGAAAGATAAAACGTGCTTTTGGACGAACCTGTTTTCTTGTTCCGGGTGAACTGTGGCTTAGAACGAGAGCCAAATTTATTAAAATGCTATACGAAGTAGAATATAAAAATACATGTCTCGTAAATAATATTTCCGAATTTTAAAAGATATTTCTAAATTTTCAGAGGAGCATTGGTACTGGCAGACAATGGTATATGCTGCATCGATGAATTCGACAAGATGAATGACTCTACGCGCAGTGTGTTGCACGAAGTAAGTTATATATATTTAACTAGCTTCGCCCCGCGGTTTCATCCGCATAAGTCTCGATCCCCTAAGAATATCGAGATAAAAAGTATCCTATGTCCTAACTCAGGTCAAGGTCTACCCATGTGCTAAATTTCATCTAAATCCTCCCAGGTGTTTTAGCGTGAAAACAAACATACAAAAAATAAAATCTTTTCTCTTTATAATATTATTTTAGATTATAATATTAATTTAGATATAATTTAGTAACTATGACTGAGACAAGACAATTTGCTTATAAACGACGAATGAGAAATTACAAGATATTTAAATGTGGGATCCAAATGTTCTATCGTTCATCTTCGGATGAGCCGAAAAATAGTTTGAACTTATACTCCATTTGAAACAAGATTAAACATTTAAACAAACCAATTTTACAGTCCGTTCAACCGATTTTGACTTCTAAGCCGTAGGTATAAGGATGACATTAAAAGCAAAAAAGTGGTTACAATACCAACTGTTTACTGCAGCTGCCATTTGTCATGACACCAACGCAATAGAAGTCAAAATCGGTTGAACGGACTGTAAAAAGGGTTTACTTAAATGTCTAATCTTATTTCAAACGGAGTATAGTCGAAGTCAAGGTTGACTATCCAAAAAAATACTCATAATCCTGATTATCTTCTAGGTAATGGAACAACAGACCCTATCAATCGCCAAGGCGGGTATCATCTGCCAGCTGAACGCTCGCACATCGATACTAGCAGCCGCCAACCCGGCGGAGTCGCAGTGGAACAAGAACAAGACTATTGTGGAGAATGTGCAGTTGCCGCATACGTTAATGTCTAGGTGTGTATTTTTAATTATAGGTTTTTCTGTTGACAAGAATATGCCTTTAGAATAGCAACATACCACATGAATTGGCCTGAAAATCTCACTTCTTTCATTCGTTATCATTCAATCAACTGTTCGTCATACAAAAAAATAATTTAACCGACCTACAAAGGAAGAAAAATGCTTTTTATAAGATAACTTTATTGTCTGTCTGTCTCTAGTTTTTTTAAAGTGAAACTTTTATTACATCGTCTCAAACTTTTTCGTCTGTGTATTCCATGTCACGTGACAGTCGACCGCGGAGTAGGGATAAAGTGAAAGGCGCTCGTCAGAGCAGCCAAGGCCAATATGGCGGCGCCTATAGAAGTTTCACTTTTACCGTGGTTTCATAAAACCACACAATCCTTTTAAGTTTATGCTCGCGAACTGGTGTTTTGTGTGGACGCAATTTTTTTCGATTGTTGGGAGTACTAGAGCCCCTTCACACTAGCGTTTGTCCGGCGTAGGCGTTCGATGAACGTATGCGCAGCGCAGACGCCGCGACAGCGCGACGCACGCGTCACGTTTCCTCTGCAGTTAATTGAACGTTGCGGTGCAGACGTCAAACAATTTATTATACACAAAAATACGCTGCGCTATTCATGTGCCCTAGCAAAGACGCCGCGACAACGCGACGCACGTGTCACGTTGTCGCGGCGTCTACAGCGCATACGTTCATCGAACGCCTACGCTGGACAAACACTCATAAAAATATAGAAAGGCAAAAAGATAAAATATATAGGATATAGTAATAGAATAAGGTGGAAAAAACTTTTTTTTTGTATCTTTGCTATAATTTTGTTCCACCATGATATTGTGTGTTTCAGGTTCGACCTAATATTCCTGGTGTTGGACCCACAAGACGAGGTTTTCGATCGGCGCCTCGCCTCCCATCTCGTCTCGCTGTACTACAAAGACTTCACCAACTCACAGGACGACGAAGATATAGTTGTAAGTCTTAAGAACATTCTCCTGGCTTCTTTGTCATTATGTTTTTCGTCAACGAAATCCACTAGATAGAAAAAGTCTACAGTACTAATATTTCTGCAAGTCCAGTATACCACCAATATAAAAAATTGTCTAGATTCAACAGTCTTCATCTAAGTACTAAGTATACGATTTTTAATATTTATTTGGCATTAGGCACAATTGGCAATGATTGACGCGCGCTCGAGAAACGTAATGCTGGGGCTACTTTGGTGCTAATTCCCTTGTTCACAAACTAAACTAAATTTAAGTTCAGTGCATCTTTTTCTTTCTATTTCATTAAGAAAAGGACAGAAGATAAATTTTAGTTTAGTCCTGTCAAATTAATCAGCTCCTGTCACTACTCCATACAAGTTCAGACGTGATTAAAAACTTGCCTACTAAAATTATTACGTCAATTTACGTCAAGCGCCGATTAATTTGACAGGATTAAACAAAAATTTATCTTCTGTCCTTTTCTTAATTAAATAGGAAGAAAAAGATGCACTGAACTTAAATTTAGTTTAGTTTGTGAACAAGGGAATCGGCACCATTGTCACGTTATCGCGAACTAAACTTCGCGCGCTCTCTCTCGCACACTGCTTAAACGTCTCGCTGAGTAACAGGGAGCGCGCAGCAGCATTACAACTAAAACAGTGAACAAGATACAAATGGTGTAATTTCCCTGTATTTCAGAACATGTCACTAATGCGAGACTACATAGCGTTTGCGAAGGAGCACGTTCAGCCAGTCCTAAGCGAGACAGCGCAGCAGAGGCTCATCGACTCATACGTCGATATGAGGTAAAATAACATTAAACGTGTCGCAGGGATATTGTCAAACCAGTGATATTATAATTTCACTAGTGAAATTATTGCATGACACTTTGTCAATCGCTTCCATTCCTCACAATTTAACGGACTTTTTTTTAGTGTTATTGTAATTTTACGTGAACGCTGTAGTGATTTTATAATAACCCTAGGCATTATGAGTCAAGTTTGCAGTGAGGTCTTTGTGCGTTTTGATTCGTCAACTCTTCTTCATCTGCCTTTAAGATCTGCATAAAAACGTGTAGAAGTTTATTCATTTTATGATGTAAGTAAGGCATGACATGAAAACGGACCAATCATTGACCGTCTCACAATTTAACAGGCTTGCACATACAGTGAAATTGTCAAAATATTACTGCCTTGCAATATCACTGCGTGGGTCCAGTGGAATAATAATGTCACTGAAATGAGCCCATAGATTTGTGAGAAATGGAGGCGGTTGACAAAGTTTTGTACATATGTACACTTACATTCCCCGAAAGGGTACCCAGTTATGTTAAAGTTCCATCAGGCTACTGTCATTATCTAATACAGATTCTGCTACTGAGAAATTCCTAATACGAAAACTCAACAAAAAAATTGTTCATTTTAATGATCCATTTTGTCTCTGAACTCATTAGCAAATTTTCAGGAGGGACCTGGAAGTTTGCTAATGAATATATCATACTCAGCTGATATAACAATTAATTTGTTGTTTCCAGGCGCGTGGGCAGCGGTCGCGGTCAGATCTCTGCGTACCCGCGACAGTTAGAGTCTCTGATCCGGCTTGCGGAGGCGTACGCAAGACTGCGACTCTCACCCGTCGTCGAGATATCAGATGTTGATGAAGCCTCCAGGTAATTTATGCAAATACTAACTGCTCTCTGCGATTTTTCCACATTCAAACTTTTAACCCCATATAAACTTCCCGAATGCTTAGACATTGGTCAAACTTGTAAAAAAAAATTAACTCTGCAGTTTTAGAGATTTCGTGATAATTTGCTTTTAGTTCCAAGATATTTACTAGTATTACTCAAGGCCTTTATGTTTTCTGCGGGCCCATAGGGGTCGGAAAAAAATACTACCGTTCATGAGCGTATCCAGCATTTTTTTACGGGTGAAAATTCTCTCGATAAAACTATAACTACGGTTGCGCACTCGATTCAACGAGACTGTATTGTTGCGCGCGGTAATTTTGAATTTTACCAAATGAATTATTAATTTTTTTACTTAATTAATAAAAAAAAAATAGCTTCGAGTCCAGGACTAGGGTAGGGCAGATACCCCACCTTGTCCCACCGTGGGTACGCCCATGTTACCGTTGTTAAAAGTACGGCTTAAATTAGATTAACAAAGTCCCCTTATTAGGAGCGACAAAAGCCCCGGGTGCAATTATAATAAATGTTGAGCAAATTGGAAGCAGTGAACTACGAGTATTTCAGCGCATTCTTGAAGTTTTCATACCACATCCCCACACTGACACGAAAGAAATCCTTAAACTAAGGTTTCCTAGAAGAACAGTGCCCACATAGCATCTGCAATTTGCGGATGACGTCACTGAAACGACGTTTATGCAAAATTAAGTTGGCATGTTTCCCTAGAAAGCGTTTTTTGCCACCGTACAGTCAAACCCCACTGCCATCACTTTCATGACACCTACCACTCCGGCCGTTATGTAGCGGCCACCGCTCCTCTAGCAAAACTAGCTTTACTGAGCTGACCTTTCTTGCCCAGACTACACCGCGAAGCCCTGAAGCAGTCGGCCACGGACCCGGCGTCGGGCCGCATCGACGTGGGCATCCTCACGACGGGGCTGGGCGCGGCCGCGCGCCGGCGCCGCGCCGACCTGGTGGCGGCGCTCAAGGCGCTCATACTGCCCTACTCCAAGCCACACACCATCACACATTCCAAGCTGCTGCAGGAGATTAATACTAATTCGCAACTTGTAAGTACAAATTCTATATTTTAATAGGTCGGAATCGGATGTATGAAATTATTGCAAATTTCACTGTCGCACTGAGGTTTGCATCCTTTGTAACATTATAACAATGTCACTGTAATTTCTGGGTACAGTCAAGAATAAGTATGAATATGATTAATATGCTGTATGTCTAAACGTGCCTTTCAACTGCAATGTATACACCATACTGATGATGCAGGAGGCGGAATAAGCATTCATTTGAAACGCCTACCCCAAGCTCGTGATGAACAACATCGGTACTACTGCGACGTAGTTGACTCTCAGGTCATCGACCTTTACGACAACCATAGCACTTCGTCGACTTCGATTGAGTGTTGAGCTTACTGAAAACACTGCTAGAATGTGTCCTACAGATATTGACATCTGCAACTTAACATCTCAGCATAAATGCACCCAATAAAGAATTTGTAGTAACCCTGCATGGAAGCCGATTCCAACATAGTTGGGCAAAGGCTAGGCAGATGAGTAACCCTGCACTGTCGGACTCGCGCACCGAGGGTTCCGTACCCTTTTTCAATTTTATTCGGCCTTTATTCGTCTGAGAATTTTAACACTGCACACTGCCGTGTAGAATATTGCAGTTTTAGGTCAGCGCTGTCTCTTGACCGATAGTGGAACTAATGTAATTTAAATTGATGATTTATGAAAAAGTGTGCTATTTAGAGACATCGTTTTATTTTTCCTGTAATCTTTACATAAATTTCTATCACATAGAATAATTCCAGATTTTTCTCTGTGCAAACTTCGGAGATAGGGGGTGGGAACAGTATTTTTTTTTTTAATTTTTCCTCTTTCCTCAAAAGTCGGAAACTATGTGGCCTAAACAAAAAAAAAAAAAAATGTTTAGGAATGTGCAAATAGCGCTCTTTCATATGATACATGCTCTAGTAGCCCCACTTCGAATTTTTAAGAACCCCGTTCGTTTTTATTTCTTTCTTAATTGCTAAATAGTTGGGCAAACGTCATCTAAAATTATTCCAAATTTCAAGTTGATAGCATTAGTAGTTCTTAAAATATCCAGCTAAAGCTGGATATTTTGTCAGACTGAGTCGCACCATAAGGGTTCCTTTTTACCATTTTGGTACGGAACCCTAAAAACCCACTCCCCAACATAAAATGAGCTTTTCTTCATAAAAACTAATATTTCTCTCGCATTGCAGACGGTTTCCCGAGAGCAGTTAGACGAGGCACTGCGCGACCTGCAAGACGAAGGAAAAGTGACGATCGTCAGCCACACCCACCTGAGACTATGTTGATCTGAATGTTTACCACCGTGGTGATTCAATTGTAATGTTCGATTAATTTTGTAATCTGTTTAATATAAGCCTTATTTTTTCGTAAGCTTTTGTATTATTCTAAAAAACACCTTAATCTCCCAAAGATTATTAAAAAAGAATCGGCAAACCATGTTCTGACTCAGTGGCGGGGTGAGATCAAAATTTGATGTGGGCGAGGTATATTTCGCGAGGCCCTCTGGTGGCGTAAGAAGACGAATATTTTTTTTTAAACAGTTGAACAGTGGTCAAATTTTTTGGGTCAGTATATGTCGAGTTATAGGATAGACCATTCAAAAATATTGCGAGTCTGTGAAAACCATTTTTCTGTTCAGGAATCCGTTTGCGTAATATTAAGCTTTAACAAGTTTAGTGCCGGAGGGCTCGTGTCAATATATTTATCGTTTTAGGACAAATAAGGTAACATTTTTTCGACGCGTTTACGGCATTTAAGTAGTGCATAAACCTTCGAGGTGCGAGGAACCCCAGGAACCGCGAGGCCGCCTCTGTTCTGACTGCTTCTTCTGATTTGGATCAGCTAGCTAGTTGGGCTATTGATATATTTTCCTCACGGAAAAACCACGAAAGTATGTACGCTAGTTTGACAACTCAACCGTTATTCTTTTCTTGCAGTGTCTATTAAAAAAAAATAGCAATACTCTAGTTAATAAGAAATCACACGAGGCACAGAACCACTTGAAAATGCGACTGTCTCAATAAGTCATGTGAAAAATTCTTAATAAAAAATAAAACCACAAGTATTCAATAAATTATGTTTATTTACACAATATTTCATTCCGTGTATCAAAAAGCCTGTGGCAAACAACAATACTCAACGAGCTCGCATTACTTTACACATAGTCAAACAACACCGTTAGAATTAGTTAAAGTAACCTCTTACAAAATGTCTCGAGTCGTTCAAATTAAAAAGACAAAATGGAAGTCATCTGCAAATATTATGGTTACAGATACTAAAATGAACTGGGGACCTGAGACGGTAAGAGGGCCGAATTATACCCATTTGTCTAATTATTTTGGGCGGTTAGCTACCATTTAACAACGTGCATTTAGCGACTGTCTGCCACTTCGCATATTGGTAAATGAAAATTTATATTAGATCGGCTTTGACGCACACAAAAAAACATTTTGTTTTATACTTTCAATATCTTAACAAAGTAAAAAAGTCTGATAGGAAATAGTCTCATTATTTTGTGATCCCTATATGTATATCTGTTCAAAACAGGTACTCGGTAGCTCGAAAAGTCAAGTATAAAAACGTTACAGTTTAGAAGAGGCGACGCCAAAATTAATAGAACTTTGAAGAACATTTTTCTAAAGAGTACCTATTAGAGGAAAAAGTCTATATTTGCCAATAAATAACAAATTATGTTTCTAACTGAAGAGATGTTTTGTTTTTAATACTAAAGGCAGTGATATTTAGAATTAAAAATACCAGAATATGGAAGTTTACATACTTAATATTATACTGTAGGATATTGGTCGTGTTCTAAAACTTTGTTGACATAATAAAATACAGTTTCTAAAAACATAATTAAAACATTTCATTACATAGTCAAACTTTAACAAAATCATAGTTTATACCCGTAACCTGTAATAAACAAAAAACAAATTCTTTGAAGATAAATCATTCACAAGTAACCCTTTTGTTTATAACGTCTAAAATGATATTAGAGCAAGTATTACACTATCATATATAGGATCCTAACCTACATTATATGACCCCGTGTATATTATTACATTTCTAGGATCCTTGTCATATGTTGCAATCATCTATTAAAACCAAATTCCGAAGCTTTTCGGCACACAATATAACAAATAGAACTCTAGAGGGACGCCCGGCAGCAGATTGCTTTTTTTTTTAGTACAGCAGTGTTGCCAACAATAATTTTAAAATTCCATTAAGCATTTTGCGAACTTACGCCAAAATTTCGTTGTACTTACTTTTTATTCGTCAGTAAAACCGTCAATTTAGAATATGGCAGTAGCAAAAGTGAAAAAGCAAAGTCACATAATTTTATGGACGCATTTTGTATCAAGAAATTATGAAAATAAATGTGAAAATTCAATAAATAATATTCAATATGGCAAGACCTGTTTCTGTGATCATGTCTAACAAAAAATGTCAAGAATCTTTGATCAAAGACGATTTGATTAATATGTTTGTATTACATTATCATATAACTATGACTCATAGATCTATGATCCTAGATATGTTATAGTGTAATACCCACCTTAGTAACAATACGGCCGATATAACTTGGCAGTTTTGAACTTCGCGCAGAAGGCTGTGCAATAACATTTATTAGGAACCATTTCACTTACCTCATGCCACCAAATGGTGGCATGAGGTAAGAAGGTAAGTGTGAGTGAGACAACATGCGCGAAAGTTCGCAGAGCCTATGTTCAGACCGGCCAAGTTATATCGATCCTATCGTACTTTTCAAATAAGAAGATAGATTGGAAAGGTTTCAAATATTTTTTTAAGTAGTTAGTCTGTTTAATTGGTCTGTGTGAAGCATATAAATAGTTTTATAAAGGGCCTTTAAGATTCAATTACTTTAATACTTTACTTCGTACTAACTAAGCCATCTACCTTTTGCGACACTTTAGGCTACTATCTTAGTGTTGCCACATATGTGACAAAATTTTGGACATTTTTAGTCGATTACACAAAATCGACTAAATCAAACACACATTCATAGATCTCTTAAAAAAGAACAATAACAATTCTTGTTTAATCAGGAGTGTAGTCAATGGAGGATTAGAGATAAAGTAAAATCTCGCGCCTAACTTCTACATAATGTAGAGAATTTTGTTACAGTATTTGTACTTGTTACGTTAATATGACATATCGAGCTTTAGACTCACATGGTGGATGATCGAGGCATCTTAAAATCCTAAGCTTTCCTAAAAACTAAATGTAATTTTTACGTCCTGTTACTATAACTAGATAGTGACCGTCTGTGGTAGTGACTAATAGAAAAGTAATGTTATCAATCCGATTGTCCAATGAAAGGTGTTGTTATTTTTCACACTGATCACATAAAGTGTGGATTATCCTCCATTGACTAAACGACATTGACACACGCTCAACACAAAACAATACAAACGAGTCGTAGCTATACATAAACGAATGTGCGTAACAATTGTAATATAATAATATAACTAACGTACTTTTACTATCAAGAGTTTTGCGCGGTTTCCGAGGACTGCTTCTTTCCGGGGGCGTCCTGTATCGCGGGGGCGGGAGCGGCTTGTAACGCAGGGGTGGGGACAACCTGTATCGCGGGGGAGGGGGGCGCGGACGCCAGGGTGGGGCGCGGGTCGTGCGAGTCTGCGCGTGCGCACGCTTCCAGGACGAACTTATTGAAGAGGTCCGGCTTGTCTAGGTAGACGTGATGGCCTGCGCCGTTGATTACCTGGAGACAGAGAGAGCATTTGTTTTTTTATTGGGTTATTTTCCTAGGTCTGGTAAGTAATGAGTAGAACAAAAAAGGATAGTGTGGTTTTATGAAACCACGGTAAAAGTGAAAGTTTTAAGCGAACTATAGGCGCCGCCATATTGGCCTTGGCTGCTCTGACGAGTCCCTTTCACTTTATCCCTACTCCGCGGCCGACCGTTACGCGACATGCAACACACAGACGAAAAAGTTTGAGACGATGTAAAAGATTATAGTTAAAAAAAAAAAAATCAGGACTATCATTGTCAGCAGAATCAAATGCACGCAGTGTGGACTGAGTCAGATTTTTTTTATGGCTTTTTAAAATGCCATAAAAAAAGTATTTTTTCCATTATATTATTATAGAAAAAAAAATTGGTGGTCGAGTCTTATAAATAAATGCACATTGTTCCTTTTATTTGTGACACTATGTCTATGCAGATTCCAACCAGATTTTCAACAAAATCTGTAAACGAAAACAAATCAAATCTTTACCTGAACATAAGTATTAGCAGGTCCCCGATGTTCGGCCAACACCTGTCCAGTGCTATTGTCCACCCAGGAGCGAGAGCCGTACAGCACGGTGATAGGCAGCGCCGGGTCGATCTCATCCACGCGACGCACCATCGGGTTTTTGGCCCAGCCAAAACCCGTCATTAGGGTGTGGAAGGCACTTTCACCGCTGTGGAAGATGAGTTTTATGAGTAAGGTGGTCAATTTATATTTGGATGATATATCCCTGATTTTCTCGTTAGGAAGGTTGTTGTAGTTCGAAAATTTTATACTAGATTTGAGAGTTTCCAAGCGTAAATTTTGAGGTATCCATTCGATTCCAGTTTTGGAAATGCATGAATCCTATTATAGATAGTGCAATCGACGAAGACGCGCCCCACTCCGCTCCGCGCCGTACTAGAGTTCAGCTTACAGTACAATTATCGCGGAGTGGGGCGCGTCTTCGTGGATTGCACTATCTATAAATTAGCATTATTTGTATATATATTTGTAATCACGTTCTCGAAAACGGCTCTAACGATTTTGATGAAAGTTGCAATATAGGGGTTTACGGGGGCGAAATATCGATATAGCTAGGTCTCATTTCTGGGGAAATTTGTTTTCTCTATTTTCATCTGAGCAGAGCTCGGTCGATCAGTTGCTCAGCTTTTATGGGCTATGGAAATTGAAGTTATTGCATTGTTAAATGATGTTTTTGGAACAGCTCTGCAGACTGATAAGGGTTGTCGATTCTTGCAAAAATGTCATAATTATCTTTCTGGTCAAAATGTGGGACATCTGAAGATGTATGCTCACTGCTCAACGTACTTTCAGCGCCAGGATTTTATTAGTATTGCCGTGTCTAGAAGCTGTCCGCACGGCGACTGCGTGCTCTGTGGTAGTTTATATTTACGAATACTATCACCCTTTAAGAATGCGGCGAAGCATGAATTGTCCATACAAACGTAATACCTAAATCATTTGCAATTTGGGCATATTTCCATCACATTATGTTGTTATTTGGATTTAGACAGTGTTTATCTAGGCTCCTACATCGTTTTTTTTCCAAAAAACTTTTCTAAAATGAAGTTTAAATAAATTTAATTTCGCACATTTTTACAGCGACAAATGACATTTCATATCTTCATTTATTGTTTTTTCTGTATTATAAACAACAATATTTATAATATTGTTTCTGCAGAAGCATAGCTTATATTATCAAGTTATAAATTACCGAAAAAAAAATAAAAAAAAATGGAAAAATATTAAGTTTTCATTCATAATTTTTGGTAGTACGGAACACTTCCAAATTGATCATACATTTACGAAAGCTAGTAGTGCTATCGCGTTAAGCAATAATTGTCAATGTGTGCGTGGTAATATTGCTCACTGTAGGTGTATATCGCTCCGACAGGCACTCACACTAGCGCAACGTGCTAGGAATTGAATTTTGCAAACATCTCGATTTATTTTAAAATATTTTATTTCCACTATTATTGTCAAACATTATATTTTAAACTCACCTAGGCGTCTGCGAGTTACACTGGTAAATATACTCAGGTATAATCCTCTCCGCGTCAGGCACAAAGTTGAGGTACTTCCTCGAGATATCGGGGCGCGTCTTACTGACCAGCCACTTGCCGGCCGGCCCGGCGGCGCGGACGGCCCACAGTGGGTTGAGAGGTTGGACGGCAGTGGCGATGGCCCGTACCCACAATGGAAGCTGGGCCTTCTCGTAGGCGTTTGGTGGACGTTCCGCAAAGCCCCATGGGTCGGCTAGGACTAGGTGGCGGACTCTGGAAGGGAATAGTTTAGAGTGAGTGTTCATTTTTGTACAGGGAGTCATATTCTTCAAGATCAGAAACAACACTAGTAGTAGTTCCTCGAGTCTCACTGTAGATATCAGTTAGTGTTAAGGCTCGTGCAGACAGGCGCGACTTGTCACGCGACGCGACGCCGGTAATTTGTTCTATCGTGAAGTTATCTTAGAAATTGTTTTAATAGAGTCGCGTCGCGCTGTTACATCGCGCCTGTTTGCGGGAGCCTTTATGACACATGGCCTATAGCTTTACAAAGGACTTGAAAGGGCAAATTCGGAACTAACGCGGCCATTTTGTTTTTCAATACATTTCACAAATATTTACAAACAGCGCCTCCTGGACAACGTCCATCGAGCGCTAAAACATCCTTGACGCACTGTACTTATGATATCTAATAGTGGCCAGTCCAGAAAAATTGACATCCTAAAGTGACTTTTAGATGTCAATTCGATATCACCAGTTGGAAATCTCTTCTTTTGAAAAAGATCTGTGAAACCTAGATAAGGTATTTAAATGTGTAGTATTTATCAATACTAGTGGTCGCCCAGTGGTCAAAATTAGACCATAATTCATTTAAATTTTTAGTTTGATAGGATAGTTCATACTAACTCCATGCATAGTACATACTAATTCCATGCTGCCATGTCATTATTCTAAGCCATCTTCAACCATAAACAAATAATTTATTTCTAATGCGTATTATATAAAAACATTAGCTTTCGGCATTCCTTCTCCATATAAACTTTAACTGTGCCAAATTTCATACTCCTCCGTCCGCGTAATTTTCGAAAAAGGAGAACAAAGTTTTTGCTTCACATATTAATTATTATAGACTAGCTGACCCAGCAAACTTCGTTC
The DNA here is from genome assembly GCA_963680765.1 of Agrochola lychnidis. Classification (NCBI taxonomy): domain Eukaryota; kingdom Metazoa; phylum Arthropoda; class Insecta; order Lepidoptera; family Noctuidae; genus Agrochola; species Agrochola lychnidis. The sequence continues at coordinate 7,190,332 of OY796860.1, read as the reverse complement.
GGCCTAACAGTCAATGAATGTGCATAACCCTACCTACCCTACCTAGATATAAAAAAAACCGATCCACACAAAATGTATGAGAACGTGAATTTTCGTCATCATTTTTTTTTTCGTGAATTTTTCCATATTTTCTCACCGTTTAAACCTTCCCTGGACTACGACAAACATTTCAAAGCCAAAATCAGCCAAATCGGTCCACCCGTTCTCGAGTTTTAGCGAGACTAACGAACAGCAATTGATTTTTATATATATAGATTTACCTCTCAGGGTACTTGATGGCATAAGCCGTAGCGATATACCCGCCGAGACTGTGACCCAGCAGGATGAACTGCGCGATGTTGACCTCGCGCCGCCATTCCTCGACCGACTCCACCCACTGTGCCTCCGCCTTTTGGGAGTCTGACGCGAACTTGGGACGAGAGCTGCGACCGAAACCTGGGGAATGATGACAATTAAGCATAAGAAGAATAATAATTTTATTTGTTATAAATATGACTACTTATAAGTTGGACGTAGATTAGCAGAAAGGACTCAACCGACACTATGGTCAAAAATGAAAAAGGTCCTAATGGAACCAACCTTTAGGTCCTTTTTAATTTTTGACCATAGTGTGGGTTGAGTCCTTTTTGCTAATATACGTCCAGTTTATAACAAGGCACGAACCTCTGACTTTTCGGGATTCATGTACGTATTATATAATTATCACTTGTCAAAACATCGTGAGGAAACCGGCATACCTGAGAGATATTTCTCGACGGCATATGAAGCCAAGTCAGAGGCCCACGGGCGGCTTCACCAGGTTAGTCATTAACCACACGAAAAGAAGAAGAAGACTATTAAATTTACATACAGAAAAGAATTAGAAGGAAAACCGTCGTGTACTACCCACACCTGTGTGGATCTAAGCGCGATTACGGAGTAGATGGCTCGCTGGAGTCACGCTCTTCTTGTCAAGAACCTCCAATTCATCCGGTAAAAATACAAAAAATTGATTGCGGATTGCCAAGGAGGACAAAAAAATTTATTAAGTCCATAATATTATATTATCTGTAACTTGACAGTCAGTTTGTTTGGATGATGGTCCCCAAATTATAGAAGACCAGAGATGATGATTGGTCGATCTTTCGATATGTCTAAATAAGCACACAAGGAGATTTACCAACGGTTTATTCTTTGACCGAAAACTCAATGTAAGTACTATATTTTAAAGAAAACACAATTTACTGTGCGTTAAGGGTCTATTGTGGTCTTTTCTCTCGAGGCTCTAGGTCATCTGAGATTATAAATATTGCTTGCATACATTTTGTATGAATTTCACATGTCCATGTTGTTCAGACATTCATTGTTTCGGAGCAAGTCGTGACATAAGCGGTCACTGAGTTCAGACAGTCCGGAGCCTGACCGGAACCGTGTGGATATATAAGTTTTCTTCGCTTTAGTATTTCTCTCTGTTGCCATCTAAAGGTCGTTGCATACGTAACGTGTTTTAACCCGGACGGAAATTTTTGCAAACATCTTTTCGTTGAAACAAGAGCGTACGGCATGGGTGCACAGACGGGACGGCGACGTGGCACCCAAGGGACGTGTAAAGTATTGTCGGTGACAAAGTTTAGCACGTCACGTCCCGCGCGCGACACGTCCTTTCCATACAGTATACACAGTCAATCCGGTCGCTTTGGACAGCTTTTCTTTTTTTGTTCTCCACACTAGCACGTTAGTTTCGCGCCACTGTCGCGGTGTTTTCATAACACCACGTTCCGTCTCCGCCTCTTCCACGTCCTATCGCCGTCCAGTATGCAGCGATCTTTACTTGGCCGAGTCAGCGAGTGATACTTGGCTCAAGACCAATTTTCTACCGCATAACAGATTTACTCGTCTAAACTGTTAATTACGACCTTTCTTTCTTGAAACAACATAACATCGCGCTGGTATTCCCTGGAGAAGTTAGGTTTATATTCCAACCACATTTCGCCAATTATAATTAACATACATAAACTCACGCCTTCTTCCCATGGGGGTAGGCAGAAACTACAGAACGCCTCCTGCTACGATCCTTACATAGTCCTTTTGCCTCGTTTACGTTCATACATCTGGTCATACACGCACGCCGGTTGCGAGTACCGCGCACCTGGCCTCTCTGAAGAACATCACCAATAAGGTCAGTATATGTCCTCCTAGGGCGTCCCCGCCCGGCCTTTCCCTTCACACAACCTTGTAAATACATTTTGTTAGTCGCCTTTCATTCATCCTCTCAACATACCCAAACCATCTCAGCATACTCTTTTCAATTTTTGTCACTACATCTTCTTTTAAATCACACCGCTGTCTTACAACATCATTCCTCAGCCTATCATTCATAGTCAGACCACACATGCTTCGCAAGGAACGCATTTCCACAGCATTTATTCTGCTTTAATACTTGTTTTGCCACACCCAACATTCATTTCCATACATAAGCGTGGGCACCAGCACACCTTTGTGAACAGCCAGTCGAATTATGTTTAAGTCCCATGCAAAAGGTGGCGATCCCATTGCCATGAGCCGGACACAGATCCAGATTTCCAATGACACTTTTTTTCGACCTTTGAATCGAATCCCAGGACCCCATCCATGCTCAACAGCCGTAACGAAAACTAGAGCAAACAGAAAAATAAATAAAAAATATATTTACCTAACAAATCAATAGCATAAACAGGCCTTGTTGCTGCAAACGAGTCTAGATTAGGGCACCAGAGCGCCAGGCCTGCGCCCATGCCGTGCAGGAGCACCAGCGGAGTCTTGGGCGACTCGTCGTTCAGCGATATCGTCCATATCTTATCGCTTTGCCCCACCACGCTGCCTATGTCCACGTAGAAACGTTTGTATGCGGTTTTTAAGCCTGGAATAGAAGTCAGATTAACATTTATATCTCGGAGAAAATTGCACACACCTTGTATAGAAAAAGGTGACTCGTGTCTTTTGGCAATGTCAATAGGGAAGATTTCGAAGCTTAGCAAAGGAGTGTTCTATTTTTTAAGCATTTTACAATTTAGAAATGGATCAAAGGACCAATTACATATTTGTGGTCCTGAGTTGTGGCAAGTAAATAAAACAATGTATTTAAATAAGGGAACCATGTTATTGTATTCCAATTCCGAAGCAGAGTTTATTGTACCTTCACATCATATCTATATGCCAAAACACAACGCTATCTAAGTATTACGCTTAAAACGCAAGGTCATGACATATTTAAACTTCCGCATCATTACTATTTGGCATGTGCCCATCGAGCGTGCGCGATGTCTTCAACCCGCAGTCCCTATCTCTAACCACATACGAACCGGATTCCCTAAACAGATAGCTATTATATTCGCTCGACATAGCATCTTTTAACACCCGCTTTTTTTCTGCAGAGTCACTGTTGTCCTGAAAAATCTTACTACAATATTGAATAATCTGGTTTAATACCAAAATTTCGAGAAGTAATTTTAAAGTGGCCTTGCGTTCGTTATTTTAGTTGTTGAGGTATTAATAAATGGGCGAGGGGCCGCTCTCGACCTCGATCTCGCCCTGTGGAAAGCGATGGATGTGACGTCTACTAAGGTGGTTGACGGGTTATAGGTAGCACAGACGCTGGCAGGGAGTTCCACACTGTTGCTATGCACAAGCACCTATCAGATATTGAGGAAGAGCGCTGAGTGCGAATTTCGAATGGTAGATCGGGTAGGAGACATTAGTATTAATCAATGTAATGCCGCCAAGCTTTGACGGAGTCCCTATCTATTTTCGTAGGTAACGGATAATTCGTGGAAGAACGCAGCGATACCATCGGAATATTTGTATAATAAACTACAGAACTATAGATAAGGGACTTGATATTACTGTTACTAGGGCGGCTAAAACAAACAAAACTTTAAAAGGCCTAAGCACACCTCCGACGCGAAAATAATGATGGGAATGTCACGATTCGAGTAGCGGAACATCATGCGAGTCAGTTGTAGCAATCAGAGCAAAACGTCGTCGCTTTCGCCTTAGTAAATACAGAATATGTCTACTTCGGACCTCTAGAATTAGTTTTTTCCGTAGAGTCAACATCCATTTTACAATAAACGTGCGAAACACGGAGGTGTAACCGGCTTCTGAGCTGATCGGCGATATCACACGGGAAAGATAGAATCATAATCAAATCTGTGCGTTAGAACAGGCAATTTCGCTTCTGTTTTGCTTGTCGTACAACGGACAGGTCATGGCGGAACTACTGCGGTTTCGCTGCTAAGGTTTCGCGGCAGAGGTGTGATACCCGCCTAAGGGCGACAACGGTAGAAATGTCCGTGAACAACCAGTATGATTTCATTATTTGGACAACTATACTACTACTATTTTTACGTCTTTGAAATTTCTCGGGACCCAGGGGTCCCGGACCTTTGGAAGGCGTACGAGGAGCCGAAGCCAACTCGCAGAGGCCCCTTAGACGTTTTTAATGAAATGAGGTACCAACCGACGATTATCCCTGTTCGCACTATGCAAGTGCAGCCAAGGACAACCCCCGGTTGGTGTAGGACTATTGTAAGATATGGAAACAAAGATATCGGACTATGGGTTTGGGTTGCTAAAGTGGACTGGTCACCTGGAACTATGGAAGGAATACTACTATTATTATTATAGCTCTTTGTTTCTTAATTCAGTGAATGACAGTGGACAATTCTGTCTGTCTTTGCGGGAGATGTAATTATCTTTTTAAATACTGGGAAGTATTACTACTACGCAAATAATATTCGATAATGTTTTCCTGTCAAGGTTGAGTATTAGAGGATTACTAATCAGCAAGCCAGTTGAGGTCACCCATTGTATATAAGTTGATAATGGCAATCGTATCTATGCATTTATAGTAGGAAATTGATAAAAAAAACAATAATATACGTTGTTTAATTAAGTCAGATACGCGGGGGAAGTCAAAGGGGTCATGATCAGCTGTCTTTTGAAGCCAGTCAAGAGTCTGTTTCGTATAAGTCGTTGGCAAATTATTTGGGTAATACCGATATTAGGTTAGAAGTAAGATATCTAAGTGGTCTTTTTTTTATCCGGCCTTTCCTGTTACACTTAAAACCTCCAGCCAGGGGTTATTCAACTATGCTAATTAAAACTAGGTGAACGCTCGCTAAGGGCACCCCCTGTGGGGTCCGAACCTCGGTTTAGGGCGTCAACCGGAGGGAGGACATCTCGTTATCGAGCAAGGGTCGGGGGGAGTATCATTTACTCGGGGACGCGGTCGCGATCGCAAAGGACCTCGGCGCCGAGGTCGGAATGACGGGAGGCATCTGTTTTTGTACACTGTGCTGGTTTCCCTACTGCTTTCCTGAAGGAGGGTAATGGGGTCGTCAGGGTCGGTAAGTAAGGATCTATGTGGTCTTGGCCCTGTTTTGCTATAACCAATACAAGGTTTAATACTCAAATTAATTGCAGTTAGTATCTGCTCAAAAACAACTCTCAAAAGGGACGAGGGAAAGCGGTTGGGTATCCGCGAAGCTAGTTCTCTCATCGATGCTTATCACTGGTTTGGGTTTTGGAGCTCGTTTATCAAAAATGTTACTTCAGGCAGTTGACAGAGATTTGGCTTGGCCATTTCGGCCTTATGAATCATAATGGATATTGGTCCTTAGTGCCTCGTAAACAAGGACGAAAGTTTGTACAAATCCTGCTCCAAAGTCCAAGTATGTACTTAACTGTAAGTTCATTATACTCGTAGAATGTGCCAGTTATCGCATTGATAACACGTCATGCTTCTGATTATTATCAGCACATAGGTTTGTGTGCATCGCGTATATGTAATGTTTTATCGCGAGGACTACATCCCGGAAAATAAATAAAATGATAAAACTGTGCTCGGAATAAAGACAGTGTTTTTAGGAATGGTTTTCCGCTATATATTGACTTTTGCAAACCTGGATTTAATTTTCAATCTATTACGGAATTAGGCATGGTTTTTGCATTCACAGAATAATCAGTTTCTATGTCTTTATGGCTAAAATAGTAACAGCCTATAATTCCCTAAGGGTTAGGCAGAGGTTTACTAGGGCCGGCCCGTTCATATAGGCGAATTAGGCGACGGCCTAGGGCGCTCGTATTAGGGGGGTGGCAATCGGCGTCATCGAAAAAAAAATAAAAAAAAACATTACATTTATTTTTTTTATTTTACTACAACTTGAAAATACTCCCAATTTTTTACCAATTTTTCTACCAAAATGCGCACATAGACATTTACGAAACCATTGGTACGGTTTATCTGGAAATCAAAAGCAAGTTGAGGCCAAACCATTGCTAAAAAAATCGCGATTTCAAATGTATTGCTTCTCTTTTTGTATGGTATAATATTTTGTTCAAAATTAATTTGACTATTATAGTTTGACCGCGAGCGCTGTACCGATCGCGCCTAAGAGATAATTTTCGACGGCATGTGAAGCGAAGTTAGAGGCCCATGGGTGGCTTTAAAACGAAAAAGAAAAAGCGAAAAAGAAAGAACATTGTTTTATTTTGTCACGAATTTTCTTAAAAGGGCGCTGTTCCAGCTTTTCGCCTAGGGTGCCAAGAATTCTCGGGCCGGCGCTGGGTTTACCATAGCACACCCATATTTCGCCAATCAAGTCATATCTCAAGTTCGAACCCAAGGCACGCACCTCTGACTTTTCGGATTCATGTGCGTATTGTATAATTATCACTTGCTTTAAAAACGGTGAAGGAAAACATCGTGAGGAAACCGGCATGCCAGAGATTTTCGACGGTAGGTATGTGAAGCCTAGTCAGAGGCCCATGGGCGGCTTTAAAACTCTGACACCAGGTTATTCACTAACCACACGAAAAGAAGAACATTTCGCCAGTTATGTTTAAGCCCTAAGTAATAGGGCTAAAATAACATAAGAATATAGTTCGTAAGCAGAAGGCTTTGATAATGTTACTACGGGAACTAAAACAGGCCATCTCCAAAAGAGTTCAGTACCCTAATTGCGTAATACATGATCAATCACAATTTGTTTCGATTTGAAACAGATTGCTAATCTATTGCTTCATAAGTTGAACAAAAAAAATTTGCTCAACAACGTTAATAACGCAATGAATGTTGTTGAACTGTCAAAATGAAACAAATTTGCCATGATCGTTTACGAAAATAAGTTACGCAATTAGGGTACTGGTAATATTACATGTTCTGTGTTCTTTATATCTTTCAATTGGAATCTAATAGGTTTGTTAAACAAGTTAGTGAAATTTGATTAGATGTCCAGCATTTGCAGTAGGATTTATTAGAAAGGTTCACACTTAAGTGCCCATAATGTACTACCTCAGCTCAAATTCACTTTTTCTCTCGCTCGCACCATACAGCTAGCAGTCTAAGTGAGAGAGAGACTGAGTGGGAAGCTCGCGGCTCCAAGACGCCAATAGTTTAGGTAATTTATTTTTACGGCGAAAATAATGGAAAAAAAATAACAAAATATAGTTATAATCTGCACATTAAAAATAGTGTGTCGTAGATGCACTCGCCCTAATCTCGTGCATGCAGTCTCCCCCACAATTATAGACATTACCGCTCAGCAATGGGCAGGTTCCGGTGGAACATGACGTAAGGGGAGGGGTGTTAGAAACATTGAATTTTGCCCGGGTTTTTTTTTTAGTGTAAGCAAACTGTCAACTTTTCGCTTTTCGACTGCTAACGAGGTGATCTTTTCTAGAATATCTTTCTTGATAAATGAAAAGATTTTGAAACGAAATTCAGATTTTTTGCTGATGTTAAATGGCTACTCTGCTTATTACGTTATTAACTCCACTGAACTTGCCCTGCGTGTTATTACGATTCGATACGCAGCGGTCACGGCCAACAAACACACATAGTTAAAACGTCTTATGTGCATGTAATTTTTCCAGCACTTACCTATTAAGCCGGGGCACAGCTTGGCAGTAAACATAGGTAATTAATGCACTGTTTTCCCAATAAAATTTAACGACACGTTTGGCGCAGTGACTGCCTGTGTGCTGCGTGTCGTAGGAATGCGGGATCGATTCCAACACGGAACAAATGAGATTTTTGAGTTTATAACCGCAAAATTATAAGTAACTAGCTGTACCCCGCGATTTTACCCGAATAAGTCTCGATCCCGTGGGAATATGAGGATAAAAAGTATCCCATGACCTAACACAGGTCATGGTATACCCATGCGCCAAATTTTATTCAAATCTGTTCAGTCGTTTTAGCGTGAAAGCATAAAAAATACGAAAAAAATAATCTTTTCTCTTAACTATAATATTAGTTTAGAAGAATGTTCTTACATGATAATATCTTTTTCTCGACATTACGTAGCATTGCATCAGACTGACGGGTCCAGCTGAACCACCCACCGGTCCAACTAGAAGACAAAAATGAAAAATAATTAAAACAAGTGTTTTTATTCAAGGTCAGTTTACACTATAAAGGGCCTGCTACACGGCTGCCAACCGCGTCCCCAACAGAGGTGACCTTGGCTGGCGACAGGCAGAGCTGTTTGAAATTTGGTCGTAAACCACCCACTCCACGGTTGTAAACTACCAAGGTCACCTCTATTGGGACGCAGTTGGCGACCGTTTAGCAGGCACTTAAGGAAGGTATTTGTTTATTGACCCACACTAAGCATTTTATTAAAATATAACTGTTCATGTTCTATGCCCGATTACTACCTTAGCGAGGCAGGGGTATGGAAAAGGCAGAGCCTTTTAAGATAAATTCACCACGCAGTCGTCGCTAAAGATCAAAACAAAACTAATAGAACGATTGGTAACATAGGATGCAGGCATTATACGAACAATGAGTTACATTTTCTTTATAAAAACATCTGGAAGATTGACTTCAATCAACGGTTTGCAAATTGTATCAATTAGCTCACTTATAGTTGGCTCAATAAACAATTGGTTTTAACAGGTCAACACACACTCAATTAAACAATAGAAAAACTAAACAAAACAATTTGAAACGCAAATAAAAACAATGTTAATTACTTAGTATATTGGGTTAGTTATTCTTAGGCGAAGTTGTTAGTATCGTTACAAATAAATTAGTCATAGCTGTTTACTTAAAAAACATTGTAAAAGGAACTATAAGCATTGGACAGTACGGCGTTTTTGCAATAAATAAAAAAGACCTACCTATGCAGTTAGTCGCTAATTTAACAAGGAGATGCTGAAGTAAAAAGTATCATAGACAGTGTTTACATTTTTTTTCAGTTCCTTTAGTAACCGCTTTAGCAAACTTAAAATAATGCCTAATAAGTACCTAAAAAAGTATTGGTTTAGTACATGTTTTGTTACAATTATCAATTATGATCCTTTGTTCATTACCAATTGACTAAGCGAAGGTCAAGTCTAGGCGCAGTCCAAGGCCAATTGGCAGTCATTATAAGAGGTGACTCACAGAGCAAAGTTTTAAATATTTACTTATTTACCCAATCATGTTTTGAACTAGTATTAGATACTACAAAAAATGGACATTGGTGCCGATTCCCTTGTTCACAAACTAAACTAAATTTAAGTTCAGTGCATCTTTTTCTTTCTATTTCATTAAGAAAAGGACAGAAGATAAATTTTAGTTTAGTCCTGTCAAATTAATCAGCGCTTGACGTAAATTGACGTAATTTTAGTTGGCAAGTTTTTAATCACGTCTAAACTTGTATGGAGAGTGACAGGCGCTGATTAATTTGACAGGACTAAACTAAAATTTATCTTCTGTCCTTTTCTTAATGAAATAGAAAGAAAAAGATGCACTGAACTTAAATTTAGTTTACTTTGTGAACAAGGGAATCGGCACCATTAGCATTTTTTGTTGTGCTGCTGGAGAGTTTGTTGCGCCAGTTCTTCCCAGTTAAAGTACTAGGAAGTGGTGAAGGGCGGGCGTTATGGGGACTGTCTTTTGTAATTTTGACGTCCAAAAAGTGCTGATCCTCAGTCTAATTTGTATGACTGAATGAACTTTTGATTTTGATTGACATATTCATGGATACCCTCCACCCTAGAGCCCGAAGCGTTAGCGTTGCGTCAGTCAGTCTGCCTACCGTTTAAAACCCCACAGTGTCTCTTGCTATCTGCGGGATTCGCTCGCGTATGTTCCGCGACCCCAACAGGAGTTATTGCTTTAGCATCGACTAACTACGAAGGCAAAAAATATATTTATTTAACATGTTTTTCGGAGTTAGAAAATTTATTAATGTTATTTTTAGTTCTTACGTCAACTATTAATCTAAGCAATATGCAAAGCAAAGCAATTTTTTATGAGGAGCTTAGAAACATTTTAAAATTTTTGAATCTTTCTTTTTTATGAATTTTTTTGATCTCTTGATCTTAATGACTTGCAAAAAGTTAGGGTTATTTGTGGAGGATCTAGTTTTTATACTTTGCTTGGTGACTATTTTCTTATTAATAATACCTGTTTTATAAACTGGCAAAATGTTAGTGTCATAATTATTAATATGTCCAAACAATATCAACATGTATAATGTACATTTGTGCCACATTTGTTTTTTTTTTCAGTTTCTCAAAAAAACCCTACAATTAGTATAAATAAATGATTAAAATAAATAAATAAGAAGTAGACCAAAATAAATAAAAGAAAGCATTGACAACTAAAATGGTGACATCAACTGGAAATATATCTTACTTCCATACAATGGATAAAACAGTTCCAATCCATGTCCTGCTAACTGTACTGAAATTTAAACAGAAAAAACCATCGATATTTAATTAAAAACATAAATATGGACATTTGGCTGTGCTATAATAGGGAGTAACAACAACACATATATTCATAGACAATAGCAAAATCATGCCTGCCAAATAATTATAGTTTTTTTTTTTTTTTGGAAAATTGATTATTTCAAGCTTGACATTATTTTGTTAAACTCTTGCTATAAAGTCATGAGAGGCAATTATTAAGTTTAGTATTGTTACATCCATTACATTAAATGTTTTCAATATTATGAGTTACATCAGGAACTTATCAGTTCTGGTTGGACCTATTAAACACTGATGAATCATGGTAACTTGCAACATTAAAAACAGGTCATTTAGGCGGTCATGCTAACTGTCTGACAACACTGCACATGCATGTACACAAATATTGACTCCTATACATAGTGGCATTATATTGTACACTGCTGCAGTAAAAATCTCAAATAGAATGAATACCTCAAAAAAAAAAAATTGGGTAACCCCCTTTTTTCAGTACTCCAGTTTTTAATGCTTTTGAATTAACTGACTTGAAAAAAACTTGATTGCAATTTCATAATTATAAATGACAGTGCAAGATTCGTATTTATATGATCTGTCACGATGAGATACACTTTATGGGTTGGCAACCATTTTATATTAACGCATTTGTGTCTGTCTCGTTCAGTGCCTTTCAACCAATAAAAAAACCACAAAATTATTTTATGATTTATCAAAATATTCATAATATTATGAGTTCATAGATACCATAACTGTACAATTTATCAGATATTTTTTGATATCATCATCATCATTTCAGCCGAAAGACGTCTACTGCTGGACATAGGCCTCCCCCAAGCACCGCCACTTCGACCGATTCTGTGCTTTCCGCATCCAGCGGATTCCTGCGGGTTTCACAAGGTCATCGGTCCATCTTGTGGAAGGCCTTCCAACCCTATGTCTTCCGGTACGTGGTCGCCACTCCAGAACCTTTCGAAACCATCGGCTATCCGTTCTGCGAGCAATGTGCCCTGCCCATTGCCACTTAAGTTTGGCAATTCTTTGGGCTATGTCGGTTACTTTGGTTCTCCTGCGGATCTCTTCATTTCTGATTCGATTACGTAGGGAAACTCCAAGCATAGCCTCTCCATTGCCCTTTGGGTGACTTTTAGCCTTCTGATAAGGCCCATTGTGAGCGACCACGTTTCAGTACCACTGGCAACATGCACTGGTCAAAGGCTTTCGTCTTGAGACATTGTGATATGTGGGACGAAAAGATGTTGCGTAGCCTCCCGAACGCCGCCCAGCCGAATCGGATTCGACGATTGACCTCTTTCTCGAAGTTGGACCTACCTAGTTGGACAGTTTGTCCTAGGTAAACATACTCGTCCACAACTTCGGGCGTAGCGTCTCCGATCTTCATGAGAGTGGGTGTCACACGGGCATTTGACATGACCTTCGTCTTGTCCATGTTCATTTTAAGACCCACTCTTTCGGAGGCTCTACTGAGGTCCTGGATTTTTTGATATGACCAACAGAAAAGTTCTTTTTAAACAGATTTTTTTCTAAATGTTAGTATATATATTTCATGTAATATCAGCCAATATGTTTAGGAGTCATACAACGAAAATACTTCACAGATAATAAAAGGAATCACACAAAATGAACACAACACTTAAGCTACGAGTAAATAACTTGCTTATTGTCGAACACCATTGGTGCTTGCTGAGTTATATTATTATCTGAAAGAATATCAACATAATGTTATTATATTGATATTTACCTTTGTACATAAACAAAATACAAACTGAGATTTTTTTTATGAATGTTATACAGAGTGGGTTTTTATTATTTAATTAATAAATCATAAAATGTTTTTTTTAGACATTCTGTATAATAAGTACACTCTGTTTTAAATTTTATTTATTATAATGATAACAAATATAAATATTGGTTTTCCATAGCTAGTTCTTTCATAATATATTTTATTTATTGCCAATAAGATAGAAACTATTACAAGCTTATTATGTGCATGATTAAGGTGTTTTCTTATCAGTAATCTTTTATAAGGGCAAATAGTAAGAATCTTATTGTTTGATGCAATACTTTGAAATAGTCATTTTGTTGCGACAATGTAGAAGATAACAAATTACATGATTTTATTATGTCATGTATACAAACAATAACAATACTTTATCCATTTTGTAATTTAAATTTTAAAAAATAACAAGGTTGGTATGTTTCAAAAATAAATGATACTTACTAGTAAGTCGAACCCAGATCAAGAAAGAAAGTCAGGAATGGGATTCTAAATCCACATTGACCCAACTCACATTTTATTCATAGACATAATTATTACAGAAACAAATAAAAAAAAAAGTGATTCTTAGCTACACTATAAAGTTTTCTGAGTCAATCTTTTTCCAAATAAAGAAAAATGAAAAACTCTTAAAGTCAGTGGATTCAGATTTGTAAAGAAAAGAAGGTTTTAATGTTTCTAAATGCATGAGAAAAGAGTCATCAAATTAAGCTGCAGTGCATTTTCATAGACATGAAAGTAAAGGAATAAATAATGTTATGACTATGACAATTACCTTAGGAAGCCAATAATGACATGATAAATGAACGGCATGAGATATTGAGTCCAAATATAACACATGGAATGTGAATTCTTGGCATAACAGACATCAAGTACGGACTGATGAATACCTACAAAAATATGAATTCCTAAAACATTAAATTAAAAACATCAGAAGCAAAGGCTAGATAGGAAAATTATGAAGCAATTGCGCAATAATGATTGGCCGGAATTACTCGAGATATTGAGATACAAAATAAATTAAAATATTGAATAATACCTGGTCTCCGTAGACTCAAGATTCAATTCACTACCCATTTGGTCACTTGTACTAATTCAATGAACACATAACACTTCCGCGTTACTAATTATATTAGCGTTATCGGCACGATTTCAAGTAAGCATGTTATTTCTCTAAATGCGTAAAACAAAATGCCAAAAAAATAAATTGATTAGAATTTGACAACCCAATCCAGTGTGTCAACTTGACGTTAATGTTTTCTTTGCATTCAAAACATGCAATTTTTTACGGAAGTCACAGTTGATTTATTAATTATTGTTTTTTAAATTAATTTTCAAATGATAGAATATCATAAACGAATACCTACTTGTTAAACAGTTAAGATATAACTCAACTACCTTAGCACATATCAAATTGCTATGTTTTAAACAGTAGGTTTTTGAACGCACCATGAAAACTTCGAATCAACACAGAAGGCGAACTGGCAATGATTTTTAGAAGAATAAAACTCCAAACAATAATAATTTCAAGATTGGACAAATAATCGGTAGAAATGTATAGTTAAATCAATTTTTATTTCCTATTTCGTTATGGTACAATCACGAGCAAAAATATGCATACACTTAGCAAAATTCAAAATTATTTTCTCGTGAATTATCGATTGTAACTTGACATAAACCCTATTTATATAGTGTGGGACTGTAGGTTCCAAACTACTATATTCCTCATAACATACAATTACAATCAACACAGGAGAAAATAACACTAAAAAGTTGAAAATTATATACATATTAGTGCTCGTGACTGTACGTAGGTACTACACGGCACGTTACCATGGCAACTAATAGAAAAACAGTAAAAAAACACCTAATTAAATATCTGGATCCAAACAAAACACAGTTGTTAACAAAATGCAACTATCAACAGTTCAGCCTGTGTTCAAGTTGGAGTTGAATCATAAAGTTACGCCTGATGTGGTAACCATTGCGAAGTATGACGGAACGCACCCCTGTCTCACCGCATCTGCTGGATACGATAAAGTTAATACTTCAGCATGAATAAATACAGGCCTTCTCCTAATTGGACACGGAAAAGGAATATCGAATCTTAGACGTGGCATCAAGGGCCTCATTAGGGAAAAGAAAGTAGGAGCAGCAGCATGTTGTTCTTGTTGGCAACATGTTTCAGGCCCCCTGACACTTCCTCATTGGCCTCATAGGCCTTGACCCTCGGCTTTGGGACCGATCAAACATATGTCTAATAGTTTCCTAGCTCATTGTCCCCCAAGACCACCCATAGACGAGGTTTCAATATACGTATAGGTACTTCAAAGATTAAAATAAACAAATGATTATATTGCGAGAGACCTAAAACAAATTGAAGAGATCGATAGTATTTATAGGATTATGATTCCTATATTCTTACACTCACAGATAATAATCCACCACCCCCACGGTGGAGTGGTCAGCGGTCGAGCGCAACGCTCACAGGCGCATGGCGAGGTCTCAGAACTGAACCTCAGTCAGGCCATTATAGCACTCGCGGCTGGACCACTGCGGCCTGATACTGGCAGAGATATGCTGCTTATTGGATCACCTACACAAATATTAGGTGAGTCTGTTTTGTGTCAACGTTTTATTTTTTCTTAACTTCCTTCGTGTAATTCAATCTTCAATCCTTCAAGCCAGTTTGATACGTACTGCATGTCCAATCTAAAATCTCCTCATCATCATCTGCCTAGCCTTTTCCCAACTATGTTGGGGTCGGCTTCCAGTCTAACCGGATGCAGCTGAATACCAGTATTTTACATGGAGCGACTGCCTATCTGACCTCCACAACCTAGTGACTAGGTAACACGATACCCCTTGGTAAGACTGGTTGTCAGACTTTTTGGGCTTCTAACTATCCGTAACGACTGTCAAAGATCTACAAATGACAGCCGGGACCAACGGCTTAACGTGCTTTCCGAGGCACGGAGGGGACTTGGTATGTAAAGATGGTCACCCATCCACGGACCAACCGCGGCAAGCGTAGCTTAACCTGATCGATCGACCCGTGCAGCTGTTATTACTTAGCCACAAGCCCCTAAAAAAAAATCACCTAAAATCAAACAAACTAAAATCAATCTAAAATCTCCTGTTGCTTCTAAATCCTTACGGTCGATCATTTATCTACTTATATCTATTTCTTTCGACCAATGCAGTTCAGTCCTAAAGTAGGTAAGTACCTACCTAATATAAAGGTGGCCTGCCTCAGCATCAGAAACAAAATTTACCACACATCTCAGTCTTGAGACCATTTTACCAAAACACTTTGAAAATCTCAGTTTATTTCAAACACTTTCAGCATACGATGTCCACGACAATACAGACCTCTTCTTCAAAGAGGCTCCAGACGGTGTCAACGTAATCATAGCTGGCTTCTTCGGCAAATATACGGAGACTCTGGCCATTATCGGTGGTAACAGTTCTGTGCAGGCCATCGATTGGGAAGGGAACGAAGTGTTCTGGAATGTCGTCAGCGGGAAAGTTTGTGCTATGATCACTTTTGACTTTGATAAGGATGGGGAGAATGAGGTAAGAGAGAAGTCAATGATGTCGGTGTTTTACCCTTGTTTGCGTAAAAAAAATCATATTAAAGGTAGGAACCCATTCGTAAGTAGATTACGGGGATTATTTTTTAATTCGAAGTGCAACGTTATCTTAAATGTGTCATTTTATTTTATATTTATCTTGCAATGCATATAGTAGCAAGGTAATTTGATTCTTTATTTAGTCTTTAATCAAGTGCAGGATGCCTACATCATAGATACCGATTGCGTGGTACCTAATCTAGATAGTTAATAGACTCATTACCCAACTTTGACCGCTGGCAGAGTCGCTTCAAAGGACGGTGAATTTCTAAACTTTTTTTAATTTTTTTGCCTTACCTTCTTCCAGCTTCTCATTGGGTGTGACGACTCATTTATCAGAGTTCTGAAGAACAATCAGTTCATAGCTGAAATCGCTGAGACTGGGCCGATATTATGTCTCTCTCCAGTTAACGAAGTAAGGTTTGCGTATGGACTTGCCAACGGCACCATTGGAATCTATGAGGAGGGGATTCGACTATGGCGAGTGAAGGTATGCAAGTAGAAAGTCTAGAGAGGGTGGTAACAAGCCTATTGAAATAAACATACACTGACTTGAGATTTTCTCGGGCAGTCAAAACAAAACGCGCTGGCCCTCCAATGGTCGGGCGAGACTCTAGCGTGCTGCTGGTCAAACGGTCGCGTAGATTGGCGCGAAGGCACTACTGGTCAGGTGTTACGACGAGTGCAGATGCGTGCCAATGCAGCAGCCATGTTACTGGCAGACTACCGGTCCGTTGGAGTCCCTGATCTTGTCTGTGTATCTGATAGGGGCGAGGGTAAGTAAATATATTGCATTTTGAATTTTGAACCGAAATTGATGGGTACACAATTTTTTTGCAAGTGGATGCTGCAGATACGAATAAACAGCAATATTTATTTTGTTCATAATACCTATCCTATACGATGTTGTCTAAAATAACAATCTCAACAGTATTAGGATATCCCCCCTATCAAGAGAACACTGGCTTCAACACAGCCTCCAAGAACATGCCTTCAGAGGAAGACCGTCAGGCAATCACGGAGCTATTCAACCAGAAGCAGGCGCTGATGGTGGAACTGCAACACTATGAGGCTAATGCCGCCAGTGGCAGTGCTAGCGTGGAAAGTCTGGAGCGTCCAGCCTCAGCTATGCCCACTAACACCAGGCTGCAGGTGGCTGTTCTGCATACTGCTGATGAGGTACACGTCCTAATCTTGGATTTCTTTCATGGTACAAGGGTCAAATAAGGTCAGCGACAGTGTGAAAAGGAATAAGGAATTAAGGACGAGTAGTCAGGAATGCTTTTTCCATTTTTCGCATCGACGACACGGGTCGAAATCAACGTCGTAGGTACCATCGCGGAAAGCCATAACTAACCACTAAGGACTATTCTTGCTTGCAGCACTCGACTGCTATAGGACCGGGGCGGTCACAGATGTGGTCAACGTGTGCACGGGATTTTGTTTTCAAAATGGTTAGTTATGGGCTTTCGCGATGGTACGTACGGGTTATTCGGTCAGTAAACAAGGAGTACCTAGTGTCTTTTAATCGGCGAAATTGAGTTAGGCTGTCGTTCGTCGTTATTTCTTCTTTCGAGTTTAAAATAATTACCTACGCTTTACTTTTAGAGCAGCATACAACTAGCTGTATCAACTAACAATGAGACAATAGTCCGTGCCGCACTGGTTCTGGCGGAGGGTATCTTTGAGAGCGGGGAAACTTTCGTGCGCCATCCTCAGCCCAGCCAACTGAGGTCTCTACTACATGTTCCGTTGAAACCACCGCGCGATGTGCCGGTTGATGTTCATATCAAGGTAGGTTGCTATTATTCTAAGACCAGCAGCAGTGGCGAATCTCATTCGATAGACCACTGCAGTACAAGCAAAGTTTGCGACGACGACGCTGTTGAGCAGCGTCGTCGTCGACGTCTTTTATTATTCATTCGAATTTCTAATCAGTCTTTTTTTTGCTTTAACGAAAGCAGTACGGGTCGACATGGTAATATTAAAAAAAAAAAAACTAATTTGATACAGGCTCTCATTGGCTACCCAGACAGCGAGCAGTTCCACATATTCGAGCTGACAAAACAACTTCCAAGGTTTGCGATGTACGAAATGATCAACAAAGAAATTCGCAATAAAGGGAACAGCTTCGTCACTTTTCGCATTACCGAAAGGGTACAAAGAATTTGTATTTGGATAAACCAGAACTTTCTACTAGACGAAGAGTTGGACCTTGAAACAGAAGAAACTAAGGAACTTCATTTAAATCTTCTTTGTTTGAGAGACCATTCATTTTTGTGCATGGACTTTGGGGCAGATGGACAGGTCAAGATTAGCACCCATGATATAAGGCTAGCTGGTGATCTGATACAGAGTTTGGCTGTTTATTTGAATTTGACCGATTTGCAGGTATGTTTGCTTGTAACATATATTTTTTTGAGTAAAAAGGTACAATAACAAAATCCTGTTTAAGAATGATGTTTCTTGATAATCACAATGAGTCTGTTTTGCAGACACAAAGAAAATTTAAAAATCTGATTCATATTCAGTGAAATTCAACTATGCAAATTTATTATGAAACTGAATACTTAAATAAAATCACTGGGTTGTACTTAAATAATTTATTAAACTTAAATCGACATTGCTTAAATTCTATACGGAATAATGAATTTCACTGACCATACAGTTCAACAAAACCTACACATTTGACAGGGTTGAAGAAGAACATGTTATTATGTGGTGGTTCTCTTTGGCTCACTGCCTTGACAACCTCCTGGCCAATTACACCACCAATAACAGCCGCAGCACCAGATACTGTGCCAAATACATCTAGAAGTAAAGCATCAACAATAAAGCCAGCAGGCAGAGACAGTTCCTTTACAAGCTCATCTCTCATACGCAACAGAATTTTCGTATCCTCTTTCCTCTTAGCTGGGTCAGGGTTCCTATTGTACTCATCTTTAAAACGCAGTAGAATCTTCATCACAAAGTACGAAGGGTCCCCGCGACGTAGTCTTGATCGCATCTCAGGCTTCATCCAGTCCACAGACAGAGCATTCTGTAGAGGAACATATATTGCTCTGCGCTTTACATTAATACTGACAGTTTCTCGAGCATTCTTCTCCGCGTCGTCTGATCCGCGTTTAATGGCTTTGTGTTGTACAATTTCCTCAGAGTACTCGTGATCGACGAGATCGGCGAACATGTAACCGTACATGCCCCAAACATCGCCACATAGAAATTTCTTATTGCTGTCGCGGCAAGCGTTGTTGATGCGCTCCAGTTGCTCTTGCTTTAGACCTGTTGCACAAACAATATCATATTGTTGGAAGAATCTATCGGGGAGGTTATCAACAGACTTCGTCTCCGATGTAATCTCTACCATTGGGTTCAAAGCCCTCGCTCTCGTTAGCGAAGCTTCTGCTCTATTCTCCCCGATTTTCTCAGGCGGGGCTAAAAATTGCGAATACAGATCTATTTCCTTTAGCTTCTCATTGTCTAACAAACATACACTTTTGACTCCGGATAAAATAACATTCTTGGCAATTTCAGCGCCGAGGCCCGCTATTCCGATGATCAAAACTTTCGATGCACGTAACCTTTTCTGAGATTCCAAGCCCCACAGACGGATCTGACGGTCATACTGTTCTGCCTCTGCTTCAGACAATTCAACATCGTTGTTTTCAACCATTTTCATATGATTCTTCACAAGAAAAACTCCCAAAACCCGGTTCTAACGATTCCCAAGAATTTGACAACTCCCCCACGCCGGCAAAGACTGACGCTGCGCCATTTAATCGTAGAGATGTCAGATGTAAACTCGACTAAGACCGCATTCCGACTTACGTTAAAAGTGATAATATCGCGAATCCAACCAAATTTAATAGTCACAAAATTTAAGGGTTATCGAGTAATAATTGTGACTTTGGACTTTGGTCGGATTCGCGATATAATCACTTTTGGCGTAACTCGGAATGCGGCCCATATTCAGTAAAACAGAGTGGTAAAGTTTTATTCTTTTCTACACCATAGACAAATTTAATTTTGGCGGGATTTTTTAAAACTTTCAGTCGGTGGCCCAGTTTCCTGAAGCTGAAAAGAAACTTCGTGACGAAATGGAGCACGTATCACAAATAGGAGAGATGAGATCACGGTTAGCTGCAGAGACAGCGGAGCGAGCACAACTCATAACTGCATTACTACCAGCTGCCCAAGACGCGGCAGCTTATGATTTGTATGACCTTTAACAACCATGTTCATAACTTTAGTGGTATTTATTTTTTATATCGACGTTTATTTCTAGGAAGGAGATGCTAAACCGTTACAAGGAAGTGGTAATGCTGAATGAGGAACTTCTCACAGGATGCTATATCAGACGCTCTACTCAGGAGCAAGCAGTTGCTGCTCTGAAAAGTTTACACACAATTTTGCAGCAAGCTGTTAGACTCAGAGGTACCTTGTTCAGGTCTTAGAAAGCCTAAGTTTCAACTCTCATAAAATAAAGTCTTTAATTTCTGTTACAGTTGGTAAATACGGCAAGGCAGTGGTAGCAGCAAGTAGAAAAGCAGTAAAAGACAACAATATCGAAGCACTTATCAAGATCATACAAGTTGGGGACTACTCAATGACATAACAAAATAAAAATAAATGAAATAATTTATTCTATCATAAAAAAACTTAAGCTATCAGTCATTTTAAATAACAAATCACTGTGTCAATAGAAAACGTTAAAAAATCAATATAAATGTGTACTTTACAAACCTCATAATTATTTATCAAATATATGTCCATAATTTCCTTAATTTTTTTAATAAAACAGTTCGTTTTAATATATTGTACTTATCAGTTGAATACACATCACATTACTGTCCATCTGAGGTGGACAATTTTCAACACTGCACATAAATGTAGTTTACATATTATGACTATATAGGAAATTATTTATCAGCAAAAATACTACATTTCAATCAAACAGAAATTTGCTTCGTAGCATAATGCACGTCATCAGCGCTAATATTCAACAGCAGCCTAGGTTCAGCTGGCTTAGGTTCTAACAGCAACAGTCTTAACGCTGCCAGTCGGGTGCATATAGCCTGTGCTTGCGACGGTGTGGGTGCGCGGATACATGGGGCCGTTTTGTATGGACGGCCGTCGAGGGATACTATGGCGGCCGCGGTTTGTAGGGCGCGGGAGAGTGTTGTCTCGTCAGAGCCTGTTCTTTCCACCTGGGTAAAAATATCGGGAGTTATTATTTGCTATCAGGAACAATAATATATTTAAGGGTTTTATTTATGAAAGATAAGTATGGATATTTGAAAAAGCAATAATTGATCACATTTTTAGAACACAAGGTCAGAAAAATAAAATGCCATTTATGAAAGAAAATGTATCTTCAGTAGCTCTATAATTATTTCGTACATATTATAATCTTATAGTGTTATTGATTGTCAGAAGCTTTTTGTCAGACGATTTTGGTCTGAAAGTTAAGTTACCTATAATAACATTTATAAATCTCACCTCAGCAGCTACAGCCCTCAACATAAGCCTCTCAGCAGGCGAGCAATTCTTTATAGCCCGGACAGCCGCACTCGAGGCGGCTTCACCAAGCGCTTGTTGCACCTCCTTCAGACCAGCGCCTCCAGGCCCCGCCAGTTCTAATGCGCGGGAGCATAAGGCGAGCGCGCGCCGAGCATCGCCTGATACTGCTGCTACTTTTCTGGAATAAAAAGTTCAACATTATTCGTATTGATTTAATATATTTGCCATTTAGCCCTAATTTAACATATTTGCCATTTAGCCCTGATTTAACATTTAGCACTAATTGCGTAACTTATTTTCGTAAACAATTTTGCCTAATTTGTTTCATTTTGACAGTTCAACAACATTCATTGCGTTATTTATGTTGTTGAGCAGATTTTTTTTCCAACTTATGAAGCAATGGATTAGCAATCTGTTTCAAATCGAAACAGATTTTGATTGTGTTGTATTATGTACGCAATTAGGGTACTGGCTACGGATTTCCTAACTTTTATGACTGCAACTTCGGACTGTTCGAAAAATAAGTCTATTTAAAAATTATTAAAAACAAGAAACGATTTTGGTGTTCCTATTGGTTTAACATTTACAAGCTCTTTATAAAATTTAATTCATAATCACAGGATTATATTTTTTTTTAACGACTTTTGTACTATTCTGCGTTTTAAGGCAGTGTTCTTTTAATTGTTTTTGTTATAAATAATTCTTAAATTACAAAACATACCTAGCAATAAGCTGCACAGCATCAGCAGTAACATTAGCGCCAGCCAGCCTCGTAACAACAATATTCTGTAGCTGCGTATGACTGTAGGGCGGGAAGGTTAGCCTGGTCAGACCGAGGCGGGAAGCTACTCTAGCCGCCAGCGCTCGTTCGGGCAAGTCCATAGTGTTGGCGACTGCGAGCACAGTGAGTAGGGCTGTGTTGTGGGCAGCCCATTCCATTATACTGTAAAGGACGTCTTGGCGACGGGTGCAGAGGGCGTCTAACTGGAAGTTATAAGTTTGTTGATTAGATGATAAATACAACTATTTGTTGGCGATATTTGTGGATTAAGAAAATAATAAATGGGAGTGATTTCGTGGACAGGGACAGAAGTGTGTAACAGGAAGCCGGGGAAGTGCACGCTATTTGATTTGACCAATAAGCGCGCGCGGTGCTAGAGTTGGCCGTCAGAAACGACCTTGACGTAGCCCCGCAACTTTAATGTTGCTTATTATCAAAGTGAGATGTCGGATATTACACATCATATATGCGACTAGGCACGCTCGTTTTCTATTGTATCATCATCATCATCTGCCTAGCCTTTTCCCAACTATGTTGGGGTCGGCTTCCAGTCTAACCGGATGCAGCTGAATACCAGTATTTTACATGGAGCGACTGCCTATCTGACCTCCACAACCTAGTGACTAGGTAACACGATACCCCTTGGTAAGTCTGGTTGTCAGACTTTTTGGGCTTCTAACTACCCGTAATGACTGTCAAAGATCTACAAATGTCAGCCGGGACCAACGGCTTAACGTGCTTTCCGAGGCACGGGGGGGGCTTGGTATGTAAAGATGGTAACCCATCCACGGACCAACCGCGGCAAGCTTAGCTTAACCTGATCGATCGACCCGTGCAGCTGTTATTACTTAGCCACAAGCCAAGCTCGTTTTCTATTGTATAAAAGCTTTAAATACTATAACAGCCGGCATTGAAAGAAATGTTGCCGACTGCAGTTCCTCTGACTTGTATGGAAACACATCCCACACATTCCTCAAATGACACTGTATTATCGTTTTTCGCTCAAGTTATTTGCCGACGACTATAGTAGCTTCAACAGCACATATTCTAAATTAAGCAATTGGCTTAAGATTACAGATACAAACAGGAAATTAATAAGTTACCTCATCCACAAGCAATACAGTTGGGGTCCTCCTAGGTCCAGGATTTGTGAACCTTTTCTCTAATAGTGCACAAGCTTGCTCCCATACTACAGATTTACCTGTAAAATTAAATTGAACTATTTAATCAATTTGAACCTTAAATCAATTGCCACAAAAGTTCCAGGTAAAACTATTCAAGAATAAAATCAATCCAACAATTATTTTTATGAAATTAAATACTTTAAGAAGTATCGCCCATTACTGTTCATCTGCCCACTCCTGTTCTTGCAGTCGATTAGAAATAGCTTTTAGTGTAAAGTATCTGGGAGTCATGATTGATAGTACTCTCGGCTTCAAATACCACCTGGACCTACTGTCTTCCAGAACTCGAAAACTAATTTTCATTTTTAAAAATTTAAGCCGTATTGCAGATAAAAATGTCATTAAAATGGTTTACATGGCACTGTGCCAATCCATTCTAACTTATTGTATTACGGTATGGGGTGGTACCTGTAAAACTTACTTAATAAAACTTGAAAGAGCTCAAAGAGCGGTACTAAAAGTAAGCCTGTCGTTACCTTTCTTCTTTCCTACCAAAGATCTGTACTTGCTCTTTGATGTGCTGACAGTAAGACAACTTTATATTCTGTGCTCAGCTCTAAAACAACATTCACTAATAGGGTATGATCCTTTACTTAATGTAAACAAGAGAGTCAAACACAGGGTTTGCCCAACACTTTCTAATCGTAGCACCGCCTTCTCACGCAAATTCTTTGAATTTCTTGGTGGACATCTATATAATAAGATAAATAAGAAGCTAACAGTTTACCCTCTTACAAGAGCTAATTGTAAGAGGGTTATTACTGCCTGGCTTAAGTCCCTCAACTACGATGACACTGAAAATCTGCTTATTGTACCATCCTAACCAACTGTATATACTGTCACCTCCTTCACCCCGCACACACGCACTCACACACACACTCTCTCTCTCCCACACACACTCACACAGACACATACACGCTCCCACACACTCGCACTCACACTCGCGCACACACACTCACGCACACATACTCAATTACTCACTCATGCAATTTAGTTCCTCTCACCCACTTTGTACCCCCATAACAGCAACAATCTCTCTGCACCACTTTGTATCCCCATAACATCAACAATCTCACTGCACATAGCTTAATCCCTGTTAATTATTACATATCACTGATGTTGTATACAGCTGTCACCTATTGTCCGGAGTCTGGAGAGGCTGGTAATCTGTCATACAGGTCTCCTAGTACAGAAACCAGTCTCTCGCATAGATCACAACAATTATCGCTAATGTTTTGTTTGTTTGTTTTTTAAATTGTTTTGTAAAATTCTATGTGAGAGAAGAACAATAAACTTTATTATTATTTTCATGTCTTTGACACATCTCGGGACCCTGGGGTCCCGGACCTTTGGAAGGCATACGAGGGGCCGAAGCCAACTCGCAGAGGCCCTTTAGACATTTTTAATGAAATGAGGCACCAACCGACGAATATCCCTGTCCGCACTACATAAGTGCATCCAAGGACAACCCCCGGTTGGTGTAGAACTATTGCAGGATATGGAAACAAAGATATTAGGTTATGGGTTTGGACGGCTAAAGTGAACTGGTTATCTAGGACTATGGAAAGACTATGGCCCCTGCCTGATCAATGTTTTATATAAAATACACAGATAAAATGGCAGGGGGTGACTTGCACACTCAATAATGGGCCCCCGAAAACGGTCGCTAGCACAAAGTGTCGTAGCGACAAGGGGGCAACATGTCCTGAGGTGCTTATGAGGAGTGGAGAGGTATTCCACGGCTATCAGGACAATCCCGGAAGTACGGTCAAGATCCCTACCAGCATCTTACTGGAATACTTCCTTCCTCCGAGCACGTTTGCTCTTGCGAATCTCCACTCAAGCCGGCCAATTAACGCAAGAATGAGGCAGGAGCTCTGTTCCTCGTCAGTGTTCACTCCAACCGGCCAATAAAGGCAAGCCAGAGGTGAGGAACAAGACTTCTCCCTGGAGATAGGGTCCGTGGGGTCGCTACTGCCCAACAGCTCGCCACATTCTGCCCTGCGGGTTTTTGTATCTCTCTTGGTCTGGCTCCTCATCCCAGACCCGTTCCGGCAAAGTAAACCCTACCGGCACAGGCCTAGAGTTTGGAGCGCGCAAGCCCCACCACGACGTCAACGTAGAGATACGGCGGTGGGGTATTATTATTATTATTATCTCACCCGTAAGCTGTTTGTATATTTGCACATAAGCCTGTCTGGGTTCAGCGATCCTCATGCCATTGACCTCAACCAGCTGGAAGTCAGGCAGGTCGACTTCTTCCTTTAAGTACTTGAGAGCTGAGCTAACAGTGGCAGTTTTTCCTGTACCTGGTACTCCTGATATATACATACATCTGAAAGAAAGAGGATGTATTCAAATTACAGGCCTTTTTAGGGTTCCGTAGTAAACAAGGAACCCTTATAGTTTCGTCATGTCCGTCTGTCTGTCTGTCGGCGGTCTAGCTCCGAGACCCTTAGTACTAGAAAGCTGTAATTTGGCATAGGTATACATATTAATTACGCCGACCAAGTGGTAAAACAAAATTATGAAAAACGTTTTTTTTAGGGTACCTCTCCTACACGTAAAGTGGTGATGTTTTTTTTTATCGCATTATGTGGTATCATAGGAAAGGTCCTTCAAAAACATTGCAAGTTTGTGGAAACCATTTTTGGATTCAGTGATCCATTGGCGAAATATTAAGCTTTAAAGTGCTTATTTTTGTTAGTCAAGTGTCAGCTAAATGGTTGATTTTGGATATGTGAAAAAAATCACAGCAGTAGTTTATATAACGAAATTAAAAGGAAAATTATCACAGCTAAGTAGGCTCTACAAGTTAACGAGTAATAATCAACCAACTTAACTTTGCAGTTGTAAAAACATGTTTTCCCATACATTCCATTTGGGAGAACATATATTTCAACTACAAAGTTAAGTTTGTTTTTGGGATAAATTCATCCCAACTACGGAACCCTTCATTGTGCGTGGTCCGACACTCACTTGGCCGGTTTTTAGCAATGCCAAACCAGCTGCTTTTTCGCGTTCTGCATTTACTTATTTACAAATTAAATTGCAGTGGACTTTAGCCAATGTAAATTATAATTCAGTGTGAAAATAAACTGCAAGAATAGTGAAACTTACCCACTAGTACCATCCAGTAGTTTTGATTTAACAAATGATAGAATTTCTTCCATTTGACCTTCTCTACCAGGGAGGGACTTGTTATCTTTGAGAAACTCTGAAAAGTCAACAATGTAAATTATAGAGTTCACACTTTACCATTAAGATAATATTGAATTCAACCATACAGAGATATAAAGACAGTCTTCAAAAGTTTGGACCCCTTACCATCAATATTATCGATGGAGTGTGCTCTATTACGTAAAGTTGGTGTCAGCTGACTAGTCAAAATTCTTTTCGTCACACTGCGTTTAGGTGTTTGTGCTGGTGTCCTAGTCCTGGGCGTTTTAGGAGTCTTTGGCGTTTTGGGTGTCCTAGGAGCTGGCTTAAATTCATCGTCACTTTCTGACATTTTATGAACAGCTTTTCTAGGAGTCCTCTTTACTGGTGAAACTTCAGGTTCCTGATAATTAATAGCAACCTTTGATCTGCCTCGTCTTGTAGTGGGAGTACTTTTTTCTTCATCCTCAAATACTAAAACCTTTTTAGGAGTGTCCTCGTTTGTGATTTTAGATATTGATTGCTTTCTTTTTGGTGTGGTGGGTACATGCTGCCTGATGATCAATGTTGGGAGCTCATCATCTGAGTTTTCTTTCAGCTCCATAGACAAAACATCTTCTATATTATTTTTAGATAACTTCTTAGAACTTTTTGGTGTTTCTGTGACTTTTTTTGATGTTGATTTTGGAGTAACTTTCTTTGGTGAATCTTTTTCATTTTTATCAGCTAATATTGCTCTTTTGAGCAGTAGTTTTGTTCCATCATTTTTGCTGACACTCCAGTTTTTTTCTGAGATAGATACTCTACTCATTCTTTTGACTAAGCTACTTGGTGTTTTTGGAGTTGCAATTTTTGATGGTGTCTTGGGTGTACTTAACAATTCTATTGCTTTCCGTTCTTGTTCAAGTACAGGTTCTATCTGTACTTTGCGTCTGCTCGTGGCCATGAGGCGGTATCTACATATGTAATGGTATGGCTCATTAATAATCTCATCCATATCTTTTGTAACAGTGAGAGTGATGAAGCATTTCTTGAAGAATGTTTCTATAGATACATCTTGGTTGAAGGGACGATGGTCTTCTATTACCTGGAAATTGTTTATATGATTAATTAATTGTAATGTTTTTAAATGCATAATGTCTTACATTCAATATAAGAAAATTGTAATGATGAAAAGTCCCAGCTTTCTTTGTAATGAAATCATTTTTGGAGATCTCACTGGCTGTAAGGTATATCTTGAGGCTTTTATAATTTGTCATCCCAAGACCCCAAACTTTAAATGATTTTGTGAAGAGTTTGTATGTAGGTAAACATGACAACTTTATAACTCACCTCTTTCTTATAAAAACTAATAGGATCCATATTACTAAAACACCAGTTAGGCAGGTCACTGGGCCTCGAGTACCACTGAACCTTTGCTCTGAAGGGATCACTGGCGTTGGTGCTATCTTCATACAATGAGATAATGCGAGCCGCATCACAACCTGCCTCTGTATCCGGTTCTGCTGCATCAGCGTTCGAAATAAGAACATAATCTCCAATACAAGCTATGATATTGCCGAACTGAAACTTCCTGGTAAAAAGAAACTGTGTTATAGGTCGGAGAAGTAAAGAAAACAAAGTTGTTTTGAATTTGCAGGTTAACTTACTCGTAATGGTGAAACGATGGGGTTAAACTTTGCGGTTCATGTATTTCCTCACTTAACCACGTTACAGTGTTCGGCAGTACTCTTCTTCTAGGCATTTTGATAATTAATTTTGGAATAAATGTTTTTATTTCCCAATCGAAGTTCGACTTCGATGTTGCTTTCCTTCCGTTTCCTTCCTTGTCAAAAGCTAAATGTCATTTTTCGCGCCAATTTAACTGATGAGAGAGAACCAAAGAACACACTTTGACAGCATTCCGAGTTACGTTCAAAGTGAAAATATCGCGAATCCGACCAAAGTCCAAAGTCACAATTATTCCTCAATTTTTATTACAGAATAAGGAATACTAACTAATAAAAGCTTCAATAATAAAAGTTATACAGACAGACAGATATATAACAGACCTAACCAATACCTTCGAACTTTTTATCGGCTAAACTCAGTCCGCATTCCGACTTACGCCAAAAGTGATAATATCGCGAATCCGACCAAAGTCCAAAGTCACAATTAATACTCAAAAACCCTTATATTTTGTGACTATTAAATTTGGTTGGATTCGCGATATTATCACTTTTATCGTAACTCGGAATGCGGCCTTCGTATACAAAAGTCAGATGTCAAAAAACTGACATTTGATAAATAATTGGTAAAATGTCATAAACACGTGAAGGTATTTTGTTGGTTATAGTTACTAACTCCAAAATGAAATCAAAACAGAAGAAAACACCACAAAAGCTACTATCTGATAAAATTGCTGATGCTCTAACGGTAAAACCTCGTGCTGACATTGAAGATGACCAAGTTTTCGGCACAAAACCGAAAACTGTTACGCGTGATGATTTGGGTTCTTCAGACAGCGAAGTTGAGGCGGCTATTAGTGATTTCCGTAAACGAAATGTGGGTTTATTAAGCGAGGTTAGTAAAAAGTACGAGGGACAAGTCGTTTCCCGGAAAGATCTCGAAGAATCTGATGAAGACGGCAGCAGTTCAGACGATGATTCACCACACCAGAAACAACCTCAAAACAGCAAACAGGATTTTTCAATCGACTCAGATGGGTCAGAGTCAGAGAACGACCTGTCTAAAACAAAAACTAGTGAAGAGAAATCATCAGATTTAGAAGATTCGGATTCAGATGCTGAAAGTGAAGATTATAGTATCACTCAGTTCCAAAAACAATTGAATGCTGATTCGGAGGACGACGAAGATGGTAGTGGCGATGAGGAAGGTAGTGATGAAGATGATGATGAAGGAGAAGGATACGACATCAGTCAAATGGAAGAACCTATGAAAGAAAACTTTGAACATGTTAAAAAACAGAACTTATCGGAAGACGCTAAAAAGGGTATTTGTATAAGGAACCAGTTGTTACTATGGGAGAGTTTGTTGGAGATGAGGATCCATCTTCAAAGATGTGTGAATACTGCTAATCAGATGCCCTTGCCTGAAGCTTACAGTGAATTGAAGGAGGATGAGGCATATGTAGAAGAGGCAAATGCAACTAAGGCTAATGTCACCAATGTTTTGGATAAGTAAGTTACTATTTCTGTAATATTATATTACTAACAAGTTTCAAAATTAATAAGTTTATAATTAAAATCTATTCCATTTCATCTTTTTCAGGTTACTATCCCTTCAGAATTTGCTTCTAAGTAAATATCCAGAAACAAAAACCCTTTGTAATAAGAAATTAAGCAAACAACAGGCTGATGCAAAACAAACTGCAAAAGAAGACAGTGATGAAGAAATCCCAAGCGATACGGACAATGAGGAGATACCATCGGACATTGATGCTGAAGAGGAGACAACTAAAGAAGTTCCAACATCTAAACTTAAAAGCAAAACTGCACCAGCCAAGAAACGTAAACTTGAAGAGTATGAATCTGACATCTCAACTTCCCACAAAGCCTTCAAATCATTCAGAGACACTTCAATCCAAAAATGGAATGACAAAACACGTCTGGCAACAGCCACTAACATTAAAAATACACCAACAAACACAGTTTTGCAACAAATCTCATATATTCTTTCTGATAAAGAGAAGTTGGTGAGACGTACACAGCTGAAGAGGTCTGAGTATGAAATAATTGGGTACAAAAAGGATATCCCAGAAGAAGAAGAAATTAAAGATATTGATGAGGCAGAAGTTAACCCAGTAACAAGAGACCGTAAGGACAATGATCAATATATCCCAGAAATATTTGATGACAGCGACTTCTATCATCAGTTACTTAGAGAACTAATTGAATGCAAGTCTGCGGATATTTCGGACCCTGTACAATTAAGTCGTCAATGGATAGCTTTACAGCAAATGAGAAGTAAGATGAAGAGAAAAGTAGATACAAAAGCCACGAAAGGAAGGAAGATTAAGTACGTAGTTCATAACAAGTTGGTGAATTTTATGGCTCCTGAGAAGTCATCCTCCTGGACTGATGAGAGCAAGAATGAATTGTACAGTTCTCTATTCGGTAAATTGTTTGAGCAAAACAATATAGGATTAAATGCCAATGTAAATGGTTTTAAGTTAAAAGACTAATTAAAGACTTATTATTAGACAATTTTGTCTTTGTTTAATTTATACCAATGAAATCATTTGCACTCTGCAAAATAAAATTAAAATAATTTTTACTAATAATTCTACTAAGTAATAATTGAACTAACTATATACAGAGGAAAAATAAAATAAAATATAGTAACAAATCATTGGGCATCAAAAAATTCATCCGAATCGCTGTCGGTGGGAAAGGTGCCCAAAAGGCTGGCAGCATTGCCACGTTGTATGGCAATGCTAATTCTTTGGCCTAAAAATTGGCCAACCCTTTGGTCACGTGAAGAGTCGACCAACCGCTTGGCGATGTCCCGGAATAATCGATGAGCACTCGGACCCCATGGCCCTAGTGTTTCAACCCCAAACGGTTCAAAAATATAGCTACCGGTAAGGTTGTTATATTTGCGCCGTTTGAGGTTTTCTGCACCTGCAGCAGCCGCCCCAGCACAACTCGCCGTGCTAGGAAGATGGGATGGCGCGAGGGTGTCGACACAGGTTGCGTCCCACACCAAAGGCCTACCCAACTTCCAAGGCATTATGGTCATTCCGTCTGGCCTCTTCCCATCGTCGCGTACCAAGCCATTGGGTTCTAAAACAGCTGGCACCCCGGCGGTGACAAGAGCCCGACGGATTATGTCATTAATGCTTGCGTGTCGTGCCAACCGACCGGCGCTCTTGCTGCAGGAAAGGCCATGGTGTCCGAGGCGGTCGACTGCTTCACCGCACTGACAGCGGTGCGGAGCCCCGCAAGGAGCGCCCAAACGCAGGCTTGTAGCGAGCCGGAAAGTAGTGTCACCCAGCATAGTGCCTATGTTGGGTGACGGTAGCGCCTGAAGCCAGAGGCCCGACTCCCATTCCCCCACAGCCAGTAGGCGTGCACGCTCAGCAGTATTGGTGGACGTATTAAAGAGGTTATTCCGTACCAACCTGCAGAGCGGCTCATCCCACTGTCTCTGGGAAGACGGGTTCTCGGGCTGCTCCGTATTCGGGCAAGCCACTTTCCAGGCGTTCATGGCATCAGTCAAATACGGCACTTCAGAGTCAACCTGAGAAACGGTTAAGATTCTTTTGGTTAACTTGTCGGTGCCGTGGACCGAGGACAGGAACGCCGGTAAGCTTACACTAGAAATTTTGCGGACGCCGAGCCCACCAAAACGAATGGGTAGTGTGGCTTGCAGCCACGCGCGGTCGTCCAATGCCACATTTATGATTGATGTTAAGGTGCTTCGAATGGTTTGGTCAATTTTGTCTAAAAGTTGTGGCTTCTTCCATAAAGGGGAAGAGCGGAGGAAATACATAAAATTTGGACCGAAACAGCAGTGTCTGATAAGAGTGAATGCCGAATGTACGTTAATTTTAGAAAGTCTATCTGAAATGTCGTTGAAATGTTTATTTTTCCTCTGTATATAGTTAGTTCAATTATTACTTAGTAGAATTATTAGTAGAACTTATTTTACACTGTATATATTATAAATACTCTATTTACAGAATAAAGTTTCTCATAAAATAATTTTGAAAGTTGGAACAAAACTTGCCAATCAAAGTAACTGTTTATTAATATTAATGTAACTTATATTTACTAAAGTGATAATTGTATTAGAAGAAATTCAAAGAATTTATTTCAGAAATCCAGCTGTTGATTGCTTGATTCAAATTCTATGAAGTTTTTTGTTTACATAGAATAAACCTGAGCTTATTTCTAATTTAAAGTACTCCAAAGTTGAAAGACTTATTGGTGATGTTCTTCAGAAAGGTCAGGTGCGTAGTACTCGCAACCGGCGTGCGTGTATGACCAGATGCATGAACGTAAACGAGGCAAAAGGAGTACGTAAGGATCGTAGCTGGCGAAGTTCTGTAGTTTCTGTTTACCCCCATGGGAAGGCAGACGGCGTGATCAGAATTTCTGATCAAACTTGTCTATGAGCTAGCGTGGATAACTTTCGTAGAAGTTATTAGTCTTATCATCCTTTTGTTTAAATGATTATTACATTGCTAATACTTAAAACTTTTAGCTTGTAGGCAAGTTGAAGTGTAGTTATAGGATAGGTACTGTTCCACAGTTTTACGATATTATGTTTGTTTGAGACGCTTCAAGACAGGCGCCATTCTGCCCAATCTATACAAAGTGCTGCGTGGCGCTCGTCGGTCTAAGGGCAGGTGCAGACCTGTACCCTAATCGCGTAACTTATTTTCGTAAACAATTTCGCGAAATTTGTTTCATTTTGACATTTCAACAACATTCATTGCGTTATTTACATTGTTGAACAGATTTTTTTCCAACTTATGAAGCAATGGATTAGAAATCTGTTTCAAATCGACACAAATTGTGATTGTGTTGTATTACGCAATTAGGGTACTGGTGAAGCGCAATAAAGCGCGATTTTCTTGCCAAACAAATATCAACACTGCATCGCTTAAAATAAACTCGAAAATATAATCTTAACCGCGTACCTCTTTTCGCGTATCAACGCGATTAAGATGAAGATTATTTATTTTCAGCTTTATTTCAACGTCAACTAGGTTGATATTTGTTTGCCAGAGAAAGCCGCGCTGCGCTGCGTCTCGCTATCTTATAGATGTGCGCAGTCGAACCTAAATCTTTACCAGCTATTTTATCAGGCTTCTCATTGTGCTGTCCTTGGAGATTATCCACATTTATATAGATCTAAACGGTACGGTAATGGTTGTACAGGCAACCACATATTAGTGGTAAGACTTGCAATACGAAAATAACCCTTACTACTTACGACATAAAGACGCTATCAATGTTAAATTGTTACCAAATCATGTGCGGTTAATCCCACCCAAGGCGCCAGTTGCAAAACCGATTTTAAAGTCAAGGGTACTAATAAACCTACATAATAAATAAATCCATAACCCGAGTGCTTCCGGGAGCATTGCGTAAGGGGCTCGGTGCGATCGTCCGCTGTTTGTAAGCGTGACGGGCACGTGCGCCCGCGCCGGTGTTCATGCTGCGGTCATATGCCGCGCCGCGATACTGCCCATTTAAATGTATAGAGCGGGACTTTTGATATCTGACGAACTGTGGACTGGACTTACTGAGTCATCGTGACTATTCGTGACATGTAATAGTTGGAATAGATGGATGCATCTGACATCGTGACAAGAAGCTGATGCAGATAACAATTCAAGCTTTAGATTTTCCTTTCTGTCATCCAGGACGGCTAAATGTCCCACGAAGGTTAGGTAAACTGCATGCAGTTTGACCATGGTCCATGCTAAAACTATTAGGTAATGGAGAGGTAATCACTCACTGTCTATTCAAAATTGGGGCTGAAATATCCATCAGTTAAGCTTTCTATCTATACTCCATTTGAAATAAGATTACCGAACCGATTTTGACTTCTATACCGTAGGCATAAGGATGGCATTAAAAGCAAAAAGTGTACAATACCAACTGTTTACTGCAGCTGCCATTTGTCATGTCACCAAAGCAATAGAAGTCAAAATCGGTTGAACGGACTGTAAAAAAGGTTTATTTTAATGTCTAATCTTATTTCCAAATGGAGTATAGGTGTATAACGCCTGCAATAGCTTGGTATAAATATGCTTTTTTTCCAGGCATACTGCATACCTTTCACCACGTCTTCAGTCATGTCTTCAATCGTCCGTTTTCCCGCGCGCCCTCAACGCGTTATCAGCTCTAATAGCCGAGGTCGAGAGGGTTATCTCGCCACCACACAAACAACACATATTATTATGTATGTGTCTGCAATAATAAACCACTTAATTTTTGAGATTTCTTAATAAGCACGTTGGTTAATTAACGAATTTAAGACATTGCACACGTTGAACATTTGACCTGCCGTGATGAATTCGTGTGCTCTTAGTTAGGTATCTTTCATTTATTTGCTTAGGTAATTGAGAGGGTAATTGTCTTATTTGGTAAACACATATTTTATTTTACAGCGTTTTAGTTATGTTCCAGATCATCATCTGCCTAGCAATACCAGTATTTTACATGGAGCGACTACCTATCTGACCTCCACAACCCAGTTACTGGGTAACACGATACCCCTTAGTAAGACTGGTTGTCAGACTTTCGGGCTTTTGACGACTCGTAATAACTGTAAAAGATCTACAAATGACAGCCGGGACCAACAGCGTAAGAGGGTTTATCCTAAAAGTGGGCAACGTTGCAAATATATGTAGGTAAAATATTTCGCTGTTTTGATTAATTTGGCAATATTACTGTATGGAAATAAGAAATATGGCTAACTAGGGAACTAATATTGATTATGAAATGCAATAATTAATATCGTATCGTCGTTTATATTTAGTTTTAGATGTAAAAAAGTATTTGGAAACTTTCCAAATGCCTTTTTTACACCTAGAACGGTTACAACATCAAATTCAGTGTTATAATTGCAATTCATTATTATTATTCTAGTTCGCTAGTTAGCCACATTTTTTATTTCCATACAGTAATATTGCCAAATTAATCAAAACAGCGAAATATTTTACCTACATCTATTTGCGACGTTGCCCACTTCCAGGATAAACGCTCTTAACGTACTTTCCGAGGCACGGAGGGGTCTTGGTGTGTAAAGATGTTCACCCATCCACGGACCAACCGCGGCAAGCGTAGCTTAAAGCTAGCTGATCGATCGACCTGTACGGCTGTTATTACATAGCCACAAGCCCCTCAAGCAAGTTGTGTTCCAGATATGTCTGGAAAAATATCTGCACATTAACTTCCCGGATGGCCTCGTTGGTCAAGTGGTCGCAAGCGCTAGTGCTGAATATGAGTAGGGTTACCATCCGTCCGAATTTGTCCGGCTTTTTGGCTCCCCGTCCGGACTAAACCGGTCTTCTCATTTGTCCGGACTTTTCGATTTAAAAGGATTTTCTTAAAAAAATAAGATTATAAAGTTAATTATCCGGACTTTTTTGCCATTGTCAGGCTTTTTGTCAGGACTTTTCAAATTTCGAAATGGTAACCCTAAGCATAAGGTCTTGAGTTCGATTCCCAAGGTCGGGCAAAGTGTTATGAGGTTTTTCCTTCTGGAATTTCTCAGTAGTAGCCCGGAGTTTGGATTTGTACCCGGTTGATGGCAATGGGCTCGCCCCCATTACATGAGACTTAAAACTTATTTATAACACTGAATTTGATGTTGTAACAATTTTAGGTGTAAAAAAAACCGGCCAAGTGCGTGTCGGACCACGCACAATGAAGGGTTCCGTAGTTGGGATGAATTTATCCCAAAAACAAACTTAACTTTGTAGTTGATAAACATGTTCTCTCCATACGGAATGTATGGGAAAACATTTTTTGCAACTGCAAAGTTAAGTTGGACGATTATTACTCGATAACTAGTAAAGCCTACTTAACTGTGATAGTTTTCCTTTTAATTTCGTTATATAAACTACTGCTGTGATTTTTTTCACACATCCAAAACCAACCATTTAGCTGGCAGGGGGGGGGGGGACACTTGACTCTAACAAAAATTAGCACTGTAAAGCTTAATATTTTGCAAACGGATCCCTGAATCCAAAAATGGTTTTCACAAACACGTAATGTTTTTGTAAGACCTTTCCAATGATACCCCACACTATGGGATAAAAAAATAAAAAAAAAAACATCACCACTTTACGTGTATGGGAGGTACCCTAAAAAAAAATGTTTTTCATAATTTTGTTTTACCACTTTGTCGGCGTAATTTATATATATATCTATGTCAAATTACAGCTTTCTAGTACTAAGGGTCTCGGAGCTAGACCGCGGACAGACAGACAGACAGACAGACGGACATGACGAAACTATAAGGGTTCCTTGTTTTGGGCACGCCACAATCGCGGCGATAAGACCCGTCTTTGAGGAGTGGCTGGAGAGACGCCACGGCGTTCTCACCTTCCGCCTGACGCAGGTCCTCACCGGACACGGCTGCTTCGGGAGGTTCCTGTTCAGGATAAGGCGGGAGGAAACACCCGGGTGTCACCATTGTGTGGATCGGCCTGAGGACACGGTGGAGCATACGGTGGAGGTCTGCCCGGCTTGGGCAGAGCAACGCCGTGTTCTCGTAGAGGCGATCGGCGGCGGTGATCTCTTGCGTCCGGCCCTGGTTAAGGCCATGGTACGGAGCGAGAGGAAATGGCAGGCCGTCACCTCCTTCTGCGAAGCGGTAATGCTCGCGAAGGAGGAGGCGGAACGCGTGAGGGAGAGGCAAATTTCGCGCCCTCACGCCCCTAACCGCCGCAGGAGGAGACGCCCGGGGCGGGAATCGCGAGCCGATTTCCGGCCACCGTAGGCGCGGGCTTGCGGACGGTGAGCAATGGGTAGCTCGCCGTCCGATAAGGACCAAGCCCGGGTCGACGGCGCGTTGTGTTCCACGCGCGCCTCAAAGAGATGTCAGCAGAATTGACGGGGTCCGCTAGGGCCAATGCCTGCCGGGGGTTCGAAGAAAACCGATAGGGAAATCGTGGCCCCCGGCAACAGGGCAACCGAAGGAACACGGGTGGGTTTTAGTCAGTAAGAGTCTGACACGCCCTCCCGCTCCGCCCAGAGCGGGAGAAGTAATTTGATAATTTCCCACCAAAAAAAAAAAAAGGGTTCCTTGTTTACTACGGAACCCTAAAAAGGCATTTGGAAAGCTTAAAAATTCTTTTTTTACATCTAAAACTAAATATTCGGTATTACGATATTAATTAATGCGTTTCATTATTAATATTCTAGGGAATTAGCCACATTTGTTATTTCCATACAGTAATATTGCTAAATTAATCAAAACAGGTAAATATTTGACAGCTATTTACGACCGACGGCGACGTTGCCAACTTTTAGGATAAACCCTCTTAAACATTATTGGCGAAATGTGGGTTTACTAAAAGGTACATCTCTGCCGAAACCCTTCGGGGATTACGGTCGCGATGTTATAAACTTCCTTTACACTGAGTAAGCTGAGTTCAAAATATTCTCTAAGAGCTTCCAGGAATCGCTCGCCTTTTAACCTCGATTTTCAGCTATCTCGGGACAATATTTTGTAGGTTTGTATTTTTTTCCGTTTATGACGACTTCGCTTAAAACGACGTACCGGTTATAACGATGACATTTTGAGATCCAGCATTTCTGTTTACATAATATATAGCGTTTGGTTATAATTTCTATTAGCTATAACAACCGTAATGCGACAGTCCCTTCGAAGTCGTTATAAACGGTTTTGACTGTATTCTGTTTGTGACAGTTCTCAGGGCCGGATTTCAACGTGTCGAGGCCCTGGGGCAACCAAGAAGTGGAGGCCCCGATTTTTTTGGAAATGACGAATTTTTGGTCACATCTTTCAATAATTTATAAGAACTTTTAAGAACACTTGTAAGGCAACTAAAGCCTTATACATTAGCAACAAGGTTAAATCAGCAGACAATAAAATACAGACGGTTTGGAAAATTATCAATAATGAAACGAACAGAAACAAAAAGCATAATTCTGATTATACACTGAAGACGTCATGTGGTGGTCTCATTTGCGATAGCAAAGAAGTTGCTCAAGAATTTGTAAATTTCTTTACCAGTATCCCACTTAAAACTACTGAAACCTTAAACTCCTCGCCCTCACTCTCTTTTGATTTATTAAGGGCCAACGTTTCAGCATGCCCGATTGAATTTAACTTTAAGCATATTAACCCCGTAACGGTAATAAAAGCTTTTAAACAAATCAAGATCAAATTGACCGAAGATCTTTGGGGGATGTCCATTAAAGTCTGTACCTCCATAATTGAGACCATAGCGCCTTACTTAGCCTTAATATTTAATTTGTGTGTGGATCAAGGAGTCTTCCCGGATTTAATGAAATACAGTAAGGTAATACCACTTTTCAAATCCGGGGACAGTAAAGACACCAATAATTATAGACCCGTATCCGTGTTGCCGGTATTCAGCAAGGTGTTTGAAAAAGTAATGCTTAATCAAATGCTCAATCATTTTAACACAAATAAAATCCTTCACGATCAACAGTATGGTTTCACCAAAGGACGTTGTACAACCGACGCTGGTGTAACCCTATTAAGACACATTTTTAACGCGTGGGAAGAGGCCCAAGATGCCATAGGGATCTTTTGTGACCTCTCCAAAGCATTTGATTGCGTCGATCATGAAACCTTACTCTTGAAACTAGAGCATTACGGACTTGGAAAACTTGCACTCAATTTAGTAAAATCTTATTTAAATGATAGACAACAGCAAATTCAAATAAACGGTATCAATTCACTAGGTTTAAAAGTAAAATTAGGTGTGCCACAAGGCTCGATATTGGGTCCATTCCTCTTCTTAGTATACATTAATGATCTACTCCATTTATTAAAAAATCAACCACAAATGGTGTTATTTGCTGACGATACTTCTTTAATTTTTAAGGTAGATAGACGTGCTACAAATTTTAACGACGTAAATAACGCCCTACTGCAGGTCCAAAATTGGTTCACTGCTAATAATTTAGTATTAAATGGAAAAAAAAACTAAGTGCATAAAATTTTCTTTACCAAATGTCAAAAGTAGTGATTGTGAGATAGTATTGAATCAAGAGAAACTAGAATTCGTTGATAAAACTATTTTCCTAGGGATCATGCTCGACTCAAGGCTGCAATGGGGTTCTCATTTAAAATCTCTTGCAGGACGGCTAAGTTCAGCAGCATATGCTGTCAGAAAAATCCGTCAGTTTACTGATGTAGATACCGCGAGGCTAGTATATTTCAGCTACTTTCATAGTATCATGTCCTACGGTATTTTACTGTGGGGACGGGCTGCAGACATCGAGTCTATTTTTATTCTCCAGAAAAGAGCGATCAGAGCCATATATTGTCTCCGCAGGCGCGATTCTCTAAGGAAACTGTTTAAGGATATTAACATCATGACGGTACCTTGTCAATATATCTATGAAAACATCATGTACGTAAGAAAGAACTTACATCTTTTTAGCAAAAGAGGTGATAGACATAGTACTAGAAATAGGGACCTATTAGTTGAACCAGGTTTCAGACTGGCTAAAGCAGATTCATCTTTCATGGGATACTGTTTAAAATGTTACAATAAAATTCCTCCCCACATACTTCAACTGAATGAGACGAAATTCAAATCTTGTATGAAACGCACACTATGCTGGCAGGCAATTATACGTTGGGGGATTACATCACTGATAAAAATGCTTGGCTCAATGCTGGTCCTGCTCCACAACCACAACTAATTGATTAACATTTGCAAATACTGTTGGAGCTGCTGAAGATTGTTAGACCATCTTTGCATTGTATAAACTCAATCTCTTTTGTATTATATAATTGCATAGCACACTATGTGAGCACTATGTACTAAAGAGTTACCATTTACCGGGTAATATGTCTTGCATTGACTTGAATGTGCCCTGGCGGCTGTGAGTATGTCATGCTCACTCAAATGTTTCGCTGATGGTGGCGCGTGTGTTGGATCATTTAGCTCCCTTCAAAATGGTTGAGCTGAATGGTGCTAATCCATGCGTCATGTTCGTGAACGGGCGCCGTCAGTTGGGACTGGTCATCTCTTAGCTGCCAGGGCTTATTATTTTCTTTTTTTTTAATTGTTCTTTTTTATCTTTTTATTACGGACGCTTCTCATGTGCACGTCTTTCTACATTGTTCTCACATGTATAATTTCAACATGAATGATGTAACCAATATTTTGTAACAATTTTTTATTTAAAAGAGTGTCCGTGGAGTTTCTTGCCCGTTCTTCTCCATAGGTACCTACTACGCTTTGGAATGGGCAACTAGCTTCATACCTATTTCTGACTGACCGATTCCTTGACAATTCAAAAGTGCCTGTAAATGGTTTAATTGAAATAAATGTTTTGAGTTTGAGTAAGCAGGGTGGATTTTTGAGACGGGGTAGTTAATAGATACCTTAACCGTTGTACCTACAGAAAAACCATTGAGGAGATTGCTTACCTTTTTGAGAAACTTTGATCTGCATTCACAGATTTTTGAAAAAAAATACAGTCAGCAAGGAAATGGGCAATATTAACAAAATCTTTTTCACTCCTCTTGCTCAAAAAGGCCGTCATTGTAGAGTACCAGAGCGGGGAAAAAATAGCATTTCTTGCTCTAGGGGAAGAAGTTTTTTTTTTAATTTTTGCCTGGTCCAACGAGCCTTGAAAAACGAAAAAGTCTTTATTCTTATGTAGAATAATCATGATTATGGACTCGACTTATTACTGGTTCCCAAAAAAAAGAAGAACATTTTATTTTTGAAAATGGAACTAAATGGGGCTATCTCTTCGGTAGAATGCGTGCATTGCGTTGCGGCCACAGAGTACATTTTTATACACATACGTATAGGTTGCGGCTACAGAAGAAATAAAAAAGGCATTGGCGCGAAATCTTTAGAATTTTTTTCTAATTACGAATTGAATTGGTGACCGTAATATAATTTACAACAGTGAAAATGTCATCATTTAGTGAGAACATCTTCACAGAGGATTGAAATTAATTTGCCGGAAAAAAACATCTCGCTAAATATCCAGAATTGTACAAATTGTAAGTACATTTAAATAAAATAAACTATTTAATATTGTATTGGATTATTTTATTTTCTCGCAATCGTAGTGAAAAGTAGAGTGCAACACACGGCGCTAAAACCCATTAGGTATAACTCGGTTTCTATTTACTCCCTCGCTAAAGCTCGGGAGTAAAACTACCTCGTTACAATGGGTTATTTTAGCCCCTCGTATAACAATCTACTATTTTTTCATGTCAATCGATTCTGTTTCTTATGAGGATCAAAATACTATCGTACTAGATGAAGCTTGAATAGGTACTAGAAAGGTCAGAAAACGCAAAAAAACTTTTCCCATACATTTTGTAGGAAATGAGACTCAAAGTTACTTTTTCATTATGGATGGACTGACGCTGGGTGCTGACATCGAGAAATCTATTTAATTCGGTTTTTGGGACCACAGTAATTCAATGTAGGACATAAAAGAAAATGAAAAAGGTGAAACTTTGTAAATGTAAACTTTTTTTTCTTTGATTGACGCAAAGGATGTATTTTTTTCTTAACTAAAAAATACAAATTGTGGAGGCCCGGGGCCAGAGCCCCTGTTGCCCTGCCCTAA
Source organism: Agrochola lychnidis (assembly GCA_963680765.1). Lineage (NCBI taxonomy): Eukaryota > Metazoa > Arthropoda > Insecta > Lepidoptera > Noctuidae > Agrochola > Agrochola lychnidis. The sequence goes on along the minus strand of OY796860.1, from coordinate 7,148,252 downwards.
ATCCGGCCTTGACAGTTCTTTAGAACGCTTGTTCAGAACTACTTGTTCAGCATTAGATTTAGGTATGACTAGGTAGATAGAATAAAACGGCCTATGTTTTCTTTGCTTTAAAACTTCTGGTGTATATCCCCAAGTTGCTATTAGACATCCACAGGCGGATGATGACGATTTGGACCATTTTATGCAACTGCTGCGTTTATGTTCGTCAATGTTCAGGTAGGTACTTAGTCTTATTTTGTAATAACTGATTAAAGCACTCGGTATTTGAAGAGCTTTCAGGCTCAACGTTCGATGCAGTAAGTAGCACTTAGGGAGGCCGCAGTGACATTTTTCACGGAAACAATTCGTTTTAAAGCTTTCGTATAACTGACATTAGCTAGGTAGGTATACGTCCATTAGTGAACAACCTTCTAACACTCGGTTATCCCAGATGCCTTTTATAAAACCACAGGTACCTACTACAGGTAGTAAAGGGTTGGGCAGTTTTTTGCCCTAAACCGGACGCAGAAACCACAGAAAATAAAATGTCCTTAAACTTTTCTTGTCCAGTACCCTAATTGCGTAACTTATTTTCGTAAACAATTATGATAAAGTTTTATTTTGACAGTTCCACAACATTCATTGCGTTATTTAAGTTGTTGAGCAGATTTTTTTTTTCAACTTATGATGCAATGAATTAGCAATCTGTTTCAAATCGAAACAAATTGTAATTGATCGTGTATTACGCAATTAGGGTACAGGTTATATGCTGCGTCATGCTCCCTTAGATGTCACTGCTTGCGGTAGCGTCGGGGGTCGGGTTGCCTCCTTCCCTCAAATATGGCGAGGGGGGTAATGGCTGATCTTTGCGTTATGCTCGTGAACAGGTGCTGCTTGTGGTGACTGGTCGACTTGCTGATCATGGTTTTGTTATTGTAACTAGTAATTAACTGTTTATTTATTTTACCTCGATGGTCCTAGTTTATCATTTATAATAACTTCCAATTACAGCTTTAAATAGCTTTATGTAAGCGGGCACGCCCTTTATGCCTGGAGGCTTTTATTTAGATATTTAGTTCTATTTATATTTATTTTTTATTTTTTATGTCTGCTTGAGTATAGCTATCGATGTTTTTGGTTTTGGTTGGTATATTGGCGTGTGCTAGCTGACATATGGCGAATAATTTATCATTTAAATTATGTTTTGTGTTGCATAATACTCGTATAAGTTATTTTGCATACTATTGTATAGAATCATTTTTCTAACTTGAACAGACAGCTGTGCTGCTGGGGAGTTTGTTGCGCCACTTCTTCTTCCCAGCTAAAGGCACTAGGAAGTGGTGAAGGGTGGGCATTTTGGGGGACTGTCTTATGTAATTTTAACGTTCGAAAAGTGCTGAATCTCAGCCTATTTTGAATAAATGACTTTTGAATTTGAATATCTGGGAATCTACCTTTTTCATCGTTGCATCCTCGCTTCAATATACCTATTGAATTGAAGCGAGGATGCAACGATGAAAAAGGTAGATTCCACCAGTACTGGTACTACCGTACTACCTATTTAGTTTACAGGGTGGCAAGGACATCGACGCGAAAACTTACCATGGATTCAGTACATGGTTCTGAATACCCTTGCGTTGAAATTTTTCGTCGGTTATTTTTTTTTTTTAAATTGCTGTTTCATAGAAAAGTGCAATAACTACGCGGTCAAAATGTATGGAACAGCAGTTTAAAAAAAATAACTGAAGAAAAATTGCTGGGCTTGCGGGGATGTCCGAAAGGGTTAACGTGGCCCCCGGCAACATGGCAACTGAAGGAACACGGGTGGGTTTTAATCAGTAAGAGTCTGACACGCCCTCCCGTTCCGTCCAGAGCGGGAGAAGTAATTTGATAATTTCTCAGCCAAAAATAACAGGGGGTTCAATATCATTTACTTAATCCATGGTAACAGTTTTCGCGTCGATGTCCCTGCTACCCTGTCTAGTACTTCAGACCAATAGGTAATCTGCGAATTTAAAGTAGAAGATACGAGATGTTCTTTAGACTTTCTTATATCACTTTTAACCTTTATTTGTATCAGTAGGTAGGATCACATTAAACATGATAATATTAAAACTTAATTAAGTGTAAAAATAGGTTTCTGATGAAATAATAATAACGATGAAATAATATAAATTTTAATAATAATAATGGTTTAGTGGTCGCAACCTTCTGAGAGTCAGTTATTAGGTTGAGTGGTTCCCCATGTTGTTTGCCCAAAGTAAAAAATGCTTCTTAAATGTCTATGGGTTTTCCCTTTAGACCATTCTCAGTAGCAGCAGAAAGAATAATAAAACATTATAATATGGTTCTCCCTATTGCATTGGACTTAATAATAACGTACGTTACAGGCGAAATGATTTAGCCCTCCACCTACTCCTTTGGGGATAAGCCCAAGTTAGCACGGACGTAAAAATATCGCGGCGGGATTTTATCGCGCACTGGATTTTCAACTCTCGATGTTGAGGTGAGCGTTGAGAATCCAACAGAGTGCCACCCAGCGCATCAAAAAAACACACTGTAGGATTTTCAACTCTTGGCGCCAAGGAGAGCGTTGAAAATCCAATGTGCGAAAAAAATTCGCCGCGGGAAAATATCGGCTGTACGAACCTGGGTTTACAGGCTTGATGTTATGACTTGTTATTTGTAAAAGCCGCTTTGTAGGACACTCAGTGGGTCAGGTGACGTATTTTGGGATCGCAAATTTTTTCATATTCCATTTAAGAATTTTTGGCTTAAACCGTAGCTAACATTGCTCGAGAATTCAGAGCTCTTGAAAGGCAATATGAAAAGGGTAATCTTCCGACAAAGCAAGGCGTCCCCCAATAATGCAAACCCGGCTTTTGAGAAACCTACTTACAGCTTTGCATCACAAAGCTGCACAACGAGGACGCTTATTAAAATAGTTATTAGGTTTTAAGGGCTGATATTAATTTTATAATAAGCCGCTGATGAAAGTAAAACTGTAAGCTCGTTCAGGAATGTTTAATAACTTAATAAGTTATGAGTTTTAATAAAATAGTGTAAGAGAGCTTATTGACCGAGCTTAATTCAAAGTGTTCGACGTTATATGAAGTAAATAAAAATTCGGTACTGTACTATATCAGTAGGCAATATATTCCTGAAAACATTAAAAATAAAATGAAAATTGTATAAAACTTAAAACATCCTTTTTCTTCTCTGAAGTTTTTTCAATCAATAAACTTAATTACCATGGCAACCGCATAGTAAACTTCTTACAGGTCTAAACAAAAAAGTATGTATATATTTAATTAAACACAAAGTTAATAATAAATTCATTTTAATAATGATCTGGATGATAAATAATCCTGCCATTTGGTACCTACTTTATCTAAATACTCATCACATATTGGCTACAGGGTGAAAAAGTTTAGTTACACAGATTTTTGCAAGTTATTATATTACAGTCGTTACGTTAAAGTTCTAAGTACTAGCAAGGCAACTATGTCAGTCCATATTTACCTCATATGTAGGTAGGTAAATGTACGCCGATACAAGAATCGAAATCATGGAGGTAGTTTTAGGGAGCTACGTACCTATACTGGTATTTGTTGTGGGAATTTGTGGGTGAGAAAGTACACACAGTTAAGATCAACAGCATCATCTGTTAGCATAATCAGCCTATAATTTTCCCACTGCTGGGACACAGGCCTCCTCTCTTAGATCGTGGCCCCCGGCAACATGGCAACTGAAGGAACACGGGTGGGTTTTAGTAAGAGTCTGACACGCCCTCCCGCTCTGCCCAGAGCGGGCGAAGTTTTTTGATATTTTCCCACCCAAAAAAAAACAAAAGGCCTCCTTGGCTTGTATCCACCACGCGGCCCCAGTGCGGGTTGGTAGATGTCACATCGGATTTTTGGTTCTAGGACTTGCCGTTTACCTCACGATGTTTTTCTTCACCGTTTTGAGAGCAGTAGTGGTGAAATTATTTACACAAAGTAAAGCGCCTGCTTGGGGTCAAACCCACGACCTAGAATTCGTAAGTCGCGGCCGATACCACTGGGCCACCACTGCTCTGTATTCTTATCCTCTGCGGCTAAAGAAACAATAGTCCATAATGCAACTTTTGCTAACAACAAATAACATTAAATTGAAAGTGACAAGTAAACCGCTACTTAATTGCAGTGTCGTGTTCAGTGTCTATCAGATTGTCCCTTTCGGGGATTTCAGTTGTGAGACAGTTAGAGTATGAAGAAGACAATCTAATGAGCAATTTTTTGCACTTCCTCAGTGTTAGGGTATTGCCTGACGGTCTGGGGTAGTGCGCATGAAACAACAATGTTGCGGATTGAGAGATCTCAGAGAGCAGTTTTGAAAGTCCTTGCGAGGAAACCAATCACTTTACTACGACGTCACTTTACTCTCTCTGCCAGGTCCTGACTTTCAGACAGTTTTTCTTTTCTCAAGCAGTACTCCATAAGCATACCCAGCTGAATTATGAACCAGTTAGATCTAGCAATACACGCCGTTCTGATAGAGTCTGTGATGTAAAGCCTCGTACAACTGTAGCATCACGTCGCCATTTTACCTACATGAGCTCAAAAATATATAATAGAATCAATCTGTTACCAGAAATGAATGCAAGAAAAGACTCGACATTTTATTAAAATCACTTACATAAGATGCAATAGAAAAACTTGTGGAAATTTAACATCTCGGAAAACACACCGACACGACACACAACACACAACACCTCACCCTCTCTTACTCAACATTAGGTATTCACATACACGGCACTTATCTCAAAATGTATTATTTTAATAATCTATAATCTTTAAATATTTGTTAACATACCTTTGTTATGTATTCGTCTTGGTACAACCTACCCTCTTGCTAGGAGTCGGGCGTTAGTAGCTTTTTTTTTTTCTAGTTATGGCATCTCGTAGCTGACCTCTGAGATCATGACTACTTAACCGGGCTTTCCTGTGGGTGCTCTAACCTACTACACTTAAAACTTCCAGCCAGGGGTTATTCAACTATGCTAATTAAAACTAGGTGAACGCTCGCTAAGGGCACCCCCTGTGGGGTACGAACCTCGGCTTAGGGCGTCAACCGGAGGGAGGACATCAAGGATGGGACAGGCTGGGCGTTGGTAGCTGCGCCACAGTTTTAACTATTGCAACTATCATCGTTTAACATTTTTGTCTTTGTATGTATTGGTTTTTGTTCCCAATAATCAAAACGATTTTAATTTTTCGGCGGAAGTATGAACGCGATAGAGTTTTATACACTGAATCTGCATTGTTTGTCATCTACACAAATATCATAAAGAGAACATATTTGAATTTATTTTTGTTTGTAATAAATGAACTCAAAAACTACTGGACCGATTTTAAAAAAAAAATTCACCAGTTGAATGCTATATTATCGATTTGTTTGCAAGCAGCTTAGCGTCCATTACTTCTGTTTTACCTAAACACTTTAATATTGTTTCTGATGTATGATATAGCGGTTGCGCATGCATCCTTTCAGGTAATTAATTTAATAGTTGATTTAAGGTTATACTTTTGAAAATTTGTTCAACAATATTCTATTGCTAACTGTGGAGGCTTGTAAATGGCTTGTCGTCAATTACCTCACTGTTATTCTGTAAAGATAGCTGTAAGCCACCCAAACATAATAAAATAAAATTATCACTCAGTAACATAGGCTTTAAATTTATAAGTAGTTTCTAGTCATCATAATAAAACTTGAGAATTATCGTTTTTCTAATTGACTGTACCATTTTTTCCAGAATAAATATCGTTACCAATTACTTGGGCGAGTCTCCTAAGAATATTTTCTTGTAGGTACAACAGTTAAGGTACCTCTGCCCCGTCTCAAAAATCCATCCTGCATACTCGTAATTGGGCACTTTGTTTAAAACGAAACGACCTTACCTCAGAAGAAAGTTACCCAAATTAGGCTTAAGTATGAGCAACTTTTACAACGCAAAAAGACTAGAGCTATTATTTACCAATTTAATCCAAATATATGTAGTTTTAAATTATCCGTTCTGTTCCAGAAGTCGGCGTAAAGTATTAACAAATGGAAAAAACTAACTAGGAAAGGACGAGCTTGTCTTAAACATACCCTAAGGTAAAATAACGGCAGGAAACCAATTGTCTGTAAAGCGTATATCTGTTGAATTATGTAGGTAGTTAAAGGTCCTGAATTCAGCTTGATCTGAGTTTAAACTGTTGGATTATTTATTAGTTTAATGGAATTGTGGGGTTCAGTTAATTTTCAACTGATGTTTTGTTACTTCGGAAGTGATTTGACGAAACATGGATTTGATGCTGTGGCTGATCTGTGTAATACGTATTACTAGAGCATCGAATAAATAAATTCACGCTCTAGAAACTGGTAATACGTACAGGTAGAGTGAGTTATGCCCGACTCGTCACAATTCCGATTGGGCACCAACTTCATACTAGAAGTCCCGACTATAGTCATCATTAAAAACAAATCCTATACTATTAAATGAGCAATATTTGTATATATTTAGCGTCCGACCGAAACTGGTTTTTACGACCGAAACCGAAACCCAATTTCGGCAACAGTCTCAGTTTCAGCCGAAACCGAAACCGAAACTTCCTTACAAGGATCATGTTTTGAGGGAAAAATAAAGAAAACGATGTATGATGATATAACGATGTGTGATATGTATTGGTTTGTTATATATAATGAATAATTTTTTGATGTTTACTATCTACTCTTATGCTATATCACGTAATAAAAAAATCAAACTCAAAAACTTAGTGAATTCAAAATAAATCCCTAAAATCACACGAAAACTCACAACAAACATAAGAAACTGCAAACACAAGCCAGTCACGACATGATTAGGCACGTGGACGCGGCAAAATATCTTCGTCGCTTACTCGCTTGGATGGAATTTAACGCGCCGAACATGACTGATCACAGCGCGAGAATTCCCGAATGCAGTTTCGGTTTCGGTCGTAGTTTAGGCAGATGTGGTGCCGAAACCGAAACTCGTTTTTTTGCCGAAACTCCACCGAAACAGAACTTTCGGTCGGACACAATATATTTGTAATCACGTTCTCGAAAACGGCTCAGACGATTTCGATGAAATTTGCAGTTAGGGGTTCACGGGTGTGAAAAACGATCTAGCTAGGTTTCATATATGGGGAAATTCGTTTTCTCTGTTTTCACAGCCTCGAGAATGTGATACAATGTTGGTGTACCTGGATGATATGTTTATCAATTTTCACCCGAGCAGAGCTCGGTCGACCAGGTACTGACTTTTTATTTAATATTTATATTCTCGATTCGTAATCATTATAAAATTATTTACAAGGTTAAAATCAATCTGCCTAGCCCGTTTCCGCCCATATTAGGGTCGGCTTCCAGTCTATCCGGATGCAGCTGAATACCAGTATTTTAGAGCGACAGCCTATCTGACCTTCACAACCCAGTTACTGCATGAGTAACATGATACCCCTTGGTAAGACTGGTTGTCAGACTTTTGGGCTTCTGACTACCCGTAACTACTGACAAAGATCTACGAATGACAGCCGGGACCAACGCCTTAAGGGTCCGTGCACGAAATCCACAGGTTTTGATCAATTTTGTTCATTCGTTGTGAGATAGGGAAACAGAATTTAAACAAAATTATTTGTGATTTGAAAAGTCGAATTCTTTGTCTTGTACATAGTGGAAAGGGATTTTTCAAATAAATTAAGGATTCGTAGAAAATCACTAAAATTCGCAACAAGTTTTCCAAAAAATTGACGCGAGACTGACGTTTGATCGTTTCGTTAGAAGAAACTGCTTTTAATTTTGAAAATTAAAATACATCATCAATATCATTAATAGTCTACTTGAGGAACCGCTTTTTTCAACTTCTAGACAACAACTAATAAAGAAGATTTTTTTTTAAATTATCGTTTTTTTTAAACCCTGTCAGTAATGTATTTTTTCCTATTATTTAGCAAACCATATCAAGAAATTTAAAAATCACACATTAGTCTTTAGCTATCTTTGAAATAAAATCAAAATTTTATTTTATGTTTAGGTATACTATATCTTCATTAGGTAAATCAAAGGCGAAATAACCCATATTTTCGAGAGCGCAAAAGTGATGCAACTATTAACAGGTGCTGTGACTGACACGAATGGTTTAGCACCACGAAAACTGTACTTTTTTTTATACTTACACAGACTTAATGTTTCAATTATTTCAAGCTTTCTTACAATTGGATAAAGTTATTGACGAAAAAGAGTTTTTCTAGTGCACGGAATCTTAACGTGCTTTCCACTTGTTGCAAGGGAAGGTGTAAAAAATAACATCTTGCGATGGTCAATCCGTCAGTCAAGCATGGTGAATAAGGCAATGTTCGACATAACAATTTGGGAGGTCATAATAAGTGGTTGTTCACAGGCTTTTTAGAACAAAGTAAACTGCATCATAGAATGACGTAATTGATGACTAATATCGAAACATCTGTGCCACTTTCTCACTAATGATTTTCCTCTTTTCTCGTAAAAAAATCTCTCATTACACTTATTATTAGCACGCTAAATAGTTTATAGGAAAATAATAAAAAATAACTAATATACTACCTACGTTCATACGTATTTTGTTTACTCACCTTTCAGCTCGTTTTATTCTGTTTACAAATCAAATCATACCCTTGAATCACCTTATCAAATTGTTCTAGCGGTTTGCGTAAAAACAAACACTTAAGGGTATAAAACTGCAGACACCTTTGCAGCTCTCATCATTAAAACGGACGTGTTTACGAAGTGCTTAACGAGTGAGACAATTGACGGCAACGGGGTGTCCTGTGGGATGCCTTGGTGTAAACCGTAAGCGGTAGCGGGGAAAGAGTGGTAGGTACTTACAAGATTCGCGGGAAAGTCCGAAAGGGATACCGTGGCATCTGACAACACACAGGCAACTGAAGGAACACGCCCACAGCGGGAGAAGTTATTTGATAATTTCCCCAAAAAAAAAACTTACAAGTTATGCCATAATACCCTATAATCAATACATAAGTAAAAAACACAACCCAGGCGTTCTACGCTCATTTGGGTTGTGTGTACCAGATGGGCACGTGGGGCGACGGAGGCGACCGCCGCTACTGTGGGTGCCGCCCGCTCGCACCAACCTGCTGCAGCACGCGCCGCTGACGCGCGCCTTGCATACACTCAATATGGTGTCACAACAGATTGACTGCTTCAATTGTACTCTGAGTGAATTCACACGGGCCACATTTTGTAAAATTACTCTTTGTTGTTCATAATTATATAATTTTAAGTCTAATCTTAAATGTAATAATCTTAACTATAACTACACTATTGTATCAGGTAAGCCTGTGATGATAGTTGTATGTGTTTTTAAATAAATAAATAAAATAATAATATGTGTATTGCATTCCAAAATGTGAACTTAGGTTTTCCAGAGATATGGTCATTATTGAGCACATCAAAGGTATGACCACCATAAGAAAATTAACAAAATTCCGTGTTTACTAACAGGTAGACCGAGTTCGACGAGGTTTCATTTACTTACAGTATTAATTCATAGTGACGTGAATTAACTATTTCGCTAAAGTCGTTCCATGATTAATATTTTGCTTAGAACGGTTTTTTGTGGTGATTATGATTATACGCAACAAACGTTAATTTTTTCCTCAATAGATGTTATATTATTATTTAAGAGTTCGAACCCGAATCCCAATGAAGAATAATAAAAAACAATACAAAAATGAAACTTTTTTATGCTACGATGTAGCTACGGTGCTACGTCACTGATATGGCGTAGCAGTGACGTAGCACCGTAGCCGCGACAATAGTTTTTAACAACGAAATCTAACCACATCTGCTCCAGCTTAATTTATAAAATGTTAAACATTTGTCAACGACTGCCGTAAACATCATTACAGATGAATTTAAAATGATGTTATGGGTTTAATAATATTTCTTGATTTTTATGCATTTGGATCAAAACTCACCCTACGCTTCTCCAATACCACATTTCGAATAATAAACACACAATACCAAATGATGATTAATACCAAAACAATTAAATCTCCGCTATCGCTTATAGTTCGCGGCGCGTCCAATGGTACTTCTGAGATAACATCTGGGCGGGCCGCCCGCCCGACAACACAACCAGTAGCAAGACCGCGCGCGTACGAAACAAACGTACACACAATCATCTCTTATCATTATCACAAATTCATCACTAGTGAAAATAATCGACTAAATAAATCGTCATCAGAAAATTATCGACTATTCAGAAAAATAAGTGAGGTGATTCTAAAATTGAAAAATTAAAAGTGAAGTGAAGTGCTGGTTGGTGAGAAAAAAGTTTGGATGTGAAAACTTTTTTGTAAGTAATTTATTTTTTTCTGTTTTGTTTTACATTGGAATGCTTTACCAGGGAATGTTGTAAGTATTTGACTAGAATTTTTATATTTATTCAGGATTTTTTTAAACTAAGGTATTTTTTTTTAACTCTAAAAGCGTGTTTTTGGTTATTATGACAAAAAGTATCACTGCAAGTTTTATTTCTGAGCTTGCTGAGAAGTAGATGCCTATTGAAAATATAAAAAAAATATTAAAATTGTTCTTCATTTAAAATAAGCTTTGCTAAAACAAACACATTTTGCTTGCGCAGTTATTTGGGTATTTTATAACGATAACAAGTATCGACTGATTGAGATGTTTTGAAGATGACTCCAATTATATTGGAGTGACAATTAATTTAGAAAACTAATTGCCAGGCGAGAGATATTAATACTCTCTTCTATACACAAACGATAATAATTCAATTGTCATACAACTTGGCACCGAATGGTTTTCTTGCAAATTCGTTCATCACTAGTTAACTGCTAAAATATTTACTGAACACTTGTATTTGTACTGAAATATTTAATTATATTTTAACAGTAAAACTATCTAGACGAACACTAGAATCTGGGATTTACAAAGCCCAATTACTGTAACAAGGTACTCGAATAGTTTTCAAGCTAAATCGGGAGCAGTTTCAAGAATTCGTAATATGTTCAAGTCGAACTTTCAAGCTGCTTTGCAGTTGATCACCAAAAACCTAATTTCTATGTAAATGTTAGTTACAACAAAGTGAAAAAAAAAAACAAGCGAGCCTTACAGTAGTCGCATTTGATGTGCACCTCACCTTGATAATAAGCAATAGTAAAGGAGTGAGGCATCGTCAAGGTCGTTTCTGACGGCCAACTCTAGCACAAATCAAATAGCGCGCGCTTCCCCGTCTTCCTGTAATACTCTTCCGTCCCTTTTCACGAAATCACTCCCACTGATTTCCCACTCCACAGATTGCAGGAAAGCGAGAGAAAAGATGTTACACATCAAATGTAATTTAACAAACATACTGCACCTACCTAAACAGACTTATATAATGCAAAGTTGGGGATTTTTTTTTTTGCCTAAATTTTTTTCTTACTGCCTATTGACTACAACTTAAATTGCCCTATTCAAATCACAACTGTCATTATTTGACAGTTACATGAAACGTCAAATTGAAGTTGTGTCACAGATAAATACAGATCGGGTCACTCCGCAATAAAGGTATGAAGCTACAGGTAGGTACGCGGCGGGCTCGACTTGTCGAATTCAGTGGGCGTAATGTAGTCAGAAGATATGAGAGTTACGATATAAAGGGAGGCAATTTCTAGGTGAATATAAATGTAGGTAATTAGCGAATTGCATTTTATTGTGTCGCAGCAAAAGTCGCTTTTTATTTAAATAATTTTGCGGAGTTAACCATTTGGACTAATCTGTGGTTGTATAGCAATTGGACCAACAATTTTCCTCCACTGTAGATAAGTGTTACTTAAGTAGTTGAAAGACACCCCAAAACACTCAGACCTTTCATTTAGACCAATTTATCATGTTGTTATATCCTTCAAACACAATAAACCTATCTTTACTATTTCGTCCACGAAGTATTTACGTATATTTCGGAGATTTGACCCTGACTCTACCGAAGTGTCATATAACTCATCTTTATCAAGACTGTCATCATTGTTCTAATGTGCAGAATTGAAATACGGATGTCATTTAATTTAGTTGAAATTACTGCGTAGTGTATCCTAAATTGACTTGCTGTTATCATGGCAATTTCTTCTAGCTGGTTGAATTTTACGGGCGATGTATTTCAGAATTGGCTTCTATTTTCAGCGTCTTGTAGACATACAATGGTGCCGATTCCCTTGTTCACAAACTAACCTAAATTTAAGTTCAGTGCATCTTTTTCTTTCTATTTCATTAAGAAAAGGACAGAAGATAAATTTTAGTTTAGTCCTGTCAAATCAATCAGCGCCAGCTACTCCATACAAGTTTAGACGTGATTAAAAACTGGCCCACTAAAATTACGTCAATTTACGTCAAGCGCTGATTAATTTGACAGGACTAAACTAAAACTCATCTTCTGTCCTTTTCTTAATGAAATAGAAAGAAAAAGATGCACTGAACTTAAATTTAGTTTAGTTTGTGAACAAGGGAATCGGCAAAAATTACTGATTTCGGCTTACTACTGTGTTGGAAATTTCTTTTAACTGTCATATTATTACTTCGCATTTTAGATATGGGTACACTGAAAAAACTTTTGAGTAACTTATAATAAAAATGTTGACTACTAGTTACCTAAAAATAGTGACAAAATAACTACTGCTATTGGTAGTCAAACTATTTTGTTAAATATTAACCAACCAAATTATGTAGCATTTTATAAAACCATTTATGTTGTGAACAGCAAAATAATTTTGTTCCTGATAGGCTACATCTTTTGTTATTAACTATAAAACAGTTTGGTTAATTTTACTAAATGGTTTTGTTGCTATCAAACATTATTTACTTATTATTAACCAAACTTCTTGAGTAATTACTTACCAATTATTTGTTTAAGCACAACTTCACTGATATGTTGTTTATTGCATGATTTATTTTGTTATTTATAACATGATGTATTTTGTTACTTGTAACCTTACTGTTATTATACATTGTGGCAGGGACATCGACGCGAAAACTGTTACCATGGATTCAGTACAGTGCATGATTCTGAAATTGCGTTGATTTTATTCGTCGGTTATTTCATCAAAAATCAGCTGTTGCATACATTTTGACTTCCACTTTTCTATGGAACAGCATATTTTATTTTTAATAACCGACAAAAAATGGGCAGTAAATTTATTTAGTATACTAAATAAATTTACTGCTAATTTTAGTCGTAGTTTTTGTCTTTGTTAGTAACTGTATGATTTAGTCGGTTCACATCAGAACTGCCTAAATCGATATATTGTTGGACATTAAACTTGGATCAACATTGGCGATTGTGTGGAAAGTGTTAGGTTACTGACGCTGACGGACAATATTGACGTGTATTTGCACGTATATCCCCTTGATAACTACTTTATACTGGGCCTGGTTCTTTGCAGGCCGAGAAGATCGCATAGCAATTGTTTTTATGATGTCATTGAATAATAAACTGTATCATCACTATCTTAAAGTGCAAATGAGCCGGCGCGAGCACAACTCGAAGATGCTTTGAGGAGTTTGATGTTTACGTTGATGTTCGTACGAATTTGCACTTCAAGACCTTGAAGATATAGTTTATTATTTAATGTCAAGTAATATCTATCACCAACCCATAATAGCCGGGTGATCAACAACATGTTTGTACTTTTCCTTATCACCGTCGTAGAGAAATTATTTTGCAAACATGACAAGAAAACTCCACCATTTTATAACTTAATGAGTTTTCTTTTAATAAAATCCTAAGTTGTTTTCGTAAAAATTTGTTATATTTTTACTATTCATATAAATTGATTGATATTTATTTTGGTAATGAAAAATAAGTTTTTTTGTTTGTGGAAAATGGGAATGAAGCAGCTAAGACGCTCCAATCCTGGATTACGGTAAGCCTCTTTGGACGAACCTTGGAAATTATTATCCTGGTTAAAATATAGAAAAAAACCGTTACACACGATTTACTGAATTTTCAATTATGAATTTTCCACGGGACAAAGAAAAAACAAAAAAACACGAATAAATTGAAGGAATTCTCGTTTTGAAAACATTATATTAAAGTAGTGCCTTGAAAAGTTTTTCACACATTCAAAATCTTGAAATTTTCGAAGTCGCGGCCATTTATGGGACGGAATGTCAGTAGTCATAAGTAGTAATCAGTGTGTTCACTACTTGTGACTACTACTGATACCCTCTTATACAACATAGTTTGAAGAAGGTTATGTTACAATGTAGTATAGTACAACCCTTTTTCCCTAACCCAATAAATAAACGGTTAAGAAAATTGATTTCTTAATAAGAAATTACCTACCAGGATTTCACTTACTTGAGAACATTTATAGAACTTAAAATTAAAAAAACTTTAACATACAAATTAAGCAGGTATTGTTTTCCTTTTAACAAATCATTTACTAAATAACATTTAACAGATGCGTAGTACTCGCAACGGGTGTGCGTGTATGACCCAGATGTATGAACGTAAACGAAGGAAAAGGAGTATAATAATAAATTATTATTAAAGGACTATATTAAATATAGTCCTACACCAACCGGGGGTTGCCCTTGGGTGCACTTGCATAGCGCGAACAGGGATAATCGTCGGTTGGTGCCTCATTTCATTCAAAATGTCTAACGGGCCTCTGCGAGTTGGCTTCGGCTCCTCGTACGCCTTCCAAAGGTCCGGGACCCCAGGGTCGCGAGACGTGTCAAAGACGTTTGAATAATAATAACGTTTATTTGAACTCAATAAAATATAGCCTAATACAGTTATATTCCTAAGAACTAGGTTACAAAGAAGTATGTAAGGATTGTGGCAGGTGGCGTTCTGTAGTTTCATGACTAATGAATGGACATGATGGACTAACCGTATTTGGTATGTTGAAACTGTACGCCCTGTCACTTGTCCTTAAGGGTTCATTAGAAAACCAGCGTCAGATAGCATCTCATCATCAGCCTATAATGATCCCACTGCTGGGACACAGGCCTCCTCTCTGTGAGAGGGAGTGGGCCGTAATCCACCACGCGAGCCCAGTGCGGGTTGGTAGATGTTACATGTCATCGAATTTTCGGTTCTAGGACATGCCGGTTTCCTCACGATGTTTTCCTTCACCGTTTTGAGAGCAGTGGTGATGAAATAATTTACACAAAGTAAAGCGCCTGTCTGGGTTCGAACCCACGACCTACAACTCGTAAGTCGCGGCCGTTACCACTGGGCCACCACTGCTCATACAGCATCTGTGTGGCATTAATTCTGAAATGAACCTTTTTGGCGCAGCACACACTATTGTTGTTATTTTTTTTTTTTTTTTGTGTTTTGTGTTTCACGAACTGTATCCAAATAAATGTCTTTCTTTCTTTTCTTTAACCTTCATGGCAAGAAGGCAGAAGTTTATATACTTATGTGTCTATGTGTATTTAACAGCCGATACTCAATAACATATCACAAAGGGTAAACCCAGTATTCCACGAAAACGAATAACCAAATATTAAGTGGCCAATATCCTTTGTACGCCTACCTACATTTTAGGAACGTTAAATTAAATAACGTTAAAATTATGTTACGCCGTTTCGATATAGCCACTTTGATCTTTAATTTTAAACACAGGTATATGCTCGTGTGTGTATTGAAGGTTTTTGAAAAACTGTATCATGTTTATCGTCATACAATGGCTGCCGAGTTAATGTGATTAATATGTTCCACACTAGGGCAAAAGCCTCCTTACTCTCTTTCTACTTTTCTCAATTTAAAGCTGCTAAGGACAAGTTCTTGTTGAAGGAGTTCAGCTCATCCCGCCATCTCCGTCTGGGCCGCGATGTCACTTGCCATTGAGAGGGACTCATTAGGTCGTGAGTCGTGAGAATACTCCGTTCCATAGTCCTCTGGCAAACCTCGACCGCTGATTTGTCAAAGACCATGTTTGAGAACCATATGTGAGGATAGGAGGTATGCACACGTTAAAGAGTTATCTCTTAATACGATCAGTGCCCTCCTGGGGGGTTCACCTAGTCGCATATGGGATGCCAAGAGCCCTCGCGGAGGGTTCATTTTAAATGTTGGTTGTTCTTGAGTACTGCATTATAACCCGTGATAATAAAATTTGATGTATATTTTAACAAGATTTATTAGTATATGCGTTGGTTTAAAAAAAAAAAGCATTAAAAAAAATCGGTTACAGATATTCACAAAAAAATTCAAAGGTTGGAAACTACTTATAGCGACAAGACCTCCTGAAAACACTATTTTACTTCGTTTTACAGTGTTTTATAACATGGTTTTAAATCTAATGCCGTTGACCGTCCGCTATGGTTAACAATAGCGTAAACGTAAAGCCGGTAACCCTCCTGGAGGGTTCACTTCCAATATGTATGGCGGCATGGCGTATGGTGGAGTCGAAAGTGTTAAGGGACAAAGGAAGATCACCCTTCATTAGATCTTTCATGGCCCAATAGTAGTGTAGTAAGCTACGCCATTGCCCAGTGCCATAGGATATATTTATCTACTCCCATAGCGTAATATTCGAATTATAAACTTCAAAACGAATTTATATTGACATACTTTATAAACACAATACCGAAATTTAAAAATAGAATCATATTGTAACACTTTTTATCTACTCTCATAGCGTAATATTCGAATTATGAACTTCAAAACGAGTTTATATTGACATACTTTACAAACACAATATCGAAATTAAAAAATAGAATCAACATTTTTTATCTACTCTCATAGCGTAATATTCGAATTATGAACTTCAAAACGAGTTTATATTGACCTACTTTATAAACGGAATACCGAAATTTTAAAATAGAATCATATTATAACGCTTTTTCTCTAACAAAATAATATTATAAAATAATTTTTTTTGCTATTACGATACAGCGCTAATCCAAGAAGTTAATATCACCAAAGAGTTTCCATCAACTTTTGGCGGGGGACAGCAGCACCCGCTGTAGCGCATGTGCGGTGATGTGCTGGTGCAGGCGACATTCATTTGTTTTGTAGATCACCTGAATTTCGTGGGATTTTTAAATTTATTCTTGATCTTTAATTTTGATCTTTTATTTAGTATTTGTTTCAATCCTAATGTTTGAGTGCAGATAAAGTAGTGTATGAAACTGCACATAACTAGGTATTAAAACATTCGTGTGATACTATTAAAAACCTCGCCTACGGTTCGGTTTTTAAACACAAGCTTATGTTTTAATACCCCTCATTATGCAACAGTTTCATAAACTACTATTCTCTAACAAAATATTGCTATAAAACATTTTTTTTTCTATTACGATACAGGGCTAATCCAAGAAGTAAATATCACCAAGAAGTTTCCATCAATTTTTGTAATGGAACGTTTAAGCGGGGGACAGCAGCACCCGCTGTAGCGCATGTGCGGTGATGTGCTGGTGCAGGCGACATTCATTTGTTTTGTAGTACTTACTGATTGATTTCGTGGGATTTTTAAATTTATTCTTGTTCTTTAACGTTGATCTTTTATTTATTTAGTATTAGGTTCAATCCCAATGTATGAGTGTAGAGAAAGTAGTGTATGAAACTGCACATAACTATACTCCATTTGAAATAAGATTAGACATTTAACTAAACCTTTTTTACAGTCCGTTCAACCGATTTTGACTTCTATTGCGATGGTGGCATGACAAATGACAGCTGCAGTAAACAGTTGGTTTGTAACCACTTTTTTTGCTTTTAATGCCATCCTTATGCCTACGGTATAGAAGTCAAAATCGGTTGAACGGACTGTAAAAAAGGTTTGTTTAAATGTCTAACGGAGTATAGGTATTAAAACACTCGTGTGATACTATTAAAAACCTTGCCTGCGGCTCGGTTTTTAAACACACGCTCATGTTTTAATACCCCTCATTATGCAACAGTTTCATAAACTACTATTATGTTAAAACGCTAGTTCTCTATAGATCGTTTTTCGGCAGCCATCGAACACTTACCTATGTCTTACTTATTAGTAATGTAAGTAACAGACTGTTGTGTAGACACACATACATATCTGTTATAGAGTTATTGGTCGCAGATCAGAAACTGTTAGATTACAAATGAAACAGAAGTCTATCAATCAATCGGTACAAGTGTCACAATAATCTGTCTCCCTCTCTCGACCTTGCACCGAGAGAGATAACGAACTGATACACTCCATGTTTTATATTACCGGGTCATCTACAACATAATTATCTCGATTGATTTATTTATGTTTTATTACTCTTTAGCTGTTCATTTAATTCGATTTAAAAAGTTTATTGTTGTTAGTTTTAAAAGAGCGTAATTGCTTGACGTGTAACGTCTCTCTTTTTGTCTATCTGTTAGGTACCTAGTGCGTTTGTATACTCCGTTTGAAATAAGATTAGACATTTAACTAAACCTTTTTTACAGTCCGTTCAACCGATTTTGACTTCTATTGCGTTGGTGGCATGACAAATGGCAGCTGCAGTAAACGGTTGGTTTGTAACTACTTTTTTTGCTTTTAATGCCATCCTTATGCCTACGCAATAGAAGTCAAAATCGGTTGAACGGACTGTAAAAAAGGTTTGTTTAAATGTCTAATCTTATTTCAAACGGAGTATAAGTAACTCGAGAGCAAAATTACCAGAATGACGTGTATAAAAAATAGGTTAAGTTTTCTGGCTAAGTTTTATAGCACAACTATTTTGATTTTTTTTATACGTTTCTCAATCTAGAAATTACAAATAGGTAAACATAACGGTGTTATTATTTTTAAGAGAAAATGGCCGACCCAAACATAGTTAGCTTATCTAAAAGGTTTCGACCTACTGAGGCGTGTCATCCGATATTCAACACTATTTCACCCGCGCGCTCAAAACAAAAGCAATTTGTGCTCACATCAATATTTCTGTATTTCGCTCGCATCGCTGAAGCTGTCAGTGTTACGTATGAGTGGATATGTTGCCTTATTTCTTTGAGAAAACGGGATGGAATTTTCGGAATTTTGTGGGAAGAAATTTAAATTGAATTTTTGGATCGTTTGATGGTATCCTTGAACCAAATAAATGATGAGAAGACTTTGTGTAATCTGAGTAAAATGTAATGTAAATGCAGGAATAATCCGCTTATATATCACAGGTTTTATATATCTCAAGATGTTGTTAAAAAAATGTGTTAAGAAAAATAAAGTTGCTGATCCTTTGTAAGATTTTTATCGAGAATTTCTTTGATATTGTTAGCTCGTGAAATTCGTAGAAGGCTGATGCGTCTTTTATCTATAGATCCTACAATGCCAATACAATTATGAAGTAAGTCGAATGATTTAAAAACTAAAAGGTGTATCTTATCTTACTAGCTCATTAAAATTATTTTCGGTAAAAAGAGAACACGTAGGTATTGATAACAATAATGTAGAAGAACACTGTTATGTCCGGGTCAAACGTTCCGATATTAACCGAAAAATGCTGAGCACCAAAACATCAGTTAGTTTAAAATGTATAAGTTAAACATACCCAATGATACATTAGGAAATTGTCTATAGCAGTTCGGATTTGATTGGCTTGCTGATTCAATCAAACTGCCTAGCCTTTTTAACCGACTTAAAAAAAAGAAGGAGGTTCTCAATTCGATTGTATTTTTTTAAATGTTTTTTATCTCATAACTTTCGAATGGGTGAACCGATTTTTATGATTCTTTTTTTATTCGAAAGCTGGTGCTTTCCATGTGGTCAATTTGGTACAATCCTGACAATGGCATCCATGAGAAAACCATATAAGTCTTAAATTTGCATTAAAAATGTGCGCGACAAATGGACGAATAACTCCAAAAAAATGGACGAATTACATGGCAGGTAGTGGTAATCGAATTTGTGTGAGGTAGGTACCACAACTAAAAAGTGAAAAAATTTTTTTTTTCTTTAAATCAACCGACTTCCAAAAACACTACAAAGTGATATAATTTTAATTTCGGAAGTCGATGTCTTTGGTTTTGAATATTCGTTTTTTGCCACCGACTTCCGAAATTAAAGTTATTCCAAATATATTGGGGTCGGCTTCCAGTTTAACCGGATGCAGCTGATTATCAGTATTTTACATGGAGCGACTGCCTATGTGACCTCCACAACCCAGTTACTGGGTAACACGGTATTACCCCTTGGTAAGACTGGTTGTCAGATTTTTTAGCTTCTGACTACCCGTAATTAGGAGTGAGGCGTATTTATCGTAACAGATGGAAATAACAGATATTTAAAAATAACAAATAACAATTGTTCCTAACAATATAACTTACTTATCTGTTACTTAAAATAACAGACCCTCAAGAACTGTTACCGCGGCTGTTACTGTTATTCACAGTCTGTGTGGGGATTGTTATACAATCCCCATACAGACTGTTACTTACATAGATACTCACACAAAAGAAGAAATATTGCAAGGTTATCAATTTCTCTCTCTTCCTCATCAAGGAATGACCTTACTAAAAAGAGAAACATCTATTATTTATTTCGAAATATGTTTACTTCTCACTTTTACTAAAGCGGTCAAACTACGTTAAAAAGAGAAGCACTTAGTATTTATTATTCCTAAAAATAGAGGTGGTCTTACAAAAACAAACACGAAAAACTGACTCCTAAATTAGGTCGTGTTATCTGTTAATGACCAGTTGCCATTATAAAAATACTTAAAACGAATAGAAATAAAGCAGATATTCAATTGATATTTAAATACGTATTTCTCGTCCGTACAAAAATAACAGCTTGTTATTTAATAACAGATATTTGGATCTGTTATTTTTGTGTAACAGTAACAGTGAAAACAGATATCGTATTTAACCTGTTACAACCCATCTTAACCCGTAATGACTGTCAAAGATCTACGAATGGCAGGCGACATACTTGCGCTCTTCTACATGAATCTTACACATAACTGGCGAAATGTGAGTAGGTATACTTACACCTTTGCCTTTCGTGTTATTGAAACGAAGTTCCTTATCCCATGTTGTACTCCACACACTTGACGAATGAGAACTAGACCGAAAAAAGTGTAACATTTTGACGTTCACTCACGACACTTTTGTTACGAAACAAAAGTGGCTCATTGTGTCTAGTTGTCATTCGCCAAGTGTGCAAAAGCAAAAGTTAATTCGTTCCAACCGAGTGTCCCACGACACCTCTCAACTTATACGCTAATAATGCAAACTAAAGTTAGAAAGAAAACACGACTTCTCTTTCGGCATTTTTGTCATGTTTGCAGTTGTGATCCGGGGGGATTCCCTACATTCATTGCGGAATCCCGCATTACGGGATTGCGCATGACATATCAATGGAGGGAAAGGGCATATGTTATTGGTTATTCGTGGATCAAATATGCTAGTTTCCAATTGGAATTGTGTATGTTTTGCAGCTCACTGAATGTTCATATTGAATAGTTGCGTGAGTACTGTCGATGTGATTTGGGTTCCGTGTCTTTTTTCAATAGATCAGACTATAAATTTAAGAAAAAATTCAAGGGTTTCGATATAATAAAAACAATACCAGCCTATTATTGTCCCACTGCTGGGCAAACGTCTTTTCTCATACAGAGAAGGCTTGGGTATCTGGTTGGCGATTTCAGTGGTTACGATAACATCAAAAATTTAAAAAACCGGCCAAGTGCGTGTCGGACCACGCACAATGCTCCGTAGTTGGGATGAATTTATTCCAAAAACAAACTTAACTTTGTAGTTGAAAAATATGTTCTCCCATATGGAATGTATGGGAAAACATGTTTTTACAACTGCAAAGTTAAGTTGGTCGATTATTACTCGTTAACTTGTAGAGCCTACTTAGCTGTGATAGTTTTCCTTTTAATTTCATTATATAACCTCGTGCTGTGATTTTTTTCACACATCCAAAATCAACCATTTAGCTGGCAGGGAGGGGGGGACACTTGACTCTAACAAAAATTAGCACTTTAAAGCTTAATATTTCGCAAACGGATCCCTGAATCCAAAAATGGTTTTGGCACTCACAATGTTTTTAAAGGACCTTAGGACCTTTCCAATGATATCCCACACCAAGCGATAAAAAAAAAAAATCACCACTTTACGTGTAGGATAGGTACCCTAAAAAAAATGTTTTTCATAATTTTGTTTTACCACTTTGTCGGCGTAATTAATATGTATACCTATGCCAAATTACAGCTTTCTAGTATTAAGGGTATCGGAGCTAGACCGCGGACAGACAGACAGACATACGGACAGACGGCTATGACGAAACTATAAGGGTTCCTTGTTTACTACGAAACCCTAAAAAGGTTCCTAAAAGTTCAGTAGTCTATCAAAATCGTAACGCTATTAATTTCCTGTGATGTCCCGATAGGTATGACGATGTGACGTCTACATCGGAAGGCAAGTATTCAGTTTGTTGATTGAAATTTGATCTAGTAAGATGATAAGCCCAAAAATAGTACCTATATTATTGACAGTAAAGTTTATTATTCGAGCCCCAAATAGAAGGCCTGCGAGGTAATTACGTAACACACAATGGCAATGCCATTCATTTTGACAGTTTAACAACATTCATTGCGTTATTTCCGTTGTTGAACAGACGAAGTTTTCAAACATACATATGAAGCAATGGATTGAGAATTTCGTTTAAAATCCTTCGGATTGTGATTGAATGTGTGTTACGCAATTGGGGTGCTACACCCTAATTGCTGTAAGAAACTCGTGATACGAAATACTGACTGTAGAAAAGTAACAAAACCTTTTAGGAAAAGTCTCCTGAACAACTAAAAGCAATTTAAAGATAACATAAATAATGTTCATATTTTTAAGCCTTATTATTTGCCAAGATATTTTTTTGTTGTAACGTTAAAATATAAACTGTCATGTGGTGACAAGTTTCTAAGATAAAAATAATCATATTCCCAGAAACATCCAAGAACCTTGAGTAACGTTTTTACTCAAAGATTTCGGAGAAATCGTAGCAAGGTTATTAAATTCGTAGCAGTGCTACGAGAAATCGTAGCAAATTCGTAGCCACGTAGCCTTACAATTTTTTTTTTATCTATTTGTACGGCTTACGTGAATGTGTGTTTGTTTGTTATAAAAGTACATGGTCTCATGGTTGCAAGCGCTACTGCTGAGAATGAGGTCTTGGTTTCGATTCCTAGATAGGGCAAAGAGTTATTGGGTTTTTTCATATGGAATTTCTCAATAGCAACACGGAGTCTGTATTTGTGCCCGGATGATGGCAATAGCCTCGCCCCCTATTACATGGGATTTAAATATAACTGGCGAAATGTGGGTATATTACAGGCGTGATGTTATGGAATTTCGCGCTTCTAACGACTGTTTAACAACTATACAGTGTCAGTTTTTATTATGTGCATATACCGAAATGATAATCTATGCTTGATATTATCGACAGAAAAAATATTTAAAAAAGTCTAAATATTTTTTATATTTTTTTTTTGGAATTAAAACTTTTTTTTTAACAAAACGGTGTAACTTTTAAACTTAATAATCTATCACGATGAAACAAACTACATAAAGATTGGAAGTAAATAGGCGTCCTCATAAAATGAAAATTGTGGAAAAAACTATCCTCAATTGAAAAAAAATACATGTTTTTTTAGCAAAAATCTCTTTTATTCATAAATTTTTACAATCATAGTAAAATTTCTCAATAAGACGCCAAACGGAACCAAAAAAAAAGTAAATCATCATCTGCCTAGCCTTTTCCCAACTATGTTGGGGTCGGCTTCCAGTCTAACCGGATGCATCTGAATACCAGTATTTTACATGGAGCGACTACCTATCTGACCTCCAACACCCAGTTAGGTACTGGGTAACACGATGTCCCGTGGTAAGACTGGTTGTCAGACTTTCGGGCTTCTGACGACCCGTAACAACTGTCAAAGATCTACAAATGACAGCTGGGACCAACGGCTTCACGTGCTTTCCGAGGCACGGAGGAGTCTCGGTATGTAAAGATGGTCACCCATCCATAGACCAACCCCGGCAAGCGTAGCTTAACCTGTTGGATCGACCCATGCGGCTGGTATTACTTAGCCACGAGCTCCCAAAAAAAAAAGTAAATGAAATACCAAAAAAAATAACTTTAACATTTTTTTTCTCGTCGATATAATTAAGCATAGATTCCCTCATTTCGATGTAAAAATTCACTAAAAAGACTTACACTGTATGTAAAATACTGGTATTCAGCTGCATCCAGTTAGACTGGAAGCTGACCCTAACATAGTTGGGAAAAGGCTAGGCGGATTGAGTAAGTTATTGCTAACAAATCGTTCATAAACAACAACGCTACAATTTATTTTTTAACTTAAATGTAAGTAATCATTCAGCCTGACAGTACGACATCCATATCCCCTGGTAAGCTGCGGTCGTATTACCTCGGGGAGGTCATGGAGTAATATAAGGAGATTCGGTTCTATACGAGTACATGCCTATGGCTTTAGAAACATGATATATATCCTGAAAGAACTCGTTTTTCATGATATGAAATATTATGTAAAGAGATAGGAGAGTTTAATCGAAGTTTTTTCTTAGACTTTATGTTTTTGGTTCTAAAACTTTCGATTAAATGTTAAATAATTTGATTAAAATCATCTCTGGAGGAAGCCTTCACCTTCTATTAAGAGGGGTTCCTGCTATTAAAACTGAAATCGTTAAAACAATTATGAAAATAAAATGTAACAATATAAATAAATAATTCAATAACAAATTTTATTTTTTTATTTAACGAGATTTGCTTAGAAAAAAAATTTATGTGATTCTTATTAATTTGAAATGGTATAATTATTATATTGCATGCAATATTTATATTGTTATTTTCTTGTAAAATTCAAACAGCAAGAAATAAAAGGTTTTATTTTATTATTTGATTAAACAAGAAAAAGTTGTACAATATTGTTTAATACTCGTAATATAAAATTCCTTGAAAAAAATTGGTTCTCTAATAAAATAATTCTCCTCTAATTTCAATTTGGTTTCATATTGCTAATACTTCAAATCGACTATCCAATTAAGTACTTCAGAAAAAGTCACGTACTAAGTTTATTAATTTTCCGACAAAATTGCATACATAATCTGGTAGGCAAATAATGCAGATATTTAATAAAAACAATAGTAGGACATCGTAAAAAAATATTGTGTATTAGATTTTGCCCGCGGCTTCGACCGCGTGGAGGTCAGAAATTATCCCACGGGAACGTACTACCGGGTAAAAAGTATTCTATGTCCTAACCCAGGTTATGGTCTACACATGTGCCAAACTTCATTTCAATCCATTCAGTCGGAAAGGAATCTTCATCGTATCGCCGCGGTTCGTGAGCTTGTCCCGAGGCAAGGCGATTACGTTACGATTCCGATTAGTGTGCGTTGCAGTAGGGAGTTTCATACAAAGAGGTACTGTGCTCGAGTTGATACGGTAACGATCCTAAAGCGTAACAAACAAACTCACTTTCGCATTTATAATATTAGGATTAGTGGGTTTTTCATATCAATGGGTGACATTTTAATATATCGACATGTCACGTGGGCGATGGCAATTTTGTTTGATAACAATATACTGGCTATATGTCTTTATTATACATAGATAGCGGATCCGTCGCTAAGAGAATTTTAAACGATTCCTCTTTAGTCATTATCAAACTATTTTTGTCCTTGATATAAAAATACGCTAGTCTTTTTATATTATGGAGTACTTTCTTCAATTTTTTATTTGAGCGTTTGATTTTGCTCACGTTTAACGATAAATATCTCAAGTCAAGTACCTACCTTCGTATAAATACTTTTTAAAATCGTTTTCGAAAATTCTTTTGATGAATTTCTGTTTGAAACCAAATAAAGGCAAAAAAGGAAAACTATTTCGTCGTAGGGCAGGTTCATATTCATATAACATTCCGTACGTATACGTTTTCGGCTAAATCCTGGATCCAATCAAAACAGCTGACGACGCCTTTTCCGGATAGAGGGTATCCAAAGGTTTTAAGGGAGGAAACCTTGTTAAGATTATTCAAGCTCAAACTCAAAGCATTTATTTCAATTAAACCAATTACAGGCAAGATCGGTCATTCAGAAAGATGAAGCTAGTTACCCATTCCAAAGCGTGTTCCTATGGAGAGGAACGGGACACTCTTTTAAAGGCTCTTTCAAACAGGCGCGACACAAAGGCACCGCTCGTCGCGCGACGAGCGGTGCCTTTGTGTCGCGCCTGTTTGAAAGAGCCTTTGTGTCGCGTCGCGTGTCGCGCTGGTCTGCACAAGCCTTAAATCAAAATATTGTTATATAATTTATTAAAAAGTGTTCCATCCAAATGTGTTTTTACAAGCTTCATACATATTAGCTTGCTACGTTCGTATGTGTTTCCAGTTAGCCGCATTGTCATCCATTTTGCAAGCTCTTCCTGGCATCCAATTGAGCTAAAACTTGACATACTTATACAACTTTGGTGACACCGCAAATTTTTGTGGTGTCACCAAAGTTATGTTGTTAAGTTTTGTTGTGTTGTTGTTTGTTTGTTTGGTTTTGATAAAATTAACCATCATTTTCAGTGATTAATCATCGGTAAGGAATTTCAAGAATTTTATACATTATTTCAATTATAACAATGTTGGGGGAGTGGCAACCGGATGGCATTGATACACACAAATACCTTGCACATAATAGAGCTTAAATTTTGAAAGCCATGTCAAAAAAAAAAATGTTAGGTCCCCATCCCCCATATCTCCACGCCCATCTATTTGGGGTCCATTCGGACGTTACAGGGGATTCGATATCACTGATTACCACTCGCCATCCGGTTGCCTCTCCGATTAAATTTTACGTACTATTGCTTTAACTAATAGGAACTCCTCAACTAAATAATGAATAATGTGTGATCGATGATTTATGAGTGCACACACACACACGTTGTGGCTATTGGCATAATCGGGAGCTACGATTCCTAGAAAGTAAAAGCTTTTAAAAGTGTGACAACACCAACAAAACAAATAAAAAGTGTTTTACGAATAAAAATATTGCCAACTGTAGTTTAATTAGGTTTGATCCCTTTGTAATGTAAATAAAGTCTATTTTGTTTAAACATAACATCACGCCTGTAATCCCCGAAGGGTTACGCAGAGGTGTATTTATAGTAGAGTACACCCACATTTCGCCAATTATTATGTTATTTTGTTTATGTTATATTTAACCCTGCTTGTGTTGGCATAAAATTAATTAATTTATGTAACCGCAATATTACAAAAGAGATGTAAATTTCGCTTATTATGTTGATTAAAGACAGGTTTGAAAACTGTTACTTGTGTTCAGCTGTGCGTAGTGACCCTATTTTGTTTACAATGTAAATGAATTTATCGACTGAATTTAAACTTTTATTTATAAAATACAATTGTATCACTCTTTTTGTATTTCAATAAAAAGTATTCTATCTATCCAAATTTTCCAACATCTTCCTACCCGTTTTCCGTGTTTCTTGTGGTCGTCGCAACACGTTTTTTCAGGGTTCCGTAGTAAACAAGGAACCCTTATAGTTTCGTCATGTCCGTCTGTCTGTCTGTCCGCGGTCTAGCTCCGAGACCCTTAGTACTAGAAAGCTGTAATTTGGCATAGGTATACATATTAATTACGCCGACAAAGTGATAAAATGATAAAAACATTTTTTTTAGTGTACCTCCCATACACGTAAAGTGGTGATGTTTTTTTTTTTCCCATAGTGTGGGGTATAATGATACCCAAAGGTCCTTCAAAAACATTGTGAGTTTGGGAAACCATTTTTGGATTCAAGGATCCGTTTGCGAAATATTAAGCTTTAAAGTGCTAATTTTTGTTAGAGTCAAGTGTCCCCCCCCTGCCAGCTAAATGGTTGGTTTTGGATGTGTGAAAAAAATCACAGTAGTAGTTTATATAACGAAATTAAAAGAAAAACTATCACAGCTAAGTAGGCTTTACAAGTTAACGAGTAATGATTGACCAACTTAACTTTTCAGTTGCAAAAGCATGTTTTCCCATACATTTCGTATGGGAGAACATGTTTATCAATGCAGTTAAGTTTGTTTTTGGGATAAGTTCATCCCAGCTACGGAACCCTTCATTGTGCGTGGTCCGACACGCACTTGGCCGCTTCTTTTTTCTTCTATTCTCCCAGTTTTCCAATACATATATCACGAGTTCATTTTTAAGTAAATAATCTTTTATTTTTATTAATAGTTCTTTAATAATAATAATAAACAGGATACTTGGTTAGGGATCTTGACTATCTTTCAGGCTCTGGAATTTCCCTGATAGCCGAGGAATACCTTTCCACTCCTCAAGCAAAGGACGTGTTGCCCCCTTGTCGCTACGACATTATGTGCTAGCGACAATTTCCGGGGGCCCATTCATTATTAAGTGTGTACCCTATTAATTACCTCCTAGGAGTTTTGGGCTTCAACTCATTGGAAGTTCAACGAGGCTTTCTACAAGCTCACAGTAGCCTGCAAAATCCTTAGAGGATGCATCGACAGTCCCGAACTACATGATTTTTTCTGTCGGCTATTTGTTCCCGACAAATACATCGGGCATCGCTAAAGCCGTCTATCGCCAGAGCTGATCTGTTTGCTGATAAATGGAGCAGAATATGCGTGTATAGATAGATAGATAGATAGATAGAATATTCTTTATTATGTACACCATAAAAATTACAGACATTAATAATTAACACACACACAAATTAATTATTAATATACATACATACATAACATCACGCCTTGTTTCCCCGAAGGGTTGGGCAGAGGTGTCCCTGTAGCAGGTACACCCACATTTCGCCAGTTATGTTTAAGTCCCATGTAATAGGGGGCGAGCCTATTGCCATCAACCGGGCACAAATCCAGACTCCGGGCTGCTACTAAGAAATTCCAGATAGAAAAACTCAATAACACTTTGCCCGACCCGGGAATCGAACCCAGGACCTCATGCTCAGCAGTAGCGCTTGCGACCACTAGACCAACGAGGCAGTCATTAATTATTAATATAATAAATATATATTAATATGTCTTTGACATTTCACGGGACCCAGGGGTCCCGGACCTTTGGAAGGCGTACGAGGGGCCGAAGCCAACTCGCAGAGATTATTATTATTTATTAATTATTTTTATTATGTTAATTAATTTAATTGGTGTTACCGTTTTAATTAAAAACAAACAATAAATAAATAAAAAACTTGCAATAGCCCTACAACAACCTGGGGTTGTCCTTGGCTGCACTTGCATAGTGCATACAGGGATAATCGTCGGTCGGTGCCTCGTTTCAAATAAAAATGGCGAGTTGGCTAGTTTGCCAGTTTGAGGTTCCGAGAAATGTCAAAGACGTAAAGAAAATAAATATAGGATACTTACTTTTAGTAATATTGTCGGAAAAATCTATCGTTAGAAAAATTATTTCTACAAAAATTACTTTTTGAGGAAAAGATACTGTCGATCTCAAAAAGGAAGGTAGAGTTTTTTTTTGTTAACGTTTTTGATCGTATTTGCCTGTTAAAAATACACTATTAGATACTTCAGGCGAAGCGGTAACCCTTATAAAGAAAAAACAGAATTAAAAAATCTGCGAAGAATTAAGCAATCGTCAGCAGATTTTTTTAACATTTCAAAAGAAGATTTTTTATTCCCTTTTTGTTATATCAGCAACTCAAATCCAAAGTGATTTTTGAAAGGTCTACAAAAATTACACAGTGTTCAGTTAAAACGACAACTATAGGGCAAGCACGAGGCCGCTATTAGAGCTGAGAGTAGCGGAAAAGTGCAGAGAAAGGAAAACCAATACATTTTTCATTAAACTCTATGTAACTAGTGTAGGCCGCTTGTGCACTACGTGGTAGGTTCCTAATAGTGCAAGGCCGCTTATGCACTACACGAAATTTTCCTTTCCGGTGATGTGAGTTATGTGAAATCTCCATACATTTGCCGGATGATCAAGTGACATTTGCTTACAACTCCAACCGGACCGGATAAGGTTTGCTCCAAAAGTATCTGCTGAAAAAGTAAACAAACCTGTTCGGGTTAATTTCTTACACAATCACTTATTGTTTGAATAACATTATTAATTTTATTGTACTTGAAAAATCGTTGACGAAAATTGAGGTATTCTAATTAACCTCAAAAATTATCAAATGAATAACATCTTGTTGATTTTAAATAAGAATTTTGGTTAAAGTATTCAATTTCAAATAATCGAATCAAAACACTCAATTTGCAGGCACATTTTGTGATCCATTTGTTTACATTTTCATAAGATACTTTTGGAACAGACTTTATCCGGTCCGGTTGGTACTGTAAGCAAATGTCAGTCGATCAACCGACAAATGTATGGAGATTTAAAAAAAAACAATGTCGTATAACAAAAAATAATAAATTTTACAGATAAATTAGCAACTAGTTTGATTTTATCTTGATTCTAAATTGTTATATGGAGCAGGACCAGCATGTTTCCAAGCACTTTTATCTTGGATATAATCCTCTCATTTGTAATAAGCTTGTTTACAAAGTGTACTTTTAATATGAGGTTTAAATTTTCTTTTTTTAACATTTAACACAGTACCCCATAAAAGATGTATGTACTTTAGATAATCTGAAAAATGGTTGATCCAGTTTATCTTTATTTCTAGTATTAAAATGATGTCTATCACTTATTTTATTAAACAGATGTGGATTTTTCTTTACATACATAATATTTTCATAAACGAATTGGCAAGGTACCGTCATAATATTAATCCTTATAAATAATTCCCTTAGAGATTCGCGGCGACGTAGATTATAAATGGCTCTGACAGCTCTCTTTTGCAAAATAAAGACGGATTCAATGGCAGCAGCCCGACCCCACAGTAAAATGCCATACGACATAATGCTGTGGAAGTAGCTAAAATAGACCAAACGCGCGGTTTCTACATCTGTTAACTGTCTTATCTTTCTAACAGCATAAAGTCAAAGTCAAAGTCAAATAACTTATTTCAATTAGGCACAAAAAGGTACTTTTGAACGTCAAAAACAAAAAATAGAATTGATTCTAGTCG
This sequence comes from Agrochola lychnidis, assembly GCA_963680765.1. Taxonomy (NCBI): domain Eukaryota; kingdom Metazoa; phylum Arthropoda; class Insecta; order Lepidoptera; family Noctuidae; genus Agrochola; species Agrochola lychnidis. The sequence goes on along the minus strand of OY796860.1, from coordinate 7,117,182 downwards.
CCCCTTCCAAAAGGTTGTTTTCGTATGGAGAAGAATGGGCAAGAAACTCCACCGTTACTCTTTTTAAAAGTTTTACAATATTTTGTATACATTAATTATATAATTATATGTGAAGACGATGCACCTGGAATAAGATTACTATACCACAATAGGTAAAAACAATTAAAAATGAAGCAATGACAGAAAAAATAATTATGTAATGGATACCTGGTGTTCACATATTTACAAGCATTGTAAAAGTAGGTACCTATACGATATTCCTAAAAAAAATACAAGTGATACAATTAGTCAGTGTGTGAATTCAAGTAATCACAGAATGTAAAAAAAAAATGGTATAATATTTAATTACACAATTAAATTAGCAACCAGTTTGATTTTGTCTAGACTCTAAAATGTCCTATGGAGCTAGACCAGCATTTTCCAAACATTCTTATCTAGAATATAATCCTCTAATTTGTAATATGCTTGTTTACAAAGAGTACTTTTTTTACAAAGTACCTTTAATATTAGTTTTAAATTTTCTTTCTGTTAACTGTAATATTTCACAAGGTATTTTGTTATAACATTTAACACATTACCCCATAAAAGATATAAGCGGCCGAGATGTCATATGAAGTCCCCATTGTAATTTCTCGTCTAGCGTGATTCCGATTAATAAATTCCAGTTTCTCTTCATTAAATATGATATCACATTCGCTACTTCTAACATTAGGTAATTTACACAGTAACAGTGGCACGATATTGGTATGCAAAAGGCCTTTTGTGAACACCGAAACACGTCTGTCTATATATAATTATTAAGTCCAGCTTATAATGAATCCACGTAATATTCAGGATAACAAAAGTTCTTCTTTTAAAAGAGATCTCTTCAGAATCCTTTTGTTGTATTGAATTTGAAGTAACCAGGATGGATTATGATTGAAAATGTCGTCAAGCATGTGAGTTTTTAAAATCAAAAGAGTTTTGTTTCTTTGTTATGTTTTGGCGACCTGTGGCCTCAGCCTTTTTATTTAGTTTAGTTTCAATCCTGGATGTCATTTTATTAGCGGTATACACGATCATTACAAATAGGTCTTTAAGATAATTAATTGATTCAGGCGTGACCTTGCGGAAATCCATTATAAAATACAATAGACGTGGATATATATTATTTAGTAACCTGCTCCGCTTAGTTATTTCTAAAGAGCCATAAAAAACTCCTGAAAGAAATCGACAAGTGTTTCACCTCTCAACGAGGCATCCTCAGGATGACGATGGACTTGTTATGAACTCGAACACGGCGTGTTGCCACACCGAGCGCTGAGTGCAGTGCACTTTGTGTGTAGTGTGTAGCTCAGCGGAACAGGTTACTAAATATATCCACGTCTATTGTATTTTAAATAGGTCTTTGTCTATGGTTATAGGTATAGGTTATTGCTGAATAAGAAGAAGCTACTTAATAAAAATCTTAAATGTATTCACTGAAAGACAATGCACAGCCTTTTTTTTGGTTGGGATATTATCATATAACTTCTTCCGCTCAGGGCAGAGCGAGCGGGCGTGTCAGACTCTTACTGACTAAAACCCACCCGTGTTTCTTCAGTTGCCCGTATGTTGCCAGGGCCCACGGTAACCCTATCGGACAAACCTGCAACCCCGGCAGGCATCGGCCTTAGCGGACCCCTTCAGTTGTGCTGACATCTCTTTGAGGCGCGCGTGGAACACAACGCGCCGACGTGCCGTCGACTCGGGCCTGGTCCTTATCGGACGGCGAGCTACCCATTGCTCACCGTCCGCAAGCCCGCGCCTACGGTGGCCGGGAATCGGCCTGCGATTCTCGACGCTTGGGACGTCTCCTGCGACGGTTAGGGGCGTAAAGAGATGACGGCTTCCCATGAAAGTTGAAGAATCAAGAGTATATGGAATGGAATAGCGAACGAAGCGAGCTCGAGTAGCAAGCCACCTCGGATAGATTCGTTTTTCTTTAGTCCATTCATACAGAAATAGAAAACCTTATTTTGTCGACTTACACAAAAAACCTGAACAACATTTTACAGCACCTAAGTAAGTATTATGAAACGTTTGGATTTTGGAAACTAGTCTTAACCTTTTACCAAGAACATAAAATTTAATAAATCTATAATTTATAATTGGAGCAGCCGCAGGGGCCATTGGTTACTTTACGCCCCCCGAGGGGGCGCGTCCCACCGGTTGGGAATCCCTGCTCTAGCAGACGGGACATAGTTTGTTCAGGAGCACCTCACTCGCACTGGATGTTGGATGAATTGATAATGCCCCATTTCATCAGATTATATTTGCAGCGGCCTACTTGGGTACGCAATCGATTCAATTCAGTGTTAATAAGGGTTAAATAAGGGATGAAAGTTTGTTTGGACGTTCGAAATTTTTGCCGCATGAGAAATTTATGTAATTAGTTAAAAGTTATTTAATAGTTTCGTGATAGGTATTTATTAAGGGAATGGTGGTAGTGAATAGGAATTACGTTTCTTACTGGCCAACGGTACAAAATTCAAATTCAAATATTTTAATTCAGATAAACATCCATATAGTGTTAGTAGCAGAATAGCTTAGCCTAATGTTAGTAATAAATTAAATTAATAATAATAAACAACCAATGTACCATTGAACAGTTCGTCCAATGGTACACTAATGTGTCTGAATACTTATCCACCTCTGTAAGAGGGGAGAATTCTACCGGTCTGAAAACACATTCAGGATGCCATTGGAGCAGGAGCGCAAGTGCGCCATCATGGATGCGCATCGCTTCCGCATAATCGCGGCGAACCCGTCGACGCGCGCTTCCGCAAACATCCCTGTCGCGCTACATCGCCACGGCAACCCCAAAAGCACCCTAAAAGCGTTATTGTACTGGACGCGATAATAATATAATACCTGGACGACCGAGCAATAGAGAAAACGAATTTTCCCAGATGTATGAGAGCTAGCTAGATCGATTTTTCGCCCCCGTTAACCTTTATATTGCAACTTTCACCGAAAACATTAGAGCCGTTTTCGAGAACGTGACTACAAATATAAATATTGCTCATTTAATAGTACAGGAGGATTAGTAACTAAGCAATTAGTGAGCTATTTGTCAGCAATTTATTTATTTAATTTGCGCGCCGTAAATGGCAGAATATGATGTGACAACCATATTTTATTTTTATTACCTGTAATGGCTGCATTCAAACAAATAAAGATTTTATGTATTGTATTGTATTGTATCGTATTGCACTTACAACGTACGTGTTTAGCGATTTCGATGCATTGCACGCTGCCGCTGCTGCTGTAGCGATTACTATACCTATGATAGACGATTATTTGAAGGTTATTTGAAGTTTAAATATTAATGAATGAATATGCAACTTCATGATGACTGTCTGCAGCATTGCTGATACACTGTTCAAATGATCTGAAGCCCTCATCAAGGTGCTACGTAAATGTAACAAAAATTCGAACGATTTTTTAATCGATATACAACGCTATACTACAGCCAAAGGTTAAAATTTTTGCAACAAGTACAAATTTAAAATTGTTCGATTTTACGTTACGTTTAGTCATCGCGTTCGCGTTTGGCTCACAGAAAACTAAAATAAATTAATAATAACTAGAAAGGCGTACATAGGAATTAGCTCCTCCGGAGCAACTGGATAGATTTGCAACAGGACAGATTCTTAGCTGGTCAGTTTCGCAGGTGGACAGATTTGCAATTAGATAGAGCTGCAGGTTTTCAGCACAACATACATACATTACCACAATTTTTTTGTAGAAAACAAAAACTTGCTCTTGTAAGGGTTTGTAGCGGTTACACCGCCACATACGAACTACGCATCATATACATGACGTCACAAAAATCCTCGACATATATCGACGGTTAAAAGGTAATAGGGTATAAGCGACAAAAACTGAAATGTTCAGAAGAGCCATTCAAAGTTTTAAATTTTTGAAAAAGTGACGTATTTTTACTGGCATAAACTGCCATAAACGCCAAAAAAGTCATCGTAGAGCCATGGGAGTAAGCGCATTCGAAAGAGCGGAAAATTTTACATAGGATGGCATATATAACTCATTTTTGACCAAAATGTCGCTTATACTTCCTTTTTACCGTCGATATACAAGATTTCAACTTCAAACCGTTGAGCAGTTGCCCGCCAGACACAACTTCCGTCTGGTCGGAGGATCCTCCCTTTTCTATGTTGGATGAGTGAACTTTATACCCCGTTCCTCATACCACTAAAGGTTTATTTAAGTGGAAACTTCTTTAGGCGTATTGGGCATTTTTGTGATGGTACTAAACCATTGATTTCGCGACACTGTAACGCAATTTACCGACACCGTGGAGTAAAAGACATCAACCCGTTGATTGCCGATTTTTTTTCAAGTTTTCACTTCTTTCGGCACTCCCGGAGTGCCACTGTTATTTTTTATTTATCGGCTGCTGTATGTCCAATAGAAGCAGTGACATCACATTATTATGGCTTGTATTTTTATCGTATCGTTTTACAACTATATTGGTTCGCACTTGTGTAAAAAGCTTTACTTATCGTACTTGAATATGAATAATACCTCGTTTTATTTCTAGTACAATAGAATTCGAGTATCGTTCGTTAGCCCGATAAGTACGTCAATTTCTGAAATAAGCGATTGTATTTGAGCCGGTGTATTTTTAACAATGGATTTCTCGAAAGCGTGTAGGCACTAGTTGTGCAGAGTAGCGTCATAGTATAAAGAGAGGTAGTAAGCTATCTTCATAGAAACGCACCGCGCGCGGCTTGTATGTGTGGGGCCATAGTATCTACCGGTTTCTCACGAGAAACGGGTCGAGATTTTGTTAAGTGTGCGTGCGGCGACGCATAGATACTATGGCTCGCGATACAAGCCGCGCGCGGTGCGTTTTTATGAAGATAGCTTACTACCTCTCTTTATACTATGGTAGCGTCGATACTGAAAATAATAAAATCGAATTTCTCAATTAATCGTTCATTCTCTTGTCCCACAATATTGAATTTAGAAGTTACGTACCTAACTTATTTGACTTTCTCATCCTCTATGGAAAAGGGAGGATCCTCCGACCAAACGGGCGTTGTGTCTAGTGGGAAACTGCCCAATGATTGGTGTCGGAAAGTTATAGTGTGAGTCTTCTTAATGTGCACATATCTGGGAATCTATGCTTAATTTTAACGACAGAAAAAATATTTAAAAACAATCGAAATATATTTTTTATACTTTTTATGGAATTAAAAAAAAATTGTAACAAAACTGTGTAACTTTTAAACTGAATCAGCTATCGCAATGAAACGAACTCCATAATGATTGGAAGTAAGTAGGCGTCCACATAAAATTAAAAACGAGAAAAAAAACTACCCTCAATTGAAAATAAACATGTTTTTTTTAGTAAAAATCTGTATTTTTTTCATAAATTTTTACAATAATTGTAAAATTTATAAATAAGATGCCCAAGTGAATAAAAAAAAAATTGAACCAAAAAAAATAAAAATAAACAAAAAATAAATTTTTGTCCATTTTTTCCGTCGAAAAAATTAAGCATAGATTCCCCCTCATTTCCATATGTGCACATTATGAAGATTCACACTGTATGCTTATTGCGCGGTAAACTCCGCTTGCGTGATGCAGAATTTCGCGTGACGTCAGAGACTTCTTTCGGCTGGAATGATGATGATGATGATGCTTAACTTTAGTTTATTGCGCTGGGTCCAGCAGGCCTACAAGTTATCAGACCTGATTCCAAAAAAATAACGTGTCTATTTAGGTACCTAAATATCGATTAGGGGTTTTAAAATACGCATTCAATGTTGTTCAATACGATTCTGAAAGGTTTTCATAGTAATTTGCTAGCAGTTGTAGAAAGCTCAAAAACAAAAGAACTTCTAATTTCTATGTCCTAAGTACCAGCTCAGTCAGTCTGTCAAAAGTTCAATAGCATAGTAATGTAACAATGTTAAATGAATCCCGTATATTTGCTGCCAGTGCCTTAAAAGGGTATATCGTGGAGGTTTTAAGCCCCATTACTGTTCAATTTGGACAATTTCAGACGAGCCGATCCACAGGTTACATAAATATTATGTGTGGGTAGATATTGGAGAGTGTAGACTCTTTGGGAGCCTACGGTACCGGGTGTTAAATAAAAGACTTATTCATGGTAGAACTCGAGTATATTGATTTTAGAAATAATTTATAACATTTTGATATTTTATTCTAGCCGCTTGACAGATCGGGGGGCGACCATTTGCCAGTGTATTATCTATGCATCTGCCCTTTTTTATATTCTAAATATAAACTGCTGGATGACTTCTAAATTTAAACTGCCGTTCGAATGTAACCATGGCTGATTTTCTTAAAAGCCTGTAAAATATAATGTTGCATAATACCTTACAGTACTTAGATGGAAAGTATTTTTGTAAAAATCTTTTTTAATTTTTCTTGTGGTTAGTGACTAACCTGGTGTCAGAGTTTTTATGCCGCTCATGGGTCTCAGACTTGGCTTCACATGTCGTCGAGAAATATCTCTCAGGCATGCCGGTTTCTTCATGATGTTTTTCCTTTACCATTTTTGAAGCAAGTGATGATTATACAATACGCACATGAATCCCAAAAGTCAGAGGTGCGTGCCTTGGGTTCGAACTAGAGACCTATGACTTGGCAGTCCGTCTACTGTTAAAAAGTATGATGTATTATGTTTGCGTAACTATTATTAGTAAAAATTAGATGAATTTTAAATAAATTATGTATTTTAGTGTACCTATACAGGGTGGCAGGGACATCGACGCGAAAACTGTTACCATGTATTCTGTACGTGATTTTGAACTCCTCTGCGTTGAATGGTTTTGTCGGTTATTTTAAAATAAATCTACTATTCCATACATTTTGACTGAGTAGATATTGCACTTTTCCATGAAACAGCAGATTTTTTTGAAAACAACCGATGATAAATTTTAACGCAGGGGGATTCAGAATCATGTACTGAATCCATGGTAATAGTTTTCGCGTCGATCGCGATGCCAACCTGCATAAGTTAGTGTAAGTAATTACAGTAAGTAGGTACAGTATCTATCAATTTTTCCTGAGAAATCAGATTAAACTTCTATACAAAGAAGTAAACAGAAATTATTTTATACACGTTAGTTTCATAACATACCACACGTAATCCAATATAACTTTAATTTCGGTTCGCCCAATATTAAAAACTTAACGATCTACGCATATTACATAGATTGTAAACAAAATTTGTTTTCTAATGAATGGATGTTATTAAAATTAAAAATATTAATCGCTACACGTGCGTCTGATAGTAATTTTTACGACTTCCCTTGTTATGATGAAACTAGGAAGTCTGTTTAGTTTATACCATAGACATAGAGAATGGACTGAGCGTTCCGTATTCAGTTGTGTTCTGAATACAACCCGAAAAGTGCGAGAGAGACAAAGCGAATTTGCGGCCAGTAGTTGTCTCTTTACAAGTACTATACAGGGTTGTAACGGATGTCGGATAACGGATGAGGATGCGGATGAGGTTATCGAGATAATCGGGTTTGAGGTTGCGGATGAGGATACGGATATTGGGAAATTCCTTATTGAGGATGCGGATGCAGATGTATGAAAAATAGCCCTTGTTTTTGACATCTGCCACCACTGCCACGTGCGGCCGATCGTCTGTCATAGGACAGGGACACTGCAAATTCAGGCAATAGGAACGAGTCACCCACACTCCGACCCGCACATTAACATAGCTCAGAGCGAGTTTAACAAAATTTACTATTTGAGCGAACAACGTAGGGTCACATCCCCATAGAAATTATGAGGATGCGGATGCGGAGCTTTTAAAATCAAAAGTTGAGGAAGCAGATGTTTTGCAGATATCAAAATTTATGCGGATGCTCCGCAGTTGCGGATGCGGATACGAATATCCGTTACATCCCTGGTACTACAGATATTGGCCGCACAGTCGCTTTGTCTCTTTCTAGAGAGTAGTCACTTTTGAGAGGCTCACACTCAGTCCAATTCTCTATGTCTATGGTTTATCCTAATCCTAATGTAGTTAGTAGAGGACTAGGTATTTAGGAAAACACATTTAAGGGCTTGTACAACTGCACATTGCGAAAATTGTCGTAACATGAATGGCTGTTGTATCAACAGTATGTAGTATTCGCTTCGTAATTATTATATAGCATATATTATATAGTATTATATTATCTGTGGCAAAGATGAGGTCTACATGACGCAGGTAATGGGAGCGAAATTTGAATTTGAGGAAGTAATAAGTAAGTAATAAGTGAGTGTAATAAGTGAGTGTAATAAGTGAGTGTAATAAGTGAGTGTAATAAGTGAGTGTAATAAGTGAGTAGTAATAAGTGAGTGAGTAAGTAAGTAATAATTAAATAATTGAAAAAAAGTTATTAGAACATAATTTGGTTATACCTCCACCAAAATTATTATTATTTCTTTTAATGTAATCTAATGACATGCCACCTTAATTGTGATTACTTATTTGTGTTAATTTTGTACGCCATAAATATTGGTAAAACATAGTGCGCATATTTTAGACTATTCTATCTGTAACCATACCTATGTTTAACAAAATAAATGATTGATTGATTAATTGATTGAAATTGTAACACAGTCTGTATAAGTTTATTTAGGTAAATAGAAGCTCAAATCCATTGTAGTTGTGCCTGTTTGTCCAAAAATCTATTGTATTTTCTAAAATAAAATGAGTGATTGATTAAAAATTCATAATCTGTTGGACACTCGAAGTTACAATTAGGTATCATAAATTATCGATCTACTTACTTACTTAATAAAGTGTCTCGACTTTGATAAATTGGGGACTAAATAATTTGAATGGTTATTATTAGGAACCCCTAATAAATTATTTAGGGTAGTTAAATAGGTAGACCTCAATTATGATTTATTCATCTAATAAAATAGGTTCAAAATTAAACAAGCTTGATAAATTATTATTAAGCGTGCTGATAAAATGGTACCTACTTAGAAATTCAGAATCTCAAATCTCATTTACAGACAGATATTTTCCTTATGTACTTACGCAAAAATGAATAATAAGTGGTGCGGGTGGTGCCTAATTTACTTTTTATTATTTCAAATTGGACATCTTTGTTTTCAAATTATGACGGTGTTACCAGTTTACGTTTAAATGTTTTGATCGAAGCAATAATTGCATAAAAGTTTATAGATTCTGACCACGCTAAGTCTGCATATCGACGCCTTAGAGTGAGAATCTCGTAAGTATAAAAAATAAATAACTTTTCAGGAGGAAGAAAAAACTGCATGCTACAGCATGCAGTTTTTTCTTCCGACTGGACCGATTTTGATGAAATTTTTTGTGTGTGTTCAAGGGGATCTGGGAACGGTTTAGATTCACAATTTTGTCCGCTGGACAATGTTTTGACAGGACAACGTCTGTCGGGTCCGCTAGTTTATTATATATTAATACTAGCTGACCGAACAGACGTTGTCCTGTTTCCTATAACTCGATCGCAGCGCCACCTACCGGGTCTAATTGTGAATCTAAACCATTCCCAGATCCCCTTGAACACACACCAAAAATTTCATCAAAATCGGTTCAGCCGTTGAGGAGGAGTTCAGTGACATACACACTCACAGAAGAATTATATATTATAAAGATTATAAACAGGTATTTGTGAGTTTGTATGTAAGGGGTTTTCTTCGGAACCACTGATCCACTTCCAAAAATTCTTTAACTAATGGGAATCTATTGTATTGCCGAGTGTCTTGTCTCATATAGCTCGTAGCTACACAATAGGAGACGTATTTTTTACGTTTTTAGCCAGGGTCCATCTCATGTTAATAATGTTAATAAAAAAAACTTTGTTTATACAAATCAAATGATACTTTTAAAATAGACACGTATTTATTCGAACCTCTAATAATTTCCATTTTGCACGCCTAAAAATATTATTGGACACTAATATAGTAATTGCGCCTCCTAAAAATACTAAATAGCCAAGTAACTGCGTCTTGACTTGACTGTAGCGCTCGCCGGCCGATCCCGCGGCACCGCTCGCTTCGCTTGCTCAACTCGCGTGCGGTTGTTCACAGTTCCAACCCAACTTAACCTAACTCATTTGGTCGGGGTGCCAAATGAGTTAGGTTAAGGTGACCAAATGAGTTAGGTTAGGTTATCTATATATCATAAATTTTTGTCAGACTCGGGGACGTCCGCCGCCCCCAATCCAGCAGGACCCGAGGTGGCAGTGCGTTGTGTTCCACGCGCGCCCCTATTTGACGTCGCGGGGGGAGTCTCACCTCACTCCTCCCGCGGGCATGAAGTGGCCCGCAATTGCGGGCCGGCACCAGTCGGGGATCATGGAAGGCGCACTAGATCTCATGATCCCCGGTCCAAGTGTGGGAAGGGAACACCGGGGTGGTTTTTAGTCAGTAGGAGTCTGACAGACCCCTTCGTCTGCCCCAGGGCGGAGGACATCCATGAGGATTTTCCACCCCGGAACAAAAAAAAAAAAAAGGTTATCTATATATCTATCCCTATCTTAGTAACTGAGAGCAATTCGGCTCGTGCGTGGTTGGTCTCAGTTCCAACTTAACTTAACCCCTTTGGTTGGGGTACCATAGCTTAGTTACTGCGACCAACAGTGAGAAACGGCCGGAAAGTAAAAAGAGGCTCAGTTATTTAAAAAAGTGTCCATCATTAGAAGACCAATAAGTTTTTAGAGGATCACTTAAATATTTCCGTATAAAATTAAGTATTCCGATGGATACAGTTAATTACATAATGCTTGCTATGTTTGGATTTACTCATAAGCCACCGCAAACTAAGTTTATTATTCTATTATCCCGAGTCGAGCCAGTGTTGAGTCTCTAATTATATTAAATTGTGACAGCGTTAAGACACGAGCGGAATAAAATGTGCTACTGTATTTCGTGATAGTGAAGTTAACGAACATAATGGTGCCAATTCCCTTGTTCACAAACTAAACTAAATTTAAGTTCAGTGCATCTTTTTCTTTCTATTTCATTAAGAAAAGGACAGAAGATAAATTTTAGTTTAATCCTTTTTTTTGTTGGGAAATTATCAAATAACTTCTCCTGCTCTGGGCAGAGCGGGAGGGAGCGTGTTAGACTTTTACTGATTAAAACCCACCCGTGTTCCTTCGGTTGCCCTGTTGCCGGGGGCCACGATTTCCCTATCGGTTTACCTAGCGCACCCCGTCAATTCTGCTGACATCTCTTTGAGGCGCGCGTGGAACTCAACGCGCCATCGACCCGGGCCTGGTCCTTATCGGACGTCAAGCTACCCATTGCTCACCGTCCGCAAGCTCGCGCCTACGGTGGCCGGAAATCGGTTCTCGATTCCCGACGCCTAGGGCGTCTACTCCTGCGGCGGTTAGGTGCGTGAGGGCGCGAAGTTTGCCTCTTCCTCACGCGTTCCGCCTCCTCCTTCGCGAGCATTACCGCTTCGCAGAAGGAAGTGACGGCCTGCCATTTCCTCTCGCTCCGTATCATGGTCTGAACCAGGGCCGGACGCGAGAGATCACCGCCGCCGATCGCCTCCACGAAGACACGGCGATGCTCCGCCCAAGCTGGGCAGACCTCCACCGTATTCTCCACCGTGTCCTCCGGGCGATCCACACAATAGTGACACCCGGGCGTTTCCTCCCGTCTTATCCTGAACAGGAACTGACTAAAACCCACCCGTATTCCTTCAGTTGCCATGTTGCAGGGGCCACGGTATCCCTTTCGGACTTTCCCGCGACAAAGAGATATTTCTCGACGGTATGTGAAGTCAAGTCAGAAGCCCATGGGCGGCATTAAAACCTTGACACCAGGTTGGTCACTAACATGAAAAAGAAAGAAAGCCCTCTATTGTATATTTGTAAGAAGACGAGAAAGTAAATACTTAATACGTAAGCTAAGTGATCTGATTGGCTTTCCAGATGCAGCATGGTCGAACAAACCGACTAACAATGGTATAGAATTTTCTTCACGGCTACTTTTATTTTTTATTTATCCCAGGGTTGAATAGCCAGCTATTTAAGATGTTTCTAAGAACTTCTAGAAGTTATGTACCTATCAGAATTATATGAACAATTTCAATAGCACATGTACTGTAAGAACTTCTTACAGTGTCAACGTACCTACTTATTCCATTGGGTTTTTACTAAGAACTCAATTGAATAAGTACGTTGACATCACTTGAGTAAGGGAGCATCGGGCCCATTGACACTTGATTCCATTCAATATTACTCAAATCGAATTTCAAAAATATAAAATCGAAATACTTGTCGATTAGGTACAGTGTGACATTAATCGTTCACACTAACTGCGCAAAAGATTCTTTGCATGTGATTGGCTGTTCAAAGTTCATAATTTTATCTACGTTTAAGAAAAATATACATTGTACTAATTTGAGTACATTCTTTTTACTAACTTTTGAACGAACTTTGACGGAAAAGGATATCTTCTTGGAATACTTTTATTAACTTAAAAACCTATAAATACAGTCGGATTAAAAGCATTTTCAGTTTTCCTTATAATTTTAAGGTAAAGAGGAACTTTTTTAATTAAAAGTTCATACTTCCCTTGAATCAATTTGGCTCAGTACGTAAAGTGGCCTTGAGTGGCCTCCATAAAAATGCCATAAAGCGTAATAGGATTAATTGAAAATACTTAAGTAACAGTTTGTTTCGTAACAATCGTTGTTATTAAGCTAATTGTAGTCCATAATATAAAAAAATAAGAATTCATAATATTGGCGAATGAATAAACATGTTATTCTAACGCTTTGAATCTATGATTTTATCTCTACGGCTATCTGATAGTGCATTTTTCAAGTTTTAAATCAATTCAAAGGATTTATTTTACATCAAGGCGAGTTTTTCTTAGTACCTATAGTATTATTGGACTTAATTATACTTATGTTTTCCATAACAAGTACGTAAACCTATTTAGGTTTATCAAAATTCATTCTGGCTAATACAGGTTAAAAAAATATTGAATGCCATTTACTTTTACTTTTTTCCTTACTTTTTTGTATTTAAATGGCTTTTACAAGATTTTTCGGGCTTAATTCGGCCTGTTAGACCTGCCTAATATTTTAATGCCCAACCCTTCGGGGAAACAAGGCGTGATGTTATGTTGTTATTCAAGTACCTATAAAATTAATTAGTTTTACATTAACTTTTCTTTTAAATGTCAGTGTTTTTTCAATTAAAAGTAAACCAATGTAGCCTAACCTGTATGAATCGACCATGGAATTAGTAATTACTGTATACTCGAATCTAATACTCGAATATTCAAGACTGGCCATTTACGATAAAAACAAATGGAATGCCATTAAATTTACTTTTATTTAATTCCTTTTACTAACAGTCTTTTTTGCTGATTCGGCCAGTTATTGATTATTTTTGTTTTAATTCAACCTCCCTACAAACACCGTTTGTATCACACGTTTTAGTAGGTCATTTTAGTTTAGGTTTACACTTTATTTTTAAATCTTTAAAATAACAAAAAAAAGAAGCAAAATGGGGATAAGAAAGAAAAAGAAAGAAAGAAAATTCATTTATTTGCGGTAAACATGACGCAAAGAAATAAAAAAAACACGTAAATCACAATTTGGGGGAAAATATGCGATAATTATATCCCACCGATACCCAGTGCGAATGCGGTGCTCCTCACCAAATCATGTCCCATATTATGTTGAAATGTCCAAAGTGTCCACACACATGCACTTCTAAAGACCTAAAAATGCCACTGATGCCGCAATTGGCCTGTAGTCACCTGCTGGGCCCAATTCGTTTAACATTTTCACAAGATGGACCGATAACCTTGTGAAGGCTGGATGCGGGAATCACAGAATCGGTCGAAGTGGCGGTGCTTGGCGGCCTATGTCCAGCAGTGGATATCTTTCGGCTGAAATGATGATGATGATGAATACATGTATTTACCATCGATTCGAAAAGAAGAAGAAAACCAAAAGTCATTTAAACTAGATGAGAATGTCAAAACTAGGTTAGACAGTCTCGTAAAATGCCCGCCCTTTACCACTTCCTAGTGCTTTAGCTGGGAAGAATAAGGTTCGCAACAAATTAATTTAATGTGTAAAGTGAAAACCGCATCAAAATCCGTAGCATAGTTTAGAAGAACAACGCGGTCAAACACACAGACATGAAAAGCGAATTTAATTTATAATAATTATGTACCACAGTTCTTCCCTCCACACACTATCATAGGCCTTCTCCAAATCAATGAAAGCACAATAGACGTTCTTGTGCTTTGCTAGATGTTTTTCGCTTATGCACCTTAGGGAGAAGATCTGATCCATACAGCCCATTCCCTCTCTAAATCCTGCCTGTACATCCCATATTTTCTCATCTGTCACTTTTATCACTCTATTTATCAAAACCTTCGCATACAGTTTCTGCCTACCCCCATGGGAAGAAGGCGTGAGTTTATGTATGTATGTATGTATGTAATTATGTATTGTCATATAAAACATCTTGGAGATGCCACCTAATTACCTATTTTATATTATTTAGAATGCAGACACACATTTAGAAGATCGTGTTTGCGCATAAAAATAGAATTTAAAAGACACTCAGTTCTATTGTCATTTATCTTTTGTTGTTTTAATTTTATAATAAAATATTATTTCAATAAAAGTAATGTGACTTTCAAATATCATTTGAGGAGAGCTTTAACACTGTGTATTCTTATTTTAATTTTCTATTTTTCTTCTGTATTAATAAGAACTAAAGTTCTTAGTCATGGATTACAATCTAGCCTAATAGGGTAAAAAGCAATTTAACTCTAATTTAATATTTGTTGTTATAGATTATGTTACCTATAACTAAGAATATTGTCATAATTTGAACTTTTACACAATTTCGTTGCACTTTTTTAGGGTCTGATAACTGATGAAAATACTGTGCTTTTTATTTTAAGATTGATATTTATTAAAATATTTGTAGCCTACTATCACATAATTAATTTATCTGTCATTGCTTCATTTTTAATTCTTTTTACCTATTGTGGTATAGTAATCTTATTCCAGAGGTCTTCACATATAATTAATGTATACAAAATATTGTAAAACATTTTAAAAGAGTAACGGTGGAGTTTCTTGCCCATTCTTCTCCATACGAAAACTACCTTTTGGAAGGGGCGACTAAAATCAATTCTATTTTTTTTTTGTAAATTCTGACCTTCAAAAGTGCCTTTTATGTGCCTAATTGAAAAAAATTCTTTGACTTTGACTTTAACCGACTTCAAAAAGGAGGAGGTTCTCAATTCGATTGTTTGTTTTATTTTACAAAAAGCCTGTCTTTTTGTAATCGACAACTCTCAAAATGTGTCTGAAGGTTCGAATATAATATAATATTATTGTATCAGTCAATATTGATAGAAAATTAATATTTCTGAAATATAAATCTTCGGATGTAATAATGTTATTTCGCCGCTTTCATGATGGATGTTGACATGTACCTATGTACTTATCGTATGTTTATAAACAAATAAAGATTTGTTTATTTGAGGAAGTTGTTTTGTTTTTTGGAACTTTCGTTATTTGAATTCTGTTTTCCGGGCGGAGAGGAAAAACGAGCTTATTATTCCAGAATTTAATAAAAAATAAACATGCCGAATACAAATCAATTACGTCTCTCCTTTTGCAACTACATACTTACGGCATTTCAGTAATAAAATGTTAATTATACCAAAACACATAAATCTTATAACCGAATAACAATTACATCAAAATTTGCCCAAAAACTAGTAGAACCGTTAAAGCGTTTATTGAATTTCAACATAAATCCCAAGTGCCGTTGGTAATTATTCCGATCATAAATCCCTGCTACACGATGGATTAATATCGTTATTAAAAGCGTTCAGTATAAGCTGAGTACTCACTGCGGATTATTTTATAACTCTGTTATATTCTGTCTGTAAAGATACACAGTTCACTCAACTTTTTCAATTTGGATGAGGCAACCAAGTTGTAAAACCAACCAACCAAGTTGTTGGCATGTCAAATGTCCATGTGACACCGACTCTCATGAAGATCGGAGACGCTATGCTCGAAGTTGTGGACGAGTATGTTGACCTAGGACAAACTGTCCAGCTAGGTAGGTCCAAATTCGAGAAAGAGGTCAATCGTCGAATCTGACTCGGCAGGGCAGTGTCTCAAGACGAAAGTCTTTGACCAGTGTGTGTTGCCAGTGATGACCTATGATAATGAAACGTGGTCGCTCACAATGGGCCTTATCAGAAGGCTAAAAGTCACCCAAAGAGCAATGGAGAGGGCTATGCTTGGAGTTTTCCTACGTTATCGAATCAGAAATGAAGAGATCCGCAGGAGAACCAAGGTAACCGACATAGCCCGAAGAATTGCCAAACTTAAGTGGCAATGGGCAGGGCACATTGCTCGCAGAACGGATGGCCGTTGGGGCCGAAAGGTTCTGGAGTGGCAACCGCGTACCGGAAGACGTAGCGTTGGAAGGCCTCCCACAAGATGGACCGATGACCTTGTGAAAGCCGCAGGAACCCGCTGGATGCGGAAAGCACAGAATCGGTCGAAGTGGCGGTGCTTGGGGGAGGCCTATGTCCAGCAGTGGACGTCTTTTAGCTGAAATGATGAACCAAGTTGTAAGTCGTGATGGCCCACTGGTTAAAGCCTCATCTTTCATACACGAGGGTGTTCAAATCCTGGCTAGTACCAATGTAACTTTTTTAAATTCATATGTACTTTCTGAGTTTATCTTGAATATCGGTGAATGAAAAACATCGCGAGGAAACCTGGACTTATAGTTAATAAAAAGTCCACGCGGGTGAAGCCGCAGGCAGTTAGTCTACAATAAAAAGGTAGGTAAGCTTTCTTCCAAATATTCACTGAAGTTCATTGTCATTTGATCAATCAGTATAAGTTGGGCTCGTATTCTATTGAACCTGTACCTTCTACGCAAGGCCAGCTCAAGGTGAAAGTGTTACCATTGACTTACGGTCGACAGTACATTAGGTAGACGTATTTAATTTCAGTTCGCTGACATGTCAAAGACTCAAAAGCTGATAAGACACGGTTCCACCAAATTGACTGAAAGTGCAGAAATGAAAGCTTACCTTTGGCTGACACTGGCGCCGATTCCAAGTTCAGTGCATCTTTTTCTTTCTATTTCATTAAGAAAAGGACAGAAGATAAATTTTAGTTTAGTCCTGTCAAATTAATCAGCGCTTGACGTAAATTGACGTAATTTTAGTAGGCAAGTTTTTAATCACGTCTAAACTTGTATAGAGTAGTGACAGGCGCTGATTAATTTGACAGGACTAAACTAAAATTTATCTTCTGTCCTTTTCTTAATGAAATAGAAAGAAAAAGATGCACTGAACTTAAATTTAGTTTAGTTTGTGAGCAAGAGAATCGGCACCATTGTCCGGCTTTATCCGGACGGATGGCAACTCTAACCTTAAGGATGCCAAATATCTTAAGGCCAAGTTACATAAACCATGATCCTTTTGTAATATTTTTTTTATTAGAACAGCGAAGATACCTTGAAGTTATTATATCCTCAGGCAGAGAGGTAAACAGACACTCGACACGGTAAGCGTCCCTCATTTTGCAATAATCATTGTTTAATGGTTTTCATGGTCGTAGATAATCTTGAATAAAATAAAAAAAAGATCTTCGAAATATTACGTGTCTGTGCAAAAATTTGGTGTAAAAGCAAACATTTTTAGTATAATTTTATAAAAAAACAAGGGTCGAAAGCTTTGAATCTTAATGTTTTATAATTACCTACTGATTTTGGTTGGCTTACGGTCCGAAAGGTATATGGACTTTACTTGTTTTTTTCAGCCTGAATAAAGTAGGTATAACGTATTTCCAGTAACTCGTATTACGCAGTAACTGGGTTGTGGAGGTCACATAGACGGCCATATGAAATACTGGTGTTCAGCTGCTTCTGGTTAGATTGGAAGCTGACCCCAATATAGTTGGGAAAATGGTAAGCAGAAAATGAACTTCGAATGTGGTGGTGGACTTTCTAAGGACGAAAATTTATGAAGGACAGCTTTTCCAAATATAGGTACGTATTTAGCCAGCACGAGGTTCGAGTTAGGCGAAATGTTTGGAAGTTTAATCTTAGCTAAGATCTCAGTATAGCTTTAGTTAAAACTAATTTGACAGCACTTCTATTCAATTTCTTTCCTATTTTCGATACCATTTTTTTTGTAAGTGGCTTATAAATACCCAATTTCTTATCTTTGTGGATATTTTCCTCAATAATGTAGCTACTTGAAAACTCGAAAACACAAAGTTCTGGAATGATGCCATTTTTTCTTATAATAAACTTCCACGTTGATAGATGAAAAAGCGGCCAAGTGCGAGTCGGACTCACCCATGAAGGGTTCCGTAGCAGCAAGTAACATAATATAAAAGTTCTTTAATTGAGTTGATTGAATGAAAGGTAAATTCCTCAATATCATTTTTGAAGACCTATCTATAGATACCACACGTATGGGTTTGATGAAAAAATTTTTTTGAGTTTCAGTTCTAAGTATGGGGAACCTCCAAAATGTATTGTTTTTTTTTCTATTTTTGTGTGAAAGTCTTAATGCGGTTCACAGAATACATCTACTTACCAAGTTTCAACAGCATAGATCTTATAGTTTCGGAAAAAAGTTGCTGTGACATACGGACAGACAGACAGACAGACATGACGAATCCATAAGGGTTCCGTTTTTTGCCATTTGGCTACGGAACCCTAAAAACCGGTCAAATGCGTGTCGAACCACGCACAATGAAGGGTTCCTAAACTTGTTATTTCAAAAACTTTGTTGGAAGCAGGATTCATAGATAGATTATACACTATTATGCAGGATTGACAGACCGACATGTGTTAACAGGTGGGTTTGTTACAACCAAAGAGATTTCGTAAGTAATTTAAATGTCTTTGGTTACAACTTTCCTTTTTCCCATCCAAAGTAATGTTTTTGTCTTTTACTTTAGATAAACTTTATGACTTCATAAATTATATTTACATAATGAGCCTATTATGTTCTGCTAGGGCTCAGGCTTCTGACTCTGTGTGTTGGAGCGGGTCGTAATCCACCAAGCAGAGGCCAATAATGTGGGTGGCCAATAATGTGGGTGGCCAGTATGGTCTCACAGAACGTGTAAAGGAAAAATTCCGAAAACAGTTAATTTGTGGTTTAAAAAAATTGCTATTACAAACTTACATTTGCAGTTGGAGAATTGACCGTGACGTAGGATATCGATGTATGGGAGAATATGTTTTTCAAATAAAATTTTAAGTTTATTTTCCGAACAAATTCATCCCAACTACGGAACGCTTCATTGTGCGTGGTCCGACACGCACTTGGCCGGTATTTTTTTTATTAGACTTAGAGCCTATTATCAAATCTGTTTAATTCGACTAAAGTTCTAAAAACGATTAGAAGCTTCTCAGAAGCTTTGTTTGTGTAAAAGGAAATAAGTTTTTGATAGACATTGGTGCCTATTCTCTTGATAAACTAGACTAAAAATCATCAAAATTTTGTTTATTCCTGTCAAACGACGATTTCTATTTTAGAATAGACTAAAGTGACACAACAACTAGTTTTAGTTTGACAGCACTAAGATGGCACTGAGATATTAATTTAGTGAAAATGACAATTTTGCTATTCTGAATTTGACGTTTTTCACCTAAAATTTTAATTGTAAATCTAAATCTGACTTTCTAATTGCGATTAAAAAGGTGTGGAATAAAATTTGTTGTCATGAACTAAAATTCATACCAACACCTCGACTTCAGGTGCAAAAACAGTACTATATCTTTTTTTCCTTTCTTTTGCTTATGTCTAAAAATAATGAAAATTTCGACACTCTTTATAAAACCATAAACCCCTAAAACTCAAGATATAGGTAATAATTTTTCATTTTAATACAACCATACATACCAAACAAAAAGTGAAAAATCTTTATATATATAATTCTTCTGTGAGTGTGTATGTCACTGAACTTCTCTCAAACGACTGGACCGATTTTGATGAAATTTTTTGTGTGTGTTCAAGGGGATCTGGGAATGGTTTAGATTCACAATTTTGTCCGCTGGACAATGTTTTGACAGGACAACGTCTGTCGGGTCCGCTAGTTCCATATAAAACACATTGAGGCTGCCCCCCCTGCGCGCCACCGGCTCTAAAAAAAATTCAATGGGTAGGGCAAACAAGTACCACGTGGAGTCGCGATTGTCAAACTCGATTTTAGCTGTGTCAAAATTATTTATAATTTTTGAGTTTTTTTTGCAGAATAGCTTTAAGATTCTCATAGCTAAAAGTAAGTAATTTTTGTGATAGTTTGGTTCGGTGTACAAGAGAATCGGCACCAGTGTTTCTGGGGACATATTAATAAGAAATCTATAAGCCTTACAAGGACGGTATTTATTTTTAGCTCTTTATTATATTTCCAACAACCCAGATAAGATATTTCTTAAACAATTATGTCCTCTGTCGAGAAATTAACAGGAAGTTCTTATAGATGTCTCATTGCAAAACGACGTCTAACTTTCGTCCAAGTTTAAACTTTCCGGACAGTTTTTGTATTTCAAACCTTATTTCGATTGAAGACTAGGTAACAATCAGTTTTTGTATTTAGACTTTTAAAATTGTCGGAATAAAGAGCGAAATTAAAATCTTTTAACCATCGAGCCATTCAGGCTTCATACTCAGGTTTTAAATAGTATGTACTAGCTTTTGTCCGCGGCTTTGCTCGGGTGGATGTCAGAAATTATCCCACGGGAACGTACTACCGGGATAAAAAGTATCCTATGTGTTAATCCAGGTTGTATTAGTAGGATTTAAAAACCTGTGTATGAAGAAAAGCCTTGTTTTGTAATAAGGCCGTTTGTATTTAAGACTTTAATGTCAATTTTCATGCAAGCTCCGCCCCCATGCACCCCGCCACTCCGCTATGTCCTAAACGCTAACACATCAGTAATAAAGTTGAATATCGAGTGCGCTCTTTGATCGTGTTCCACCACGGAACTAAAGTAATAATTGATCTAATAAAAATATATCTTGTGACTGGATAATAAAGTACATTTTCTTACTGTGAATACTTAATTTAGACATAAAAGCCGAGTAATCTTGATTTTATTTAAATAATCATTAAACAAAGACATGATTTTCGAATTAAAAATGAATCGAGCGAAAATGTCCCAATTACGTAACTGTCTTGTACATGGAAGGAAAAACATCTAATAAATCATACACCAAATTTCTACTTTGATTGAATGCGTGACTGTTTTGAATATTAATGCAAATTAACATGCAATTTTTGCCGTGAACTGATTTTTTTTACAACCAGCACTTTGTCAGCGATTTCGTCTGCCTGTGAATTCCAAACCCGAGAAAGTTTCTAAAAACCCGGTTGTATTCCTTATTTATATCATGGGAACCTCCTTGCGAAATTTCAACTTTCTAATTCCAAGGGCTGGGTGTTGATGAGTCAGTCAATGAGCGAGACAGGACTTTTTTAAATTTATATTGTACTAGCTTTTTCCCGCGGCTTCGCCCGCGTGGATGTTGGAAAATATCCCACGGGAACGTATTACCGAGATTTCATACCTAATAACAGAGGAAAACGTCATTGACTACTACCGCTGCGCCCGCGTTGCTCCGCATAATTTTGAAACTGTGATATCTTTTAAATTATTCATTCAAATTGTATGATTAAACGGCATATTTGAATCTAAATTAAATGCCCAATTTAAATAACATATTTTTTTTGGATAAGGATTAATACTATACCGGTCAAAAAAGCTTCGGAAATAACAATTAAATTTTTATCAAATTCTGAAAGATAAAAATGGTGGATGTGGGTCATCCTTAGAAGATAGACATATGCTATCGCGAACTTTTTTATTGAACTTTTTAAGATAAACAATACTGTAGAACATAAATTTGATGTATCTTTTCCGGTTAACGCAGCGCACGCCAGTAAAGCTCCCAGTCGGCATGATTTTTTCCGACTTCTTCAACAATAATCGTCATATTTCGGCCAATTTACACAAAATTTTAATGATTTATACACTAAAACCTTCCACATGAATCACTCCGTTCATTGGTGAAAACCGTTTGAAAATCCGTTCGGTAGTTTTTGAGTTTATCGCGTTCGGACAGACAGACAGACGCGGCGGGGGACTTGTGTTTTATGATATGTAAGGGTAAGGATTGATCAGCAAGGAGTTATTGTTGTATCGTTTTGTTAGTAGTTTCTATTAATTAATGTTTGGCAATGGGTGTTATTTTCGTGAAATAAATAAATTAATTTACTATTAAAATCAGGTTAACTAATAACTCTTGACTGAAGAGTGATTTCGCTAAAAGCTATTGTTTGGTAGAGATCGTGTATGAAAACATGACCTACCTTTCTTAAGTTCTGCGATCAAACGGGGTTCTATTCCATTGGGATATCTTCGTAGGAAATATACAAATATTTTTTACCAACGAGCTTTTGTTAGTAAATAAAGGTAGATAGATCGTTTCGTTCGGATCTTACATAATTTTATTTGCAAGGATATGAAAATAAAAATGGAATGAAGATTACTTAAACAGATCTTTTCAAGAGATGTTTATCAAAATATTTTTGGGAGTAACTAGAATATAATTATGTAGCATTTTAACATTTTTCTTTAGATAAGACTGCATGGATTGCACCCCTTTTTATTTATTTATTTTTTTGGTTAGGAAATTACCAAATAACTTCTCCCGTTCTGGGCGGAGCGGGAGGGCGTGTCAGACTCTTACTGTTCCTTCAGTTGCCATGTTGCCGGGGGCCACGATTTCCCTTTCAGACTTCTTCGCAACCCCGGCAAACGGATTGCTTCCCTACGAGTATATTATATTATTATGTTTTTTGCTGGGTGTAAAACGAAATGACAGAATACGAAACACCATGCTACGCTTCAAAACGGGGATCTTAGACGTAGGCAAAAAGGATGCCAAATGCCAAGCTAAAATGGGATTGGGTGTGTCATGTTAGCCGCATGCATCGTGACCGTTGGGCAAAAGTCTCCACACGGTGGGTGCCTGAGGATGGACGGCGGCGCCGAGGTCGGCCCAGGAAGAGGTGGCGAGACGACCTAGACGCGTACCGCAAGGGTTGGATGGACGTGGCTCTGGAAAAGGATGCTTGGAAGGATTTGGCGAAGGCCTTTGCTAAGTCGTGGGACAGAGTAGGCTAAAATGAAAAAAAAAAACAAAAAAATTGCGTCTGTGGTCTAGTGGTCGCAAGCGCTACTGCTGAGCATGAAGTCTTGGGTTCGATTCTGAGGTCGGGCAAAGTGTTATTGTGTTTTCCCATCAGGAATTTCTAATTAGCAGCCCGGAGTCTGGATCTGTGCCCGGTTGATGGCACTAGGCTCGCCCGCTATTACATGGGACTTAAACATACCTGGCGAAATGTGGGTGTACTGCAGTTACACCTCTACCGAGCCCTTCGCGGAAACAAGGCGTGATGTTATGTTATGTCTTTAATAATTCAGCAAAATTATCTAATACCAAAGGACATTATTGCTTCAGAACAAATCACTAAGCACTAAGAAAACCTAACAATGTATCGACTTAAGTACAGACGCCAGCACATCAAGCTACTACAATCTGTAAAATTTATTTAATAGATTTTCAACTTTATTGCTGAAGTTTAAGGTTCAAAGTTGATTGGGAAAATTTGACAGTTTCGGGTAGCTTGATGTGCTGGCGTCTGTACCTACGTCGATCTTAATTGCTTTCTTAACTTTGTTAATTGCAAACACAAAGCTACTTTGTTTAATTATTAAATAAACAAAATAAGTGAGCGAACAGACTACAGACAAACACAATAAGTGAGTGAACAGACTTTAGTGGTTTAGACTCGTTTGTTCAAGAATGCTGTATGACTTGGAATTATGTATTTCGATTTTGCGTACTTGAAGAAGTAGGACAGCGGAAAATTTTAAACTTTTCTTGTTAGGAAAGTAATATAGCCAAAGATTTGTGTTTTCGATGAAGTTATTGTATTTTTTAATTGGAGTTTTCGTTTAGTTTGAGTAGGCACTTATTACGGCTGAAACAGCGGGACTATTGAAAAAAAAAGATGAAAATTTAGGTGAAGCGAGTTTGAAGTGAGCTGACATCCTGCTTAATGTTAGGGAATTTATTGATTATTCAGCTCACTTCACTTAAGTATTCACCGTGAGATTTATATAGATAGCACAGGTCAATATACAGCCCCAACAGCGTGCTGATGATGATAGTGGACAGGCTCGACTGCATGTGACTTGCACGTCACCTACGTCGTCGGGCACTAAATAATGTGCAAGTGTTGATAGTGCGGTGGTTTTAGGTTTTGTTTTGTATTGTATTGTAATGTATTTTCTGTTGTGTGTGTAATGTATTAAATATTTATGCATGAGTCTTGTTACTTGAATAAATGAATAATAATAATAATATTTCGTAGCAGCAATAAATTTACTTTTGGGTTAATACACAGGAAAATGGCACTTGCACACTCAATAATGGGGCCCCCGAAAACGGTCGCTAGCACAAAGTGTCGTAGCGACAAGGGGGCAACATGTCCTGAGATGCTTATGAGGAGTGGAGAGGTATTCCACGGCTATTAGGACAATCCCAGAAGTACGGTCAAGATCCCTGCCAGCATCTTACTGGAATTATTCCTTCCTCCGAGCACGTTTGCTCTTGCGAATCTCCACTCAAGCCGGCCAGTAAAGGCAAGAATGAGGTGGGAGCTCCGTTTCTCGTCAGTGTTCACTCCAGCCGGTCAATAAAGGCAAGCCAGAGGTGAGGAACAAGTCTTCTCCCGGGAGATAGGGTCCGTGGGGTCGCTACTGCCCAACAGCTCGCCACATACTGCTCTGCGGGTTTCTGTATCTCTCTTGGTCTGGCTTCTCATCCTAGACTTGTTCCGGCAAAGTTAACTCTACCGGCACAGGCCTAGAGTTCGGAGCGCGCAAGTCCCACTACGACGTCAACGTAGAGTACGGCGGAGCGGATAAAAATATTTCGTAGAAGCAATAAATTGACTTTTGGGTTAAGTAGTTAAAACTCAATTTGTTTCACTTATTGGGTTAAAGATAAATTGAAGAACATAGTTTATGTAAAAAAAGGACTTAACTGACAAATTAAGAAATCAACCAGCGATCAATGCTCATGTCTTCTCTGTGTGAGACAATAATAGGCTGTCATTATTTAAATAAAGACATGCTTTTTACACTGATAATAATTATATCTACATATGTGCTAAAAAACAATAGAGAGGAGCTCGTGGCTAAGTACTAACAGCCGCATGGGTCGATCCTTCAGGTTAAGCTACGCTTGCCGGGGTTTGTCCGTGAATGGGTGACCATTTCTACATACCGAGACCCGCTCCGTGCCTCGGAAAGCACGTTAAGCCGTTGGTCCCGGCTGTCAATTGTAGATCTTTGACAGTCGTTACGGGTAGTTAGAAGCCCAAAAAGTCTGACAACCAGTCTTACCAAGGGGTATCGTGTTACCTAGTCACTAGGTTGTGGAGGTCAGATAGGCAGTCGCTCCATGTAAAATACTGGTATTCAGCTGCATCCGGTTAGACTGGAAGCCGACCCCAACATAGTTGGAAAAAGGCTAGGCAGATGATGATGTGCTAAAAAACAATAGAGAGGGGCTCGTGGCTAAGTACTAACAGCCGCATGAGTCGATCCATCAGGTTAAGCTACGCTTGCCGGGGTTTGTCCGTGAATGGGTGACCATTTCTACATACCGAGACCCGCTCCGTGCCTCGGAAAGCACGTTAAGCCGTTGGTCCCGGCTGTCATTCGTGGATCTTTGACAGTCGTTATGGGTCGTCATAAACCCGAAAGTCTGACAGCTATCTTTCCAAGGGGTATCGTATTACCTAGTTACTGGCTTGCGCAGGTCAGATAGGCAGTTGCTCCATGTCAAATACTGGTATTTAGCTGCATCCGGTTAGACTGGAGGCCGACCCCAACATAGCTGGGAAAAGGCTAGGCAGATTGTTCTGCTAATAAAATAATAAAAGTAAGCAAGTTCAATTGTTTTAGTAAAATTATGAATAGATAGGTGTTCGACTCAAAATCGTTCTATTCAAATAAGTACAAACGAGTTTATTGAATACTAGCGTCCGCCCACAGCTTCGCTCGCGTGTTATGTCAATAAAAAGTAACCTATGTCCTTCCTCAGGGTTCAAAGTATCCTCATACCAAATTTCATCAAGATCGGTTCCGCCGTTTTGCTGTGAAAGCGTAACAAACAAAGATACAAACGTACAAAAAATCAATCTTTTTTCTTTATATTAGACTAAAAGCTACAGAATTCAGTAAACATCAATTGAAAGCCTTAAGGAGATTCATCGAGTGTGATAATATCTGGCAAGTATCTGAGAAAATAGAGGAATTCCTAAAAGATTTTTCCCAGAAATGTTTTCGGTTGAGGCGACATCAAATAGATGTAACGTTAAGGCAACATGTGTTAGGTGGAGCCTGATCTTTTGATAAATTGTGTAGTATATAAAACGCTATCTCAGGGGCTGCTCACATGCGGACGGTGAGTAATGGGTAGCTCGCCGTCCGATAAGGTCGACGGTCCATGCGCGCCTCAAAGAGATGTCAGCACAACTGACGGGGTTCGCTAGGGCCGATGCCTACCGGGGTCGCGGGTTTGTCCGAAAGGGTTACCGTGGCCCCTGGCAACATACAGTCATCTGAAGGAACACGGGTGGGTTTTAGCCGGTAAGAGTTTGACACGCCCTCCGCCCAGAGCGGGAGCAGTTATTTGATAATCTCCCACACAAAAAAAAAGGGGGTTGCTCACATCGGGGGGTCTACTACCACGTATAAAATTTTATTTTTAATGTAACCTAGTATGGAATGTGGTGTCTGTAAAACATTTACAACAAACAAACTTAAACTTTTTTCTGTAATGTTCAGTTTTTACTTGAAAAATTGTTAATTGTGTTTTTTTTTAAATACAATTTATTTATTATCAAACTGGCCTCAATCATAATAAATACCGGTACCTCGTAGTCTTGCGTGTTCAGTGTTCCCATAATAATTATGCCTTTCTTCAAACCGAGCACCAAAATGGTTTTCTGATGAGATCCCTACGGAAGGAAGTTTTTGACAAGCTTATGACGGTAGCGGAACATAATAGAATAGAAAATTACGCGAGGATTTTCAAGAGCGAAGTGAGGGTCATCGGAAGCTGTGCGGCAGTTCTTGAACGATATTTTTAATTGCACAAGCTAAAAATATGACGTAGGAAGGTACAAAGTGGAACCTTACATCATGCAGGCTGGTAGAAAAATGACTCTGGTTACCTTCGGTCTCTCAAGCGGATTTGCAAATTGAACATACGGCGATTGTTTTTCAAGAAACATCAGCCATGTGATAGGCGCGTACAAGTGACTCCTGAAATAAATAGCGAAAATTCAATATTGCTTCTTATTTTCACATGTAGCGCCTGCCCCATAGGTTTTGGTACGGTTAGCGCGCCCATAGAGGGTGTATAAAGCAAGCAAAAAATCTGGCGTGTCAGACTCTTACTGACTAAAACCCACCCGTGTTCCTTCAGTTGCCATATTGCCGGGGGCCACGATTTCCCTTTCGATTTTATTCGCAACCCCGGCAGGCATCGGCCCTAGCGGATCCCGTCAATTCTGCTGACATCTCTTTGAGGCGCGCGTGGAACACAACGTGCCGTCGACCCGGGCCTGGTCCTTATCGGACGGCGAGCTACCCATTGCTCATCTTACCCTAACACGCTCATAGAGTCGCTCTACGAATACCGCAAAACATAAGATCTGTTTACCAAACATGAGATATCATAATCATATGATTGAAGAAATAAACACATAAAATATTAGTTATAAATAAATTGATTTATGGCTACTAAAATTTTAGGTTGGTAAATAAGATAAACTACGATCAAAACACGCAGTTTTCGCGTCGAGTATTATGCGTCAGTCAAATTTCCAGTTTGTTTTCAATTACGTCAATGTTATTATTACACATGCTTTAAAATAAATTCTAAAATTGAACGTTTGTAAAACAAACTAAATTGAGTGGTAAGTTTAGTCAATATTGTGTAATTAGATCGTAGGAAATTTTTAAGCACGTGCGGATATTTAAAAAGCTTATCCGGATAAAAATATTCTTGGGTCGTAAGTAAAAGAAAAGTCTGTTATTTATACATATTCCAAAAGTATTTAGGTTAGTGTGATATCTTCGTAAGTATGTAAATTTCATTTGTGAATATCGTATGTAGTAGGTATTATTAATAGGTACAGTCAGCGACAAAAGTCACATTTCAGTTTTCTTAATCTTCATTATTGAGCTAAATATCTAATTAAAATCGGATCTTCTTTAAGTAAAATTAAAAGCATCTAAAACAAAATATAATAAGAAGAGAGGAAGTTAAGATTGAGAGACAGCCTATATGAAATGCAGAATCCATGTATTGAATAATTTTGTGTCAATGTGTAAAAGTAGTAGAAGTTGTGGTAATTGACTTTTGTCGCTGACTGTACCTAGTGGAAGAAACACGCAAGCTGAAAATACACATGAGGCCATAAAAGTTTAGCGAGGATTTATTTGAAGGCGAATATGATGGCTTGCTCTGATAAGAAGATAAACGAAACGAAAAAAAAACAAAAAACACACACACACACACAAACACACACACACACACACACGCACACAAATTAAACGTTGGAAGAGAAAATCCTTGTTAACTTAAACGCTTTTGTGTAGCAAGCACAAAAACTTTCTCAATAAAAGCTGACTGCTCTGTGTGTAGCAATTAGCTTTTGTTGAGAGAATTTATTGCTGCCTGGCGGTGCAATAACCAGCATTCCGCCTTCTGCATCCAATCTGAAATACATTATAAGCAATATTCTTCCTTTACCTTCTTCCTTAGTAAAATGATGTAATAAAATAAAAATTAACTTTATTCACGAAACAGAATATTTCCGTTTGGAGCTCCACTTCAATAAGGAAAAAGTTTATTGTAACGTTACATAACAATATCTCGTTATAGTCGGTCAGTGAGTCAATGTACCACCGACATTCGTCCATCGCAATAATTGCGTCAATGAGTGTCTGCACGCGAATTTGATTGCCATAACTCATCGCGAAGGTTGGCGACCACTGGCGTCAGTGTAAACTTCAGACAACGCTACTATAGTCTGATCTAAAAGTCTACGGATGATAATGTAAACAAATGCATTAGAAAACATACCTGTCGATGGCAATTTGTAGTGCCAATTACAACCTGAGTGCTTTGGTTTGATTATATGAATAGGTACTTAAGAGGCCTGCGAATACAGCTCGCAACTACAAATCGAGATGTTTGCAAAATTCAATTCCAAGCATGTTGCACTAGTGTGAGTGCCTGTTGGAGCGATATACACCTACAGTGAGCAATACTACCACGCATACATTGACAATTATTGCTTGACGCAATAGCACTACTAGCTTTCGAAAATTTATGATAAATTTGGAAGTGTTCCGTAATACCAAAAATGATGAATGAAAACTTAATATTTTTCAATTTTTTTTTTTTTCGATAATTTGTAACTTGATAATATAAGCTATGCTTCTGCAGAAACAATATTATAAATATTGATGTTTATAATACAGAAAAAACAATATGAAGACTTGTCATTTGCGCTGTCAAAATGTGCGAAATTAAATTCGTTTTTACTTCATTTTAGAAAAGTTTTTTGGAAAAAAACAGATATAAGAGCCTAGATAAACACTGTCTAAATCCGAATAACAACATAATATAGTGAAAATATGCCCAAATTGCAAATGATTTAGGTATTACGTTTGTATGGACAATTCTTGCGTCGCCGCGTTCTTAAACACAGAATTCTAATTTTAAATCACCTGAAAGATGTTTTTCATTTAACAATTGAGGTTAATTTTATATAACCTCAATTTTTGTCGAAGTTTTTTCAATTACAACTTAATGATGATATCGAAGCAATAATTTTTGGAAAAAGTGGTGAGACAGTTGTGAAGTTCAATCAATGTGGCTACTGCCTAGCCTTTTCTCAACTATATTGGGGTCGGCTTTGAGCCTAACCAGTACCCTAAATGCGTAATGCACGATCAATCACAATTTGTTTCTATTCGAAACAGATTGCTAATCCATTGCTTAATAAGTTGGAAAAAAATCTGCTCAACAACGTAAATAACGCAATGAATGTTGTTGAACTGTCAAAATGAAACAAAATTTGTACAATAAAATAAGTAACGCTGCAATTAGGTAGCTGAATACTAGTATTTTACATGGAGCAACTGCTTATCTGACCTCCACTACCCGGGTTCCTGGGTAACACGGTAGGCCTTGGTAAGGCTGGTTGTCAAACTTGTAGGCTTCTGAATATCTGTAACGACCGTAACTCCTAATTATGAAGTTGAAACCTTCTAAATACAGATGAAAGTGTTATTAATTCCCTTGAGTGATTGCGTAAGAATTTAACCTGTACAGGGTTTGTTTACTCTTTCATAAGATACTTTTACAACCGATCATATGTAATGTGGGTGTGTATTCATACACAGTTGGCTTTATAACGTAGTTTGTCCTATGTCAATACTTGGGTTGTCAGTCTCTGCTTGTTTAGTGGCCAAAGGGTTATACTACCGCGGCGTAAATATGATACGTAGAAAGTGACTATCATATAGGAATGAGTGACATAGATGAAGTTCTACACAGATGAATTTTTCATACAACATGTTCGGAAATAACACGCACCACCAAACACCCCAAATAGAATATTTTATTATAATCATAATACATACACTGAATTTTTATTATTATATTGTATAAAACATTGTTTATTCATTAGATTAGTTTTACTGACTCATCATCTGCCTAGCCTTTTCCCAACTATGTTGGGGTCGGCTTCCAGTCTAACCGGATGCAGCTGAATACCGTATTTTACATGGAGCGACTGCCTATCTGACCTCCACAACCCAGTTCCTGGGTAACACGATACCCCTTGGCAAGACTGGTTGTCAGACTTTTTGGGCTTCTAACTACCCGTAACGACTGTCAAAGATCTACAAATGACAGCCGGGACCAACGGCTTAACGTGCTTTCCGAGGCACAGAGGGGTCTTGGTATGTAAAGATGGTCACCCATCCACAGACCAACCGCGGCAAGCGTAGCTTAACCTGATCGATCGACCCGTGCAGCTATTATTACTTAGCCACAAGCCCCTCCGTGCCTCTGACTGATTAGTTTTACTGACTGTAGGGGAAAATTTTGGTCACATTACAAATCTACGCACGCACCCGTCTAGGGTTGTAAGGTACTTCGTCCATTTTGGTTTGTGTTGACTGTACAGTAGAAGAGTGACCGTAATTTACGTAGTTTTAATTATTTTTGGGATAAAAAATTACGTATATTAAAAATTCAGTAAACGATTCCGAATAAACTACTTTCATAATGTGTATTAATTCAGTTACATATTGTATAACTCGATGTGATATTTCTTGAGGAGACCCGTAATACACTTTCTTTCGTGATCCGAAAGATTTTTAAAGAAAATTTCTATTCCATTGCTTCATATGTTTGAAAAATTCGTCTGTTCGACAACGTAAATAACGCAATGAATGTTGTTGAATTGTCCAAATGAAAGGCATTGTAATTGTAAGTGAGTTACACAATTACTCCGCCGTAGTTTGCTAATTTTCGAGTTTTGGATTTTGGTCATGTTTGTTTGGAGACAGTTTTGGACGATGTCCGAATTAGTAATGTGTTCTTGGTTAGCCTTTTAACCCTAAAAGTGGATGTTAAGAATAATAATGGTACAGAACAACTAGTTCTCAGATATTTAATTAGAAGAGGCCAGATTTCTTTTTTAAATAGAAGAAAACTAGTGTTTATTCTGCACAAATTCAACACACTAAAACCAAAACGTACTAAACTATTGAAGTATTATATTAAAGTGATGGTCTTTCTGTTAACAACTAAAACAGTTTGAGTCTTTATTGAAAAGTCGTTTGAAAAGTTAATGTTCAGTTATCCGGAAGTTGCGTAGGTATTTATATTAGAAACAAAACAAATAATAAATGTTTCGCAATTGTTTGTAAACTCGAAAAGAAAGCAAAGGAGAGGAAAATGGTTCCATACAAGCTCGGCCCAGAAATGAACACAAATAAAACAAAATGTACTATGAAGCTATAGTAGTGTTTCATAGCCTTATATATTTTTGTTCGTCGTAAAACTTTGTGAAGGGACATAAGACCGTTTACAAATCTGATGACTTCAAAAAATAAATTCAAACCTGTAGCTGTCGATCGCGGAGTAATCCATTGTCTTTCAAAAGATTGAATCTCAATCAAATCTAACGAATGTATTCCAAATGATGCATTTGCTATTCCTCAGTTTATAGAACGTTGGATCTCCGTTGGAAACCAGGCATAATCAGAGTGGTCCGAGATGCGAGTTGCCATTGTAACCGAGATTAACTGTAATGCGTAATGAAGATCCATAGTCCAAGAAAGGCGAAGTCACTCAGATATGCAACAAAGATAACCAGAAACACAGCCAATTATATTTTTTAATAAATCACTACAAAATGGTCTGACTATGAATGATAGGCTGAGGAATGGTGTGCTAAGACAGCGGTGTGATTTAAAAGAAGATGTAGTGACAAAAATTGAAAAGGGTATGCTGAGATGGTTTGGGCATGTTGAGAGGATGAATGAAAGGCGACTAACAAAATGTATTAACAAGGCTGTGTGAAGGGAAAGGCCAGTCGGGGATGCCCTAGGAGGACATGTACTGATCTTCTTTAGAAAGGCCAGGTGCGTGCCAGGTATGACCAGATGTATGAACGTAAATGAGGCAAAAGGAGTATGTAAGGATCGTAGCAGGTGGCGTTCTGTAGTTTCTGCCTACATGGGAAGCAGGCGTGAGTTTATGTATGTATGTATCACACGTTTTTTTTTAAATCTAAAATAAAGGTGAAAGGTGACGTTTCACAAAAATCAACATGGTAGACCTTCAAACACAATAAGTAATAAAGGGCTCGAGGAGACGATTCGATTCGTTCATTACTCATATTTTTGAAAACGTCTAGTGATTACGTTAAAAGAAAACAGTCTCACTCAGGGAGTGCCAATAGAAGTGAAAACTTGAAAAAAAAAAAAAATCGGCACCGCGGTAATCAACGCGTTTATGTCTTTTACTCCACGGTGTTGGTAACAGGTCGCGAGTTCAATAGTTTCTACCCATCTCAAAAACGCCCAACGCGCTTAACACTTTGAAGGACAGTACACGAGACACAATAGAAGTTTTATTGTTATGACGCCTATGGGCATATAGTGTCCTTCAATGTGTTAAAGAAGTTTTCACTTCAAAAATATAACATATATAAATAAATACCTATTAAACACACAGGATGTTTGGATTTGTGCCCGGTTGATGGCAATAGGTTCGCCCCTATTACATGAGATTTAAACATAACTGGCGAAATGTGGGTGTATTATAGGTACACCTCTGCCTAACCCTTCGGGGATTGCAGGCGTGATACTATGTGTTATGTGATGTTTCATAAAGAAAAAAGAAAATATTGCTTTGCATTGTTTGTCTTTTAATGACTTCTTTTTACTCTGTGTAAAGCATAAAAAAACATATGCCAAATGTATGACAATGACGGGCAATGACAATGATCATGAAAGTTAAAGAAGGTGCTGCCATTACATACTTTGAAAACTGGACTACATATTGATTTAAATTGAAATTGATACATTAATTATTTATTAAATTATGTTTATTACAGTCTAGTTATTATTCAATACGCTTTAAATACAGTTTTATTATTTTATATTCTAAAAATACTCGTGAAATCATAAATTCAAAGTAAATTGATTATTGAATTACCATTCCATTTCCGAAACTGGCAACATAAATATCTCCCTGAATACCTGAATGAAGATATAATATTTAAATAGAAATATTCCCTGCAAAGTTTTACGAAGTAACGAAAGCTGTGGTGGGAATTCAAATTTTATCAGTTATTTATTAAATATAATTAACTCCTTGTCTGTGCTGGGCCAAACTTTATCCATGTTTAATATCGCTTCGGAATAAATACCTCTTTTTAGGTAGAAGGATGATAAAAATAAATCCTCATGCCTGATGTTCCGTGCGGTGGCTTATCAAAAATGTATTAAGATGGATGCGTGATTGAAGACTGAGTGATACGGAAACAAAATTACTTTAACCTTTAGGGTATATATTTAGCCGCACTCCGGAATTCAATTTACATGTTTTCAATGGAACAAAGTATTTTAATATAGGATTGTTACCCGCCTAAATGTGTCGTACATTTCATTTTCGTGTTGTCATGATGTCGTGGACGCCCACGATAATACTGTCAAGTTATCTACACCAATATTTTAAAGAGAAAAGATTTATATTTTTGTTTGAAATGAATAAACTCAAAACCGGCCAAGTGCGTGTCGGACCACACACAATGAAGGGTTCCGTAGTTGGAATGAATTTATCCCAAAAACAAACTTAACTTTGTAGTTGAAAAATATGTTCTCCCATACGGAATGTATGGGAAAACATGTTTTTGCAACTACAAAGTTAAGTTGGTTGATTATTACTCGTTAACCTGTAAAGCCTACTTAGCTGTGATAGTTTTTCTTTTAATTTCGTTATATAAACTACTGTTGTGATTTTTTTCACACACCCAAAACTAACCATTTAGCCGGCAGGGGGGGGGGGGGAAACTTGACTCTAACAAAAATTAGCACTTTAAAGCTTAATATTTCGCAAACAAATCCCTGAATCCAAAAATGATTTTAACAAACTCGCAATATTTTTGAAGGACCTTTCCAATGATACCTCTCACTATGGGATAAAAAAATAAAAAAATAAACATCACCACTTTACGTGTATGAGAGATACCCTAAAAAAAAATGTTTTTCATAATTTTGTTTTACCACTTTGTCGGCGTAATTAATATGTATACCTATGCCAAATTACAGCTTTCTAGTACTAAGGGTCTCGGAGCTAGACCGTGGACAGACAGACAGACAGACAGACGGACATGACGAAACTATAAGGGTTCCTTGTTTACTACGGAACCCTAAAAACGGCTTGGGTCTGTATCGTTTGGCAGTTGTATGGGGGTAAAAGAGATTAAAGCTGGTAGGGGTTGGGTCCCCGATTACAATGTTACCATTCTTATTAAAAGGTAATGCGTGTTTTTTGAGAAATTAATACAAATTGTTTCTAATCTCAGATCAGACAAAAAGCGTTAAAATGCGATTGACAACCAAATCGGTCCCAGTATACTGTGGGAACAAAGGATGGTGCAAAATGTCGTGCCAAATCGATAAAAACCGGCCAAGCGCGAGTCGTACTCGCCCATGAAGGGTTCCGTAGCAGCAAGTAACATTGAATGAAAGGTAAATTGCGGTTTACGATTTATGACGTATTAAAAAAAAACTACTTGTTAGATCTCGTTCAAACCAATTTTCGGTGGAAGTTTACATGGTAATGTACATCATATATTTTTTTTAGTTTTATCATTCTCTTATTTTAGAAGTTACAGGGGGGGACACACATTTTACCACTTTGGAAGTGTCTCTCACGCAAACTATTCAGTTTAGAAAAAAATGATAATAGAAACCTCAATATCATTTTTGAAGACCTATCCATAGATACCCCACACGTATGGGATTGATGAAAAAAATTTTTTTGAGTTTCAGTTCTAAGTATGGGGAACTCCAAAATTATTTGTTTTTTTTCTATTTTTATGTAAAAATCTTAATGCGGTTCACAGAATACATCTACTTACCAAGTTTCAACAGCGTAGCTCTTATAGTTTCGGAAAAAAGTGGCTGTGACATACGGACGGACAGACAGACAGACAGACATGACGAATCTATAAGGGTTCCGTTTTTTGCCATTTGGCAACGGAACCTTAAAAAGGAACGTTAAAAAAAACAGGACGTCACTTAAATTTGTCATGTGTCGCGTTTTCGTTCATTCCATTTCTCTCCGAGTTATGTGAATGTGTTATAAATTAAAAATGTATGAATGTTTTGTTATTTTATTTGTTTTTATAACAACCTAGCAGCTGCGAAGGTTACTACAATGTTACTTCTACTCTTATTAGAAGAAAATTGCAAGAGAACAGGATGCAAGAGCGAGCGAAGCGAGCTTGGGGCACCGTGACTCAGACAAGTTAGGTTCGAAGGGAATACCGTGGTCTAGTGAGCGAGCGAAGTGAGCAAATCTTTGTTTGCTCGCTTCGCTCGTTTAAAAAAAATAACCACGAAGTTGTTATTTTTTTTAAACCACTCAGACAATGTATACAAAGAATTGTACTATACCTATCATTTTCCTGATCATTATACCTACTGGCGATTGTCAAATTAATGCTACCTATATCATGTCTAGAAGGCTAGTCAAATAAATTATTTTTGTCATTAATTTAGCAGTAGCAACTCGGGGTCTGGATTTGTGTCCGGTTGATGGCAATAGGGTCGCCCCCTATTACGCGGGTCTTAAACATAGGTACAAACTGGCAAAATGTGGGTGTACTATAATTACACCTCTGTTTAACCTTGCGCGGAATACCGTCGTTATGTAATGTGTGATTAGGTAATATGCGTGGGCAAAATACATTATTGAAACTGATAGAATCGACCCAGTTTCGAACGTGAAAGCAAATTCCTAATCAGTAAAGAACTTTTTGTTCGATCCTTCTCATTGCGGGCTTCGTGATACGAATTATTTTTTACATCAACGAACTTCAAGCACTTTTACGTTTCAGTGGTTCTGAAGTAACTGGAATTTCTTGTTCATTTATTAATAGAATCCTTAAATATGTATAATACTTTTTTAATTTTATGCTGTATTATTGTTTAAACATTAATACCTTAATATTAGTGTCCAAGTAAATAGAATTAACTATATACAGAGGAAAAAATAAAATAAAATAGCTATAGGAACAAATCATTGGGCATCAAAAAAATTATTCGAATCGCTGTCAGTGGGAAAGGTGCCCAAAAGGTTGGCAGCATTGCCACGTTGTATGGCAATGCTAATTCTTTGGCCTAAAAATTGGCCAACCCTTTGGTCACGTGAAGAGTCGACCAACTGCTTGGCGATGTCCCGGAATAATCGATGATTAAATATTGAATTTATGTACAGGATAGGTAATGTTGCTTTGATTGTTTGTTGGAGTGAAAATGAAAGGAGTAGCTGAATGTGTCAGTATGATTGAAAATGTGAAAAAAAAATTACACTTATTTTAGGTAAAAAATAACGAATATGGGCTTAAATCCGCGTAAGTATCTGTAAATTATGGAAGTTGTTGAAAAAATCCCGAAAATTCAGGAATCGTGATTTTTACATTCTCACAAACGTTTAAAACACTTTTTTCCAATTGCCTGCTGAATAAAGACCTCATTCCTTATCCCAAGCTTATTAGTACAATTTTATTACATCCATATCAAGCTGGCGGTATCATAAAATGCCTTTAATTAGTGAGCGGTAAACAGCGGATAATTAAGTGTTAAATCATAAATCAATTCTGGAAAACGATAGCGGAGTCAAACGGGTCATATATGCGGATCTGTCACGTGACAGAGCGCGTGGTCTCGTCTGAGGATGACTAACTCTGTCTGAGTCAATGATTTAATTAGAGCCACATTTTTACTCTTCTTCTTCTCGTGACGATAACATTTTTTACCAACCAGTACCCTAATTGCGTAATGCACGATCAATCACAATTTGTTTCGATTTGAAACAGATTGCTAATCCATTGCTTCATAAGGTGGACAAAAAATCTGCTCAACAACGTAAATAACGCAATGAATGTTGTTGAATTGTCGAAATGAAACAAATTTGTCATAATCGTTTACGAAAATAAGTTACGCAATTAGGGTACTGGGCAGCTCTGCTGTTTGGGTCATTTAAGTCCTGCAGGGTGCAGATAGTTGTGCACGACGGGCAGGTGCGGCGTTGTCGGGGCTCCACACTCACACTGTGCTTTGGATAGGTCGATTATACTCCGTCTGGCCAGATTTGATCTGCAGCGGCCACCTTGAGCTTGCAGTTGGTTTGCAGATTTCTATATTTTCCTGAGTCTAAATTTACCTTAAATCATGTCATGTCAATAATAATATAACATATTTATTCAGACAACATTCATCCATTGCATTTACATTTATATTGTTCGTATGAACTTAAAAACTATGTATAAACCTAATAATAACTAAGAGAGACTTGGTCCTCTGGGTGAGGCTCCACATCGGGCTGTCTAGCTTATTGCCTATTACATTCAGGATGCTGTTACTGCTCCCACGCAATCTGCTTAGCAGTGAGGCTGTCTTTTTGGCCAGGTGGCATCAAAGCCGTCTGTGCGCGACTCAGCGAACATTGTTGACGCACTGGAGAAGCACGGCAGACGTAACAGCGCCCTGAGCTGAAGGCATTGTTAAACTGGGTGCGCAGAGAATTGTAAGCCCTTTGGGTATATCTGAACCACAGGCTCACTGAGTACAGAGATGTGCAATACGCTTTGAATAAAGTTACTTTCACCGCGTCTGTGCATCGAGCGAACCTGCGGGCCAGCATGTTCGCCCGGACTGACAATGCCCTGCGCTCCCTCTCCATGTCTACATAATCTTAAAGATTTTCGGTAACCACATGCCCAAGACTCTTGCCTATTAAAAATGATTAGCAGGATACATGACTGTTCACCGCGTTCAGGTCTACCTCAAGTGACGTCACGAACTCACGATTCGTCATTAGTCTTTTTGGCTTTTGGACGGTTTTCTACTCCAGAATTCATCTACGCTACTAAATCCTCAGGTTTTCTGTAAAATCTTTTCGTTAGTGCTAGATAATCACCCTGTAAAAAGCTCCAGATGTTTACAAAATGATCACTTTTGTGTTGTTCAAGAAAATATGGAACATTGTACTATGTCATAACATGTTATTCATAACTGCTCGATGCTCTCTGACACAAACAATTCTGCATTTTTACCAACGATGACTCATCATCATCAATGTTGTTGTTAAAATCTTCCAATCTTGTTTAGATAGTTTTCCTTGTATTCATCTAGTGATTTAACAATAATAGATATTGTGCAACTTATTTTCCTGATATAAAATGCTGGGTGGAATTTCTCAGTAGCAGCCAGGAGTCTGGATTTGTGCCCGGTTGATGGCAATATATATGGGACTTAAACATAACTGGAGAAATGTGGGTGTTTTATAGATACACCTCTACCTAACCCTTTGGGGAATACAGACTTGATGTTATGTATGTATATGTCACTTCATCATCATCATCATTTCAGCCGAAAGACGTCCACTGCTGGACATAGGCCTAGGACATAGGCACCGCCACTTCGACCGATTCTATGCTTTCCGCATCCAGCGGATTCCTGCGGCCTTCACAAGGTCATCGGTCCATCTTGTGGGAGGCCTTCCAACGCTACGTCTTCCGGTACGTGGTCGCCACTCCAGAACCTTTCGACCCCATCGGTCATCCGTTCTGCGAGCAATGTGCCCTGCCCATTGCCACTTAAATTTGGCAATTCTTCGGACTATGTCGGTTACCTTGGTTCTCCTGCGGATCTCTTCATTTCTGATTCGATCACGTAGGGAAACTCCAAGCATAGCCCTCTCCATTGCCACTGAAATCAATCCAAAAGTGTCGTAAACTAGCTGCTTAGCTGGGGCGGGTCATTTAATAAAATTAGAAATCCAAATACCAGTGAAATAGCTTTCGAATGTTTGTTTAGTTAATCCAAAACCGTATTACGTCCGTGTCCCATCTCTGTGTTGATAGGTGCTAATTAGATGAAGGTAATCAATGCGGCGAGCGTGTTTGTAAACAAGACGTGCTGGCTGGCAGACGAAATATTGCCGTATGTAGTAGCACAGTATAATAGAGTAACAGTATTATATTTCGGCAGTGACCTTGTAATATTTACCTACAGCCGCTTGGTAGATAACGTTTCGCGTCCGTGCGTAACTAAACTGCCGCGCATTCGATACTCAGATATACACTGAGATTTTGAAGTGTGTCGTTTCGGCCGTTTTCTATGAAGATTTAATACTGTTACTGATTTATACTGTGGTAGTAGTATTTACCTATTCACAAGTGTAGAACTTTTAGCAACGTAGATTTCTAACTTTCCTTTTAGGCTGCCTATTCACTAGAGCGGAGCGAGGCAGCGGAACGGAGAAATGTGCCAATATTAACCAATAGAATCTAAACTCCGCTTCAGAGCTCCGTTCCTATTGGTTAATATTGGCACATTTCTCCGCTCCGCTACCTCGCTCCGCTCCAGTGAACAGGCAGCCTTACACTAGTAAGATGTTAAATGCACCCGAATTTCAGCCCTACATTTGCATTTAACCAGCACTGCTCATGCTCAAAATTGATTACAGTAAAACAGACTAAAACCTGTGAAACAGCATCAATTTGCGTGTTTAAATTAGACGACATTCTTAATAAAAAGCCTGAACTTGTGAAGTTTATGATAAGTAGTTAGAAAACTTATAGCGCGAGTTAAAGAAGCCTCAAAAAAGGACTTGTTCAATTTTCTTTTAGTCTGATTAGAAAACAAAGGTAAACCCCAAACTTCCTGGTTTTGCATAATACCCTTCTGCATGAACCCAAAAATCTTATATTTCTTATATAAAGAAAACACTCTTTTCTTGCTAATACTTTTAATCCACACCACTGTACTATTTCACAATCAAACGACGACTATACATTACATTTTACCATTTAAAACGACTTTTGCCCCACCCAGAAATAACGATAATAATTATCATAACCGTCAATTCTAAGTGTTGCCAAAGTAAAACAATACATTCAGTTGCCACAATGAAAATACATTTAGAAGTTTCATAGAATATTAATGATTTGTACTTTGATAGTGTTGCCACAGTGAATATTATAAATCGATATTAAAATAAACCATTAAAAAAAAAAAACAAAGAAATCACGACACTTAGCTTCTATTTTAAGTTTGCCGCAGTGTTAACTACTATTTCAATCATATTGCAAAATATTGTCTCTAACGAGTGAGCTACTTGTGAAATAGATAATCCGGGCGAGCAATTACGAATTACACTTATTGACCAAAGATTGGCGTCTTCCTTGTCTCTAATGAGCGTTTGTTGTCAACGTTTTGAAAGTCCCAATTAAATTGGTAATTTTGCCTGTCATCTTCTCAGTGGCAGCAGAATATAATAAGTAAATTAACAATATCGCGTTTATTTATTTAAAAAATACAATAGACGTTGATATATTTAGTAATCTGTACCCTAATTGCGTAATACAATACAATCTGTTTCGATTTGAAACAGATTTAGCAATCTGTTTCAAATCGAAACAGATTGTACCCTAATTGCGTAATGCACAATCAATCACAATTTGTTTCAATTTGAAACAGATTGCTAATCCATTGCTTTATAAGTTGGAAAAAAACTGCTCAACAACGTAAATAACGCAATGAATGTTGTTGAACTGTCAAAATGAAACAAATTAGGCAAAATTGTTTACAAAAATAAGTTACGCAATTAGGATACTGTTTCACTTAACTATTCCTAAAGAACCATAAAAACCCTGTAAGAAATCGACACGTGTTTCACTTCTCAACGAGGCATCCTCAGGATGACGATTGACTTATCGCAAACCCGAACACAGCGTGTTGCCACACCGAGCGCTGGTCGCAGAGTGAGCCATACCGCGGAACTGATTACTAAATATCAACGTTTATTGTTTTTTATAATGGATTTCCGCAAGGTCACGCCTGAGTCAAATAACAATTTTATTTATTTACTTTTTTTTTTTTAAATCGAGATTTATTTATTATATGCTAGTTTAAAATTAATGTATTACACACAAACCTTCCGGAATAAATTCTCTAAATGATGGTGAAAACCGCATTAAAATCCGTTGCGTAGTTTAGAAGAACAACGCAGTCACACAGACAGACATGAAAAGCGGCGTTAATTTATAATATGTATCGAACAGGCTTACCAAATAAATACATACACAGCATTAAGGTTCATATAGACTAGCGTGACACCGGTAATTGTTCTACTGTGAAGTTTTCTTCTATTAGATAGTAATTGTTTTTTAGACTTGCGTCGCAAATAAAGAAAGAAAGAAAGAAAATACATTTAGACATAGACAAAAAGGCACACAAGACAACATAATTACAACACAAGTAAAAGATAGAAATAAAAAAGGAAACAAAAAACAGAGTGTAAACTAATAATATAACATGAAAGTTAGTGTGCCTCGCAGCTGCGCCAAATAGGCCCAGTTCAGCAAAAATGCCAGACAAGTAGTGCCTGACGCTGGTTTTCAACTGGACCAAATCGAAAAAATCTAATCGAAAGAATCGATCTATCGTCGACATCTATTTTTCTTTCTTTCTCTCTGTAGCGTCGCGCCAGTCTGCACGAAGCTTTAACCCACAATCTTTGTCATATTTGTCTTTAGAGTGATATATACTCCAAGTATTTGTCATGTTTTGTTTCGCAGCAGTTTTTACCAGTTCTTTCCATTCCTTTCCATAGACTATCACTGAGCTGTCTTGAAAATGAAATCACGTTCAGGACGATCGGCGTTACGTACTTGCTTCACAAGATAATCTTTTTATACGCACGAGTACGCACGTTGTACTACGCCACGGGTATTGGCGCAACGAATCAAATTCCACAAATATCTGTTTACCAGGAAGCAATACTTTATTGGAAATGTCGGCGTGTTAACCACGAGGCTGTGTTGCGATTATATGCTGTACTAGCTGCTGCCCGCGGCTTCCCCCGCGTAGACCTTACTTAATTCTTTTTCTATAATTAAAGTAAGTTACTCTTTATAACATCAGCTATCTGCCAGTGAAAGAAAGAAAAGAAAGAAAGAAAGAAAATTGCGTTTATTGGCATTAAGACAGAAAAATACACCCTAAAACTATAAAAACAGAAAACAATGATTATAATGCGAAAAGGGCCTCAGCTCAGCATATTGTCAGATGACAACACGAAGTGTACCACCTGACGTTGATTTTCAGCTGCAACCCACGAGTGTCATATGCTAGAATAATAATAAACACAAATATGGAAGTGTCAGTCCGTTTAAATAAATAAATTAAAGATAATATAAGATAGGATAATATAAAAAAAGTTCATACTTAATCAAATAAATGTTGTGACATAGGTACATGTGAAAGTCCCATCAAAATCGGTCCAGCCGTTTCGGAGATTAGTCGGAACTGACAGATGGGTTAGTGGAAAAATACGGCATTTGTTCTGGTTGTTGTATCACTTTCTTCATAAGCCGTAATTTTATAAATTATTCGATTGAATTATAAATTTTTATGGTTCTGTACCACAAAAGGAAAAACGGAACCCTCATAGGATCACTTCGTGTGACTTCGTTGTCCGTCTGCTTATCTGTCAATCTGTAAAGACCCTTTTTCTCAGGAACGCATGGAGGTATCAAGTAGAAATTAATTTCAAATACGTAGGTCCACGATGCCTTGGAGCTCAAATCAAGCTTCTAAGTAAACGCAATAAACAAGTACGGCTATTTATGCAACATGTTTTGATACTCGCAAATAAATCAAAACCTATAGGGTACTTCCCGTTGACCTAGTTAGAATAATGAAATTTGGCAAGAAGCAATAAGGTCTCATAGCACAAGAATAGAAAAAATTCCGAAAAACGTTAATAATTATGTAGTTATATCACTTTTTTTTATTGCGATTCAAACTTACGTTTGCATTTGGAGAATTGACCGTGACGTATAACGATGTATGGGAAAACTTTTTTCAACTACAATGTTAAGTTTCTTTTTGGGATAAATTCATCCCAACCACGGAACCGCGTGCGTGGTCCGACACGCATTTGGCCGGTTTTTTTATTAAGTAGCTCTCGGCATCGCAATTTTTTCTTTACTTTCTTATTATATTTGGATATCTATTTTTTGAGATCTAATCAAATT
The DNA here is from genome assembly GCA_963680765.1 of Agrochola lychnidis. Lineage (NCBI taxonomy): Eukaryota > Metazoa > Arthropoda > Insecta > Lepidoptera > Noctuidae > Agrochola > Agrochola lychnidis. Next base: position 7,073,108 of record OY796860.1, on the reverse strand, counting down.
CAATAATTTATTATTTTATCCTGTATAACCTGAGGCTATTTCATTATTACTTTCTTATTAGTTTCAAAGGTTACAGCTTTTCATTTGAATATCTTTATCTTAGGACTACTGTCGCTAGCTGACATATTCTGGCCAATAATTTATCATTTAAATTATGTTTTGTGTTGCGTAATGTAAATTATTTTGCATACTATTATGTATATTAGCTAAAGGCACTAGGAAGTGGTGAAGGGTGGGCGTTTTGGGGGACTGTCTTATGTAATTTTGACGTTCGAAAAGTGTTGATTCTCAGCCTAGTTTGAATAAAAGACTTTTGAATTTTGAATTTGAATTTTATCTAACTTGAACAGACAGCTGTGCTGCTGGAGAGTTTGTTGCGCCACTTCTTCTTCCCAGCTAAAGGCAGCTAAATGAAGTGGTGAAGGGTGGGCGTTTTGGGGGACTGTCTTATGTAATTTTGACGTTCGAAAAGTGCTGATTCTCAGCCTAGTTTGAATAAATGACTTTTGAATTTTGAATTTGAATTATATCTAACTTGAACAGACAGCTGTGCTGCTGGGGAGTTTGTTGCGCCACTTCTTCTTCCCAGCTCAAGGCAGTAGGAAGTAGTGAAGGGTGGGCGTTTTGGGGGACTGTCTTATGTAATTTTGACGTTCAAAAAGTGCTGATTCTCGCTGAAAACCAGCGCTGGGGCTCTGTCTTGCATATGGTCGTAGCATAATGCTTAGCGATAGCCGATTTGCGTGGTTGTGACGCATGCTTCTCCCAAATTTTTCTAATTTTTGTGTTCTAAACTATTTTTTGTGTCATGTTTACCGCAAATAAATGTTTTTTTCTTTCTTTCTTTCTTTCCTAGTTTGAATAAATGACTTTTGAATGTTGTTTTTTTTGCTTTTACACATCTACGGTGACGTAGATGCGTAGAAGCCTTTATTCGTCATAAAAATAATGCGTTTATGAAGCTACGCTTCCGCAGATTGGCTTTACTTGAACAGTTAAGTAATGTAACCAAATGCCATAAAACCTAATAACTGGATTAAAGCGACAAAAAAGGATAATAAGCCTTATTTTTTTCTCTTTTAGTAATGTTTTTCGCACCACAATCGTTTTTAGAGTTCCGTAACCGAACGGTGCCAAACGAAACCCTATTACTAAGCCTCCGCTGTCCGTCTGTTTGTCAGCTCGTGAATCGTAATAGGTAGACAGTTGAAATTTTCACAGATTGTGTAGGTATTTCTATTGCCGCTATAACAAAAAATAATAAAAATAAAATAACTTAAACAAATTAAAGAAGGCCATCAATCAAAAAACCGTTTTTTTCTGCTATTTTTACTAAATATTGTACGGTGGTACGAAACCCTTCGTGTGCGAGTTCGACTCGCACTTAGTCGGTTTTTACAATTTCATAATCCTGCGTTTAAGACACAAACAAAAGAAATACGCAATGGAAATTCAAGCTGTAACTGTAAACAAAATGATAAAAGAAGAAACATGTCAACAGGTATCTAGCAGAGCTTCTTAAAGCTCAAAGGTGTGGACAAACATTGAGCGGCAAGAGCGCAGCAGCAACGTACGACGTTTGCAGGACAAAGGAGGTGTTTTTTTCTCCATACAACTGTGGCCAAACTATGAACCTTAAGAAAAAACTTACGAAAATACAGGAAAAAAATCGCAGATTCTGAAAAAAAAAATATTGGATTTATTTATACATTTGTACCACCTGAAATTGTCTTTCAAAGATGTTAATAACTTGCAACCCAAGAATTTTAATCTGACAATCTCGTGATTCACTTCTTTCGATGATGCGTTTTGTCACTTCATTTTATAAACGTAACAAAAATAAATTAACCTAAAATATACTGATTATTATCTTATTTTTGTATTAAAAACAGTTTTTTGCCTACCACATTCTTTTTGTGAAATATTTAGCGAATCAGAATCAAAAATTACATTTAGATCACATTTCAAATTATTTTATGCGTTTCGTTAACTTACTGAGAAGCCAAAAGACTGTGCTCCAAGACCGATAATTATCAATTTGTTGTTGTTTTAATGTCATTCCTGTAATAATATTTTGACAGATGGAATAGTTTGACATGTCACTGCTGCTATGAACGTTTCGTTGAACGCAGTTACGATATGAGGTAGTGATTTTTTATTTCTTAATCTATCGAATATTGGAGGATTTTAAATACTGCTAATAACACAATTTTTTCCAAGGAATTTAACTTTTAATTTGTACCTCGGTACAAGTTTTGGCCGAAAAAAAAACACCTCCTTTCTGCGGCGCTCTAGTTAGGACTAAACCGACAAATGTTGCGCAACAGTACTGCGCGGCACATCCGTATTATGTATATCCGTCATATGTACTATAACCAAAAATTCGAAGACACAATAATGTGACATCTACCAACCCGCACTGGGCTCGCGTGGTAGATTACGGCCCACTCCCTCTCACAGAGAGGAGGCCTGTGTCCCAGCAGTGGGAACATTATAGGCTTATTTTGCTTATGCTTCAAACGAGAATAAAGCAGCGGTACCGACGAAATAGTGGAAGGGTGGAAGCAATGACACCATAATATTTTAGTGCTTCCAGGGAGGCCCCCTGGAAGCACTAAAATATTATACCACCAGCTCATAAAGCAGTATTATTTTAATATTATTTCAGTGGGAAAAAGAGATGGAGCTATACGTCCTGTAGAGCTTCATCTCTTTCCCCCCCGTTTTTTTTTTTGATAAATCTTTATATATATAATTCTTCTGTGAGTGTGTATGTCACTGAACTTCTCTCAAACGACTGGACCGATTTTGATGAAATTTTTTGTGTGTGTTCAAGGGGATCTGGGAATGGTTTAGATTCACAATTTTGTCCGCTGGACAATGTTTTGACAGGACAACGTCTGTCGGGTCCGCTAGTATTTTATAAAGATCTCCACTAAGTAGATACTACACAACACAGTAATTGGTATATTGTATATCTTTACTTCACCAATACCGTATCGTAAAGTATCACACCGCCGACTTCCAAACTCCGGGCTGTTACTAAGAAATTTCAAATGGAAAAACCCAATAACACTTTGCCTGACCCGGGAATCGAGCAGTTGCGCTTGCAACCACAAGACCACGTGCCCTCCGTGCCTCGGAAAGCACGTTAAGCCGTTGGCCCTGCGAATATCTCTCTCCGGCGTGTCGGATTACCGATGCCGTCCCATCGGACTATGCGAGTGAGGGCAGAGAGAGTGCATCTGTGTCTGCGCACACACTTGTACACTATAATATGGGTAGTAATAAACGCCCCGGATTTTTTTTTTAAATATGTGCATACTCAAAATATGAAATTCACTGCTATAAATACTAATTTTCCGACAACTTATATGCGAATACAAATAAAGAAACGACCGAATAAAATACTGAAAATTCCGAAAAATCAATACAGAATTTGCTAACGTAATATTTTTCAAACATGCAAACAAGCATACACCATGCATGCAACATGCAAGTGAGCATGTAATATGCAGCAGGCATGGTTTCTGTCACGGCTCAGGCGCTGCGAGGCTCCGGCGGTCCCACGCGAGCTTATCGTCGCAGATGGTTTTAACGCTCACCACCGCAGTTTTGGCTCACGGCAGCCTCAGCCGCGGGGCGGCGAGCGTTATAAAACCACCTGTTCCTCAGCTCGCGGGCCGCCTCGCCCTTCCGCGCCTACGCGGGCTTAAATTACACTCTAGGGGTAGGGCAGACAAGACTACGTGGAGTCGGTTTTGCAGCGATTCGTTTCTGTCACTAACTTTTGTAGCACAACATATTGACTTTTCGGAAGATTAGTATTTTTTTTTTTGGAAATTTAGTATTACAATCAACTACAGATTTTAGGAAGTTAAATTTTTTTTCGGAAGCTTTATTTTTATCCCTATAATATCTCCCGTGCCGAAGGCTGGTCTCCGCTGAGATCGGTCGCCATGGCCGAAACTCAGTCTTTAGGACTATTATTACTATCGATAGTAGGACGACTACCTCAGGAACACGATTGCGGTAAATCCCGTCCATTACTGTTTGTTTTACAGATTATGTTATTCTTTAACCTATACCTCTTATGGGGTCAATAACTAAGCTTGTATAAAATCAAATACCTATACTCCATTTGAAATAAGATTAGACATTTAACTAAACCTTTTTTACAGTCCGTTCAACCGATTTTGACTTGTATTGCGTTGGTGGCATGACAAATGGCAGCTGCAGTAAACAGTTGGTATTGTAACCACTTTTTTGCTTTTAATGCCATCCTTATGCCTACGGGATAGAAGTCAGAATCGATTGAACGGACTGTAAAAAAGGTTTGTTTGAATGTCTAATCTTATTTCAAATGGAGTATAAGTATTTCTGAGAAGGTATCTGATCTGTCAGCCTCGAAACGCCTGAGGCCTACATGTTACAAAAAGCCACTAGACTTGTTCAAAAACAAACTGCTCATATTATTATTTGTACATTTGTACGATTGTTGTTCAATTTTAATTAAACTCTATTACGATTCTTGGAAGGATCACAAAATGTTCACGTAAACAGTTTTATTTGAAAATACCAAAACATGGCAAGGATTGTTCTGAAATCAAACGTATTTTAGTATTAGCTTGTATAATGTATTGAAATATCATCATCATCAGCCTATAATGTTCCCACTGCTGGGACACAGGCCTCCTCTTTGTGAGAGGGAGTGGGCCGTAATCCACCACGCGGGCCCAGCACGGGTTGGTAGATGTCACATGTCTTCGAATTTTCGGTTCTAGGACATGCCGGTTTCCTCACGATGTTTTCCTTCACCGTTTTGAGAGCAGTGGTGTTGGAATAATTTATACAAAGTAAAGCGCCTGTCTGGGTTCGAACCTACGACCCACGACGAGACTCGTAAGTCGCGGCCGTTTCCACTGGGCCACCACTGCTCTAATATATTTCACTGTAAATATGCAAAAACGTATACTTAGCAGTTATAATAACTGTGTAATCAAACTTATGTAATTTCCATGATTTTAACATCACCATCGCTGTTACAGGGAATTTCTTCGAATTTATGAACAAAACTAAGTTAAAGGTTGCCTTGAGAATTCGGCAAATTAAATCTAACACGTGTAACACACACGTGTCTAAATCATCAAAGCATCGGGATATATCCCGACCCGGCAAATACATAACTACATACAAACTACCTACACGGCTGCGTATATTCATTTACTACATCAAATTCGAATGAAAATAACTTTTTATAGAAGACTTGCTTTTGCCCGCAGCTTCGCCCACATTGAGATCAGAAAATATTCCACGAGAACGTACTTCCGAGATTATCCTATAATTTAATCCAGGTTGTTAACTATCTGTATGCCAAATTTCACCTAAATCCGTTCAGCCGTTTTTGTGGCAATCCGAAACATACATCCGGACAATGTACCCGGCACATATGTTAGGCGTTAACACCGGACAAACAGACAAACGGACAAGAATTCTTCATTACTATTTTATTACATGTATAGATATAGAAATAGATATTAGAAAAACATTTTAAAACTTATTCAAGCAAATATTAGAAATAAATAAAAATCCAATGAATCCGAGGTTGTAATCAATTTGTTCGCAAATTGGATTGAACGAATTTATCGGCGAAATGTTCCCGTGTTCCGACATCCAATCGAACACGTTATTTGATTCTGCTTACTTTCATTAAGACACAATTTCGATTTACGTGCTAATGGGTAAATTATCTAGGTACACATTTATTACAGAATTTTTGAAACAGGTAAGTAATTCAGATTTTTTTAAACTTTTGAACTTCAAAAGCTGGGTGCACGGTTCCGAGAAAAGCCGGCAAGAATCTCCACGGTTACTCTTTTAAAATATTTACATTGGTAATATTGATATGGGAGGACGGAGACATTAATGAAGTAGAAAATGGACAACAAATCAATAGTCTACAAGGCCAAGCCAATCGCAGAATGGATTCGAATAATCCGAATATTATTTATTATTATCGAGGTTGTAATTTTTGAGTACGCCATGCAAAGTAGATTGGGCAAAATATAAAATATATATATTTTACTTGTTTTAATTAGTGTGTTTTAGTTTTATTTGTGATTTTCTGTACGAGTCTCAATAAATACTTTTTCTTTCTTTCTTTCTTTCATTCAAAATTTGCAATAGATTTATGCTGAAATCTAAAAAAAAACTGTGCTGGCTTTTAATCTCTGGTGGTTTGTTTTCTCACAAAAAAGAAAAGTTTAAGAAAGAGGAATTTCTTTACAAAAGTTCTGTAGTCTGTCTGCTTTTTTAAAAAGTAAACATAATATACAGAAACAGAATATAGTTGGTTGTCAGTCATGGGCTGGAACTTTTAGAATTGTATTAAGTACGTCGGCAAATTGGGCAGCTTTTGAATGTCGCGATCGTACGTTTGATACATTATTCATCAAAGAATATTTTATTCTTTAGGGGAATCTTACGGTAAAAGACACTGATAAGATTACTTATAGGTACATACCTACACGGGTTTGGTTTTAGTGATTTATCTATGTATTGTGCTCTCGATTTTTGATAAGATAAATCGCATTTTATTAGATTCTCCTCGTTGTTAAAGTGGTCGCAAGTGACGATAACAGACTTTTAATGATTTTATACAGAAGATCACGTCTAAACAAGTTGTGTTAATGATTTGGAAAAAATGTATGTTAAATAAAAGTATTGTCTTAATGATTAAATATATCAATATTTTAGATTATGTTTATGTTACATAGTGAAATTAATTTGTAAAATTACGTTTAACGCGGATAAAAAACTGAAAATCATGCAAAATCTATCAAGCTTATTTTTCTGAAACCTTTACCGTTTTAAAGATAATTTATTCATTGATCTTTTAGTATACGTGCTTTATTAAAATACCTTTTGTTTTATGTATAATAAATTAATAATGCGTCTTGATGGGCAAGTACTATTACTGGCCGGACGTACGACGCGTTACGTGAGCTCAGTACAGAACATGTAAGCTAACCACTCAAGGTCACTGGTATATATCTGCGTCTTAAGCGAGGGGTCAAAGCGTTATTGGGTTTTCCAATGGTAATTTCTCAAGAGCTATTCGGAGGCTGTATTTGTGGGCAGACCTCATAAATGAGATTTGAACTTAAGTGGCGACGTGAGTGTGTTAAGCACGTCTGCCAACCCTCTTGTGGAATAAAGGGGCAATGTTATGGTGTGTAGTTCAAATGATGGAGGTTCTCTTTGTTAAGCTACGATCTAAGTATATGACAAACAATTTAGGCCTGTTTGTTAATTAAGAGAGTTCACGACAGTTTGATGAACCCGGCTGTAATATAAACAAGATAGGTAATTAAATTCCTTTTTAAATCTGTGTACAAAAATGTGTAGATACTTATTTCGTTTCCGGGGTAAGACGTTGTCATGAAGACATTATAACATTAATTGGTTTAAAATTCAGCTACATCGGCTATCTAATTGCGTAACACATTTTTGCAAATGTTTAAGAGGCTTGCGACACGGCTCGCAACTACAAATCGAGATGTTTGCAAAATTCAATAGTGTGAGTGCCTGTCGGAGCGATATACACCTACAGTGAGCAATACTTGACGCAATAGTATTACTAGTTTTCGAAAATTTATGATAAATTTGGATGTGTTCCGTAATACAAAAATTATGAATAAAAACTTAATGTATTTCCATTTTTTTTTCGATAATTTGTAACTTGATAACATAAACTATGCTTCTGCGGAAACAATATTACAAATATTGTTGTTTATAATACAGAAAAAACAATGTGAAAACATGTCATTTACGCTGTAAAAATGTACGAAATGCAATTCGCTTACACTTCATTTAAAGGTAAGCTTTTGGAAATAAAGAGACGTAGGAGCCTAGATAAATACTGTCTCAATCCGAATATCAACATAATATGGTGGAAATATGCTCAAATTGCAAATGATTTATGTACTACGTTTGTATGGACAATTCATGCGTCGCCACATTCTTAAGAATAATCTGTTTCATTTTGACAGTTCAACAACATTCATTGCGTTATTTTTGTTGAGCAGAAAACATTTTTGAACCTATGAAGCAATGGATTAGCAATCTGTTTCAAAATAATTGAGATTGTTATTGATCGTATGTTACGCAATTAGAGTGCTGGTTGGGTTGGAAGTCGACCTTATCATTAATGTAGTTAAAAAATACAATAGACGTGGACATATTTAGTAACCTGTTCCGCTTAGCTATTTCTAAAGAGCCTTAAAAACCCCTGAAAGAAATCGACATATGTTTCACCTCTCAACGAGGCATCCTCAGGATGACGATTGACTTGTCGCGAACCCGAACACGGCGTGTTGCCACACTAAGCGCTGAACGCAGAGCCGTGCCGCCGAACGGAAACACAGGCTAAACGGGAAGCGGCCTTTTCTTAAAGTTAAATAATTCTACGTTATATATAGGTCGTTACATTTCTCAGGTCTATGAAATACGTAACTTCACCTATCAGCAGAAATTAAGGATCGTCACGTCCTTTTGCTTCTTTCACGTTCATACATCTGGGTCATACACGCGCTCCCAAAACCTCTGATGTAATATTCCGATCTCGTTTCGATATTTCTAGACAAGGCTCGAACTAGGATGTCCGTGACATATACGTGACATCCTTATTCGTACCGTATTAAAATAGTCCCATGTGACCTTTTCGTCGTATTGAGTTGGCAATGATATTGAAGTTTTGCCGAAAATACCTACACAGGTAACTACATATCTGAGTAGGTATTACATATAGGGTTGCCAGGCCCAAAAATAGAAAAGCCGGACACAGATTCTTTAGCCGGACAGTTTGCCCTGAAAGCCTGACACTCTGGATTAAAAGAGAAAAAAATAATCTTATATTTATACTCAATATCTTTATTGCTTTACCATGTGTACTTAGGTGGTAATAATATAATTTAGATCATTATGGACCCTGTAGGGCACAGCAAAAAGGATAGGAGAGAGGAGGCCCTGTTATAGAAGATTATTAAGTTGTTTTTGTGGGAACAAGCTTTAACTTACATATAATCAAGATCGAAAAGTACTTAAATATTTTAGATTATTTATTTTTATATACCTGTACATGTGTATTATAATTCTGTTTATTCATATAAATAAATTGTTTTCCTTTGAATAATTATTAATTTGTGTATTTATTGCTGTTATTCATTTGAGACTTACTCTACTTTTAATTAGGTATATGTTATTATGAATCACATTTTTTTCTTACTATTGCGAATTATGCGTGTCCGTGTCGCTCGCGCGCTTTCTTTCGGCATCTTTTGGTGGGGCGGGGTAGATCAAAAGCTGAACAGGCCAGTTTGTATACATTTGGCCCGACACGATTGTAAAAAGCAGGACATATCCGGCTCAAACCGGACACCTGGCAACCCTAATTACATAACATGCATTGGGTACATTTGTGCCGCCCTCCTCCGAGTTCTCGCCACAAATTCTGAAAACAACAACACAAGATTACATAACATAACAACAACATCAGGCCTCTAATCCTTGAAGGGTTATGCAGAGAAGTACTCATAGATAGTACACGCACATTTCACCACACAGACATAAGTATAAAGAAAACACTCTTTTCTTGCTAATACTTTTAATCCACACTACTGTACTATTTCACAATTAAACGACGACTGGCTATGCACTACATTTTACCATTTAAAACGACTTTTGCCCCACCCAGAAATAACGATAATATCATAACCGTCATTCTAAGTGTTGCCAAAGTAAAACAATACATTCAGTTGCCATAATGAAATTACATTTAGAAGTTTCTGATAGTATTAAAATTTGTATTTTGACAGTGTTGCCACAGTGGATATTATAAATCGATATAAAAATAATACATTTAAAACAAATTAAATCAAAGAAATCACGACACAAGGTATCTTCTAATATGTAGGTAAGTTGAAAATAAGTCTAAAGACATCTCAAAAAAGGTCATGGTATTCATTTAAAGTATTTTCAGCCCGATAACTTTAAGCTAAATAATGACACAATAGTGCTTGAACTGGTGGTGTATAACATAGTGCAAGAAATTTGAGCATATTAGCTTAAGTTTCTTGTACTATATGTACAACGCGCAAGTTAGGAACGGCAAGCAACAAGATTGGATTAATAGTTCAGTTTTTTAAAATTATTATTATTGAGCTAAATATTAAGAAAAACTGGTAAATAAAATTTAAAATTCAGGTAATGCAAACTCTTACTCTCTTTTTTTTCTTATGCTGAAAGTAATAAAATTTGTCTAATAATTTATATTTACAACGTATGCGAAAGTAACTTTTAATATACCTAGTTCTGTTGCTGACCGTACAACATGTGCGGTCTACATACTCGCGCAGATAAGGTATGTAGCGCCACTGGCAATAGGCATGATGACAATTTTTTTTGTCATTAGTTAGATTATAAAAAAATATTGGAGACGTATTTTTTCTTTTTTTACGTAATCAAAAGATTACGGCGATAATATTTTTTTTAAGTCAAAATGTGCCATGACGTCACGAGTATGTAGATTTTATACTTACTTGTGACATAGCAACCCCCACTCCCCAACTTTAATGCGTTTTATCCAAGTCATTTTTTTATTAATATGATAAAGTAAAAAATACGTGTCTAATATTTTTACCCGACTACGGCAAAGCCAAAAGAAGGGTTATGATTTTAGCAGTCTATGTATGTATGTTTATATGTTTGTATGTTTGTATGTATGTATGTATGTATGTATGTTTGCTTTTACGTGTGTTCCACCATAGCGCCTAAACTACTGAACCGATTTTGATGAATGAGGTATCAATAGATTCGTAATAATAGTCCGGGTGACATAGGCTATTTAAATTTTCCCTAAATTTAATATGGTGGATTTTACACGTAAATTTCTAACCTCGAAAAAAATTAAAATGACATGATCATGACATGTTTGGTACCAAAAGAAAGGTCTTGACGAGCACATTACAAATATGTAAATAATGTTATACTTTCAAAGTAATTAAATATGTTTAAATTGTTAAAAACAAGCAAAAGTGAGACTGTGCTACGTTGTATCGCAAGATGATACCAACGTGCAGTTAATCAAATCTTAATAAATAAAAACGGTTTGTAATTCCATCCTCAATTCCTCTATGAAGAAAAACAAGTACACACGGCTACACATCAAGCTATACATTTCCAGTTTAAGCTGATCTGGCATTGTAAAGGATTTCCGTACAATGCGAGGTCAGCTAATACTGGAAATTTATAGCTTGATGTGTAGCACTGTGTACAACGAAATATTAATATTTATACACGGGGCACTCAGAAAATTTTGCAATAGGTAATAAAAAAAAATATACTGCAGGTTATATTTTATTTATTAAATCTTTTCAAATAACTCTCCATTGGCGTCTATACACAGTTTCATGCGTCTTAACCAATTTTCATTACACATTTTCCAGTCCACATCAGACACCTCTTTAATCCCTATTTTCCCTTGAGTTGATTTTTTATTTTGGGGAACAAAAATGACAAATCCATGATTCATCACCCGTAATGAAATCGTAAACGCGCCGAGACGAGCCTGCTTCAAATTTTGCTATCATGTCTCGGCACCATTCTACCCGAACCTCCTTCTGCGTTAGATTGTGTGGTAATCAGCGTGAAACTATCTTCTTTACCTGAAGATGCCCATGTAGAATTTCATGTACACTTCCCGATCCAATCTGCAGTATATGCTGAATCTCTTCATATGTAATTCGCCTATTCACTTAAATTTAATTTTTCACAGCCAGCACGTTTTCTTATGTAACAGCCGTCATAGCCCTATGACGGCCACTTCTTTCTTCGTCCGCCAAAGTTACAACGCTAAAAACTTGTACTTGACCACGCTTAAATTCGTTGAACCAGCGGAAAACAGTCGCTTTAGAAGGGCTTTTGTCTATGAACATCATTCGAAGTCTTTCAAATGATTCTTTTGGTTTTAGTCGACATTTGAAATCGTACAAAATCATTGCGCGAAAATGTTCTCGTTGTAAATTCAATTTTCAGTGAGACGTTGCGCGCGGCGTTGTTGTAACGTTTAGCAAGTGTAAAAACGGAAAAGTATAAAATAAAAAATAAAGTTTAATAAAAAACTGTAACCCGACCACGGGAAAATAAAAATGATCTAAAAAGTACGAAACAAGCAAATATTTCAGACAGAAATCAAGACATTGGTACAAAAATGGTCAAGGTAAAGCCGTCGTCGCATGCCATTATAATTTTGTAGGTGTTCCTGGCACCCACATGGTATACAGGCATGCGACCACGGCTTTACCTTGACCATTTTTGTACCTATGTCTTGATTTCTGTCTGAAATATTTGCTTGTTTCGTACTTTTTAGATCATTTTTATTTTCCCGTGGTCGGGTTACAGTTTTTTATTAAACTTTATTTTTTATTTTATTATTTGACCGACGGACTAAATAGCTTTTTTATTTTTTTACCCAGACAACATCCCTATTAGGTATAATTTTGTTTCGAGACGATCACACCACTATTGCACTGTCACGGCGGCGCAGGTAAAGCTTGCGCAAAGTTTGATTTCCGTCAACGATCGAGGGGCACATATAATGTATAATAGATTGTAATAGAACGGAAATCATGACGTAAACGAGTTGATACAAATATTATGATACCAAATCAAATGTTTATCTTTTAGTACACAATGCGCGATATTACTCATAACGTAGTATACTAACAGTTCAAGCAAATAATAAATTCGGTCAACACAACATTGTATATCGCCGATATTTTGATAAATATGGACAGAAAAGTGACTAAATTTACAAAACGTGCTGTGCCCCGCGGTTTCACCCGTATAAGTTTAAATCCCGTGGGAATATCAGGATAAAAGGTATCCTACGCCCTGCTCCAGGTCATGGTCTACCCATGTGCCAAATTTCATCCAAATCTGTTCAACTGTTTTAGCGTGAAAGCGTAACAAAGAAACAAACGCTAGGATATATACATGTCGGAGACGGGTATGTGACTCTCGTTATTATCAGCGATATTTTAACTACTGTGGGCGTAGTGCGGGTAGTGTTGGTTAATGCGCAATAGAAAAACCGTTTGCAGTTCAAATCACATTATAATTTACTATCAAATTAATCACACTAGCTAAATAATCCACACTCTGGGTGCGATGACGTTTATTAAAATCACCAATTAACACAATGATCACAAATTACAACTAACACAATAATTGAGCACAACGAATCGAGAACAGTTGCGCGACGCCTTGACTCCGATGCGATCCGAGGCTGAATCCCTCTTCGCCGTGGCCTTAAAACATCACGACTCTATAGAAGCGCGCGCTTTAGGTGTGGTAGATCACGTCCTGTCGCCAGCGGCGCGCTTGCGATTCGTTTCGTGTCCGTACTAATAACCGGATCCGACACGGCCATCCTGCTATGCACACGTCCTCGTGTGTTTACCTGCAACCAAAACTCAACAACAGAACCTGTTCGACTCGGCCAACTCTGATCATTTACGACTTCCGACTTTTGACATCCGGAAACTAATTCTCAATATTTTTATTGTTTTAACAAAACAATAGGTAGGTACTTCTAAATTAACTAAACAAACTTTCGACTACTCATAGCAAAAATTATCAACCAGAGCCATGTACCATCGTTACCATTCATGTTGAAGTTATACATATGAGAAAAGCGTCTGTAATAAAAATTAAAGAAAACAATTTAAAAAAAAAATTAGGCATGGCACTTAATGATCTTTATAATGGTCATTGAGAAAGCATTTGAAAGACTTTTAACACTTTGAAGCACAGTAAACGAGACACAATAGAAGTTTTATTGTTATGGCGCCTCCTATGGGCGTATAGTGTCGTTCAAAGTGTTAACTATTGCATCCCACATGTTTGTAAGTAACAAACTCAATTGCATAATCAGCCTATAATACTCCCACTGATGGGACACAGGCCTCCTCTCGGTGAGTGGCAGTACACCGCGGGCCCAGTGCGGATTGGTAGATGTCACATGTCTTCGAATTTTTGGTTCTAGGACATGTCGGTTTCCTCACGATGTTTTCCTTCACCGTTTTGAGAGCAGTGGTGATGAAATAATTTAGACAAAGTAAAGCACCTGTTGGGGTTCGAACCTAGGACCTACAACTCGTAAGTCGCAAGTGTTACCACTACTGCTCGCACCAAACTCAATTAAAATGATATTGAAATCCCAAAATAATTCAAGTAATTTTAAAAGTGTCCCGGAAATTCCTTATCAATAGACCTACTTAATGAGTTACATCGATCTATCTTTCAATTCCTATATACTAATAGGTAGGTAGGTACGGATAAAGTAAGGATAGCGGTATCGATTTAATCTCGTGGTGTTAACGGCTCTGTCGTTCCTCTTCAATTTGGCGCCTCTCGACGACCAAATTATACTAAATAATTGCTTTCTAACTATGATGGACTCATCAAGAGAGTATAGGTATCTTGTAAAGCACTAAAGCTTAATCCAAACAAGCCGTGTCTTCACAATGATGAAGATACTTAATGATGCTAAAACGATATATATCTTTGACAGTCGATACGGGTATTCAGAAGCCCGAAACTTTGACAACGAGTCTTACCCAGGTGTATCATTTTACCCAGAACCGGGTTACAGAGTTCAGATAGATAGGCAGTCGTACCGTATTCAGCTGCATCTGGTTAGACTAGAAGCTGATCCCAACATATTGAGGAAAAAACTTAGCAGATGTTGAATAGTGCTAAAACGTAGTAATTTTATTTTGTTGAAAAGATTATTCTGACTTAAATATCGCGTCTTACTTGTGCCTAAATATAATACTGAGATAAACAGATGTGTGACGCGGAAGTCGGTGACAAGTAATTATGTTGCTGATTATATATTGAGATTACTTGTTATTTTCATATTATTTGATGTATGGCTGCGGTGAAATACGAATTTGTAGACTGGTTTGAGATGTAATGGCGACGATGTAGTTAGTTTGAAAGTAAGGGAGTGAGGATTTAGCTTGAGAAAAGCGTTTTTATGTACTTTAAAAACAGGCGTTTAAATACATATATCTAGTGGTTTTTAGGGTTCTCTTCGGGTACGAACGGTGCCAAAGGGAACCCTATTACTAAACCGCTTCTGTCCGTCCGTCTGTCAGCGGGTTGTATCTCATAAACCGTAATAGGTAGACAATTGAAATTTTCACAAAGTCAAAGTAAAAGATTTCATCATCAGCCTATAAATGTTCCCACTGCTGGGACACAGGCCTCCTCTCTGTGAGAGGGAGTGGGCCATAATCCACCACGCGGGCCCAGTGCGGGTTGGTAGATGTCACATGTCTTCGAATTTTCAGTTCTAGGACATGCCGGTTTCCTCACGATGTTTTTCTTCACCGTTTTGAGAACAGTGGTGATGAAATAATTTACACAAAGTAAAGCGCCTGTCTAATAGCGGTGGTCAATGCGCCAGTAAAAGATTTATTTGCAGATAAATATGGTTACAAAGTTCTTGCAATGGTAGTGTGATAGTAACTTAACATATTTAATCATAACATAATGACATGCAAATTTTTGGTACACAATTACATTATTTTAATTTAGACTGAAGGAATTCTTTTATAGTATAAAAGGAATTCTCGATTAACCAGCTGCGTAAAGCTCTTCTGAAGCGGACCATTGGGAGTTCTTTAATTTGGTTAGGAATCTTGTTATAAATCTGAACACACATAGGATAGCAACTTCGCTCATATAGTTCCGTTTTCATTCTAGGAATATATTAATCTACTAGCTGACCCTACAAACGTTGTTTTGCTATGTAAATGTTTGGGGTAGACCATCTTTATCACTTACTACCCTACCTGCCCTACCTGCCCTACCTGCCCTACCTGCCTTAACTGCCCTACCTGCCATACCTGCCCTACTTACCCTACCTGCCCTACCTGCCCTACCTACCCTACCTACCCTATCTTTCAAGTGGGATCAAACTGCACACGGTGTGCAAATTTGATTAAAATCGGTTAAGTAGTTTAGGAGCCCATCGCGGACAAACAACGTGACACGTAATTTATATAAATTAAGATTAGGATATCTATAGTAGTAGATAGTTTTGAACTTATATTTATCTCCCAGTTTTTCAAACATTTCAGGGTGAGATTTGGTAAATTTACATACTTTCTCAATATATATACCAGTTAATGTAAGTATTCTAAGTTTACTAAACAGTGGTCTACAGGATGTAAGTGGGTCTACATTACAAATCGGACGTACACACCTCTTTTGTGCGATGAAAGCTCTTCCGAGATGCACCGAGTTTCCCCATACTAGTATACCATAACGCAGTATTCAACCAACATATGCATGATAAGCCTGTAATGTGGCTTGTCTACTTGTTATGTTAGATAAACGCCATAGAATATAAGCAAACTTACTGAGTTTTCCACATATCTTATCAATATGATTAATCCAGGATCAATTTTCTTAGAATAGATCTAGAGGAAAGCCTCTAGATCTATTCTAAGAAAATTCATACTATCTGATTGCTGTATTTGTTTGATCACAGATTGTGTATTTCTATTGCCGCTATAACAACAAATAATAAAAATAAAATAGAGGTAATAATTAAAGGGGGTTCAAGAAACGTATTTACGGCGTTTTTTGCTCGATCTTAATAAGTACATTATGGAACCCTTAGGTCCAATCAGCACCCTAATTGCGTAATACAACACAATCACAATTTGTTTCGATTTGAAACAGATTTCTAATCCATTGCTTCATAAGTTGGAAAAAAAAATCTGTTCAACAACGTAAATAACGCAATGAATGTTGTTGAAATGTCAAACTGAAACAAATTTCGCGAAATTGTTTACGAAAATGAGTTACGCAATTAGGGTACCGGTGTCCCACGAGTGACCACGACGGCTCTCGTTTTTTTGTAATTCTGGTTCCTTTTCCAGCTTAGACCATTTAGATGCCTACACTAAATGCCACATTAAAGGCTTCCGCAGACAGGCTTGACGCGACACCGGTAGAACAATTTTTTGAAGTTTTCGTAGAAATTGTTCCTCTAGAGTAGCCTGTGTACCTTAAGACACTTGGTTAGCTTGCGTGTTCTGTACTGAGATCACGCAACGCGTCGTACGTCGAGCCAGTAATAGGACTCGCCCATCAAGGAGCGTTGTCCCAAATTAGACGCATTATTAATTTCTTATACATAAAAAAAAAGATATTTTAATAAAACACGTATATTAGAAGATCAATAATTAAATTATCTTTAAAATGGTGAAGGTTTCAGAAAAATATACTTGACAGATTTTGCGTGATTCTCAGTTTTTTATCCGCGTTAGACATAACTTTACAATTTAAATTCACTATGTCATATAAACATACTCTAAAATATTCCTACATTAAGTTATTAAAAAAATGCTGTAATTTAACATATACTTTTTCCGAATCATTAACACAACTTGTTTAGACGTGATCTTCAGTATAAAATCATTAATAGTCGGTTATCGTCGCCTTAATACCCAAATCGCTTCGCTTGCAGCACAATGATCGCTGCCATACATGACTTAACGATCGAATTCAAATGGCGACTGAAATATATTGAAATATTTTGAGGCGATGAGTTGATGTTATGTTAATTAATGTCACCATTCATTGTGTGTAATGTAATAATATCCTGCGTTGAAGCTGCCAGCACCAATTCGCCAACATTCCGAATAATATGGAGGAGATTAAAAGCAATGATAATAAAGTTGTCGCCATTTGATTCATAAGTTGTTTCATTCATAAATATAAGATAACAAGCGGGATAACAAGGTGTCCGATTTCCCATCGGCAAAAAAACACAATAGGCCTGTGTCCAAATTTTTATTTTTTAGTCCGTCTTTCAGAAAATGAAAAAATATTGGACACGTATTTTTTATTTTTTGACGTAATCAAAAGATTACGGCGATACATTGAGTTAAAATGTGGCATGACGTCACGCCGTGCTAGATTTTATACGACGTTGTGACGTAGCGAGCCCCCACTCCCCAACTTTAATGCGTGTTTTCTAAGTTATTTTTGATTAATATGATAAAGCAAAAAATACGTGTCTAATGTCTTTTTATTATCTAAAAGACGGACTAAATAGAATTTTTTTTTTTACCTAGGAAACTACCCTATTTTATTGTGCATGAAATACTTTTAATGAGGTGTCGGTAACGGTGTCGCGAGTGTAATTGTTTTTTCCCATCTCAAAAATGACCAACGCGCCTAAAGAAGTTTTCACTTCAATTACGAAATTCCATACAAATCCCCTATTGTACCTACCCCTTTAGTGTTGAAAGAAATGTGGATAAGCGTTGAATTTTCTGTATGTTAATATTTGTCAATCTGCAATTTACCTAGCCTTTTCCTAACTATGTTGGGGTCGGCTTCTAGTCTAACCGGATGCAGCTGAATACCAGTATTTTACATGGAGCGACTGCCTATCTGACCTCCACAGCCCAATAACTGGATAATACGACAGCCCTTGGTAAGGACTGGTTTTCAGACTTTCAGGCTTCTGACGACCCGTAACGACTGTCAAAGATCCTCGAATGACAGCCGAGACCAAACGGCTTAACGTGCTTTCCGAGGCACAGAGGAGTCTTGGTATGTAAAGATGGTCACCCATCCACGGACAACCCCGGCAAGCATAGCTTAACCTGATGGATCGACCCGTGCGGCTGTTATTACTTATCCACGAGATCCTCGTGTATGTTAATAAAGTGCTTATAAATATTGCTATTAAAATGGTTCTGAATTAAGCTATTTGACATTTAAAAAACTGTAAAGTTATGTTAACGATTATTGAAAAGAAATACTATTTGACATTTAATATTATCAACACCAAACCACTTTCTCGTTTATTATTGGGCATTAAGTGTTAACATTGAAAGACAGATCGACAATACGTCTATAGGGTACCAGGGATATCGACGCGAAAACTGTCACCATGGATTCAGTACATGATTCTGAACACTGTTTCATAGAAAAGTGCAATACCTACTCGGTTAAAATGTATGGAACAGCTGATTTTTTTAAATAACCGACGAAAAATTTCTATTGCCGGAATCATGTACTGAATCCATGACCTTGTATAAACTGTTTACTAGTTGCATTGTGATGTCTGTTGTATTTATCAATCAGCTTAGCCTTTCGCAGTACCTCTACTACAGGACATAGGGGCCTCCACGTAGTTGTACTACAACATATAGGTAAAGTCGGGGGAGGTAATGCACCCGGATAGATGGACAAAGATCGTTACTCACTGGGCGCCTGAAGGAGGAGATCGTTGTCGAGGTAGACCGTGGCGAAGGAGATGTGACGATCTAAACATGTTTGCGGGGCCAACATGGCCTGAAATCGCACTAAACAGAGATATTTGGAAGGAAAAAGGGGAGGCCTTTGCCCAGCAGTGGGACACAATACAGGTTAACAAAAAAAAGAAAATAAATCACAACTGCCATACTTTGGCAGTCGTATGAAATGGCTATAACAAGGCAAATTGACGTAGTGTAGCAATTAATTTCCCTTATTGTATTATGGGTGTGAATATTATAAAACCGGTGATCCCACAGCAGACTAGCCCGTCATTAACGTATAGAAGGATCGCCACAAATACACCGAAATATCGAACCACAGACCCTCGTCTGTGGACATTGTTCTGATAAGGGAAAAGCTTTTCCTTTTTCTGACAAGCTTTACCTTTTATTTTTTTTAACAATGGCGGTTAAATTTTCTGTTAGGCACGTCATCAGTTTTGATATTATCCGCGGGTGATTCCCGGTCCCATTGTCCAGTTTGGAATCGTATTATAAACTAGCTTCTGCCCGCGACTTCGTTCACGTGGAAGTCGTAAGATACCACAATATACTACAATAACAGCCACATTTTTATAAAACATCCCTGTATACCTACTACATTTGTAGTTTTATTCTCAGCAGTCAAAATATGCAGAGTCAGGAATGGTGACTTGGGAGCAAGCGACGTACAGTTGTCCGTGTGAGAAGCAGCTTGTTCTGAGGTTGACACCCGCAGCTTTCAGCCTTCGGTGTCGGATCCTGTGACTTGTTGATCGCAAAGCATACGTTCGCAGAGAACTGCATGCGCTTGAACTGATAATTTTGGGGAATTAGTGGTATACGCGCTATAAACACTGTCTTACCATCGCTATAACCTGTTAGAATTTCCACCTCGATGACGTTTCTCTGCAAAGACGTGACTTTGAGCCGGGTTCCGTTACACAGATGTACAACCGGAAGTCCACTTGCCATTTGCGAATTGAGAAATTCTACGGGGTAATGTGCGGCATCATCTTCATCTACATCAGTATTAATGGAGGTGTATATCACTTCACTCAATTTGTGAAAGAATACTGTGGTTGATCGCTGCAGCTTGATCATTTTCGGAGTTAAAATGGAAACACGCCCAAGAATTCTCTTGGTACGGTATTTGACTGATGTCCCCGTATACCAGACGAATAAGATCTTCTTAAGTGGGATCTACTTTACCAAGAGTCTCTGGTAGAGTGCCTCGAACAACTTTTAGAAGAACATCGGAGAATTCTTGAGCATTTGAATTCCCGCCAAGCCGAGCTCGTATGATGATGGTCAAGCGCAGTCTATGAACTCTCGACCGTAGAGTTGACCTTTTCAACGAAGTATTCACTTTGTCAGTCAGGACTGTAACACCACCCATCATGTCTTGGTTCCTGCGGATGTCCTGCAGGGTTCTGTTTACAGCTTCCACTGCTTTCCTTTTTGCCATAATGCATTCATCCCATACGATGAAGCGCAATCCCTAAGCACACATCCCTTGTTACTGTTGCGTGACACCCCACAAACAGGCATTTCGTTGCTCTTTAAATTGATGGGAATCTTAAACATGGCGTGCGCTGTTTTGTCACCAGAAAGCAGTGTGGCAACGATTCCAGAAGATCCACACACAGATTTTAAAATCGCTAGGACAAATCTGCTGTCAAAATCTGTAAAATTCCTTTTATTCCTATAGTCTTCAGCTCTAAAATGATCAGAACACAACCTTGAATGTTTTGTGACTGTAAAGTACTTGTAACGTAGCAGTTTCCCATAGCTTACGAAGTTTTTCTTTTTAACCAACTTCAAAAAAAGGAGGTTTCTCAATTCGACCGTATATATATTTTTATTTATGTGTGTTCGCGGATAAATTCGTCGTTTATGAACCGATTTTGATGATTCTTTTTTTGTTGGAAAAGAAATATTTCAAAAGTGGTACCATGATAAGGAAACCAGGATCTGATGATGGCATCCCAGAGAAATAGAGGGAACTCTTCAAATATTATAGGCAAACCTATGGCAATTTGGGTATTTTTATAGTAACTCGTGCAGTTGCTCTTGGAAAGCACTATTTGGTTAAGTGGAACTGATGATGATGACCACAAATAGCCACCGGAACTACTAAATAATAAGTATTTCACGGGTTGCGATTTGATTACTTTAATAGGTTGCAATGCAATTTATGCTCGTCACAATGCATATGGAGAAGTGGAGTTGATGGTGAAGTACCAGGAGAACTTTCAATGATGAACGTCCCTGCATCGGGAAAAGCAATATTTTGTAAAAGGTGATGAGCAGTTGGCATTAAGCTAATATAACTTAGACAAATTACAAATTGACCCACTAAAAGCGAGAAATAAAAACTTTTTACAAAAAAAAAACAATCGACTCGTATTACAAAATGTAAAAAAAAGAAAAACAAAAATAAACCGTACTTGGGAATCGATCTTACAACTCCATGTTTACAAAGCAATCGTCCAACCGCTGAGTTAATTGCTTCGTTGAAATTTACCTAAAATAGCCGTTCCTATATATTTCATGATTGACTGCTTAGTTCCATAAAGGTATAGTGTGATGATAATCATTTAAAAAGTTAAATCAAAAACCATCTACAGTATCCTCATCTTTTGGCGCGTTTTTTTCCAAAAATACGAACATAATATAATATTGGTCGTCCCCCATAGTAAATAGCGTGATCGTTTATACCCTACAATTTGACCAGACTTATAGGGAATACCTATGCAAAATTTTAACATAATCTATCCGGTAGAATTTGCGTCACGTTAGAACATACAAATACGATATAATGTAATATTGCTCATCCCCATAGAAAATAGCGTGATAGTCTATACCCTACAGTTGAAATAGACAAACATTTTGAAAACTAAATTTTCTGCATAAGAATCGATCCCAGACCTCGTAGCAATAACTTTCTTTCAAAATATTCAATGTACAATTTTAACTTCGCTATGATTTTATTATATGTATGGATACATAATCAACAAAAAAAAAATAGTAGTACAAAATGTGAAAAAAAAAGAAAAACAAAAAACCGCAGTTGGGAATAGAACTTACAACCCCATGTTTGCAAAGCAACCGTCCAACCGCTGAGTTAATTGCTTCGTTGAAGTTTCCCTAAAATAGCCATTCCTATATATTTCACGATTGACTGCTTAGTTCCATAAAGGTATAGCGTGATGATAATCATTTAAAAAGTTAAATCGATAATCATCTGCAATATCCTAATATTTCGGCGCGTTTTTTTCCAAAAATACGAACATAATATAATATTGCTCGTCCCCCATAGTAAATAGCGTGATAGTTTATACCCTATAGTTTGACCAGACTTATAGGGAATACCTATGTAAAATTTTAACAGAATCTATCCGGTAGAATTTGCGTCATGCTGGAACATACAAATACGACATAATGTAATATTGCTCGTCCCCCATAGTAAATAGCGTGATAGTTTATACCCTATAGTTTGACCAGACACACAGGGAATATCTATGTAAAATTTTATCAGAATCTGTCCGGTAGAATTTGCGCCATGCTGGAACATACATACAGACAAACAGACAAAAATTCTAAAAAAAATATTTTCGGCATTAGAATCGATCCTCGACCTCGTAGCAATTACTTTTTTTCAAAAATATTCAATGTACAGTTTTGACATCGCTACGATTTTATTATATGTATAGAAGATTTTTGTTTGCTAAAATAAGATCCATCATTATTTTATAGTGAACTAGCTGACCCCGGCAAACGTTGTTTTGCCAATTATTTGTTTGGGGTGGACAACCCTTAGCTCTTAGGGGTATGAAAAATAGATAGTAGCCGATTTTCAGACCTACTGAATATGCATATAAAATTTGGTAAAAATCAGTAAAGCTGTTTCGGAGGAGTAAGGTAACTAACATTGTGACACGAGAATTTTATAATATATAAGATTAGTCTATCTCCCTGCGATTCCAGTTATGTCGACTTCTGACTGTGACAGTACCTACGTGAGAGATCACCGCCGCCGAAAAAAGAGCATGCTTGAGAGTTACTTCTCGACAGCATGTGGAGCCAAGTCAGAGGCCTGTGGGCGGCATTAAAACTCTGACACCAGGTTAGTCACTACACGAAAAAGAAAGGAAGTAGCTTCTGCCCACGACTTTGCCCGCGTGGTAGTTAATTATCTATACATATAATAAAATCGTAGCGATGTCAAAACTGTACATTGAATATTTTTGAAAAAAAGTAATTGCTACGAGGTCGAGGATCGATTCTAATGCCGAAAATATTTTTTTTAGAATTTTTGTCTGTTTGTCTGTATGTATGTTCCAGCATGGCGCAAATTCTACCGGACAGATTCTGATAAAATTTTACATAGATATTCCCTGTGTGTCTGGTCAAACTATAGGGTATAAACTATCACGCTATTTACTATGGGGGACGAGCAATATTACATTATGTCGTATTTGTATGTTCCAGCATGACGCAAATTCTACCGGATAGTTTCTGTTAAAATTTTACATAGGTATTCCCTATAAGTCTGGTCAAACTATAGGGTATAAACTATCACGCTATTTACTATGGGGGACGAGCAATATTATATTATGTTCGTATTTTTGGAAAAAAACGCGCCGAAATATTAGGATATTGCAGATGATTATCGATTTAACTTTTTAAATGATTATCATCACGCTATACCTTTATGGAACTAAGCAGTCAATCGTGAAATATATAGGAATGGCTATTTTAGGGAAACTTCAACGAAGCAATTAACTCAGCGGTTGGACGGTTGCTTTGCAAACATGGGGTTGTAAGTTCTATTCCCAACTGCGGTTTTTTGTTTTTCTTTTTTTTTCACATTTTGTACTACTATTTTTTTTTTGTTGATTATGTATCCATACATATAATAAAATCATAGCGAAGTTAAAATTGTACATTGAATATTTTGAAAGAAAGTTATTGCTACGAGGTCTGGGGATCGATTCTTATGCAGAAAATTTAGTTTTCAAAATGTTTGTCTATTTCAACTGTAGGGTATAGACTATCACGCTATTTTCTATGGGGATGAGCAATATTACATTATATCGTATTTGTATGTTCTAACGTGACGCAAATTCTACCGGATAGATTATGTTAAAATTTTGCATAGGTATTCCCTATAAGTCTGGTCAAATTGTAGGGTATAAACGATCACGCTATTTACTATGGGGGACGACCAATATTATATTATGTTCGTATTTTTGGAAAAAAACGCGCCAAAAGATGAGGATACTGTAGATGGTTTTTGATTTAACTTTTTAAATGATTATCATCACACTATACCTTTATGGAACTAAGCAGTCAATCATGAAATATATAGGAACGGCTATTTTAGGTAAATTTCAACGAAGCAATTAACTCAGCGGTTGGACGATTGCTTTGTAAACATGGAGTTGTAAGATCGATTCCCAAGTACGGTTTATTTTTGTTTTTCTTTTTTTTACATTTTGTAATACGAGTCGATTGTTTTTTTTTTGTAAAAAGTTTTTATTTCTCGCTTTTAGTGGGTCAATTTGTAATTTGTCTAAGTTATATTAGCTTAATGCCAACTGCTCATCACCTTTTACAAAATATTGCTTTTCCCGATGCAGGGACGTTCATCATTGAAAGTTCTCCTGGTACTTCACCATCAACTCCACTTCTCCATATGCATTGTGACGAGCATAAATTGCATTGCAACCTATTAAAGTAATCAAATCGCAACCCGTGAAATACTTATTATTTAGTAGTTCCGGTGGCTATTTGTGGTCATCATCATCAGTTCCACTTAACCAAATAGTGCTTTCCAAGAGCAACTGCACGAGTTACTATAAAAATACCCAAATTGCCATAGGTTTGCCTATAATATTTGAAGAGTTCCCTCTATTTCTCTGGGATGCCATCATCAGATCCTGGTTTCCTTATCATGGTACCACTTTTGAAATATTTCTTTTCCAACAAAAAAAGAATCATCAAAATCGGTTCATAAACGACGAATTTATCCGCGAACACACATAAATAAAAATATATATACGGTCGAATTGAGAAACCTCCTTTTTTTGAAGTTGGTTAAAAAGAAAAACTTCGTAAGCTATGGGAAACTGCTACGTTACAAGTACTTTACAGTCACAAAACATTCAAGGTTGTGTTCTGATCATTTTAGAGCTGAAGACTATAGGAATAAAAGGAATTTTACAGATTTTGACAGCAGATTTGTCCTAGCGATTTTAAAATCTGTGTGTGGATCTTCTGGAATCGTTGCCACACTGCTTTCTGGTGACAAAACAGCGCACGCCATGTTTAAGATTCCCATCAATTTAAAGAGCAACGAAATGCCTGTTTGTGGGGTGTCACGCAACAGTAACAAGGGATGTGTGCTTAGGGATTGCGCTTCATCGTATGGGATGAATGCATTATGGCAAAAAGGAAAGCAGTGGAAGCTGTAAACAGAACCCTGCAGGACATCCGCAGGAACCAAGACATGATGGGTGGTGTTACAGTCCTGACTGACAAAGTGAATACTTCGTTGAAAAGGTCGACTCTACGGTCGAGAGTTCATAGACTGCGCTTGACCATCATCATACGAGCTCGGCTTGGCGGGAATTCAAATGCTCAAGAATTCTCCGATGTTCTTCTAAAAGTTGTTCGAGGCACTCTACCAGAGACTCTTGGTAAAGTAGATCCCACTTAAGAAGATCTTATTCGTCTGGTATACGGGGACATCAGTCAAATACCGTACCAAGAGAATTCTTGGGCGTGTTTCCATTTTAACTCCGAAAATGATCAAGCTGCAGCGATCAACCACAGTATTCTTTCACAAATTGAGTGAAGTGATATACACCTCCATTAATACTGATGTGGATGAAGATGATGCCGCACATTACCCCGTAGAATTTCTCAATTCGCAAATGGCAAGTGGACTTCCGGTTGTACATCTGTGTAACGGAACCCGGCTCAAAGTCACGTCTTTGCAGAGAAACGTCATCGAGGTGGAAATTCTAACAGGTTATAGCGATGGTAAGACAGTGTTTATAGCGCGTATACCACTAATTCCCCAAAATTATCAGTTCAAGCGCATGCAGTTCTCTGCGAACGTATGCTTTGCGATCAACAAGTCACAGGATCCGACACCGAAGGCTGAAAGCTGCGGGTGTCAACCTCAGAACAAGCTGCTTCTCACACGGACAACTGTACGTCGCTTGCTCCCAAGTCACCATTCCTGACTCTGCATATTTTGACTGCTGAGAATAAAACTACAAATGTAGTAGGTATACAGGGATGTTTTATAAAAATGTGGCTGTTATTGTAGTATATTGTGGTATCTTACGACTTCCACGTGAACGAAGTCGCGGGCAGAAGCTAGTATAGTATAAAACAATAGTGTAGCTTTCTGTGTGACTCGGCAATAGTGTAGCTTTCTGTCAGTGACAGAATTTCGAAATCAGGTCAGTACTTCCAGAGATTATCTCCTAAATCTAAACTTAAAACTACATGTTTATAATATTAGTCAGTAGAAGTATAGATAACAGTTTTTTTTTTTTTAATAAAAGCGCCCGCAGTCGACGCGATTCTGATGGAACAAATTCCATGAAGTTTCACAGAAATTGTTCTACTGGAGACGCGTCGCGCTGTCGCGTTGCGTTTTTCTGCGGGAGCCTTAAACCACTTGTGTTACATCTTTCGATAGTCTAGTTACTATAAGTGTCTACGTTAATTAATAACTATAATAAATAACGCAGTTTGCATTTTATCACAAACTTTTCTACAATAACGTAGTTGTTGCAAATCCTTATTGATTGAAACTAGTGTCTGGAACACTCTATTCAGTGCTTCAAAGAGTAAGACTCTACTACAGAAGGATCACTTGTATTCGTAATTGACGACTATGTAGTTGTATTTGGAACGAAGTTCTTTAACGCGGGTTGCGGTAGGAGGACTAAGTAGAAATCTTCACATAAGGAAAAATCGTTGTCTTCCATGCGACTTTCTCTTTCTTTTTCTGTCTCTTTCTATTATATAAGATTGTGTGTGTACGTGCGAGTATTGCGTTAAGAACTTCGTTCCGGGGGTCTCCCGATGGCACACTTTTTTATTCATTATTGTTATATCAACCCACGATGCCCCAAGGTTGAGCAAAAGCCTACCTTTCTTTCCTCTTCTTATTGCTGTTTTCTGCTGTGGTAAGGTAGTTGTTATAATTATACACTTAACAAATTAATAATGGCGGGCCAACGTTATTTAAATAATTATATTTGCAGAGAAACTGGCATGAGGGACCATGCTCAACTAACTTTAATATTCTTGGTATTGTTCGAATGGTGCTATTTTCTTAGAAAGATCGTCAACAGAAGGCCTAATCGAATTTTTCCCAATCTCTGGTTATCACGTCAGGATAGGATCCAGCCCAGTTTACTATTATGCCTCCCGTATAATCGTAAACTAGGCTGGATCCTATTTCTAACTCAAGACTAGAATTTTTTCATGTTTCATGTTTTGTTGTGTTCATGATTCTTATCATAAGGTTAACTCATTTCGCCTCTTTCAAAAAAACTAAGTGTACTTTCTACATCTTTATCTACTCTTTGTCCACCTGTTAGCGTCGCGTGACTTCCTAATGAGAAACTCGTGAGGGTTTGTAATTTTTCTCGATGTTACTTACGCAAATTGTTTTTGTTCACCTGATGGATGTACCTGAATATCTAGTAGTCTTGTTGATGTAGTTCATGGTCGAGGCTATGGCTTACCCAGATAGCTGCAAAAAATGTTGATAAACATGTCTACTTATAGGTACAGTGTTTTCGAAAGCATTTATTTCCATCAGTTGTAAAAATATCATCATCATTTCAGCCGAAAGACGTCCACTGCTGGACATAGGCCTCCCCCAAGCACCTCCACTTCGACCGATTCTGTGCTTTCCGCATCCAGCGGATTCCTGCGGCCTTCACAAGGTCATCGGTCCATCTTGTGGGAGGTCTTCCAACGCTACGTCTTCTGGTACGCGGTCGTCACTTCAGAACCTTTCGGCCCCATCGGCCATCCGTTCTGCGAGCAATGTGCCTGCCACTTTAGTTGTAAAAATATGGAGTTTGTAAATCAACATTTACTAAATTACCAGAATATGTTAACCTACTACACTGCCATGATTTGTTCTGTTTTTTGGAGCAAGTATAAAACTTCTATAAAAGAGTCTAATACAGATTAGACTCTTTTGGTGTGTGGGCAACATCGGAACTACTAACGCCGCCATTTTGTTTCACAATTTTTTCCAGCATTACGTCATTTAAGCGCAAGAGATCTTTTTAGCACTGTATTCCTTGATGACAGCATAATATTTCAGCCCACACGTGGTATCAAATAAATTGTCTCCCAATCAAAACGATTACAAATAGTGTCAATCAAACGGGTCAGGTCAGGAGCTGCTGACGCTGTGACGCGCCCCCGCACTTGTCACAGCAGTGTGATGTCAATCGGTCAATTGGACCGAGCCTACCGTCTGGCTCTTAATACTGACAGTAAACATGCAAACACATTCGAGAATGCACTTTGAAGAGGCGACGTAAAGGAAAATTTTGAATTAGATTCTTCTGGTGTTGCTTCTGCCTGCGACTTCGTCCACCGTCGTGAAATTTCTTTTTCCTCCGTCCCACCCCTTGGCATCGCATCGCCCGCCTTACTTCGTTTTCGCTTAGCTTTTCCTTTCAGACTTTTTCTCTTTTTACTCGGCTCCTAAGGATCCTAGCGTAATGTTAACAAGCTTAATCCTTCCTCAAGAATTGGGCTACCAAATGCAAAAAAGGATTGTGTGGTTTTATGAAACCACGGTAAAAGTGAAACTTCTATAGGCGCCGCCATATTGGCCTTGGCTGCTCTGACGAGCGCCTTTCACTTTATCCCTACTCCGCGGCCGACCATCACGCGACATGCAAAACACAGACGAAAAGAGAGAGAAGTTTGAGACGATGTAATAAAAGTTTCACTTTAAAAAGATTTTTTCAAATCCGATTAGTAGTTCTAGAGATTAGCGCGTTCAAACAAACAAACACAAAACTCTTCAGCTTTATTATTAGTATTTTGGATAGTTTATAGTATAGTTGTATATAGTATAGTTTAATATTATGTATATATAGTGTATTCCTTGCTCTTGTTTCATGTTTATAATTTTATGTATATCTGTTTAATATAAATATATATATAGGTAATTACATGCTTTATGTATCTGTGTATTCTGTTGTATATGTAAATGGTACACCACTGACTACCTGCAGTATTGTCTCTCCTTTTCCATTTAAATCCATCCAAAGGTTGTCTGTAAAAGATCGCTTTTAGCGATAAGACCGCCCATTGTGTCACCCAATGTAAAATTTCTATATTAATGTCTGTAATTTTTATGGTGTACATAATAAAGAATATTCTTTCTTTCTTTTTCTATATAAGAGAATTAGTATCTGGAAAATATCGTGAGGAAATCGGCATGTCTAAGATATATTTCTCGATGGCATGTGAAGCCAAGTCAGAGGCCCTTGGGCGGTTTTAAAACTCTGACATCAATCACTAACCTCACGATAAGAAGAAGAAGCAGCAGCATCACCAATCAGACACAGCATTGCAAAAATCCTTTTTCATTTTTGTACATTTTGTACACAGCACAACAGCCGGGCCGTACCGGGCTTTTTTTTTATCTACTAAAATGCGATGCTCTGCGGCCTGTTTCGGCTGTAATGCGCACTGAGCTTAGTGAGTTTAGAGACTTTTGTTCTGTAGTTGAGGTTAGCAAAAATTTTGATGGAAATATAATGTCCAAAACTTCAAACAACAAAATGTTTATAACCCATAGAATTGAGTAAGCGTATAACTCAATTCTATGAGTTATGAACATTTTGAATCTTCCTTGGTACTTATAGGGTCGAAACTACACACAAACTACTACTGCACTTGTTACGTTAGAAAAGAATCTTGTCTCGGCAGCCGGTATTTATTGGTCTCTCTCCGTTCGGTCATAACACCTAGATTACATACATGACCGAACAATGTTATTGTTGTTGATGCATATAGTGAAGATCTAGCCACCCCGTTACTTGTGGGTAAATCTGGCTTGTGGCTAGATCTTCACTATGAAGATCTAACCACCCACAAGTAACGGGGTCGCAGTTTGATTACATTTCTAAATAATTTCTATAGATTTTTTATATCTCGCATCGTAAGTACCTACTGCAATTTGCCACAGCAGAATTAGTTTTTTTTTAGGGGTGCCCAGCTTACCCCCCATCTTTGTCTAAACTTCGTTTTTTAATCCCAGAGACCAATTTGACATTTCAAGTGATTGTCGTTTGTTTTTTCAATTCGGAGTTTGACACTTGCATCTGTCAAATTAGTCTCTGGCATTAAAAAACGAACTGCCGCGATGTCACTAATTGACATTTAGCGGGCGTCAGTTTAGACAATCGTCATAAATTAACCTACTTGCCAGCTGCAAAAAGAGAATACCACGATAATTACAAACAGGTGGGTGAGCTCAACCAATTTATAAGTATACCAAATAAGTTAGCACAGTGTTTTACTCCACTAACTTCTTTCCTCGACTTTCCGACAGATAACTCCTAACACAGCTCCTTGACCAGGGCATAAAACTACCAAAACTTTTGATCGAATTACTTTAAGGAAAAGCTGAGCAAAACCAAGCTTTTTGACCCTGTAACAGATAAAAACACGTAATCGTGTCCAAGGCTCACGTGATCTATAAAAGACATGGCCATGTATTTCTGCAAAACACCCTCGTTAGGGACAAAATAGGACACACGGATGAGTACACATAAATAGTTATCTTCGTTTAGCAAAAAAGTAGCTTTCATTGGTGCCGATTCCCTTGTTCACAAACTAAACTAAATTTAAGTTCAGTGCATCTTTTTCTTCTATTTCATTAAGAAAAGGACAGACGATAAATTTTAGTTTAGTCCTGTCAAATTAATCAGCGCCTGTCACTACTCCATACAAGTTTAGACGTGATTAAAAACTTGCCTACTAAAATTACGTCAATTTACGTCAAGCGCTGATTAATTTGACAGGACTAAACTAAAATTTATCTTCTGTCCTTTTCTTAATGAAATAGAAAGAAAAAGATGCACTGAACTTAAATTTAGTTTAGTTTGTGAACAAAGGAATTGGCACCACTATCACTTATTTTACACTTAAGCACACACATACACAGAGACAAAAACGTGTGTAGTATACTATTTTATAGTATTTATATATAGTACTATATATAAATAATAAATCGTAAATAAAGTTGAAGTTACCCAGTAATGACAATATCTTTCTAGGACAAGGATTATGACCATGGTGTAAAACTTCGAGATTAGGTATGATTGGCTCGACTGAGGATATATTGTTATTGACACCAAAAATACAAACTCTGATTTTGTTCCTATGTCCCCTTTTTTTTTTTTTTTGAGCGGAAGGGCGTGTCAGACTCTCGGTTTTCTTCGAACCCCCGGCAGGCACTGGCCCTAGCGGACCCCGTCAATTCTGCTGACATCTCTTTGAGGCGCGCGTGGAACACAACGTGCCGTCGACCCGGGCTTGGTCCTTATCGGACGGCGAGCTACCCATTGCTCACCGTCCGTAACCCGCGTCTACGGTGGCCGGAAATCGGCTCGCGATTCCCGCCCCGGGCATCTCCTCCTGCGGCGATTAGGGGCGTGAGGGCACGAAATTTCTATCGTATTCTTAAAAACGTTTCTTTTATAAGTGTTTTTTTATCAAGCTACGGTGTATTTGTAGCGTGTTATTTTGTTATTATCTATTAGCTGATCCGAAGTAGTCCTGTAAAATTTTAAATAATTCACACAAAAATCCTATCGAAAAAAAGGACGTTTAGTTTTTCCCGAATTTGAAATTTTTTCGGGAAACCTTTCCAATTTTTCTTTCCATAAAAACCTAATTCGGACTATTATGAACATTTTAAAATAAACAATAGCCAAATCGGTCCAGCCGATCTGAAGTGATGCGCTTACCAAGGAACAGAATTTATTTTTTAGGGTTCCGTACCCGAAGGCTGCCAAACGGATCCTATTACTAAGCCTCCGCTGCCCGTCTATCCGTCTGTCTGTCAGCGGGCTGCATCTCATGAATTGTAATAGGTACACAGGTGAAATTTTCACAGATTGTGTATTTCTATTTTCGCTATAACAACAAACAATAAAAGTTAAAAATTTACTTTTTCTTTTTATTTTACCATACAAGAAACGTGCTTTTTTCGGCGTTTTTTCCTAAATATTGTACGCTGAATTTCCTAAATATTATATAGATTAGTCTAGGTTCCCCATGATGTTTTCTTCTCCGGAAATAGAAATAGGAATAAAATGGTATTAGTATTAATTTTATGTAACTTTGTTCATTATATAGGTACAAACGCGGACTTAATGCTTTAGGGATTCTGTACCAGTCAACCAAGGGTGATAACAGCTCTTGGTTCTCAATCTTGCTACCAAATAAACATCGTAATATTAAATCTAATACACAGAAAGAAATCGTACCAACAATATGATCTAATTTCCGTACATTGTATTATTTGGCGACATGTCTGTAGCGAAGGATTTTCCCAAGAGTTGTTAGTTACGTCGCGATCACAAAGTTTTAAAAGCTTGTTTCTTGTTTAACTTTGGATTTGCCAATAGAAAAAGGAGCAAAGATCAAAGTATTTCGCAAGATTAAGCGATTTGAGCGAATGATTTTATATAACTTTGGTAAGTACTTATTTGGCGTGGCAGTTGTCAAATTCATTTATTATCTAATATTAAAGTCAAACTCAACGATGTTGATTGAATTTCTTCATTATGTCTCAATTGATACCAATGTCAATTTCTTTCGAAATTCTCCCAATGTCGATACGTTTATACTCCTTCTTATCCCATTTTAAGCCTTATTATGGTAATTACCAAAATAAGGCTAATCACATTAATAATGCAGTCGGAGAGAAGATTGGTCAAGACCTTGTTAAAATCTTTTGATGTAATGTCATCGATGTCAAATACAGGGTGGTAAGGATTCGACGCAAAAACTTTTCAGTAGGTACGAAAAATTTCAACGCAAGGGTTGAAATTTTTCGTCGGTTATTAAAAAAAAAATCTGCTATTTCATAGAAAAGTGCAATACCTACGCGGTCAAAATGTACGGAACATTTTTTTTTTTATAGGGCATCTCGTATTTGACCTCTGAGATCATGACTACTTAACCGGGCTTTCCTGTGGGTGCCTTAAGCTACTACACTTAAAACCTCCAGCCAGGGGTTATTCAACTATGCTAATTAAAACTAGGTGAACGCTCGCTAAGGGCACCCCCTGTGGGGTACGAACCTAGGCTTAGGGCGTCAACCGGAGGGAGGACATCAAGGATGGGACGGGCTGGATCATGTATGGAACAGCAGATGTTTTTTTATATAACCGACGAAAAATTTCAACGCAGGGCGTTCAGAATCATGTACCTACTGAATGTAACATGTACCATGGTAACAGTTTTCGCGTCGATGTCCCTGCCACCCTGTATGTACGTTTATGGTATCATTTCTTGCCATAGTAATACATTATGTTACTTGTTTCTGATTTCATTGATTGATTTTGATTTTAAAATTTCTTTATTTTAACATAAACAAAAGTGACATTCAGATCTTATTCTAAAAACATTAAACAGTATGATTGGGTGTTTTGTGCAGACTATGGCGTCTATATAAAACATTTACGTGTATATAAATTATGTAATGTTTAAAACTTCTTAGTTGCTATGAATCAGAGATATCTATATATATATATATATATATGAATATTACTTACGTTGAATAAATATTGTACTGTACAGCGCGATGATTAGACACAAGCGCACTTTATAACACTATAACATTGATAAAATGAAATTTCACTTTGACAGAACTATAATAGCTAAAATGCAAATCGACGCCTTAGAGTGAAATCCTCGTAAGTGTAAAAGAAGTAAATTTTCAGGAGGAAGAAAAAACTGCGCGCTGTACAATTTTTGTACGCGTCTTTTATGATCGCAGTTCTAGATATAAAAGCGGGTTAAATTTCCATATTAATTAATAAAAAAACATAAAAGACGCTGTACAAAAATTTTACAGCACGCAGTTTTTTCTTCCACCAATGAAAAGTTACTTCTTTTACGCTACGAGGTTTTCACTCTAAGGCGTCGAAATGAGCTTCGTGTACTGAGTTCGATTCGTTGTAAATCTACCTATATTTTAAATGTCGTAGCATATGCTGAGATAGGAGCCTTTTGGCCTCGTACAGGACCTTCTGCTTTTATTTTAATTTTACTTTGTTTTTTTTTATCATTTTTATTAATGTTCTTATTGAAGGTGTTTAGTTTAATTTGTGATTTCCTGTGCGAGTCTCAATAAATACTTTTTCTTTCTTTCTTTCTATTTAAGAGCGAACGTTAAAAAAGTCCGGTCATCTACTTAGTCGCATTTTGCAGATTTCATTGATTACCTACTGCTTAAAAGGGTTGATACATAAATAATGAGGGCTTACGAGTATCTACATACATCAATCAGGCTTTGGATGACTTTTTTTTTTTAGATTTCTATTCTATTCTTTTAATCACTTTGAACCTCGGCCTCCCCTAAACAAAAGTTGAAAACAATGTTGCAGCAACATCATTTTGTGGTGCCCTAAATATGTAAAGCTGGTTATAAAATAATGTTTTGCATCTTTTATTCAACATTTTTTCGCTTCTATTTTTATTTATCAATAAAAGAAGTGGCTTTAGGGACACAAAACACAGAGCAAGACTGAAATCTATTAAAAATACGCAAGGATGAACGTATCACCTTCAAAATTGGCGAATTCCACTGTTTATAAGATCTGTTCCACCCTTTAAGCCTTGAAATTGGAGGACACACATGCGATTACATAAAAGCGGGTCATAGTATCCTTGACAGATAAACGGTTTATCTACCCAGAGACAATTAGTGCCAAATCACTGCGTACTGACACAGATTTAATCGATGGTTTGTGTGCCACTGTCTGAAGTGCTCTGTTGTGCGTTCTCCAAATGAGCACGTATTGTTACAGTCATTACCAAAAGTTAATTCTACTAGTCGGAGCTTGTATGTTTGTTACTCATTAACGCAAAAACGTCTGAACCCGAATATACCGGATGATTTTTTTACCGTCTCGAAATTTTTACAGGGTGGGTAGAAACCCATGAATATAAACAACTTTCACTATGGGAGCAACTCTGAAATCACGAAAAAAAATCAACTGCTTAAGCAAAAGTTCAATGCCTACTTGACCAAAACGTATGAAACAGCTGACTTTTTTTTTGTGATTTCAGAGTTACTCCCATAGTGAAAGTTGTTTATATTCATGGGTAGACCACCCTGTTAAAATTTCAAGACGGTAAAAAAAAACACCCGGTATTTGGCACACAGGTAGTTTATAACCTGAATTAACACATAGGATACATTTTTCCTGGTAAACCGACATTTACGCGGGCGAAGCCGCGGGCTAAGCTAGTGCAGAATAAAAATGGCCAGATTGACCATTCTTTGGAGATTATTAGATAAGTACCGTCGCGATCACGCATAACTATCTACGTGCACACGATGACCACATCTGTTTGCCGCGCCTTTTTTTGAAGGCAAGCGTTACTATAGTAAGCAAGTAAGCAGGAATAGTTCTTACGGTGTTCAGATATCCGTGTCCGCGATAGTACCTAATTACTATGTTGACCGAACCCTAACAAAACGAATACTATATCTATTGAACAGTCTGCCAGCAGACATAAGGAGTGAATTGAACAAAAATCGTTTTATAAATAAATTTAAAAAATATTAAACATGTTAAAGTTTATGCTACCTATAAATAATAATTAATTAGTTTTAAGTACAAAGTTGAGAGTAGTGGTGGCCCAGTGGTAACGGCCGCGACTTACGAGTTGTAAGTCGTAGGTTCGAACCCAGACAGGCGCTTTACTTTGTGTAAATTATTTCATCACCACTGCTCTCAAAAACGGTGAAGGAAAACATCGTGAGGAAACCGGCATGTCCTAGAACCGAAAATTCGAAGACATGTGACATCTACCAACCCGCACTGGGCCCGCGTGGTGGATTACGGCCCACTCCCTCTCACAGAGAGGAGGCCTGTGTCCCAGCAGTGGGAACATTTATAGGCTGATGATGATGATGAAGTACAAAGTTTATTGAATGTATAGAGACTCACCGACCCCACAGTCAAACCACTACTACGGTTTTGTGGGGCTTAGCTTATTAGTTACCCTTACCATATGTGAATAAAGATAAATGAATAATAATAATAAATAAGGATAAGCTAAATTGATCATCGACTTCAAAAGTATGTAGAGATCATTGACTAACACATACTACTTACAAGAGGTTGATGGTTTTAATTCAAAGCTTTTCATTTAGGTCTGGGGTTACCATTTAGAAATTTGAAAAGTCCTGCCAAAAAGCCTGATATTTCAATAAAAGCTCGGACATTTTAGTCACAAAGTCCAATTATTGTTTCATCTCGCTAAGTTGATTGTTAAAGAAGATTTATATTTTGATGTGAAACATCTATGGCGGCGGGTCAGACCGAATGTTGGCGTGGCGAGACGCGTCAAACAGTCGCCATATTTATTTCCTGTCGTAAACTATCCTTTAATACCTGTACATAATAATTTCGATGTTTAACATCTGCCAGGCGTCCCGCGACGGCTAATTTTTTTTTGTTTTAAGATGAATGAGAAGTTAATAAATATTAAAGACTCGAGACTATTATTCGTATTCCATCTAAGCCAAAAAATCCGGACAAATTAAAGAGCCGGACAGTGTCCGGACAAAAGTCTAGAAGTCCGGACATGTCCGGACAAATCCGGACGGATGGTAAACATAGTTAGGTCTGACTTAATCAAAGTTATCGAGTGCTAAGCAAGTTTTTCTGTTGTCTGTACATAAATCCCTGAATCGGTTACACGCAAACATTGTTTGGGGTAAAAGTACCCAATAAGTTCATTGAACCCTCCGCTGTTAAATTGTTAAGAAATTCGACATTTTGGAACCAATTGACTTTCAAATGGAAACGTTTTCACGGTCGGAAATATTGTTTTGAAGGCTCTCGTGATTCTTGTTACTAATTGAATAGAATTTGTTTGCTATTCAACTGAACATTATTTACCAAGCAATAAAATTATAATGATTTTTTAAGTTTTGTGGGGTTTTAGAAGTGATACGATATTTCTTGACTGCCTCGTTAGTCAAGTGGTTGCAAGAGTTACTGCTGAGTTTGAGGTCCTGGTTTCGATTCCTATGTCGGGAAAAGTTTTTTTTTTTCTTAGTTTCGCTTTTCTGGAATTTCTCAGTGGTAGCCCGAAGTTTGGATTTATGCCCGGTTGATGGCAATGGGCTCGCCCCTTAATACATCCTATACTAATAAAGGAGCAAAATTTGTATATTTATAATTATTTAGTTGTAATCACGTTCTCGAAAACGGCTCTAACGATTTCGATGAAAGTTTCAATATCGGGGTTTTCGGGGGAGGAAAATCGATCTAGCTAGGTCTCATATCTGGTAAAATTCGTTTTCTCCGTATTTTCACCCGAGCACAGCTCGGTCGCCCAAAGTTTAGAACAAGACAAAATTTTCTTTTCTTTCTTTCTTTTCTTTACCACTCTGCCGAACTCTTCGGGGAAACAAGTCATGTTTATGTTAGATGTTTTCCTACACATTTTTAGGCTATAATGTATGTATCTAAATAAGCAACTGTGCTCTATTTTAATTATTAAGTTGCCTACTTATTGTAAATGTGCACCTTTTTATAAATAAACGATTTATTATTATTATTTTTAAATGTCTTTGACATATCTCGGGACCCTGGGGTCCCGGACCTTTGGAAGGCGTACGAGGGGCCGAAGCCAACTCGCAGAGGCCCCTTAGACATTTTTAAATATTGAGGCACCAACCGACGATTATCCCTGTTCGCACTATGCAAGGGCACCCAAGGACAACCCCCGGTTGGTGTAGGACTATTGCAGAATATGGAAACAAAGATATTGGACTATGGGTTTGGGTGGCTTAAATGGACTGGTTACCTGGAGCTATGGAAGGACTATGGCCCCTGCCCGATCAATGTTTAAATGTACATGGATAAAATGGCAGGGGGTGACTTGCACGCTCAATAATGGGCCCCCGAAAACGGTCGCTAGCACATAGTGTCGTAGCGACAAGGGGGCAACACGTCCTGAGGTGCTTATGAGGAGTGGAGAGGTATTCCACGGCTATCAGGACAATCCCGGAAGTACGGTCAAGATCCCTACCAGCATCTTACTGGAATACTTCCTTCCTCCGAGTACGTTTGCTCTTGCGAATCTCCACTCAAGCCGGCCAATTAAGGCAAGAATGAGGCGGGAGCTCTGTTCCTCATCAGTGTTCACTCCAGCCGGCCAATAAAGGCAAGCCAGAGGTGAGGAACAAGACTTCTCCCGGGAGATAGGGTCCGTGGGGTCGCTACTGCCCAACAGCTCGCCACATGCTGCCCTGCGGGTTTTTGTATCTCTCTTGGTCTGGCTCCTAATCCCAGACCTGTTCCGGCAAAGTAAACTCTACTGGCACAGGCCTAGAGTTCGGA
Organism: Agrochola lychnidis; assembly: GCA_963680765.1. Classification (NCBI taxonomy): domain Eukaryota; kingdom Metazoa; phylum Arthropoda; class Insecta; order Lepidoptera; family Noctuidae; genus Agrochola; species Agrochola lychnidis. The sequence goes on along the minus strand of OY796860.1, from coordinate 7,034,050 downwards.
GCGCGCAAGCTCCACCACGACGTCAACGTAGAGATACGACGGTGGGGTTATTATTATTATTATTTATATTGTTTTACATTTCTTGGGACCCTGGGGTCCCGGACTTTTGGAAGGCGTACGAGGGGCCGAAGCCAACTCGCAGAGGCCCCTTAGACAATTTTATATGGAATGAGGCACCAACCGACGATTATCCCTGTATGCACCATACAAGTGCACCCAAGGACAACCCTCGGTTGGTGTAGGATTATTGCAGAACATGGAAACAAAACATATTGGGCTATGGATTTGGGTGGCTATAATGGATTGGTTAACTGGAACTATGGAAAGACTATGGCCCCTGCCTGATCAATGTTTTAAATGCACATGGATGAAATGGCAGGGGGTGACTTGCACAATCAATAATGGGCCTCCGAAAACGGTCGCTAGCACAAAGTGTCGTAGCGACAAGGGGGCAACATGTCCTGAGGTGCTTGAGGAGTGGAGAGGTATTCCACGGCTTTCAGAACAATCCCAGAGCCCGGAAGATGGTCAAGATCCCTACGAGCACTTACTGGAATACTTCCTTCCTCCGAGCACGTTTGCTCTTGCGAATCTCCACTCAAGCCGGCCAATTAAGGCAAGAATGAGGTGGGAGCTCTGTTTCTCGTCAATGTTCACTCCAGCCGGCCAATGAAGGCAAGCCAGAGGTGAGGAACAAGACTTCTCCCGGGAGATAGGGTCCGTGGGGTCGCTACTGCCCATCAGCTCGCCACATGCTGCCCTGCGGGTTTTTGTATCTCTCTTGGTCTGGCTCCTCATCCCAGACCTGTTCCGGCAAAGTAAACTCTACCGGCACAGACCTAGAGTTCGGAGCGCGCAAGCCCCACCACGACGTCAACGTAGAGATACGGCGGTGGGGTATTATTATTATCTACCAGCTATTTTCAAAACTAGTGTCTGTATTCTTAACTTTCCAGAAACAATACAGGATTTTTTTTTAACCAGGGCGCAAACTTAATCACGTGACTTTACTCATCATTATGAACAACTTTTACTATGAGACCAAAACTGAAATCACGAAAAAAAAATCTGCTGTTCCCTACATTTATGTTCGCATAACTCGTCAAAATATAGGGAACAACAGATTTATTCTTTCGCGATTTCAGGTTTGGTCCCATAGTAAAAGTTGTTCATAATGATGAGTAAAGTCACGGGTTTAAGTTTGCGCACTGGTTCAAAATTTTCCCTGTATAATTAACAAGGGTGTTTATCTAACAAGAGAGGTCGATTTTCCTGCCCTCTACGGTCAAGACTGACCTGAACTAACACTTGGTGTCCTCTACGGTCAGATTGTCAGACTGACCTGCACTAACATGAAACACATTACAAACAATAAACTCGATACTATACCATTATGACGTCACAATACAGGTGTTGTTAGCGAACAAGTATGGCGCCTGTATATAACCTTGCTATTGAATGGGAGTACTCTTTAGATAACTTCATGACCTTCCCACGTGTTTAAGTGATACGAAAATGGATAATATGACATAAATACTGATATCTATATAATCCACTTTTATGGTTTATGGCGGTGGAAATAGTTACTCATTACCTACTCAATACTAATTCGTTTATTGAATCTACCTAGTCTTTTCTCAACTATGTTGGGGTCGGCTTCCAGTCTAACCGGATAGAGCTGAGTACCAATATTTTACATATGGCCTATTCAAATTCAAATTCAAATCTTTATTGCATATCACATGTGTGTACAAGGTCTTAATAATAATAATAAAGTTCATATGGACCCTGTCGGGCACAACAATTACATAAAATATGAGTAGTAGCATGATTTAAAATAAATGCAGTAAATAGAAATTAAAAATAATTATCATTAAAAAATCTAATAAAATTACATTATATAATATCACATTTAAATTTGTGATATACGTCTTTGCAAATTTTACCTCTAGAAATCATTAGGAAGAATCAATCAATCAAGAATCTATCTCATCATTTCAGCCGAAAGACGTCCACTGCTGGACATAGGCCTCCCCCAAGCACCGCCACTTCGACCGATTCTGTGCTTTCCGCATCTAGCGGATTCCTGCGGCCTTCACAAGGTCATCGGTCCATCTTGTGGGAGGCCTTCCAACGCTACGTCTTCCGGTACGTGGTCGTCACTCCAGAACCTTTCGACCCCATCGGCCATCCGTTCTGCGAGCAATGTGCCCTGCCCATTGCCACTTAAGTTTGGCAATTCTTCGGGCTATGTCGGTTACCTTGGTTCTCCTGCGGATGGCCTATCTAATGTTATTTATTTTATTTTATTTTTGTGGGTGGGAAATTATCAAATAACTTCTCCCGCTCTGGTTGGAGCAGGAGGGCATGTCAGACTCTTACTGACTAAAACCCACCCGTGTTCCTTCAGTTGCCATGTTGCCGGGGGCCACGATTTCCCTGTCGGCCCTTATTCGCAACCCCGGCAGGCATTGGCCCTAGCGGACCCCGTCAATTCTGCTGACATCTCTTTGAGGCGCGCGTGGAACACAACGCGCCGTCGACCCGGATCTAATGTTATTGGAAGTTAATTTTCTTATTTGTTTTAATTTTCTAATAAATATCCTATCCTATGTTATTAAACGAGCAATATTTGTATATATATTTGTTTGTTTATAGATTTCTACTCACATTCTCGAAATTGGCTCTAAAGATTTCGATGAAAGTTGCAATACGTATAGGGGTTCACGGGGGCGAAAAATCGATCTAGCTAGGTCTCATATCTGTGAAAATTAGTTTTGTCCGTAGATAGTTTCTCCCGAGCAGAGCTCGGTCGCCCAAAATTTAGAACAAGATAATGAATAATGACATGACATTATTGACATTAGAATAATGATCATAGCAGCATGGAATTAGTAAGTACCTACTATCACGGCAGTATGGAATTAGTAGGTACCATCCTATATTATTAAATGAGCATTCTCTATTTTCACTAGAGCAAAGCTCAGTCGCCCAGGTACTGTAATTTTATACTAACAATTCTGATTTGATCATAATAGGCTATTCATTTGGTCATTCTCATATTCCAGATAAGGAAGTATATTTAAAAATAGGTAGTTGAGTACGTCAAAGAAAAATTAAATAAATAAAGATATACAAAAATAGTTGTTACTTGCAAATATTTTTTTACTGTCTAAATAAGAACGCGAAACAGGAAAACTTCTGTAAAAAGTTTTGTTAGTGAGAAATCCTTCTTTTCAACAAAGAAATGGGGCGGCGAGAAATAATTCTCGGAAAAAAGCACTCGCTGTCAGTCATTGTTCTTCCACCTGTTTTCCTTTCTTTCTTTTTTATTGTAATTTATGTTTTCCTTGACAGGATAATACCTTTCATCTCTTTTGAAAGTAAACGGGCGTCAAGTTCACCATAGTCATGTGAAACTTAGAGAAATATATTTCCTTGTGTTTTCGGAATTCTGATGTAACACGCAGTCATCATTAGGAGCGACTGCCTATCTGACCTCCACAACCCAGTAACTGGGTAATACGATACCCGTTGGTAAGACTGGTTGTCAGACTTTCGGGCCTATATCGATCCGTAACGACTGTCAAAGATCCAAGAATGACAGCCGGGACCAACGGCTTAATGTGCTTGCCGAAGAACGGAGGGGTCTCGGATGTAAAGATGGTCACCTATATACAGAGCGACCGCGGCAAGTGTAGCTTAACCTGATCGATCGACCCGTGCGGCTGTTATTACTTAGCCACGGGTTTCTCGATGAAACACGCAGTATACACTGCAATATGAAAGAGAGGACCACGAACAATTTTTGGAACGGAGGTCCTTATTACACGTTATAGTCTGCAGATTTGGCGAATGAGAACTAGACCGAAAAAAAAAACAACCGACTTACAAAAAAAAACACTACAAAGTGAAAAATAACATTAATTTCAGAAGTCGGTGTCTTTGGTTTTGAATTTTCGTTTTTTGCCACCGACTTCCGAAATTAAAGTAATTTTTCACTTTGTAGTGTTTTTTTTTTGGAAGTCGGTTGTTTTTTTTTTTCGTAAAAAGTTTTTATTTTACATTTTTTAGCTGTGGTACCTACCTCACACAAATTAGAATACCTGCTATGAAAATAACAGTGACAACTTATCATATCATCCACATACTAAGTGGGAAAAAATAAGTATTATTGAAATTAACTCAAAATTATCCAAGCAAAGTTAATAAAATTTAAATGGGACTACCACGAAAGCATACACTCTCAAACAAAAAAAAAAATTGAAAATCGGTTCACAATTGACGGAGAAATCGGTGGAGAAAAAATAAAAAACACATGCGCTACGAACATAAAACCTCCTCCTCATTTTTGGAAGTCGATTAAAAAGTGTAAAAAAAAATCCGTCACGACACTTTGTTACGTAACAAAAGTGTGCAAAAGCGAAAAAATCTTCGTTCCAACCGAGTGTCCCACGACACCTCTCGTTTTAAATTTATTTGTCTGTTTGAATAACATGGATTACCAACATCAATATTTATACAAACATGCACGAACTCAAGTCTTCTCTCAAGGGTATAGCCAGAAACTTCTCGCCACGTGCTACGAATCTTTTATCCTTCTGCTTCATCCACGTTCATATGAGAAGGCACGTGAATTTCGAAGGACATCACCGATAAGATCAGTTTATCGACATTTAATACCAAAATATTCGTTACTTTCAGCAAAGATATGAAATATTGTTCTGATAGCAAATGCATTACCTACTTGAAATCATACGTAGTCAGCTTGTAATGTTTCCTACGACTGCTCGGGCCATGGCCCTGTGAGTGGGTCATAAACTCATAAACCACCACGCAGTCTAGTGTGGGTTGGTAAAACCATAAGGTAATCAATCAATCTCCCTAATTTTTTTTCTAACTATGTTGAGGTCGGCTTCCAGTCTAATCGAATGCAGCTGAATACCAGTATTTAACATGGAGCGACTGCCTATCTGGTGTCCACAACCCAGTAACTGGGTAAAACGATACCCCTTGGTAAGACTGGTTGTCAGACTTTTTAGATTCTAACTACTCATAACGACTGTCAAAGATCTACAAATGACAGCCGGGACCAACGGCTTAACGTGCTTTCCGAGGCACGGAGGAGTCTCGATATGTGATGGATGGTCACCCATCTACGAATCGACCGCGGCAAGCGTATGGAAGTGTGAGTGTATAATTGGTCCAATTTCTATTGATGTTATTCCAATTAACTTTATCTTTACAACTTTGTTGTGATCGTTCGTACAAAATTAAGTTACTCACGGGTGAAGTGTTATCGCGGTGCCCGGGGGGAATGCAATCAGTCGACAAACAATATTACGGATATATTCGAGTACTTATATTGCGATATTTTCAAAAGGTGATGGTTAAAGTTCAGCAGCATTATTCCACCCATGCTGAAGCTTATTTTACGATTGCGTGATCACAGATTTGGTCCATTTTGACCATATATATTTTCTGTGAAGATATAGATTTCTCGCAGATTGATCGAAAAAGAGATAACAGGGTTTAGTTTTAGACTATGGAGTTTCCTCCCAGTCAGGGCCGGATTTAGGGGGGGGCAACCGGGGCGAAAGCCCCGGGGCCTCCACAAGCAGGGGGCCTCCACAATAGAGACTTCGGAAAAAAAAAATCTTTCAAATTTCAACTAGTAAACCTAGTAAACATCTTTTCCTTTGATATTTTTTTTTCGCTTTTACCTTTACCTACAGCCTAAAGTACTTTATACATACATGATTATTTGATTATATCAATCTTAAATATTAACAGAAACAGAAATCATTGATCTATATTTGTTCACTCCGTGTCTCGACCATTAAAAAAAAAAATATACATATATATACATATATATATATATATATACATATAAATTAATTGCAGTATGTGAACAATTGGTGTTCTTCAATTCTTAAATGAAAACAAATCAATTATTATTGACTAATTGGTAATTTTTTTTTTTCATATTTTTTTATGCAGCAAGGTATGCAGTTTGATAGGCAAATAATTATTATTGTGACACAATTAAATGCCATCAATTATTCACGAACTTTACTGCATATGCAAGAAATTGCGAAAAATCATAGTCGATCAATAATAATTTATTTGTATAATTATTGAAGAATATCGATTTCGATTGTCATACAAAACCCACCTCATCGTGACAAGGAGTCGAACGCTAACATTAACAATCGAGTCATGAGTCATGATCGAGGAAAGAATGTGTCCATTGAAGTTTCCGTGCGTAATTTCGTCTTCATGTAGTTGTCTATTCTTTTATTAATATATTTTTCCAAAAGCATAATTTTCTTCAACCAGCGAGCGAGTGTGAGTTTTTTGTGCCCTCTGCCTGTCCATGTGAATACGATAGAATAAAAATTGCCAGTTTGGATGGGGAATTTATAGTATATTCTGCGGATTTTACAAGCCTATTCAGCCTATTTTTCGTATTTGCGTATCGATACGAGATACGACGGCACCGACGGTACCTGTTTCCCCCGTTTTTTGTCTATACGAGTGTACGACCTGTCGCAGCGTTGACGAGTGTCCGCTGAGTGGCGTGCTTGTAGCAGGGAATCCCAGAATTTGATACATTCTCGTGCGTCTGAGAAGCTACGAACTTGCGAACATTGTGCAACAAATGTAAATCATTTCGAATTTTTACGGATAGACCACAGACGTTAAGACGTAAGTATTTTCATCGTTATCTTGTAATCTACAATATAAACCGAATGTCATATTTGATTTTGCAATTACGAAAACGTGTTTTTTTTTTCTTAACATATAATAGAATATATGGAATATATGCAGAGAACAAAAGAACATAAAAAACGGTTACGGAGAGGTTATGATTTATTGTTTATCATGCGTTTGTTTGGTTCTGCGTAAGTTAATTATTTAATCAATGAGGCGACTGAAATATCATAACATGTAACATCCTAATATTTAATAGGTAAATTGACGTTTCCTAATTTAATTTTGAAATAATTTTTTCTCAACTCACTTCTGTTTTTGTCTCTTATTTTTTGAGTGCATACACATAACTGGACAGGTTTCAGTACATTGCTTGCAGCTTCTCTATTCTTTTCTTTTTTCATGTGCACTGCTCGTAACTCTTTTTGGTGTTTCTGCGAATATATTATTTTTCTCGACTATCAGCTCCACGACTATGTTCGTATTGGTGAAGGGCTTTTTCAGGTGCATGTTTTCTTAATTAATTTTACAGCGGAATCATGAGTGATCGTCACAAAACTCCTCGAGTTTTTGCTAGTGGCTCTCAGAAGAGGAAATTGCAAGCAGAACGTATGAAGAAATCCGAAGAAACTTTAGCTAAAACACCCAAATTGACCAGTTTTTTTACGTCGTCAAATAAAGAAGAAATCTCTGAAGATCCTAACAAAACAGCAGGAGATTCAACAGTAGATGGAGATGTCGTCGATAGTATTCAAGATCATCTTGAGGCTGAGGTTTCATCAGGCAACACCACACAATTTTCTATAAGCGAATATCAGACCCAAGAGGAAGCAAAATTTTGCGGTCTCGAAAATGACATCGGTCTTTGGCCTGCTAAAATAACAAAGGAAATGATCGAATATTGGGCGAAAAAAAGTTCCACAGAACTTCAAAATTGCGATCAAGTATCTCTGCAAAATTCGGTTCATCAAGATCAGCCGCGAGATAATTCCAACTTTGTTCGGAAATGTACGAAGAACATGTTTACACGCCGCAATAAAAATCAAGAGACCGTCAATCGATTCTGGCTTTGCTTTTCTCCAACTACGGGGAAAATATATTGTTATGCGTGTAAATTGATGTTCCCTCAAAACAACAAACTCAGTGGAGAAGGCTTCAGTGACTGGAAGCATGCATCCGATCGTCTCTATGAACATGAGATTTCGAAAACTCATTTGGAATCAGTAATGAGTTTAGTGCAACGGGGAAAAGTCACAGGACGCATCGATCAAGAGCTAGCGATGCAAGAAGCTAATCAAATCGAGTATTGGCGAAAAATCCTGAGAATTATCGTTAGTACCATCAAATTCATTGCTGAACGTGGATTAGCCTTTCGAGGTGACAATGAAATTGTTGGCTCACCAAGAAATGGAAATTTTCTGGGAATTTTGGAATTGCTAGCCGAGTATGAACCAATCCTGGCAACCCATTTGAAAGAGCATGCAAACAAAGGGAGTGGTCATGTCAGTTACCTTTCGTCTACGATTTGCGAAGAACTGATCGGTTCTATGGGTGATAAGGTACTACTACTACTACTAACTGAAATAGTATCCAGGATTAAAAAATCGAAATATTATTCCGTATCAGTGGACTCTACTCCCGACGAAGCTCACATCGATCAACTAACTATAGTTGTTCGATATATGGAAGGATCGACGCCAAAAGAAAGGTTTCTCACCTTTTTACCAAACTGCGGTCATACTGGCGAAGCCACAGCAAACGCTCTGCTCAAATTTTTAGGTGACCATCAAATAGACATCATGGATTGCCGCGGTCAATCATATGACAATGCTGCAAACATGAGTGGCAAATACAAGGGGATGCAGGCTCTTATTTTGGAGAAAAATCATTTATCGGCGTTTGTACCTTGTTGTGGTCATTCTCTGAATTTAGTGGGAAAGGCAGCTGCTAACTCTTGTCCATCGGCTGTTCAATTCTTTGATTTCGTGCAGAATTTGTACACGTTTTTCACAGCCAGTACAGAGCGACACCGAATTCTGATCGAGAAATTATCGGAGAAAAAAAGCGGCCAGTTTTTAGTGTTGAAAAAGCTCAGCGACACTCGTTGGTCTTGTCGAGCTGAAGCTACGAAAGCCTTAGTCAACGGCTATTCAGAAATCGAAGAAGCTCTAACCAGCATATCTTCCGATAAAGAGCAAAAAGACATCGTGAGGAATGAAGCAACGCACCTTCTACAGAAGATGAGTGGTCTCGAAACCGCTTTGTTTGCAACATTTTGGAACGATATCTTGGAACGATTCAACGCTACAAACAAGATGTTGCAAGACCCGAAAATGATTCTTGAATCGGCAATGCGTGCAATAGAATCATTGAAATCATTTGTGGAATCCAAACGAAATGATTTCGATAAATACGAGGAAGCAGCCAAAAAAATATCCCATACTGATGAATATGTACAATCACGCACCCGCACTAGAACGAGAAACGTGAGGTTGAATCCACTCGATTACGGGAAAGCACAAAACGCAAATCTGTCACCCAAGGAGAAATACAAAGTATCCGCCTTCATCCCAGTTGTTGACCAGCTATCTGTTTCTCTTACTGAAAGATTGCATGCCTATGAAGCTGTACGTTCGAGATTTGGATTTCTGAATCACATCGAGAAGATGGATGCTGAAAATTTGCACGCTGCAGCAGAGGCATTGGTGAAAGTGTATACGGATGATTTAGAGCCTAGTCTTGGTAATGAGTTGGTTCAATTTGTGACTTTGATTGATTCATACAAAAAGGACTATGGAAAAGATCAATCGCCGGAACTATTTTACTACCAAATTCTCGAAGATCAAAATTTCAGAGCTACATTCCCAAACCTCGAAATTGCATTGAGAATGTATTTGGTTTTGATGGTATCAAATTGCACTGGAGAGCGCTCATTTTCAAAAATGAAAATTATAAAAAATAGGCTTCGTACCACGATGGGACAAAACCGTCTATCAAAGCTTTCTCTCCTGAGCATTGAAAGCGATTTACTCCGAGAACTGGATTTCAGCGAAATCATCAACGATTTTTCGGCAAAAAAAGCTCGAAAGGTTCCGTTCGTTAACACTAAAATTTAATTTCAAATAATTCTTGTTTCCGATTATATTTATATGTGTTCGTTAAATACTAAGACGAATCTACTTGGTTTCACAATAAATTATTTATTGAAAAACTCGACTGAAAAAAATTGTTCATTTTATTTGGAAAATAATTTGGGGCAAGGGGGCCTCCATTCCTTTGTTGCCCCGAGGCCTCTGGACCCCTAAATCCGGCCCTGCTCCCAGTAATAGTTATTGCTTTGGCTACGAAGGCCGCTGCTGACTGTAAAATTGCTGCTGCAGTTGTAGCATGTAACTCAAATCTTACATAGAAGTTCAAGTACTAGCAGATTTGATAAGTTAGATGTTCAAACGTCTGTCTACTAGTGTAAATATATCATAAAATGGTGAACGGTGAAGGAAAATATCGTGAGGAAACCGGCATGCCTGAGAGATATTTCTCGACGGCATGTGAAGCCAACTCATAGGATCATGGGCGGCTTTAAAACTCTGACACTAGTACCCTAATTGCGTAACTTATTTTCGTAAACAAATATGCCTAATTTGTTTCATTTTGACAGTTCTACAACATTCATTACGTTATTTACGTGGTTGAGCAGATTTTTATTTTCCAACTTATTAAGCAATGGATTATAAGCAATCTGTTTCAAATCGAAACAGATTGTGATTGTTTTGTATTTATTACGCAATTAGGGTACAGGTGAGTCACTAACCACACGAAAAAAGAAGATCATAAAATAATACCTGCCCAATATTAGCATATTGATCACACGTCTCTAGCATTCAATCTGCCTAGCCTTTTTCCCAATTAAAACAAATTTCATCCAAATCCGTTCAGTAGTTTTTGCGTGAAAGAGTAACAAACATCCATCCATCCTTACAAACTTTCGCATTTATTATATTGACGGTTGAAAGGCTAATTGATCTAAGCGACATTTTGTAAAACTTGCAGGAGGACGGATCATATAAATATTTTTTTTTAATTCATAAAAAAACAACTATTTGATAGACTTTTATTTATTTAATCAATCAATCATAATAAGATCTTATTATGATTAAAAAAAATAACTATGATCCGTCCTCCTGCAAGTTTTACAAAATGTCGCTTAGATCAATTAGCCTTTCAACCGTCGATATTATTAGTAGGATAGGATAGAAAGTAGGATTAGTACGATAGGAGAGGAAGTAGGATAACAGGATTGTATAAACATTTAGGCGTCTCTTAGCACTGATGATTTCTTTAATCACTGCATTGATATCTGTTTGTGCGCAGTTCCCGAAAACACAAGCTTATCTAAAAAAAGTTATAATTTTTGTTTAGGTATGTGGCTGATGGCCCAATTCACGACGGGTAACGATGTTTTGTAGATATACAAGCTTTTGCCTGCGGACGTACGCGTTTTTGTTATTAATCATTGTTCACGAAATTGTTTGGCGAAGAATTTGGAAAGAAAAATTTACTAGGTACTCGTAACTGACGAATATTTGTTGAAAATTTTAAATATTTGTAAGAAAGTCTTATCAGATTTCTCATTATTAAAGTAATTAGTATCAAATTAAATTGTACTCAATGGTATTCTGTATTTTTGTGCCACATTAGGTAGGTACCTGTTACGTAGCTATGTATGTCATCATACTATGCAGCCATGCCTGTAGCTATGTGTGTATGTTATGTGTATAGTATGTAACATGTAGGTCATCATCATCATCATCAGCCTATCAATGTTCCCACTGCTGGGACACAGGCCTCCTCTCTGTGAGAGGGAGTTGGCCGTAATCCACCACGCGGGCCCAATGCGGGTTGGTTGCGGGTTCGAATTTTCGGTTCTAGGACATGCCGGTTTCCTCACGATGTTTTCCTTCACCGTTTTGAGAGCAGTGGTGATGAAATAATTTACACAAAGTAAAGCGCCTGTCTGGGTTCGAACTTACGACCTACAACTTGTAAGTCGCGGCCGTTACCACTGGGCCACCACTGCTCCTAACATGTAGGTATATAGCATGTAGGTATATAGGAAATAATAGCCATGTTTTGATAGAAACACAGGATTTATGTTTTAATATGAATTTACAATTTTTACAAATTAGATATGTAAAGATCATAAACGTTGCCTGAATGGTATGGCTGGATGTATGGCCTGGCCTGATATGGGCATGTGATGAGGAGAGAAGAAACGCATGTGACTAAAAGAGTGATGAATATAAATGTTGATGGATGGAGCGGGAGAGGAAGGCCAAAGAAAAGATGGATGGATTGTGTGAGGAATGATATGAAAGAGAAAGGAGTGAATGATAGCGTGATGGCTGCCTGGGGATAGAGGAAAAAGAAAACGTGGTGCGCCAACCCCACGTAACATGGGATAAGGACAAGAAGATGATGAAAGATCATAAACGTTGGCAAATTATTATTTTCACGAACAATTTTCACGCCACATTATTTTTATCTTTTGAAGCATTTTTGAAATGGTAAAAACAATTGAACTCGCGACACCGTTACCGACACCTCATTTATGTAAACGCGATTGTGCTCTTTATTTATATTATGTTACGGATCAATGTTCTATGCACAATAAAATTATTCAAGTTTTCACTTCTGTCGGTACTGCCGGAGTGCCACTGTTTTTTTTTTCTAATTTTAATTGATGTTGTGGTCCCATTTTCTATTAATTTGCATAGTATCGTATTCTAAACCTTTATTTATAGACTCTAAATTTAATAATCACGCACCAAAGTATGTTACTATACACCACTGAAGTTGTAGCGGTTCCACCGCCACATACGAACTACGCATCAAAGACATGACGTCACACAAATCCTGCATCGCGCAGTTAAAGTTTACCGAGCGATCGACATAGATAAGATTTTAACTTCAAATCGATGGGCAGTTGCCCACCAGACACAATACCCGTCTGGTCGGAGGATCCTCCCTTTTCTATGGTGGATGAGTGAACTTTACACCCTGTTCCTCATACCACTAAATTGGTGACCCCGAGTATGAACGTCAACGCAGCCTTTGTGCAAATATTTCCGCGTGACGTCATCATCATCATCACTCCCGCAAGCTTTCGTGAGGCGACTCACACAGCCGGCCAGCACCCAGGGCTTCAACGGGTATCCTGACCACCAGCATGCAGCGAACGCGCATTCCTGGTCATCACCCTCAGCCTCATCACCCCGACTCACTGGGGAATCAACGCTGTCAGCCTCATCACCCCGACTCACTGGGGAAACAATGCTGTCAGCCTCATCACCCCGACTCACTGGGGAATCAACGCTGTCAGCCTCAATCACCCCGACTTACTGGGAAATCACCACAAACAGTTCCAACTCACCGCGAACTATGTGGCACCTAGTTCCGATTCACTGGAACCACAGCTGGCACTGTGTGAAGCATCGCAAGATTCAGCCCACTATCGACCTCCGGTCTCCGGAGGGGAGTGATGTAGCGGTTACACCGCCACATACGAACTACGCATCAAAGACATGACGTCACACAAATCCTGCATCGCGCAGTTAGAGTTTACCGAGTGATCGACATAGATACAAGATTTCAAATTCAAATCGATGGGCAGTTGCCCACCAGACACAACACCCGTCTGGTCGGAGGATCCTCCCTTTTCTATGGTGGATGAGTGAACTTTACACCCTGTTCCTCATACTCCTAAAAAGTAATTAAAAGTTTTAATTAATGCTAAATATTCGCGATAAAGTTTGAAATAACTAAATAAAGCTACGGTTACCAAGAAGACCAGTGGCTGCACGTAACGGCGGCATTGACGCCTGTCATGACAATGATGGCAGCGGTAAAGATTTAAATCGTTAGATTACCACGTCCAAAGATAGTAGCGTTTCTGTTTCGTTTTGACACCCCTGACACACATTGACGCAGTGACTTGACTTGATTGTCATGGAAACGCTATTTAATTATCTAAGCCCACTCTTCTTAGTAGGTTTGGATACTTTTCGCGTGACTAAACGGTGAGGGCAAATCTAGAGCGGGGTTTGACATTACGGTGCCCAAAAAGCTCTCTAAAAGAAAATGCTTGTTATTCGCCAAAAATCCGCCATTTTGATTTTATTATATCCAGTGACACTCGCGTAATAAAGAGGAATCTAACAACATATCATTCATCAAAAATTATCAGAATCAGTTGAGCCGTTTAGTAGTTACGAGAGAACATAGAGACGGACATACATACATACACACATAAATACATGCAGGCCAAATACATAACCCTTCTTTTTTGGCTTCGCCGCAATCGGGTGAAAACACACCAACTCACTTTCATAAATAACGTTTCAGTGACGGGTAAATTGCAGACGCTATGTGGCGGCTACCGCTCTTCAAGAAAACCGCGTAGCTTAACTGATCTATACTAATAATAAGGCTGTAAAGTTTTTTGTTTGTTTGAACACGCTGATCTCGGGAACTACCACTCGGATTTGAATAATTATTTTTGCATTTAATAGTCTAATTCTTGGGAAAGGCGATTTACCATACCATACTCTTAGGAGCCGAGTTAAATGAAAAACATTATAAACGCTAAGAAAACGCGAAAATGAAGTAATAGATGTGGGGGGGCGATGCGATGCGACGGGATGAGATGGGGGAACAAAAAATTTCACGCGGACGAAGTCGCGGGCAGAAGTTAGTCACATATAGACTGTAAATAGGTGGGTACGGTTCGATTCAAACGTAATGGCGGCTAGAAGATGGTGCAGTACCGCACCCCTCACCCCCGCTGACACATGAATTCGTTAGTGCGCAGCGACTCGCCTCATGTTCCGAGCCGCTGTTAAATTTGAATCGGGGTATACATACAGTTTGTATTTACTCTCAGTACCTGTGTTTGATTTACAAACTTATTAATTACAAAATTAATAACTAAACTACCTCGAGCAGATATTTATTTAATAAGGTGTAGAACTGTTTTACTTGTTTTCTGCCAATTAAAGTTATCAAAGCTTAGAGATTGCGTGTTTGGTTTAGTAAATCAATTTACGTGTACTAGAATTGAAAATAGTGTGGGTGGTGTTATTTCAGGCCGGAATTCAGGTAGTTGGGAAATAAATTCTAGATAGTAAGTAGTGAATGCTGGGAAACGAACACTGACGTTGTGGCGACATCTACATCGCCACATGCGAACTACACATCAAAGACCTGACGTCACACAAATCCTGCATCGCGCAATTAGAGTTTACCGCGCGAACGACATGGTATACAGCCTAGGGTTATTGGTAAAACACCAACAACCTCTTAACGGGTCATTGTACTCATCATTATGAACAACTTTTACTATGGGACCAAAATTGAAATCGCGAAAAAAAAAAATCTGCTGTTCCCTACATTTTGACGAGATAAGCGAACATAAATGTCGGGAACAGCTGATATTTTTTTCGCGATTTCAGGGTTGGTCCCATAGTAAAAGTTGTTCATAATGATGAGTACATTGACCCCTTAAGAGGTTGTTGGTGTTTTACAAATAACCCTGTATATGAATACCCAACATCAATCGTTGGGCACTTGCCCGCCAGACACGACACCCGTCTGATCGGAGGATCCTCCCTTTTCTATAGAGGATGAGTGAAATTTACACCCTGTTCCTAATGCCTCTTCTATTCTTATTATTGGAACGAAGTTCTTTAACACGACTGCGGTAGGAGTAAACTGGCAGAAATCGTCACGAAACGAAAAAGCGTTTTGCCCGAAAAAGTCAGTTTGAAGTTTTTTTGCAAGGCTAAAAACTTGTACTAGATGGCTCTGTATTAAAAAGCAAAAACTTTTGACAGTTGAAACTTGAGACTGGATTAGATGGCTCTGTATTAAAAAACAAAAACTTTGACACTTGAAACTTGAGACTGGACTAGATGGCTCTGTATTAAAAAGCAAAAACTTTTGACACTTGAAACTTGAGACTGGACTAGATGGCTCTGTATTAAAAAGCAAAAACTTTTGACAGTTGAAACTTGAGACTGGACTAGACGGCTCTGTATTAAAAAACAAAAACTTTTGACACTTGAAACTTGAGACTGGACTAGATGGCTCTGTATTAAAAAGCAAAAACTTTTGACAGTTGAAACTTGAGACTGGACTAGACGGCTCTGTATTAAAAAACAAAAACTTTTGACACTTGAAACTTCAGACTGGACTAGATGGCTCTGTATTAAAAAACAAAAACTTGTGACAATTGAAACTTGAGACTGTACTAGATGGCTCTGTATTAAAAAAGAAAAACTTGTGACAGTTGAAACTTGAGACCGTACGCTCCGTACGACCGTACGTACGAGCCATCTAGGCTCTATATTAATGCATATTATACAGCGAAAGAAATTTCGTTCCAACCGGGTGTCCCACGACACCTGCCGAGTTTTTTCGTGGTCCTACCTGTACCATAGATGGATACAGATGAGACACTCCGCAGTTTAGGTATGAAGCTACAAGTACGCGGCGGGCCAATTCAGTGAGTGTAACGTAGTCAGAAGATCTAAGAGTTACGCGATAGAAAGAGAGGCAACTTCTAGGTGAATATAACTGAAGATGATTAGCGCTGTGCGACCTGAATTGCACTTTATTGTGTCGTAGCAAGAGTCGCTTTTTATTTAAATGATTTTGTGGAGTGTCCCATCTTTATTAATCTGTACCGGTACCTACTCTCATTTTATTATATCCCGAACATGGGTTTCGCAATGACAGCTACTTATGATCTATCAAAAAGAAATTCACATGTCCTTCGTTTAACAGACAGATTAGTGGACTCAGTTTGTTGTTATTGGCAGAATCTGTTCAGACACAAACTAAACCCAATCCTCTTGAATCCCTTTGAAGATTTGTTAGCACATAATGAGATAGTTTTGATGTCATTAGTAGTTACTTTATACTTAGTACTTGGGCGACCGAGCTCTGCTCGGGTAAAAATACGGAGAAAACAAATTTTCCCAGATATGAGACCTAGTTAGATCGATTTTTCGCCCCCGTAAACCCCTATTATTGAAACTTTCATCGAAATCATTAGAGCTGTTTTCGAGAACGTGAGTACAAATCTTCTCTAAATATAAAATTCTCGTGTCACAATGTTAGTTGCCATACTTCTCCGAAACGGCTTGATCGATTTTTATGAAATTTTACATGTATATTTGGTAGATCTGAAAATCGGTCGTAATCTATTTTTCATACCCCTAAGTGATAAGGGTGATCCACCCCAAACATAAATAGTTTAAATGGCAAAACAACGTTTGCCGGGTCAGCTAGTATATAACCTCATGGACAAATTTAGAGGAACGCAAAAAAAGTGTGTATAACAATGAGCCGGTAATATCTGGCCACAGTTTTCCGTTAACGTCCCTGTCTTGCGAGTCTCGTATACTGTCCGGTTTGCCGATACCTCTTGACAACTCGGTGTACCACAGATTTTGATATTCGCAATGTTTGGGCGACATGTTTGTAGGTGTTCCCAGTTTCAATTAAAGTAACAGCCTTCGCAACTTGAGTGGTGTTTAGATCTGGCATTCTCAGTTTATTTGCAGTAACAATTTACACTTAACACGATAAACAGGGCAGTCAAAGCAAAAATTTTAACAAAACCTAAATTTAAACTCAAACTCAAAAGTAGGAAAAATTTTTCGCAGTATAAAAGAACGCAATATTATGCAATAATTACATAAAACAAATGAAATTCGAAAAAAAAAACATTCCAAAACTTTGTTTTTTTTTAATAGCATTTACTAATTAATGTTTGTGGCCAGTACACACATTAATTACAACAGGAGAAATTAAACTCTTTTTTTGCGTTCCTCTAAATTTTTTTTATGAGTGTGTATATACATGTAACAATTATTGCTCGTTTAATAGTATTACATAAGATTAATATTTCCGTATTTCTTTTGTTTCAGAATCACGAAAGGCTGTACTCACTGCTACTGATCTTGTTGAGACTTGTATTGGTAAGTTACAATTTGGAAGTACCTACCTAATTTAGGATTTTTACATAACCTGAAGTTAATTAAGCAAAGCAAAAAATGTTGTTGCAATAAGTTCTTGAACAAAATTGACTTATTATCAACTTTGGAAAGGGTTTATTCCGCCTCATTATGACTCGTTTATCTATATTACCTATCCTAATAAGGGGTCCCCGAAACAATCAATTTATATTATAGTAATATTGTCAATCGCTTCAGTTGTATTATTTATTAATTTTCGCATCAATGGTGCCGATTCTCTTGTCACAAATGCCTCTAAACTAGACTAAAAATCACCAAAATTTAGTTTATTCCTGTCAAACGACGATGAAAAATTGAAAAATTCCATATAAAACACGTCGAGGCTGCCATTACTGCGCGCCTCCGGCTCTAAAAAAATTCACGTGGTAGGTATCACGTGTGGAGTCGCGAATGTCAAATTCGATTTAGATGTGTCAAAATTATTTTTAAATTTAGAGAATTTATTTTGCAGAATAGCTTTGAGGTTCTCATAGTCAAAAGTAAGGAATTTTAGTGATAGTTCTAGTTCGGTGTACAAGAGAATCGGCACCATTGTGTACCAATCACCTAAAAATTGACAATTGCAATTGATCGTTTCGGAGACCCTTTATAATATACATTCCTATAAAAGGTCTCTTTATAAATAATGGTGGGTTAAAACTAAAACAAAACCTTTTTAGGGTTCCGTACCCTAAAGTGTCACCCTTAAGGTACGGTACAGGACTCTATTATTAAGGTTACCTACGCTATCCGTCCGTCCGTCCGTCTGTCACAGGGAACCGTAACAGATAGACACTTAAAATTTTCACAGACTGTGTACTATTATAACCACTATAACAACAAATAAAGTAAGTAAAAAATTTAAGGCGTATATAAAAAAAAGTAAAAAAAAAAAGTGTGGCACTCGGGGACTGCCGCGATAAAGCTATTGCATAACATTTGTAACCTCCATACTTCCTATTTGTCAACGCTACACTTGGGATGACGTTGTCATGGGAACGTAATTTTTGTTTTATGTCATCATCCGTCATTACACATGGTAGGCGGAGGGGGGTGTTAGGTTTTTTTCGTTAAGGAATTTCTTGATTCGGTTGCCGCGCTCAAAGCCCGCGATAAAAGCTATGCAATAGTTTAAAAATACGTTAAATATTGTACGGAACCCTACGTGTGCGAGTTTGACTCGCAGTTGGCCGCCTTTTATATGTATACCTACAGTTTTCTTCCTTACCTAACACCAAGAGCTTATAATTTATTTCCTTAAGAAGACGACATTTTCCTCAAGGTCTTAACTACAAAAACCTCTTAGGAAAAGAAAAATTGCGGGAAATGATGAATTATAAATCCTCGCGAGAGAGGCCATGGGCAAAAAATTTATGCAAACTTTAATTGAAAACGTTAAGAGACTATTTATAGTAAAAAAAGTCTGGTATCAGAAAAGATTTGGATTACAAAAAAAATTCTTACTTTTTTTTTGGTACTTACCAATCT
The DNA here is from genome assembly GCA_963680765.1 of Agrochola lychnidis. Lineage (NCBI taxonomy): Eukaryota > Metazoa > Arthropoda > Insecta > Lepidoptera > Noctuidae > Agrochola > Agrochola lychnidis. Next base: position 7,014,773 of record OY796860.1, on the reverse strand, counting down.
TCTCTAAACTTTCCTACTAGAAAGTGCTTCTAAGATTATTTGTTTGTCTTTTTAAATTCATCTTTATTGGACTGGTTACAGAATTAATGTAGCTATGATAGTTAAAATATTTTTTTGAGAAAAAATAAGTGCTGTTGTTGGCCCGTAGATTTGCTCGGTGCTCTGACCAAGTAAAAATTACTCTTTTCAAGACCTACTGTCAGAGCTTTTACACGAGCAATCTATGGGTTAGCAACACCAAGAGATCGCTGGACACCCTGCGCGTGCAAATAATAATGCTTTCACGATGTTGTTGCGACTGCCCCGTTTTCAAAATTCAATATTCAAAAGTCATTTATTCAAACTGGCCTGAGAATCAGCACTTTTCGAACGTCAAAATTACATAAGACAGTCCTCCAAAACGCCCATCCTTCACCACTTCCTAGTGCCTTTCGCTGGGAAGAAGAAGTGGCGCAACAAACTCCCCAGCAGCACAGCTGTCTGTTCAAGTTAGAAAAAAAAATGATTCTATACAATAGTATGCAAAATAATTTACATTATGCAACACAAAACATAATTTAAATGATACAATATGTCAGCTAACACACGCCAATATACCAACCAAAAACATCGAGAACTATACTCAAGCAGAAATAAAAAATTAAAACTAAACGTAAACAGAACTAAATATCTAAATAAAAGCTTCCAGGCATAAAGGGCGTGCCCGCTTACATAAAGCTATTTAAAGCTGTAATTGGAAGTTATTATAAATGATAAACTAGGACCATCGAGGTAAAATAAATAAACAGTTAATTACTAGTAACAATAACAAAACCATGATCAGCAAGACGACCAGTCACCACAAGCAGCACCCGTTCACGAGCATAACGCAAAGATCAGCCATTACCCCATACCATTAGTTTCTGCAGCGTCTCAGACATGTTCGCTGAGACCCAAACATATGGCTTTCAAACCATAATACGCAAAAAAACAGCGTCGCTGCTGACCAGAGTGCGGGGCAGTCGCAACTATATCCTGAGAGCAGTGGAGGAGAGCTATTATACTCCGAATATGAGACATTTTATGCGGAGGCTGCTCAGGTAGGAATTGACGGGGTCCGCTAGGGCCGATGCCTGCCGGGGCTGCGAAGAAGTCCGAAAGGGAGATCGTGGCCCCCGACAACATGGCAACCGAAGGAACACGGGTGGATTTTATTTAGTCAGTAAGAGTCTGACATGCCCTCCCGCTCCACCCAGAGCGGGAGAAGACATTTGATAATTTCCCACCCAAAAAAATAAAAATAAAAAGGTAGGAACTATTTTTTCTTGACTGGACGTCCTCTGAATTGAATGTTTATTATTTCAAATATTTTAAATCAATACTACTTACACTAAATTATATATTTTTTGTAATACTAACACAATATGGACCACTGTTGTCCGAAATAAATGAATTTTAATTTAATCTAATTTAAGTTTCGTGATCAGCTTTTCTGTTAATTGGGCATCTTTTTAGTTAAGTCAACAATAGACTCTAATTTTCGACTGACTTTAATTTAATGACTAACTTTGATCGATTCTAAGATGTCATTTTGTTAATTAACTTTGAGTTAACAACTAGTCTTTAAACGCTAATCGTCGTGAATATTGATCCTACCATTTTGATTCTACTTATTCGATTTCAGAAATACATAATTATAAATTAAATTCGCGTTTCGTGTCTGTCTGTCTGTCCGCGTTGTTCTTTTAAACTACGCAACGGATTTTGATGCAGTGTTCACCATCATTTAGAGAATTTATTTCGAAAGCTTTATGTGCATCATCATCAACCTACAGCAGTCCACTGCTGGACATAGGCCTCTCCAATTTCATGCCATTCAGCTCGATTCTCGGCAACTCTCATCCAGCTCGATTCTCGGCAACTCTCATCCCGCTCGATTCTCGGCAACTCTCATCCAGCTACTTCCAGTCACCCTACGAAGATCGTCGCTCCACCTAGATACGACTCTGGTGAAACAATTGGCATGAAAACTTCATGAATCGCGCCTGCTGCGGGAGCTTTGTGGTCTCACCTTACGTTAGTCGATTCGCGGTCTCTCCCCAACGGTCATCGGAAGTACGGCGAATATGGCCGGCCAATTATATTTATATTACGTTAATATCGTGGGTCACGGCACTGCCCCCGCCAAGTCGAGCAAAACAAACACAAAGGCACAGCTGTACCATTTTTCTCGAAGCCATTCAGGACATTTTAGACCCCATTTAACTTCGTTGTGGATAAAGCTAGAAGCCTGAGTCATTCTATCTAGTAAAGAAATGAAGATACAAATAGAGACTTGATTTTACATTAGGAGATCTTTTTACGTTAGGAGAACTGCGTTGCGAGACTTACATTTTTACATGTTAAGTTTTTGATGGGATTAAACTTAGGTAAATAAAATAAATCTCGATATTTTGTCAAGTTGAAAAAACAGCGCGGGCGAGTCGGTCGTGGATCATAAATACCACAGTATAGATTGGGCATTGTTACAGACAGCCTTGAATAGTGTGATACGTCTATTATCCAACAATTTGTCTGAAAGCGTTCGTGCCTTTGTTTACAAAACTTTTTACCTTGCTACATGAATATGCTAATACTTTCCAGATTTTACTATACAAGAATCTGTTAAAAATTAGTAAACAAAAATTGAAAATGAAGCTTTTGCAAAATGTAGAGAAATATTCTTTCAAAGGTTCTATTCTATAATAATGGTTTGATTTCTTCTGTCAGATATTAGCAAAAGGGTTGACGGGGGTAGTTTGTAGGTCGACACTGCGAGATCATCAAGATCACCCATGCGAATATCACCCAAAGTATTCCACATTGCACACCCACGGTTGTAGTGGTTGTTAGAGATGGTCATTAACTATTGAAAAACATCAAACATCGCATTCAAAAAAAATCACAAAGCCAAAGACACCGATTTCACTTTTTTTTGGAAGTCGGTTCTTTTTTATGTTTATTCTAATTGATGCGCGACATAAATATCGTTACACACAAACAAACAATAACAAAACGAGCATATTAGTAGAAAAACATCGCAGCATCGTGAGATATGTATAAAAACAAGAATATCTAACGTTATCACATTTCGGAAGGTCGCGGTATGACCCGACTATCTGGCTGGACAAACGTGAATAGGTCGCAGATTGGCATGATTTATTCGGTACATAACATATAAGGATTACACACAAGATGATAAACAGGAAAAATAAAGGGATTCACGCTTTATATGAAAACATGTAACTAAACCTCCCCTTTAGTTATAAAAGTTCTTAGATATATACTCTAAGTTAAAGTTGCTTAAAGTTTAAATAATGATTAACGACTGTTTAACCATGCATTTTTGACGTTTAAAATGTCCCTGAACTATAATCATCGTTTATACATATATAATCCGATTTTTATAACTATGCGCGTGTCAACGTCAAAATATTACAGTTTAAATAACAACAATAACAATTTAATGAATAATGTGCCATAACTGTGGAGACGACACGAGTTGTGTAGACCTTAATAAGACGCGTCGGGACACTGATGAGGTAACCGGGCGGTTGAATTCAATACTAACAACCAACGATTTTGACAGTTCCAAGCCCACAGTTATATAAATCGTGTTGTAAACTCCTGCATTTGCATTTCTTCCTCTAGGGGAAAAAGTGATACCTTTTTAATTTTTGTCTGTTCCAATGAGCTTTGAAAAACGAAAAAGTCTTTATTCTTATGTAGGATAATCATGATTAGACTCGACTTATTACTGGTTCACAAAAACAAAAGAAAAACATTTTATTTTTGAAAATGGAACTAAATGTGGCTATCTCTTTGGTAGAATGCGTGCATTGCGTTGCGGCTACAGAAGAAATAAAAAAGGCATTGGCGCGAAATCTTTAGAATTTTTCTCTAATTACTAATTGAATTGGTGACCGCAATATAATTTACAACAGTGAAAATGTCATCATCTAGTGAGAACATCTTCACAGAGGACTGAAATTAAGTTGTCGGAAAAAAACATCTCGTTAAATATCCAGAATTGTACAAATTGTATATTTAAATAAAATATTTAATATTGTATTGGATTATTTCATTTTCTCGCAATCGTAGTGAAAAGTAGAGTGTAACACACGGCGCTAAAACCCATTATAACTCGGTTTCTATTTATCGCTAAAGCTCGGGAGTAAAACTACCTCGTTACAATGGGTTATTTTAGCCCCTCGTATAACAATCTACTATTTGTAAAACATTAGTATCTGTCATACCGTATATTGGATCAAACACCAAACTCGATAAAAAGACTTAGCCATAGGAGATTACGTCGATCTTCAAGCTTGTTAGAAGGAATAGTAATAGATTGTGTAACAAGCAAGGAGAACAACGCTGCATTACTGGTTACAGATGACTCGTAGGGAAGGCATATTACAGAATTTGCTATAAGAAAATTATGTTACCAACTGAAAGAAAAGTAGGTATCAATCTGCCTAGCCTTTTCCCTACTATTTTAGGGTCAGATACCAGTCTAAAGGTGCTGATAAACTTGAGCATTCATTTATGAATGAGCGTTTTAGCGAGCATTCTAGCAAAAGGACAGTACCTAAATGTGTCCGTACCACTAACCAGTATGTGTCCGTAGGTATGTCCGTGACATCACAGCGGGCCCTATCAGAATACCAGCGCTGCGGTATTTATTTATTTTTAAATATCGCAGCATCATGCTGAGATAGGAGTCTTTTTGGCCTCGCACAGGTCGTTATTATTTTGTTTGTTAGTTTTAAAATGCTCCTTTTTTATATTTTTTATTATTGTTTTGCTGTGCGTGTCCCAAATAAAATATTTTTCTTTCTAAATTTTCTTCGACGTTTTTGCCGAACCGAGCCATTCTGTCATTGACTAGAGCATTCGCTAGAATGATCGTGATATTGTTCGTAGCGATGATTGGCTCTATACTTGGCTCGGTTCGTTGTTCAGTTCGACAAATGAATGTTCAAGTTTATCAGCACCTTAACATATCGACGGTTGAAAGGCTAATTGATCTAAGCGACATTTTGTAAAACTTGCAAGAGGACGGATTGGTTATTTTTTAAAAATCATAATAAGATCTTATCATGATTGATTGATTTAAGTAAATAAAAGTCTATCAATCAAATAGTTGTTTTTTTATGATTTTTTTTTCAAAAAAAATAACTATGATCCGTCCAGGAGGACGAATCATAAAATTGCAGGAGCAAGTTTTACAAAATGTCGCTTAGATCAATTAGCCTTTCAACCGTCGATATTATGAGAGAGATGCAGCTAAATATCAGTATTTTACATGGAGCGACTGCTATCTCCTCCACAACCCAGTTACTGGGTAACACGATACCCCTCAGTAGCTCAGGTTTTCTGACTTTTGGGTTTCTGACTACCTGTAAGGAGTGGAAGTATGGTGATAGCTAAACTGCTAGCTAAAATACTTGCGCTTGTTACTTGCTTTGCTTGTGTTATAGGAAAACATCGTGAGGAAGCATGCTTGAGCGACATCTCTCGACGGCAAGTGAAGCCAACTCAGACGCGAGGTGGCATAAAAACTTTGACACCAGTACCCTAATTACCCCCCCCCCTCCACCCTTGCTCGAAAACGAGGTGCCAGCAATTGTTGCAGCTGAGCACGTAGCTTTAAATACCCCGCATAATAATCATGATGAAAATCTAAGTTTGATCCAGCCTGTCCCTTCTTGCTGTCCTCCCCCCAGCGACGCCCTAAGCTGAAATTCGTACCCCACAGGGGGTGCCCTTACCGAGCGTTCGCTTATATTTAATTTAGAATTGTTTTTGCCCCCTGGCTCGAAGCTTTAAGTGTAGCAGTTTAAGGCACCCACAGGAAAGTTTGGTAAAGTAGCCAAGATCTTATTGGTCAAAACTGCGAGATGCCGTAGTTAAAAAAACTTTTTACAAAAAAAAAACAACCGACTTCCAAAAAAGACTACAAAGTGAAAAATAACTTTAATTTCGGAAGTCGGTGTCTTTGGATTTGAGTTTTCGTTTTTGTCACCGACTTCCGAAATTAATTAAAAATTGTTATGTTTTATTTTTCACTTTTTAGTTGTGTGGTGTGTAAAAATTGTTATGTTTTATTTACCCCACACAAATTCGAAAACCACTACCTGCTATGTAAATAACAGTGACAGGAACTTATCATATCATCCACATACAAAGTGGGAAAAAGTACGTACGTAAAGAAGCTAACTCAAAAATGTATCGAAGCCAAGTTAATAAAATTTACGTGGGACCACTTCGAGAGTATACCATTTCAAACAAAAAAAGAATTTTCAAAATCGGTCCACAATTGACGGAGAAATCGGTGGACATACCTACATAAAAAAAATAAAAAAAAAACAAACATACGTGACGAACATATAACCTCCTCCTTTTTGGAAGTCGGTTAAAAAAAAACTCCTAATTACGTAACTTATTTTCATAAGCAATTATGACTAATTTGTTTAATTTTGACAGTTCAACATCATTCATTGCGTTATTTACGTTGTTGAGCAGTTTTTTTCCAACTTATGAAGCAATGGATTAGCAATCTGTTTCAAATCGAAACAGATTGTGATTGATCGTGTATTACGTAATTAGACAGGTTAGTCAGTAACAATGACTTTAATTCTCTTTGGTCAGTAACCACACGAAAAAGACGAAAGAAAGAACTGATTGCTAGAATAAAACAGGAATGATACAACGTATACCCTTAGTTATTACCTCATAATTATTAATTACGGAACTCGCTACTGACCGACAACTAATAGGTCACCCCCCATGGGAGTCTCAAAGGGAAACTAATCGTGTCGATAATGTGCAAAGTGGGATCACGGCTGTTCATTATAGTACGATGTAAGATTATTAAGACGTGATAGTGAACGATTAGCTGAACAGGTACTTTCGATAGTTTACCTACAGTACAGGAGGAGCTTGTGGCTAAGTAATAACAGCTGCACGGGTCGATCTACCAGGTTAAGCAATGCTTGCCGAGGTTGGTCCGTGGATGGGTGACCATCTTTACATATCGAGACACTTCCGTGCCTCGGAAAGCACGTGAAACCGTCGGTCCCGGCTGTCATTCGTGGATTTTTGACAGTCGTTACGGGTCTTCAGAAGCCCGAAAGTCTGACAACCAGTCTTACCAAGGGGTATTGGTATTACCCAATTACTGGGTTGTGGAGGTCAGATAGGCAGTCACTCCATGTAAAAAACTGGTATTCAGCTGCATCTGGTTAGACTAGAAGCTGACCCCAACATAGTTGGGAAAAGGCTAGGTAGATTGATTTGACCTATGTGAGTACAGTTTGTCTGAATCAGCGCAATAGATGTGCGAATGTTTCGTAGTAACTATACTCCATTTGAAATAAGATTATAAAAAACCTTTTTTACAGTCCGTTCAACCGATTTTGACTTCTATATCGTAGGCATAAGGATGGTATTAAAAGCAAAAAACTCGTTACAATACCAACTGTTTACTGCAGCTACCATTTGTCATGCCACCAACGCAATAGAAGTCAAAATCGGTTGAACGGACTGTAAAAAACTAAAAAAATAAGATTTTCACAAAAAATACAAACGATTTTTTTTTTTTCACTTTTTAGTGGGTTCGTTTGTAATTTATCTAAGTTACAATAGCCTAATGTCAACTACTCATCAAAAATACCCAAATCGCTATAGATGTGCCTATAATATTTGAAGAGTTCCCTCGATTTCTCCTAGATCCCATCATCAGATCGTGACCAAATGACAATAGAACCAACTTGAAAGTATAACCCTTTCAAACATCATTATTCATTTTTTCATTATTTTGTCAGTTTTTTTTTTTGACATTTTAATAATTCATCATTTAAGTCTGACATAATTGGAGTATTGGATAATATGTAATTGTTTCAATTTATTATCTAGTTTATTACCATAATTATGCATGTTTTTCAAATATTTTTAAGGAAATTGCACACCATGTTTGTACGCCTTCTGGCATAACATAGCGCTCTGTTCACCAAACATAAGATCTGTACTTCTTTATTTACCTATGTTAACAAATAAATAAATAAATAACAAAAAATAATTTATCAAATCGTTCCAGCCGTCTTCGAGTTATCGGGGAACATACATATAAAAAAAAAGTCCCGACGAACTGAGAACCTTCTCCTTTTTTTGAAGTCGGTTAAAAAGGATTATTTAAATGTCTAATCTTATTTCAAATGGAATGTGAGTATTGTGTACGTTTCGTCGCACTTAATTTATATCTATACAAATAATAAAGCTGAAGAGTTTGGTTGTTTGTTTGAAAGCGTTGAAGATGAATGTTTTAAGTTATCAAACATTCTGGAATTCCTTAAATGGTGGTGAAAAACGGATCAGAATCCGCTGCGTGGTTTAGATGAACAACGTGGTCATAATGATAATATGCACAGATGATTTCTGAAATCGAATTAGTAGAATCGAAATATCATGATCAATATTCAAGCCGAATGGTCAAAGTCTGTGAAGTTATTAACTGAATCGATCAAAGTTAGTCAGTAAATTAAAGTCAGTCGAAAATTTGAGTCTATCTATTGTTGGCTTCACTAGAAAGATGTTGATCACGAAATTAAAACAATTAGAGAGTAAAAAACTATTTTCTGAAATGGAAATCTTATACCTACTAATATAATAAAATTGAAGTTTTTGTTGGAACGCATTAATCTTTGGAAATATCAGTCGGATTTGAAAAAATATTTTTCCATGTGATTGATTGCCCAATTCTTGAGGAAGGTCATAGGCTATTTAAAATCACGCTACGACCCTTTTTTTGTGTAGGAAATTATCAAATAACTTCTCCCGCTCTGGGTGGAGCGGGAGGGCGTGTCAGACCCTTACTGACGAAAACCCACCAGTGTTTCTTCAGTTGCCATGTTGCCGGAGGCCACGATTTCCCTTTCGGCCTTATTTGCAACCCCGGCAGGCATCGGTCCTAGCGGACCCCGTCAATTCTGCTGACGTCTCTTAGAGGGGCGCGTGGAACACAACGCGTCGTCGACCCGGGCCTGGTCCTTATCGGGCGGCGAGCTACCCATAACTCACCGTCCGCAAGCCCGCGCCTACGGTGGCCGGAAGTCGGCTCGCGATTCCCGACGCCTAGGGCGTTTCCTCCTACGCTACGACCCTTAGGAGTAGAGCAAAAAGTAGGAGTAGAGCAAAAAGAAAAAAGAAATAGAAAGAATGCTAAGTGAAAACGATAGTTAATTGATTCAGGCGTGACCTTGCGGAAATCCATTATAAAATATAATAGACGTGGATATATTTAGTAACCTTCCGAGTGAGTGAGAGAGTGTGCTCTCTGCGTTCAGCGCTCGGTGTGGCAACACGCCGTGTTCGGGTTCGCGACAAGTCAAGAGAGTCCTCGTTGAGAGGTGAAACACGTGTCGATTTTTTTCAGGGGTTTTTATGGTTCTTTAGAAATAGCTAAGCGGAACAGGTTACAAAATATATCCATGTCTGTGGTATTTTAAGTGAAAACGAAGTAATAGGGCGGGCGATGCGATGCGACGCGGTGAGTCCAGGGCCGAAATTTCACGCGGACATTAGCCAGTCTCCTTGGAGGAAGTTTATTATAAGTCGATGGTAAACTCTTTATCACATTCACTCATTTGTTATCCGTGCGGTCGTCCAGTACACATTGATCCCAGCTGTTGATCTAATTGATAGCATGCTGAAAACATTATTCTTACAAACAAGAAAATATAAATATAATAGGCATGTTTTATTTATTATAAAAACGTAATTACTTTTACGGCACGCGAACGTAAAACAACCTGACACCAATCTATTCAATTACTCTCCACTAGCACAGCTTTCAACCATAATTCTGTTTCCAAGTTAAGGTAAAATTGTGTGTTGAATATTCTGGAGCCTAGAGAAAAATTAAGCTCAATTTAATACCTCTCCGCGGCTGTCAAGGAGATGGCAAGTTTGTTAAGACCTCTGTTACCTTAGGACGGCGATACACCGGGCGAAAAATGACGGCAGGAATTAGAGATTGTTGTTATGGGGATACACATATATACATACATCACACACGACTGTTTTCCCCGAAGGGTTAGGCAGAGGTGTATGCCCACATTTCGCCAGTTAATAAGTAGCAATTGTGGCGGTAAACGAATGGAAGTTTCATGGCCATAATCAGACAAATTTATGATTTAATTTGTTGTCGACGACTCGAACTCGTTGGTGGCGTGGTTAATATGCATGCTATTTAGTAAACTTATTTATTTAGTATTTATTTATCTAGTTTTTATATTTATTTAATAAAATAGACGATGTTTTATAACGAAAACAAGTGCGTAAAATTTCATTAACAGACCTTTGGGCGTATAGATATTATGGAAAAACTACTGGATGTATCTACTCAAAATAAAGGTATTTGAACTTTTCAATAAATTATCTATCCCTGTACGGTTTCTATATTGCCAAAGAAGGGTTTAAATTAGTGTTGAAATATGGAAGTTTCAACGCTCATTACTTCCAAACAAATACTTTTTCCCAATTCTGCTTCCATACAAGGCTAGATAATGACAAGGAATATTGATAAAAAAATTAGTTTTGAATGTACACCGTCAAACAGACGAGTAATCACCGTACTACGTTTGTATGGAAGAATGACCGACTAGTGTACCCTTAAAAAACCTTATTCGCTTAACTTAATAATTTAGTAACATAGAAGGTCTACCTAATAATATAAAAACCGGCCAAGTGCGAGTCGTACTCGCCCATGAAGGGTTCCGTAGCAGCAAGTAACATTGAATGAAAGGTAAATTGCGGTTTACGATTTATGACGTATTAAAAAAAAACTACTTGTTAGATCTCGTTCAAACCAATTTTCGGTGGAAGTTTACATGGTAATGTACATCATATATTTTTTTTAGTTTTATCATTCTCTTATTTTAGAAGTTACAGGGGGGGGGACACACATTTTACCACTTTGGAAGTGTCTCTCGCGCAAACTATTCAGTTTAGAAAAAAATGATATTAGAAACCTCAATATCATTTTTGAAGACCTATCCATAGATACCCCACACGTATGAGATTGATGAAAATTTCTTTTTTGAGTTTCAGTTCTAAGTATGGGGAACTCCAAAATCATTTGTTTTTTTTCTATTTTTATGTGAAAATCTTAATGCGGTTCACAGAATACATCTATTTACCAAGTTTCAATAGCGTAGCTCTTATAGTTTCGGAAAAAAGTGGCTGTGACATACGGACGGACAGACAGACAGACAGACAGACAGACATGACGAATCTATAAGGGTTCCGTTTTTTGCCATTTGGCAACGGAACCCTAAAAACAAACATAACTTTGTAATTATATTATATTATTAAATTAATACTCTTGAAATTATTCTAAATTATTGTATTATAATCTAAGGAAAACATAACATTACGTTGCGCTTGTATTCTGCGAAGGGCTGGCAGAGATGCGATAATAGTAAACCCACATTTCGCCAGTTATGTTTAAGTCCCATGTAGTAGAGGGCGAGCCTATTGCCATCAACTGGGTATTCTAAGGAAAACTTAGTAATAAAACCGTTGTCCCGATTGTGTCCCTACCCTAAAGAATTATATTAAAGACTCTTGAGAGTCATAAAATGTGGAGTGATTAACGTTGACAAACACTCATTCTGTAATTACACGGTTTATTTAAATAGAGATTTGAGATTTCTGAATTAATCTTAATCTTTGTATTAAGACTTCCACTGACTCTCCCAGACTGGAGCGGGCCAGGGCTGCCTTGAAGTGGCTCCTGCCCAATCTAGGGGGTCCAAACGCCTCTTGCCGGCTCGGTAGGAGGCGTTTGGACCCCCTTTTTTACCCGCAGGCTCTATGCGGGGTCGTGCGGTCCATGGCCCCTTACGGGGCGCCGGTGTGGGCGCGTTCATTGAGGCTGCGGCCAGCCCGCCGGTTGAACGCGTCCCAGAGGGTCATGGCCATCTGGCTGGCCCGAGGATACCGCACGGTCTCCTGCGAGGCGGCGAGCCTCCTTGCCGGATTACCGCCATGGGATCTGGAGGCAAAGGTCCTCGCGTACATCTGGGAGTGGCGCGAGGAGGCGAAACGCCGGGGCTTAACTCCACTGCCGCGAGAAATCACGCAGCGGACAGAGCTCCGGCGGGGTCTCATGACGGCATGGAAAGTGCGATTGTCGCAACCCAGCGCTGGGCACGTCACAATTGCGGCGATAAGACCCCTCTTTGAGGAGTGGCTAGAGAGGCGCCACGGCGTCTCACCTTCCGCCTGACGCAGGTCTTCACCGGACACGGCTGTTCCGGGAGGTTCTTGTTCAGGATAAGGTGGGAGGAAATGCCCGGGTGTCACCATTGTGTGGATCGCCCGAGGACATAAAAAAAAATAATGCTGATTCTTCTCAGCATTTTATTTTTTTATTTGTGGGTAAACTGCTCTCGGTAGTTGGTGGAAGCTCCATTTTTTTTTGGTTGGGAAATTATCAAATAACTTCTCCCGCTCTGGGCGGAGCAGGAGGACGTGTCAGACTCTTACTGACTAAAACCAACCCGTATTCCTTCAGTTGCCATGTTGCTGGGGGCCACGATCTCCCTTTCGGACTTTTTCGCAACCCGAGAAGAATCAGCTGAGTTCTAAATAAATAGTCTATGATAATTATAATAACGGAATGCATATGAGTATGATGGCCCAGATTGGCTTCTCATGCACGAGGTTGTGGGTTTAAATCCTAGCAAGTATCAATATGACTTTTTCAATTCGATGTTGCTGATTTTGGTGAAGGAAGAACATCTTGAGGAAACCTGGACTTATAGTTAATTTATGTCTGAAATCGCCACGCCGTCTTGAGCAAGCGTGGTGATCAATGCTCGTGCCTTCTCTGTATGAGAAGAGGCCTTCGTCCTGCAGTGGGACAGTTATAGGCTGGTATTATTATTGTATGAGTAAACGGAATATCTGTTTATTTGAGTACACTGTATAAAATGTAGGTTCTGTCAGCAGAAGCACAAGAAATCATTGAAGTTTTTTTATAAATAAGAATCATTTAACTTAGTTCTAGTGGTAAAATTGTGTGTTGCTTGGAGGAGGATGACCCATAATCGGAAAGGGTGGCAAGCTTTAGGGGAGGCCTTTGCGGAAACGCAAGACAATCGCGATACCGGTGTCAAATTATGATTATTTAAGTTTAATTTGTTATTATATACTGTAGTTTAGTTTACTTTCATTCATGTTTTTATAAGATTGTCGATTAAAGGCTATTATTATTAGTGGTAAAATAAGAATCATTTAACTTAGTTCTAGTGATAAAATAAGAATCATTTAACTAAGTTCTAGTGGTAAAATAAGAATCATTTAATTTAGTACTAGTGCTAAAATAAGAATCATTTAACTTAGTACTAGTGCCAAAATTTCCATCAACCAGTTCGTTTGATGTACAACAAGAAATTAAATTAAAGTAATGGTATAAAAAAATGGTAACCTTTTTAGGAAACTTTTTTGCTGCCTATACGGATTATAATTACGTTTAAAATGTGGATACGATTCTTGGAAAAGCTCTTTGCGTCGCGCCTCAGTTTGTAAAATAACCCCTAGTTAAATATATAACAAATTGTATGTGTCTAAGACAGGGCTAATTCATCGAAATAATTATTATGTACTAGATGACCCGGTGAACCTCGTACTAAGTGAGACAAAATTTCGATTTTTCGGCTGTTCCTTTTGGTTTTTCCTCATTTTCTGTTTTCCTAAACCACCCCAGGCGAACAAAACAAAAAAAAAAAAAAAAAACGGTCGAGCCGTTTTCGAGTTTTTGCGAGACTAACGCACGTCAATTGATTTAAATATTATAGTTATTTGTTTGTCCGCATCCAGTATATTAGGGTCGGCTTCCAGTCTAACCGGATGCAGCTGAATACCAGTGTTTTACATGGAGCGCCTGCCTATCTGACCTCCACAACCCAGAAACTGGGTAATTACGATACCCCTTGGTCAGACTGGTTGTCAGACTTTTGGGTTTCTGACAACCCGGTACGACTATCAAAGATCCAAGAATGAAAGCCGGGACCAATGACTTAACGTGCTTTCCGAGGCTCGGAAGGGTCGTGCAATGTTATGTTAATATATATGTATGTATATATATGTCCGTGCGGCTTTGATTTTAGAGAACACACAAGCCAAAATACAAGATCCCGTACCAAAATTCAACACACAAATATTTGCCTCAATGTGGTGAGTAAACTATCCACCAACTATCTGTACTGCGCACAGTATGGAGTTTTGATGTTTATTGATAGTATCGCCAAGATTTGCATATAAAAATACAAACCATCAACAACTCGTCTGTATTTCCTGATGAGAACCGGTACTCTAATTGGGTAACTTATTTTCGTAAACAATTATGCCTAATTTGTTTCATTTTGACAGTTCAACAACATTCATTGCGTTATTTACGTTGTTGGGCAGATTTTTTTTCCAACTTGTGAAGCAATGGATTAGCAATCTGTTTCAAATCGAAACAGATTGTGATTGTGTTGTATTACGCGCTTAGGAATTAATAAGAGCAGTGGTGGCCCAGTGGTAACGGCCGCGACTTACGAGTTGTAGGTCGTAGGTTTGCACCCAGACAGGCGCTTTACTTTGTGTAAATTATTTCATCACCATTGCTCTCAAAACGGTGAAGGAAAACATCGTGAGGAAACCGGTATGTCCTAGAACCGAAAATTCGAAGACATGTGACATCTACCAACCCGTACTGGGCCCGCGTGGTGGATTACGGCCCACTCCCTCTCACAGAGAGGAGGCCTGCGTCCCAGCAGTGGGAAAATTTATAGGCTGATGATGATGATGATGACGCAATTAGGGTACAGAGGTGTGTATTACCCACAGTACGCCAGTTATGTTAAAGTCTCGTGTAACAGGGGTCAGTCTATTGCCAGATATAAATCCAGGCTCCGGGCTGCTTGACGGGGTCCGCTAGGGCCAATGCCTGCCGGGGGTTCGAAGAAAACCGATAGGGAAATCGTGGCCCCCCTGGCAACACGGCAACTGAAGGAACACGGGTGGGTTTTAGTCAGTAAGAGTCTGACACGCCCTCCCGCTCCGCCCAGAGCGGGAGAAGTTATTTGATGATTTCCCACGCAAAAAAAAAAAGGCTCCTGGCTGCAAGTGTGAATTTCCTAAAGGAAAAACTTGCCCGACCCGTGGATTGTATACTGAAAACAATTTTGTTTTTTAGTCTCGCTTGCACCACAATTCACTCAATGCGGTTTATTTAAAAATCTCTCTCTTTCATATTGGTGCCATGTAAATCGTTTAGTGCTGTAAGTATTGTGATGGCAGCGCCTGAGTGTGCTACGCAATTGAAAACATTTCCCTTCACAGCAAATCAATATTAGTGATACAAATCTATTTACCGTACACTGTGTGTCGTAGTAAGCAGGCCAGACAGACGCATGTTTTGCCTGCATGTCAAGATTTGCTGATAGAACTAACGAGCTGACACCTGCCACGAGTGACCTTTGGGGTCGTCGCGACCTCACTCGAGCTGCAGGACAACAACTGGCGAAGATTCTAGACGATATCGACGATACGACACTGATAAAGATTAAATGTATTAAAGCGTGTGTTATGAAGGCGTCATTTCGAAAGCTATGTAAGGTTTTGCTGTATGAAATATTTTCTTTTCAAATCCTTATTTTTACCAGTATCTAATGGAGGAGATACAACAATCTTGCTTTCCAGTAAGAGTAGTCTCGAGGGCTCGTTTAACTGTCAAACTCAATTGTTTCTATTAGATATAACCATTAAGTGGATGAAGACTTAAATTATGACAAACCTAAAAGTGTTACATGGAACATTTTACAATATCTGAAAAAAAATGACAGCTCCGGATTCCCTATCAGAATACCAGCGCTGCGACATTTATTTATTTTTAAATGTCGCAACATATGCTGAGATAGGAGCCTTTTGGCCTCGTACAGGACCTTCTGCTTTTATTTTAATTTTACTTTGGTTTTTTTATTGTTTTTTTATTATTTTTATTAATGTTCTTATTGAAGGTGTTTAGTTTAATTTGTGATTTCCTGTGCGAGTCTCAATAAATACTTTTTCTTTCTTTCTTTCTTTCTTTAAGACGTTTGAGATTAGATGGCAATCATGTCTCTGAACTTGACTCTGAACTTAAATTTTTAATGATGAGTTTTAATGATAATTTTTTAATGATAATTTTTAATGATAATTTTTGAATATTTTTAATGTTTTTACTGTTTTACTTCTTATTTATTCTTTTTTGTATATGGGTATTTTGCCTGAATTAAAACACCATTTATTTTATTTTATTTATTATTTTCAACACCTAGATACCTACATAGTAGTTATTGTATGATTATCCTCTTAACCCGTCCCAAGTGAATGAATTAATTTGTCATTAGCATTAAGCCATTTATTTTATTTATTTACTATTGACGACTTGATGACGTGGTGTAGTACAGACTTGATGTGTATAGGTAATAGTAATTAGTTTCCACTAGACTCTTACCTACGGAATATGTCTTTGTAAAGTAGGTTGGTACTATGAAGTACCTATGTGAGGAGAAAACATGTAGTATGGTGATGTGATATTGTAGTGAGTGAAAAATAGTGATGGAAAGTCGAGTGCGAATTTTTAAATAATAATTTTTTTTGTGTTTCATCTCATTTGGGGTCCATGTTGTTTGATGTGTACAAATAAAATGCGTAAAAGTGAAATTAAAATGGTTGCACGAGGCATTGGGATCGTAAGTTAGACCTGCAATGTAATTTAAACGTTGAATTTACACACTTGAGAGAATCTAATTTACAGAAACACGATAGACACTACGTAAATGAACATCTTACGGTTGGTAAGTTTAACAAATAACTTGTTTATTGTTGTTTACAGTTTCACTCATGTGGTACTCGCGTTGTGTCGGTGTCGCGGTGTAAGCTGCTCATGAATAAAGGCATCAAAACTATAGTTCGGTATAGCGAAACAAATACACGACCGAAGTCTTGCAACTATGATAAACATGAATATCTCGTACCCAAAACTGAGTTATTGTATATTAAAGTAATTTCGGGTTATGCTACTTGAGTACAGAGATGAAACAGTGTACTTTCGCTTCGATGTATTAAAATCACGCCAAAATGCACTGATTTTGACAGATCGAAGCGTAAAGTTTACGAGGTATGAGGTTATCTAGCACATTCTAAGCAGTTAGCGCCTCTAAAAACCTGGCTTGCTGGGCCATACTTAATTGTATCATATCATAACCTATTCTCGTGTTTCTCGAGCAGATATTATGTATAGAAGAAAAGCGCTTAAGGAGGAAGCGTCAGGGTAGCCCGCAAAATTCAAATTTCCTTACGTTTTTTGTATTTTGCAGGTCAGTGTCAAGTTTTATGTTGATTAAAATATGATTCGCGGTCGTAGCAAATATGACTTTACTCAATTATAATCATTACAATCAGCAATAGTGATTAAGAAGAAGATAAAATTGTCAAATGTCATGATTTTATGAAATCATGACATTTGACACCTTTGCTAACTTATGGAGTTGTATTGCTGATTGTAATGATTATAATTGAGTAAAGCCATATTTGTTACGACCGCGAATCATATTTTAATCAACATAAAACCTGACACTGACCTGCAAAATGCAAAAAACGTAAGAAAATTTGAAGTTCGCGGGCTACCCTGACGCTTCCCCCTTAAGAACACAAAGCAAAAACACAACACCGTAACTCTTAACTGGCCTTATTTATGTAGTTATAAACCAATATCTCGTGTAATTCGACACAGACTTTGATCGAGTAATCGTGAATTGGGGGGCTAAACTTTCTCGTGTTGCGAAGTCAGCGTCAAGAATTTTGGAGCGAAACCCTTTTTTGGGATATTGCCTTCAGGGTTCGTTAAAAAAGGTTATGTGAAGAAATGATGTGTGAACTTAAGGGCCTCATTCCCTTTGTACGATAAGAATGCTTGAAATGAACACAAGAATAGGCAATTATTAATCTAGATTAAAATTCCTATAGGTACCTATTGGGAGTAAATAGATTAGTTTTAGCAGCAATTGTTAGATTCAAATTAGGAGTAAAATAATGGGTTTAAATTATCGTCTGTGTACAAGAAAAATATTTATAGGTATTAGAATTAAATAGAATATTCTTCATTAGAGAGCAGTGATGGCCCAGTGGGAACAGCCCCGACTTACGAGTTGTAGGTCGTAGGTTCGAACCCTGACAGACGCTTTACTTTGTGTAAATTATTTCTTCACCACTGCTCTCAAAACGGTGAAGGAAAACATCGTGAGGAAACCGGCATGTCCTAGAACCGAAAGTTCGAAGACATGTGACATCTACCAACCCGTGAACATTGGGAACATTATAGGCTGATTATGCTTATATGCTATATTCTTTATTATGTACGCCATGTGGATTACAGATAATAATATAAATGTTGAATTTTTTTTTAGGGTGACTCAATTGGTACCGCCCATTTTGTCTTCCCGCTAAAAGCGATCTTTCCGCTGCCCCGCTGTCCACTGCCACCGAAAATACGTCCTTCGGATGCATTATTAAGGTGTGGTTTGTTGTCACATTTCAAAGATGCCGTGGAGACTAACCGACTGGTATAATAATCAAATCATAGTCATACCCAGTTGTTTGTAAACAACAATTACTAAACGATTACGTCAAAGGACACCCTCCATTCGAATCTCAAGAAACTTGTTATTATAATAGACTTATATAGCGCAATTCTACTTGCATACCTAATTATGTTATTTGCTATAATCATACAGATGCATTCAAGTATTGTTGCTTACACACATGATTAAAATAAAACTAAAATCAAAAGAATCTACACCATAATGTGTACGGAGATTTTTTGTTTTTGTCTAACAAAAATCCTCGCATTATCAATATCTAACGTTAGTGGTCCTCGATTGAATTAGTATTTGACGTCGGATTATTCGAAAGCCATTGACACAAAGACTGAATCAAGCAACTATTAAAGAAATGATCAATACCTACAAAAATAATTTGGTACATGTAATTATTTTGTAAGCTGAAAAACATTGACATACTTACTATGTTATAAGATCATTATAAATTGAACTGTCACATACTTACTCCAGCTTTAGATCCGGAGCTGTTACTACGAACACTTACTAACTCCAGCTTTAGATCCAGGGCTGTTATTATGAACACTTACTAACTCCAGCTTAAGATCCGGGGCTGTTATTATGAACACTTACTAACTCCAGCTTAAGATCCGGGGCTGTTACTACGAACACTTACTAACTCCAGCTTTAGATCCGGGGCTGTTACTTCGAACACTTACTAACTCCAGCTTTAGATCCGGGGTTATTACTACAAACGCTTAATAACTCCAGCTTTAGATCCGGGGCTGTTACTACGAACACTTACTAGCTCCAGCTTTAGATCCGGTGCTGTTACTACGAACACTTACTAACTCCAGCTTTAGATCTGGACAAACCACATAATCACGCCTGTTTTCTTCGAAGGGTTAGTCAGGGGTGTAGGTACATGTACATACGTAGTACAGTTCTTGTTGTTTTCGTATTTTTTGTTGTTTTTGAATTTTTTGTTGTTTTTGTATTTTTTGTTGTTTTTGTAATTAGTTTGTTTGATTACTAGTTTATTTATTTAGAAGTATAAAAATTATGTTTAGGTAGTTGAAACTGTTTATACTCCCCGTCACTTGTTCTTAAGGGTTCATTAGAAAACCAGCGTCAGACAGCATCTGTCTAGCATTAATGCTAAAATGAACCTTTTTGGCGCAGCCGTGACACGTGACACATTATTGTCAAAAAAAAAAAACCTTTTTTATTTTGTGTTTCACGAACTGTGTCCAAATAAACGTTTTCTTTCTTTCTTACATCCAGATTTTTTATAATTTTTTTCTGTTCAAAATAGTAGACAAATACTCGGTATTTCATGCTAAATTAGCTTATGTTTGACCACTGGCTCGCCTATTATTAAGCTACTCGAAAATAATCGAAATAATCCTATTAAAAATGTTTTAGGAATCTCAAAGTTCTTTAAAGTGACCAATATTATTTACAATGTACCTTAACATTGTAGATAATATTGGTATTTTCATATTATTAGACTAACCAATGGTTACATAAAGAATTTCTTTGTTTCATCAAACGGAAGGACAATATTTTCGGAATTAAAGGAGATCATTCAGGCTCCATACGTTTTTGGGCCTTTTCTGAAAACGGAAAAAAATGGTACGTGTGGTCAGTATTAGTCATTTGGAGCAATAGTTAATATCGCGCAAAAGTTGTACGATTGCTCTCAGCCAAGTTATACAAGTTCGATGATTCGTAATTTTCATACATTTATTACCAACTACTACCAACCATTACCAACTATTGCTCCAAATGGCTAGTTCGAAGCATACGAACCATTTTATTTCGTTGGCCGGCTCTTTCAGAAAATACCCAAAAATAATGATTTCCTTTGTGTTTGGTTTGCTAATTGACGAAGCGAACGGACTAATAGGAAACGATTTCCAAAAACTTCTTTCCGATACGATTCAATGTTATGTAAAAGAAATTAGGAATAATTTAGGCCTTACGTTCTATTTTTGTTTAAAATAAATTAATTTAATGAAGTCTTTGTCATTTAATATAAATAATTTCTTATTACATACATGGTCGCGTTGACATCAAGCTTATTAATTTTATTGTTGTCAGATAATTTTAATAAATGAGACCCAAGCAAACACACCCACGCGAATTTCATCTATTGCATAACAATTTGATGCTATTGTCACACTTATCTCTACAAAGTTAGGATCTATAATCGGGTGGACAGTTATTGTTATAGTGTAATGTGGTTGATAGTCATGCAATTAATACAGATGAGGTCGTAAGGTCCGCTTGTTTATAACTTGATGTTTTGCACAAAGTAACATCGTCTCTGTAGGGGATGTGGACGTGTATAGTAAAAATGACACTAATTTGCGAAAGGGTGAAGGGCGGGAGAGACCCCCTCCCGCTCGCGTGCGTCTCTCGCGCCCTTACGAGCCCCAGATTTATTTGGTCAAAGATGTCAGCAGAATTGACGGGGTCCGCTAGGGTCGATGCCTGCTGGGATTGCGAATAAAACCGAAAGGGAAATCGTGGCCCCCGACAACATGGCAACTGAAGGAACACGGGTGGGTTTTAGTCAGTAAGAGTCTGACATGCCCTCCTGCTCCACCCAGAGCGGGAGAAGTTATTTGATAATTTCTCACCCAAAACAAAAAGGATGTTCTGAATTCCGGTAGCATGTTCCTGTGGGATATTTTCCGACATCCACGCGGGCGAAGCCGCGGGCAAAGCTAGTTCTATATAAAAAGTATTCAGTATATTGATATTTCGATAGGATGAATATGCGATGCGTTGAACGCTCGATCAAACAAACATTCGATATTTTGAACACTCGATGTATTGAGTGTACGATATTTTGAATGTTCGATTTATTAACTATTCGATTTTAAGAACGTTCGAGTATTTAGATGTTCGATTTATAGTGGTCGATCAATTTATATTCGATTATTTGGCATTCGATTTGGCATAGTACACCCAAAGAAACCTAGGTACACAGATAATGACATACTAAAAAACTTAAATACAAATATAACATACAAAATATTGATATTTAATCACGCGTCGCCAACATTCCCCTCCCTAGTGCTGACACAGCACTCATCAGCCAATGAGATAGGCGCGACTCATAACCACTTACATTGATACAAAGTCACACAGTGTACTGCCACGAAATTGCTCTATTTGGGTACCTATGACTAGTTTGCTAGGTGGGTACGTCCAGCAGCGTTATTAGTAGCTTTGGTTTTAGAATTAAACCTCGTTCTCCCCCTCCTTACTTGCTTACATCATGAAATCACACGGTCTGATGAAAAAACCTTCTAACATTTCTAATGTCACATCTTGCATGATTTAATTAAAAACTTGACATTTTATGATCATACTCGTAAATCATAAATACTTACTACTTCTTGAAAGTCACAGGTATGATGGGTCTATTATAAGTAGGTACTGAAAACTAGATATTGTTCTACGAAGCAAATTATAGCATCAAATAGCAAGTTATTGCAATACGTATAATTTAGCAAGGTTACTATGAGTACGAAAAATTCAAATAAGTAGGTATTTGATTCTGTTCTAAGCGCGACTGCTGAGTGAGCATGAGGCCCTGGCTTTGAACCCTAGGTCGGGCCTCGCTATATATGTATATAGATTTGTGTCCGGTAATTAACAATAGCTCGCCCCCTAAAAAGTAGTAGGGACTTATCAGGCAAAATTTGGAAGTAGATAGGTACCATACATACAGATTGCCTCATAAAGGCTTGTGCAGGTCAGCGCGACACAAAGACACCGCTCGTCGCGCGACTAGCGGTGCCTTTGTGTCGCGTCGCGTGTCGCGCCTGTTTGAAAGAGCCTTAACTCCTTCGATAAACACGTGCGTAATATATGTTATAGGTATGTTTATAGTTCTATAAATTTAAAAATATTGTGATTATTCATCATCATCATTTCAGCCGAAAGACGTCCACTGTTGGACATAGGCCTCCCCCAAGCACCGCCACTTCAACCGGTTCTGAAGCACAGAACCGGTCGAATCCGCCGCATCCAGCGAATGTGCAATTGTCATTATTCCGGTCGAATTATTCTAATTGAATACGGTATTTTGACCGCCAAATAAAATTGAGTAGGTAGATTGTGGTGTGGTCAGTAAATAATACCTGAATGTTTACCTACTTAGTTGTGTTAACTTAGGTACAGTAGTGAAGTTTTAAAGTACGTTAATGTGTGTTTTGTATTCACTGAATACAATAGGTACACACATTAACGTATTTTCTACTGTGTAAGACTAACTAGGAGTGATCGCCAAGTTGAAATTTATGGAAAATGTTCGTTATGAAAAATGAAACCCGTTAGAAACCTTAACCTCCGTACACGCTGAGAAAAAATAAAATACTATGTTGCGATGGGATTGATTATATTATCATATGCTATATAGCAGCAGTGGTGGCCCAGTGGTAACGGCCGCGACTTACGAGTTGTAGGTCCTAGGTTCGAACCCAGACAGGCGCTTTACTTTGTGTAAATTATTTCATCGCCACTGCTCTCAAAACGGTGAAGGAAAACATCGTGAGGAAACCGGCATGTCCTAGAACCGAAAATTCGAAGACATGTGACATCTACCAACCGGCACTGGACCCGCGTGGTGGATTAGAAAAAATACAAAAAAAAATAAAAACAAAAAAAAAAAAGAATACAAATAATAAATACTTTTTCTTTCTTTCTTTCTTTCTTTCTCCCTCTCACAGATTGGAGGCCTGTGTCCCAGCAGTGGGAATATCTATAAGCTGATGATGATGATTCTATAATATTAACCATTATTTTATCGTTTACAGTTTACTATGATTGTCATCTGTATTATAAAACTTTGTTCAGTATTTCTGTTCATAATTAGAAAAACTTTATTACTTTTAAATTAATCATAGAATTCGTTTTATTTATGTGCAATACTTCATTAGAAACATATTATAATTCACCACCTATAAAAATATATATACAGTATATTTTCTATTTAACCTATAAGGCCACTATCTCAATTAGTCGAACTTGTACGAATAAAATTCTAGAAACGCTGTTTTAATAAAACAACTCAATAAACTTGGTTTTATTGTAATTGACATTGTTTATTTTTAGAGCAGAGTAATATAATCGCACTTAGGTTCAAATCAAGAAAAAAAAAGAAAAGAAAAGAAGTGTGGTTTTATGAAACCACGGTAAAAGTGAAACTTTACACGGTCAGCTGCTGCGAACTCTAGGCGCCGCCATATTGGCCTTGGCTGCTCTGACGAGCGCCTTTCACTTTATCCCTACTCTGCGGCCGACCGTCACGCGACATGCAACACAGACGAAAAAGTTTGAGACGATGTAATAAAAGATTCACTCTAAAAAAAAAAGAAAAAAATATATTTTAATAATAAATCTTACCCTCGATTGCGAGCTATGCTTTCTCGGGAACCCGATGCTGGTTCCGAATCGTAACAGAAGGCTAATTACTAAATTAAAAACAATACTCTGTAAAAAGTACCTCAATGATGTCAGCTTCCCGGATGACGTTATTTTGTACTTGTTATTTATGATAAGACATACACAGAAATATATCATCAACAATTTTGAATTTACTAGTTGTGATTTGATAAATATTAAATGATGCGTACAGCTGTTTTAGAACCTAATGGCTTGGCACGCGACGATGGGAAGAGGCCAGACGGAATGACCATAATGCCTTGGAAGTTGGGTAGGCCTTTGGTGTGGGATCCAATCTGTGTCGACACCCTTGCGCCATCTTCCTAGCACTACGGGCTGTGCCGGGGCGGCTGCTGCAGAAAACCTCAAACGGCGCAAATATAGCAACCTTATTGGTAGCTATATTTTGGAGCCGTTTGGGGTTGAAACACCAGGGCCATGGGGTCCGAGTGCGCATCGAGTATTCCAGGACATCGCCAAACGGTTGGGCGACTCTTTACGTGACCAGAGGGCTGGCCAATTCTTAGGCCAAAGAATCAGCATTGCCATTCAACGTGGCAACACTGCCAGCCTTTTGGGCACTTTTCCCGCTGACAGCGATGCGGCCGAATTTGTTGACGCTCAATGAGCTCTTCTCTTTATTTTTAACTTTTTCTTTTACATACTTAAACATAATATATAATAATTAGTTGTATATACATCGATAAGTTAATAACTCTGTGTTGGTTTAATTTCTTATATTAAATAACCATAACCACAGAAAAAAAAATTAGAAAACTTTCAAACAATATGTCATAAACCCCTTACTAACTTTGATAATAGATACGAGAAACGCAACCCGTGAAATACCTACTTATTATTGAGAAGTTCCGTTGGCCATCTGTGTCCTTCACCATCAGTACCACTTTACCAAATGGTTCTTTCCGAGAGCAAATCCACGAGTTACTATAAAAATACCCAAATCGCCAAAGGTGTGTGTATTATATTTGAAGAGTTGCCTCGATTTCTCCAAGATCCCATCATCAGATCGTGACCAAATGACAATGAGACCAATTAGAAAGTACATATACCCTTTCAAACAAAAAAAGAATTTTGCAAAATGGAAATTGCTAACCTTACCAGTTATAATATCTCTGCACATAAATGTTCCTCCAGCTCCAAACTGTAATTGTCCCAATATTAGTCCCACTAAATGTCTTAAATATCTTGGAATCGAAATTGATGCTAATTTAACTTTTGAAAACCACATCCAATCTCTATCTAAAAGGATACGTAAGCTCACTTACATTTTTAAAGAGCTACGTGATGTAGCAGAGAAACAGATGATAAGGATGGTTTACGAAGCTTTGGTGCAATTAATCACTAGTTATTACATAACAACTTGGGGAGGAGCATGCAAAACGAAAATGATAACAGTTGAAAGAACCCAAAGGATGATATTAAAAGTGAGCTTATCCAAACCTCGTCTTTTCCCTACCTCTAAACTTTATGAGGAGGCTCAAGTGCTTACTGTACGCCAGCTGTACATAATGCTAACTGTACTTCTTCAAAACTCTGACTTATCTGAAGAAAGGAGAAAATGCATAGCCCTCTCTAGAAGAAACTACGCAATATGTGCGTCAACTGCTGTCAATACCGCCTTTGCGCAAAGATTTTTCCATTCCGAGGAGGTGAATTATTCAATAAAATAAATAAAATCATCAAAATAGCTAATTGTCGTAAAATGGAATGTAAAAACAAAATAAACAAATGGTTACTAAATCGAAGCTACGCTGAAACGGAACAAATACTTGAGATAATAAAGTAACAAGGTATATTGGTTGCAACTGTTTATATTATTTATTAAGTTATTTATATTCTTTTCTATTTACTTATAATGTTATATTTTGTATTTAAAATGGATGAGGGGAAGCGAAAATGATATTTAATTAACGATTTAGCAAGAGTTGGTGAAGACAGATTTTATATCTAGTATTAATAATTAGTATATGTATTAGTTGAGAAACGTAGCGATCATTTTTGCGATATGGAATCCTAAAACAGATTATTTGCCTGTTACCTTTTTATGCCGTAACGACTGAACGGATTTCTAGATGATAGGCCATGACCTGGGTTAGGACATAGGATACTCTGAATCCCGGTAGCACGTTCCTGTGGGATATTTTCCGACATCCACGCGGGCGAAGCCGCGGGCAAAAGCTAGTTTATTAAACATACACTCAGACACACTACCAACCATTCGCAATTGTACCACGTTGACAATTCTTTACTATGTGTTACAATGGGGGACCTGGAGTTCTAAAATACAGGCCTAGGCTTAGTTTAGACTTCAGATCTCCCACAAATTATAAAATTTTGACAAAATATCTGTCAACTTATGATTTATATGAATGTAAATTGTGGAGATAAATAAACATAATTTTTATTATTTATTTATTTATTACCATCTGCCCCCAAGCTCGTGCAGTCCGTCCGTTGCCTAACTGGAAGTCTCCAGGGCCGGACGGGCTGCACAACTTCTGGATTAAATGGTTTGTAAGATCGCACGCTCGCTTGGCGGCTCAGTACTAGACTGCTTTGGAATCTGGTTCGCTACTCCAGTTCCTAACGACAGGAGTTACCCACCTGCTCCATAAATCTGGTAACACCGCGGAACCCAAAAATTATAGGCCGATCACGTGTTTACCGATGGTCTATAAAGTTCTTACATCTATTTTGAGAGCTAAAATTAACAAACATATAGACACCAACTCCATCATGTCTGCCTCTCAAAATGGATGTAGGAATGGGTCCCTCGGTACTAAGGAGCAACTCCTCATTGATATGGCCATTAGCCAACAAGTTCGCCGTTCCCGAAAGGATCTGTCGACATGCTAGATAGACTATAAGAAGGCCTATGACTCGGTGCCACATACATGGCTCATGAGGGTGCTGGAGTTGTATAAAGTAGATACAACTCTGTGCACCTTCCTGATGTCGTGTATGAGGCAATGGAGGACGGTCCTTCGATATCCAGGATGTTGAAATATCCAGAGGAATAGTGAGCCGGTAAGGATTGAGCGAGGTATATTTCAGGGCAACAATTTGTTTGAGTCCGCTCTTGTTCTGCTTAGCCCTGAATCCTCTAAGCACATTGCTGGAGGATTCAGCAGCCTAATTGCGTAATACAACAAAATCACAATTTATTTCGATTTGAAACAGATATCTAATCCATTTTTTCATAAGTTGGAAAAAAAATCTGTTCAACAACGTAAATAACGCAATGAATGTTGTTGAAATGTCAAAATGAAACAAATTTCGCGAAATTGTTTATGAAAATGAGTTACGCAATTAGGGTACAGGTCTTGGCTATCGGTTGAGGAGAGGTGGTCAGGTCATATCTCACCTTCTCTACATGGATGACTCTTTGCCACCAACAATTTGCAACTGATGGCGCTACTGAACGTTTCAGTTAGAAACGTTCAGTAGCGCCATCAGGATGGAATTTGGTGTGGACAAATGTGATAGATTTCTTAGCGTCCGTATCTTGGCTACGTTTCGGTGACCTTTTCGGGGAAACCGAAGGTTTCGTCTGTGCAATTATGGACGAAGTTATCTTAACGAATAACTACCGGAGACATATTATGAAGGACGGTACGGTTGACGGTACGGTTTTAAAAGCAGATGCGCCATTTTAATTAGCATTCGGTGCTCAGTCGTCTACTTGTTCACACATATTTCTATTCCGCAACAATTACAGTTTTTGTTACTATAAGTAATTCAGTTTTGTCCGTTTGAATATCAGTTTAATTCCGCTTCTTGTGTCGAGGTAAGATTTATTTAACACTTAAAATTATTTAGCACGAACCGTTTTTTGTATCTGTAAACATTTAAATACGGTTTACGGTTTAAGAACATTTTCTCAAACATGCATGGAAATATTGTCATTATTTTCGAACAAAGAACACACGAAGTATCGAATTTACGGTCAAAGAAAATCAAATCCATTGCAGGCGCGTTTTTTTAATTTGGAACATTACAACGCTCCAGCAATGTTGTATGAAATGGTGTGCTGGGGTTATTAAATACTCTTTACTCAAAAATGCATGTAATGTGGTCATTATTTTGACAACCTTGTTTGAGCAAAGTCGACCTTGCCATTCTGTTTCAAGGAGCGGCCGGCAAAGTTTTGCTGGTCGCTCTAACAGGCCGGCAAAACATTGCCGGCCGCTATTTTATTACGTTTCAACGTTTTAAAAAATCAAATGCAAAAAGATTTTATTTAAAACACAGCTGTTTGTATTTATAGAGATAGGTACAAAAAGATTTTATTCCATATTTGGCTGCATAGTTCCAACTACCATTGTTAAAAAAAAAACAAAGAAGTAACAAAAGCGCGGTTCAGCGAAAATTTCATTTTTTTAGTGACTTTTTTGCTAAAAATGAGCTCTCAAAGCGAAAATTCTTCCGATTCAATGTGTTTAACACCGCCAATTTCTAGTTAATTAATATATGTTTTATTGAAATTACTTGCTGGTTTTATTTAGATTAGGTACTTGCATTTTTGAGTAAAGCACTATACAAGCCTTGGCCCACTATGACTGCTTCGCTGGTCACGCTATGATTGCCTCGAGCTAGCCTAGCTACGCTCTAGGCCTTCCAGCTTGGCCATCATTGCAGCCCTTGCTGTCCTCGCTGTAAAGGCCTCGACCTACGGCCTTGGCCTTTATCTCAGCTCGTCCATCAAGTGCTGCACGCTGACCGCGCTGTGTCGGCCTGGAGCTGCGCTACGCTGCGCTACGCTGCGCTACGCTGCGCTACGCTGCGCTGTCGGCCATCATCAGCGCGACCAGCAAAGTAGTCATTATAGACCGCGGCAGTAATGTACTATTGATTGGATCTCTTTTATCATTCTTGGCATACCAAAGTTCTCTTTACTTAGTACAAATTGCGTTCATGTGGCTGTATAGCCTTAGATGCGTTTGCCTTTCGGCACAGATGATAAATAGAAAATTGGCGGCAAATATATTAATCAAATATATTAAAATCTGTTATCATGAACGTATTGTGAAGTAGCTTATCGTCTATGAGGTTCCTTTATTGATACGATACACCATTTCAGTACTAATATTTCTGTACACTTTTAGCATTATTTTACAAACTATTTAATTAGGTATTTAATGTAATAACGTTATAGACTTTAGACTTCTTGAAGACACCTTCTGGTTACGAGGCTCATAGCGAACTAAACTAGAAGTTAAGCGACGCTCCAAACATCATGTTTCCAATTCTGTTTCGTTAAAAAACCAGTACTTTTACGGAACTGTCAAATGAGATACTTTTAAACTTCATAATTACACTGATACAAAATCATTTGAGGCAAATCACATACTTTTAATTTTATATTTAGTATTTAAAATCAGTAAATCTTCCTAATATTTGGAAATCATGACATTTTGAGGTTAGAATTAGCGTTGCAAAACTTCGGTAGCATTCGCAATCATTCGGAAATATTCAAAAGTATACTTCGATTGGATGTATATTACCGCAGCAACAATTAATTTGAATTAACGGCATCTATCAGGCAGGAGCAGAACTGTAAATGGCGAACTTCCCTCGTTGTCGCTCAGCGACGCGATGCCAGCGCTCGTCTACACGTTGTGTGGCACGTGACACTAACCACGAGCTTCGCGGCCGTTCATTCATAAAAAAATTAACGAAGTTATTTAGCCTGCGTACCTACTTTTATGCCGGGGCCACACCAACGGGAAACGCCGTTAATTATCGCTATGATAGACTATTCTATCATCGTGATAATTAACGGCGTTTCCTGTTGGTGTGGCTCGAGCATGAGGGACAAGGTATCGAATAGAAAGTATCGATACTGTACTCATCAGTAGTATCGAAAAAAAAGTATCGTACTCATAAAAGTATCGAAACAAAAGTATCCATACTTCAAGGTATCGAGTACTTTTCTTAGGGCCTAATGTACATAGAGCATAGGTCAATATCAGTCAGAAAATAACGTCAGTTTAACTTCAGCAGGGCAAAAAATAAATAACAACGGTGAACGAGTGAGTGGATGAGTGATTGATTAGTGTAGTAAATGAATGACGGAAAGGTTAGGAATATAACTGTGAACGGAAGGAACGATTTCGAGCAAAGATCGATGTAATGTTTTAGAAGGTTCAGAACGAGTGAACTAGATGGCGTTGCCATAAACATAAGCCGTAAGGTCACAAGTTTTAAATGGGCAATTTCTAAGATTACCCATTTAAAACTTAATTTCTTATTCGATACGATACCTGCCAAAAAGTACTCATTGAGTAAAAGTATCGACTGCAAAGTATCGAGTACAAAAATATCGGTATCGAATGGAAATGTACTCGATACCACAAAGTATCGATACTTTTTTCGTGTCCCTACCTACTCTGCGCGAATATTTCCACGAAAGTGTAGCTCCTTGTTACTAGGTACTTATTAAGCTATTGCATAGCTTTTATCGTGGGCTTTGAGTTTATATTTTTCTGTGACGAATTAGGTTCTGGCTTTGGAAAAATGTTACTCAATTACCTTAGTCATAGTTTTACCAATCATAATTATCATAACATAAGTTTCAAAACAATGATTAAAAGAATTGAAAACACAAATAGGTTTGTGTGATAATTATTCTACAATTTTTTGCTATTAGTTAATAATACTGGTATTACCAGAAAGGACATAGTAGATGGTGTGGACACCTTATTAAAGTTAAATGTAGGAAAGCTAATGAGTAGGTATTAAATGTGAGGAGGTTTATTATGTGTGGAGGATAGCTCTACCGACCACTTTGACATGCGTCTTATGATTAAAAAAACTATATACAGTGTGAGTATTTATAATGTGCACATTTCGAAATGATGGGAATCTATGCTTAATTTTATCGACGGAAAAAATATTTAAAAAAATCTAAATACCTTTTATATTTTTATGGAATTTTTAAACAAAACGGTATAACTTTCTAAATGATCTATCGCGATGAAACAAACTCCATAACGATTGGAAGTAATTAGGCATCCTCATGAAATGAAAATTGTGGAAAAAAAACTACCCTCAATTGAAAATAAACATATTTTTTTAGGAAAAATCGTTTTTTTTTCCCAAAATTTTTACAACAATCGTAAAATTTCTCAATAGGTTATATTAAGAAATTTCCATTAGGTAATATTAAGAAATTTCCATTAGGTAATATTAAGAAATTTCCATTAGGTAATATTAAGAAATAAAGAAATTATTTGATTTATTTAAATATTTTGCACATTATAAAGACTCACACTGTAATAATAAAATATATGTACCACTTTAGAGAGTTGGATACTGGACAGGTCCACTCAATCTGTGTGGTTCTTTCCTCAAAATACCAATTCAGACACCAATCTACATGGTCTTTACATGATGTGACCAAGATAACGTCTGGACTTTAAAAGAGACTGTGCTCTCTGAGTTTGTTTCGGCCTTTCTTCTCAGAGTAGTCAGATAGGAAACGCCGACCTCATCTAGTTTTTAAAATATGAGTGACGTGTAAAAGTGTTTGTACAAACCTACTTATAGATATAAAATCATTTATCATTTAAAGCAACCAGCCAAAATCTTAATAGAGGGTAATTACTTTTTACCTAATGATTTAATACTCAAAATTCAATTTACCAGAAGGTAACACAATATCTTTCCCATAAGACCTCGTTCAATCTAAAATTGAAGGTCGTCAAAATCCGTTATTTAATACCGGGATCGAACTTGTCGGGTGTTCCTAAACTGATTGAAGTGATTAAAGGTTTCAGTTCCAGGAACCGGTATTCAGTCTCGGTGTTTGTTTATTTGAACAGTTCACGGGCTTCGGAGGACAGACAAGTGATCCTGTACTTCTTTATGGTTCGGATAGAAATATACTTAATGGGGGTTTATGCGGCACACAGTAATTGTGTAAAAGACTAAAGAGAATCTCTTCAGGCCGGTAGATAAATAACTCTGGTTACATTCGAGCACTCACGCGAATTTAGGATGTTTTCAAAATTGGATGTGCGTTAACAACGGGTCCATATTGGCTCAACTAAAGTTCTTTACCCGAAATTGTTCTTCCTAACGATTTGTAATCCGAATGATCACTCTTCCTAAAATTTTTCATACTAAAGTTTTCATTCATACTATTTGTAGTGCTACCGGCGATGTTCATAACACTCATGTTTCCGAAAATTGTAATTAATAATATCATTAATGTAAATATATTTAAACTCCTACTGTTTTTTATCATAACGCTTTTATCCCTAAACATAATTACCATAATATTTTCACTCATACTCAGAAAGAAACATTTACCAAGTGTTATAAAAAATATATGTGGGTAGAATAAAATACTTAGAAAAAAATACTATGAAAAAAATACTTAGAAAAATTTCGCGACCAATTTCGATGTAGCGCTCGCCGGCCGCTGCCGGGGCACCGCTCGCTACGCTCGCTCGGCTCGCGCGTAGTTGGTCACAGTTCTAACCTAACCTAACCTATGGATATCTTTGCAGGGGGTCCATATTGGCTCAATTAAAGTTCTTTACCCGAAATAAAAAATTAATGTATATAATACTGATTATTATGAATAAAAAGAAATCTAAACAAAAAAGATATGACTTTGAATAATAGTATAAAAGATGGTTATGTTGAGAAAATATAGGGAAACAAATAAAAGTATAATAGATGTTTATTGCTACTGACATTATGAAGTTGAATGCTTCGGAATTATGAACATTAGAGACAGAGTAGTTAGGAATTGTGATTGTTAGGATGAAAAATGTTAGGAAGAACATTTTCGGATTACCAATTATCGGAGTTGAAAATTTAGGTGAACTTTGGCGCACCCGTTAACAACAGATATGTGATAGGCGCGTCAAAGTGAGCACGTCCTCTTAAAATAAATACTGCTTCTTATTATTGTATACAGCGCTTGATCCATATAGGTTCCGGTAATTGTAATTATTGTATACCAATAATAATACCTATTTATAATTTGACTGGAAATTTAGAGTTTCAATCGTTACTAGTATGTTATTATAAGAACTTTCGTCGTGCTCTAAATAAACGGTTGGATGGTCTTCAGTTCGTAAATTGTGTTAGTGTGGGTAGGGTAATGTACCTCTGCCGGGGTTGCGGGAAAGTCCGAAAGGGATACCGTGGCCCCTGGCAACACACAGGCAACTGAAGGAACACGAGTGGGTCAGTAAGAGTCTGACACGCCCTCCCGCTCCGCCCAGAGCGGTAGAAGTTATATGATAAATTACTACCCAAAAAAAAAGGTAATGCACCTGTTATTTTTGAAAGAGAATATTCAATTTCCTCTTTTCTGTAATCAAATTCTAGTTCAACCTTCTAAGAAAAATGTCCCTAAACTTAAGCTAACATCGTCCAAACAAATATGAACAGTGGCTTGCGTCCAGGAGCTGTGGATACAAAGAAAAAGTTTAATATTACTATTATTATTTACTTAGTACCTTTTTAGTTTCACATGAAATTGAGTTCCGATAGCAAATAACTTTTTCCCGTCAAGTTATGACGTGCCGTGAGTCGAGCTATAAAAACCTTGATCATACAAATCCTTTACTATTAAACGAGCAATATTTGTATAATATACAGTACCTGGTCGACCGAGCTCTGCTCGGGTGAAAATAGATAAACATATCGTCCAGGTATACCAACGTTGTATCACATTCCCGAGGCTGTGAAAATAGGGAAAACGAATTTTCCCAGATATGAGACCTAGCTAGATCGATTTTTCTACAATACAATTATTAGAGAACCTGAAGCTGTTCCCCTGGTTTCACCCGCATAAGTCTCGATTCCGTAGGATTATCAGAATAAAAAGTATTCTATATCCTAACTCAGGTCATAGTCTACTCATGTGTCAAATTTCATCCAAATCTGTTCAGCCATTTTAGCGTAAAAGCGTAACAAACAAATAAATAAACATACTAAAATAACTGTGGTTCTGATTTGAATTCGTGATTCTGTGAAAGGACCGTGCCAACTACTAGGTATGTTTACGTATTGTAGTAACATTGGCAAATAAGGACGTATATTTGTATTTTCACATGCGAGCTATGCATCACACTGACGATGACGTCACGCAAAATCCTACATCGCGCAAGCAAAGTTTACCGGGCGACTAGCATATAAACGTCCCGACATCAATCGTCGGGTAGCCCACCAGATACGACACCCATCTGGTCGGAGGATCCTCCCTTTTCTATGGAGGATGAGTGAACTTTACACCCTGTTCCTCATGCCTCTATAAACCTATTGTATTCTACTCTAACAACAAAACCAATCGAGGTTGAAAACAAATAAAGTTATCACTGTGTATTGTAATAGATATTATGGAGTATGCCTGAAAAATTATCTTTCCGCTCCGGTTCACCTACAGATTGAGCTGTATTCAATCTTGTGATACGTATCTAAATATCGAATTTAACTATACATTATCGTTTGGTTTACAAAGTAGGTGTATTTGAGTGTTTTTCATATAACACATGACAAATCCTAACATCCTAACTAATATTATAAATGCGAAAGTGAGTTTGTTTGTTACGCTTTCACGCTAAAACGGCTGAATGGATTTGGATAAAATTTCGCACATGGGTAGACCATGAACTAGGTTAGGACATAGGATACTGTTAATCCCGATATTCCCATGGGATCGAGATTTAAGTGGGTGAAACCGCGGGGTACAGCTTGTATTTATTATACAAGCCATTCGCAATATACTAGGATTTCCCGTAAAAAAACAAAATGACGTCAAAGCCAAAGTCAAATAATTTATTTGAATTAGGCACA
This sequence comes from Agrochola lychnidis, assembly GCA_963680765.1. NCBI lineage: Eukaryota > Metazoa > Arthropoda > Insecta > Lepidoptera > Noctuidae > Agrochola > Agrochola lychnidis. The sequence goes on along the minus strand of OY796860.1, from coordinate 6,979,806 downwards.
AAAAGGCACTTTTGAACGTCAAAAACAAAAATAGAATTGATTGTAGTCGCCCCTTCCAAAAGCTAGTTTTCGTATGGAGAAGAATGGGCAAGAAATTCCACCGTTACTCTTTTAAAATGTTTTACAATATTTTATATACATTAATTATATAATTACATGTGAAGACGATGCACCTGGAATAAGATTACTATACCACAATAGGTAAAAACAATTAAAAATGAAGCAATGACAGAAAAAATAATTATTTAATGGATACATGGTGTTCACATATTTACAAGCATTGTAAAAGTAGGTACCTCTACGATATTCCTAAAAAAAAAAATTACAAATGATACTAATTAGTCAGTGTGTGAGTTCAAGTAATCACAGAATGTAATTTTTTTTTTTATAATATTTAATTACACAATTAAATTAGCAACCAGTTTGATTTTGTCTAGACTCTAAATTGTCATATGGAGCTAAACCAGCATGCTTCCAAGCATTCTTATCTAGAATATAATCCTCTAATTTGTAATATGCTTGTTTACAAAGAGTACTTTTAATATGAGTTTTAAATTTTCTTTCAGTTCACTGTAATATATCACAAGGTATTTTGTTGTATTATTTAATACAGTACCCCATAAAAGATGTTTGTACTACGGCCGACGGACTTCCATACAAACTTTCATCCAATAATCAACGCCTTTTTTTCTCTTACTGACTAAAACCCACCCGTGTTCCTTCAGTTGTCTGTATTGCCAGGGGCTACGGTATCCCATTCGGACTTTCCCGTGACCTCGGCAGGCGGGCCCCTATTTAACCTCTTAAGGGCATGAATTTTCAAAAATCTTTCCTTAGTGTTCACTTTCGTTACAAAAAGAACCATTGTGTTTTCTAATGAATGTAAAAAATCACTTTTCTTTTGATATTTTATCAATTCCGCCATGCATATTAATAAGATATTCACAAAAACAGTTTTTTTATTTTTCCTGTAAAATTTAGTTTTTACGATTACAATTTTATTCGCCGGAGACAGCGAAATATAAATTAATTTGATATTTTAAATGCCGTTTTGTTACTAAATTAAGTAACACAGGTATTATTTGCTTAAAAGGAGGCTCCAAACACTTAATTAACCCTTTTTGTAAACTCAAGCATAATAAAACTTTATTCTTATTAAAATAGGGTTCCGACGTGTATCTACTGGTTACATTTAATACGTTATGTTATTGTTTATAACGTTACTAACGATTAATTTATTTCTGAATACAGCTGTTATAATTTCACAGTCTACAAGGTCACGCGACCCGCATAGCTAGTTGTAATGTTACTTAAATAAATTGTTGGTAGATGCCTAAGCGATAGTCGAACGGTTTCTTCATCAGATCTTTCCCTTGTATAAATTCAATCTCTTTGTATTGTATAATTGCATATCACATGTGTGAGCACTGTGATCATGTTGTACATTCCATAAAGCTACCATTTACTGGGTACGTCTTTTATTGACTTGAATGTGCTCTGGCGGCTGAGAGTATGTCATGCTCACTCAAATGTCTCGCTGATGGTGGCGTGTGTGTTGGATCATTAAATTCCCTTCAAATGGTTGAGCTAAATGGTGCTGATCCATGCGTCGTGTTCGTTAACGGGCGCCGTCAGTAGGGACTGGTCATCTCTTAGCTGCCACGGTTTAATTTAATTTATTGAATTGTTATTATATTTTTATTATGGATGCTTTTAACGTGCACGTCTTTCTACATTGTTCTCACATGTATAAGTTCAACACGAATGATGTAACCAATATTTTGTAACAATATTTTGATTTAAAAGAGTGTCCGTGGAGTTTCTTGCCCGTTCTTCTCCATAGGTACCTACTACGCTTTGGAATGGGCAACTAACTTCATCTTTCTGACTGACCGACCCATTGACAATTCAAAAGTACCTGTAATTGTTTTATTTAAAATAAATGCTTTGAGTTTTTTTTTTTTTGATGGACCTGTAATGTAACTAGGTACAAAAATGACATCTGTCCATTTGTAAGAAATGTCATAAAACTCCGATTTTATTTCATCAAACTCAATTTTAATAAGTGTGATGAACCGAGCCGATATCCTAAAAATTTCGCCATCGTAACCTGTATTTTTAATCTCAAATAACTCAAGTTATCGAGAATTCTTCAAAGCCTTCTCAAGAATCCTTAATTATTCTCGTTTAACATTCCCAATTAAGTAGGTTAATTAAAATGATTAAATACGTCGGTTATTCTTTACACAACGTAGGTACCTAAATATACATTTATTTACGTTTTTGTACTAATGTACCTATTCTAAAAGAGTATTAAGTACACCATTTCTCCGCTAATTAGTGTAAGCTACCCGTATCTACATTATTATTATACCTATACTCCGTTTGAAATAAGATTAGATATTTAACTAAACCTTTTTACAGGCCGTTCAACCGATTTTGACTTTTATTGCGTTGGTCGCATGACAAATGGCAGCTGCAGTAAACAGTTGGTTTGTAACCACTTTTTTTGCTTTTAATGCCATCCTTATGCCTACGGTATAGAAGTCGAAATCGGTTGAACGGACTGTAAAAAAGGTTTGTTTAAATGTCTAATCTTATTTCAAACGGTGTATAGAAGATTCAATGGTGGATAAATTGTATTCAATAAGAATAAATACAACCATATTAAATCCATATAGATGGCAATACCAAGAAATGATAAAAAAACCGGCCAAGTGCCTGTCGGACCACGCACAATGAAGGATTCCGTAGTTGGGATGAATTTATCCCAAAACAAACTTAACTTTGTGGTTGATAAACATGTTCTCCCATACGAAATGTATGGGAAAACATTGTTTTTGCAACTGCAAAGTTAAGTTGGTCGATTATTAGGTACTCGTTAACTTGTAAAGCCTACTTAGCTGTGATAGTTTTCCTTTTAATTTCGTTATATGAACTACTGCTGTGATTTTTTTCACACATCCAAAACCAACCATTTAGCTGGCAGGGGGGGGGGACACTTGACTCTAACAAAAATTAGCACTTTAAAGGTTAATATTTTGGCAACGAATCCCTGAATCCAAAAATGGTTATGACAAACTCATAATGTTTTTGAAAGACTTTTCCAATGATACCCCACACCATGGGATAAAAAAAATTAAAATAAAACATCACCACTTTACGTGTACCCTAAAAAAATGTTTTGCATAATTTTATTTTACCACTTTGTCGGCGTAATTAATATGTATACCTATGCCAAATTACAGTTTTCTAGTACTAAGGGTCTCAGAGCTAGACCGCGGACAGACAGACGGACATGACGAAACTATAAGGGTTCCTTGTTTACTACGGAACCCTAAAAAGAAAGAACGAACGCAAAAGTTTTTAGAAAATTCTGTTTTAAATTCCTGAAGCATTGTTTCTGTGAACATAGTAAGTATTTATAAATAAAAAGCATTCCTGGGAAAAGTTCCTGAAATAATATGAAAGCTCAAGGGAAATAATTCGTTGCCGCATTCATTGACCCTCCTCTTTAATTAAGAGGTAAGTAAACTCGAAGGAGCACTGATTTCTCGTTCAACGACTTTTGTGGGTTACATATGAGGCAAAAAGACGCACAAATTACATTCGAATAGATGCCTCCCATGAGGTGAACCGATGACCTTGTGAAGGCCCCAGGAATCCGCTGGATGCGAGAAGCGTAGAACTGGTCGATGTGGCAAGGCTCAGGGGAGGCCTATGTCCAACAAAAACGTCTTTCCACTGAAATTTTGATGAAGATGAGACACATATATAAAAACGGTGAAGGAAATCATTATGAAGAAGCCACGCATGTCCCAAAACCAAAAATTCGAAGTAATGTGACATCCACCAACCCGCACTGGGTCCGCGTGGTAGATTACGGCCCCCTCTCACAGAGAGGAGGCCTGTGTCCCAGCAGTGGGAACGTTATAGGCTGATCATGCTAGTGTAATCTATATCATAATCAAAAATACCTATTCCATAATCAAAGAAGTTAGAAGATTAGTAATAGTTAAGTTTTATTTTATGTATTCTGTTTTCTCTTCTACTCTTACACACGTTGTCTACATCTCTTTAACTACTTTCCTATCGCAGGTATGCTGGAAGAGATTTCTATAGAAATAAGCATCACCTTTGTACGTATTTTTCTGTTCCTTTCTTCTTATCTGTTTATATGTGTGTACATAAACTGTTAAATAAATAAATAATAAAACTATAAATAAAGAAACGTTAAATAGTAACTTAAAATGTGAGTCAAAAACCCTATTCTGGGTATTTTCGCTTCGTTGATTAGGGTAGAGTTAACCCTGCCGATGACATTTGAAGTCACAAAGGTAGCTTGGAGTATACGACACGTATGACACGGGTAACAGATGACGATCTTCCTAATTCCGTCCGGAGACGCATTTATTTATTTATTTAAACTTTCCACACTCAAAAAGGTACAAAGGTATCCGGAAATCTAAGATAATTCCTTTTTCTCTTTGACATTGGTTTTAAGCTGGTTTCACAGCTGTCGGGGAGACCCGTACGGGCCGCCCGTACGGGTTCCCGGAACAGAGACACACGTGAGGCGCTAGAACATTGGTACAGCGACGCGGATTGGTTCATACGCGACTCACTCCGCGTAGAACCCGTATAACGCTAGCAACAATATCGTACTAACTCCCTCGTTTCAGAGTACTGCGGGCGCTACCCGTACGGGTCTCCCGTGTACGGGCAGCCCGTGCGGGTCTCCCGGACAGCTGTGAAACCAGCCTTATATATCTTTGCTCGCTTGATCGCTAAACGGAAGAAAACTAAAGAAAAAAATACAGTTAACAAAATCTGGGTTGATGAAATGGTTGTTTATTTTCAGCCCACGTCAGACTGAGATGTAATTAATTAGTAGTCCTGTTACAACAGGAGGGAAAATTTCGCGTGTACGGACTAAAGAAGCTACTGCCTTTATTTTTAGGTAAAGAAAGTGAAACCGTGGTTTTTATTTTATAAATAATCTGTTTGGTGTGGCTTGAAAAAAATTATATTATTGTGATGGAAAAGGAAAATCGCCGCCCCCGCAGAATAAACACGCAAGTGTAAAATTGAGGTGATGTATTAACATCAAAACCGCCGCAATAGCACTTACGCGTTTATTCTGCGGGGGCGGCGAAATGTTGATGAATTAGACAGTGTAAGATTAACAACAATATAAAATGTTGAGAAAAAAAGAAACACTTAAATACAGGATGGCAGGCAGGGTATGGGTTTTTAATAACTGACGAAAAATATCAACGTCCCCTGCGTTGATATTGGAACGAAAGTTCCTTATCGCGCGTTGCGAAAGGGGGCTAAACGGAAAAAATTAAGACCAAAAGTTGTAACGACAGTTTTTTATTGTGTAACGACACTTTTTTTTTTAAATTTTAAATATCTGTGAAACGGCTGGTAATATCAAAGTTTTGATAAAATTTCTCCCCCTAGATCCTCCTCTCAGCTAGAACCTACATTCAGTTAGACCCCTTAGACCCCATTTTTGACCCCCTTTTCTTTTGACCCACAATATCTGTAATTAAGTATATCTTACGACTCTCTTATATATAACCTCTCCCCGAACCCCCCCTCGATATCCTCCCGCGACCCCCTGATACCGATACACCCCCTGCACACCTCTCTCCTTTTAAATTTTAAATATTTCGGAAACGACTGGGAATATCAAAGTTTTGATAAAATTTCCCCCCCTAGTACCCCCCTCTCAGCTAGAACCTACATTCAGTTAGACCCCTTAGACCCCCTTTTCTTTTGACCCCCAATATCTGTAATTAAGTATATCTTACAACTCTCTTATATATATAACCTCCCCCCGAACCACCACTCGATATCCTCCCGCGACCCCCTAATCCCGATACACCCCCTGCACACCTCACCTTTGGAGCCAGAGGTCGTAGACCTATTAAGTTTGGGGTCCCCGAAATCAGGAGAAAAAGACCTCTCTTTTGGCTCCATTAAAGTCACGGGAAAACGCCGCATTATTCCCTTTTTTTGTATTGTATGGTGCTGCGGTGTACGCTGTGTGTGTGGCGTATGCACTCACTTACCTACTCATTTTATTATAATTCCTTCACTAATTAATCGAAAGGAACTTCGTTCCATCCAGGTGTCCCTTGACACCTCTCAAGTTTTTTTTTGTTCAGAAAGATGTACTAAATCTAACAGTTTTCGCGTCTATGTCCCTGCCATCCTGTATAGATTGTTAAATAAGAAAAATTATTGTTCTGTCAACTGTGAAATCATTTTTCTTACTGTCCGCAAATCACAGCTGTAATTTTTTTACTGTCCGCAAAAATATGCATAAAATTTATAAAGGTGTAAAATCGCTGATATGTAGGCATCATTCGAGGGTTAAAGACGTCCCAAGAACTGATTGATATATTGCCTTTTCTGTGAGAAATCGTCACCGAGGCGCCTACGGAGCTTTCACTTTGACGAGGATGTTAACGATTTGGGAAAAATAAATGTTAGATATTTTTAGAGAAAAAAATGTTTGGGTGACGTTGACACGTGTCGTATACAGCAACAGCTTGTTAACATTGAATTTACGTAAACAGTAATTAATTATTCCAAAATAATTATGTTATTAAAACATGATTTAATTTATCGGAAGTATATTTTTAGGATAGTGTTGTATTTAATTTTTTGTGATTGTTTTCTTTTCTGCCCAACCAGTCGGAAATTACAGGCGTGATGTTATGTCGTTTTGAGTTGATTTTTAGAGAAAGTAGATATTTGTTGTTTTCAATTGAAAGCTAGTCTTTGTACTATATTTTCTATGTATTTTGTGTGTACCTATACTCCATTTGAAATAAGATTAGACATTTAAATAAACCTTTTTTACAGTCCGTTCAACCGATTTTGACTTCTATTGTGTTGGTGGCATGACAAATGGTAGCTGCAGTAAATAGTTGGTATTGTAACCACTTTTTGCATTTAATGCCATCCTTATTATACCTACGGTATAGAAGTCAAAATCGGTTGAACGGACTGTGAAAAAGGTTTGTATAAATGTCTAATCTTATTTCAAATGGAGTATATATGAATGAAAAATAAATTATCAAATAAATATTTATCAAAATAGCTCCTTAGATTATTTTGCTTGCAAACTAGCAGCACCCCGCGGTTTCAGCCGCATAAGTTTCGAACCCCGTAAGAAATTCGGGATTAGAAGTATCATATGTCCCAACCTAGGTCATGGTCTACCCATGTGCCAAATTTCATCCAAATCCGTTCAACCATTTTAGCGTGAAATGGTAACAAATAAACAAACAAAATCACTTTCGCATTTTAATATTAAGGAGGCTAGAATTTAAGGTTAAGTTACAAACCAATATAAGCCTATCAATCTTCACAAAAACTTCTGTTCACGTTTAGATACGCAAAACCTCAACCTTATATACTTACAATGTGCGTTTATCACGAATGATCCTATTTCTCGTAAATAATGTGCTCCAACGGGTTTAAAAGGTCGATAAAAAGATTTGCCTAAATCCGGCCTTCGTCGTTCAGAATTTGTTTAGAAAAGTGATTGAAAACGCTTTAGTAAAGCGTTTAAATTAAGTTTTCGTTTTAAAAAAAGTTGAAGGGTTGACGTCGTCGTATTTTATTTATCATTCTGTGTACGGTCTGACTATTTTCTTAATATCCCTCGGGAACCATCACATTTCCGAATACAAACGAATGCTAATTTCCATGTCCATCAATTATTCGATTAATCGTGTATAATTATTTATTTATTTATTATTATATCATTTATTTCAGGCTACGCTCATAGTGTTAGTAACAACGGCCTTATAAACTAGTGTTAGTAGACATACAAGTTTTAATTAGTGTGGAGTTTCATCCAATGTCGCAGCATTGGAGACTCCCATCTATCTGCGAATAAACTCAAGATAGTGTTGGTGCCGCCACGAAGACGAACAAGCAGAGAGGCACTTCTTCTACGTATGATGGCCGCAAAACCATCTATATGCCTTTCCGCAAACATCTTTGATGCGCTGCATCGCCATGGCAGCCCCAACAGTATCCTGAGTGCGTTATTATACTGGACTCGTAGATCGCTATATGCACGCAAACTATAACTAGTCCACAAGCTGCACGTGTAAAATGACGAGCAAAAAGATTTAAACAGAGTCATCTTGACCGCCTCTGTACATCGCGCAAACCTGCGGGCCAGCATGTTGCAGCGTACCGACAGCGATCTACGTTCCCTGTCAATGTCCATGTTGTCTTTCAAATCGTCGGTAACCCAATGACCCAAGTACTTAAAACTGGTCACCCTATTTAAGGGTGCTCCGCAAAGCGATATGTCTGGTATAGTTGAGTAACCTATAGCACCTGCTTTAAAAACCATAATTTCGCTCTTTTTGGTGTTATACTTGAGTCCTTGAGCTACCGCGTATGCTTCACAAATTGACACCAATCGCCTCAAGGCACCGATCGATGGACTCAGCAACACCATATCGTCAGCATAACTAATGTTGTTAACACACACTCCATCTATATGACAACCGATATTTGTGTTGCTGAGCTCAACGATCAGCCGATTCATGTACAGATTGAAAAGTCGAGGTGAGCTCAATCCCCCCTGCCTCACCCCGCACTCCAACCGATACACATCAGAGAACGACCCCTCCCACTTCACACTGTTTTGTTGATTATCATACCAATATTTTAACAATTTTATGATGTTACTAGGCAAGGCAGTATCTTCTTGTAGCTTACGCCACAGTACTTTATAATTAACCAGATCGAATGCCTTCGACAAATCCAGAAAACAGGCAAACACAGGCGTTTTTCTGTCAGTATAGTACTGTACAGTCTGCTTGAGGCATAAAATCGCACTCTCTGTGGAGAGCCCTGGTCTAAAACCGAACTGACTGTCTTCCAATATAATATGCTTCGATAACTGTTTGTCAAGCAGACTGTCCAGCACCTTGGCTATGACAGTCGCCAATGATATAGGCCTGTAATTGGAAATGTCAGAGGCATCTCCGGTTTTATTTTTAACAATAGGCACTATAGTAGTGTTTATAAGGTCATCAGGTAAATAGCAATGACTAACACAAATGTTAAAAAACATAGCCAACACTCGCGGCAGGTGTACGCCAGCGTGTTTCAGATGTTCGATGCTAAGGCCGTCGTGACCGGGCGACTTACCTCGTTTCATTCCCGATATCACCGATGCAACTTCCTTTGCAGTGAAGTGGACAGCTACGTCACCCAAAACGGCCTCAGCGTCGAACATCTGAGTCTGATCTCTAAGTAGTGAGTCAACCTTAAAATGTTGTTTAAAAGCATTGGCTATACTTGTTGGTTCATGCACACCCGCTACACTCACGGGGCGGCTCGACTTTGGATTCAAGCGATTTGTGGACTTCCAAAATGACCCAAACTGTTTCTTTGAATGGTTATTTGCTATTATGTCCATTTTTATTTGCTGTTCATTATCTTGACAGTACTTTAGTTTGCTCTTAAATATATTTCGAAACTTACACATATTATCATAAATATACCCTGTCCTGGGTTTATTGTGCAAAAGCCAAGTTTGATACCACAGTCGAGCCTCCCCGTGAGCGCCACGAACATGCCTGTTCCAACCAGGTACATATTTTCTCTTATTATTTACAGCTCTTCCACAACCCACATATGTAAACTCAGCACCCTCTGTTAATATATTAACCAAACTAGTATACATCTGATTTAACAGTGTGACGTGGTGAGTATCAGAACACATTCCATGAGCACAATTAATGAACTCTACAGGAAAATCAATAAGTTTTAAATTGGAATGACAATAGGCCGAATATTCAATAATCATATTATTATCCCTTTCACCCCATATAACTTTATTACATTTATTTATTTTGGATACTAATTTAGGTATAATTAATCTTAAATTACATTCAATTATCATCGGAATGTGATCAGATGAGTACACATCATACATAACAGACGCTTTCACAACTAAATGTCTCGCAGCACTACTCACCACAAAGTGGTCCAACCATCGAGATGCACCATTAGCGGTGCTTACAAACGTATACGTGTCCTGTGGTAACAATTCCATGTCCACACATGACCACAATTGCTCCGCACACACCGTCATTAACTCGCTTGCAAAACGTTCACCGGGGTGCGCATTAAAATCCCCCAATATAAATACAGACTCCGTATCACTATTCTCACATATTGCTATTATCTCACTGAGACAGTCTGTAAACACTATTAGATTTTCTGTCGAATTCGTAGGCATATACACTGAGAAAACCAATAGAGAACTATCCGCATAATCAATTTTAATAGCTACTAAGCGATCACTTTGGCACGACAACACAGTTACCGTTTGGAACATAGTCTTTCTCCACAACAGTGCCACTCCACCGTAAGGTCTTCCAATTAAAACTCCGGCTGATGTGTCCACGGCGGATTTGCCAGTAAACGCGAAGTCACTGTGTAGATTCCCCAAGTATGCAACGTCATGAGGAAGCAGCCAGGTCTCTTGTAATGCTATGACGTCACTAACTTCACATATTTTTCGCACGCAATCAGCTGATCTAACAATATTCTTACAATTGAATGTCGTAAATTTCACATTTAATAATTTGAATTCAGAAATAAGTACTTTATTGTTGTTTTGTTTTGATTTCCGTGTGAACTATATAGAGCTGTAAAACCTGCTTATCAGCTTTACTCCCATTTTTAAAATAAATTACATTAAGTTAAACGTGTATTAACAACTCTATGTACTACCAAGTCGATTGAGAGCATCCAGTCTACACCACGTGCAAAGGGCAACTAATAGAAAACCGACAACTGACAAAGCACGAAGTTTGCCGAGGGACATTAAGAAAATAGTTATACTGTACGCCTATTTATGTTCCCCGAAGGGTTAGGCAGAGATGCACCTATAGCACACCCCCATTCCGCCAGTTATGTTTAGGTCCCATGGCAGGGAGAGAGTCTATTGCCATCGACCGGGCACAAATCCAGACTCTAGGCTGCTGTATGTGTTTTGTAGTGTATAAACTCACCCCCCTATAACGTGGGACTTAAACATAACTGGTGAAATGTGGGTGTACCTGCTACAGGTACACCTCTGCCCAACCCTTCGGGGAAACAAAGCGTGATGTTATGTTATGTAAACTCAAGACTAATGGACGGATTTCAAAAAATCCTTTCACCATTGGAATACTATATTATCACTAAGTAACGTAGGCTATAATTTATAAGGATATCATGCAGGCTTCCGCTGGCGGAAGCTAGTATTCTATAAGATATCAATCTCTTTTTGAAGTGAAAACTTCTTTAGGCGCGTTGGGCGTTTTTGAGATGGGTCTAAACCATTGATTTCGCGACACTGTTACGACACCATCTTTTGTCCATTAAAAAGACATCAACGCGTTGATTACCGCGGTGCTGAATTTTTTTAAATTTTTCACTTCTTTTGTCACACCCGGAGTGTCACTGTTTTTTATTTGACTAACAGAATATTCGATACAGCTATTTATCGAAAATACTCGTAACTTTAATTATGATAGACACAAAGTTTACTAGATAGGAGGAGCTCGTGGCTAAGTACTTACAGCCGCTCAGGTCGATCTGTCAGGTTAAGCTACGCTTGCCGAGATTGGTCCGTGGATGGGTGACCATTTCTACATACCGAGACTCCTCCGTGCCTTGGAAAGCACGTTGAGCCGTTGGTCCCGGCTGTCATTCGTCAATCTGACAGTCGTTACGGGTCGTTAGAAGCCCGAAAGTCTGACAATCAGTCTTACCAAGGGGTATCGTATTACCCAGTTACTGGGTTGTGGAGGTCAGATAGGCAGTCGCTCCATGTTAAATACTGGTATTCAGCTGCATCCGGTTAGACTGGAAGCCGACCCCAATATAGTTGGGAAAAGGCTAGACAGAACAGAACAAAGTTTACTAGAGAGATTTTGGCAAAGGTTTTTCGATATCAACCATCATCATCATCATCATTCTCTACCCTTATCTCAATTTATTTGTGGTCGGCGTAACATCTCTTTTTCTTCAATTCTTCTTTTTTATTCGCCATCTCAGTGGTGCCAGCCATATCATCTTCCACACAGTCCGTCACCAAAACCGCAAAGGGGCGAACCTCAAATAAGAAAATTTTACAGAAGAGCCAAAAAACGTTTTTTTTCTCCCTATGACGCGCTTATTTTGATGATATTTAAAAAAATATACATAATAATCAAAAAAATCAAATGCGAAAGTGTACTATGGAAACAGGACTACAAAATTAATACAAATATAACAATTTACAATGCCAGGTTTTCCGAAAAAAAGCCGAGAAAAAACAAACGCCTTTTCGTCGCGCCTCTTTATTACCAAGGCATACCGTCTATCTAATATTCTCTTAGAGTTACGTCTCGATGCATTATGATAATATGCGTTGTTTTAAATAAAAAACTATACTCAGTACAATCAAAAATATTTATTCTAAGTTATTATAATGAGATCACAAACTTGTTGCGTTATTCATATTTTTAAAACACACCAAATTACTTAATAAGTTCGAATTTTTCGTCACTAAACCTGTGTATTATGGTTAACATCAAATAAAAACAATTTGGTATTTAGAACACTATTTCATATAAATCGTTAATCTAGACAAAGGTAACAAAACAAATACAATCAATAAACAATATTTCTCTCTACCTATCTATCTAATCAGAAATCAAAACAAAAATAAAACAATGATCAAACGTCCAGAGTTATTTTGATCAAAAAGACAGTTGGTAATATTTCTATCGTCATTCGTCTGAATTTCTACTTATTTCAGTTTCAGTTGATTTTTTATGGTCACTACCAAAAGTGACCATAAAAAAATATGACTATTGTAGTTCGTCTGAATTTCCATTTCAACTTCAGGTGCTTTTTTAATGTCACTTCTAATATTGAGCATAGAAATAAGAACATTATCCTCAGAGCATTCTGACCCATGTCGCCGCTATAAGGCGAACTTCGAGTTTCGTCTTTTCGTTAAATTTCCCTACAACTGATTTTGAGATACGCCGTCAATCTTTTTTCGTTTCTATTAGTCTTAGAGCTTCGCCCTTTTGTGACGACATAGAGCTCGCCAAATGGAGCATTTTTGCATACTAAACTAATTTTTGACCGTTTGTATGAGGTTCGCTCCTTTGCAGTGTTGGCGACAAGTCCATCCATCGTTTATTTGGTCTTCCCCTACTCTTACAGCCATCCACATTCATACTCAAAACTTTCCCCAAGACATTTTCCTCATTCCTTCTCATCACACGCCCATACCATGACAACCGATTTCAATACCTTGTAATAAATTCGCCTCGGTATCTAAAAGTTTTGAATTAAGCTGAATAGATCGGAATTAGACCCTGACACATTTCGTAAAGGCCTACGATGGTGCCCAATTATGTGCAAATACCAATTCTCTTCGTAATTACAGGAAATTAATATTCAGATATGTATGATTATAATTATATCTTGGAAGTCACGCCTATATAATTAAAAAACTGATATTGACTGAAATTAGGGAGACGCGCTCAATTCCGGAAAATGGTCCTTTGTGTCCAAAATATGTATTTTCTCAGAACATAACTTACTTATGTTATCTTTTGAGAAAATACATATTTACTTACCTATTACATATAAGAAGAAAGAAAGAAAATACATATAACAGCAAATAAAAAGTGTAAAGTACGATGTAAGACATTGGCAGGGGAGTATGCCTCACGGCTGCGCCAAAAAGGCCCAGTTCAGCAAAAATACATACATACATATTTAATTTACTTATACTTACTTAAAATACACCTGTGCCCAATCCTTCGGGGAAAACTGACCTGATGTGTTATTCCAAGTATTAAATAAGGTACAATATTATTTATTGAATATATGGCACATGGCGACCACAACTATGTTATGGCAATTTACATCTCTACAGAAATGTTTATTCACTTTCTCTATCCAATGTTTTTAGGGTTCCGTTAAAAAACGGAACCCTTATAGATTCGTCATGTCTGTCTGTCTGTCTGTCCGTCCGTATGTCACAGCCACTTTTTTCCGAAACTATAAGAGCTATGCTGTTGAAATTTGGTAAGTAGATGTATTCTGTGAACCGCATTAAGATTTTCACACAAAAATAGAAAAAAACAAATAATTTTGGAGTTCCCCATACTTAGAACTGAAACTCAAATTTTTTTTTTTCATCTATCCCATACGTGTGGGGTATCTATAGATAGGTCTTCAAAAATGATATTGAGGTTTCTATTATCATTTTTTTCTAAACTGAATAGTTTGTGCGAGAGACACTTCCAAAGTGGTAAAATGTGTGTCCCCCCCCCCTGTAACTTCTAAAATAAGAGAATGATAAAACTAAAAAAAATATATAATGTACATTACTATGTAAACTTCCACCGAAAATTGGTTTGAACGAGATCTAGCAAGTAGTTTTTTTTTAATACGTCATAAATCGTAAACTTATCGTTACTTGCTGCTACGGAACCCTTCATGGGCGAGTACGACTCGCACTTGGCCGCTTTTTTTAAAGAACGACGCAAGAAGCTTGAAAAATTGTAAATTGAAAATAATACAATGTTACATGAGAACTATTAATTACTCGTTAGTATTTAAACATAGTTTACAAAGTTACCATGTTTTCGCTGTTTTCATGCTACATCTGTTTTGTTTACTAAGTATACTTAGTTACTAAGTTCTTACGGATCGTAGAAACTTGAGTTATTTCGCGATAGCATTACAATTTGGAATACTACGAGCTAACTTTGAAAGCCGGAGTGATGGATCGTAGTTGTAGAAACTAGTTATAGGAAAACTAAGTTTAACTAAACAGAAGTGTCAACATACAAGTTTGCGTTCTTATCTATTCACTATTCAAATCAAATCCTAGTTTCCAAATAATAATATTTCCACTTACAACAAAATATGTACTTTTGAAAAAGTTATAGAAGTGAATCGAAGTTATAGCGCAAACTTAACTTTATGTGTGGGTTTTAAAGTTATTTTTTCAATTACACTGGATTGTTTACATTTTTGGAAACTAAACCGCAAATGCAGATTATTTTATGTTTTCTCCTTTCTACAAATAAGCTTCATATGTTTAATATGTTGTGTGTGACGTTTAGAGACTTCCATATGCGAGGATAATCGCTTTTTGAAGTGAAAACTTAAGGCGCGTTAGGCATTTTTGAGATGGAAAAAAAACAATTGAACTCGCGACACCGTTACCGACACCTAATTTTTGTAAACGCGATTGTGCTCTTTATTTAGATAAGGTTACGGACCAATGTTCTATACAAGTATTTTTCTACCACCAAGGCGATCTTGTTCAAGTTTTCACTTCTGTCGGCACTCCCGGAGTGCCACTGTTTTTTTTTAATATCAGTCAATCAATCAATCTTTATTCGTGAACACAGGTATTACAATAAAGGTCTTATGTTTACATTTTAGTTGAGCTCTATGTCCTACCGATGAAATTGGTGTACAAATGTATTAGTTTTTAGCAATAAGCCTGAATTTATACAATGCAAAGTCACGTTCGAGTAAATAATGTCAATTAAATGTATTAATAAATAATTAATTAATCAATTATAATTTATTTTTACATGCATAAAATAATAATAATATGACTTGCCAATTGCATATATATTTATTGGGAATGATCAAAATCTAATATTCTTGTTAGATCGAAAGAATATAGATCCAAAACGATACAAACCAAACAATTTGAGTGGTTATATTTTTTTATATTTTTTATTAAAGTTAATACGGAGCTGAATTACGGGATAATAGACAATAAAAAACAAAAAAAAACAGTATAAGACATTTTAGTTATGGTACTAGAAATAGGGACCTATTATAATTTCAACCAGGTTTCAGACTGGCTAAATTATACTCATCTTTCATGGGGTACTGCTCAAAATATTACAATAAAATACCTCCCCACATAGGTATTTCAACTGAATGAGATGAAATTAAAATCTTATATTAAACGCACACTATGCAGGCAGGATATTATAAGTTGGGGGATTACATCGCTGATTAAAACGCTTGGCTCAATGCTGGTCCTGCTCCACAACCTCACTGTTGGAGCTGCTGAAGATTGTAAGACCATCTTTGCATTGTATAATAAACTCAATCTCCTTTGGATTATATAATTGCATAGCCCAAGTTTGAGCACCATGTACAGAGCTACCATTTGCGGGGTAATAGGTATGTTTTCCATTGACTTGAATGTGCCTTGGCGGCAGTGAGTATGTCATGCTCACTCAAATGTCTCGCTGCATTGGTAGTATATTCGGGTATTTAGTTCCCTTCAAAATGGTTGAGCTGAATGGTGCCGATTACGTCATGTTCGTGAACGGGTGCCGTCAGTTGGGACTGGTCATATCTTAGCTACCACGGATGTTTTTTTTTTTTGTTGTTATTTGATTTGATTTTTTTTTTGTGGCTAAGTAATAACAGCCGCACGGGTCGATCGATCAGGTTAAGCTACGCTTGCTGCGGTTGGTCCGTGAACACACCGAGACCCTTCCGTGCCTCGGAAAGCACGTTAAGCCGTTGGTCCCGGCTGTCATTTGTAGATCTTTGATAGTCGTTACGGGTAGTTAGAAGCCCAAAAGTCTGACAACCAGTCTTACCAAGGGGTATCGTGTTACCTAGTAACTAGGTTGTGGAGGTCAGATAGGCAGTCGCTCGATGTAAAATACTGGTATTCAGCTGCATCCGGTTAGACTGGAAGCCGACCCCAACATAGTTGGGAAAAGGTTAGGCAGATGATGATATTTGATTTACTCTGAACGCTTAAAACGTGTACGTCTTTTTTCATCGTTCTCAAATATCATTATAAATTCAACATCAATGGTGTAACTAATATTTTTGTAACAATATAATTTATAAAAGAGTGTCCATGGAGTTTTTTGCCGGTGCTGCTCCATAGGTACTGTGAGGACTTATCATTGGAATTCAACCTCACACATCATGCAGGCTGGCAAGAACGCTCTATGGTATCCGAACATTCGAACATTTAATATTTAAATTAAGATTTTCGTATGGTGTGCATTTGATGTAAGAAAAATTAGTTGAGCCCATGGCGTCGGTCGCGTAATATTGTCCTTTGCTTTGTATTATTGATTTAAATATAATCTTGTGTTCTCAAAAGTCCTTTAATTTAAACACAATACACGATCCCGAGTATCGCAGAAAAGTTAGTTGCTCACAAATGGTGGAGGCGCCTTTCGAAAGCTAGTTCCGGAGAGCTGAAGAAGACACGAGATCCACGCCGGAGACCGAAGCTAAGTGGTTTTTATTATTATTTTATATAGAGCGAGATGGCGTATCAAATGCAGCCCTTCTCGGGGATCAACGGCATGTGCCTAGAGAATTTTATTAAGGAGTTCAGGCTTGTGGCCACCGAAAACGAATGGCAGGAATATGATTTGGCTCTAATATTACGTGCATTTCTTGTGGGGCCAGCAATGTATTTCCACAAATATACATACCACGAGGGTATGAGTTTTCAATCTTTTTGTAAAGAATTATGGGCAGAATTCCCATGCAAATGCCACAAAGAATTAGCGGCATATAGGGGACAAGAAACAGAGATGTCCGATGAAAGCGGACAAAACGACATGAATTTAGATAATCACACCAATTTATTTTCTAGTGGAAGACAGGATGACCCACTGGAAGAAATGAAAAGCTGCCAAGAGGGCAGAGATGATGATGAAGATGACTATGATGATGATGAAGACGGCTCAAGTCAGGTGTTCGAAAAGGAACACATGGAAAAAGCCACAAAATCGGGTCAGTCCAGTCCATTTATTAAACCATTCACGTGTGTTTCAGAGAATCAGATTATGTCCTTGCCAAGGGAAATTATTGATCACGATGAGGAAACTCCTACACATAACTTCGTCGTTGATCAAATTAAGGAAAATATTTCTGAGGATGACGTGGAGTCATGTTCAGTCATAGAGAAAGAGAGTGATGGTGAAGTAGTCGTTGACTTGGTCAAACATGTTGAAATTCTTCAAATGGCCGAGACCACAAATGTTCAAGGTTATGTTACCCATAAGGAACATAAATGTATAAAAATTCTGAATGCCACATTTCGACAACAACGTGCTAAAAACAATTCAAGAAGAGCACCAAATAAAAATAAGGAGTCGTATGTGAGAATAATTAAAAACTTCGTACCGAAAATCAACAAATTTAAAAGGTCGAAAGTTTATAGACATTTTATAAAGAAGTTTTACATTTTAGAATACGAGTTTTTAAAATATAGAAGTTCAGCGATTTTACCCCTATCAATAGATTAAAACCTTTTCATAATAGTATTTAATTATTAGTTTTTATGTAGTAGCAGTAGCAGTGGTGGTCCAGTGGTAACAGCCGCGACTTACGAGTTGTAGGTCGTAGGTTCGAACCCAGACAGGCGCTTTACTTTGTGTAAATTATTTTCATCGCCACTGCTCTCAAAACGGTGAAGGAAAACATCGTGAGGAAACCGGCATGTCCTAGAACCGAAAATTCGAAGACATGTGACATCTACCAACCCGCACTGGGCCCGCGTGGTGGATTACGGCCCACTCCCTCTCACAGAGAGGAGGCCTGTGTCCCAGCAGTGGGAACATTTATAGGCTGATGATGATGATGATGATGTCACTTATTTCTTTGTCATATGTCATTTAGATGTAAACATTATTTGACACATTATTTTAGTGAGGAATATGTAATAGTATTTTAATGCGTGATTATTTATTTCTCGTTACATGTTATGGGGAGCAATCATCGGACGCTGCCGGGAGCGAGTGAGGTATTGTCACTCCTCACATCGCTGAGAAGTCGGAGGGAATGAGCCACTGTCTGCGTCTTCAATGTTATGTGTCGTCTCGTCCAAATTAGCATGAACATACTCCAGAATTTATTAATGCGAATTAGAAGAGGCAAATATTTTTGGAAACTGTGATCCCTTCAGGAGGGAGGGGAAGTACTCTGTCTTGGTTGACACCAGCCTCGCTAACGGGGGCATAGCCCTTGCAAGGTGTGTCTAGTTGACACAATTGGTTCAACTTATGACTCAGGTCTCACAGTTTAGTCAGAGCTAACTGACGCTTGGTAAAGATTGAGTCTTGTGAGGATAATATGAGGTTTTGAGATTTTCCCTCTGGAGTATGGTCGTGAGTTTTTAATGTTGTTGAGCGCTTACTTCTTGATCCTTCGTTCCCTCTGGCTCAATTATGTCCGATGGAGTTAAGGCTTAGGATGTTAGAGTTCATTTTCATAAACCCCCTCTGGGTAGATGTGAACTGTCACATCTGTTTGTTTGTTGTCAGAGGCTTGCTGTATCTTTTGCGATGGTTTTGGTACAGTGAGGTTTAAGCAGAAGTATGTTAATTTTTTGTGCACTGTTAGCACATATTGTCATTTAACTTGGCTGATACCTAACCTGGTATCAGGACTTTGCGATTCGTACGTTCTCACTTAAGCCTTCTCCTGCAAGAGAAAGACCTCACCTTGTATTTTAATTGCCATCGTTAGGTAACGTTTCTGTTAGGTATAGGCAGGAAGGGTACGATTGTTCGGATACTTTGAATAAAGGTCTCTACCTGATCCCTTTATTCAAGTGGGGCGTAGCTCATGTGAGGACTTATCATTGGAATTCAACCTCACACATCATGCAGGCTGGCAAGAACGCTCTATGGTATCCGAACATTCGAACATTTAATATTTAAATTAAGATTTTCGTATGGTGTGCATTTGATGTAAGAAAAATTAGTTGAGCCCATGGCGTCGGTCGCGTAATATTGTCCTTTGCTTTGTATTATTGATTTAAATATAATCTTGTGTTCTCAAAAGTCCTTTAATTTAAACACAATACACGATCCCGAGTATCGCAGCCAAGCGAGTTGCTCACAGTACCTACTACGCTTTGGAATGGGCAACTAGCTTCATATTTACGATTGACCGACTCTTTGACAATTTAAAAGTGCCATGGGTTAATTGAAATAAATGGTTTGAGTTTGAATAATAACGTAAGTATTTTTTTTTTTACTCAGTCCTCCATTAAATGTTGTTTTTTAATGATTATTTTATCTCTACAAACTACACCTATTCATATCCTAGTAATTTTTAAGGTAAAGTAGGTTGCCAATTTTTTGTTTAAGTTTAGGCGAGTCTAAACTAGTCCTTAAAAAAAGGCCTCATTTTTTAATTTATAACTTAAACTATAATTCACAAATGTAGTACACAAAGCACATCTGCCATTTCACACTCTCTCTTAATAGTTTTGTTTTACTGTCATCGTGATCAAGTAATTATTTCAACACGTGTAAATTATTCATGAGTTTACAATAACATGGGTGCGAAGGTTTCTAATCTAAATGCAAAGACCAATTCGTGCTTATTGACATTTCACGTGCATGTGTTCCAACTTCCAAATATGAACAACTAGCTGCGCCCGCGGTTTCACCCGCGTAAGTCTCGATCCTGTGGGAATATTGAGATAAAAAGTATCTTATGTGTTAATCCGGGTTATAAACTATCTGTGTGTCAAATTTCATCCAAATTGATCCAGCCGTTTGAGCGTAAAGAAGAGACAAACATACACACTCACAAACTTTCGCCTTTATAATATTAGTGTGCTTAATCACGATCTAAAAACAAACTAGCCAGTGTTTCATATTCAGTCATATGATGATCAGAATACTCTGAGTGGAATATCTCTAATTATATGCAGTAATCGCAACAAAAAAAACAAGCTTTTCAAATGTTATTTTCGCATAGACACCACGGGTCCACGCGTCGTAGCAGTGTGAGCTACGCCGTAGAACGTTGCGTAGCATAGGGGTATACGCTACGCGGTATTCAACCTTTCATGAACTACGTGACTAGTGTAGTATTAAACTGAACGAAGGGAGAGTTTCTCGAACGAAAATTATTGCAAAATGAATGTGACAAATTGTCAAGCGCGAGTAAACTACTGTAATTGGTTGAATGATTTATCAATAGCCATCGCAGGGGTTTACGCGCGCTTGAAAATTTGTCACATTAATTTTGCGATAACTTTCATTCGAGAAACTGGACCTGAGAACGTTACATGAATTTTTGAAATACAATTTTAATATACGTTTCCTTTGAAAAATAACCTGATAAGGGATTTTATTTTTCAATAAATAAGGAAAATAATAAAGAAATTCGATATAAAGTAAATATAAGCAAAAAATACCTAAAGCTGTTAAAGTGGCACACTACGTAAAAAATCTTTTCCCTATTTTTAAGGAAAACGATAGCACATACGTGTTTCCGCGAAGGTTATATTATTTTCGATTTATTTGTGGCATTCAATGGCAACACTTTTATTATTTTAAATAAAGAAATTCTAGAATTTTGTACGACCACATGTTTGTTTATGGGACTTAATTACCCCAAACTTGTAGTACAGACCTACATGTCCAAAACCCTAAGCTTTAGATGTAACTGAAGCAATTTAAACTCAGATTATAACTTTTGTTCCATTTATTTGATCACTTCAAAGGAAGATTAGAAATCTTACCTTTCCTACTTCTTTATATCTTCACAAGATAAAGTTAATTAATCTGTTTGTTTCTTTTTCGTTACTTTTCTGAATCACTGTCCAGTCGAAATTTCTAACAGATCTACGGACAAATCTGAAACAGATCAAACATAAAACCAACCTACTTACCTACTTGAAATAATTTATTTTAAGTAGCTATCTAGAATCTTACAGCAACAAACTATTCATAAAATTATTGTGTTCAACCGAATGATACCGTTTCATGGTTCACTGCGCAAGTTTTGCGACGTAGTTGAATATTAATATTGAAATAAAAGAGGCTAATATTGTGATTTTTTGTAAACAACGCATTTACATTGGTGAAATTGTTGAGATCAGGAAATAAGCTTTTATTATTCTTTCTTTATTTATCTTTTATATAGAGCTAAGAGTATCGAGTTACCCAGTAACTGGGTTGTGGAAGTCAGATGGGCAGCCGTTTATTATTTATTTATTTAAACTTTTCACACACAAAAAGGTACAAAGGCGGACTAATGCCTTGGGCATTCTCTACCAGTCAACCAAGGGTAGTGAAGAGAATAGATGGCAGGTGCTCTGTTTGATCCTCCCAAAAAAACAAAGAAAAAATTATTAAACATATATCATTAAAAATAAAATGTAGGAATAACAGTACATAAATAGGTTGTAACTTATAATACACATACATACATATTTAATATAATATATACCGATATTATATATATATACAAATATACAAATTCAATTTATTTTGAAAAAAACTCTGCAATTACCGCTTAAATGCATACTGACTGGTGACCGTCCTGATATCAAGAGGAAGCGCATTCCATAGAAGAATGGACTGAATATGAAAGGAAGAATTAACAAAGTCAGAAGTATGAGAAGGACAAAGTAGGAGAAGATTGTTAGAAGATCAAAGATTCTTAGTGTGTGAAGAACATAGATATTGGAAGTGAGACAAAAGATAAGAAGGAGGAGTGGGAGAGTTGAGAAGGGAGAAAAGTGTGGTCAAAGTGCGCAAACTTCTTCTTTTGCGAATAGACATCCATTTGAGCTCAAACCTATAACTCGACACATGATTATATTTCCTGAGGTCGAATATGAACAGGATACAATTGTTGAGTAGTCTGTCGAACTCATCCAGCAAAACCGAATTCAAGTCAAAGTAGCACACGTCACCATAGTCGATGATAGGGAAAATCAATGTCTGCACAAGCATAGTTTTCGTCTTAGCGGGTAAAAAGTTTCTCAGACGATACAGGGATCGCAGAGCCGTTCCATGTAAAATACTGGTATTCAGCTGCATCCGGTTAGACTGGAAGCCGACCCCAACATATTTGGGAAAAGGCTAGCCAGATGATGATTATAAAAGCTGAGAGTAGGTATTACTATTTTATTGCTTACTTGTCAAGCAAAACGGGTTAATTAATATTAATAATAAGGATTTGTTACTTAGCACAGCCTTTAGTTTTCGTTTTGTCAAGGAAAATCGCTAATTTAGCAAAGAAAAGATCAATTTATCTCTTAAGTCGATCATTATGTGAGTCCAATTTTCGAAACGACAGCAAAGAGCTCACAAATTGCGTATTACAATTTTCACCTAATCCCAGTTCAATTTATAAAACTATTTGTTTACACAGTTAGTTAGTAAGATAATAGGTCTTAAAATAATAATATGTACATGTATATAAAAGGAGGGGAAAGAATCATAGGGAAGTTGAAGACAAGGAAGTCTGGCAATAATTCCTTCTGCACATGTGGCTTCCCTGGTACCTCATTAACGGCATAACAATGTAAATGTCTATTAACTGCTCCCAAATTACGATGATTAATTTATTTTACTTTTTTAACTTAGGTACTTCATTGACAATCTTTTCAGTATTTGACATTATATACCTACAATTTTCTATTTTTTTTAAATCAAATTAGATTTGTTACAGCTGTAGTGGCAATCATGTCATTTGGTTTAAATAGGTCCTTATTTTCATTATTTTGTTTATCTTTTATATAGATTATTTTCTTTTAGATTTTGTGAATGTGAGAACGTTGTAGACTTGTGGACCATTTTCTATTTTACTAAGTACCTGGTACTTGTTGATTTGCCTACACTGTCCTCCCATACCTATTTACATTGTAATTTGAAAACATTGTAAAAACAATTTATTAGGAAAAGAGTAACCGTGGAGTTTCTTGCCGGCTCTTCTCCATAGGAAGCGACCAATTGGAACCGTGCACCTAGCTTCTGACGTTTCATAAGTGCCCTTGTAGGTTTATGTGAAATAAAAAAAAATGATTTTGATTTAGGGCATCAAAAAACTCGTCCTCATCGATGTCAACAGGAAAAGTGCCCAAAAGACTGGGCTGCCCACTTATAAAAAAGCATTCCTTTACAGCTTTTATAACCTAAATATATTTTAATATTAGCTGCGGATATTTTTAGGGCAATCTGGCCGACTGATATTTTTACTTCATAACTTCAACTTTTATTCATAAAATTTAACAGAATTTATCTAATTATACTTCAGATATTATCATTCACGTGTTTTACGTAAAAAAATAACTCAATCTATCTGGAGGAGTAACGTTATTAGAATATGTATCTACATTAGAATATCTACTTATACCATTTAGCTTATTATTAGGCAATAATATTCCAACTAGTGATGTAACGAATGTCATATTTTGGACATTCGCGAATGCAAATGCAAATGCGAATATCTGCTGTCAACATTCGCGAATGCGAATGCGAATATTCAGTTTTTGTTTAAATTTGGCGCCATTTGTCTATGGCTTGGTGACTTTAGCGGCAGTCCCATTCGAACGAAGTGTGTTCCGTCTGTTTTTCGAATAGTCGAGTTAATACGAACGCATCCGATTGAAGTGTCATTCCACTCGCACCGGTGTTTTTGTAAACAAAACAAGTGAATTTTGAGGTTACAGTGTGAATAAATAAATAAATAAATAAATGATACCAAATGATAAAGAGAAGACTGATAATGTGATTACGAGGTTAAGTTACTTTTTATTGCATTAAAAAACAAGAAATTAATGGAATTGGATTTTCTTATACTAACCAACTATTATTACCTACTTAAAAAAATTATACACGCAAAAACATTAGCAATCATTTCGCGAATGCGAGTGCGAATATGCAAAAATATGCGAATATTCGTTACATCACTAATTCCAACTACTGAAAGGAAACCAGGCCTTCTCTGTGTGAGAGGGACCTACATAAAGTTATGAAAATTTTAAGTAAAATTGAACTGAGTTTAAACAAACATACTCATAGTATCAGGGGCGGAGGCTGGGCTCTGCCCTACATATTTGGGGTTAGCTAGGATCGTCTTCAGTTACTTAATGTTAGCCTTATTGTGAAGTTAATGCGAACCTGTGGTCGTATGTACTTTTGGGAACTGTGACCTGAATAATTTCTGCGGGTTCTTAACACTCCTGCCTAAATATATTTAGTTCAACGATCGCAATCCAGCCGGGGACTAACCCACATCTTTATATCCCTAGGGAGTTTTTAAATCGTTCTTTTTGGGTATTGATTTTTATATTACATAATATCTTTTTGTGTATGTAAGTTTATACATATAGTATAGCCAAAATTGGGCAAAGTTTAAAAAAAAACAGTGGCACTCCGGGAGTGCCGACAGAAGTGAAAACTTGAAAAAAAATCGCCACTGCGGTAATCAACGCGTTGATGTCTTTTTAATGGTCAAAAGCTGGTTTAATTTAATTTTATTTTATTCATCAAAATAAGAACACGTACAAAATTGAATATTTGACAATATACAGTAAATAATGGCTTAAAGTTTGTAATATACACAGCTTAGGTGTCGTAACAGTGTCGCGAAATCAATGGTTTAGTCCCATCTCAAAAATGCCCATTGCGCCTAAAGAAGTTTACACTTCAAAAAAAAAAAGAGTAACTTGATGGAAAGTAATCACTGTCGCCTCTAAACACCTGCGCAACATTATTATTTCATTCCATATACGGTAACTACTTACTTCTCAAAGAAGGCAATAAGGAAAGTAATATTTTAGCTCCGCAAACGGCTTGACATCCCATGAAACATATTACATTTCTTTGTCCTTAAGACTGGCAACAACAAGGGGCACCGTTTTTACAATATGCCTCTTAAAACACAGACATACACGTTTAATCCGTATGCCTATAATATTCCCACTGATGGGACACAGGCCTCCTCTCTGTGAGAGGAAGTGGGCCGTAATCCACCACGCGGGCCCAGTGCGGGTTGGTAGATGTCACATATCTTCGAAGTTTTGGTTCTAGAGCATGCCGGTTTCCTCACGATGTTTTCCTTCACCGTTTTGAGAGCAGTGGTGATGAATAATTTACTCGAACTTATGACCTACAACTCATAAGTCGCGGCCATGACCACTGGGCTACCACTGCTCTCACATTAACACTGTACTTAACAAAAATCTTAAATTCATTGATTAACTGACAAACAATGCACTGCGTAAACCACTGGATCTAAAAGCGTGAAAACAATAGTTCTTTTTGTAACGAAAGTGAACACTAAGGAAAGATTTTTAAAAAGAGGTTAATTAGGGGACTGCCAAGGTCGCGGGCAAGTCCGAAAGGGATACCGTAGCCCCTGGCAATACAGGCAACTGATGGAACACGGGTGGGTTTTAGTCAGTAAGAGAAAAAAAGATGTTAATTATTGGATGAAAGTTTGTATGGAAGTCCGTCATTTTATTTTTTTTACGGGAAATCCTAGTATATTGCGAATGGCTTGTATAATAAATACAAGCTGCACCCCGCGGTTTCACCCACTTAAATCTCGGAATATCGGGATAAACAGTATCCTATGTCCTAACCCAGTTCATGGTCTACCCATGTGCGAAATTTTATTCAAATCCATTCAGCCGTTTTAGCGTGAAAGCGTAACAAACAAACTCACTTTCGCATTTATAATATTAGTTAGGATGTTAGGATTTGTCACGTGTTATATGAAAAACGCTCAAATACACCTACTTTGTAAACCAAACGATAATGTATAGTTAAATTCGATATTTAGATACGCATCACAAGATTGAATACAGCTCAATCTGTAAGTGAACCGGCACAATGATAACTTTATCTGTTTTCAACCTCGATTGGTTTTGTTGTTAAAGTAGAATACAATAGGTTTATAGAGGCATGAGGAACAGGGTGTCAAGTTCACTCATCCTCTATAGAAAAGGGAGGATCCTCCGACCAGATGGGTGTTGTATCTGGTGGGCAACCCGACGATTGATGTCGGGACGTTTATATGCTAGTCGCTCGGTAAACTTTGCTTGCGCGATGTAGGATTTTGCGTGACGTCATCGTCAGTGTGATGCGTAGCTCGCATGTGAAAATACAAATATACGTCCTTATTTGCCAATGTTACTACAATACGTAAACATACCTAGTGGTAGGCACAGTCTTTTCACAGAATCACGAATTCAAATCAGAGACAATCACAGTTATTTTAGTGAGTTTATTTATTTGTTTGTTACGCTTTTACGCTAAAATGGCTAAACAGATTTGGATGAAATTTGACACTTGAGTAGACTATAACCTGAGTTAGGACATAAGATACTTTTTATTCCGATATTTCTACGGGATTGAGACTTATGCGGGTGAAACCAGGGGAACAGCTTCGGGTTCTTTAATAATTGTATTGTAGAAAAATCGATCTAGCTTAGTCTCATATCTGGGAAAATTCGTTTTCTCTATTTTCACAATCTCGGGAATGTGATACAATGTTGGTATACCTGGACGATATGTTTATCTATTTTCACCCGAGCAGAGCTCGGTCGACCAGGTACTGTATATTATACAAATATTGCTCGTTTAATAGTAAAGGATTTGTATAATCAAGGTTTTTATAGCCCGACTGTATACTTACGTCACGTAATATCTCGAGGAAAAGTTATTTGCTATCGGAACTCAGTTTGATGTGAAACTAAAAAGGTACTAAATAATAATAGTAATATTAAACTTTTTCTTTGTTTTCACAGCTCCTGGACGCAAGCCACTGTTCATATTTGTTTGGACGATGTTAGGGACATTTTTCTTAGAAGGTTGAACTAGAATTTGATTACAGAAAAGAGGGAATTGAATGTTCTCTTTCAAAAATAGCAAATACATTACCATACTTACACTAACACGATTTACGACCGATTTACAAATTAGAGGATTATATCCAAGATAAGAGTGCTTGGAAACATGCTGGTCCTGCTCCATAGGACAATTTAGAATCAAGACAAAATCAAACTAGTTGCTAATGTAATTGTAAAATTTATTACTTTGTGTTTTATGACATTGATTTTACATTCTGTGATTACTTCCTTACACACTGACTTATTAATTGTAAAATTTTAGGAAAATCGTCTACTTTTACAATGTTTGTAAATATGTGAGAACCATGTATCTATCACAAATTAAATTATCTTTCGTTGCTTCATTTTTAATTGTTTTTACCTATTATGGTATAGTAATTTTATTCTAGGTGCATCGTCTTCACATATAATAATTATTTAACAAATGTACGTACATTTACAAACAATATTGTAAAACATTTTAAAAGAGTAACGGTGGAGTTTCTTGCCCATTCTTCTCCGTACGAAAACTACCTTTTGGAAGGGGCGACTAGAATCAATTTTATTATTTTGTAATTTTTGACGTTCAAAAGTGCCCATACATGGGCCTATTTGAAATAAATGATTTGACTTTGACTTTGACTTTGACCTGTAGACCATCCAACCGTTTATTTAGAGCACAAATGAAAGTTCTTATAATAACATTCTAGAACCGACTGAAACTCCCAATTTCCAGTCAAATTATAAATACATAGGTACTGTTATCGGAACCTATATGGATCAAGCGCTATATACAATAATAAGAAGCAGTATTCATTTCAAAAGGACGTGCTCACTTTGACGCGCCTATCACATATCTGTTGTTACCGCACATCCAATTTTGAAAACCAATCTTAAATTCGCGTGAGTGCTCGAATGTAACCAGAGTTATTTATCTACCGGCCTGAAGAGATTCCCTTTAGTCTTTTACACAATTACTGTGTGCCGCATAAACTCCATTAAGTATATTTCTATCCGAAGCATAAAGAAATACAGGATCACTTGTCTGTCCTCCGAAGCCCGTGAACTATTCAAATAAACAAACATCGAAACTGAATACCGATTCCTGGAACTGAAACCTGTAATCACTTCAATCAGTTTAGGAACACCCGACAAGTTCGATCCCGGTATTAAATAACGGATTTTGACGACCTTCAATTTTAGATTATACGAGATCTTATGGGAAAGATATTGTGTTACCTTCTGGTAACTTGAATATTGAGTATTAAATCATTAGGTAAAAATTAATTACCCTCTATTAAGATTTTGGCTGGTTGCTTTAAATGATAAATGATTTTATATCTATAAGTAGGTTTGTACAAACATTTTTACACGTCACTCATATTTTAAAAACTAGATGAGGTCGGCGTTTCCTATCTGACTACTCTAAGAAGAAAGGCCGAAACAAACTCAGAGAGCACAGTCTCTTTTAAAGTCCAGACGTTATCTTGGTCACATCATGTGAAGACTATGTAGATTGGTGTCTGAATTGGTATTTTGAGGAAAGTACCACACAGATTGAGCGGACCTGTCCAGTATCCAACTCTCTAAAGTGGTACAATTTTTTATTATTACAGTGTGATTCTTTATAATGTGCACATCGAAATGAAGGAATTCATGCTTAATTTTATCGACGGAAAAATATTTAAAAAATCAAAGTATTTTTTTATTTCTTAATATTACCTAATGGAAATTAAAAAACAGATTTTAGCTAAAAAAATATGTTTATTTTCAATTGAGGGTAGTTTTTTTCCACAATTTCATCAAGACTTCCTTCCAATCATTATGGCGTTTGTTTCATCGCGATAGATCATTTAGTTTAAAAGTTATACCGTTTTGTTAAAAAAACCCATAAAAATTATAGATATTTTAAAATATTTTTTCCGTCGATAAAATTAAACATAGATTCCCATCATTTCGATATGTGCACATTATAAAGACTCACACTATATATAGTTTTTTTAATCATAAGACGCATGTCAAAGGGGTCGGCAGAGCTGCTATCCTCCACAGATAATAAACCTCCTCACATTAATACCTACTCATTGTATTCTTCAAGTTTTTCTTTGGGTTTAAAGAACTTTATTTCTCATAAGAACTTAAAAAAAAACTAGTAGTTCGCTTATAATGAGATACACATTGAGTTTTTCTTTCATAGAAAATACCAGAAAACAAACCCGCAAACAGTTTAAACTTTTCTGTATCTGACCACAGCAGCAAACTCGTTAAAACAACTTATGTCATTTGCAGGAACAGAGATTACAACAACATTATTTCACAACTCCAAGAATTGCAAGATTTTAAAATATACCTAAAGTGGCACCCTTACCGTACCGGAACTTTACAACTTATGACAAATACAAGAACGAAGTATTTCTAGTTAAAAAGTTACTTCACAGCTCCAAGAATTGCAAGATTTTAAAAGATAATATGATGACGCGCTTACAGTAGCGAGCTACATAGAGTTTTAGAAAAAGTTAGACGCTACATACCACATGAAACATAACATTATTCAATTTATATGTACAATTGTCCCCACTAGTCTACACAACCCTTTCAAAGCAAACATATGGGAAAATATATTATTGATTCTCTAAAAACTTATTAAGCTGCAAATGATATAAGCTGTTTAAAATCAATGAACCTCTCAAAATTATTGGCGCTTCTAATGAAAATATACGCTTTTTGGAACGAAGTTCTTTAACGCGGTAGGAGTTGAGTTGTTGGTAGACATCATCAAGTAACGAAAAAGCGTTTTGTCCGAAAAAGTCAGTTTCAAGGTCTCCTAGTGTATTTTCTTTTTGTTTTTTTAATACAGAGCCATCTAGTGTAAGTTTTTAGCTTCTCAAACCTTATACTAGATGGCTCTGTATTAACACATATACCGGATGATTTTTTTACCGTCTCGAAATTTTTACAGGCTGTTCTACCCATGAATATAAACAACTTTTATTATGGGAGCAACTCTGAAATCACAAAAACAAATCGGCTGTTTATACAAAAGTTCAATACCTTACTTGTCCAAAATGTATGAAAAAGCAGATTTTTTTTTCTTGATCTCAGAGTTGCTCCCATAGTGAAAGTTGTTTACATTCATGGGTAGAACACCCTGTAAAAATTTCGAGACGGTAAAAAAAATCACCCAGTATAGCGAAAGAAACTTCGTTCCAACCTAGTCCCGGGACACGTCCCGATTAAAAAAAAAACTACCATCTTTCACACAGTCCATCCATAGTTTCTTTGGTCTTCCTCTACTCTTATAGCCATTCACACTCATACCCAAAACTTCCTCACAACATTCAGAATGAAGTCACAAATTATTCACCATAATAGGTATATGACTGGAATATCGGTCGGATACTGAGCGGATTAACCTACAGGCTGGCTCAAAAAGTGCCGTATTACGTAATGTAATGTAATCACCGAAGCCTTTGTTATCTTTTTCAGGGAATTTCGAACAAAAATAACTTAATACTCTTATGAAAAAGTATCCTTTTGTGAGAGCTTTTGTGTTTTAGAATGAACACTTTTAAAGTATAAACTCGATTGCCATCAACCGGGCACAAGTCTTAGACTCCCGCTGTTACTGAGAAATTCCTGATGGAAAAGCCCAATAACACTTCGCTGGACCTAGGAGTCGAACCCAGGACCTCATGCTCAACAGCAGCGCTTGTGACCTTAAAGGCAGTCCTTAAAAACAAATCTCGTGTTTTTTTTTAATTTAACTTGTTGGACATTTATCATGATATTTAAACGCAGAATTACTGATTTTACATTTGAACTAAAGGAACATACATAACAAACTCTTGCGGACGGTGAGCAATGGGTAGCTCGCCGTCCGATAAGGACTAGGCCCGGGTCGACGGCGCGTTGTGTTCCACGCGCGCCTCAAAGAGATGTCAGCAGAACTGACGGGGTCCGCTAGGGCCGATGCCTGCCAGGGTCGCGGGAAAGTCCGATAGGGATACCGTGGCCCCTGACAACATGGCTTCTGAAGGAACACGGGTGGGTTTTTAGTCAGTAAGAGTCTGACACGCCCCCCGCTCCACCCAGAGCGAGAGAAGTTGTTTGATAATTCCCAACCGAAAAAAAAAGTAGGCCATAACAAACTATCCATGCCAGAAAATCCCTGCTTAATTGGAGCTATTTTTGGTATTGGAACAGGCCTATTGACGTTGGCGTTCATTGTAATTAAATTATAAAACCACAAACGTAGACGAAAGTCACGAACATAATTGTGTTAAGTGTGTTTCAGGAATTAATGTAGCTTACTGTGAAAATTAAAAATAATAAATAAAAGGTTATGTATA
Organism: Agrochola lychnidis; assembly: GCA_963680765.1. NCBI lineage: Eukaryota > Metazoa > Arthropoda > Insecta > Lepidoptera > Noctuidae > Agrochola > Agrochola lychnidis. The sequence goes on along the minus strand of OY796860.1, from coordinate 6,947,742 downwards.
TGTCTGCAGTGCTATACAATTCGAAGAAAAATTTACTTTAACTCAAAATTCAAAAGTCATTTATTCAAACTAGGCTGAGAATCAGCACTTATCGAACGTCAAAATTACATAAGACAGTCTCCCAAAACGCCCACACTCCACCACTTCCTAGTGCCTTCAGCTGGGAAGAAGAAGTGGCGCAACAAACTCCCCAGCAGCACAGCTGTCTGTTCAAGTTAGAAAAAAAAAAAGATTCTATACAATAGTATGCAAAATAACTTACATTACGCAACACAAAACATAATTTAAATGATAAATTATTGGCCATGTGTCAGCTAGCACACGCCAATATACTAACCAAAAACATCGAAACTGTACTCAAGCAGAATAAAAAAAAAAAAAAACTAAACGTAAACAGAACTAAATATCTAAATAAATGCCTCCAGGCATAACTTTCGCTTTTAAACTGTTAAAATATAAAATGGTAAAATACTCCCTCTAAAAATAACAAAAACAACACTGCCTTACTGGCCCATTTAGTTATTAAAACATGGAAAAGCACTTAAACTTTCAAACTACGTCACGAGTAACCGGCTTGTGACGTCACCAACCTTGGTTTAATTCCTCCTAGTGATTGTTGACTTGCAATAATTCGTCCTTTGTTTGACCCATTAATTCATTATCTGATAACAGACTTGGCAGGGGGTGGATTAAGATGAAGCCTCTAAGGACAAGAGCCTCTAAGGACATGATTGAGCTAGTTTGGAGTGTGAGTACTTACGCATTGATTAATTTTAATTAATATTAGTATGATTGATATAGAGCTGATTTACAATCATTACTTAAACTTTAACTGAAGAATAAATAAGACGATTTAACATGTTTTCTACTAGCTTATCTGCTAGTTTCGCCCGCGAAGATGTCGGAAAATATCCCACAGAAACGTACTACCGAGATTAAAAGTACATATATGTTAATTTATCTGTGTGCCAAATTTCATTCAAATCCGTTCAGCCGTTTTTGCGCCAATCCGGAACATACATCCAGAAACAGAGACAAACGGACAAAAAATATTTTTATTTATTTATTTATATACTTATTGTGGAACACAAGAACAGCTGATCAAGTATTTAAGTCCTCGTGAAGCTAACTGAAGCGGTTATTAAAGGTCTACAGAATTTTCTTTTGTTGAAGTTTTTTCAATTGAGAGCTCGCTTTCCTAATATAATCTTCGTCTGGCATACTTAAATATTGAGGTAGACTTGTGTGGTTTATTTTAATAATGGGACATATTTTTTGTCAATTCGACAATGTGGTGTCGAGGCCACCAACAAATAGGGTGGCAGTTAGGTTAGCTTTTGTGCGAATGGTTCATAAAAATAATTACTACCTCGTCAAGTCAGTGGTGTGAGTATTTACTATTTACTAACCAGGGTTCGTTCTCAGTTCGGGTAAAGTTGAGTTTCTTTCCAGCGTTTTCGAGCGCTTTAGCTTTTAAATTCTTAAAAGAAACGCGAAGTTTTTTTATTTTTCGTGATTCGTCTAAATATGGGGCTGGAAAATTATATTAACAATATTTACAAAATTTGGAAGTGTCCCTGCGAATTAATATCTGAAGCATAAAATAAATTGGAATTATAATGCTGGTTCAAAACGTGTTAATTGAAGGACGTTTTGAGCAATGCTCTTTGTTAAACGATACCGTAGATTCTCGCTATTATTAGAAATACATCCTAATCCTTAAATAAAGCCTTTTAAGTTTCAATAAGCCCGACAGAGACCTCGGCTAATTGCCAGGTTTGTGTTTGACTAACTGAAATTCAGGCCCTTAGAAGGTGCTGCGTGGGCTGAATAGTGTGTCAATGAGGTGATGCGAAAATTGAATACCTAAATAGCTTTATATCTGTGACTAGCCTGCGTGTAATTTCTTATTATAACATAAAATATATCCTTTGACACTTGGCAATACTATAGCTTCCCATCAGTGAAAGAATTTTCGGAATCAGATCAGTAGTTCCGAGGATTACTTCCCACATACAAACTCACTTTACCTCTTCATAATATAATAATAATTATTATTATTAGTACCTATAGAGCACAGAAGTAAATACAATTGTAAATGTTCAAGCTATGTATTTATGACTAGCTTTTGCACGCTACTTCGGAAGAATTGGACTACCCAATGCAAAAAGATTTTTTCAAATCCGACTGGTAGTTCCGGAGATTACCCCCTACACACTTACAAACAAACAAACACCTCTTTATAATATAATATTATTATTTATTATTAGTACCTGGGCCTCGGAAAGCACGTTAAGCCGTTGGTCCCGGCTGTCATTTGTAGATCTTTGACAGTCGTTACGGGTAGTTAGAAGCCCAAAAAGTCTGACAACCGTCTTACCAAGGGGTATCGTGTTACCTAGTCACTAGGTTGTGGAGGTCAGATAGGCAGTCGCTCCATGTAAAATACTGACATTCAGCTGCATCCGGTTAGACTGGAAGCCGACCCCAACATAGTTGGGAAAAGGCTAAGCAGATGATGAGTACCTATAGAGTACAGAAGTAAATACAATTGTAAATGTTCAAGCTATGTATTTATGACTAGCTTTTGCACGCTACTTCGTCCGCGAGCCTATAACCTTCCTCAAGAATAATTATTATTATTTATTATTAGTACCTGGGCGACCGAGCTCAGCTTTGTGAAAATAGAGAATGCTCATTTAATAGTATAGAAAAGTTCAAACTAATTCCATGCTGCCATGTCATTATTCTAAGGTAGCCATCTTGTTCTTAAACTTTGGGCGACCAAGCTCTGTTCGGGTGAAAATACGGAGAAAATGAATTTTCCCGGATATGAGACCTAGCTAGATTTTCACCCCGTAAGCCCTTAAATTGCAACTTTAATCGAAATCGTTAGAGCCGTTTTCCAGAACGTAAATACAAATATTGCTCAATTAATAGTAGGTATAGGGGTTATAGAATAGATAAGGGTTGATGCAAGAATCATCAATCATCATAGACCAAAACACGTATGTAAAAACAGCCTTCTGTATACCATACATTAATAGTTATACATTATTGCAAAGGCCGGGAAATAGGCAATTGCAAGTCGAGTATGAGTTTGAAGGCCGAGCCGTAGGCGAGGACTTCACTCATACGAGACAGGAAATTGCCATTTCCGCCGAGGCATATATAGTGCTTTTCTCAAAAGAATACAGGGAAATAAAAGTAGTTAAATTTCCATAATTTTTCAAGTTAATGCCGTTTTTAACATGAACTGTTGTACATTTCAGCATGGAATAAATTGCCCATAATGTAGATGGCTTTTTAGTTTTAGTAATCTCATTAAAATACGCCAAAAATACGCAGTTTGTAGAAAATGTTCACTTTATTCTCGTTTTTCCAAATCATAAAATTTTCATATAATTTCATGTATTTTTCTTTTGACTTCGCTGGAAGCAGGTTTTCCATTGCTAATTTGGCTTCTGATCTTAAATCTGGTGGAGTACAATCAATCTCCATTTCACTCTCTGAACCGTTGGAACTCATTTTAATTATCTATTATATAAGTAAATAACAAATCAAGACGAATTTTCAGCTTGCCGCCAATTTTCTATTTATCATCTGTTCCGAAAGGCAAACGCATCTAAGGCTATATAATACAGCCACGTGAACGCAATTTGTACTAAGTAAAGAGAACTTTGGTATGCCAAGAATGATAAAAGAGATCCAATCAAAGAGTATTTAATAACCCCAGCACGCCATTTCATACAACATTGCTGGAGCGTTGTAATGTTCCAAATTCAAAAAACGCGCCTACAATGGATTGATTTTCTTTGACCGTAAATTCGATACTTCGCGTGTACTTACAGCTAAACAGACACAATAAGTAAAAGTTGTACACAAAATATGGCCAATTACAAGTTTCCACATGTAGTTTAAACTTAAATCATAATATGAACACGACATAAAAAAATTGACATAAGACTACACACAACTAAAACAGAAAAAAGACTATTTACGCTCGAAGAAGCCATTAGATAAAATTTTCTTCAATTTAGCAACACTAGTATTGAAAATGTCGATATCAGCTTCCTGGCAGGTTGCGTTGTACATGCGACTGGCTCTCATCATGTACGAGTTCCGTCTGTACGTAGTGGCTACCACTCCCCAGTGCAATAAATGAGGTCTACGCAAGAACACAGACGGCACTCGCAGCTCGATTTTGTGTAACAACTCTGTAACACCAGTTGTTCCATTGGCAATCTTGAAAAGGAACACAAAATCTGATATTTTTCGCCTTTCTTAAAGTGGAAGGATATGAAATTTTTTGTAACGGTAGGTATAATTCGTTGAAAACGTTTTAGACCGATACTGAATGTGCCTTAAAAACCTTTTCTGTATGCTCTCAATACGATTTATATAGACATTATAATTGGGGTCTGAGAGGCATACTCCAAATGACTACGAACAAAGGAACAGTACAATATTTTAATAGTCTTTATATTTTTGAACTCAGAGGACACCCGGAGAATGAAACCTAGTGCCTTTTTTTTTTTTTTGGGTGGGAAATCATCAAATAACTTCTCCCGCTCTGGGCGGAGCGGGAGGGCGTGTCAGACTCTTACTGACTAAAACCCACCCGTGTTCCTTCAGTTGCCGTGTTGCCAGGGGGCCACGATGTCCCTATCGGTTTTCTTCGAACCCCCGGCAGGCATTGGCCCTAGCAGACCCCGTCAATTCTGCTGACATCTCTTTGAGGCGCGCGTGGAACACAACGCGCCGTCGACCCGGGCTTGGTCCTTATCGGACGGCGAGCTACCCATTGCTCACCGTCCGCAAGCCCGCGTCTACGGTGGCCGGAAATCTTCTCGTGATTCCTGACGCCCAGGGCGTCTCCTGCTGCGGCGGTTAGGGGCGCGAGGGCGCGAAATTTGCCTCTCCCTCATGCGCTCCGTCTCCTCCTTCGCGAGCATTACTGCTTCGCAGAACGAGGTGACGGCCTGCCATTTCCTCTCGCTCCGTAGCATGGCCCGAATCAGGGCCGGACGCGAGAGATCACCGCCGCCGGAAACCTAGTGCCTATGATGCTTTCTTAACTACATTTTCTATGTGCGCATCAAAGAGGAGCTTAGTGTCAAAGGTAACTCCCAGATCCCTGATAGTGTTGACCCTATTTAGTGCTGTATCCAAAAGCGTGTAGTTATGGATGATCTGGATAGGTTTCCGTGTAAAAGAGCAAACATAACACTTGGAGACATTCAAATCAAACTTATTATTAATACAATAGCCTTGAAAACTATTAAGGTCTGCCTGTAATAGAAGAGCATCTGCAACGGTATTTATTTGCCTCATTATCTTCATATCATCAGCATATAGTAACAATCTTGAATACCGGAATGAAGAAGAGATATCGTTAATAAATATATTAAATAACAGTGGCCCTAGCAAGGATCCTTGAGGAACCCCTGAAGGGACATTCACAGGCTTAGAGCAGTAACCATTCAGAACTACAATCTGACATCTGTTTACCACATAGGACTTGAACCACCGGTAAAGATCGCCTCTGATGCCCACCGATAAAAATGTACGCAACAGAATCACATGATTTATCCGATCGAAACATTTACTGTAGTCGGTATATATAACATCGACTTGGGACCTCTGTGACATACACTCGGAGAGGTAGTCGCTACAGACAATGAGATTAGTCGAGGTCGACCGACCCCTTACGAAGCCGTGCTGGCTTTCACTTAAAATGTGCTTGAGTGCCGAAGAAACCTGAGCATGCACAATTTTCTCCAGCATTTTAGCAAACACACACAACTTCGAAATAGGTCGATAATTCTCGACCAATGTCCTTGACCCTTTTTTATGTATCGGTGTTATATATGCCGACTTCCATATCTTAGGCACCACGCCAGTAGTGATTTTTTAAATAGAATGGCAAGAGGCACAGAAAGTTCCTTGGCGCAGTTGACAATGAATATAGGCGAGATGTCATCTGGACCCGTAGATTTGTTTAAATCCACCTGTTTTAGCAGCCTATAAACTTCACTTAGCCTTATTTCAACTTGACTTAAGTCTTGCATGTTGTCATTGGGTCCCACAACTGTCAAATAAGCCGAAGATTGATTGTTGGCATTACTAGTATCAGCAAGAAAGTTAGAGAAAAAACAATAACTGAACATATCACAAAATACGTCACCGTCACTGGACGTTACTTGACCAAATTGCATCACTGAGGGGTAAGAACTAGATTGTTGCTTAGACTTGACGTACCTCCAAAAAGCCCGTGGATTGATCTCGATGTTATTTATACGGGACCTTTGCTCATTCTCACGCTGCTGCTCCTCTAACTTAAATATAATATATATAATGACAATATTTCCATGCATGTTTGAGAAAAATACTAAACATTTATGGCTAATACTGACTGCCTCGTTGGTCTAGTGGTCGCAAGCGCTACTGCTGAGCATGAGGTCCTGGGTTCGATTCCCGGATCGGGAAAAGTCTTATTGGGTTTTTCCATCAGGAATTTCTCAGTAGCAGCCCGGAGTCTGGATTTGTGCCCGGTTGATGACATTAGGGTCGCCTCCAATCACATAACGGGCGAAATGGTACACCTCTGTCTAACCCTTCGGGGATTACATGCGTGATGTTGTGTTATGTTATGGCGAATTACTAATAATAAAGACATACTGAAACTCGCACTTGTCCAACGTTCTACCATTCTTCAAGAGAATAATGGTCTAAAACTAATAAATGACCTTCATATAGTTACGAAGCTTAAAACTTACGTAAGAGTGTTATCATCGCTATGGTAACCAGCCTTTTTAGGACGATTAGAGAACAAAGGACGAATTTTTTCTAAGATTACAGACACAAAAAAACGAAAAGCTTTTTCGTCGTGTAAATAAAAATGAAAGCATTTTTGTAATAGAAGAATTAGTCTATTCGGAATTTCTAAAGATTTTACAGTCAGAATCGTGTAATAAACTTTGTATTTTACTCATTTTCTTTTTGAAATGAAAAGATGAAGACACAATCTTTTTGTGAGTTCAGCCAAGTCTTTTAATACACCAGAGTTGAAGATTTTCCTTAATGCGTTATTAAAGTACCCAATTATGTAATTCAAACAACTTACTCTTATACGCAAACAAAAAAACTTCCAATGCCCATTAAAATAACGTCTGCGTAGCTGCGTAGCAGGGTGAAGGCTACGTCAGCTACGACGTAGCACCGTAGCCGCGGCGTAGACAGAAATGCTTAATGGCGCCCACCGGTAATTCGATGACGTACTGCGTCATCGAATTGCCGTTACCTATTACTTTAATTGACTTTTTTAGAAAGGCCTTCACATTATGTATTTGTGTCGATCTAACATTTTCTCAACTCGATAAATGCCTTTTTTGGAAGATTTATTTAAATATACTTTATTGAACACCAGAAAATACATAGCAAAAATACATTTTAAACACTACAATACCCCACCACAACCCCACCATTTATTTTGTCCATTATTCGCAATGAAATGGCCAGTGAATCGGAAAAATTGCCTTACCTTGGCGACATACGTGTTCCGAAAAAAAAAAAATCTGTTGCACAATTATTTAATTAAAACCCTCTCTTGTTACAGACAACAACGAATGCTAACACACAAATCGAAAATGTCACCATCCACCTGGCTTCACACCAAATAGTTTCAACACCAACCATGGATATAGACGAAAAGGTATCGGGGCCCGGAGGGGCCTCGCAGAAGAACTGGTCGCATCTGAACACCAGTGATGAATTACCTCTGGACATGAGGTTCAACCACGGCCACATGGTGTCTATGACAGTGTATAGTGTGCTGATGGTGGTGTCTGCCACCGGCAACCTGACGGTGCTGTCGCAGTTGATGAAGAGGAAGCGGGCGGGGAGGGCAAGTCGGCTCGATGTGCTGCTGATGCATCTGGCTGTGGCTGATCTTATGGTAAGCGGTTATTGATTTGTATTTAGTATTATTTATTTATTGGAAAAAGTTTTTAGATATATCCTGTTTGTCCCTACTTGAATATTCAGTTTGTGTTTTTAGAATAATCATGGAATTTAAAAGAATTAAGAACGCGGCGACGCATGAATTGTCCATACAAAAGTAATACCTAAATTGAAGTTTAAACGAATTTAATTTAGCACATTTTTACAGCGTAAATGACGTCTTCATATTGTTTTTTCTGTATTATAATAAACAACAATATTTATAATATTGTTTCTGCAGAAGCATAGCTTATATTATCAAATTACAAATTATCGAAAAAAAAAATGGAAAAATATAAAGTTTTCGTTCATCACTTTTGGTATTACGGAACACATCCAAATTTTTCATAAATTTTCGAAAACTAGTAATGCTATCGCGTCAAGCAATAATTGTCAATGTTTGCGTGGTAGTATTGCTCACTGTAGGTATATATCACTCCGACAGGCACTCACACTAGCGCAACGTGCTTGGAATTGAATTTTGCAAACATCTTGATTTGTAGTTGCGAGCCGTATTCGCAGGCTTCTTAAACATATAAACTATTCAAAACACGTACATATTTTTAAGACTTTCGATAAAACTAAGATAAAAAACAAAAGGCCGTTCTTATCTGTCTCAATCTGTCAAAAATACTTCGAATTTACCTTTTTTGACAAAGTTTTGGCATTGATTGTCGCTGAGATTAGATTGCGATAAGGTTTTGAACATTTTAGTAGCGGGAATTGGCCTTTAGATATTTGTCGGTATCATAATTTCAATATACGATCTAAGCAGACGATTGACGCAAGATATTTTAAATGTGTAAACTCATCTGACCCAGTTTAAAGACGTCACACGAGAGGACTGGATGATCTGACTATCTGCTATTATCTCTTTTACACTGAGTGGGGAGTGCGTCAGCAGAATGTTTTATAACGTAGAAAGGACGTTATGATAAGTGATTGAAGAAAATCTTTTACATGCAGTAACATTACAGTCTGTTCGATTATATCATATTAAATGCTACAAATATTTTAATAACCTTTTCTATAGAAACCAGTTAAAATGCGGCTAAGTCCAAATTCATAATAGTTTGGAAAGTAAAAAAGAAGTTTCTAACAATAATGATTTATGCAATAGTTTCACGTTTCTTGATTATACCAGTAAATAAAATAAAATGAGAGCACAATAATGGGATAAAAAAATTCTACTGCAATTTAAATAAATAAATAAGGGGCAACTATTTGTTAATATTTAAATGAGGGGCAACTATTTGTCAGCGATTGTTACAAAATTAAACACGTTAAGCGCTTAAGTTACTAAACATTGGTGCCGATTCCCTTGTTCACAAACTAAACTAAATTTAAGTTCAGTGCATCTTTTTCTTTCTATTTCATTAAGAAAAGGACAGAAGATAAATTTTAGTTTAGTCCTGTCAAATTAATCAGCGCCTGTCACTACTCCATACAAGTTTAGACGTGATTAAAAACTTGCCAACTAAAATTACCTCACTTTACGTCAAGCGCTGATTAATTTGACAGGACTAAACTAAAATTTATCATCTGTCCTTTTTTTAATGAAATAGAAAGAAAAAGATGCACTGAACTTAAATTTAGTTTAGTTTGTGAACAAGGGAATCGGCACCATTGTATCTTAAATAATCCTAAATTTAAATGCACCCATTACCAAACTACAAACAAATTAACAACTAATTATCCAAACATCACCAAACACTGTATTATTTACACACCGACAGACCGAGATATTTAATGTAGATCGTAAGATAATTTACTCAGCATTAGAATATCAAGTCTTGCGAGTAAATAGCGGCGGTCCATAACAACCTCATCTTTTATGTATTTTGATTAAACTGCTCTCCAGTGTTTGAAGACAAGGTTTCGTTTGAAAAAATATTTGTTTATTTTGATGCTCGAACGTTGAAGAGATAGGCAGTATATTGAATAATTAAATTAACTATAAATCAGTTTTATGTTTCACTGGTAATATCGAACTAGTAAATCTTTAACACAGAGTTGATACCATATGATAGGTGGGTATCTGTTATCAATTTCTTCTTGAAGTGGTTTTTTTTTTCAACTTTATCTCAAAACAGCTATTTGACACTTCCCGTGTCCCAAGGGCTGGTTTTTACCTTGGCCAGAGGCTAAGCATTGCCATACAACGTGGCAATGCGGCCAGTCTCTTAGGTACATTACCAGTCGACAGCGATGCGGATGAATTTTTCGATGCTATATTTTAGTTTGTGAATAGTTTTAGTTAAGTTAGTATACACTTTTGTTTTTTTTTTCACATTAGGTATAGCATAAAATAAATAATTTACTTTTCAAGATAAAAAAATTAAAAAAGCTATACGTATAATAAATCATAACCCTTCCTTTTGGCTTTGCCGTAGTCGGGTAAAAAGTAACTGTATCTCTCTTTCCTTTTGTTGTTGTTGTCATTGTATGTTTTCTTTCATTTGGGTGACAATTTTATTTTGTTGAATATTAGATATTTAAATTATTTCGTGTCCCTCAAAGTTTCTCTTACAATTCCCTACATGTGGTTCTCTCTTGTATCTGGTTCATTCCACGTGAGGTGAATAACAATTTGCAACACGTACTAAGGTAACTAAGGTATCAGTCACTACAGCTCGTTCACAAGCTATGAAACTGGATTCTTTGAAAAGAAAATGTGTACACCGTAGCCTTAATTTAATACGTATAACAAGGGTAACGGTGGTCAAATATCTAATTAATAGTATTGATCATTTCAAAAAATTAAGGAATATCTGCTAACCCTAAATTATAACGACACAGAAGAATTACTAAAACCATAACTTAAACAAATCAGGCACATTCACACCTACACTCACTCATACATATCTACACTCACACTTACACACCTACACCCACTCATACAACACACACCCGGCAATTAATTAGATACTACCTTTTCCATGTCAATAATGAATTTAAAGCCCTTTACTTTCTTCCCCCCTTTTCTTATCCACTTACTAACTACTACTACTCTTAGCACATTACTAAATTGTATGTAAGTTTTATAACATCCATAATGGACGAATGGATGACCCCTGTTACACAGGTTTTTCCTAGCTATTTCCATGTGTAATTAAGTTTCAACCTGTATTTGTGTACTTTTATGTCAAATAAACATATTATTATATTATATTTGTAGCGGATACATACGGTGCTGATGCTAAAAGCTAAAAACTATATTTATTTCTGAGAATAATATAATTTATCATAAAAGTATGGTAGTGTAGCGCTGTACGTTTTATGCTACGCGACGCAGCAGTATACGCTACGCCGTAGCTGACTACGATCACAAGGTTCCGCTTTATCACGCATTATAATAACAAGCAATCGCATCGACACAAGGCTTGATTGTAGACCGATCTGAAAAATATACGTTATAACTAAATAAGTGGTGATTGGTGGACCCATAACATTCCTAGAAAAATATTTGAGTCAGAATTAAACTAATTGATTTTAATTTATAACACAAAGAAACCCTCGAACATTCCCGATAGGCTCCGGAATATTTGAGGGTTTCTTTTCGTTTCGTTTCTTTTTATTTGGTACTATTACTTAGAAAACACGCATTAAAGTTGGGGAGAGGGGCTCGCTACGTCACAACGCAGTATTAAATCTAGCAAGGTGTGACGTCATGCTACATTTTAACTCAATATATCGCCGTAATCTTTTGATTACGTCAAAAAAGAAAAAATACGTGTTCAATATTTTTTAATAATCTACAAGACGGAAAAAAAAAGGATTGTGTGCTTTTATGAAACCACGGTAAAAGTGAAACTTTTATAGGCGCCGCCATATTGGCATTGGCTGCTCTGACGAGCGCCTTTCACTTTATCCCTACTCCGCGGCCGACCGTCACGCGACATGCAACACACAGACCAAAAAGTTTGAGACGATGTAATAAAAGTTTCACTTTAAAAATTTGGACACAGGCCTATTATATGTTCCCCCTTTCCTGAAACGCGCGTTTGACCAACACCAAACCGGCTTTTTACTAGACCAACATCACACCCCCATTTCACTAGTATACAACAGTAAACCATGCCTGCTGGCATTTATGCTGAAATGGACCTTTTTAACGCAGCCGTTTGGCACACTATTGTGGTGTTGTAAAAACATTTCACTATGTTTTTATTTATATTTTGTGTGTCCAGAAACTGTCGCCAAATAAATCTTATTCTTTCTTTGAAATGAAACGGTAAGCAGTGTTGTTGCAGGTAACGTTCCTGATGATGCCGCTGGAGATCGCGTGGGCGGGCACGGTCCAGTGGCTAGCAGGCGACCTCATGTGCCGCGTCATGATGTTCACAAGGACCTTCGGGCTGTACCTGTCCAGTTTCGTGCTTATTTGTATCGCTGTTGATAGGTGAGTGGAGATGTTAATTTGCTTTTTAGGGTTCCGTAGAAAACAAGGAACCCTTATAGTTTCGTCATATCCGTCTGTCTGTCTGTCCGCGGCTTAGCTCAGAGACGCTTAGTACTAGAAAGCTGTAATTTGGCATGGGTATACATATTAATTACGTCAACAAAGTGGTAAAATAAAATCATGAAAAATATTTTTTTTGGGTACCTCCCCTAGACGTAAAGTGAGGATGTTTTTGTTTTTCTTTCCATAATCCCATAGTGTGGGGTGTCCTTGAAAAGGTCGTTCAAAATTATTGCGTATTTGCTAACACCATTTTTGGATTTAGCGATCCGTTTTCGAAATATTAAGCTTTAGAGTGCTAATTTTTGTTAGAGTCAAGTGTGTCCCCCCCCCCTGCAAGCTTAATGGTTGGTTTTGGGTGTGTGAAAAAATTCACGGCAGTAGCATATATAAAGAAATTAAAAGGAAAACTATCACAGCTAAGTAGGCTTTACAAGTTAACGAGTAATAATCGACCAACTTACATTTGCGGTTGCAAAAACATGTTTTTCAACTACAAAGTTAAGTTTGTTCTCGGGATAAATTCATCCCAACTACGGAGCCCTTCATTGTGCGTGGTCCGACACGCCGCTTGGCCGGTTTATTTTATTTTATTATTTTCATAACTGTTCGCCCAATGGAAACGGCCGTGAATTACGAGTCCTGTGTACTTTACTTTGAGTACATTATTTCATCACCACTGTTCTCAAAACGGTGAAAGAAAGCATCTTGAGGAAACCGAGAAGACATGTTATATCCACCAACCCGCACTGGGCCCGCGTGGTGGATTTCAGCCTACTCCCTCTCGCAGAGCGGAGGCCTGTATCCCAGCAGTGGGAACATTAGAGACCGATTATGCTATACTAATAACTGCTTTTCTTGCTTGTAAATAAGGTGTAATGGGTAGGCTTTCATTATAAGAATAAATGAACCAAACAATGTACCTAAATATAAATTGATGTAGCAGAACACATTTATTTTTCCGCATATTAGAAACTTATGTATAAAGACATATTCACCATTCGCCGAATGATCGATAGATAGCCTTAAAATCTATTTGTTTTAGCAAATAGCTTCAGAAAACCATCACGAAAACATCTTCTGAATAATTCAAAATTACAATAAGAAAATGAAATGAAAGGAATTTATTTATTCTGTGAATTGGATATATTCTCATATTGGATTATTCGTCATGTTTTTTAAATAAATAAATAAGGATATTCATGCCAATAAATAAAGATATAATTTAAAAACATTTGAGACGTGAATGAAGGTGGTCTCAGATGTTTTTAAATAGCTCATTGAATTATGTGTTCAAGAGATTATCTTCATCTCAAGAGCATCTACTTGTTGCGTAAAACAAGAACCTTTGACATATTCTGAAGAACTCTTTACAAAAACTGCTTTGAATTTTCAATGAGCATTTGCTTTGAATTTTTTTAATATCCGGTCCAAATCACTCGGCCTAAAATTTGTAAAGTAGGTACTACACAACACACTTGTAGTTTCAAGCAACCTGTTAGATATTAAAATAAATTAATATTTATTCTGTTCGTGCCTGGCGTCGCGGTCGCCCGGGTGCCAAATTTCCGATATTTACAGTGGATTTTTCAAAAAAAACTTTCACACAAACCTTGTCCTGAAAAAATCAGCCAAATCGGGCGAGCTGTTTTATTTAAATACAGGGGGATTTTTTTATCGTTAAATAACTTTATCTGGAGAATAAATATAGCGGGTTAAACATATTTTTAATACATAAGCTGCATAATTTTTATTTAATGAAAATTATAAGAAAAAATGAAAGAAGGCCATTCTTTCATTTTTTCTAATAATTTTCAATTTTAAAAAAAAATTAAATTTTCAAACTGGAATATTTTTTGTAATTTTCTTAAGTGAAAAGCGCCAACATGAGGAGGGCTTTTGGGACGTAGATACCGCTTAAGGCTAACCTTATGGTAATTCAATACAGTTGCCTTCAAATCGAAGGCCTTGCCTTGCTTTGCCTACTTCAAAGACATTATTTAAATGTCTGATGTACTTATAACTTCACCGGTACATATGCTTCAAACCAGATGATTGCGATTTTGAGTGGCAACTGAATTAGTTAAGGCGGTTGTAGATACTTCAAAGAGATCTTTTACAAAGAGTTTTCTTGTTAACCTATTCCTAACAGTTTTGTTTATTATGAAACAGCGTGGCAAAGTAAAGTAATTACGAAATGGATACCTTTTGAGTATCTAAAATTAACGACTAATTCTAATGTCCAAATAATTTAAACTTGGCAAACTTTTAGAATAACTATTTGTCTTTAATTATCTCGGTAAGTAATTTTTTATAAATGTTTTCTGAAGGAAAGCGTCTATTAAGTGACACAAATAGGAGTAAAACTATTGAGTTTTTGTGGTAAAAACGAAAAAAAATATTTACATGCTTAATGAGGAGTGCGGTGTGAGACAGGGGGGGTTGACATCTCCCGGGCTCTTCAGCCTTTGTTAATGACCTCATTGTCGAGCTCAGCAGCATGCGTGTCGGATGTCGGGTTGGTGGTGTTAATATTAACAGTATCAGCTATGCGGACGACATGGTGCTGCTGGGCCCGACTGCAGGTTCGACTGCAGGTTCCATTGCAGAGATGTTGAAAGTATGCGAGGACTATGCTGCTGCACATGGACTCGTGTACAATGTTAAAAAATGTGAGTACATGGTCTTTAAGGCCGCCGGTAAATGCACAGATTATGCCCCTAATCTTACCCTAAATGGCTTGAGCATAAAAAGAGTGAATACATTTAAATATCTGGGGCACATACTTACCGACGACCTTAAAGATAATGTAGATATTGAGAGGGAGCGTAGGGCATTGGCGGTCCGAGGTAATATGGTGGCACGTAGATTCTCCCGCTGTACAGACCAGGTTAAGATAACACTATTCAAGGCATATTGTCAGGGTATGTACACGGGGGGTCTATGGACCAGCTACACCAAAAGGTCGCTAGATGTCTTACGAGTCCAATATAATAATATTTTCAGAATGCTGTTGAGGCTGCCCCGTTTCTGTAGTGCGTCGGAAATGTTTGCACAGAATCGAACTGACGGCTTTCATGCGATCATTCGAAAAAAAGTCGCATCATTAGTAACTAGAACACGGGCCAGTAGCAACAGCATTCTGATGACAGTGTCTGAGAGTTTTTATTCTCCCATTTTGAGGCATTTCGTGGATGGCCAAGTGAGAAATTTGTACCTTACTTGGTCATCTTCTGTGCAGAATGTCTCAATCTCATTTCTCAATAATAATAATATTCTACTAACACTAGCTTTAAGATATTACTAACATAATGGATCTTTTGTTGTCCGAATAAATAAAATTTAATTTAATTTAATCCTATCCTATAGGATGAACATAAGCATACATCAAAAAACATACTCGTACACACCCAGTGTTGATGTTCTACAAAATTTAAGTCCCTAGATGATCTGGAGAATTCCGTCAGAAAAGGGAATAAATACTTTCTAGGAATCCGCTAGAAGTCCCTAGATTTTTTTGAATATTTTTTGTATCATTTTTCGTTTTCAAATACTTTTTAAGATCTTTGAGTTTTGCGTACATGTCAGAGTGGCAATAACTATAAAATGCTTTAGTTTAGTCACCTGGCACGGGTTTTATTTAACCAATGTTTGATCTCTTTATAATTTTCCCACTCGGTACTATATAATTCTGTGTGTAATACTTTTTTCATCGGAACTGCCTTGCTGACCATGAAACTCGAGTTTATTTCATGCACAGTAATCATAGTGTGATTACTGTGCATGAAATAAACTCGAGTACCTCACTCGACCACTAACACTAATACATTTACTTGAAAGTAAAATTATTTTATTCGTAATTTTTGTAAGTGCGAATGAATGAATGATTAATTATGTCAATCCATATTTTGGTCTCACTCTTTCTTGATTTTGATGAGCGAGAAAGGCAACAAACGAACGAACAAATTTTGATTGGCTCTATAGTTCGTTTGTAGCAGGGAAATTCCTGTTCAATTTGATTATATGTTAGTATCAAAACAACAAAAAATCGGATCGGATCGGACTTAAAATACGGATACAAGTCATGATTTTTAATGCTGAAAAAGTCGCAAAAAGTCGTCAAAATTTTTCGAGTCTCTAGATCGAAAACAGAAGTCCCTAAACACATCTAAAATCCGCTAGATCTAGCGACAAAGTCGCTATAACAGCAACACTGCACACCTAACAACCATCTAGTCACGTGGGTTCTTTCCCGCACAAAATAATGACGTACTTACCCTAGGGTTGCCAACCGCCCTGTTTTCCCAGAACAGACTTCCCAAAAAGCAGTATCCTGCTTTTTGGGAAGTCCTGGGGTGTCCTGGATAGTTTTCAAGTAACGTCCTGGGGTTTTTTAAAGCATACTGGTAAAGTCCTGTATGTTAAATTTCGCGCCTTCAACCTTACTTTTGTCGGTCGGCCCCGCGCCCTGCGTTTGAAGGTCATCGAAAAATCTTTTCAAAAATAAAGATGTAACGTGCATTCTGCTTGTTATCTCTTTCTCACTACTATTTTCGCGCACTAGAGCTCTCTTTATCTAACAGTTAGATAGAGAACGCTCTAATGCGCGAAAATTGAGTTTCATTGAACCTGTTTTCATTGTGTGTTGCTATTAACTACTGCTCTTATACTGCGTCCTGTTTTTAATCCGAAATGTCCTGGTATTTTTACCTTCTATTCCTGGTTTTCATAATTTGGGGATGCCAACCCTTTACCCAAACATGAGTGCCGTCGAGACGGGTCGTCGGACGAGATCGATCAATCAGCTGTCCGAATTACAAGTGCCAAGGTTGTTCATACTCGGATTTACGCATTACCTACATATGAAGGGCACACGAGACATTTGCTCTGTTATGCATTGAAAAACCTCATTATGACATAACTAGATACCCAAATATCAGGTTGCATTCAATCGCGCTGCTATTGGTTCTGACTCTTTCCTTGTTATTTGAGTACCTACCCCTCAGGCTCAACAATCTCAGATTCTTATTCTTGTTTTTCGTGTGGTAGTGATTACTGGGGGCTTAAAACGGCAGAATCATAATATGATAATATTATAAATCACACAAACTGACAATTCATAATTTTATCTGCGTTCAATTCATTACGCAATTCATCTGTTTGACAGTTTTGTATTTTAATGAAATAACATTTAAACTGTAGAAATAAAAATCTCATCTCATTAAATTATCTCATCAAATTATCCGGTAAAATTCATCAAATTCATTTTTCGTTCGTCTTAATTTTTTTCGTGCGGCAATATTTTCACCAAATATTATTCTGATATAAATTGAATTGAATATGATTTAGCCAAAATATGTGTCACCATAAAGGAATTGCTGGGAATTCAGAAAATGAATTGCTTTTAGAGGAATTACTTAATGTGTCCGTTTTAAGACCTCTGATGTCAAACTTTAACTTTAGATTTAGAACTTATTGTACAGATGTATGTCTGTATATACCTACTAATATTATGTTCAAGCAGATTAGTGAGTGAAAATTGTTGAATATACTCGCATACATAACGCACAGAACGATTGGGTGAACCTTGGCCTCTGTTGAAGGCATCTGGTATATGAGACACGTGAGAATAACAGAGTAGTAGTAGGTAATAGTACTTTTCACGTCCTGTAGTTTCCATAAGCTCAAACTTAATTGTGTGAGCATTTATTTGAATTCAACCATTTACAGGCACTTTTGAATTGTCAAAGAGTCGGTCAGTTAGAAAGTTGAAGCTAGTTGCCCATTCCAAAACATAGATCTCTATGGAGAAGAACGCGCAAGAAACTCCAAGGACACTCTTTGAAACATAGATATTACAAAATCCTGGGTACATTATTCTTGTTGCTTCTATATGTGAGAACAATGTACAAAAAATAATCAAAAGCAATTGAAAATGAATGAATAAGATTAAAAATAAGCCCTGGCAGATAAGAGATGACCAATCTAAGTAGCGGTTATGTGTTGGGCGTCGGCTTATTTACCGAACTCAAACCTAACCTACCTATTAAACAATTTACTAAAGGTCTTCGGTATAACAATGGACTAACTTTAATTTAGAATTACGAGTATCTACCCTAAACTACCCTTTGTTATTATTAAGCAATTAACGGCCAGCCAAAGCCAAGTTGCCAGAGAATGTGGAAAAATTAATAAAGGAAGTTTTTTACGAAAAACAGCTGCTTCAAGAGTGTGCGTGTGAGAATACGCAATGAGTTTCAATGTAGGCCTGACCTCTTGCGTTGTTATTAAAGAATTGGGTTGAATTAAAAAAAAAACAGTGGCAGTCCGGCAGTGCCGACAGAAGTGAAAACTTGAACAAGATCGCCTTGGTAGAAGAAAAATATTTGTATAGAACATTGATCCATAACCTTATCTAAATAAAGAGCACAATCGCGTTTACGTATAACAAGTTGCCAAAGTCTGTGACAGAACTTAGCGATGGGAAGTTCAAAACCCACATCAAACGTGTCCTTATCAAGAAAGCATATTATAAAATTAAAGACTATGTTGAAGATAAGGAAGTTTGGCAATAATTCCTTCTGCACATGTGGCTTCCCTGGTACCTCATTAATGGCATAAATAAGTAAGAGTCTATTAACTGCTCCAAAATTAACATGTTTATTTAAATTTTTATTTATTTTTATTTTTTTTTTGTTTTTACATTCGTCCTTGACATATTTATTATTCTATTATTTGACATTATATACCTACGATTTAATTTGAACTTTTTTTTTTTTTTGTCACTTTTGTGGACATGATAATTACTCAGATTGATTACAGTTGTAACAGCAATCAAAATAGGTTTTTTTTTTTATTTTTATTAATCTATTTATTTTTTGTATAGATTCTTTTCTACATATTTTGTGAATGTGAGAACGCTGTAGGCTTAGTGGATTGTAGACCTGTTAACCATTTTCTATTTTGTTAAGTACTTGGTACTTATTGAAAGACCTACACTGTCCTCCCATACCTAGAAACACTGTTATATGAAAGTATTGTAAAAGCCAATTATTTTTAAAAGAGTAACCGTGGAGTTTCTTGCCGGCTCTTCTCCATAGGAAACGACCAATTGGAACCGTGCACCTAGCTTCTGACGTTTCATAAGTGCCCATGTAGGTTTATGTGAAATAAAAATATTTTGATTTTGATTTTGATTTTGATTTACAAAAAAAAAAAAACTTCCAAAACCTTTAAAGTAAAAATACTTGCATTGAATATTGATCCGTAACGTAATATAAATAAAGAGCACAATTGCGTTTACAAAAATTCGGTGTCGGTAACATAATCGCGAGTTCAATTGTTTTTTCCCATCTCAAAATTAACCAGAAGTTTTCACTTCAAAAAAATCTAAGGAATCGCTGAAAAGGAGTATTTGTATTGTATTTATCATTATGAATTACTTTTTGTATGGGAAAGCCCTGAAATCGTGAAAACATAACGGTGTTCTACACATTTTACCGAGTTAGGTATCGATCTGATGATTTTATTAGGGTCAGCCAAAACTAACGTTGTATCCTATAGTATTCTTATCATTGTTTACTTTCACATTCTAGATACTACGCCATCCTGAAGCCTCTGAACGTGACGTGGGAGGCGCGCGTGCGCAGGGCGCTGATCACGGCGTGGGTGTGCGCCGGGCTCGCCAGTCTGCCGCAGAGCTTCATCTTCCACGTGGAGGAGCATCCCGATGTTAAGGGGTAAGGGACATATTATATTGTTAAGGTGCATAGGCTGCCCTAGAGCATCCTCCTTAAGTATGATGAGATTTAAAAAAAAAAATGAACATTCGTTTGAGCACTGAAGACACCATTTCCAACTGTTTGTCTCGTACCTACATAATTTTCTGCCTTGTACTTTAAGCTCTAAAAGAGATCTAAGTGACTATTATTGAAGACTAAGTTCAATAAATAGCTTAGTTCAACAAAGACTTTTTATACCGAAAATCTTTTTTGATTTTTAACAGACTTCCAAAAAGGAGGAGGTTATATGTTCGTACCGTGTTTGTTTTTTTTATATATGTCCGCCGATTTCTCCGTCATTTGTGGACCGATTTTGAAAATTCTTTTTGTGTTTGAAAGAGTATAGGTACCTATTCTCAAATTGGTCCCATATAAATTTTATTAACTTTACTTGAGTAGTTTTTGAGTTAGCTACAAAATACGTTTTTATTTTCCTCTCAGTATGTAGATGATATGATAAGTTCCTGTCACTGGTAGCAGGTAGTGAGTGGTATTCGAATGTGTGTGGGGTAGGTAGGACACCTAAAAAGTAATAAATAAAAACTTTTTAAGTGAAAAATAACTTTAACTTCGGAAGTCGGTGTCTGGGGTTTTGTATTTTCGTTTTTTGCCACCGACTTCCGAAATTAGTTATTTTTCACTTTGTAGTGTTTTTTTTTTGGAAGTCGGTTGTTTTTTTTTTGTAAAAAGTTTTTAACTTTGTTTTAACTTCTGCGAAAAGATCAAAAGCAAGATTACTGGAAATACACTTCCAATGTAGTTCAACCGTTTAACGAATGTATTAAAGTAACATAAATCATTGGCAAAGTATTATTTAACGTAACCCGCACCCTATTATTGTGTAACACACTTTCAATCAAAATCTGAATCATTTTGAAGGATATTGCTAATCCATTACTTTACATGTTCGAAAAATTTGTCTGCTCAACAACGTAAATAGCGCAATGAATTTCGTTGAACTGTCAAAATAGAAGCCATTGCTACTGGAAGAGGCAGAGACCTAATAGTGTTTTCACAGTACACACATTTCTTCTATTCAAAATATTTTGTAGATGTGTTGCTGGGAAGTTTGTTGCGCTACTTCTTCTTCCCAGCTAGAACACTAGGAAGTGTTGGAGGACAGGCATTATTGGGGACTGTTTTACGTTATTTAATAATGTATTTACAAGGCTGATGTGAAGGGAAAGGCCGGGCGGGGACGCCCTAGGAGGACATATACTGACCTTATTGGTGATGTTCTTCAGAAAGGCCAGGTGCGTAGTACTCGCAACCGGCGTGCGTGTATGACCAGATGTATGAACGTAAACGAGGCAAAAGGAGTATGTAAGGATTGTAGCAGGTGGCGTTCTGTAGTTTCTGCCTACCCCCATGGGAAGAAGGCGTGAGTTTATGTATGTGTATGTATGTATGTGTAAGTACATGTTTCTTTTAATTTAACTTGATTTTAACTGAAATCTTATTCTATCGGAAACTGTTTTAGTCATGGGAACAAACAGTGCGTTGACACAAGATTAATATATTCATCGAATTATTAACGTAGACAATGAGGACCAACAAAACCTATCAAGAACCTACTTTATAAACATATTTGTTATTGGAAACATGTATGAATACTATGTGTGGATTGAATTAGAAATAGGGTCAGTGTATCCACCGTGGACTAGTGATGTAGCCAGTTCTAAAAAACTTCGGGGGCCCTTTTTACCCGATTTTTTCTAAAGGAGAGTATTGTTTTTTTTTAAATTAACTGTCATTGTGAAGATATTGCAAGAGCGAGTGAAGTGAGCTAGAAAACTGGAAAATCCTGACTTGGATAGATTTTACTGTACATTTTGTAAGTCGAAAGGCACAGCATGAAGGCCGAGATTTATAAACGTTATCTGCAGGGCTAACATGACAAGCGCGAGAACGCTCTTTTTTTCGTTTTATCGTAATTTGTCTACGATTCTGACGTCATTCTAATCCCTAACATGACCGCAAACGACGAGTAAACTAGAAAAAGGCACTTTGACATTCTAGATCGTCGAAACGTTTCTAGATCTCGGCCTTACACCTCATCGCTTTTCATGAGTCGTGTTCAAGACCGAGCCGTTAATAAAAAAGCAGGATTCTTTTGTTATTCTTTCCAAAGTTATGCTTTGAACCTTTCCACGCTTTTTAATTAAAAAGACTGGCTCATATTATGGTAAGTGCCTGGGCGATCGAGCTCTGCTCTGGTGAAAATAGAGAATTCTCATTTAATAGAATAGGAAAGTTCATTCGAATTCCATGCTGCCATGATAGTTGGTACTTACTAATTACATGCTCCCGTATTTATAGATTATTATCTATGTTCCATGCTGCCATCTCATTATTCTAAGGTAGCCATCTTGTTCTAAACTTTGGGCGACCGAGTTTCCTTTTTCGCCCCCGTAAACCCCTATATTGCAACTTTCACCGAAATCGTTAGAGCCGTTTTTGAGAACGTGATAAATATAAATACACAAATATTGCTCATTTCATAGTATAGGATATTTGAAATTATTTTCATGATTCGTTCCAACTGCTTCGAAAATGCGGGAAATATTCACAACAAAATATATGATAAGGATAAAGTGTACATGCATGGAAGAAAATGTGCCAGTAGATATACATAAAAGACGTACTTATAGGAAAGTATTAATACCTGTATTTCGATCGTAGTCTCATAAAGGTACAATTTAACAGATAAGCACGTAAGTAGGCATTAAAGATAAAGATAAACTCTCAATGCGGATATATCTGAGAATATATCGTTATTATTAGGTAGGAATATACTTTCAATACACTTGTAAATCATGTGCGACTGCCTCGTTGGTCCAGCGGTCGATTTGGGGGGTCGGGCTAAGTGTTATATTGGGTTTTTCCATATTGAATTTCTCAGTAACAGCCCGGAGTCTGGATTTGTGCCCGGTTGATGGCAATAGGCTCGCCGCCTATTACATGGGACTTAAATATAACTGGCGAAATGTGGGTGTAAGTACATTTCTGCTTTACCCTCAACAATACAGTGAAGCACGGCAAAACTACACCTCCACTCTGTGCATATGTCGTGGCCAGATCTTAGAACTGACCATTTAATGAAATGGCCAGCTAAAATTGACCATATCGTTTAAACGTCAACGTTTAATGATATGTCAGTCGAGGTTTGGCCATATCGTTAATGTAGGTAGTAATCCATGGTTTAAGTTGTAGTCAAATAGCTAAGTAACTGCGACCAACTTGGAAGTAACGCTCGCCGGCCGCTGCCGCTGCACCGCTCGCTCCGCTCGCTCGGCTCGCGCGCGGATGTTCACAGTTCTAACCTAACCTAACCCATTTTTTCGCTATAAGCGGCGTAAATTTTTAATTCTTCAAAAACGAATTTTAAGTGCAATGTTGCATTTCACGCTGCCGCCGCCTGCCACTGCTTTGAACGTATGCTTAGCCAAAAATCTTAGCAAGTCGTATCTTTATTAATAAGGGTATATGACCAATACTGGTACTGTATGTTAAAATCACTATGTGAAAGGCTAGAATAATCACAATAAATACACACAAACATATATAATATTTCATCCATTTCTATTTTAAATCGGACACCGAGTTGGGGTTAAATCTATTAATCTGTGCTTTCCAGAACCTTAGAGTAACATAAGGCTGGTTTCGCAGCTGTACGGGAGACCCGTACGGGTAGCACCTGCAGTGCTCTGAAACGTTGCTAGCGTTGTACGACCTCTACCCGGAGCGGGTCGCGTACAGAACAATCCGCGTCTTTGTGAAACAATGTTCTAGCGCCTCACGTATGTCTCCATTCCGGGAGCCCGTACGAGCGGCCCGCACGGGTTTCCCGGACAGCTGTGAAACTAGCCTAATAATCAGCCTAGAACTGACAATTTGAATGTCACAGTAATCTTTCCAAATATTACTCTGTTTGATTCAGATTATTCGTTCCAATTATGCATCCAATCTGGTTTGGAACATACTCACTTTTTGTATATTTACCAGCATACATTTCAGGAAATTTTACCACAACTATGATTGCAAAGCGATGATTGTTATAAGATATTTATATCAATAATATACTCAATATCGTTTGATCTGATGTTCCATAAACATAATATGCTAACGGGAAAGAGTCTCGGCGTAATATTGGCACTGATTCAGACAGATTGTGCTAAATTTGCGCGTAAAGTTCAGTCTGTAATTTAGAGGATAGTATACTTACATGTTTATAATGCTGATCTAAAGGGCGATGATAGAACATGTCTGAGCTCTTATAAGATGAGTTAGTGAAATGGATGTGAGTGTTTCAGAAGATAATGTGGACGATAGTAGTATTAAGACTGTAGCAATAATTTGCGCGAATGAAATTATGCGATAGTAAATTTAATTATTTACTAAACGTGTATAGAAACAACAGAGGAGTGAACAATCCTGACTTGTGAATCAGAATATTTTTCATGTTTCATTTGACATTGAAATTCCTAGAGATACCAACAGTTTTCATAAATGTGAACCTGAGATTAAATCTCACACAATCTCGGAAAAATCGTCGATTCGATGGGTCTGATAAATGAAAAACTTTACTTTTGAAAATTACGATATGCCTTCGTATCTTCAACAAAAACAAAGAGAAAGAAACAGTGACCTCTGAGTTTGTTTCGGCCTTTCCTCTCAGAGTAGTCAGATAGGAAACGTCGTCCTCTTCTAATTAAAAAAAGTATGATTGACGTGTAAAAGTGTTTGTGTGTTTTAAATTAATCAGCTTCAGATCACCCCAAAACGGTTAGGATTGCCTTTTTATCTACATCCAACAAATATAATTCAATATCCAGCCCATATTCTGTAAAATTCCAACATCACCACTGTAATAAAATTTGCATTTACTATACCAATAAGCATATCCATATATTTCATGGCCTTCTTTAAGTAGGAGAAACGTACTCGGCTAGCCGATAGACGCCAATCGTAAAACTGGATTGATGGAATAAGGTTATAGAGCTTGCAACTAACAGACTAATACCATAGAGTACATTTATTTACATAAACATGGCTATGAACTCTATTTGTATTGAGGGAATTTCCGTTTCATTTAAATAGTTTGTATAAAAATAGTTACATGGTTAGTGTGGTATGTGGTTAGTAGTTTGCAGTATCACCTACTATCTTCTTGTGACGTTGAAACTCGCACAGTTCAGGGAAGAAAGGCTGACAATGATGAATTGATGATGATGATTACCAATCTCCCGAAATAATAGACGTTATGTCCTGAAATATATAGCCATCTGTATATTTTCACTATTCTACATTGCGACAACCCTGAGAGTGAAATCAAATCGTGCGTCTCCCGCCAAATAGTCCACAGAAAAATGGAGTCATTACAGAGCATTCAAAACTTTTGCCTACAGAAAATTTGAATGAAGAATTAAAATACAATTCATTAATAAATGTATTAATACAATTTGAATATTTCCTAGCACGCTAAAAATACTGAAGAGCAATTTTATTCATTCAAACTTATTCAGAATTCATTTGGAAGCAATCAAAGATAAATTGATTCAGATTAAATTGAGTATACATACATTAATATTCGGATAACTCGCTATTCGCTTTTTAAATTGAATGGTTCTCGATAAGGTAAAGTGATAGATTACTTCTTTAAAATAGCTCATTTAGTTAGCCAGTAGTAGTAAAGCTCTCTGTAAGTAGGTTCGTCCGGAGAAATAATATCAGGGTACTGGTAAAACCCAACCAGTCTTGAGCAAGCATGGTGATCAATGCTCGTGTCTTGTTTGGCCTTTACCCTGTAGCCATAATAGGCTGGTATTATTAATGGTATAAGGTATTTGTGCACATTATATTTATTTTGGCTATATCTTTAGCATAGCAACACTGCGATGCCTCCGAGAGCTTACCAAAGGCGGCGATGCCCACGAAGCTAAGGTCTCCTTCGAAAGCGGTGGCTGTCACGTGACTGCCGTTATGAAATAGAGCGCAGCGTGGTTTACCTTACGTTGTCAAAAAATGCTCTCTAGGGAAACATCAACTTTTTTTTACTAGCCTACGCTGCCCTACTCTTGGGCTAAGAACTCCCTCCACTCCTTCCACCTTTCGCGAGCCCGCACGTCTTCCTTCCAGTTTTGACGGAACTTATCCAGCTCGTCCATCTCCTACGTGGTCTGCCGCGACCCCGCCTCACTATCTCAGGGCACCAGTTCTGTGCTATTTGGGCCCACAGTTTGTCCGGCATGCGGCAGACATGTCCTGCCCAGTCCTATTTAAGTTGGGCAGCCTTTTGAGCCACGTCAGCTATTTTTGTTTTGAAGCGCAGTATTGTGTTTCGAACACGATCCGTAAATTTAACGCCTAGTATACTGCGCTCCATTGCTCGTTGGTAGACCTTGAGTTCTTGAGTAGTTCTTGAGGAATTCTGGATGTTAGTCAAAGACCAAGTCTGTGCACCATAGGTTAAGACGGGAAGAACAGCAACTTACTTTCATAAATAACGTTTCAGTGACGTCATTCGATGGTAAATTGCGGACGCTATGTGGCAGCCATCGCAGACTTAAGGCGCAACTAGCCGATACTTTTTCCATACAAATTTCGGGGGGGTTTTACTCCACTGTTACACATTGTACATCCAAAGTAAAACATGAAATCGTTTTGTCTTATTATTAATTTTGTCTATACAGAAGCAGAATAGTAAAAAAAGCAATTAAAAAGTTATGAGCCAACAAAGATTCGTTTTTCCTGCTAATTTTAACGCAACTTTGGGAGTAAATAAGTAATAAAAGTATAAAATCTCCAAAATAAACCTCGTTCCGACAAAGCTCAATTGTCGAAGATTATAATAAACTTTATTCGTAATTGATTTATGCAGTAGTTTTTTCATAAAACTCCACCTTCCAAAGGACTTTTCGTAATTTTTTACGCGCTCGTTTTACTTAAATCGTTCTGAACGGTGTTTGTGTGCGTGCGAACTAGAGTTTGTGCATGTAGACCAGCGTCTAACTGCTCATCACTGATACTATCTCTGTCGGACACGATGCCAGGTGAGATAGCGTGCTCTTTGACCAAGCCCACCAATGAGTTCGAGCCCGCGACTAGTTCAACCTTAAGGTACTTATGTGTCGTAGCGGTTACGTGTCGTCCTGTTTGCTATTCAATAACACAATAAAAGTTACGACTTCCCTAATGTGGTTCGTATCGGTAATAACTCTCGAAAGGTTTGTTGATTGATCGAATATCAATACGATTACAAGTGCGTGTGTTTTTATTGGTTACGTCAATCATTAGGAGTTGAAATGAGAATAATGAAAATAAAGGATTTGTGTCTCAGGGTCGGCTCTTTATTGTATTACTTACTCTGTGTATTGTACACATAATGTAGATCATAGGAAATAGAGAAAGAGTATGTACATTTTATTATAAACAGATGATTTTTTTTAAGTAAGACCAGCATATTCTGGCTTATATAATATGTTGAAAAAGGCCGAAAGGGACACAGGTACTGCAATAACATTACCAAAAAATAATAAAAAATCTTATTATTATTTAAAAAAAAAGATTGCTATTTATAATTCACCGTTTTGGTACCAAAATTACCCCAAATCCGTGAAAGATTAGCAAATTTTCATCAGGGGTCATAAGTTATGACTTGTAAACACCCGCTAAACGATGGCCGCCCGCGCCCCATGTAATTATCCGGTAAAATTACCTATTGAAAAAAAAAGTGGCGATTATTATTTTCTTTTTCCCGAAAATCACCACATAAATAAACTTTCAGTACGATACCTAACAACCCCCTCACCGGTCGAACAGGGTTTTTAGGGTTTCGTACCTCAAAAGGAAAAAACGGAACCCTTATAGGATCACTCGTGTGTCTGTCTGTCTGTCACAGGCAATTTGCTCCGAATCTAATGGACCGATTAAGTTGAAATTTGGTACACATATGTATTTCTGTGACCCAAACACGAACGTGTAACGTAAATAAATGAATTTTGAATATAGGGGTCACTTTTGAAGGGCGAACAAGAAAATTTAAAAAATAAGTTTTGCTAACAGTACCGTGTGACATATTAAATGAAAGGGCTTGTTGCCAGGATCTTAAACATATTATTTATATATTTTAAAATGAATACTTTTAAAGATATTCGATGAAAATTTACCATTCCCCCCTTATCTCCGAAACTACTGAACCTAAAATTTTGAAAAAAATACATAGTATGGCTCTTTACTCATAGATTACAGGAAAATCTATAAGAAGTCAGTGGTCTTAAAATAACATGGCAAATCTCTAAATATTTTGCGTACAAACTTACATTTGCAGTTGGAATGTATGGGAGAACAAGTTTTTCAACTACAATGTTAAGTTTGTTCTAGGGATAAATAAATTTATCTCAACTACGGAATCTTTCATTTTGCGTATATATACTACTATACTTGGCCGGTTTTTTTACATGTTGTATACAGAACGAATAGTTATTTATTATTATTATTTATTTACACCAAACACAAGTGATTCATATTGTTGTTAGTAATACTTATAAAACTATGTTAGTAACATTTAAAAAATAAGAACCTGTAATCACTACGTCCGCTTCCCGTTGCACCAGACCTGCAGCTGTGCATACGGGTCCAGTGCCCCAGGAACGGGCAATCAGGCTTATTTACAATCATCTTTAAAATGCTTTTGTCGCTCCCCCGAATCCTACTCTCAATCGTCATTCACTCTCTGTAGTTATAAAAAAGAAGGCAAGATCACTACCTACTTTAAAAATACACTGATCTGGGGGCCTACCACCAGCTCAAAAGCAGTATTATTTTAATATTACTTCAGTGGGAGAAAGAGATGGAGCTATACGTCCTGTAGAGCTTCATCTCTTTCCCACGCTGAAGTAATATTAAAATAATACTGCTTTATGAGCTTGTGGTAAGCCCCCAGGACGAAAAGGGTTGGGTTGATAGCCAAGTCCAACTACTAATTTTCTTTCTTTTTCACTTCTAGATACTACCAGTGCGTGTCTTACGGCTCGTTGCCGACGGAGTGCCACGAGTTCGCGTACTTCTTGGTGAACATGATCCTGATGTACGTCATCCCGCTGCTGTCCACGTTGTATTGCTCGTCGGCCGCGTTGCTCGAGATCATCCGGAGAGCTAATACTTCTAATGGTAAGCGAAGTTGTTTGGTTAAGATTTTGTATCATTGTGAAAATCCAGAACAAGAGATCAGTGTTATAAGGGTACAAAAAACTGAAATACTACCGCACCATGAGGGATATTTCTTCGATCTGCCTACCCTTTTCCCAACTATGTTGGGGTCGGCTTCCAGTCTAACCGGATACAGCTGAATACCAGTATTTTACTTGGAGCGACTGCCTATCTGACCTCCACAACCCAGTAGCTGGGTAATACGATACCCCATGGTAAGATTGGTTGTCAAACTTTCGGGCTTCTGACGACCCGTAACGACTGTTAAAAATCCACGAATGACAGCCGGGGGTGCTTTCCGAGGCACGGAGGAGGCTAGATATGTAAAGATGGTCACCCATCCACGGACCATCCCCAGCAAGCTTAGCTTAACCTTATGGATTGACTCGTACGGCTGTTATTACTTAGCCACGAGCTCATGAGGCGTATATCTTATGCGTTGGTAATAAAAGGAGCATACGATATCTCGGGTACAAACAGATGCGTCTAAAGATGCACCGGTAAAGTGATGAAGGTTGAAATATTGATGCGTTAAAATTGCAATCTACATGACAATTAATTAAAACAAATATTCATGAATTCTCTTATTGCAACCACTGACCACCAGTAGGTATACCTGAATAGTTCCTCCTCGTATTTCACAATAATGATGTTCTACATTTTCGTTAAAGTTTTTTTACGTGATCAATGTTAGTCTTCTTCTTTTCGTGCGGTTAATGACTAACCTGATGTCAGAGTTTTAAAGCTGCTCATGGGCCTCTGACTTGGCTTCACATGCCATCGAGAAATATCTCTCAGGCATGCCGGTTTCCTCAAGATGTTTTCCTTCACCATTTTTGAAGCAAGTGATACAATACGCATATAAATCCGAAAAGTCAGAGGTGCGTGCCTTGGGTTCGAACTCGAAACCTATGACTTGGCAGTCCGACGGTCACACCACTAGGCTATCACTGCTATCAATGTGGGTAATCCATTCTAATATTATAAATAGGAAAGTAACTCTGTCTGTCTGTTTCCTATACAAACTTAAATGGCTGAACGAACTTCTATTTTTAGCACTTGGGTTAGGACATGGGATATTTGTAATCCCGGTTTTTTGTTCCCCTGGGATAACTTCCCACACGAGCGGAGCCGCGGGCAATAGTTAATTTCACAGTAATTATGTTCTAAATCTTTATTATACCAATATTTCTATGATGATTGCAGATAAGATGCGTCGAAGCGGCGTGGGCATCCTGGGTCGAGCGCGAGCGCGGACACTGAAGATGACAGTCACCATAGTTCTAGTCTTTTTCACTTGTTGGTCTCCTTACTACTGTTATTGTTTGTGGTAAGTACCTAAATTATTAATAAATATGTTATTATTAGACGATCCTAACGGAAATTAATTTTGAGAACTTTACTTGGTATTCTATCTAAGCCCCTTCTTTTCGATTTTATATAAGTCGAGCCCTTAGGAACCCCTAGACAAAACTGATCCATCAAAGAGTATTCTATTTAACTATCCATCACGAAGTTTTAGTTTACCTAAACTACATCAGCTTCTTACCGGTTCTGCGAAGATTATTTCTCAGTTACGAAGCTTGCACCGTTTAGGTTTGGTGCAAGATTACATTATTTCACCGTTTGATGATGATTCACTATAGAGAGAGAAAAAAAATAACATTTATAAAACGCCCACTATTCTACCCAGGTACTGGATCGACAAAGAATCTCTGAAGAGCCTGGACCCGGCCATCCAGAAGGCGATGTGGCTGTTCTCGTGCACCAACTCGTGCGCCAACCCCATCGTGTACGGTGTGTTCAACCGCAACCGGTGGACGTGGCGCGCCGGACGGGTGAGTTACTTTGTACGTCTCACGCCATCTATCTATTTTTATACTTACCTATTTTAAACTAGCTAGAGACGGTTGAGCTTACATATTCTAAATTTGAACTAAAAAATATTCCTTAAGAACTTCAAAACTATGATATTTCTATTTCCAGAACGTCCGATGTCGAAGCGGCAGCATGAGGCGTGGTTCAAGACTCCCTTACGGCGAATCTATGGAGATATCAGCAGCGACCCTGGCTAGAGCAAGAAACTCTGTGGGAAGCGAGAGAAACGGCCGGCGGGAGTCCCCACAGAACAACACACAGAACGGATCACAGAAACATTGGAACTCCATCAACAACAACCATGTTAGCAATGGCATGGTATAGCTATCTCTTTCTCGCCTTATAATTGTGTTAAGAAAACCTTTTTGGGAAAATCACGACAAAAAATATTTGAGGTGCTTGGAAAAGTCGTAATTTGAAGTTTGAAGGACACTCGTTTTAGGGTCTTAGTTTGCCAATAATATGGTGAACGATGCACTTAGATACCACCTTAGATCAGTTGTTGCTGTTTGTGTTTTTATGTTAAATCAAAGACCATTTAAAAAATAACAAAAAAATGTTCGTCGATATTTGATCATGACTATTTATTACTTTTTGGTCTTGCCCAAAAAGTGATGGGCATAAAATAACGGTTAATAACGTAGAACAAATAACGTTATTTTAAACGACTTCTTTTCCTTCGCGATGGTTCGCTTAAATGAGGTTGATTATCGTTATTGAATTCCTATGTCTGTAAAAGAAAGCTTTAAGGTGGAGTCTTGAAACATATCTAGGTCGCGATAAGTTACACAAAGACTACGGTTCGTGCGGTTTGTGCCATGCCTTGTGAGTAGGTTAATGTAATTGTAATTGTTGAGTGTTACGCACTGATATGTGACATTCCTATAAGTGACTTAGCTATAAATATAGTCCTTAATTATTAGCTGATATCTAGTTTAATGAGGCTTCATCGATTGATATTGTTACTCGTTATGATGACAATCGACATTGATTCTCCAGTTCCTCGACACAACTAGGATACTCATGGCTTTCCAGCATGTAAAGTTGATACATTCCAATGAGAACACGCTTAAGTTATTACGTATATATTTATTCAATAAGACTGACTGACAGACGATAAGTCCTTAGTAGGTATTTTGATACCAAACACTAATTGTTATTTCTTTGAAGGTTGTTTTTGTTTAAACTATAGTTTTAATGTAAAGATTTTTTAATTTTTGTTTAGTAGTGTAAATGTTTACCTTGGCTGTGAGGTGATAGAGACTCAGCTCTATACATACAAAGAGATATGAAATTTTTGTACCAAATCTTAATCCTAAGTTAATGCAAGAGCTAATTTTTTAAATAAAAAATGAAGTTAAGTTGTTCTGTTATTTATGATCCTTAGTAAAAAAACAATTTTCACACAAATATTTATTTAAAATAACATCCATTTTAAATAAAAACAGGGAATCATGAGCCGACATCGATAAATAATTTGTACTTATATTACAATATTTGGTATGACTTTAAACTCAGTAATATAAGACGTAGTGCGAGAATAAATACACACAATAACGATAATACATAATCATAACAAAATAAATTAATCCTTACTAAGTAAAAGATATTCGTGTAAAGATCCAATAGGTGTTGATAGACTTCCGTTAAAAATATCTTCGTCCCTTAATAATACCATCGAATTTAATTTTTAACATCAATTAAAATAACGGACTAATAATAATTAAAGTGCGGACTAGAGACTATTATGAACATTACATCTACGTACATGAATGTGGTTATATAATATTTTTAATGGTAAAATATCTTACTATAATCCTTATAGCTTACAGCTAATATTTGGCCACAATTTAATGACTTTCCCTCTGCTGTGGTCGAAAACATAAATTATTTGATATAATTTATTATGTCATAACTTATTCGAATAACTAGTTTTCTAAATTAAATTGCTTTAGAGAATCACTTAGTAACTCATACACTACTAGGGGCTATTTCACCAATTCTGAGCCAGAACAACTTAACATATTGCTTCAATGATGGCCGAATTTTTTTCTTGATTTAATCAATAATCGCACATACAGGTGTAATGTATTAAGGGATAAAAATACCTACCAATTTTTTTGTCTATTCAGAAAATGGTGAAACAGCGGAAAAAATAAATAAAATTTAAACTCAAACTACTAACGGTAAATTTTATATCGTTTCTAACGATAAAAACAATCGATAACAAATGTAAATAAATAGAAGCACAACACTAAGTGTCATGTATTCGTTTTAAACAACTGGAATGCAGGCTGTCTTTAACATTACAACTCTGAAAATGTACTAACAACACACATAATTTAGTTTTACCAACAGTTAAATGTTAATTTAAATCAACAAAAACAGTGATAGACCTAAGTAATGCAATGAAACAATATTATTATTAAGTACTTTTTCGCAATGACGAAACTTGTCGAAAAGTACTACATATTTAATTGAAATACCAAAAACATTAAATAAAACGTAGAACAGTATCAAATTAACATCATTGTTGGTAAAATCAACTTTTGGCGCATATAATTACAGTATCTACTTATAATACAAAGACATTCTAGATACATTACATACACATTCGACTCGACTAATGTACATTCATACAAAAATAGATGGAAAGTTTCAGATACAGATTTTTTAAATGTCTCCAAAGGTAAATTTTCTGTGCGTTACTTTTGTGTGTCGCATCACTAGACAGGACCTATCCTATATAAATTTTAAAGTTTTTTTTTTTAATTTTGTCTCAAAAAAGTCCTTAGAAAAGGGCAGGAAAAGTTTTGTAGTAGCAAAATAGCTGAAAATATGTAGATAAAAACTTCATAAAGTGAAAGTACAGCTCTTACTTAATCTCTAAATGAGAATATATTCTAAGCGACATGTACACATACATATTATTATACTCGAGTCTGGATTTAACGTAGACACGAATATAATATAGAGTCAAAAATTCTAGATATCATTACGACAGCTACTTTAAAGCTACATAAAATGGCACATATAGAACACACCGACACATTTTATAAGCTCATACTAACATTTACATCAATATTTTAATCCTAAATACTAGATTTTTGCATACATTATTTCGGTAACCAACGTTTGGTACAATATGATAATGTTTATGACTTGAATAATACGATGCATAGAGAGCCTTATCAACTGTCCCAAAAACACATTGAAAATGTTATGCATAAATTAAAACATTACCATTTATAAATAAAAGTAAATAATTATAAATTAAAACAGTATTTTATAAAGGTTTGAAATAAAATAAAAACTAATATAATAATTCAAACATCAATATTTTACACACAAAAAACATCATACATCCCTTCACATAATAACAGTTTAAGCTGCAACGTTATTGTCCTAAAAATAACGGTAACTATAACTTCATTTGAACACAGAACAGTTTTCGCAACGCGACGGAATAACGAGTTACTTTACGTTATTTATATATTAGGTAGGTATTTCAACACGATATGTACCAAAATAATGTTTTTTTTTTACATTGAAGCAATTTCGGTTTTTATTTTAAATACGATATGATTTGAATTTAAAGCTTCTGTCTTGTACTCGTTTATCGTTTTTTATCAAACAGTGTTATTTTCAACTATGACGTTATTCCGTATTCTGTCCACAATAGTTAGTGGAGGACGTATATTTGTGGTATTTTCAGTTCAATGTTCGCCTTTCTCTAGTTCGGTGAGCTCTTGGGAAGCCGCCCCTTCCCTATCGTTGTTGATAGCGCGAGTCTTCTCTATGTCTCCCTGGGATAGTGACGTCACTATAATGGCGCCCAAAGCGTCACAAACCACGTTGATCGTTGTACGGAAGCGGTCGCTGGAATTAAAATTTTGATTATGTTACATGTACCATTTTTTTTCAATAATTAAAAGGTATTTTTAGCCACAATAGTAAACTATGGCAAGAATGAGAGATTTCCTACTATATAAAATAAAATCTGCCAGCATGCCATTGCGTTAATGACGTCACAGCAACTGTGTACATTGTGACAATAATCATTAACCAAAGGGCTGATGACACAATTCATCAAGCTGCCAGTGAATAAGCTGGTATCAATTACTTGTAACTTTATCCTTATTCACATGTACCTATATTTCTATTTGCAGTAGGTACACGACCCATTTATGAATAACGAATCGTCTCGCGCATCCCGTTGTTTTCCCGTCCCCGGGCTCTTAGAATTCGACATCAGACGTTTCAGATCTTCGATTTTGACGACCTCGTTGTCGCTGGCATAAGCAACAGGATCCGCGTACGAAGTCGCGGGCAGAAGCTAGTTTATGAATAATTCGACTAACCAATTAGTTCTATTTCTATTCCTATTTGCAGTAAGTAAACGACCCAATATTCCTATTTGTTGTAGGTACACGACCCATTTATGAATATTTCAACGAACCAATTAGTTCTATTCCTATTTGCAGTAGGTAAACGACCCATTATTTCTATTTACAGTAGCTACACGACTCATTTATGAATAATTAGGTCTATTCCTACTTGCAGTAGGTAAACGACCCATTATTTCTATTTACAGTAGCTACACGACTCATCTATGAATAATTAGTTCTATTCCTATTTGCAGTAGGTAAACGACCCATTATTTCTATTTGCAGCAGCTACACGACTCATTTAATGAATAATTAGTTCTATTCCTATTTGCAATAGGTAAACGACCCATTATTCTTATTTGCAGTTGTACACGTCACGACCTATTTATGAATATTTCAACTAACTAATTAGTTCTAAGCTTCCGCAGTCTACAAACGACAAAACACTATCCATAGGCTCATATGTAAAAAAACCTTCAGGACTAACCCTAGGATAAACAAAGGTCATCATTTAAAGAATCAGTAGTTCTTCAATTTAAAAAGAGATCGTTCATGAAGGTTTTAAACACTCTAACAAGAATTTAAATCTGATTGATTTAGGCATCTCGACATTCGGGGGTGTCATGAACATACAAGTATTCCCGGGCCCCCGACTTATGGTAGTGGGAGGAACCGTGAGGTTTTAGTCGGTAGGAGACCGACATAAGGCTGCCTGTCCACTGGAGCGGAGCCAGGCAGCGGAGCGGAGAAATATGCCAATATAAGCGGAGTCTAAATTGTATTGGTTAATATTGGCACATTTCTCCGCTCCGATGCCTCGCTCCGCTGCAGTGGAAAGGCTGCCTAATCATCCGTCTTTCCCAGACGGAGGATAACAATGAGGATTTCCCAACATAAAAAGGTCTCTGATTGGACAATTTAAACTATAGACTTACAGCAGCCAATCAACAGCCAGGATAATGGAGACGTCCTCAGCGGGCAGGTTGACGGTGTCCAGCACCATCACCATGGTGACCAGGCCGGCCTGCGGGATGCCCGCCGCGCCTATACTTGCTGCTGTGGCCGTCACACTGGGAATCATGTCAAATAGTGTGTTACTGATGATAATGGCTATAAACAAGTTACACAACGTATTAGTCGTACAGTGGATAGTAGGTACTCGTAAATGGGAACACTTTCCTGACTAAAGGCTGCCGCAGACAGGCGCGACTCGACTCTAGTAGAACAATTTCTATGAAAACTTCATGGAAATTGTTTTACCGGAATCCTGTCGCACCGTCGCGTCGCGCCTGTCTGCATGAACCTTAATCGGGAGATTTGAATTTTTAAAAATTAGACTGATCCAGGACTGTAATAATTACACATACAGTATAACTATTTTCTTAATGTCCCTCGACAAACTTCGTGTTTCGTCAGTCGTCGGATTTTTATCAGTTGCCCTTTGCACTTGGTGCAGACTGGACGCTATCAATCGACTTGAAAGGAAGTATATAGAGTTGTTAATACTCTTTTAACTTAATGTAATTCATTTTAAAAATGGAAGGAAAGCTGCTAAAGTCGCAGGCACGAAAATAGTTTTACAGCTCTACAAAGTTCACACGGAAATCTGTTCTGAATTGAAATTATTATACACCATAAATCGAATAATTGATGGACATGGAAATTATCATTCGTTTGTATTCGGAAATGCGATGATTCCCGAGGGATATTAAGAAAATAGTCATTGTACTTGTTTACTGAACTGATACTTTACTAAACTGAACCCATGGGCAACTTTAGATCATTTAAAATATCCTAGTAGTTAAAAGGATATAAAGTTTCCTATGGCTTCTAAAGTGCATACACACCACAACATACATATAAATTATTGTTTAGATGGAGGATAGATGAAAGGAGGAACGTTAAAAGTGCATGTCTCATAACTATGAATAAATGTTCTCGTAGTGATCATCTCACCTAACAGCAATAATCTTGCCGAACGACATCTCGACCTTCCTGAGCTGCGCGATAAAGATGGCGGCGACGGCCTCGTACAGCGCCGTGCCGTCCATGTTGATGGTGGCGCCGATGGGGATCACGAAGCGCGTGATGCGCGGGTCCAGCCCCATGTCGTCGCAGCAGCCGATCGTAATTGGCATTGTCGCTGAGCTGGAACATTATATTAGGACATTTTAGTCAGACAAACGGATAGAATAAATAAAAAAAACTTTTTACAAAAAATACAACCGACTTCCAAACTACAAAGTGAAAAATAACTTTAATTTCGGAAGTCGGTGTCAAAAAACTAAAATACTGATCCAAAGACACCGACTTCCGAAATTAAAGTTATTTTTCACTTTGTAGT
The DNA here is from genome assembly GCA_963680765.1 of Agrochola lychnidis. Taxonomy (NCBI): domain Eukaryota; kingdom Metazoa; phylum Arthropoda; class Insecta; order Lepidoptera; family Noctuidae; genus Agrochola; species Agrochola lychnidis. The sequence goes on along the minus strand of OY796860.1, from coordinate 6,909,678 downwards.
TTGGAAGTCGGTTGTATTTTTTGTAAAAAAGATTTTTTTTCACTTTTTAGTGGGTTGATTTGTAATTTATCTAAGTTACAATAGCCTTATGCCAACTGTTCATCAAAAATACCCAAATTGCTATAGATGTGCCTTTAATATTTGAAGAGTTCCCTCGATTTCTCCAAGATCCCATCATCAGATCGTGACCAACTGACAATGGGACCAACTTGAAAGTATACCCTTTCAAACAAAAAAAGAAGTTTTCAAATCGGTACAGCCGTCTTCGAGTAATCGGGGAACATACATAAAAAAAAAAAATATCCCGACGAATTGAGAACCTCCTCCTTTTTTTGAAGTCGGTTAAAAAATAATAAAATTACGATACACGTCATTCTTTGTCAACATTTTTGTGAGTTCGCAATTTAAATGTCATCAACATTTAAATTGCGAACTCACAAAAATGTTTACGTAACAGTCACTTCAAGGATGGCCGTTTTCACATTGAACGGATAAAGATAACCGACACGATATCGTCAGACTGGTAGTTTCATACAATAGGCTTGTGTCCAAAATTTGTTTTTTGTTCATCTTGTAGATTACTAAAAAATATTGAACACGTTTTTTTTCTTTTTTGACGTAGGTAATCAAAAGATTACGGCGATACATTGAGTTAAAATGTGGCATGACGTCACGCCTTGCTAGATTTAATACGACGTTGTGACGTACCGAGCCCCCACTAAAGCAAAAAATACGTGTCTAATATTTTTTTACTATCTGAAAGACGGACTAAATAGTTTTTTTTTTACCCAAGCTTCTACCGTATTACTACTAAACGCTTTCACACTGTGTCGGTGTAATCAACGGTATCGTCGCCGATTGATGGTCGTACCGATATCGGCGGACGACACAGTGCACTTGTTCACTGCTGCCATTATTACCTCGAATACAACACTTTTAGAATCGCGTGGCGATGTATATAGCTTTTGCTGGCACAACGCGACTATTCGTATGCTGTAGCATACCACATGACAATAAGCAGTAGTGCTATTCTGTAACCATCTCACCGTGTTATCTTAGGTGAAGTGAGCGTGGAGTGAGCTGTCAGTTGCTAAGGATTGACACTATTAGCAGCTCACTTCACCTAAGTTATCACGGTGAGATTTTTACAGAATAGCACTACTGTTATTTACATCTTGTCAAATACCGATATACGCCAAGCGTAGCATAGCTTACAGAGTTAGTAGAATCACTTCGTGAATACCAAATATAAAGGAAAACACATTTAAAGGCTTGTGCAGACCAGCGCGATATCGCGGGCGCGACAGGCAGCGCTACCAGTGTCGCGCCCGCGATATCGCGCTGGTCTGCACAAGCCTTAGAGTGAAAAGAGATAGCAACAAACTATCAAACATCTTTAATCAATTTACGACTAGAACGATCTAGATGTCTTTTACAAAATAATAATCCGAAAATAATTTATCTTACCTGGAAGCAGTACCGAAAGCAGTAGCCATGACCTGTCCCATCTTCGCAATGTACCGACAGGGCAGCTTCTTCGTGGCCAGGATGAACAGGATACTGAGGGTTCCGAACCCGTGGAGGAACAGCCCCAGTAGTACCGTCACGAAGTACAGTCCCAACCGACCCACCAGCTCCGCAAATGAATCTATTTCCATAATCTTTGCTGTCACCAGGAAGAACACACCAAGGGGTGATAACCTGAAAGATGTACAAGTTAGATATTTAGTTATGTATTTGAACACTTCTCATGTGATCGTTCCATTGGCCATTGTCAGTAGCCGTTCAAATGCGCCTTGATAAGTTTCACTAAATATAAAATACTAGCAGCGCCCCGCGGTTTCACCCGCATAAGTCTCGATCCCGTGAGAATATCTGGATAAAGAGTATCCTATGTCCTTCTCCAGGTCATAATCTACCCATGTGCCAAATTTAATCCAACGCCGTTTAGCCGTTTCAGCGTGAAAGCGTAACAAACAAACAAACTCACTTCTTATAATATTTGTTAGGATTAATGATATTGAATATTGTCACTCTTACCCTGTTAAAGGGTCATTACAATGACCCCTTAAGAGGTTAAGGTTAAACAAAAGTACAGTGGTGGCCCAGCGGTATCGCCCCGACTTACGAGTTGTAAGTCGTGGGTTCGAACCCAAGCAAGCACTTTACTTTGTGTAAATAATTTCAACACCACTGCTCTCAAGGAAAACATCGTGAGGAAACCGACATGTCCTAGAACCTAAAATTCGAAAAAATATGACATCTATCAACCCGCACTGGGCCCGAGTGGTGGATTACACCCACTCCCTCTCAAAGAGAGGAGGCCTGTGTGCAAAAACTGAAACCATGCATTCAGTACATGATTCTAAACCCCCCTACGTTGAAATTTTGCGTCGGTTATTAAAAAAAAAACTGCTGTTTCATAGAAAAGTGCAATACCTACGCGGTCAAAATGTATGTAACAGCTGTTTTTTTCTTAAATAACTGACGAAAAATTTCAACGTAGGGGGTTCAGAATCATGTACTGAATCCATGGTAACAGTTTTCGCGTCGATGTCCCTGCCACCCTATATACATAATGTAGGATTCATTAATATGTATAGTGGGATATCACGAACTTACCAAATAACCCATCCAGTGATGATCATCATAGCTTCCGATAAAGTGTGGAAGAAGTCCTGCAGCGGTCGACTCTTGTCGCCCATCTTGCCCATGGTGATGCCCAGCACAATGCTGAAGCAGACCAGCCCCAAAACGTTGCTGCCGCTCTGGTAGTCGCCCGTGATCTGGTACGTCTCCAATTCACCTGGAAAGTGTAGAAATACTTGTTAAGAAATATAATTTTTGGTTTTTATTTTAATTTTACATTGTCGCTTAATATCACGTGGCTAAAAACACATAACACAACATAACATCACACCTTGTTTCCCCGAAGCATTGGGCAGAGGTGTCCCTGTAGCAGAACCACATTTCGCTAGTTATGTTTAAGTCCCATGTAATAGGGGGCGAGCCTATTGCCATCAACCGGGCACAAATCCAGACTCCGCGCTGCTACTGAGAAATTTCAGATTTAAAAAACCCAATAACACTTTGCTCGACCCGGGAATCGAACCCAGGACCTCATGCTCATCAGTAGCGCTTGCGACCACTAAACCAAAGAGGCAGTAAAAAAAAAAACGTTGATACAAAATGTTGTTTTATTGATATTAGACAGTTCAAAGAATGCTGTCTTTTTGTTTTGTAACTGCCCAGTGATGCGTAAATTACAAACAGCTTGCAGGGCAGTCTTAACTATATTGGACGCCAGGGTGCGAAAATCAGCCTTTGCCAACGAAAAAAAAACAAATTTTTTGTGACCCATTTTTTAAAAAGTAATACTTACTCCACAATAAAATGAGGTACACTTAAAAACACTAAATTAAATTTTTCTGGCTTTTAAGTTGACCATTTTTTTAATGATATTGTGTCGTCTGTTTTGAAATCTACGTTCGATTTCAAAACAAATCGATCGATCCGAACCGCTTGCGCCTGGGTGCTACGCACCCCTTGCACCCCCGGGTAAAGACGGCCCTGACAGCTTGTATTGATCATACTTTAATGATTATAGGCAAACAAAAACTGCCTCACTGGTCTAGTGGTGGTTGCAAGTGGTTACTGCTGAGCAGGAGGTTCCGGGTTAGATTCCCAGGTCAGGCAGTTTTATCGAAATGTGGTTGTACTATAGGCACACCTCATAGGAGGTCAGGTCATAGGAGTCACAGACAATCCGCTGTGCAGGGCCTGCATGGAGGACAACGAGACAGCAGCTCATGTGCTGCTAAACTGCCCGGTGGTCTTACATACGGGGCAAAGTATTTCGGTAACCCAGGCACCCTACGTGAGATTGTCAGTGACACCAAGGCGTTGCTGACCTTCTTTGAGGAGCTGGGGTGGATCGAATAACCGATTGTCCCACCCGTACGCAAAATACGCGCTTTGACGTGGAATTACGGATACCAGCCCGTATTACCTATTGGGTATACCTCTGCCCAACCCTTCAGTGAAAACATGTGTCATGTCATATAAATACTGGGAAAGTTGTGGCAGTAGTAGAAAATTCTAATTCTTGGTAAAAGACTCTTCAGTGAGAGCTTGCTCTGCGACATCGCAATTGGAAATGGTTATGGAGCTCAACTCTCTAATATTTGTGATGATGAATAAAGCAAAAATCTATTCAAATAATTCCTCCTCTATGAAGTAGATACTTAAATTACTGACTGTTCTATTTGTGAACAAAGACTTGAATCTTTTGTTCACGAATAGGAGAGTCATTCATCATCATTTTGCAATAAAAGTCATTGTTCAGTTAACCATTCACAAATTGTCTGCGCACGCCGTCGTTTAGTGATCCTACTGATTTAGTTTTTTCTTAAATCAGTGTTTGGTTACTCTTGGGGGGTGAGGCATCATATGTGCCTAATGATGCCTCACCCCACAACCGTAACCAAACACTGATTTAATAAGAATAAACTTAAAAAATAACGCAGCCTCGATTCTGTTATCTGTTTTGAGTTTTCTGTCATTACCAATTTGAACATTTGTCGTAAACATTGTTGGATTTAACACAAGTTGTTAAATGACTGCAGATGAGTAATTATGTATTTCTTTCAGGTAGCTAATGTAGATACAGCCTACTATTATGAAGGTCCTTATTTTTCTGACGAGGTTCACGAAACAATCGTTTATAGATAATGCAATCCACGAAGACGCGCCCCACTCCGCTCCGCCCCGTACTAAAGTACTGGGGCCCAAGTCTGCTATTTTCATAAATTCGTCATTCCAACACGATCCCATTGTCATTTTGCTAAAAGTTCGTAATCTGCTAAATTCATAATGGTCGATCACTGGTCGGTCAATGGTCTCGTAATAGAATTGTGTTATAATGGCATTGTAGTACAATACGACCAATGATATCGCCTAAGTCAGTCATTCATTTGTCATTATGTACGAGATTACCAATAAGTGCCATTTCTTTCAATGGAGTGTCAGTGGCTGACCATTGGAAAGTCATAATGACGCCATTATGTTAGTAGATTACCAAAATTGTCAAAATCAACAATTATGAGATCAATGATAGACCATTCTGACACTATTGTAATAGCAGACTTGAGGCCCAGTTTACAGTACAGTTATCGCGGAGTGGGGCGCGTCTTCGTGGATTGCACAATCTGTACCTACCCATTGCTATACCGAAAAACTATTAGATAGACGAGTTATTGTGTGTGTACAATAATCTATTGCAATGGCTGTTAAAGAGTAGCAAGCACAACACTTAAAATTAAGATTTATTGGGAGTTTAATAATCGGAAGAGAAACAATAAATCTACCTAGTCGATTTTTAGTGTCGTTCTTATCGTAAACGAGCCTCGTGCGGTAGGATGCGATCGTCGCCTGCGCAAGGTTCTCCGGGAACACGTTTCTGGAACAAACAAACAAAAATATAATTTTTAATAAGTACTAAATACACAAAAATGTAGTTTTGATGTAGATACTGTAAGCACCACGCTTGGCTGCGGCACTCAGGACCGGGACAGTGTATGAATCAAATAACTTTTAGGAGAGGAAGATTATATTTTAAACCAATAGTACAACGTTATCACAATTTAAGCGCGACCGACGCCTGCGTCTAAAACTAGTTTTTCTTTTTTCATCAACAAATGAACACCATACGAAAATCCTAATTTAAATATATAATGTTCGGTTGTTCGGATGACGTTACAGCGTTCTTGCCAGTCTGTATAATGTGTGAGGTTGAATTCCAATGATAAGACCTCACAATACACATTTACATCATGCATTAAATAGTCCTCATCATCATCTGCCTAGCCTTTTCAAAATTATGTTGGGGTCGGCTTCCAGTCTAACCGGATGCAGCTGAATACTAGTATTTTACATGGAGCGACTGCCTATCTGACCTCCACAACCCAATAATTGGGTAATACGATACCCCTTGGTAAGACTGGTTGTCAGACTTATTGGGCTTCTAACTACCCGTACCTAACGACTGTCAAAGATCTACAAATGACAGCCGGAACCAACGGCTTAACGTGCTTTCCGAGGCACGGAGGTGTCTTGGTATGTAAAGATGGTCACCCATCCAATAGTCCTATTGCTAAATGGAAAATGATACTATTAAAAAACGAATAAAAATGCTTCGTCTTTTCCGCAATCAAGCTAGTACGTACAGACGCCAGCACATCAGGCTACTACAATCTGTCAAATTTATTTAATAGATCTTCAAATTTATCGCTGATGCATAAGGTTTAAAGTTGATTGGGAAAATTTGACAGTTTCGGGTAGCTTGATGTGCTGGCGTCTGTACGTTTTGACCACTTTCTCCCATTCATAGATTTTGGTTCATTTTACTCCTATAGATATTTCTACTGCTAAATGCGAGGACATCTCACAGGAAAGGGTAAGATTAATCTTTCGATACCATTTATGTATTTGCCTACTACCAAACAAAACATAGCAATAGGGAAATTAAAATAGCATATTTTGTAAAATAAAGCGAAGGACGAATCTTTTAAAGTTGTTAAAACACACAGTGGTCAGGAGCTGCAGTCTCGACATAGGTAGCGATCGCTTTACGACCGAATTCGGTCGCAGTCCTAATGGCATCCCTAGACGCGCGCGACGTGCTTGACAAGCAATTTTGACCGTCTAGGGACGCCATTAGGACTTTGCGACCGAATTCAGTCGTAAAGCGATCGCTATCTGTGTCAAGACTGCAGATCCTGATATTTGGGAATGGCTAGAGTTCGTCACTTCCGCTGTTATTATTGTGTTTGTTTATTTACTATTCAGGTGCATCTGACTACTACTCATAGGCAAATGGTATCTATGGCTCTTGATGTTTAGGATAATCATTATCTTTAAACAAAAATATCCTATACTTCTTAACCCCATCAACACCAATAACATCTTTTTGATAGGGTTAAAAAGTAGAGGTCTTGGCGACATTAATATGAGTTTATTTTTTTGGCAAATGAACGAAACCACTTGGTGATAGCCCCAATAAAAAAAAAAATATATTCGTAACGGATTGCTACTAATAAGGGTATAAGGGTAATATGTCCTTTTTTTGGTATTGTTCGTCGAATCGTTGAGCTCCTTAAATTCTGAGTTGAGCTGCACGATAACTGACAAATGCGTGCACTGACTAGACAGGGCCTCTCAATCTGTGTGGTGCTTTCCTCTAAAGACCACTTCAGACACCAATCCACATGGCCTTCACATGATCTGACCAAGATTATGTCTGGACTTTAAAAGAGACTGTGACCTCTGAGTTTGTTTCGGCCTTTCTTCTCAGAATAGTGAGAGGAAACGCTGACCTCATCTAGTTTTTAAAATACGATTGACGTATAAAAGTGTTTGTACAAACCTACTTACAGAAATAAAATAATTTATCATTTATTAACCCCAACTGAAGGGTTATTTTACCATGTTTACAGTCCAAAACTTCCACGATAATCATCTCATCGAGATGTTATTACATTCAAACTTTCAAGTCAGCAAGGAATAGAAATTCGCTTAATCTATTCTCATAACAAAATCATTCAAAATTATACAGGGTTACTGGTAACTCGACGTATTCCTTGCAGGACGTCATAGTAGGGTTAAAATGCAACAAATTAAGCCACCAAATGTTCTACCGAAATTCAGTAGTTTTTGAATTAGTTAAGAGTTTTAGTTTTTTTATGAAAAATCCCAGATTAAATCATTTGAAACTAATTTAAAAATGATTTACGGCGCGACTGTACTGAAATTTAAGTTATTATCATAGTTGACGCCGTAGCAGACCTTTGTAAATAATTAAAAGTTCAATAATGCCTAAAACTTTGGCAAATATCACTAACCAAACATTTAATTTTTTGTAATTTTTGCTATTACTTCATAAAAAATTTAGTCTATGCAAAAAAAAAAAATTACACCTGGTGTACAAATTACTAGGAAAATATCCTTGTCTTATCAGTTATTCAGAAAGGTATGATTGTCAATACTTTTGCATGTGTGCCAGGGAAGAGAAGAGTTTTATGGGGGGCAGGTAAAATTGCGAGACGGTCAACCTATTGTTTCGTATTCGTATTATTCGTAGTTTTTACCTGCGCTTGACCTCCAAACACTCGGGGAGCTTTGTGATTGGTCGCTATTGTTCTCTCGGCATGACAGGGGGTGCGATTTTGCAAAATTTGGTCGTCAGCGTTAGTTAGTTTCAACTCTACGTCGCGCAAGCTCGTGTTTTGTTACTGGCTATTTCCCTAACTGTTGCTGCGTATCTTGCTCTTGTGCTGTGCTGTGCCTTCATAAGCGCTGACTATGGTTGCATATTCTAATCCTGAATACGCTGACATAATGTACTGTTACGGACTTTGTGACGGTAATGCTGCTGAGGCGCGGCGAGAATATCAACTTCGCTTTCCCAACCGCCGACTCCCCCACGTTAGTGTCTTCGGATCGACTTATCGGCGAATATCTGAAACTGGCAGCGTCCAAAGAAGCAGGCAAGTTGACACTGGTCGTTCCCGGAGATACACGACTGAGGACGAGGAGCTTATTCTTCAACGTTTTATTGACGATCCTAACACATCGACAAACATCGTAGCGCGTGAGCTTGGTATGTCACAGTGGAAAGTCTGGTCTGCAGTTCACTTGTCAGGCCGACATCCATACCATTACCAACCAGTCCAGTCATTAGAAGAAGGAGATCCGCCGAGACGGCTTGAATTTTGTCGTTTTATGCTAAGTGCCGACGCCGACAGCGAAAACTTTTTAAAAAACATTCTGTGGACCGATGAGTCATGTTTTGATCGTGATGGTATCACAAATTACCACAACTTACATTACTGGGCACCGAAAGCAGAAGCAAACCCTAAAAAACTGAAACCAACCGCATCCCAGCGAAGGTTCTCGCTTAATGTTTGGATGGGTATTATTGACGACAAATTAATTGGCCCACATTTTTTACCCCGAACACTAAATGGGGAACTTTATGAAGATTTCCTCAGAAATCATTTATCAGCACTGCTCACGGATGTACCGGAAGAAAGAAGAGCAAACATGATTTACCAACCTGATGGATGTCCAGCCCACTTCCGAATCACAATTCGACAATTGCTGGATGAAAACTATCCAAACCGATGGATAGGGCGCGGTGGGCCGATTCCGTGGCCTGCACGAAGCCCTGATCTGACGCCGCTAGACTTTTACGTCTGGGGTCATATGAAAGATCTAGTTTATGTGACCCCAGTAAATTCAATTGAAGAACTAAGGGAGAGAATTACAAATGCGGCGGACCAGATGAGGGCAACAACCACATCAAGAATAACAAAAACCGAAGTAAGGAAGCGAATAAGAACATGTATTCGAAACCGAGGGCAGCACATCGAACAAGACGTGTGAAATGTGTGTAATTAAAGTTTTTAATATTGATTAAAAAGAATAATAATGTTCACGATTTTGTTTTTGATTTTTCGAATAATCACCTTTTTGTGAAACGCACGCCTGTACTAAATCAAAAGCGATTTTCATAATGTAGTCCATGATTTTGTATTAACTTTCATACCTTTTTGGATAGCTGATAAGACAAGGATATTTTCTTAGTAATTTGTACACCAGGTGTAGCATTTTTTTTTTGCACTAGACTACATTTTTATGAAGTAATAGCCAAAATTACAAAAAATTAAATGTTTGGTTAGTGATATTTGCCAAAGTTTTAGGCATTATTGAACTTTTAATTATTAACAAAGGTCTGCTACAGCGTCAACTATGATAATAACTTAAATTTCAGTACAGTCGCGCCGTAAATCATTTTTAAATTGGTTTCAAATGATTTAATCTGGGATTTTTCATAAAAAAACTAAAACTCTTAACTAATTCAAAAACTACTGAATTTCGGTAGAACATTTGGTGGCTTAATTTGTTGCATTTTAACCCTACTATGACGTCCTGCAAGGAATACGTCGAGTTACCAGTAACCCTGTATAAGTTTAAACCGAACACGTGTACCTATACCTATAGAAGTTGACTGCCCTTGAACCGGTCACAATAACCCCGTCCAGATTGCAAAAGTGCATAAGTGGTCAATAATCACTAGCTCTCTGGCCCTCTGCCAGCGAGACGAATCACGATTAACCTATTTTGTTACGACGAAAATTGTGACTGTAAGAAACAGTGAGGACAATAAGTAATATGTAACTGTAATGTTCGTGGGAACGAAAGCAAATAACCAGAGAGAGCTAGGGAGAAGAGAGGAGAGCTAGAAAGAGCTAGAGAGCTAGCTTTAGAGGTAGACACTTTCCGTCAAGATGATTGCCTTCAAGATGATTTTCTTTCACCGTTTATTTAGGCCCATAGTCAGTGGTATTATTTAAATTAGACCATATACGTAAAGGTAGCCTTTGAAAAGTTATGAATTGTGAAAGAATCCAACTAAACACACATCTTCAACGGCCATTTAAATCTTTAGATTAAAAGTTCAAAGTGAAGAGCACGCTAAAAATTAGTTGTTGTATTATTAAATTTTTCTTTCTTTAAATTATTGTTAATGACGTAAATACATGTACCACGGTTTTACGTGTGATGTAATAAAACATAGATACTAACACAACCGATTTACAATATACAACAGCGAATAAATGTTTTGTAGAAATGTATAATTATCATCTGTCTAATAACTACCAGGAAAATATGTGATTATGAGTAATAAAATAACAAATGATTGATATAAATACATAATCTATCATATTATTGACATTGACATTATTAATTTTATCATTTAAATTAATGAACCATGTAGTTTAAATAATTATATATTTACCTATTCACATAACCTGACCATGAGCCTAAAATTTAATTTTGAAGTTCAGCTTTTTAAAGACTAAAATATGTCGATTTTTTAGATGACATGCTAAAAATATAAAGGAAAATAAATCCGCCCGAAAACTAAGAGGGCTAACAGAATTACAGGTTAATCAAATCATTCCATTAACAGCCGAAAGTGAAGTGGCACTGTCTGGAGGCGACCGCGGGTAAATATGGTTATAGACTGGCAACATTTGGGACTTGACGTTGGGCAGACACGTTTGAATGCCAATTCTGGGATTTTAAAAGTAAATAATAAAAAAATTGCCTTTATTTCCTCTGATCCTTCTTCGTATATAAACAAGTTCTTAATACTGTTAACATTTAATTATACTAAGCCTTGTTTGTCTTCTGATTGTTAACCCTATATTTGCAACTTTCAACTATGGCCCAAGTCTGCTATTTTTATAAATTCGTCATTCCAACACGATCCCATTGTCATTTTGCTAAAAGTTCGTAATCTGCTAAATTCATGATGGTCGATCATTGGTCGGTCAATGGTCTCGTAATAGAATTGTGTTATAATGGCATTGTCGTACAATACGACCAATGATACCGCCTAAGTCAGTCATTCATTTGTCATTATGTACGAGATTACCAATAAGTGCCATTTCTTTCAATGGAGTGTCAGTGGCTGACCATTGGAAAGTCATAATGACGCCATTATATTAGTAGATTACCAAACTTGTCAAAATCAACAATTATGAAATCAATGATAGACCATTCTGACACTATTGTAATAGCAGACTTGAGGCCCTGATCTGGTAGCCGATACTCTTCTCTTGCGAAATAGGCCTCTTCTATTTCCCTACACTTATTCCTGTCCAAAGGTGTTCTGCGCCAACCTTTTGGGAGATATCAAATTCAAATTCAATTTATCTGAAGTCTGGGGTCTTTAAAAGCTGCTTTAAGAGCGTTTATACAGAAAGTGGGCAACATCGCAAATAGCTGTCAAATATTTCGCTGTTTTGATTAATTTGATGACATTAAAGTACGGAAAAAAAATATATGTTTAACTAGTGAACTAAAATATTGATTGTGAAATGAACACCGAATATTTAGTTTTAGATGTAAAAAAAGTATTTGGAAACTTTCCAAATGCCTTTTTTACACCCAAAACGGTTACAACATCAAATTATGTGTAAATTCATTATTAATAATATTTTAGTTCACTTAATAATTCATTCAATTCATTATTAATATTTTAGTTCACTAGTTAGCCATACCTATTTCTTATTTCCATTCAATAATATTGCCAAATTAATCAAAACAGGTAAATATTTGACAGCTATTGGCGACGTTGCCAACTTTTTGGATGAACGCTCTTTTAAATGCACAATAAACCCCACCAACATTGCCGACTGTCTATAGCATCAAGATCTACACGCAAACAGCGCCGGTGCGACCACTCCCTGAAGTGAATCCTATATTATTTCTTATGTGCATGCAACTGATCAAACCGGTATTCAAACCGCACATTCGTCTGTGCAAAGATTGATCCCTCAATGTAGGTTCGTCCCTCGAATGTTAGCTCAAATGATCCTGGCATATTTATGCCCTTCATAGCGATGTAATTTAAAAAATCATACTTTTATGGAAAACTACCATTTGCGGTGCCGTCTACCCCATATCATAAGTATGTTTCCACGCTTCCTGGTTGGGTCTGCCAGTGATCTGGATCTAGTGACGTCACAACACCTGACGTTCCGCCGTTAGTCGTGTGAGCACCATTGTCTTATTTTGATTGATGTGGTAAATAGGGTTGTCTACAGTGCTTACTGTCTGAACTAATAAGTACTGTTGGAAATTTTACAGTACGAGTAGGTAGTAAGTGCGATTATTCTGTCATAAGTTCTAGAACTGTCGTCCGATAATTGTAGATAAAAGGACCATGAAAGTAAGAGTAGGAACAGCTCTTTAGGAGCCATAGACGGTAGATGAGTCGAATGAAAACGATTGATTTTAAATGTAAAATTTTATCATTATTTTTTTAGGATCCAAACTAGGAACCCGATCTAAATTCAGATTTGATTAAAAATGAACTGGGTTAGTAATGACCAGAGAACATAGGTACTTATTGATTTATCTGTTTTTGTTACTCAACAGCACTTTCATCAGCATAGTCTCTCTTGTTGAACATAATAAATGAATAATCTGAACATTTGTGTAATTGTGTGTAAAGCATTAGGTACGTAAGCTACTAAGCTACCTTTCGTTTGTTACATTATAAACGAAGCTTACCAAAGGTTTGCCTTTGGAAGCACAATAAAGTACCTACCTTTAATTAACAGCTCATGTCTCCTGGGTGTTGAGCTATTAACTAATTAAGCTACTAGGTATTGGGAAGGGATAGAAACCTTGTTATTTTGGAATCGAGTTAGTTGGAGTATGTAAGGACTAAGGACTCGCGAATCTATCCTAACCTTGATGTAGGACAAATATATTCTGGTAACAATAAATGATGTTATAAGTGATATATATATGTGCATGTCAACAGAATTGTTCTGGGTAGCTAATTCGTTAAAGCAAACAGAAATCATATTAGATTTATTAAGCAATCTATTAGTATTTTGATGAAGGATAGTGACAAATCTAGAAACGAAATAAAATCTGATTTCGGGAGGACCTTATATCGACATATAAGCAAGGTACTGCGAAAGATAAGAAGATGGAGTACTAAGGAGAGAGCTGAAAAGATCATGGTTGCATATGATATGTTACTTATGATTCTATAGACAGCTCTAATAACAAGTATAGGTAAACGTAGGTTTCATAGTGAAGTCTAACGACACCTAAAAAACGTCTTGGAAATCTAAGGACGTAAAGAGTGAACGATGATACCGTGAATGACGAATGCCAGGACCATTCTGAGTTGCTGAGGATGATGAACCGAAGGAACAGCTCACAGCTGACCTCAAAAGTCTATTACATAATGATATTATACCAGCATCTAACAAGTCCTGGATCTAATAATATGAGATTGTAAACTAACCTACGAAATTTATGAGAGAGTCATAGTGCAGTCAATAAACAATTTTTCGTAAATTTTTCTTTTTTCTGTCTGTGCTGATTTTCAAACAGCCTTGACTATATCTCCCGGCAGCCCTACACATGCGTATGTAGGGCGCAGTATAAATAAGTGAACGAATAGAAGCGGCAAGCGTGAATTGTAGCGCGCATCGCTCCTCTCACACCGGCTGCAATTGACAAATTAGGTACCTATGTCGCCATGCTCGCATAGGACACGCATAGCATGTCATAAATTGTCACGTATAAGACACGTTTACCGTGTCAAATACGTCTTTGATGAATCATGCAGTTTGGGAGCTTAAATTGAATGCAGCCCACCAGTTAAAATGGGTAAGGAAGATATATTATCCTTAATCATCATCTGCCTAGACTTTTCATTGCTATGTTGAGATCGGTTTCCAGTCTAACCAGATGCAGCTTAATACCAATATTTTACATAGAACGACTGCCTATCTAATATCATCCCTAATATTGAAAACGAAATTGAGTAAACGCTTCGGCAGCTGTAAATTCTGTTGATACTGAAATAAGTACTGTTTGAAATATTGTAATGACTTGTGATCCTTGTGGTGCAATATGCCAAAAACTTATAAGGCTCACTGGAGTAAGGCATCGTAGGGATAACAATCATTACCTACGTAGCTTGAATTTTGAGCTCTCTACTGATTACAGCAAAGTTAATTTTGCCTACAATTAGCCTACTCGTTTTTCACCTTGTATCTATCACATAATTAATTTATCTGTCATTGCTTCATTTTTAATTCTTCTTACCAATTGTGGAATAGTAATCTTATTCCAGAGGTGCATCGTCTTCACATATAATTATATAATTAATGTATACAAACTATTGTAAAATATTTTAAAAGAGTAACGGGGGAGTTTCTTGCCCTTTCTTCTCCATACGAAAACTACCTTTTGGAAGGAGCGACTAGAATCAATTCTATTTTTTGTAAATTTTGACGTTCAAAAGTGCTTTTTATGTGCCTAATTGAAATAAATTATTTGACTTTGGCTTTGATACTTTGGGTGAGTACTGTGGATGATTGGAACCCCTTGCCATGAGATATCGAGTGTTCGACCCGCTTGTCTGTTTCGAAGGTGGAAGGCGCATGACTGCGTTTAACCATTCATGATTAATTATGATGATGATAAACCATATTAATTTCTGTAAATTGATTTAAAAAAATACACTTTTACGCGTTAAGATAGCGCCCATCGCCTCACTAAATATTTACAGTAGTCTGCACCCAATTATCTACGGTAAAATGAGGATGAAAAGTGTTAAACAATTGACACATTGTTACAGCGTCGAGGAGCGGGCAATAAAGCAATAAATCAGGTGATGGGCAATTATGGACGATAGCGCGACAGCTGTGACCTCCGATCTTTGCGGGCTGAGAGCGGTGCTAACAATTGAACCACTAAATGATTTTAGTTTTTATTTTTGTTAGTGGTTTAGCTCAATTTCTTCTGAATGATAAATGTTCAGTATTTATTCAAGAAGCTACTAGAAGCTACATAAAATCTTATAAATAAAATACCCCGAAAAGTCTCCCTATCCAAAGATGGCAAACAACTAATAGCGTAAGTATAGTACGACACAACTTAGATGTAGCATCGGCAAAATTCGTAAATCCGAACACAATCCGTACTGAGTGCGCCTTCAAAATTACCAATATTTATGACTGCTTTAGGTGAAAATGATCTTTACGCAAACGCAATAACTTGTATAGAATATAACCAAATACATTCGTAAAATTGAAATGAAAGACTGCAAATTTTCAAATCTATGCTACATCTATATTGTGTCGTACTGTACAGTCACGAGCAATAATATGTATACACTTAGCAACTTTAAAAAGTGATTTTCTTCTACTGTGTTGATTGCTATTTTATAATGTTACGAATATACAGGGTGTTTGGCAGAACATTGAACATACGAAAATGGTGGATAGGTGGGGTCATCTGCTACTTACTCAGCCCGAATTTATTTGGCCCTGGCCCCCTGGATATTTTTTTTAATGCAGGTTGAAATTAAGATTTAAGTATTTTTTACATCCTTCTGTTATAAGAATCTGCCAATATTAAAGATTAAAAAAAAATGCCTGTTTTATCCATTTTTTAATAAAAATTACACTTTAAAGTTAAGAAAGTTGTGAAACAAGAAGAAAGCAAAAAAAAATTTTTTTAATGTTCAGGGCGCCAAGGCCAAATAAATTAGGGCTGAGTAGCAGATGACCCCACCTATCCACCATTTTCGTATGTTCAACGTTCTGCCAAACATCCTGTAGTATTTTGGAACCCATACTAATTTGGAATAGGTCTTATCTCAAAGTTTCAGTCAAAATTCCACGAGAAAATCGCTTTTGAATATTGGTAAGTGGATACATATTAGCGCTGTGACTGTACCTTTAAAAAAATCCGCACATCTTTCACCTGTCCATGTTAAGTCTCTATATTTTTTTAATATTTAATCACATATAATAAACATATTTCAGCTGTCTAGTTATAAGCTAGATATGGTAAAAGAAACATCAGTTTAACCGCACCTTATTTAGTCTTATATAGGTGCCAAAAATTCGAAGACATGTGACATCTGCCCAATCCGCACCGGACCCGCGTGGTAGATTACAGCCCACTCCCTCAGGAGCGGGAACATTATAAGCTGATTAAAGGTACCTTTACAACAATTTTCCGAGTTTATAATTAAAGGGTCAACTAACAACATCGTCATTGCAGCCGGATCCGGAAAATTCAACACCTAATCCGACACATTTTCTCCGGGTGTTCTCGTCTAGCTAACGAAGAGTACTTGCATAGACACAACCTTGTAGCCAGGATTATCCATCAGCAACTTGCTCTGAAATACGGCCTTGTGGAATCGGAAGTGCCATACTACAGGTATGTGCCCGACCCAGTTCTCGAAAATGGAAATATCACATTGTACTGGGATCGATCCATCATCACTGACAGGACTATTGTTGCCAATAAACCTGATATAGTGGTGGTGGATCGAGTAGAGCGGCGCACAATGATTATTGACATAACAGTCCCGCATGACGGGAACCTCGTGAAAGCCGAGAAAGACAAACAAATCAAGTATCTTGACTTGGCTCACGAGATTGTCGACATGTGGGATGTGGACTCAGCGATCATTGTGCCGATAGTCGTATCAGCCAATGGCTTAAATTCGAATCATGCATAATATCATTTATCAACCTAATTTGTCCCGGGTCAACCGGATGGCGAAATTACCCGCTATTAAGAGTGTTAAGCCAATCATCCCGCGTCACAATATACGAATTGTATGACGCGGTCTAGTTAGTGTAGTCATAATTTCTAGAAACGTCGCGCGATTTTATTTGTGTTATAATTTTGTAGCGCTTTAGAGAATGGGGTAAAATAGAATCAACTTATTAAGTCCTTTTATGCATGCATAATAGGTATGTATTTCATTTCTTCTTGTATTATTACAAAAATACGGTATTCTATATCGGGTGTCCTTATCAAAAAAGCATATTATAAGATTACGTTGAAGACAAGGAAGTCTGGCAATAATTCCTTCTGCACATGTAGCTTCCCTGGTACCTCATTAACGGCATAACAATGTAAATACACACTTACATACACATATACACATACACTTAAACTCATACACATAAACACATACACATAATCACACACGCACCCACACATATACACACACACTAACAGACTAAATAATAAATTCATTAACTTGTAACTTTTATTTAATAACTTTTTGTTTAACTTTTGCTTAATAACTTTTGTTTTAATAACATGTTACACTAATAGCAAGATATAAAGGAGCGGCGCCTCCTGGCACAGGCATCTATATGCTTAAAAGGGGACGCCACCAACTGTATAACGTATGTACAACGTGTAATATTGAAATAAACATTTTTGTATTTTTTTTTGTATTTTGTATGTCTATTAACTGCTCCCAAATTACGATGATTATTTTATTTTACTTTTTTTACATACTTCATTGACATAATCTTTTCAGTATTTGACATTATATACCTACAATTTTCTATTTTTTTTTTTAAATCAAAATACATTTGTTACAGCTGTAGTGGCAATCATGTCATTTGGTTTAAATACTCGTAGGTCCTTATTTTTATTATTTTGTTTATCTTTTATGTAGATTCTTTTCTTTTAGAATTTGTAAATGTGAGAACGTTGTAGGCTGTAGACTTGTGGACCATTTTCTATTTTACTAGGTACCTGGTACTTGTTGATAGGCCTACACTGTCCTCACATACCTATTAACACTGTAATTTGAAAACATTGTAGAAACAATTTATTTTGAAAAGAGTAACCGTGGAGTTTCTTGCCGGCTCTTCTCCATAGGAAGCGAAAAATTGGAACCGTGCACCTAGCTTCTGACGTTTCATAAGTGCCCTTGTAGGTTTATGTGAAATAAAAGATTTTGATTTTGATTCTACGAAGTTGTTTTTGCCTACAATTATTGTCACCATTTCTGGCCTTTTATGAAGGCAACACATTGGTAATACATTGTAACAGCGAATCAATTTTCACGCCTTCCTCTCAAGACCAAGGCGAAAGATTATTTGATATTCTGATAATATAGTTCATAACCTAAAGAGATGCCATAAAGAATATGAATAAAGAAAAATACATATACAATGTCGCGGGCGCCCGCATTTTTTTAAATATTTATGAAAAATTATCGAAAAATAACTTTAAAAGGGGTCTATCTTGTTTTTTTTAATTTTTTCCAATATTTTTTTTTGAAAATCCCCTGTGATTTTATTAAATTACACTTGTGTTTTTTTTTAAATACTGTCTTTTTTTTAAATATTTTCACCTCTGTTTTTTTGCAGAGTTGACAAATTTTAATGAAAATATTAGTTAATCCGATAAAATAACTGATAAGCTTGTAGAAATAATAAACAGAATCCAAATCGAGCCAATGACATCGGAGATATGACAAGCGCTACTCAAAACATAAAAAATTTAATAACATGAAAAATATTAAAGATAGACCCCTCTTTCAAAGTTATTTTTCGATAATTTTTCATGAATATTCAGAAAAATTCGAGCGGGCACATGCCGATGGGCGACATTGTATAAATCCGCAAAATTTCGTGGGATTATGCTAGTTAGATACAATGACTTAACTATTGCAAGGTTACCACACAGGTTACACAGGCAGTCACAGATTAATGTATTTTTTATCCTAGATCGAATACCAGTCTCTTGTGCAGTCTGCCTGATGATGCGAGAAATTCTTATCAAATCTGGTTCCATAATCTTAATAGATGAATCAAAGTATCAATATTATTAACTTATTACATTAAAAAAAGAGAAACAATATCCTTCTCAAATTAAAAACAACAATCAACAGCACTCGTGTTAATTTAAGGATTAATATAAATAAAAAGGTTGCCACGAAATTGCTTCGGATAATCCTGCGCCATTTTGTATTCAAACGTCCCTCTGAAGTACCTAATATAAGGAGGCCTTACCTTTGCATTTTTGCCTTTATACAGAAATATTCCTTAGATATTATGTTTCCTTTTCCCGGGAATATGAGGAAAATATTAGCGGGCAGCCTAGCTATCCACGGGTATCGATTCACCATGGTAACCTCATATACGGTCTTAGAAGCCTTTGTAAATTATTAGGTCGTTTAATTTTCCCAAACGTATATGTATTTATTTTTTATCCCAATTTTGTTAGTAGGACCTCATTAATTTTTCTTCCAAGTGGCACATTTTTTTTACAGAATAGATAAAAGTCACTACACTATAGGAATAGGTAATATACTGTTGATAAATGAAGCATTTTTTCTTCGGTTGCGGCCGATAAGTGGGGGCTACCTATCCCTAGTTTAGGAAACCCCGGATTCATTGGCCAATTAGATATTTAAAACTCGAAGTTTCAATCTCGATTAATTCGGGAATAAGCTAAGATTTACTACAACATCTAAAACCGTATTTTTAGGACAAAGACTCAGCATTGCCATCCTACGTAGCAATGCTGCCAGCCCTTTGGGCACTTTTCTCGCTGAAAGCGATGCGTACGAATTTTTTTATGCCTGAATGAGAATGAGGAGTACTTCCACTTTGCCCCACCAAGCCGCCTCACTGGTGGGGCAAATTTTGCAGTGGAATTTGCCCCACTAGGGTTGGCACTTTAGAATTTGTATAGGTAGGTATACTCGTATTTCATATTTGTTTGGAAAATAATGAAATGTCAATCAATGAAAAAATTTACTAGGACTGGTAACAGTGGTAACGTTAGACTTAGTACATACCTAGGTAGTGTTTAGTTCCAAATAGAATTAGTGGGGCAGATTCCACTGCAAAATTTTAGGCTTTCCACTTTGCCCCACCAGTGGGGCGGCTTGGTGGGGCAAAGTGGAAGTACTCTGAATGAGCTCTTTCTCTTTTTTTATTTACTTGTACATAATGTGATATATTATTTTAATGTTAGCTGGTTGTATATTTTATTTCATGTCAATGCATGGTTGGTTGTTATTGAAATCTGTATAAAAAAGACATCTAACACTATCTTCATTTTATAAAGACTGACCTGATCAAATCCAGCAGTGTATCTGACGTCAGAGTTTCCTTGATGTTGAGCTTGGTGGCGTTGGGCTGGGTGTAGGCCTCCGGGTCCTTGCCCGGTTTGATGGTGGTGACCAGGGCTATGCCCAGCATCACAGCACATACCGTCGTAGTCATGTAGTAGATGATCGCGCGGAGACCAACCCTGGAAAGAATGAGGAGTTAGTTTCAGGTTACAGTACGAGAATTTGTAACAAACCCTCTTTATTGTCAACCAAAGCGCTCTAGAGAGGAGGCACTTTCCCAGCAGTGGGTCAGTAGACCAGCTATAATAATATTTTTAATAAATAATATAATAATAATATACAGGGTGTAAGGGACAGCCCTCCGCAGACTGATGGGGGAATTAAGTATATCATACTAAGATGACCAGTACATGAAATTATTTCAGGAACGTTATGGGAATCCAATAAACCTGATTTGTTTTATTACCTTACACGCAATGACAGCTGATTTCACTTTTCGTTCGTTAGAGAATTTCAACATCCATTGCTGTTTTATTTTATTTTAGCTGTTTTATTTACATTAATGGAGTACAGCGTACAGAGAATGTAATTTTATATTGAAATAAAGAAATTGTAACTGAAAAAACGATAAAAAAAATAAAAAATTCCTGAGAAAATTTTCGGTGGAATATGATTCAAAATAAGGACCTGAATGCACTCTGTTAGTTTGCGGAAGGCTGTTCTTTACACCCTGTATAGGAGTGTAAGGAGTTCCCAATTCCAGCTTAGGAACTCAAGCCAACCTTACCTGTACGTGGTACATTCTACTTTCGCTCTGACCGTCCCGTCGAAAATACCTGGAGAAGCTACTGGTCCATGAAGGCGCTAAAGAAGGGTGACCTTCCAATATCACTGAAGCGTAAGCTCTTTGACATGTGTATCCTGCCTATCCTAACTTATGGCGCTCAGACCAGGTCTTTGACCGAGGCTCAGAAGTCCAAACTCAAGGTTTGCCAAAGAGCGAAATTAAGAATTAGCATTTTTTTTTTAAACCGACCAAACTGATGTTGGCGATAAGTCTGCGAGGCCGAAATGGAAATGGGCAGGTCAGACTGTGTCGTCAGGATCGCCGACAGGGGGTGCCTGAAGACGCGGGCGTTGTAATCGAGGCAGGCCTATGAAACGCTGGCGTGACGATTCGGACTCGTTCCTGACCGATTGGCCGGAGAAGGGACAGCGTATTTTATTTTTTTTGATGTTTAACGAAAAAGTACATTTGACCAGAACCTGGCCAAGTAGACACGAACACAGCTGCATTATTAGTGGCCTCGTATACAAAATGAAACTATCTCTACAGGGTGTCAGGGACATCGACGCGAAAACTGAAACCATGGATTCAGCACATGATTCTGAACCCCCCTGTATTGAAATATTTCGTCGGTTATTTTTTTTTAAATCAGCTGTTTCATAGAAAAGTGCAATACCTACGCAGTCAAAATACAAACAAACAGCAAACAGCTGATTTAAAAAAAAATAACTGACGAAATATTTCAACGCAGGGGGGTCCAGAATCATGTACTGAATCCATGGTTTCAGTTTTCGCGTCGATGTCCCTGCCACCCTGTATAGCTGGATGAATTCGAAAAAGAATCTACAAACAAAAAATAATTACTTAACAAATAAAAACCAACTCACTTGCCAGATAAACTTAAATCCAGAGACCCAATGGCGGAAACGATACTGGACACCAGCAGCGGTACTATAAGGGACTTCAGCATCCTAAGAAACAGCTCTCCAGGGTATTGGAAGTACATGACGTCACGGCGGGACCACTCCTGGCCCGAGGCCCGGAGGCCGCAGCCCAGGCAGGTGCCCGAGACCACGCCGATGATGGTCATCAGTGTCAGGAGGTTGTCGCGCACGAACGACGCGCAACGGTTTCTTCGGATTTGGAGCGGCATGGTTGTTGGTTCTTGTTTCTGGAGATAGGAGAAAATATATAAATCAGTGATGTATTAACCTCGAATAAAATACCAAGATATAGCGCTGCGAACAATACAGTGAACCATGCAAAAACTACACCTAACTCTGTGCAAACATTCTCACACGCACACATTTACAACCAAACTACACCTCACCGCACAGTACAGTAAGTGTGCACATGTTTACGAAACCGGCCTCACTTCATTGTTGACATCGCTTTGTCTTGATTGTTATTTAGTCTTTTTTTTTGGCTGGGAAATTATCAAATAACTTCTCCCGCTCTGGGCGGAGCGGGAGGGCGTGTCAGACTCTTACTGACTAAAACCCACCCGTGTTCCTTCGGTTGCCCTGTTGCCGGGGGCCACGATTTCCGACCCCCGGCAGGCATTAGCCCTAGCGGACCCCGTCAAATTGTTATTTGGTCTGGAGTATAAACATGGCTGTTAAAACATGATCCTCTTATTTCGTCAAATAGGTTGATTGACATTGATTAATTATATGTATGTTCAGTGACTCAATACCATTTATTTATTTGTGCACAATTAATTACCTTAAATATGCTGTTGACATTACAATATATCACAACACATCACATTATCTCACTTAAAACTAACCGAAAGCTAAATTTTTATCGTAAATATTAACCTACTAGATAAGCCAGATAAAACTGCATCAATTTGGTGGGTTACTGTCACTTTATCATGCATTTCAACATCTATTACCTGGGCGACCGAGCTCTGCTCTGGTAAAAATAGAGAATGCTCATTTAATAGTATAGGATAGTACCTACTAATTCCATACTGCCATGATAGTAGGTACTTACTAATTCCATGCTGCCATGATCATTATTCTAATGTCAATAATATCATGTCATTATTCATTCTAAACTTTGGGCGACCGAGCTCTGCTCGGGTGAAAATACGGAGAAAACAAATTTTCCCAGATATGAGACCTAGCTAGATCGATTTTTCGCCCCCGTAAACCCCTATATTGCAACTTTCATCGAAATCGTTAGAGCCGATTTCGAGAACGTGAGTAGAAATCTATATACAAACAAATACAGTACAAATATTGCTCGTTTAATAGTATAAGATAAGATTATACACTGTAACAACGAATCAATTTTCACGCCTCCCCCTAAGACCCAGGCCAAATATTTTTTGATATTCGGATAGTTCATGACCTAAAGAAGTGCCATAAAGAATATGAATTTAAAAAAAAACCGCGAGATTTCGCGGGCTAAAGCTAGTAACACACAAAGTAGTTGGCTCCTTTACCATACTAGTTATTTAGCTCAAAACATTAATTAGTCTTAAACTCGGTCTAGACTAGACTATCAAAGATTCCTGGAAATGTCCGGCGAGAAGATTGACAATAAATCATAATAATTATACACTGATAAAATGCCTGTGGCTCTAGATAAAATCGGGTCGGGTAGGGAGACTACGTTTTAGGTTGATGTGGGACATTTCATTTTAATGTCGATACGTTTTGCGGAACCAACCGTCTCCCTTGACTGGTCTGTAATTCAATTCTTTGGACGCTTTTGTCGCTTAATCAAACTTAATTTTAAACTTAAACACAGTTGACGTGATTACGGCTTGACCTCTACAAAGTATGCACCCTTTTTTTTGGGTGGCAAATTATCAAATAACTTCTCCCGCTCTGGTTGGAGCGGGAGGTGTCAGACTCTTACTGACTAAAACCCACCCGTGTTCCTTCGGTTGCCCTGTTGCCGGGGGCCACGATGTAAAGTATGCACCCTTACTGGGTCATATTGATTTTGATCAGTACAAATCTAAGGTTGATAATTGTGGAAATGTTCATTCGATTAATGTGTCTTTACTTAGCAAACGAAACAATGAAAATTGTGGAGTCACCAAATTAAAGCTTTGGTGAAATTTGTGACGACATTTATCATAAGCGTATGCATATAAGCGTATGGTATACGAATGGACCAACTAAAACACTTAGTGAAGAGGGAGCGTTTTACGAGCTCAAATTGTGCTGACTAATTTTAATAACAATTTTTGTTGATCTACATTTATTATTTATTTAATACTTCAAGCACAGAAATGTACAGAGGTATATAGGCATTTTCTACCAATCAACCTTTGGGTGGTGCAGAGACAAACAGCAACAAGAGGGGAATCATTCCAGTGCCTCGAGAGAGACCGTAACATAGGACAAAACGGCTAACAGGATATCGTGACTAACGATATAGGCATTCGAGAAATCGACCGACACTAGTGCAGTAACTTTGGTATCTTCCAGTCTTGCCCTTATATCGCCAGTCACTTTAAGGAGGGCGGAAATAGTGCTGTGCACTGGCCTGAACCGAGATTGAAGAGGGCTAATGAGTGAGTTGCGATGAACAACATTGGAAAATTGTTTGTGGACGCAGGCCTCGAGCACTTTGGATACATTCTTACTTTCGTCTTTCTTCTTTTTATACATATGTAAGTAATCAAAATTAGAATATGTCCTGATGACACATTATCTCAGGTCATCCTACCGTGACCGCGCTGCGTTCCTCAGTTAATATTAGGAGTAGTTCTTGGCAGAGCACATCGAACTATTGTAGTCGCGGCCGACCACGTGCACTAATAACGCTAAACAAATTGATGCACAAGTGTCCATTATACGATGAGTAATCACAAACTCACATAACAGACCTTAGCGTCTGTATTACCCCAAGGGATAGGCAGAGTTATATAGTACCTACACCCACATTGAAAACGGAATGAAAAAACACAAGAATGGTTTTCCTGATCTGGTTATCGAACGTAAGACACCACCGCTATATCAAAGAGACAGTCCTCTTGCTTAGCGAGGGCAAAGGAAAAATGTTAGAGACTTAACTGCCTCATCTTTATGCACTCAGGTTAGATTGGAGGTCAAGCCTACAGTTAGGAAAAGTTAACCAGATGGCTATTCTAAGATTACATTTTATTTTGCGCTTCTTAGACAAAATTTTGTAAATTTTTCGATATTTATTCAACCACATCAAAAACTTTTGTTTTGCGGATTATGGTAAAACATACAGAATTCAGCCCGAAAACATCAATATTTTGATGTCGGAAATTTCATCCAAACACAGCATCCATTTTCGCGTTGCGATGCGCAGGCGCACGTGGGAGCATGCGACGGGACCCCCCGCACGGATGTCGTCGCGGAAATCTTTATTTAGCGGTATCGCTATCAATCCGCGTCCCCCTTCGCTCACACGCACCGCCTAACTGCCTGCCCTGATCTACGTACCTGATACTACGAGCTCTGTCAACTAACCGAGGCGTAATTTTCATTTAGATTAACTTATATTCCGTTTGAAATAAGATTAGACATTTAAACAAACCTTTTTTACAGTCCGTTCAACCGATTCTGACTTCTATACCGTAGGTATAAGGATGGCATTAAAAGCAAAAAAGTGGTTAAAATACCAACTTTTACTGCAGCTGCCATTTGTCATGCCACCAACGCAATAAAAGTCAAAATCGGTTGAACGGACTGTAAAAAGGGTTTAGTTAAATGTCTAATCTTATTTCAAACGGAGTATAACTAGTCTTTAAAACTCACACTCAAAGCATTTATTTCAAATAAACCAATTACAGGCACTTTTGAATTGTCAAGGGGTCGGTCTGTCAGAGAGATGAAGCTAGTTGCCCATTCCAAAGCATAGTAGGTACCTATGGAGAAGAACGGGCAAGAAACTCCACGGACACTCTTTTAAATCAAAATATTGGTTACATCATTCATGTTGAAATGATACATGTGAGAACAATGTACAAAGACGTGCACGTTAAAAGCGTCCGTAATAAAAAGACAAAAAACAATTCAAATATTAAAATGAGTCATGGCAGCCAAGAGTTGACCAGTCTCTAATGATGGTGCCCGTTCACGAACATGACGCATGGATCAGCACCATTTTGAAGGGAACTTAATAATCCAACACGATAACGATAAATTTTCTATTGTTGTCGTTGAAGAACAGTTGCGAGTGGACCGTAGTCTCGACTGCGGCTGAGTTGTTTGGCAAGGTCAGGGTGCAAAGGACAAGGAAAAAGTTCAGAGTTAATGACCAATTTTCATTAATTGAAGTAGTCGACACAACCTTAACAAGAAAATTTGGAAATGTCCGGTTTCTGAGTTAATTTTAACCGAAGTTTATCTATTCGAACTTTAAAGAACTTTGCACCCATTAGTTTTGGATTTGACAAAGTATATGTCTATTACTTTGTCAAATCCAAAACTAATGAGTGTTTATCATAGGACCTGAGAAACAAGTACAAAGGCTATTATTAGGCACGAGTTGTACGAAGAAAGACAATGCTAAGTTCTGCAAAGATTAACCTGTCAACAACGTTATTAGCAAAACTGACCACCAGGGTGTGTCGGATGTACACAAAAATTATCACTCGTGCCCTCTAAAGCAGCTAAATGATATTTATTAAAGTGAAACTTTTATTACATCGTCTCAAACTTTTTCGTCTGTGTGTTGCATGTCGCGTGACGGTCGGCCGCGGAGTAGGGATAAAGTAAAAGGCTCTCGTCAGAGCAGCCAAGGCCAATATGGTGGCGCCTATAGAAGTTTCACTTTTACCGTGGTTTCATAAAACCACCAATTTTTAAATCTGTAAATTGGTTCAAAAACACTTTTACACGTCAAAAATAAATTGTGTTTCAAAATTAGATGAGGCCGGTGTCTTATCTGACTACTCTGAGAAGAAAAACTATGAGAAGAATTTGTATAAGCAAGATCCGCAGCGCGCGAAATTCAAATTTTCTTAGGTTTTTTTGCAATTTGCAGGTCAGTATCAGGTTGTATCTTGATCAGATTTAGATTCAGATTTATTTTGCCAACAATGTAGGTACAGGTATAAGATGGTACATCACTAAGTTTTTCCGCTACATTCTACCTTACGGCATGCAAAGTCGTAAAAACTAAAAAAAATACAGTTTTCAAATAAATCGTGCAGTCGTAAAAACTAACGATACAATTTTTATCTAAATTAACAATATTAATAATTCAGCCAATGGCTTAATTGCCAAGAGCCTCGACCAACACCTAAGGAGGCTCTCGTTGGGCAGCTGGATCAAGGGCTTGATTCAGAAAGCGGTACTCCTGGACACGGCTCGCATTGTCAGGAGGTTCCTCTCTCTGGAGCCCTGACCGCCGGTAGCTTGGACCCTGTTCCCGATACCGGTGGGCTACTATTTTTTATATTTTTAAATGTTCTTATATTGTTTATATTCTAATATTTAAAAATGTAATTTATAAGTATTTTAATGAAATAAAGGACTTAATAATTAAATCATTCTGATATAATATAAATTATCGTATATGTCATTTTTTATAGTTATATATTTTTATCATTTAAAAAGTCAGATCGAATGACAATATTTACAGAATTATAATCATTAGAATCATTTATACATCTCTAAGTTAAATTTGTTCCATAAGTAATATGTAAAAGAAATATGTAATTGAGAAAATTAGGAAACTAGAATTTCGCGGGCTACCACTGCAAATCTTGGTCAGGCCACATGAGGACCATGCAGATTAGTATCGTAGATGGTCTTTTGAGGAAAGAACCTCATAAATTTGAGTAGACCTGTGCAGTCAGTGCACGCATTTTGCAGTAATCGAATAGCTCAACTCAGAACTTACCTACCTACCAACCCCGGCAAAAAATTATCCCCTAAAGGAGTTAAATGGGAGATGAAAGTTGAAAGATAGCAAACCTAACAAATGCATGTTTAACATTGCAAACTAAGGAGGTACTTACTAATAATTGATAATACTTAAATAATACGTACATGCGCAAGTAGGTAATGTAGTCATCGAATAAATAATAATATATAACACAATGACGCATCTTTTTGTGGCTTTTTCAGGAATATAACCTTAATTATATAACCCATATTTTTCTGTGACGTAAAATAATACCTACTTGGATAGTTAGTAGGTGAACCCAGCGTTCAAAATAATTTTATTGATTTAATTAGCAAGTAAGTATTTTTTCAGCCCATAGGGACCGGGAGCGGGGTGCAAGAGGGTGCACTTGCACCTCCTTGACTTCAAAATAAAATAGAGGTTTTAAAACATTCAGAACTAAAGAAATATCCGAAAACGACGCGAAATCCAAAATTTTTGAGCTCGCTTCGCTCGCTATTGCATCCTACTCTATCTCAATTCTTAAGCTTTTTTCTTTGTTTCTGTTATATAAATGGAAAAAATAAAACCTATTCCGTTCGAGCCGAGATGCAAAAATTATCGAGCATGCTCTTTCATCCTACATTCTTAAGCTTTTCTGCAAAAGTCGATAAATTTACTCCTTGTATGAATGGTCAAATGATAACCTAACATATCCGAGGTGAACTGCAAAAATGATCGAGCTCGCTTCGTGGAGCTGAAGATGCACCCCCTGAAAATAACCTTGCCGGCGCCCATGTTTCATCCATTGCAACAGCAATTACAACAAACAACATGTCAGACATGGGTCTTGCTAAATCTTCCTGTGAGTGAGATGGTTTAGTAATTTAAATTACTGTGTGCCTAATTCTTGGACTAACTTAGATTTAAGTAATTTGTAATACACGCTATGGTCCTTCGAAGTCTGATTATAAAAACTTTTTTATTGTAAAATGTTTTCATAAGTGCCAAACAAAACAACAAAGTTGAACATAAACATTTTCTTAAACAGAGTAGGTGGGTATGCCTTGCAAACTCTCGCTTGCATAGATGCATTGTAAGTACTTGCGTAGACACTTGAGTACCAAACACCGTTAATAAAAACATAACAAAATTAAATAAAAATATTCCACCTTTCTATGAAACACGGCTTGAACACGGCTTGGCTATACTACGTAGTATTATATTATCTGTGGCTATACTAAGAACAATTGTAAGAAATTACCAAATAATTGAGCATATACAAATTAAGTGCGTGTCTGTATTTTCATCTCACGCATTAAGTTTTCCGGCGAAAACAAGAATAATCTGCTAATCACCATTTATTAACCGACACGACTCGGCGATGACGGGTTATGATCGTTATTAAGATATACCACAATAAAAATAAGAAACAGTATTATGTCTTCATAGAAAACGACCGAAATGACGCGCTTCGAAATCTTAGTGTACAGTATCGAGTGCGCGGCAGTTATTCACGGACGCGGAAGGTTTATCTACGGAGCGGCCGTAGGTAATTATTTCAATGTCACTGCCGAGACGTAATACTGCTACTCTATTATACTGTGGATGTACCAATAACGAGATTTTGTTAGGTTTGAGTACCTACTTATTTATATTATAATATGCTCGCCTAAATAGATCGACCGAGTTCTGCTCATCTCGAACCTTCAACTTGCTGTGGTCATAACATGCAAAGATGACATATCGCAGACCCTAAAGGTGTGTCCAAACATGAAGCGGCGATCGTGAGCGGCTGCCGAGCGCGGCCTGCCGCGCTGTGATTGGATGACTGCCGCGCGAACATTCGTCGGTTTAGTCCTAACTAGAGCGCGGCAGAAATTTGTCCTGCAAACGCCGCGTGTTGCTGCCGCGCTCTTACCGCTCAATGTTTGTCCACACCTTTACGGTATAGTCAACCTCCACGTGCTGTGCACTTTGGTCAACAATTCCCAGTAAATTGAAACTTCATTAAGGGCCTGATCACACTGGCGATTTGCGACCGAGTTATCGCCTCGCTGATAACTCGAGTTATCAGCGAGGCGATTGTTCAGAGACGCTACGTGTGCGCAACGTGTTCGCCGCGTTTGCGTAACGAGAGCAATTGACGTGAGTGTTATTTTTTAAGCCGTAACAGCATAAACACGAAGAGTGAAAAAATACTTCTTTCTAATCTGTTTCCGGGTCTTGATTTTAGATTCGTTCTTGCTAATAAGAGCCTTACGCATAGCACGGGTCTTCTTGGTCCTCAAGTCTAAGGGCTTGTACTTCTTGTTTTTGTAATGATTTCGGAGATTAACTTTCATTTTCTGGTGGTACACAAGGTGTACAAGAGATAGCGAGACAAGTAAGTGTACAATATTGTGAAAACGCGGCGTATACATCGCGTAGTCGCGATTGGCTCGTGGAGAGCACGATCACAAATCGCCTCGCTGGAAACACGCTGGCAAATCGTCAGTGTGATAACCTGTCACGTCACATAGACAATTAGACCTTTTTGTTTATTGACGAGTAAGTGACGTGAGTGATAAAGCATTTACGAAGTCATCTATACACACCAGGAGGATGATTCGTTATTACTTAAAGTTTGGTAACAGCAGAGGGTGTGGGTTCAAATCCGGGCAAGTATCAATGTGACTTTTTCAATTTATATTTAATAATAAATAAATATAAAATCGTTTATTTATAAAAAAGGGACAGATTTACAATAAGTAACTTAATAATTAAAATAGAGCACAGTTGCTTATTTGCCTGAACTAGGTTGAACCTGTGTTTCAGGGTAGGAAGTGCAAAAATTCTTAATGTAATAAATTAACTATGAGTATAAAGTACAAACTAAATTAAAATTAGGTAAATATAAGTAAAATAGCATGTTAGCGGTTCTATTTGCAGACAACAAGTAGATCTTCTGTCTGTGCATAATCCATGGTTAGTAAATATTCGATTATAATTTTTTTACAGCTAAAGTAATTTAATTTATAAATACTAAGTTTTCTATTTAATCTATTGTACAGAAATGGGCCCAAAAATGTAAAAAATCTTTCTACAAAGACATGTTTTGAGGTTGCATTAGATGTGCATACTATATCATTCCGTCTCTTGTTAGTATTGTCAGCAGTATAGGTAAGCATGGTGTGCTGTTTTAATATTAAATGCATAATGAAAAGTTGGCGAACAGTCAGCACGTTGCAGGATTTATAAAGCAGATTTGTGGAAAAGAAAACCTACCTTTACCTACTTTTCGAGTTTATCTTGGACATTACTAACATCATGTGAAGGAAAAACATCGTGAGAAAACCTGGACTTTATAGTTAATATAAGTTTGAAATCGCCAACCCATTTTGAGCTCAATCAATGCTCATGCCTTCTCTGTATGAGAAGAGGCCTTGGCCCTGCAGTGGGACTATAATAAACTGGTATTATGAATAGCAGAGCTGTTAAATCATGAATGCCTGTGACTGCCAGGTTAGAAATTCATAGTTACTTTTCCAGACATTATTCAACATTCATATAACAATCTGGCCCTATAAAAAAACTGGGTTTTAAAACAAACCTTGCCCTTTAACTTTGTTTCGATATACCTACACGATAAAGATACAATCATTTTCATCATGTTGTGGTGTGTACTATCATCATCATCAGCCTATAGCAGTCCACTGCTGGACATAGGCCTCTTCAATTGCACGCCATTCAGCTCGATTCTCGGCAACTCTCATCCAGCTGCTACCAGCCACCCTTCGAAGATCGTCACTTCACCTAGCCTGAGGGCGTCCTACCTTACGTTTGCCAATTCGCGGTCTCCACTCAAGAACACGTATACCCCAACGGTCATCGGTTCTACGGCTGATATGGCCGACCCACTGCCACTTCAGCTTGCTTATTCTGTGAGTTATGTCGATAACTTTGGTGTGTACTATAGCTCTGCTTAACTCTTCAGGGATTAAACGCGTGATGTTATACTATGTGTGCTGTAGACGTATGACAAATTCATAGAGGACGCCATTAAATTCAAATAGTTGGAACTTGGATCCAATATTTGTGAGCATATATTTGTAGGGTCCAACTATTTGTCCCTTGAATCGATTACCTACGTGACCCTTAGCACAATAGGTAGACATACCGCCTCCGTACACGCTCATGTATTTGTCCCAATCTCGTCAAAATTGGGTTCTGTATCTCAAAGGAATACCTATGTGAGATCGTATGCCGTTCGACGGTCCAATTGCTTAAGCCGAATTGATGTGGAATATGATTCATTTTTTTCAACGTAACCAACTAAAAAAAATAATTGCTAAATCATTATTATGGACTTGAAACAAGAAAACGAATGTATGTATTTACGTTTATAAAAACACCTATCACCTATACTCCGTTTGAAATAAGATTAGACATTTAACTAAACCTTTTTTACAGTTCGTTCAACCGATTTTGACTTCTATTGCGTTGGTGGCATGACAAATGGCAGCTGCAGTAAACATTGGTATTGTAACCACGTTTTTTGCTTTTAATGCCATCCTTATGCCTACGGCATAGAAGTCAAAATCGGTTGAACGGACTGTGAAAAAGGTTTGTTTAAATGTCTAATCTTATTTCAAATGGAATATAGTTTAATTTTTAACACTGAAAGCACATTAAGTCGATCCCGGCTGTCATTCGCAGATCTTTGACAGTCATTACGGGTAGTCAAAAGCTCAAAAGTTTGACAACCAGTCTTAAGAGCGTTTATCCTAAAAGTTGGCAACGTCGTAAATAGCTGTCAAATATTTACCTGTTTTGATTAATTTTGCAATATTACTGTATGGAATTAAGAAATGTGGCTAACTAGGGAAGTAAAATATTGATTATGAAATGCAATAATTAATATCATAATACCGAATATTTAGTTTTAGATGTAAAAAAAGTATTTGGAAACTTTCCAACTGCCTTTTTTGCACCTAAAATTGTTACAACATCAAATTCAGTGTTATAATTGCAATTCATTATTAATATTCTAGGGAACTAGTTAGCCGCATTTCTTATTTCCATACAGTAATATTGCCAAATTAATTAAAACAGCGAAATATTTTGACATCTATTTGCGACGTTGCCCACTTTCAGAATAAACGCTCTTAGACACTATCAGTAATGACATTACATTCAAGTATTGTCATAACTACTGATGCCGGGGCCACACCAACGGGAAACGTCGTTAATTATCGCGATGATATACTTTATTCCGACGGGTTAAGGTCCATCATCGTGAAAATTAACGGCGTTTTCCGTTGGTGTGGCCCGAGCATGACAGTGTGATGGTTGGAATGATGATGTGATCTAAATATTTTAATAGTTTTACGTCATTAATGGAAGGAATGACAGTAATATTATTGTCATTATTACTGATAATGTCCGGACCCCTATACCAAGGGGTAACGTGTTACCGTGTTACCTAGTGACTGAATTGTGGAGGTCAGATAGACAGTCGCCCCATGTAAAATACTGGTATTCAGCTACATCGGTTAGATTGGAAGCCGACCCCAACATCGTTGAGAAAAGGCTAGACAGATTGACTACATTAAAATGGTATTCAAATTATTTAACTTTCAGTTTATATAAACTACAAGTTAAGAGGAGCTCGTGGCTAAGTAATAACAGCTGCACGGGTCGATCCACCAGGTTAAGCTACGCTTGCCGGGGTTGGTCCGTGGATGGGTGACCATCTTTACATATCGAGACTCCTCCGTGCCTCGGAAAGCACGTTAAGCCGTTGGTCCCGGCTGTCATTCTGTGGATCTTTGACAGTCGTCACGGCTCGTCAGAAGCCCGAAAGTCTGACAACCAGTCTTACCAAGGGGTATCGTATTACCCAGTTACTGGGTTGTAGAGGTCAGATAGGCAGTCGCTCCATGTAAAATACTGGTATTCAGCTGCATCCGGTTAGATTGGAAGCCGACCCCAACATAGTTGGGAAAAGGCTAGGCAGATTGATTTTTTTATATAAACTACAAGTTCTAACTGACAATACCTACATAAAATATGATATATACCAAACTACAAAAAAGCGAATCCAGCGCTGTGTATTTCAGCTTCAACAAAAAAGCTTAATCCCCACTTGTCCCGTTTCCACATCTCTCAACCAGAAGCTGATGTCGACCTGTATTTTGAGCGGGATTTGTAGCTAATAACTCCGTCTTAAGGTGCCTTTACACCCGCCTCTTAAAAGAGAATGGTGATATTCAAATAAACAGTGTATATATCACCGTAAGATTATGAGAACCGTTATTTTAAAATCTATCGGTAATATTTCTGTTAGATTATAAACTGTCGAAAAATTGTGAACTGGGTGAAATGGGTTAGGTTAGGTTAGAACTGTGAACAAACGCGCGCGAGCCGAGCGAGCGGAGCGAGCGATGCCGCGGCAGTGGCCGGCGAGCGCTACTTCCAAGTTGCTGGCAGCTAGGCTGGCTATTTAGTATTTAGCGCAAGGTGCGTTACGTCGCAAGCAAGTTTGATACCAGTTCACAATTTGTCGGTTTCCCATGGAAAGATTATAAACTAGCGATAAATAATGCGTTAAATTGTAAATGGTTCGTTGCAGTTCACAATTTTTCGACAGTTTATAATTTAACAGAAATAATACCGATAGATTATAAACTAACGAAGTTCGGAATTATACGGTGACATATACACAAGATATTTACAGAGTGTTAAAGAGCTATCGCACGTGTGGATAGTTAATTAGATCTCCCATTTGTTGGGTGGCCAACCGCGCAAACTTGCTGACTAACAAATCTTTTCATGTTTGATTACCAACCTTTACGACTAGCTAAGGCAGATATAGATACGACCGATATCTGTTTACAGTCTAGACTGTAAACAACACTGCACCTTTTACAATATCTTCAAGTCACAATGTCCATTTAGACCAGTGGTTCCTAACCTTTTCAATATTGTTACCCCTATGACCTATTAGGAAAACTGATTTTACCCCGACTTTAAAATGTTATCAATACTAACAATACAAGCAAATACAAATTTCTTTATTAATCACAAACTGCACATTAGTCTTACAATTTTAGCGTATTTTATTTAGACTTAAATAGACAATGAATTACCTAAGTAAATAGTGTGATGGTTGGTATTGTTTTGCATTCACAAGTATTTTTTTGTTAGGTTTAAGTCATGTTCCAAATTGAGATGGTTTGTGGCCTTTGTTTTCAGTGTAACCAAAGTTGAAAAACCACTCTCACATCTATAGGTGGTAGCAAAGGGTATAAGTATTTTTAAAGCTCTGTTAGCTTTTACAGGATATTCGGCACTGGCTTTTCGGCAAAATGAGTTGAGATCATAATTTTGAAAGGTACTTACTGCGCGGCGATCTATCATATATTAATTTTAGCTAGGTATTTTATTAGATTAGGTCTTAATTATTAGGTTCTTTGTTACCCCCACAGAATAACTGATTTACCCCCGCGGGGGTAACTACCCCCAGGATTTAGACGAACACAATCCTGACACCAAAAAAATCTGCCTAGCCTTTTCCCAACCATGTTGGGGTCGGCTTCCAGCCCAGTCTAACCAGAAGCAGCCATGAATACCAGTATTTTACATGGAGTGATTTTGAATGTTGCTTGCCGCGTATCGGCAAGCGTAGCGTTGGACGCTAGCTAGATGAGCCGACGACCTTAAAAAGGTGGCTCTGGATGCGGAAGGCGGAGGACAGGGTGTTGTGGCGCAGCCTGGGAGAGGCCTATGTCCAGCAGTGGACTGCGATAGGCTGAAGTGATTGACATGGAGCGACTGCCTATCTAACCTCCACAACCTAGTTACTAGGTAACACGATACCCCTTGGTAAGACTGGTTGTCAGACTTTTGGGCTTCTGACTACCCGTAACGACTGTCAAAGATCTACGAATGACAGCCGGGAACCACGGCTTAGCGTGCTTTCCGAGGCACGGAGGGATCTCGATACATAATGGATGATCCATCCACGAACCAACCGCGGCAAGCGTAGATTTACCTTCGATCGACCCGTGTGACTGTTATTACTTAGCCACAAGCCCCTTAAATTCCTATTTTTTTTTTAGGTAGTGCATCTCGTAGTTGACCTCTGAGATCATGACTACTTAACCGGGCTTTCCTGTGGGTGCCTTAAGCTACTACACTTAAAACATCCAGCCAGGGGTTATTCAACTATGCTAATTAAAACTAGGTAAACGTTCGCTAAGGGCACCCCCTGTGGGGTACGAACCTCGGCTTAGGGCGTCAACCGGAGGGAGGACATCAAGGATGGGACGGGCTGGGACAATCCTGATACCAATCGGGTAGTAATGATCAAAGTCAAAAGCCTTCTAATTTGGCCCAAATGGTGACACCTCCTAACAAAGTAATCACAAATACAACATGTAAAAAAACCTGTCCGACCCGTGAGGGTGTTGTTAGGTATCGTACTGAGAGTATATTTATGTGATAATTCTCAGGAAAATCGAAAAAAATCGTCATTTTTTTTTCAATGGGGAATTTTACCGAGTTTATTACAATGGGCGCGGGCGGCCGTCGTTTAGCGCGTGTCTACAAGTCATAACTTATGACCCTTGATGAAAATTTGCTCATTTTTTATTAATTTGAGATAATTTTTGTACTAAAAACTTTTTTATTTTCAATTATAATTCAATTTATTATTACTTTTAGGTAGGTAATGTTATTGCAGTACCTATAAGCCTATTCGGATCGAACAGGGTTTTTTTTTTACATATTGTAGAGTAGAAAATTGTTTGTTTACACTCTTTCTTGATCTTACACATAACATCACGCCTGTAATCCCCGAAGGGTTAGGCAGAGGTGTAGCTACATACAACGTGTAACGTTAAATGCGCAAAACCTCAGACACCCCAACCAATTTTTAATTCAATTGACCTATTTCAGAGTGAAAAAATCATAAAAAAATTGTAAAGGTTTTATGTGCTACTTTAGTTCGTAAGATTCATATTTGCATTGAAATAAAAGCTATTATTATCCCGCGTATGAGAAAATTTAAATTGGTCGACAACAATTTGTGTTTGTTTACCTATTTTGACGGGTTTGCGCAAATGATGGCTTGACTTATTAATATGTAGACACGGCGACGTTTTTAATGAAGATTTTTTGAAAATGTGACCAACATAAAAAGTGGTTCAATTGATTCTGCTCGTTATTCTGATCAAACTATTTTCAGGTTTTGCGCATTTAACGTTACACGTTGTATAGTACCTACACCCACATTTCACCAATTATATTTAAGTCCCATGTAATAGGGGGCGAGCCTATTGCCATCAACCGGGCACAAATCCAGACTCCGTGCTGCTACTGAGAAATTCCTAATGGAAAACTCCGACAACACTTTGCCCAACCTGGGAATAGAACCAGGAGCAGCAATAGCGCTTGCGACCAATATACCAACGAGGCAGGCTTCATCTTACTAAAGTTTCAGACATAGTGTAAACAAATATATTCACTGTATTTTGATGTTGATATTACAAATACTTATTTTAAAAAACATTAATCTCAAATATCGGATCCTAGCAACAGGCCGGGACATCATTAAAGAAGGCTTTATTTACACACACACACAACAAAGGTAGGTAACTCAGGTGGTTTGAAGGACACTTGTTGATTCCGCCCGCCCCCGAAGCCACCCGCCCCTCCGCCCGCCTTACAGAGGCTGCGTGGGAAATACCCTCTCAGGGACACTACGACGGATAAAGTACCTTATTAAGGCGCTTTGTTGTCAGCCGGGACTGTGAACCTTTAGCTCTAAGTGTACAGGGATTGGTCATAGCTAAGGTTGCATAATTTAAAGCATCTAAGACCAACCTCCGAACTGAAAGGTTTACCTACTACTAACGATATTAAGAAACTATCGTAATAAAACTAACATTAATTTATTTGAAAACCGAATTCTAGGGCAAATATACAAACTTTTTACAATAAAATATCAACCGACTTCCAAAAAAACACTACAAAGCGAAAAATAACTTTAATTTCGGAAGTCGGTGTCTTTGGTTTTGAATTTTCGTTTTTTGCCACCGACTTCCGAAATGAAAGTAATTTTTCGCTTTGTAGTGTTTTTTTTGGAAATCGGTTGTTTTTTTTTGTAAAATGTTTTTATTTTTCAGGTTTTAGTTGTTGTACAGACGCCAGCACATCAAGCTACTACAATCTGTCAAATTTATTTAATAGATTTTCAACTTTATCGCTGATGTCTAAGGTTCAAAGTTGATTGGGAAAATTTGACAGTTTCGGGTAGCTTGATGTGCTGGCGTCTGTACCTACCCAAAACAAATTCGAATACCACTACATGGGACCATCTTGAGAGCATACCCTTCCAAACAAAAAAAGAATTTCCAAAATCGGTCCATAATTGACGGTGAAAGAAAACAAACACGCTACGAACACATAATCTCCTCCTTTTTGGAAGTGGGTTAAAGATTGACTTGGACTCTTTCCACTTTTTAGGGTTCCGTAGTAAACAAGGAACAAGGAATCCTTATAGTTTCGCCATGTCCGTCTGTCTGTCTGTCCGTCCACAGTCTAGCTCCAAGACTCTAGTACTAGAAAGCTGTAATTTGGTATACATATTAATTACGCCGACAAAACGGTAAAACAAAATTATGAAAAAAAAAAAAACCCTACACATGAAGTGGTGATGTTTTTTTTTTCTATCCCATGGTGTGGGGTATCATTGGAAAGTTCCTTCAAAAACATCATGAATATGTGAAAGCGATTTTTGGATTCAGGAATCCGTTTGTGAAATATTAAGCTTTAAAGTGCTAATTTTTGTTAGAGTCAAGTGTGTGTGTCCCTGCCAGCTAAATGGTTGGTTTTCGATATGTGAAAAAAATCGAAGCGGTAGTTTACATAACGAAATTTAAAGGAAAACTATCACAGCTCACTTGGCACTTGGCTCACGCACTTGGCCGGTTTTTTACTTATAATATCTCTAACGACCTGCCCCTGCTTCGCACGGGTGCAATGTACTGATGCACACATCACCATTCCAATGTTCATACGGTTAAAAACAAAATGCATTATGAAACTGCCAAGAAACTGCCGGAAGATCCCAAATTATACAGAAACAAAATATCGTTCTGATCATCGCCGTGTGAACGGGCTTTACAATAAAAAAAGTGGTGGCACTCCGGGAGTGCCCATAGAAGTGAAAACTTGAACAAGATCGCCTTGGTGGAAGAAAAGTACTTGTGTAGAACATTGGTCCGTAACCTTATCTAAATAAAGAGCACAATCGCGTTTACAAAAAATAATACTTCCGAAACCTTTAAAGTAAAAATACTTACATAGAACATTGATCCGTAACGTAATATAAATAAAGAGCACAATCGCGTTTACAAAAATGAGGTGTCGTCATAGTGTCGCGCAATCAATGGTTTAGTCCCATCTCAAAAATGCCCAACGCGCCTAAAGAAGTTTTCACTTCAAAAAAACAAAAGTGGTATATTGTCTACGGATGGGCCCACTATTTCGTTGAACTGGATATTTTATAAAAATGGTGCGTCCATTTATTAATTCAATTCATAAATTAATTTCAATAATCGCAGTTCCTTAATAGCCGAGGAAAAGTCATTGACCCCTGTCAGTCATGGCGCCACGCCGTCAGCCATAATTATTTTGCTGTGAAACCTCATCAAAATCAGTTGCGTATTTTAGAAGAACAACGCGGACATACAGACAAACGCGAAAAGCGACTTTGTTTTATAATATTTAAAGATTGGACTCGACTCAAGTAAATTAATAGCCCTCTGAGATAATATTTCAGCGTCTAATCAATCAGTGTAACAAGATACTGAACAAAACAGCTACTAACAATAACAATAGGTCAGCAAATAGAAAGCACTTCCACTAACGAAACAGGATTCCAGTCCCTTGGGCTTACTCGAATCTCGGATTATCCCGGACATCAAACAAAGCAGCTTTTGTTTTGAGATGCCCTGAGACTGTCAGGGTAGTTTTAATTAAGTCCTATAATAATTTATTTATTTACTAGCGACCCTGATTCGAACGGTTTTTATGAATCGACAAAACATTGACATTCATAAATGTTAGTTATATTGACGTATTATACGTACACAAAAACCTTCCGGAATAAATTCTTCAAATGATGATGAAAACCGCACAGATATGAAAAGATTGAAAAACGACTTAAATTTTTTTTTGGGTAGGACATTATCAAAAAACTTCTCCCGCTCTGGGCGCAGCGGGAGGATGTCAGACTCTTACTGACTAAAACACAGCCGTGTTCCTTCAGTTGCCTGTATGTTGCCAACCTTTTCGGACAAACCCGCAACTTCGGCAGGATTTGGCCCTAGCGGACTCCTTTAGTTGTGCTGACATCTTTTTGATGCGTGCGTGGAACACAACGCGCCGTCGACCCGGGCCTGGTCCTTATCGGACGTCGAGCTACCCATTGCTCACCGTCCAAAAGCCCGCGCCTACGGTGGCCGGGAATCGGCTTGCGATTCCCGACGTTAGTCGCCATAACCCTCATACCAACATTTCACTTACTTACTTTCTAGACACATTACTCACAAGGTCCAATTTCCAACTGCAAGAACCTGCAAACGCGGAAATAAAAGCTCTTCATCACACTGTGTTTACGCGGCAGGCGGTAATCCTAACGAAGTATGGCGAATGCAATTTGCACCAACGAGCGTTTCCGCCGAGTGCCAAGGTGAAGCTGCCGATGTCAACATGGACGCCTGCATGCCGTGCAATTTATTTACTCACGTATCTAAATCTAAGGGTGATTGATACAATGACTGTGACAGATTAGAGCAAGGTTGTAAGAGTTAGATGTGCTGGAAACTTGAGGACTTATGTGAGAACATTGACGCTGATTTTAGAGACGTAGGATTTTAGAAAATGACGTGATGAGGATGTAAGAACATGATACACTTTTTGAAGTGAAAACTTCTTTAGGCGCGTTGAGCATTTTTGAGATGGGACTAAACCATTGATTTCGCGACACCATGACGACACCTCATTTTTGTAAACGCAATTGTCCTCTTTATTTATACGTACGTTACAGATCAATGTTCAATGCAAGTATTTTTACTTTAAAGGTTTTTAAACACGATTATGGTTTTTATTTATATTATGTCACGGATCAATGTTCTATGCAAGTATTTTGACTTTAAAGGTTTCGGAATTATAATTTTTTGTAAACGCGATTGTGCTCTTTATTTAGATAAGATTACGGACCAATATTCTATACAAGTATTTTTCTTCTACCAAGACGATCTTGTTCAAGTTTTCACTTCTGTCGGCATTCCCAGAGTGCCACCACTTTTTTTTTGCTATTGAACTGAAACAAGAAATCAAAAAAACGATGGCTACAATAAGACAAGTTTTAGTTTAAATTAACAAAATCAACTGATGTTGTACAGGCTATTACGAATATTTCTACAATGCCTTCACGTTCCCATTAAGTGTCTCCTCCCCAGTCAGATTGCTGACTCTCATATTGCTTTTCACGATATCCAGTCAGCCGCAGCATCCACTAGCACAGTGACCTATTTTTATTCAATTGACACTCAACAATTTGCGGGGGAATTCCTGACAATCTTAAATCATTTCCCTTAGGATTTTCTATAGACTATAATTATATTTCACGTAATTGGATATGAACCTTATTGTGAAGACAATAGAGATGAAAAATAAAAGAAAGGAAACGGGGTGTTACTTTATTTTTTATTGCACTAAAAGGATCTTTCGCTTGACGGATTTCCCTTTTGACTTATATTATGCCACCTTTTTACAAATGATAAATTAAAAACGTTGGACGTTACTTTTATAAATATTAAAAGAAATAGCGGAAACCTTTCCGCGTAAAAAAGCGGTTTTTGTTAGGTACCACCAGACTTTCCTACTTTTCCCCTTTAGAAATTGGCGTCTGTTAACGGAAGTTGAAGCAACACAAGAGACACGAACTAGAATAATATAATTTGAAAACAACGAAGTCATCATAGAAGTATTGTTTAATGAAATGATCTAAATATAAAAAAAAAACAGTGGCACTCCGGGAGTGCCGACAGAAGTAAAAACTTGAACAAGATCGCCTTGGTGAAAGAAAAGTACTTGTATAGAACATTGGTCCGTAACTTTATCTAAATAAAGAGCACAATCGCGTTTACGAAAAAAAAAAATACTTTCAAAACCTTTAAAGTAAAAATACTTGCATAGAACATTGATCCGTAACGTAATATAGATAAAAAGCACAATCGCGTTTACAAAAATGAGGTGTCGGTAACAGTGTCGCGAGTTCAACTGTTTTTTCCCCATCTCAAAAATGCCCAACGCGCCTAAAGAAGTTTTCACTTCAAAAAATCTCATAAAATGGATGGACGCACGGTCCAAAGACCCTTGGAATACTGTGAATTGTTGTGATTGTCTGTTTGTTTACGTCACTTGGGATGATGGACGGTAAAATAGTTTAGATAAAGTTTCGTTCAGTTCGTATTCTTGGGCAAATAAAAAGAGCGGACGTACGTTTTATACAATTACTACCTTTCTCAATTTTCATAAGTGGAAAGAAAGTTGCCATTACTTTGCAGTAGGACAATAGACGTTAACAAAAAAGGTCCTTCCATTGACCCAAAAACAAATTTATTTAAGATGGGACGGCTTTGAATGCCAATAAATACAATTTCAGTTTCTGAGATGGTTGAAAACAACCCTTTTCGCAGCATTTTTCACTACCTCCGTTTAAGACCCGATTATTTATCCGGTCGATAGTTTTATACACTGTGTAATACGTTAAAAAAAAAAAAACATAAAAACACACCTGTATTCCCTGATGGGTTATGCAGAGGTGTGCCTATAGTACACCCACTTTTCGCCAGTTATGTTTAAGTCCCATGTAATAGGGGGCGCGCCTATTGCCATCAACCGGGTACAAATCCAGACAACGAGTTAGCGCTACCTAAAAATTCCAGATGGAAAAATCCTTTGCCCGACCCAGGAAACGACCAACGATGCCAAGGACGTAATATATAGTATGTACCTACTTATTCCGTTTTTTATGGTATCGGGTAAATAGTGCCAATCCTGGAGAACAAATCCAAACAGAGTATTGTAACATGTCATAACTTTACCGCGCGAATTAAGCGGACATGAAATATTTAGGTATAGTTGCGGTCCCTCGCAAACTATCTGCCTGCTGCCTGACGATTGATAAAAATAGACCAATAGGGGGGATTGAATTTGTCATTCTATCCGGCAGTGAAACCACTTGTTTTATTTATTGATATACGCAGCTGAAGTGGCCAATTCCGTGGAAGCACTGAGCTCTTCCTGCACAAATAATTCGAAGTAGTCTGATTTAGGTATTTTGATAGAGGTCTGTCGTTTCAACTGTCATTAACGAGACACAATAGAATTTTAATTTTTATTCACCTCAATGAGTCGTCGTAACAGATGATGAGTTATTCATTTGAACAATGTCTACATCGAAAGGAGCAATGATGGACACTACAGAATTGTGTAGCTAAAGTAGAATTATTAATTTCATCCTTCGATTTTAGTTGCCCTTTTCAACAAAGTTAAGGCTGAAGATAAAAGACAAAGCAGAAAATGATTATGTTGTTGAAGACGTGCCAATTTTGAAATATGTGAATCACTTGTTTCATTTTGCAATAATTTCAAATTTAAGTGTCAAAGGGTTAAAAGTACATTTTACTAGTCGGTTGAACAATACAACATTGACCAATCATATAAGTTAGAAAACAATGTCAACAGATAAAATTGAAATGTCTTTGAGAAACCGATGGTTAATCTTAACTTTACATAGCAGTTAATACTGCCTACCTACTGCTTGGAAACTGACTTTGAGTTCTTAAAAATATTGACGAATTAATTTTCAGATGCCTAATCAAGGAGTCTATTTAAACTCTGTAAAGGAGTTCCTCAAGGCAGCATACTTAGACCAGAAATAACCAGAAAGTCGTTAAAATCTAAGGAGTTTCTACGATAGAATACTTAATATGTTATTTATATACATACATCCAAAAAATATTATTAATATGTTTGCTAAAAAAATAATCAACAGTAGGTTTTGTTTTATTTATCAATGTTTTTTACGCTGCATATAAAATAGGTGAATCCAATCAATTAACGCATAGTGTATTACTTTTACAAAACACTCGAATATGTAGTTTTATTTATGTCTGAATATGTTCATACAAAATATAAATACATCATACACCTAACTAAATACATCTCGCTAAATAAAATAATTATTTAACGTAGCAAGCCATTAAGGTAAATAAATAATGTAATTTATGTAAACAAGAATAATGGAATTGGAACCGAAATAATGGCAAGGAATCTCAACAGTAGACGAT
The DNA here is from genome assembly GCA_963680765.1 of Agrochola lychnidis. Taxonomy (NCBI): domain Eukaryota; kingdom Metazoa; phylum Arthropoda; class Insecta; order Lepidoptera; family Noctuidae; genus Agrochola; species Agrochola lychnidis. Next base: position 6,865,142 of record OY796860.1, on the reverse strand, counting down.
TTTCCCGCGCAACTTGACCCAACCAAAAACGGGATATTTAATGTTGATTTTAAGGAAAAGCTATCATTATATAATAATAAATTAATGTCACAAATAATACCTAATACCTATTTGCCTGAAATTTTAAGCGTTTCAAGCTAATCTTGGGTATATTTTTTTTCTTATAGTGTCTCCTTATTGCGCAGGAAAAATATTTACAATGCCTTTCTATTGTCGAAATTTGCCTACTAATCTATCGTTTAATACTTAAACTACCAATCGTTCCAGTAACTTGATTTAACTGTAACTAAAATTAATTTGGTGACGCTTTTTAAGTGATAAAGAACGCAATTTCCATTTCATAATACCGCGTCATTATCCGAAATTTTTTGTTACAATGATAAAACTGTTCTAAGTAATAAATAAATTATGTTTTTTTTTTCAGTACTTACCGTTCACAATAAAAACAGCTGAATACAGTACAGTTATCACAAATCACTAGTTACTTTTAATTGTTCACCGCATCACTTTCGTTTTTGAGCGGTCGACGGTGCGTGCGACACATGCGTCGCGGTCGGCAGTCGGGACCTCACTGACAAGCCACTCTGTCTGGATATCCTCCAGGCTAGGGATCACGGTGGGGGGAGGGGGGGGCGTGACGATTGATCTGTACTTCCATGTCCTGAATGGAATGGAAAGCCGCCCTATTGCCAGTCGCGGTCGTCCTACGGCTGGCGTAACGCGTTTGGAAAGATTTATGAAAATCATTATCACAAATCTTTCCAAACGCGTTACGCTAAAGAATAGGATAGTTGCCTGTGTATAAAAAAAGAAATTCTATTTAGTCTGTCTTTCAGATAATAAAATAATTTTAGACACGTATTTTTTGCATTATCATATTAAGCAAAAATAACTTAAAAAACACGTATTAAAGTTGGGGAGTGGGGGCTCGCTACGTCACAACGTAGTATTAATTCTAGCAAGGCGTGACGTCATGCCACATTTTAACTCAATGTATCGCCGTAATCTTTTGATTACGGCAAAAAAGAAAAAATACGTGTTCAGTATTTTTTAATAATCTACAAGAGGGACAAAAAAAAATTGGACACATTTATTGCTTACGTTAGAATTGCAGATGGTTGCAGCTTACAGATAGATATCTGAGATTTTAGAATTCGATTGGATTCTCGATTATCATAATTTGATGGGTACATTGCCAGCTTTCTTGAATAATAAACTTATACCAAACAAAAGAACTCGGCACTTTATTCATAAAGCGATTGTTAAACCCAACTGAGCGGTAATTTTTAACGATCTCTTCCAAAACCCTTATCGATTTCGATGAATAAAATTAAACATCTTATAAAGTTCGCAGACCGTTCCTTGAAAAGAATTTACCGTTTATTATTAATTTATAAGGTGTTATAATATAACCTTATTATAATAAGGATTCTCACAAACCTGAGACAATACCCATTATCTCATCAACATCTTTTTCTGAAATCTGTATTGTTTGCTACTTCACTACTAAATGCTGAAACCGTAATTTACATATTTTAACATTTATTCTTATTTAGAAAGTAAATAAAATATGAAAAAAGATGTAAGTTACCGTAATTTTGAGAGCAGTGGTGGCCCAGTGGTAACGGCCGCAACTTACGAGTTGTAGGTCGTAGGTTCGAACCCAGACAGACGCTTCACTTTGTTTAAATTATTTCATCACCACTGCTCTCAAAACGGTGAAGGAAAACATCGTGAGAAACCGACATGTCCTAGAACCGAAAATTCGAAGACATTGTGACATCTACCAACCCGCACTGGGCCCGCGTGGTGGATTACGGCTCACTCCCTCTCACAGAGAGGAGGCCTGTGTCCCAGCAGTAGGAACATTTATAGCGGCTGATGATGATGATACCGTAATTTTATTTCGAATAAAAAAGAATACACGAAATAAAAATCCATTCTTCCTAGACCCTTTTCAAAGTCCGATTCTTACAGATATACTTGTTTAAGTTTATCTAAAAGAACCTTAAAATAAAATATTTCAATAAACGTATCAAGGCAAAAATATCGTAGCAAATTACGCCTACGACGTGCTACGAAATCTCAGTGACGTAGACAGGTAACAATTGCGTAGGCGGAAGCTACGAGTATGCTACGCTCACTGATCGCCGTAGCCAATTAAGAAAAATTGGCTACGGAAATAAAATTTCTTAAAGGAGAAGCAATGTGGGTTGTTAATTACTGGTTCTTTTTACTTTCAATATTTTAAGATTTTTTTAATTATTTGTGTGTGTAAGGTGCACCCCTAAATAGAAGCTGAATAATTTTAAAGTGACTTGATATCATCAACACCGTTATAAAAATAAAATCCAAAGTATTGATATGCGGCATACTTTAACCTATTATAGGTAAAGATATTATTTTCTCATGCTATAATATTACATTTCCTCAATATTCATTGAAGTATACAGGGTGAGTTTTTGGGCCAAGTGTCGCATCACATTATCACTGGTTCTACACTCGAGTGGGTGAGTGTCCACATGAGACAATAATCGTAAGGGAGGCAGATTTAAGAATATATAGTTCTCTTCGCCGTATCCGGCGACAGCGACCCAGACTAATTTTCTTTTCTTTCATGAGCTCTCTGATACAAGGGCGGATCCAGGGGGGGTCATGGGGGTCATGACGCCCCCCTGGGCTGCCTTTAGGTCAACCACTGGTATTTTTTCTAATCTCATTGATACATTTAATCAAATAAATACTTTGTATAATGTTGCCACGTAGGATGTTTGCCATTGCCACACATGCGAACGACATGCAAAATAAGACTATGTGCTGTTATTACAATTATGATGATTGACCGTGGAGTTTTCTGCCGGCTCTTTTCCATAGAAAACGACCATGTGAAACGATTTCTATCTTCTGACGTTTCATAAGTGTCCATGTAGGTTTATCTGAAGCTAGCAACTAGACGTAGAAATTAAAGACCCCAGAATAGTGTTAAGACAAACCGCCCCGGCCCCGGTCCTAACGGCCCCCTAAATCTTAAGAAGTACTTTTTAATGATATCCCAAACACGGTCAACATAAATATTCAGCAAGAAGCAGTTTAGAGTTGGCGGCTAAGGATGAAAATTTTCGAGCTCGCTCCGCTCGCTACAATCTACATTCTCAAGCTTTCTGCACAAGTCGACAAAGGAACTCATATTTATACATGACTTAAAAAAAACCTTATCTCCTACACAAGGCGGTGTGCTAAAATTTTCGAGTTCGCTACGCTCGCTCTTGAATTCTATATTTTTCTAACTCTCAAACTTTTCTGCTGTCTGGATGTTGAATAGAAACCTAACCGAGAATTCCAAGACGAGGTGCAAAAAAATTCGCCTTGCTCGCGCTCCCCTACATTTTTGCTTATCGTATCCTATTGATGAGAAGACGAAAATGCACCTCCCTGAAAAAAATTCTCCTGCCTGTTGGAGGTCCATGGTGTAGTTACATTATAATTAGACACGTTATACATACTTGTTTTTATTTTGCTGTCATTATATTTTTTTTGTGAAATGTTAATAGAAATATACTGAGAAGACCGCCGCCGGCCTTATTTTGTTTTGCTCCCTTGGGCCCCCGACAGGCTTAGTCCGATCAACATCGTTGTATGTGTACGCATATGAAGGCTTTGGGCGACTTTTGCGTATTTGGCGCTTCTTGTCTAAGTCTTCAAGACGACTTGCTTTAAAGCATTCATGAGTTGCTTTGTGGATTTATGTGCGCCATCTTTCTCGGTTTCCAACAAGTTTCTGCCAGCGATCAACGGGTATGCCGCAGGTCGTAAGGTGACGTTGAAGGACGTCTTTGTAGCGCAGGTATTGCCCGCCCTGTGCACGTTTTCCTTGGGCGAGCTCTGAGTAGAAAGTGGTTTTAGGTAGTCTACTCGTATCCATGCGCTGTACATGACCACAGCATCTTAGTTGGATCTTTATCAAAATCGCCTCCATGCCTATCATTCCAGTGCGCCTAAGCACATCCGAGTTGGGAACACGATCCTGCCATTTTATGCGCAGGATAGACCGAAGACACCGTAAGTGGAAAGTGTCAAGCTTTTTAATATCACCTCTGTAGAGACACCAGGTTTCTGCGGTGTAGATGAGTATTGGCAGAACTAAGGCTTTAGAAACGCATATCTTGGTTTGAAGTTTCAGGTCGTGAGAGGTCCACACACGTTTCGTAAGTTTACCAAAGGTGGCGGCTGTTTTAGCAATCCGTGCTAGAATTTCAGACGAGATATTTGAAGTGTGATACCTCTTCCAGTGGCTCAGAATGCAGGTTAACAGTTGAGCTGTCAGCGTCATATCCCTTTGGTGGCTGCTTCTCTTATTTTGTATTTCATCATTTTTAATACAAATATCCAGGGTAAGGGTATAATACTTTATATCCTAGATATTTGTATTAAATGTCCTATGTCCTTCTCTAGATCCCAGGGTAGGTACCCATTTGTCAAACACACCTAACGATCGGTTCAGTGGTTCAGATGTGAAAAGGTGATAAACAGACAGAGTTACTTTCTCATTTACTATTAAGTGTTTGTCTAATGTAAATGAGGTAGATACCTATCTTAATATATACAAAAATCACGTGTCACTATTAACTGTACTGTCATGTCGTGTCGTTATAATTTTATTGTAACATCTTGCATGCCATGTGTGTGTTTATATACTCATGTTTTGGACAGATAAATGATCTTTATCTTTATCTATGTTCGTACACGCTAATCTCCAAAACCATCTAACCGATTTCAATGAAATTTTGTGAATGTGAATAGTTAGTTCCAGCTTGAAAGATAAGATAGTTTTGGACCCAAAAGGTGGCGCTCCATGCGATGTTTTTTGTTTCCATTTTTATTTGTGTTTTAATTGTTGTGTTGTGTGCCTTTTTGTTTGTGCATAAATGTATTTTCTTTCTTTTGATGCAGGGGCTGGTCGCTTGTAGGTATTATATAACAGCCTCGCTCCAAATGCCTATTTACCCAACACTGTCGCCACTCTATTAACAATAATTAACGCTAATTAAACGACCTTAACCGCCATAATTAGTACATCCGACTTATTTTAATTATATTCAATGTCGGATCTAATTCATGAAACTATTCGCTTGTTTCCTGAAACGATGAATTTTTGGCGACTGTTAATTAAAATGTTCGTGTGGTGTTATTTTTTAGAACTTCATATTAGCACCATTATTGGGGTTGGCTTTTGAGCTGACAATAAGATCGAATCCTTATCACTATCTCTAATCTGTACACTGTAAGGACTATTCTTGCTTGCAGCGTTCGGACGCTATAGTATCGCTTAACTACGAAAAAAAAAACCGACCAAGTGCGTGTCGGACCACGCACAATGAAGGGTTCCGTAGTTGGGATGAATATTTATCCCAAAAACAAACTTAACTTTGTAGTTGAAAAACATGTTCTCGCATACGGAATGTATGGGAAAACATGTTTTTGCAACTGCAAAGTTAAGTTGGTCGATTATTACTCGTTAACTTGTAGAGTCTACTTAGCTGTGATAGTTTTTCTTTTAATTTCGTTAAATAAACTACTGCTGTGATTTTTTTCACACATCCAAAATCAACCATTTAGCCGGCGGGGGGAGGGAGACACTTGACTGTAACAAAAATTTGCATTTTAAAGCTTAATATTTCGCAAACGGATCCCTGAATCCAAAAATGGTTTTACAAACTCACAATTTTTTTGAAGAACCTTTCCAATGATACCTCAAAAAAGGGAACAAAAAAAAAAACATCACCACTTTACGTGTAGGGGATAGTACCTTAAAAAAGTTTTTTTTTCTTAATTTCAGTTTACCACTTTGTCGGCGTAATTAATATACCTATACCAAATTACAGCTTTCTAGTACTAAGGGTCTCGGAGCTAGATCGCGGACAGACAGACAGACAGACGGACATGACGAAACTATCATATATAAGGGTTCCTTGTTTACTACGGAACCCTAAAAAGGGTCGAGTGCACGGGGTTTTGTTTTTAAAATGCTATGATATGCGTCACCCCGATGGTATCTACATGCAGCATAGTTCAAAATCTCCGCCTAACCTTCTCTCAGCGAGATTGTGTGTGATGGATATCCAGTTTCCAGTCTCTACAGATGCTGCTGAACATCAATATTTTCCACCAAGCGATTGTTATCTTTGACCTCTACAACTAAATTATAGAGCTGAGCAATAAATAACAGTATGCAGCCTATGCAATATTTTTGTTATCAAGCTTGATAAGGGAAATTTTATCCTAAACTAAAAGTAATTAATTAAAACGCGGATATACAGGTTTGTTTTTTAACCAGAGCGCAAACTTACATGCGTGACCTTGCTCTTTTATTATGGGACCAAACCTGAAATCACGAAAAAAAATCTGTTGTTTCCTACATTTTGACGACATATGCGAACATAAATGTAGGGAACAGCAGATTTTTTTTCGCGATTTTACGTTTGGTCCCATAGTAAATGTTGTTCATAATGATGAGTAAAGTCACGTAATTAAGTTTGCGCACCGGTTAAATTTTTTCCCTGTATTTTATAAATCTTATTTATTTCAAAAGAGAAATAATATTATATTGATACGGCCGGACTGCCTTGTTCCGTAGTATATGTTAGAGTTAATACCTATTAATTGCACTCTCACTAAATAACAGAACTACAGACAACATAACAGTGTCTATCCTGCTACTGCAAATGTAAACTTTTTTCGTCATGGATATCTGGGGCATAATTTGACTGACTTAAACCGCACACCTGTCCTTTAAACAGCCCCGGATCTAGGAGGGGGCAAACCGAGGCACGTGCCCCGGGCGCCAACTTCAGAGGGCGACAAATTCAAGCGTTGCAGACAAGTGCACCACCCAGCAGACCGTAACTTTGCAATAAATAGGACGCGCAGCATATACAATCTTTCTATTTCTTTCTTTTTTACAACAGTTTTGGCGCCCCTGTTGGATTAGCGAATTATCGAGATTAATATGTTGCTGGCAAAATTTGAGCATTTCGCGGGCTAATTTGACGCATCCCCATAAAAGATTGGCGGGGGACGGCAGATGGCAGTTTTTGCCCCGCCTCAAATAAATTCTAGATCCGGGGCTGCCTTTAAACTACCTTTGACTCCGACAGGATACGCATTGAGCCGCAACATATTTTCATTGCACCTTTATCCGGAAGGGGTAATGAGCTCTACCACATCTCGCGAGCCACTCCATCATGACAGGCACGTCAGACGTGTCCAAATACCTACTACATCTAAAACTCCATCTTCTTCCTTAAATTCCTTAGGAATCGACTACTAGGTACAAAGTGAATTAATGTCCTAATTTTAAAAGTCAGAGGCGTTACTGGTGCTCATTTATAAGTACTCGTATTATTATGAGCGACCGAAGAACTTATATCAGAATCATAACAGCATAGCTATTCACAACCATTCGATACGCTTTCGTACCCAATCAAACATCAAACGAAAACTTTGACAAAAACCAATTATACGATCGCCGTTCTTCCGACAGCTACTTCCCCCCGAACCTTGCTCGACAACGATGCGCCAGCCCGCGTCGAAGCTGAGCCCAATTCCCCAGATAATAATAATTATCCAGATTTGATCTAGCCTATCCCCATCTTGCTGTCCTCCCCCAGCGACACCCTAAGCCGAGGTTCGTACCCCACAGGGGGTGCCCTTAGCGAGCGTCACCTAGTATAAGTAGTATTACGCCCTGGCTGGAGGCACCTGCTAAACTCTCATGTTTAGCAGGTTATGGCAGCCACAGGAAAGCCTGGTTAAGTAGTTACGATCTCAGAGGTCAACTAAGAGATGCCCTACACAAAAAAAAGCATTCGGGAGCGTGTTGAATGGCTGTGAATAGCTATGGTGGCGTTTTCTAGTTTGTGTCTACCTACCACAATAGGAAAAAGGGCCGATTAGAGAGTCATATATATTATTATATTATTTGATGTTATTAACCTTTTTTAGACGCGTTGAGCGGTTTGTGTTTAATAGTATGCTAATTGATAGTGTCGTGCTTTCCTGTAATTTAGATACATTACATCATCATCATCATCATTACATCTACATTATGACAGAGACTTTGGGTTAATGCTGTGTATATGTTTAGTTGATAAGCCTTTATATAAATAAATAAATATCCAAAAAGTTGTACTTAGATTTCATTAGTGGGAGTGTCCCATGAAGTTTTGATTTTTGATAGAATAGTTTAACTGAACATTAAACTAAGCAATTAATTTACAAACCTAGCTCTAACTCACTTGTATCATCATCAGCCTATAAATGTTCCCACTGCTGGGACACAGGCCTCCTCTCTGTGAGAGGGGAGTTGGCCGTAATCCACCACGCGGGTCCAATGCGAGTTGGTAGATGTCACATGTCTTCGAATTTTCGGTTCTAGGACATGCCGGTTTCCTCACGATGTTTTCCTTCACCGTTTTGAGAGCAGTGGTGATGAAATAATTTACACAAAGTAAAGCGCCTGTCTGGGTTCGAACCTACGACCTACAACTCGTAAGTCGCGGCCGTTACCACTGGGCCACCACTGCTCTACTTTTTTATTTATAGATGGGGAAATTTATGAAAAAGTTAGTGTCTTTCTTCCTTGCAATTTTTATAAAGTCAGTTTAAGCACTATTAATAGCTATTACTATATTTATCTAAACGAAATATACAAACCAAGAACTGTGAACCCATGATTCTATGCTTTTTAATTGATAAATTAAATAAAAAAATAAAAAAACTGCAAAAAAGAAGTGTCCGAATTAATCGAACCATTTACTCGCACTACGCGAGTAAATGGTTCGATTAATTCGGACACTTCTTCGATTAATGACGCAGATTTTTACTCTAACATAACAATTCATTGAGCCACGGTAGTGTTGTGTATGAATATCGATTTAGGCAACAATGATGCGTTTCACAAATAAGCTCGTCATCTTGTTTTCTTGACAGTTCTTTTATAAAATTTAAATTTGTGTGTGGTGGATGTGCTGGGACAAAAAGCGAACCAGTTTACTGACACTGTTTGAACTGCGAAACAAGGAAGTTAAAACCATGTTTCACATTGTAGACACATGTACCTAATCTAACATTTCATTACATTTCGTGAGATAGGTACAACTATGTAGAAGTGATTATATTAAACAATCTGCAAAATTATGAGAAAAGTTAGGCTATGACCCATTTATTGACACAATTTCATGACTTTTGTGACATCAATAAATTGTAACCCTCAATTTCTCGACACAATTTCATGTCTTGCCTGACGTAACTCAATATTAGGCCGAGGTCACATAAGTTTCCCTATAGATGATTTTATTTTATTTACACACACGTATTTATATGATTTAAAAACGAACAGACTTAAAATAATAATAATAATATGACCGTGTACAAGTATATAAAAAGGGGGGGGAATAATAATAGGGTACCAAAAAATCTGTAATAAAAAAATATAAGTCTTGCGTTGCACGCGCCGTCGATTAGTCGCGTTGTGTTTCGTTTTTCTGCTCGGGATGAGAAGTCGTTGTGCAAACAATGGCTACTAATATTGTAAAGTGTAGAAGCTGCAACGTAGTTATAAATGAGACATTGGCTTTTATTTGTAAACTGGATGTGATGGACGAGCAAAGTATTGCCCGCATTTGTGTCAGTGCATTTACGGAAAGTGAAATTTTGAATGCCAAAAACTTGTTGTTTGATTCTATTTCGACAACAAAGCGTAAGAAGTTGAGGAAAAGACTGGGAAAAACACTACGTGACATAGACGATATCGTCTGCCTGTTAAAGGAAACGGATCCCGAAGAAATCCCCATCTTTGTCGCTCGGGATTTACAAAAACTACCCCCAGTCTTGTTCGACCATGTAGATGTGACTCTACTTCTTAAAGATCTAGTGCGGATGCGAAGTGATATAGACCGTATTTCTGGAGAGTACGCCACAGTTAATCAGTTAAAGGAGCTACGTGCCGAAGTAGAAGCACTTAAGAACGCGTCAATCGTGAACAATTTCTCACGAAACATAAACATGAAACGGGGCGCCTGTGCGCTGTCCAGTTTTGACCATGAAAGTGGGCCTATGGGACTATCCCCAATATGTGGCACGCATAAGTCTGCAGAAAAACAGCCTGCAATGACTCCCTCATTTTGTCGGATGTGGGTAGCGCGATAAAAACACCGTGCGCAGCTGGGAACGTACCGGCGCCCGCAAGCGACAAAATAACAGCTGACCGCGCTAAGGCGGTGGTGAGTAAGTCGACGCATCCGCTAAATGCGCGCAAAAATGTGACCAACCGCCAAGTTCACAATTGTGCGTCTAAAACAGGAAAAGTTTCTCTAATGTTGTGCAGGATAGTGTGCCGAAGCCGCAGTCCAAACCCCAAATATCTAACGAGGAATGGACCCCTGTTATAAAGTATATGTATAAAGTTTAAAAAGAAGGAAATAAAAGTTAAAAAAATTAAAAACTCTTGACACAAACAAAATCTTTTAAAAAGTAATAAAATAAAATGCGACGCGATGCGATGGGACGGCGAATAAAAATATATTTTCTACCATAGCATGCCGTCCCCCGACGCGACGACGCTTGTTTCTAAACAGGGCCAAATACGTTTTATAAAAAATGTATGTCAAAAAATTTGTTCCATTTAGTTTCAGAGCTGACTACAACGTGTAGTGTACAGACGCCAGCATATCAAGCTACCACAATCTGTCAAATTTATGTAATAGATTTTCAACTTTACGTCTGAACGATAAGGTTCAAAGTTGATTGAGAAAATTTGACAGTTTCGGGTAGCCTGATGTGCTGGCGTCTGTACACCCGATATAGGTATTACTTTCCTCTATGGAGTGTAACCCGTACGATAATTATGGGGGCGTACGATAATTTGGCCAATGGTACGATAATGAATGTATAATGTACAGACGCCAGCACATAAAGCTACCCGAAACTGTCAAATTTTCCCAATCAACTTTAAACCTTAGACATCAGCGATAAAGTTGAAAATCTATTAAATAAATTTGACAGATTGTAGTAGCTTGATGTGCTGGCGTCTGTACGATAATTTAGCGATTTGCTGAAAAAGCAAGTTCCATTAACAAAACGTAGTTGTCAGACAAAATCAAACGCAGGAAAAAACAACAAAAATATGTCTAACTATGCGTTCGCACTGGCGAAACATCACAACAAAACATGTTGAAATCTCTAGTGCCTGTCAAACTTTGTATGGAAAATTGACAGAAAATAGAGATTCCAACATGTTTCGCTGTAAATGTTTCGCCAGTGCGAACGCACAGTAATGTCAACATCAACAAGTAAGTACGTCTCTCTCTTTCCCTCCCTAGTTTTATTTAATTTAATTTTAGAATGAAAACACAAAAATATCAACTAAAAACTATGACAAAACATGTTTGTGGTTTGTGTTGCTAGCGCCATTAGTGGTGAAACTTGGCATATACTTCCCCTTTGACTCTAATATATAATTATTCATTGTCTTTTGATATCTAGCTATCAATTTGAATTTACGTTTCAGGTTTTTTTTTTTTTTTCTTTTGCACGATAATTTTTCCCTAAAAACGATCATTTTGACGTGAGTTCTCGATAATTTGAACTTTTGAAGTTGGCAACACTGGTGTACCTTAGCATCATTGGGCTGTTTTGGGCATTTTGGGCATTGAACACAAACAAAAAGCGATGAGAGAAACAGATCAATTTTTATGCCAAAAATGTTAACAATTTGACATTGACCGGATCACCTCAAAATTGACAGATGGAAGAATGACAATTTGACATTGGCAATTTATTGTTTTGTTCATAGAGTACATTTTTATAAAGGTTTTGTTGTTCTTTTTATTAAAGCGATCGGCGTTGTTTATTAAATTGTTCATCCTGCAAAAATGAACACAAGAAAGCTCTGGGGCGAAATGGAAGACGAAAGAACGGACGAGACAATACTGCACAGTGTAAGTTTCAACCCTATCATAGAGTTGGGTATGCAAAACATTCCTGAAATATCTATCACAGTGAAATCTTCGCCTATCGAACTCCCGAAGCCGAATTTAATAACTCATACGATACAGCTTCATTCTCATGAGAGACAACTATCAGGTATACTGGAACAAGCTGAAGCGGCCGTCTATGAAGGTGCTCGTCTGGGTCCCGTGAGCTTACCAATAGAGCCGCCACAGCCAGATTTAAAACTAGAACACGAGTCAGTCCCTCCGATCAATTTCCTCGAAAAAGAGTATTGTGACTTTTCACTAGGCAAAGGTCCCATGATTCTGCCTTTTACACCCGAAAGTCACAAAAGAGCATTGCGTCAATGTGCGGCCATAGCTCTCGGACATGTTGGAGTTTCAACAACAACAAATGTTGTTTTAACTGCCCTAGCCGATACTCTAGACCAGCATTTGACCAATATGTGCAAATTACTCAGGACAGTGGTTGATAAGGAAGCAAGCGGTTTAAAATCGGGATACCCAGATGCAATTACAAAAGTATTTTCAGAACTCAATGTTGGTAATCTTCATGAATTTTACAATGACAGAGTTGTGAGGTACCATGCAAAGACTAAAAAGAGATGTGAGGACTTAAGATCTCAGGTGGAAGCATTAGCTATAAGGGATATAGCACCACAATTGAAATTAGAAGAAGTTCCAGAGTTGCACTTCCCGGCTGCCCTAGTTGGTGCATTCACACCATCGTTGGAACCTGGCTTCCAAATGCTGCACAGTTTAGAACAAGAGCAACTGCAGGGGTTGGAACTCTTGGATGCAGTGTCAACAGATGATATAAAAATGGAACCTATGGAGTTTTCACAACCAGAGACAACTGCAAAACTTCCCACATTATCACCCAGTGCAAAGAAGAAAAGAAAATAGATCATATTTATCTCTTGTATCTATCTTAAGTTTAGGTACTTATATTTTTTGTACATTCATGAAATAAAGTATTCTTGAATCAAATAAAAGCAACTTCTTATTCTGTAAATCCCATAATCATACAACCATCTCGTTTTGGTGGCCATACTTTCATAACATAACTTGTCTTATGGGGTAGGCAGGCAAAGATGCATATAGTACACTCACATTTTGTAAGTAGTTAAGTAGGTATATATTTCATGTGCTTGGAAGCAAGCCTATTGCTTTAAATCTGGCACTAAGCTGGATCCCAGCATCCAGCTTTGTGATAGTATCCAGTAGCCCACACTCAGCAATATTGCTTGTGACCATTACACCAAGGCAGTGCAGTAGTAAAGCTCTGTTCACCATTATTAAATTATAATTAAAGATTTCATTAGAAGATTTCAATTGCATTTTCTCTAAGTTCAGACTGTAAGCTACCTTCCCTGCATATTTCACTGTATCTAGTTAAACTGGAAGCCTACTTGAGTAAACATCTGCCTAGCCTTTTCCCAACTATGTTGGGGTCGGCTTCCAGTCTAACTGGATGCAGCTGAATACCAGTATTTTACATGGAGCGACTACCTATACCTGACCTCCACAACCTAGTTACTAGGTAACATGATACCCCTTGGTAAGACTGGTCGTCAGACTTTTGGGCTTCTAACTACCCGTAAAGAATGTCAAAGATCCACGAATGACAGCCGGGGCCAACGACTTAACGTGCTTTCAGAGGCACAGAGGGGTCTAGGTATGTAAAGATGGTCATCCATCCACGGACCAACGGCGGCAAGCGTAGCTTAACCTGATCGATTGACCTGTGCAGCTGTTATTACTTGAGTAAAGAAATAAAATAAAACATTTTTAAAACATAGCACCAAATAATTTATTCCAATTACTGTGTTAGATAACAATAAGTGCTGCCAAAACGCCGATAATTACATCACTGTATATACAACATGCAATAATTATGATTGTCTCAGATTATACACAAACAATTACTTGGGAGTCAAACATTAAAAAGTCAACATTACAGACCTGATTTCATTGCCATATTTTACATTCTTAAGTCAACACATCTATCACAATATTCTCATAAGTTCTATGCTAAGGCACTATATGAAAATCCCTAAAAATATATTACTAATGAATAGAAAAATTATTATTAAATGATTTTACTGAATTGTATGTATTGCTAGGACATAAACCTTTTGTTATTTACACCCAACACATAGCGCATATTATTGAAACATCAAGAAATTATTATCAAAACAAAAAATAGGGATAATTATGCCTAGTGGGATTTTTTTTAGGTGCAGCACGTAACTGGTAGTCATGACGAGAACAGTTATGATATTCTTAAAAATTTAATGACTAATTTAAGAAATAAAAGGAAGCATTGACCTAGAACATATAAGAAAGCAAAAGTTCTATCTTTGTACTTATTCCAAAATGAATTATGATTAAAATTCTAATAAACCAGCTCTGGATCCATGCTCCTTTTAACAAAAACTTAATAATTATGGAATGAAGATCAGTAAAGCCCATAAAATAATATAGTAGATATACTATACTGTTAGTTGCTAGTGCCAGACAACAAGTAACAAGTTATTTTCATTAGATACGAATCTGCTGTTACTATTGACCAAAAAAATAATAATATGAAATGTAAAGTTTTAAGATTTGCACTAAAATGTTAAATAAATCTTGTTAAATCATTCAAGCCCAATATAGGTACGTACTTACAAAAATCCCATATTGTTTGGAAGGAAGATCAAGACCTGTTGCGTCTCCAATGTGAGTTAATTAATCAATAAATGTCATTGATTCTCATCCATCATGTGGGTTTGTCATTACTCTTGAATATTAAAGTTGATCAACTTTTTAAGAAGCAGTTGCAAAATTAACAATTCACATTAGTACAAAAACTTTTCCACTTTCATATTTTTCTTTAGATCATTAGTAATTATTGTTATGGAAGCAAGAGATTCATCATTGATTGAGATGGGCAACATTAATTAAAGCTAGCATTAATCCTAATATCAGTTAAGAGCTATACATTTACACCTTGCCACTGGCTTCGCTTGTTCTCACTTCATTTCTTTCTTTCTCCTAAATAGCAGGATGTGAGGCTCTGGAAGGGAAAAGCATTTTTAAGAAAACCAGTAATAGGAAAGTTTACTAATTTAGGAACTTAATGGGAATCAATCTAGCATAGAATCATTTTGATCATTTGCTGTAGCAAAAGTTCAAACAAATGAGTCACTTTGCCAAAGAAATAAAACACATAATAGTTGTAGATTCAGGCAACAGTATAATGAAAGTATTTTTACTTTAAAGGTTTTTTAAACTCGATTGTGCTCTTTATTTAGATAAGGTTACGGACCAATATTCTATACAAGTATTTTTCTTCCACTAAGGCGATCTTGTTAATTTTCACTTCTGTCGGCACTCCCAGAGTGCCACCACTTTTTTTTATCGATTTGGCTGTTGTTCTACCTAATGAAAAGCTACCCTGTGACTGCCTGCAGTACAGTTATTTATTATGATATTCTATTTACTGACCAGGTTGATGCGTCATGTAATGCACCCAACCCTGACTCTGCTGCACACCAATGCCGCGCCACTCCTGCTCAGTCATTAAATGGTTCTTTGGAACCAATTTAACCATCTCTTTCGGCAGAACCACATGCCTGGAAATACAAATATTTTTGTGAGTTAACTAGTGAGTTTTCTCATTTTACAAAAATGAGAAAAAGATTTATGCTATTTGAAGTTTAGTCAAAATATTATTGCTATGAAACAATATTTCAAATATTGCTTAGTTTGAAATATTGTAAACAATTACAGGCCCAATTGTTAACAAATTGATATTTCGTGTGATTCAGAACTCAAACTAGCACAGGAAAAACTTAACAGAATAAGGAAAACAATGTAAACAAACAGTTCTCCAGTATGCTTACAAGTTCACAAAAACAAGACTTCGAGTTTAGAATCTCGAAGATTGTTTTGATACCGAATCTTCGAACACCTAAATTCAAATCAACCCCACGAATGCCCATGAAACCTTATAATGAATTTCAAAGTTAGGTCATGAAGTTCTAAGAGTTTCATAGATCTTCAAACTTCCAAAGAAAGTTTACCACCAAAACTTTGAACTAGAACAACCAAGAAATAATAATTTAACCCCCAAGAACCTATTGAAAATTTTCAAATTTTAGATAGGTTATAAATTGTATGTTGATATATTATGACTTTAAATACTGTTAGTCAGTAAATCTATTACCTGTATTCGTGTTCTTCATCGTAATATTTCTCAGAGTAATAAATTTCTCTGGCCGACATGGTGATGACAATCACAATATTTCAAACTGCCGAAACAGAAGCAATTCGCTTTATTATTAGAAACCCAATACTTCTTTGAAAAGCTCTATTGATGGGGGATACAACAGCAATGTTTACAAAACAATTACTTTGTCCAGTTTTCTATAAAATCACAAAGAAAACTCGTGCACTCGTAACAAACACGACAGGGAAGCGTTAACGATTTTAAAATTCGAAAATGAGAATGTTGCCAGAATAAAAATAAAAAAACCGGAAAGTTCTTCAAAATTAAGGATGATATTCTCAGTATACTGAATTGTTATTAATTCGGTCTAAAAAGTTATTATGAGAATGATACAAGGAGGCCAACTTATTAAAAATAAGATACCATGAGACCACACATAAAAGAGTGCCTATAAGAATAAGACCCTTGGATAATTCAGAAGCGCTATCTAGTAAATTATATTGGATCATACATAAATAAACTCACGCTTTTTCCATTGGGATAGGCAGAAACTGAAGAACGCCACCTGCTACGATCCTTGAATCTACACTCATTTTGCTTCGTTACGCACGGCAACATAATCACATATGATTAATCTACTATTTTATTAATTTTCATAATTAAATAAAGCGCAGTGCTAATAAATAAGTAGATTTTGTTGTATGTAGAATGTAGATTCTATTGCAGTGTGCGATTGCCAAGTCATTCTATTTAATATAGAAATAAAGATGACAAATAGATAGGTGCTAAATAAAATAGACTTGGTTTTACGTTCGATTTCACATCTTTTTGCGGCAGAAGAACTGCATTGCGAGACTTGCATTCTTTTACATGTTATGTTTTTGATGAGATCTCATTTCTTTTTGTATATCCCGATACTTTGTGTGTCTGTCTGCGGAATCGTAGGTAGATCTCAAAGGATACCTAATCAGTGTTCCTTCTTCATTCAATTTCAATGCAGTTTAATTTGACAACTGCATAAGTAACATTGTAAATTTTCTAATCCTATACTTAAATATGCAAAGTTACTTATGCAGTTCGTTTCTAATTGCATTAATACAACACAATCATAATCTGTTTCGATTTGAAACAGATTGCTAATCCATTGCTTCCTAAGTTGGAAAAAAAATATGTTCAAAAACGTAAATAACGCAATGAATGTTGTTGAACTGTCAAAATGAAACAAATTAGGCATAATTGTTTACGAAAATTGCGGTTTATGGTAGTTTATAGGCTAAACACTAATTGTGTTCAAAAGAAGCTTGTGTCTGCTCTAGAAGTACAGACCAAGCTACGATCAAGCTACCCGAAACTGTCAAATTTTCTCAACCAACTTTGAACCTTATTCGTCAGCGATAAAGTTGAAAATCTATTAAATAAATTTGACAGATTGTAGTAGCTTGATGTGCTGGCGTCTGTACCTTAGAATTTTGATGATCGGTGAGTGAATAAGTAGGTATGTCAGTGACAAAGTTAAGGAACTACTGATTCAAATTGAATGTAATTTGGGAATACTTATACCTAGTTATACTAAGCCCTCTTGGTCATTGAAAACTTAGCTTTATACACAACGAAGTTACAGGGGGTTGAAAATGTCTTGAATGGCTTCGAGAAAAGATAGTACGGCTGTGCCTTAGTGTTTGTTTTGCTCGACTTGGCAGGGGCACTGCCGCTGCCGTGCCCCCCGATTTGGAATGAATTTTGTTAGGCTCGTTTTCGGGCCAATGTATTCAGAAATTAAGGCGAAGAACGGGACACTACTCTGGAGGGTACCTACCTACCGTAATTCGTAAATTAACGTAGTAGCACTCGATGACTCGATCGAAGCAACAACTGCTATTTGACTAGAAATGTTTTTTGTTCAATATAGCAAATGAGCGTAAAGCCGGGTCTCCTGCGCGTGTTTTTTATTTACATTTATTTTCATACAAAGCATAGACAAATGTGTATGACCACGCCTATTTGTGGCGATGTTTTTGTGTAAAAACATGCGCAAGAGATCCGGCTTTACACGTTTGTGGGTGTCGTAAAAAACGATCAGTGGAATGGGTAGATGCATCATATCTTGAACAATAGAAGGCTTGTGTCCACTATGTTCAGTAGAAGTCGAACAGTACAACGCAATGGTAGTTTTTGGGTGAATCGTATAGGTATATACTTTTCTTTATTATGTTTGTTTACTAATATTATAAACAGGTAAAATTTGTTTATAAGTTTGTATGCAGGGGAACCTATGGTGCACAAAGTTGGTCACTTACGGAACAACAGAAGTCCAAACTCAAGATTTGCCAGCGGGCAATGGAGCGCAGCATAATAGGTGTCAAACGAACGGACCACGTTAGAAACGCCATCCTGCGCTCCATAACTCAAGTAGCGGATGTTGGAGAAAAAACAGCCAGGCTGAAGTGGGAGTGGGCCGGCCACGTCGCACGAATGTACCCGGAGAGATGGGCAAAAATCGTCACTCACTGGACGCCTGAAGGAGGACAACGCCGTCGAGGTAGACCGCGGCGAAGGTAGTGTGACGATCTAGTTATGTTTGCGGGGCCAACATGGCCTGAAATCGCACAAAGCAGAGAGATTTGGAAGGAAATAGGGGAGGCCTTTGCCCGGCAGTGGGACACCATATAGGCTAACAAAAAAAAAAAAATGCAGGGTATATCTCCGGAACTACCAGTCAGATTTGAAAAATTATTTTTGCATTGGATAGCCCAATTCTTGAGGAAGGTTATAGGCTCGCAGACGAAGTCGCGGGCAGAAGCTAGTTTTGAATAAAACCACACCAATCGTTTTTATCAAGAGTTCAAGACACATTTATTAGTTGTCGATTTATATCACAGGAAATAAGAAAAGGAATGAATAAGTAATCATAAATATTATTTTTATGGAACAATAATTAAACTAATTCGACTTTTAGTACAAATAGTATTTTTCGGTTGACATAAATAATTATGGTTTAGTATTAGGTATACTAAAACTATTTTAAAAACTGAAATTATTGCTTCAATTTATTTTATTTATCTACAGGTTTCTTTAGAAATAACTTACTTACAGACATAAAAATGTTTCTATAAAATATACAGCTATCAAAGCATATCAAAATTCATAAAAAGTCTAATCTTCATGAGTTTTAATATGCTTTTCTAACTCGCTTTTTTTTATAAATTCCGCTGGGCAGTGATCACAGGAGTAAACAGTTTTTTCGTGTGTAAGGTGCATGTGTCTCTTAAGATGTGAAGCGCGGGTGAGGCGCAATCCGCAAATGCAGCAGACATGGGGTCGGGCTCCAGTGTGGGTCAGTAAGTGCTGTTTTAAATCGCTGCGAGTGATAAAGGCTCGACCACATGTGTCACATTCGAAGTTCTTTTCGCCTGTGTGTCGCCTGCAATAGATAAGCATATGAAATTTAAGCTTTTAATGTTGTCCCACTTTTGGGATTTTTTCAGCCGACAATCAGAAAAACTTTGGGTGACCAAAAACTGGATATAAGGGCTAAGGGATCATTTATGATACAGACATGAACCTCTTTACTCTTTATGGGCAGGTAATTTTGGAGATGACAATTTATTTCGATTCAAAGAGCTTGAAATACCAACAGCCTGTAGCGAATAAGCAAAATTTTAACTAAAAATATCTTAGTAATAAATTTTATTTTAACTAACTAAGAAAGATTATTAATTGAAAAAATGAATGCATACCGTGTGTGGTACTGCAAGTGCCCTATAGTTCGGAAAGAGCGCGGGCATAGCTTACAGTCATACGGCAGTACACCTGAGTGCTTGCGCTTGTGTGCTGCTAAACCTGCTGACTGAGCAAAACCATCTCCACATATTGGACATTGCAGAGGTTTCTCTCCCTGAAAATTAAAATGTAAATTAATATATAAAAATATATATTCAAATAATAATAAATAAGTATTTAAATTTACTAGATCGAAACGAATCTGAATCTGAATAATATTTATCCAGTGGTGGACGTCTTTCGGCTGATGACGATGATTATTTATAAACGCCTAATAAAAAGGTATTACAAAAACTGCCCTACGCTCTGGCCACACTGGGGCGAATCCCGGGATGCGGAACGTGACTGCGCTCGTCGATTGTTCTATAGCTCATCATCTGTTACGACGCCTCATTGAGGTGGATAACAATAAAAATTCTATTGTGTTTCGTTAGTGACAGTTGAAAGGATAGATTAGAAAATCACGCGACTATTCACGCCAGTTTGAACATCTCCATTCAAGTTTGTTGAAACAATCGCCGCTAACACATTTCGTCCCGCATCCCTCCCGGTATTGGCCTTGGTTTGGCCAGAGCTTTATTAGATTAGGACTAATTTGTCACCCAAACCACAGATTAGTACAGATGGTGCACTCTGCAAAATCATTATTAAAAGCAACTGTTGCGACGACACATTAAAGTGCAATTCAGGTTGCACAACGCTAATTACCTACAGTTATATTCACCTAGAAGTTGCCTCTCTTTCTATCGCGTAACTCTCATATCTTCTGACTATGTTACGCCCACTGAATTCGACAAGTCGAGCCCGCCGCGTACCTACTTGTAGCTTCATACTTAAATTGTGGAATGTCCCATCTGTCTTCATCTGTGCCCAGACTTAGTTCGATAACTGAAAGCTAATGTGACAAAATTTGCTACTTACTGTATGTATTCTCAGATGTACTTTCAGGTTCTGTGCTAAAGAGAAGTTCTTACTACAATGTGGACAGCTAAATGGCCGCTCTCCCGTGTGTGTCCGCATGTGTGTCTTAAGGCGAAATCTGAAAAGGGGAATGCAAAATGTTAGATAAGAGGTTTAAAAGGTGTTTTTGTTAAAATCTTTTTTTTTTCTTTCTGAAATTAATTATGGGTTTCTACTTATTTCTCAGTATTTATTTTGCCAGATATAATACTTTCTGGAGAACATCCTAACTAATATTATAAATGCGAAAGCGAGTTTGTTTGTTTATTTATTTGTTTGTTACATTTTCACACTAAAATGTCTGAACGGATTTGGATGAAATTTAGCACATGGGTAGACCATGACCTGGATTAGGTAATATGATACTTTTTATCCCGATATTCTCACGGGATCGAGACTTATGCAGGTGAGGTTTCACCTGCTACTAGGAGGATTATTATAAAGTTGATTTCTTTATATTTACTTGCCTCGATGACATTACTTTTCCACAAGTGAAGCATTGTTGTTTCCGACTCTTCTTATTATTGATTAATTTTGAATTAATTTCTTTTTTTGTATCCATAATTATTTCATTTTCCAACAGATCATCTGTTAAAGTTGTATGCTCCATAATATTATGATCTATACTTTCATCAATAAACAACATTTGTTCTGCCTCACTTTTAGGTGATAATGAAGTCTCATTGTCTGATAAGAAGTTATCATTTTCTATGCTATTGTCCATCAACAATTTGTTCTCCATACAGTTATTTTCTAATAGGGCCCTCAGTTTTACATCAGATGTTTCACATAGCTCAATAAATTCTATACAGTCGTCTAGCTTTTGGACACATTTTGAACAAATTGCGTCGGGAAGGCCGTCTTCTGGTGCTACCTAAAATAAAAAGCTTTATTTTTTAGGTCTTTGATTTGCAAAATTTATCTGTGTCACAATAACGCGAAAATAAGGGATTTTATGCATGCAACTGTATGGCCAGCACACTCCTTTAGCATAAACTTTGTGCCCTGAGTTATGCACTGTGCAGTACTGATTTCTGATATTAATTAATTAATTCCTACACTAAGTATTAAATATAATACCTTGTGTACTGGGCAGCATAATTTTTATTTTACATTCAAATAGAAAAACAATAACATTGTCATACTCACGTGTACTTTTGCAATAGACATTAATTTCGTAGATATCATATGAAATCCTGACTTTTTAAATATATCAACTAACAATTCTTGATTTAAACAGATTCTGCAAATATTTGCCGACATCTTAAATGTATAAATCCAGTTTTTGTTTTAAAATAAGCACAAATTCGTATTGGCAAAATAAAAACATTGGCAATTTGACATTAGCTAACGAGCTGAACTTTGGCCGTATTCCGAGTTACGCCGAAAGTGATAATATTGCAAATCCGACCAAAGTCCAAAGTCACAATTATTACTCAATAACCCTTATATTTTGTGACTATTAAATTTGGTCGGATTCGCGATATTATCACTTTTAGCGTAACTCGGAATGCGGCCTTTGATGACTGGCTTCGACTTTGACAATGTTATCCACAGAACTCAAATACTCTAGGGAGAACTTAGCAGTTTTAGAACTGTTAAGTAAAGAATCAACTAAAAAGAAGTTTTAAAAAGTCAGCTTTTGAAAACTTATTTTTCGTTGATTCTTTTTCAAAGATAGACTTGAACCAATGGTACAAAAAGTGGTACAAAAAATTAACAAACTTATTACAAAATTCCGGTTTTATTGGAAACGTGGTGTACGGGTTTCAATAAAACTTTATTTCGAGTGAATATCACGTATGTACAAAACATCGTTGGACGACTATCGAAGAAACAATCTGACGGCAAAAATAAATAGTGGCCAGTAAAAGTATAAAATCATGGGTATCGTAAAAGTATTTACCGAACAGAACTGGTTTCGTTGCTTCTTGCAGTTCACTTCAGTGTTGCCAACCCGTACGACAATTATGGGGGTGTATGATAATTTGGCCAATGGTACGATAATAAATGTCTAACGTATGTTTGATGATTTTGATTTTTACTGAAAAAATAATTAAAAGTTCCAATAACAAAACGTATTTGTCAGACAAAATTAAACGCACAAAAAAATCTCAATGTCGATGTCAACATTAACTATGCGTTCGCACTGGCGAAACATCACAACAAAACATGTTGAAATCTCTAGTGACTGTCAAACTTTGTATGGAAAATTGACAGAAAATAGAGATTCCAACATGTTTCGTTGTAAATGTTTCGCCAGTGCGAACGCACAGTAACAAGTAAGGATCTCCCTCTCTCTCCATCCATACTTTTTTTTATTTAATTTTACAGTGATAACAAAAATATCAACTGAAAACTATGACAAAACATGTTTACGTTTTCTACTGCTAGCGCCATTAGTGGTGAAACCTAGCATACACTTCCCCTTTGATTTGACTCTAGTTTGATTTAAAATTATTCATTGTCTTTTGATAGCAATCAGATTTTTTTTTTTTTGGATTTTTCTTATAAAACATAATTTTTCCAAAAAACGATAATTTCGACGTGGGAACTCGATAATTTGAACATTTGGAGTTGGCAACACTAGTTCACTGACCTCTATTTTTTTACTGTCACTTGAATTTGAAGTGTCGACTTCAACTTTCGAACTTTGTAAAATTTTGCGTTTTCTCTCATTTATTTAAAATGTCTGTGAAACTTTATCATTTTCCCATCAGTGGTCCTTCACGCGGAGCTTTACTTGCAGCTAGAGCTGTAGAAGTGCCCATAGAAGTCGAAATTATTGATTTATTCCAAAAGGAGCAAATGAAAGATAGTTTTTTGAAAATAAATCCTCAGCACTGCCTACCCACATTGGACGATGAGGGTTTCATATTATGGGAGAGCCGAGCAATAGCGTGTTACTTGGCCGACAAATATGGGATGGATGATCAGTATTATCCGAAAGATTTGAAACAGCGCGCATTAGTAAATCAGAGATTGTACTTCGATAGTTCCTCTTTGTATGTGAAGATACGGGCTATTTGTGTAAGTCGTTAGTCGCATATACTCCTTTATTTATATGTAAAAAATGTAAATAATTTATTTAGCAAAAAAAAAAAGAAATACAATGCATGTTACATTATTACGATGTTACAATTTGTTCTCAATTTTTGTGAATAATGACCCCGATGCTAGGAAAATCCTGTGTTATAGGGGCCATCCATATGAAATAACATTTTTGTCGATTTTTGTATACATATACATGCTTGTAAACTTTTGACATAAAAGAAATCAATCTTGAATATGTTACCATTGTTACCTACATAACTAGATAGCGTAGGATGTGACAGTTACATTTTTTTAAAGTGGTGGCACTCCGTTAGTGCCGACAGAAGTGAAAACTTGAACAAGATCGCCTTGGTGGAAGAAAAATACTTGTATAGAGCATTGGTCCGTAACCTTATCTAAATAAAGAGCACAATCGCGTTTACAAAAAAAAAATACTTCCAAAACCTTTAAAGTAAAAATACTTGCATAGAACATTGATCAGTAACTTAATATAAATAAAGAGCACAATCGCTTTCAAAAAAATGAGGTATCGTCATGGTGTCGCGAAATAATGGTTTAATGACTAAACCATTATTTCGTTTAGTCCATCTCAAAAATCACTTAAAAAAAGTGATCAACCAATTTATTTTCTAGGTCCCAATATTATTCCTTGGAGAGAAGAAAATAAAGAAGTCACTGAAAGATGACCTGAACACCACTCTTGGTTTCCTGAACCAGTTCCTCAATGACAGCAAATGGGTTGCTGGTGACCATCCTACTATTGCAGACACATCAATTTATGCATCACTGAGCAGCATTCTGGTAAGAAGAATGTTCATCATTTTTTTGTATGGAGCTGGGTTTGTCTGGTGCCTTCTCTTTATCTTGGTAATGCCATCTCTTGTGCTGTGGTAATCCTGTGTGAAAATCTAGGGCTGCAGTTTAGCATGAATCCTAATATCTCAATGAGTGTAAATGGGTCATTGCACTCAAGCCTCTGGTTGTAAGCACTTCTCATTATATCACTAATACAACATACCCCAGCACGCGTAGCATGACCACCGTAGAAACGGGTTTTGTC
Organism: Agrochola lychnidis; assembly: GCA_963680765.1. Lineage (NCBI taxonomy): Eukaryota > Metazoa > Arthropoda > Insecta > Lepidoptera > Noctuidae > Agrochola > Agrochola lychnidis. The sequence goes on along the minus strand of OY796860.1, from coordinate 6,840,064 downwards.
GACAGAAGAATAGACAAAATGAAAGATTGTTATCTGTCATTTTGTCTATTCTTCTGTCAACAAAACATGTGTCATGCTACACATGCTGATAACCACAAAGGGGTAAGTAGAGGAATAGCCACCAACATGTTAGTAATGTAGTCTAGTTTTACAAGCTTTTTATTCATTAGAGGTAAACTAAGTGCACTTATTTACTTGCTATTGCTGTTTTGTTATATTCTATAGAAATCATAATTTGCATTGAATTACCAGAAAAATATATTTGTTTGTATTTCAGGCTGTTGGCTGGGACATCTCAAGCTTCCCAAACATTGAAAGATGGGTGAATATATGCTCCTCGCTACCAGGAGCTGCAGAAAACGATTTAGGAGCTAAGGCCTTTGGGGAAGCTGTCAAAAAGAATCTTGCTTGAAAAAAACTTTTTTTTTTTCATAAAAATATATTTTTGATACATGTTATAAATTATTTTTACATACATACATAAACTCACGCCTTCTTCCCATGGGGGTAGGCAGAAACTACAGAACGCCACCTGCTACGATCCTTACATAGTCCTTTTGCCTCGTTTACGTTCATACATCTGGTCATACACGCACGCATAAATTATTTTTATACTTATTATTATACAACAAAGTAACTGCAATATATTAAAAGACTGTTGTTTAATTTGACCTCTAGCTGTAAATAATAACACAGAAGTAAGCACAAAATAATCTTGTTTTATCAACCTGTCTTATCTATATTGCAAATGAGGAATATCAACTTAACTTTAAAAAAACTTTAAAACTAATTGTTGCTCATTTCGGACTTTCCTCTTTATGACAGTTTCGGATTTGTATCCATAACTAGACATAATTTGAACAACTTCATAAGGAATGTTTTCTTCAATGAGCAGAAGATAGAAGACACCATTATGGGCTAGTTTCTTTGGTATCATGTTGAGTAGCCTGTCAGTAATCTCTCGGCCTTTAGCCCCCCCAGCCCAACTAGCTGTAATGTCACTTCCACCACACTCTTCACTGTTAGTCACCACATACGGCGGATTGAAGATGATAACATCAAAAACATTATCAGTAAAGGAACTAGCCAAGTCCATATTGCACGAATCTAAATTAACTTTATTATGAGCAGCAGTTTGCTTAGACATTACACAAGCTTTAAAATTAATATCTGTGCTCATACAGAAAGTTTGTGGAAATGCCATACCAAAAGCTGTTATAACTACACCACTGCCAGAACCGACTTCTAAGCAGAATGTGGGGTTTTTGTTCTTTAGATACTCTAGGTCTTTTTCTAAGGCATCTATGAGTAGGAAGCTGTCCTCAGCAGGTTCATACACATGGTCATAGTCAGCCTTATTGATGTGGTTCTGGTATGGAGTCTCCATGCTGTCAGTTGATGCTTCCTCTGTCTGTGACCACGCCACTGGTGCTCTGTTCAGGCTCTTGCGGTGTTGGTTCAGGCAGTACAGTTGTGCGTACACTCTTCTCTTTGCTTACCATCCGTCTTATTTCATTGAGTCTGTCCTGAAACGGTGACAAGTATTTGATTTAGAAATCCAAGATTTCGCCAATATAATGCTTCTTTTAGTTAGTTAAATGTCGTCAGTATTACAATATTAATACCAATGTGATTGCAAAAATATCCCTATTTTATCACCAGGAAACAAAAAATTCAGGAAAAAGCAAAGCATTAAATATTTTAACTATATTTTAATGAAGTTACAACCAACCTGTGATGCTTGTAACACATTAAGTACTACAGTGACTTTGTGTTTACAAGATATCAGCTTCTTCACGTAGGGGTCCAAGTCAGGATGATTGTTCAAAGCCTCTCGTACATTCTGCAGTTCTTCATTCAATGATTCTATCTGCTGTTTTAGTTCTAACTGGGATATCCTGGAAATTAACAAATTGAAAGGCTTGCATATTGATGTATGAAGATATTGTTATAGGCAGATACAATGAAATATCATATTTCAGTAGGAAAGGGGTCATCAACTCTTAAAAGGTACTTGTGACCTAATTTGAGGTTCTAGGATTTTTGTGGCTCTGTAACCTACATACTATGCTTAAGTATATTTTGTTTGAGAACCAGCTGGAAGTCACTTTATAATTATCTTGTCTTGATATAAAAAGTGTGGCAAATTAGAGAAGAAGAAAAAGAGGTTATTCTGCAGTAATGTCTAATTCGTCGTCAAATATCACGAATTACGAAAATTTGATCTTGAAGCTGCCTCTCAGTATATAAATGTATTAACCAAAGGCCGTCCACAATATTGTTAGCTATTTAATATCATTATTTACCTTGTAGCTCTGACTCTGTCGTCTAACTGGTCCACAGTGGGTTTCAGAAGCCCGAGCAAGCCCTCTGCTAAAGTATCCCTTGTCGGGTTGTCGCACAAATTACCGGTGTTCTCATCAACAGATGTTGTAGTGCTCTCAGTGTCGTCCATTTCGTATTTACTTACAATCACTGCTTCATTTTACAGTGATTAATGCATGGGAATAATGATAACTATAAATATTTATTTAGGCTTTATTTTTTATCATCTGACAAGCAAGTGACAACTTTTTCAAGTGTGTCATGTGTCAAGTGATTGTCATTATTTGTCAGTCAGCAATCAGCATGTTTTCGTTTGATTGGTTGGTAAAATTGTCATTTTGTTGCGTTCAAAATAAAAAATAAAGCGCAAATTCCTCGTTTATTAGCAATAAAGGGCATTAAAAATTTATTTTCAGCCTGTTGTGCCACTGCACAGGCCTACCTTTTTTTTTCCTTTGCACCATTTTGGATAGTTTAGATTTTATTGACTATTCATACTGAAATAGGAATTACTTTGTCGACTTATGCACAAAACCTCAAGAATTAAGACATCTAGAAACTAAGAACAAGCGAAGCGAGCTCGAAAATGTAAGCCTCGGATCGGTCCGATTTTCTGTAGACCACTTATACAGAAATAAGAGAACTTTGTCGACTTAAGGAGAAAACTTTAACTTGTTTTACTTTACCTATACTCCATTTGAAATAAGATTAGACATTTAACTAAACCTTTTTTGCAGTCCGTTCAACCGATTTTGACTTCTGTTGTTCTGTTGTGGCATAACAAATGGCAGCTGCAGTAAACAGTTGGTTTTGTAACCACTTTTTTTGCTTTTACTGCCATCCTTATGCCTACGGTATAGAAGTCAGAATCGGTTGCACAAACTAAAAAAGGTTTGTTTAAATGTCTAATCTTATTTCAAATGGAGTATAAGTATCATGAAAAGTTTGGGTTTAGAGTCTAGGCTGATTCAAATCCCGACTTTACTCGCTCGTATAGTCCGTGCAATCAACGAAGATGCGCTCCACTCCGCTCTGCGCCATACTAGAGTTCAGCTTACAGTACGAGTAGTAAAGTCATACCATTATTTAAATCGGGTAACAAAAATGACGTTGGCAATTTCAGGCCTATCTCTATCTCACCTGCATTCAGTAAAATATTTGAAAAGATAATACTCAAGCAGTTGCTAAGACATTTTAATTTAAACAGACTTCTTCATGATGAACAATATGGTTTTACAAAAGGTCGTTCGACCACAGATGCAGGTGTTGCTCTGCTGAAACACATATTTAACGCATGGGAGGACTCGCAAAATGCTATTGGAGTTTTCTGTGATCTCTCCAAAGCCTTTGATTGTGTGCACCATGACACACTTTTGCGTAAACTACGTCATTACGGTGTCCAAAACGAAGCTCTTAAAGTAATAAATTCTTATTTACATAATAGGTTCCAATGTGTAGATGTTAATGGTGTGAAATCTTCCGGGCTACCAGTTCAGTTAGGTGTACCTCAAGGCTCAATACCGGGTCCATTCTTATTCTTAGTATATATTAATGACTTGCCTTTTTATTTAAAGGATATCTGTAACGTTGTACTGTTTGCAGATGATACCTCTCTTATTTTTAAAGTAGACAGGAATAGACAAGATTTTGACGACGTAAACAGTGCACTCTCAATGGTTACGGATTGGTTTACGACAAATAACCTAGTTCTCAATGCCAAGAAAACGAAATGTATAAAATTCGCTCTACCAAATGTTAGAAATCTAGGACCCAACATCGTCTTAGATAAAGAGGTGCTTCAAATTGTGAACTCGGCAGTTTTTCTGGGCATAACAGTAGACGCCAAATTTCAGTGGGGCCCATATATATCAAGCCTAGCGGGAAGGCTCAGTTCGGCCGCCTACGCTGTCAGAAAAGTAAGACAATACACTGACGTTGATACAGCTCAGTTAGTCTATTTTAGTTATTTTCATAGCGTTATGTCCTATGGTATTCTGCTGTGGGGCAAAGCCGCTGACATTCAAAATATATTTGTTCTTCAAAAACGAACAGTTCGAGCAATTTACCAGCTAGGTGCCAGAGTTTCTCTAAGAGATTTGTTTAAAAATATTGGTATTCTCACGGTGGCATCACAATTCATTTTCGCCAACATCTTATATATTAGGCAAACTTAGGCAACACTTATACACTAAAAACAGTGATATTCACAATGTTAACACTAGAAATAAGGACAAACTACGAGCTCCGTTTCACCGGCTTCATAAGGTTCATAACTCATTTGTTGGGCTTGGTATAACCTTTAATAACAAGCTACCCTCTTCTTTGCTAGATTTGCCTTTTAATGCATTTATAACTATGTAAAGTAAAATCCAACCTTTGTTCAAAGGCATACTATTGTATCAATGATTACTTAAATGATAAGAATAGTTGGTCGCTGTGATTAACTCAAGACAATGTTTATATTCTTTCTCCAGAATTAGCTTACCTACTGACAGTTTATATGAGTTTATATAATTGATCATTTGAATTATGTTTTGTGTTGCATAATGTAAGTTATTTTGAATACTATTATTGTATAGAATCATTTTTCTAACTTGAACAGACAGCTGTGCTACTGGGGAGTTTGTTGCGCCACTTCTTCTTCCCAGCTAAAGGCACTAGGAAGTGGTGAAGGGTGGGCGTTTTTGGGGGACTGTCTTATGTAATTTTGACGTTCGAAAGGTGCTGATTTTCAGCCTAGTTTGAATAAATGACTTTTGAATTTGAATTTGAGTACAGTAATCGTGGAGTGGGGCGCGTCTTCGTGGATTGCACGGACTATAATTCATCATTGTCGCGCGCGCGCAGCGGTAGCTAGCGAGCGTGGTCCCGGTTACGCGATACGTGTTAAAAAAAAAAAAAATGTCGACAACAGTGAAATGCGCTAGTTGTAATATCGTTATAAGTGAGCTTTTGGCTTATGTGCAGAACAAAATTTCGATTATAACTGAAGACAGTTTAATTAAGATTTGTTTGTCCTCGTTTAGTAGTGACCAAATTGATGAAGCAAAGACGTTGCTATTTGAATCCTTACCTGCTGAATACCGGAAAAAAGTGCGAAAAGGGCAGGGCAAAGAAAATCGGAACTTAGTGGATATCATCAGTTTATTCAAGGTCGTAGACAGTGATGTGATGCCAGTGTTTGTAGCCCGCGATTTGGAAAAACTGCCTCCAATAACTTTCGATCATCTAGACGTGTCTAAACTGCTAAAAGACCTCATGTTAGTGCAATCTGAGATCAAGAATATTAAATCGTCATGTGTCACAATAACTCAAGTGGAGGAAGAAGTAAAAAACCAGATGCAAAATATGAGGCACTCTGCTCCCGTGTTTTCAATCGGAAATGTGAATGTTAAAAGAGGTGGTACGTGTGCCTATCAAGAGCGAGATAGCGGACCTATGGGTTTTTCACAGCCCAATGGTTCATCTATTCACGATTTAAACGACCTAACAAGGTCTGACTCATCACCGAATGAGGATTTGAATTATCGAAGTATAATTAATACGAGCGATTGCATAGAGGGTAATAAAGATATTCCGACAAATATAACATTGTCGGTAGATCGTGAGCGGTTGGACGTAGCGGGGCGCTCGGGGACGTGTAGCACTGCACGAGCGGTCGAGCAGGTCTGTGAGTCATCGCCGGCCGCAGATAACGTTGTATGTGAACAGCTGATTGACTCAAACAAATGTACGTTTGCAAATGCACTGTTGCGTTCAAAGGACAATAAAGATGACAACGAACAAGGATGGACGGTAGTACAAAAACGTAGACCAGTGAGGAATAACCGTTTAAAGGGAAAGATGGGAAACTGTACGGTAGATACCGAATATAATTTTAGGGCAGCCGACCGAAAAATACCCATATTCATTACGAACGTACATAAAGGAACGTCAGAATTAGATATATGCAAATATATTTATAGTAAAACGTGTGAAAAAGTTACTTTAGACAAAATTGTAATGAAGAGGCAAAGTGACCATGACGCTTATAAGTTCATTGTATCTGCATCAAAATTACAGATGTTCTTGGATGAGAAACTATGGCCAAGTGGTATAATTTTCAGACGCTTTGTACATTTTAAGAAGCGATCTTCGACAGAGACAGTTAAAGTTTCTGATAACGGTCATTATCGCAAATTAAATGGCTAGTGACGTTCACAAATTTGCTACTTATAATTGCAAAAGTGTCAAGCGCTCTGTTGATGGAATACGTGAGCTGTGTAAAACATGTGACATGATAGCTCTTCAGGAGACATGGTTGTTGCCCTGTGATATTTCATACTTGAGCAGTATTGATGGCGAGTTTAGCTGCACAGGGACCTCGGCGGTGGACATGTCGTCGGGCATTTTACGAGGACGTCCTCACGGCGGTCTCGGAATACTCTGGCGGCAAAAAGCGTTCCCTAATGTGATAGTGGTGCAGTGCAATAATCCGCGAATATGTGCGATACGCGTAGTGTTACCTGAGCGGTCTATACTAGTGGTGAATGTTTACATGCCTGTGGACGCAGCAGCCAATCTAGTCGAGTTTACGGACATCTTCGGGTCGGTAAGCGCTATCATAGACAGTTGCAACATTGATTGTGTATACATACTAGGTGACTTTAATGCGCACCCTACTGAACAATTTTATAATGAACTATCGTTATTTTGTGAGGACCAGGAGTGGACTTGCATTGATGTAGAAATGTTGAAGGGCGTTTCTAATTCGTTTGATTGTTTCACTTTTGTGAGCGAGGCTCACGGATCACAAAGATGGCTTGATCACGTTATAGTCTCTAAGGCAGCTGTGCCGTCAGTGCGCAGAGTGTGTGTCAAGTATGACGTACTGTGGTCGGACCACTTTCCGTTAATAATGGAGTGTAATCTAGGCGTAGTCTCACCTAAGATACTGGAATATAAACCGACTGTAAATGATGTTATATGGGGGGAAAGAAATGTAGATCAGGTTAACCTATACATGACTGAATGTCATAGACTCTTAAGACTTCTTGACTTTCCAGAGGAGTTTACAAAATGTGCAGATTATACTTGTAATATTTCGAAGCATAGGCAAGTCATTGACAGTTTGTATAACAATATTGTAAAAATATTAAGAGAGGCAGCATTATGTGGCAAACATGGTAGACATATCCGTAAGAAAAAGAAACCTGTTGCAGGGTGGAACTTACATGTTGGCGAGGCACACAGGGAAGCTAAACAAAAATTTTATTTGTGGTGTTGGTATGGCAAACCAAATTCAGGTGAAATTTTTAACGAGATGTGTGAAGCCAGGAAAATCTTTAAAAACCGACTAAGATGGTGTCAGAACCATGAAGAACAGGTAAAAATGGATATCTTGGCCTCTCATCACTCACAAAATGATTTTCGATCTTTTTGGAAAGCCACAAACAAACTTAATAGCAAACCGGTTACTCCTGTGTGTATCGACGGCGTAAGCGATGCCGGTAGAATAGCAGATCTGTTTCGACAGCATTTTACTGTCAAATCGCCATTGGGGTCCTCGCAGTCGGTGATCAATGTTAAGTACGGTGAAAAGATAGGTTTTGGATGTACAACTAGAGAAGTGAAGTTGATAATCAAATCAATGACTAGAGGTAAATCTCCCGGCCATGACGGGTTGAGCATTGAACATCTTCAGCATGCTGGACCCCACTTACCGAGATTGTTGGCTATGCTGGTTAACCTTTGTCTAAGCCACTCATATATGCCTGAAGAGATGATTAAAACCATTGTTATACCTATCGTTAAAAATAAGACAGCTGATCTATCAGATAGGAACAACTACAGGCCTATCTCTCTTGCCACAGTGGTATCGAAGGTATTTGACAGCATGTTGAACTCACAGCTGACCAAACACATTGTACTTCATGACAATCAGTTCGGCTTCCGGGGCGGACTATCCACTGACAGTGCAGTTTTGTGTGTTAAGCATGCTGTCAAATACTACACAAGACGTCAAACATCAGTTCACGCATGCTTTCTTGATCTTTCGAAAGCCTTTGACCTGGTTTCCTATGATATTCTATGGAAAAAGTTAGAAAACACTAATCTACCAATAGAACTCATCAACATCTGCAAGTACTGGTACGGAAACCAGGTCAATGGCGTGCGTTGGTCGGGAACCATGTCGCAGTCGTACAGGTTGGAGTGCGGGGTGAGGCAGGGGGGATTGTCCTCGCCAACCCTATTTAACCTGTATATGAACGACCTGATTGTGGCACTCAGTAGCACTCGGGTAGGTTGTCACATAGACGGAATTAATGTAAACAACATAAGCTATGCTGATGACATGGTGCTACTGAGTGCATCAGTATGTGGCATTAAGAAACTGCTTGCTGTCTGTGAAGCATATGCCAGGCAACACGGATTAAAATATAATCCACTCAAAAGTGAAGTCATGGTCTTTGAGGCCAGAGGAAGCAGTACAGGTAACGTGTTTCCCAGCATTACACTTAATGGTACAGCTTTGCGTAGGGTATCCAAATTTAAGTACTTAGGACATATGCTGACCTCTGACCTCAGGGACAATGATGACATCGAGAGGGAACGGAGGGCGCTGGCAGTGCGGGCGAACATGATAGCTCGCAGGTTTGCACGTTGTTCGACAGAAGTCAAAATTACACTTTTTAGGTCTTATTGTACATCATTCTACACGTGCAGCCTGTGGGCCGACTATACTCAAAAGTCTTACAGTGCCCTCCGAGTCCAATTTAATAATGCGTTCAGGGTGCTGATGGGGCTGCGGCGATTCTGTAGTGCATCAGGGATGTTTGCTGAACATCGCGTAGACTGCTTTTACGCTACAATGCGTAAAAGGTGTGCATCCCTGGTGCGTAGAGTACGTGGCAGCTCCAACAGCATCCTTAGCATGATCGCTAGTCGGCTGGACTGTGGTTACATCAATCATTGCTGCGCCATTTGTCATGGAGTGGCGCAGTAGTGATTGAGTTAACTATCTTTTTAAATCTTTTTAAATATTTTGTTGTCGGTAGTTTTAAGTATTACTAACACTAGTCCGTAAGAACATTGTTACTAACAAAATGGACACATGGTCTGAAATAAACTCTTTAATATATAATAATATAATTATCAGTAGGGTAGTCACCGTGGGTGAAGTCAAGCAGTGGTGGCCCAGTGGTAACGGCCCTGACTTAGTTATAGTTCGAACCCAGGCAAGCGATAGGGACATCGTGGCCCCCTGGCATCACGGCAACTGAAGGAACACGGGTGGGTTTTAGTCAGTAAGAGTCTTGACACGCCCTCCCGCTCCGCCCAGAGCGGGAGAAGTTATTTGATGATTTCCCAAAGAAAAAAAAAAAAGGCAAGCGCTTTACTTTGTGCAAATAATTTCATCACCATTACTCTAAAAACTGTGAAGGAAATCATCGTGAGGAAACCGGAATGTCCTTGATCCAAAAAAAAAAAAACGTGTGCAATTCACACGTGGTAGAAGTGAAACATTCAAAAATTTTGGCTTTGAGATAATGAAAATTTCGGGAAGAGGATAATTGTAGGTTTTAGTAATGATCATAGTGATACAAAGTTTGATAATTATTTTACATTGTATTCGTATATAATTTATATAGATTTATTCAGAGCTATTTTAGGTACCTACATCATGCTTTTATCAGTAAAAGTGGAATTTTAAAACGTTAGGTAAAAGTACTGGGTCTTATAATCTTATATCACGCCCTTCCCCCTCATGCACATCATAAGCACAAGAATAAAAAACGAGCAGAAGGCAAGCTTCCTAACAGAGTTCAAAATTCTTACCTACTTTCATAGGGCTGTCACTCGGTTATTACAGATTAAAAAACCGGGTAAGTGAGAGTCGAGATTCGGCGATGAGCACAGACGGACGGACGGATGGATGGACGGATGGACAGCTGGACAGCTGGACAGACGGACAGACGGACAGACGAACGGACACGCACTGTGACTGAGGTGATCCCGTGAGTTTTCCGTTTTCCAATTACGGTACCGAACCGGTAATTATTTTAACAGTTTGTTTAAAATTAAATAATACCTATTTAATTAATCATACTGTGAAATAATTATACACACAATGCGTGCATCGTTGTTGAACTGAGACCCTCCCATTTTTGAAGTCGGGTAATAAAATGAGCAGTGGTGGCCCAGTGGTAACGGTCACGACTTACGAGTCTAGGGTTCGAACCCAAGCAGGCACTTTATATAAATTATTTCATTACCACTGCTCTCAAAACGGTAAAGAAAAACATCGTGAGGAAACCGGCATGTCCTAGAACCAATAATTCGAAAACATATGACATCCACCAACCCGCACTGAGCCCGTTTGGTGGATTACGGCCCACTCGCTCTCACAGAAAGAGGAGGGCTATTTCCCAACAGTAGGAACATTATACCTAGGCTGATTAAGCTTATATGCTAATAAAATACGATAGTAAAGTATGTAAGTAATTATTTATACTGTCAAATAGTTATACATACATAGATGCATACGTTGCTTGCTTTTTTTGAAGTTGGTTACTTATTAAAATACCGTGACTTATAGACGGACGGACAGACGGACATGGCGAAACTATAAAGTTTCCTTTCTGGTTTTACTATTTCACGAACGTAAGTGGTACCTACAAACCTACTAAAACAAAAATACGAAACAAATAGGAGACAAACAATAACTCGCTAATATAGGCGGTAAACCATAAGATTAATAAATAATAATTCTTATGGGAAAACTTTATGGCCATCTTTATTTAGGATACTACCTATCTCGAAACTAAATAATTCTGCAATAAGCATTAAAAATGAGTAGGTATGGGTAGATATAGATAATAACCTGACAAAATCCTTTGGATAAAAAAAATAAACCTTGCTTTTCCTACTATTATTGATACACACAGTACTTACAACAATTTGCCATTTTTATTAACCTAAATGTCCGCGTCACTCGTACCGCTCTGGCACACGGCGCGCAGCGTACCCCTGAACGTTGGCTTCGGAATGAGCCGGCTCAAACCAGTTTGCCTCTAGCGGGCGCCGGTGCACCCCCCGCGCGCCTTGTCTGTGACACTGCACGCACACAAAGCTGTGCGTGTAGTAGTGATCTCGCGCAAAGCGTTAGTATGAAGCTTGCAGTCTGTTCCTTTTTTAGTCTTGTGTCATAAGTGCGCGCGCAGTACTTTATCATTATTTTGCTGCGATGTTATTTTAAAACTGCGATATCTCCTAAGATATTCATTGAAATCGAATGATGTCAAGGGCAATTTTGTTTTAAGTTAAATACTTATGATGAATAATGTATTTATTTGGATAAGGATTAATATCATGTTTATAAAAACACCTTCGCAAATAATGCATTATTTTAGAACAAATTTGGTTAGCATAAAAAAGGTTATAGTGAACCAACCTTAAAAGATAGACATATGCTGTCGCGGACTTTTTTTTAGAACTTTTAAAGGAAAACAATTCTGTCCTACATGATTTTTGCGAAACTTTGACCGTTTACGCAGCGCACGCAGCGGAAGCTCTCAAAAGGAAAAATAAAACCCCCCAATTTTGAAACATTCTTCATTGGTGCTCCGCTCCTATTGGTCTTAGCGCGATGATATATAACATATAGTCTTCCTTAATAAATGGGCTATCTAACACTCAAATTTTTCAAATTGGACTAGCAGTTCCTGAGATTAGCACGTTCAAGCAAACAAACAAACTCTTCAGCTTCAGAGAACCACGAACATAAGAAACACTGTATAATGCTTCCGATCTCATTTTCTCCCACGTTAAATCTTATGAATTTGTGTCTGTCTCTTTTTACCGTCGCTTTTTCGTTTAATCGACTTTCCAATCACAACGATGCTAAAGAAGTTTTCACTTCAAAAATCAAAGACATGACATCTACCGAGCAGCAGCACTGGGTCGCGTGGTCTACCACGCGATCCAGTGCCCAGCCCACTTCCTCTCGCAGAGTGATTGCCCGTGTCCCTGCAGTTGGAAAATTATAGGCTGATTATGCAGTAGTAAAACGAATAAATCATACTGGCTCAAGACAAATGATTTCGTGAAGTTCAGCTTAAATGATTTTCGGTGAAGGAAAACATCGAGAGGAAACCAGCATGTCCTTGATCCAAAAAATCGAAGACATAAATGACATCTACCAACCCGCACTGGGTCGCGTGGTAGATTACAGCCCACTCCCTCTCGAAGAGTGATTACCTGTGTCCCTGCAGTGGGAAAATTGTAGACTGATTATGCAATAGTAAAACGGATAAAATGATTTCCAGGGTCCAGGGACCGCGATAACATTTACGATGGGGTTACCTTGGCTAGGCTACCTTGTGTTATTGTATTGCCAATTTCGAAGATGTAATAATACAAAAAAGATCTATAAATTGTTTATTACTAAAATTAAAGAGGCACACGCAGGGCAGTTCATCTCCTAGTACTATTGTTTTTCTAAGACTACATAACTTATAATACGATTAAACTAGTCCACTACAAATGGCTCTAACATTTGAGGTAGGGTAGACTGGGTACGGTTGTGACAGGTTACGGTTGTGACAATCGCCATATTATCGAAACTATAAGGAATACCGGGGAGGGTGTAAGGAGAGAGAGGACCGCTATGCGGGTCTGAACGTGTTCCACATTATTGCGTCAGCCAACGCGCGACGTTGTTGTTACCAGAGGCCCTCATTACTTTTTAACAGTCAAAAGTAACTATTTTTATTCGATTTCCTTTATTGATTGTTGTTAAATGTTTACAGATACAGTAATGAGTGTTATTTTTCATTATTAATTAAACATCAGTGGTTTAATAGCAGTGCTTACTTTGTACGTATATTATTTTATAATGCCACAGTGATTGCTTTTTTTGCGAAGGAGTACTTTGAGTACGGTTGTGACAATTTTTTGGGTACGGTTGTGACGAATATTTAGTATAGTTTGTATTTTGACATTGTTACCGTATTGTATAATTAGAATTCTTTAGTTAGCGTTTTGGTCTGATTGTAATTTAAGACTAATTAAAGTACCAGTTATAAACAATCAAACTGCTAAATGTTTTAATAGCTATAGATGCTACAGTGTCTTATTAATTATAAACAACAATGTTCTTACGTAATATAAATACGTAAATTCAGTTACGTAAACGTAATTTTTTCGAGAAGAATGGATTTTTCGTGCAATGAAAGTGATTGATGACCATTCTGGTGCATTTTTTAACCTGTCACTACCGACCCCAGGTACTGTCACAACCGCCCTTGGGGTGTAGTCGGTTGTGACATTTTCTCTTTTTTTTTCTAACATGCTCCTGTGTCTTAACCATAGTACTTAGAAACACAATTTTAGTATTTATACGTAGGCAAATGTACTCTTCACAATACAAAACTTCTTTTTTACAGTTAACTGCCACACAAACGAAATTATTAGTCGTCAAATGAAAATTGTCACTTCCGTACCCAGTCTACCCTACTTACTACAAAACATTAAACATGCTATTAATTGATCAGTTTGATTCCTTACCTAGATTGAGCAAATTACAATACTGTTCAGTCGAAAAAGTTACTGGGTTTTGTTTGTTTTCTACACTATAATCTATTAGTAAAGAAAGCTTAAAAAAATAACATTTGAGTAGGTATTTTGTTTACAAGATAAATCATTTTCGTGGTATTCAAATAAGTTAAATTAATTTACTATCTAGCCTGTGACAATTTAACTAAATGTGAATTATTTTTGTTGATGCTGTAATTAATTGTTATACGAGTAATAATTTAGAATTTGGCGGCGCGATTTTTGACACTAATTCTAGTCTAAGTAAAGCTATTATTTCTATTCTAGTTCACATTGTGTCCATAAGCATTTTCATTTGTTCCTTCACATGTGTTTCCATGTCTGCAAAGTCCCTTAGAATGTCTTCAATCATTTCGACTAATATTGTCGGCCATTGTACTTCGAGTGCTCTAAGTCTTTGAGCAGCCCCACAAGCTAAATCAATTGCGTGAGATAGTTGACCGCGGCCACGAACTCGCCAGCTCATGTCCTCCTGTGAAATAATTTATGATGATAATGAGATTAACAACGGTATTCAATATCAAATGCATTTGAAATTTAAATAGGTATCCGTTATCCATGGTACATACGAGTACAGAGTAATCAATATTATTGATCCGGTATTTTACCTGCGACACATTTCCTTTCTTATATTGTAAGGCTTCTTTTGCAATGACGTCCCTTAAAGCTGGATCAGCAGCTCTTAACCAGGCTTTAGCACTAGCAGCACTATTACCACTTCTTCCCAGTCTCGACAAAAGAGGTTGTAACGGAGCGTCTGGTATAGCTCGAAGTACAATATCACTAAGTCCTCCATAAGTTCTATTTGCCAACTTAATTTCTTCATCCGTCACCTGTAGGATACTCAATTACTTAACTGCCCAATACTCCAGCATTAACTACGCTTTTAAAATTACTTACCGGCTCATCATTGATCTCTTTTAATCCCCAATGAGCGAGTCTGTAGACAGCATATTCTCTCCAGATTTTCGCACATATGGGGTTACCCTCCGGTACTACTGTTATACCGGTGACGCCTCGCAATTCAGCTAGAGCATGCAATTGGCCAAGCCATTGTAGACCCGTCGCACGAACTGATATGTGGCTGACATTTGGAAACCTGATAAAACAAATTATTAGTTCGAATTTGATTCAAAATAAATATTAAGAATGTTTTTTAGGGTTCCGTAGTAAACAAGGAACCCTTATAGTTTCGTCATGTCCGTCTGTCTGTCTGTCTGTCTGTCTGTCTGTCTGTCCGCGGTCTAGCTCCGAGACCCTTAGTACTAGAAAGCTGTAATTTGGCATAGGTATACATATTAATTACGCCGACAAAGTGGTAAAACAAAATGATGAAAAACATTTTTTTTTAGGGTACCTCTCCTACACGTAAAGTGGTGATGCTTTTTTTGGATTCAGGGATCCGTTTGCGAAATATTAAGCTTTAAAGTGTTAATTTTTGCTAGAGTCAAATGTCCCCCCCCCCCTGCCGGCTAAATGGTTGGTTTTGGGTGTGTGAAAAAAATCACAACAGTAGTTTATATAACGAAATTAAAAGGAAAACTATCACAGCTAAGTAGGTTCTACAAGTTAACGAGTAATAATCGACCAACTTAACTTTGCAGTTGCAAAAACATGTTTTCCCATACATTCCGTATGGGAAAACATATTTTTCAACTACAAAGTTAAGTTTGTTTTTGGGATAAATTCAACCCAACTACGGAACCCTTCATTGTGCGTGGTCCGACACGCACTTGGCCGGTTTTTTTTTTACTTACTTGGACTTTAGCTCGGGCAGTGACTGTGCGACTGCATTATAATGTATATAGTGGTAGGCAGCGCGAGTGACCGTGCGCGCACGCTCCCAGTCCCAATCACGAGCGAGACGCCGCACAGCACCAGCTCCCCATGCGCTCACCACTCCGTCACAGACTTCCACTAGATAATCAACTCCTGTAGAAAAAGGAGGTTATTATGTAGTCAAAGTGTAGTAAGATATTTGATTTTGTTAAAAACCAAACTACCTTGTTCTCTGTCCTTAGACGCAGGCAATGTCTTCGGCACAGGCTCTGAAGATTTGAAGTTAGCTAAATTCAAATTTTTTACCGACTTTGCTCTAGCTGTAGATGCTCTATTTGCTGAAGATGCCCTTTCATTTCTCCGCGATATTGTAGCACTCCTTATGTTTCTACTCGTTCTGTTATTCAAGGAGCCTTCTCGTCGCAGAACCTTACTGTTATGGTCACTTCCTGAAGTTGAAGAATTGGCAACAGAACCAACGTTGGTACTACTTGATATATTGCTCGCATTTTCACTTATATCTGAATTCTTGGATTTAGATCTGCGACTTTCTGGATCACAGACAGACTTTGACCGCATTGTACTAAAGTTTTCTCGACGCCTCAAAGCTGTTGGCATGCGTCGAACAGGTCTTTTCTTAGTTTCCTCTTCACTTTCACTGCTGGAAGATGGCAGTGAGCTGAACGAAGAATCAACTATTGGTTCGACACTTGAAATACTTTCCCAGCGTTTTAGTATCGGTTCTGAGCTATCTGCTAGTTTAACATTTTCTAATGAAGAAATGATTGGAAGTAATATAGGTGGTAGTCTCAAATCACTACTAGTGGATGTGGAATGAGACGCGTCTGTGTCTTGGGAGGCACTTCTGTCAGAAAAGTTAACTCTTCTCTCAGAAGGTTTTCTGGCTGTTGAACTTCTTTGCAACTTTTTCATTGGCGACGCTTTTGGCACATGGTCTGTGCTCGTTTTTGCATTTGCAATATTTGCATCGCTATTAATTTTACAATCGGAGTCTTCGGTTTCGGCTTGTTGCATGGACACAACGACATCTGGAAGAGCTCCCGCTTCCAATGTTTGAGTTCCACCACTTTGTGTGATCACTGTTGTCGCTTCTATGGAGAAATCTTTGTCAGTGTCTACATTTTTAGTTAGACTAGTTGCAGGGATGAAGCATTTATTTTCCGATCTAAAAACAAAACATACAAAGGCTCAAATTTTGTTTTGTAATTTATAGTTTTAAATTTTATAAGGTATGTTTATGCAAAAATTAAATGAAAACCTGAGCAATTCCCAGTTAGTACGAGCATTGTTAATAATTTGATCACGTCTGGCTTCTTGTTGCGCGGCTCCGCCTAATGCACAGTAAGCTGCGTGTGCTGCTTCTTTGTTATTTCGCCAAGCCATTGCAGCCTTACGCACCTGTAGCAAACGTAAATTTGTATTTTAATGTATCTCTGATTGTTAACCTAAATTATCAAATTCAGATAATTATTTGTTTGTTTGGGAGATGCTTGCCCTTTTTTTCCACTTGTCATTTTTATTGATATTTTCTTACCTGTTCAGTAACGTGCATGTTGCTCAAAGTAAGTAAATTAGGCAGATATGAGACAAGAAATGGCACGCAATCCCCACCCAAAGCCACAGGATTTCCATCTAGAGACACATCAACCAAAGATTCCGCTTCAGCAAGAGACGACATATCCTCTACACTGGAAATTAGAAATAAAATAAACAGAAAACCAGTATGACTTTAAATAGTGGATACGAAATGTACACTCTTGCATAAAATACCTTTGTAAATCGTTATTACCAAGATACAGTTTTTGTAACTTTGGCGTGTTTTGAAATCCAAGCAGCTTTCTCAAACGGTTTCGTTTCAAATTGAGTTCTCTTAGAGATACAAGACCCTGAAGATCCATTTGTCCGACACATTTGATTTGATTACCAGCTAAATTGAGCACTTTCAGTTCACTTAAGTTAGATAAACCGCAAACTTTTCCTATCCTATTTCCATGTAAATCTAGAACTTCTAACTTTATTAAGTTTGTGAGGCCTTCGATCCTTTTTATCCTGTAAGATTATAATATCCTACTAATGAGAGTTTCTATTTATTCAATTAAACAATACTTCATCAGATTAATTGTTTGTTACCTGTTTTTACCCATTAAAAGCACTCGCAAGCCAAACAGTCTTTCCAAAGAAGTAATTTTGTCAATTTGGTTGTCATACACATCCAGAAACACAAGTTTGCCTAAGTCTAAAGGAGATAAACCCGACAAACTGTTAATTAGATTGTGCTGTAAGGACAAAAGTCGTAAGCCAGGCTCGCCGACTATATGGGGTATTGATGAGAGGCCTCTCCTGAAACCAATTTTTATTAAATTAGTGATAAATGATGATAACATCAGATAACATATTATTGAAGAAAAGAAATGTTAACTTCAGAAATGTTAATGTTAGCTTCTTAAAACTAAATATAAAAGTAGGTACATAAAACCGTGACTAATTTGACCGAGAACCCTTATAAAAAGCGTGCAGGAATGATTTTTAAGAAAAAAGGGGAAAGGCGACGCAACATCGGACAAGCGACCGCGTTAAGCCGGGTCTCCTGAGCGTGTTTTTTCGAAACATTACACAAAAAACCTTACACATAAATATTGAATCATTGATTTTCATACAAAACGTCGCATTTGCATAGACAAATGTTTGGCCACGCCTCTTTGTTGCGATGTTTTTGTGTAAAAACACACGCAGGAGACCCGGCTTCACAAGTGTTATAAGCCAGTACCCTAATTGCGTAACTTATTTTCGTAAACAATTTCGCGAAATTTGTTTCATTTTGACATTTCACCAACATTCATTGCGTTATTTACGTTGTTGAACCGATTTTTTTTTTCCAACTTATGAAGCAATGGATTAGAAATCTGTTTCAAATCGAAACAAATTGTGATTGTGTTGTATTACGCAATTAGGGTACAGGTATATTTAACTACCTATCCAGGCTGATCCTGTCGGGTAGTCGATCTTTTTCTTGTGGTGTTCTAGAGAGTTGAACTTTTCCTTCACCCACAGCTTGCAAATTGATTGTTTCATCTTTGCTGTCTTCTTTGAGCACGAAATCATTGCTGCAAATTGTCAAAATTTCACTATCGGAATTAGGACTTTCCATTCTATATAGTACGATTTTACAAATGTTTTAAAGATTCAATAGAATAGAAACAGGTCATAAGAGTTTTTAAGATCTTTGGTTATGTAATACTAATTAAATAATTATAAAAAAATATATATTTTTTAAATTTATTGTGTGTTTCATGGAAAGAATGTATAAAAGAAGAACGAGAGAAGACATTAATAATTTATGTGATGCATCATTCAACTTAGTTTAAGAAAGAATAGTAAAAATTTTGCCACTTACCCTGATAGCGTTGTGTGAGATCGTTGAGCTAGTGCAGCTCTTGAATCTGGTAGCGCTGGTCTTATTTGCAAAAATAAGCGGCCGTCACCACCAGCACCAGGGTCAACTCGTGGCCCACTCGCATCAAGAGACTGAGCTGACCTGCCTCTTGTGCGGAAAGCAATCTTCCTTACCTTTATAAAAAAATATGAATAGGTACACAACGATCGATAGCGGAAAAAATAATAATTTACACATTTATGTAATTTTAAATACGTCGTCCTAGTTACTTACATTTCCCCGGTTATACGTGATAGGCATTATTATATTATATAACAACAACGGTACAAAAAGACTTGGAAACAGTTGGCCCCATTTGATACAATTTTATTTTATTAAAATAAAATAAATTCGTACAAAAACAGTTTTGGTCCATTAAAATTTATCACTCAGAAAAACAGGTTGCTTAGTAACGCCCCTATATAAAAATGTACTCTGTGGTAACGCCTATAACGCCCTCGTACTATGTTACTTTCCTCTATGGCCCTTAACAATTTATGTAGAAATCTGTTGAGAACGAGTTATCCCTGTTCATTTCTGTTTTGTCTCGTCTCTAAGCAATTAACGTTATTACAATATTTTGTTACTAACTCAAATAATTCCAAAGTATTGTACGTGTATTCTATTTAAAATACTTGTGATCAGCATCCATTATTAAAATTAAGAACATGAACGCAACTGTATAATTTTTTTTGCCTGTAGCTGTTGTTGACAACATTACAAAGTGGAGCAATTTCAAAATAAAGTGTACAGCTTGCTACAAATTCAATTTTATTTATTATGTTTTTTTTTACAAATTTGACCATAGTGTAAATAGGAAATATAGTATATTATAGAGAAAAATAAAAAGGAACGCGGAATTCGAGGCATTTTCCCGATAATATCGAAACAAAACCGACTTTGTGGCGCAACTGGTTCCATTGTGTGACTAGATTTAAAAGCAAAATTAAAGAAAAGTATGATATTAATAAGCCTTTTTTAAATGTAATTAAACTAATAATACATGTAATTAATTGATAAATCAAAGTAAATAGCCTTAGTTTCAAGAATTAACGAAAAATGATTGTTTTTTTTTCGGTTTTGTGACTCTGTCGCTTTTTTCTTAGTTATTTTTTTGTCTTACTCTAAAATAATAATAGTTAACTTAATATGTGTAGCTTTTAAAAATATATATACATTTACTGTAAACATATTTGGGGCCGCACAGATATAAAAGGTAAAACTCATCTGATTTCATCGTTTTAATATCATCAATTTAATGGGACAGTGACAAAATGGAAGATATAAAATTATAAGGCTTTGTACACACGATTTGAAAATTGATACACATTAGATAACAAATTTTTACATCAAAAGAAAATGTATGAACATGTTTATTCCTACTTCTCAAAATAAAAATAAAAACAATATTTTGATTTAAAAGAGTGTCCGTAGAGTTTCTTGCCCGTTCTTCTCCATAGGTACCTACTACGCTTTGGAATGGGCAACTAGCTTCATTTTTATGACTGACCGACCCCTTGATAATTCAAAAGTACCTGTAATTGGTTTATTTGAAATAAATGCTTTGAGTTTGAAAATATTTACTGAAAAAATCAAGGAACAGGGGTAGGAAAAATAAAACAATAATTTTAAATATTCTTATATTTTTACCTTTAAATAAATTATCGTTAAAATTGCACTGGTTGACATCAGTCTTATTGAAAAATTGCAGGATACTGATTAATAGGAACTTCGTATAACAATGGTGCCGATTCTCTTGTCACAAATGCCTCTAAACTAAACTAAAAATCACCAAAATTTAGTTTATTCCTGTCAAACGATGATTTCCCATTCTGAAATAGACTAAAGTGACACAACTTAACTATATTTTAGTTTGACAGCACTAAGATACCACTGAGATTTTAGTTTAGTGAAAATGGCAATTTTGCTATTCTGAATTTGACATTTTTAACCTAAAATTTAGATTTTCTAACTAAATATGACTATTTTTAATCGCGACTAAAAACATGTGGAATAAAATTGGTTGTCATGAACTAAAATTCACACCAACACCTCAGATGAAAAAACAGTACTGAATTTTTTTTTTCTTTTGCTTATATCTCGAAAACGGTGTGTCCAATCGCAAAAATAATGAAAATTTCGACACCCTTTATGATGCCCTTAAACCCCTAACACTCTACATGTAGGTAATATTTTTTCTTATTTTCCATACAAAAAGTGAAAAATCCATATAAAACACGTCGAGGCTGCCCCCCATGCGCGCCTCCGGCTCTAAAAAGATTCACGTGGATATGTATCACGTGTGGAATCGCGATTGTCAAATTCGATTTAGATGTGTCAAAATTTATTTTTAAATTTAGAGAATTTATTTTGCAGAATAGCTTTGAGATTCTCATAGTCAAAAGTAAGGAATTTTAGTGATAGTTTAGTTAGTTTAGTTCGGTGTACAAGAGAATCGGCACCAATGTGTGAGATCACTACGTAATATAAAATTAAGGCCAAACTTGAGTAGACCTAGCGCCGCCGCTTTAATTAAAACTATATAAAATGTAAACAAATCTAAATTAAAAATTAAACAATACTTATTTTTAAGTTAAGTAAAACTTACCTAACGTTTAAATGTCGTCAGCAGACTTCAATCTGAAAATTTGAAACTAACATTAAGGCTCCTGGCTGTGAATTCACTCGACAGAGTTTAGGTAAATTCTTGCGATGCTATGTTTGTGTGCACCGTTCACGCACACACGCCTAAACATCGAGCGTAGTGATCGCTTAAACAGTTTTGATCCTATAGACGGTATTTTGTTAAGTTACGTAGGTACGCTTATGAAATAAGTCTGGAATGTTTGTGTATATTCGTTTAGTATATTTATAACAATTATGTTTTATATGGAATTTTATACTTTTTGTATGGAAAACATGAAAAATGATTACCTACATGTTGAGTTTTATGGGTTTATGGGTTTCATAAAGGGGGTCGAAATTTTCATTATTTTTGCGATAAGACACAATTTTCGAGATATAAGCAAAAGAACAGAAAAAAGATAAAGTACAGTTTTTGCAACTGAATGAGTTATTAATTTAGTAAAAATGAAAAATTCGCTATTCTGAATTTGACTTTTTTCACCTAAAATTTTGATTGGTGCCGATTCTCTTATACACCGAACTAAACTATCACTAAAATTTCTCTAAAATTTCTTACTTTTGACTATGAGAATCTCAAAGCTATTGGTGCCGATTCCCTTGATCACAAACTAAACTAAATTTAAGTTCAGTGCATCTTTTTCTTACAATTTCATTAAGAAAAGGACAGAAGATAAATTTTAGTTTAGTCCTGTCAAATTAATCACCGCCTATCACTCTCCATACAAGTTTAGACGTGATTAAAAACTTGTCGACTAAAATTACCTCAATTAACGTCAAGCGCTGATTAGTTTGACAGGACTAAACTAAAATTTATCTTCTGTCCTTTTCTTAATGAAATAGAAAGAAAAAGATGCACTTAAATTTAGTTTAGTTTGTGAACAAGGGAATCGGCACAATTATGCAAAATAAATTCTCTAAGTTTAAGAAAATTTTTGACACATCTAAATCAAATTTGACAATCGCGATTCCACACGTGATACCTAACCATGTGAATCTTTTTAGAGCCGGAGGCGCGCACGCTCGACGTGTTTTATATGGAACTTTTCACTTTTTGTATGGAAAATAAGAAAAAATATTACCTACCTATAAGGGGTTTAAGGGTTTTATAAAGGGAGTCAAAATTTTCATTATTTTTGCGATTGGACACCGAATCTGACTATTTTTCGCGATTAAAAACGTGTGGAATAAAATTGATTGTCATGAACTTTAAATTCACACCAACACCTCGATTTCACATGCAAAAACAGTACTGAATCTTTTTTTTTCTTTTGCTTATATCTCGAAAATGGTGCGTCCAATCGCAAAAATAATTAGATTTTCGATCCCCTTTATAAAACCCTTAAACCCCTGACACTCTACATGTAGGTAATATTTTTTCTTATTTTCCTTACAAAAAGTAAAAATTCTATATAAAACGTCAAGGCTGCCCCCTGTGCGCCTCCAGCTCTAAAAAAAATTCACGGGGTAGGGCAAACAAGTACCACGTGGACTCGCGATTGTCAAATATAATTTTAGTGTGTCAAAATATATTTAAATTTAATTTAGAAAATTTTTGTTGCAGAATAGCTTCAAGATTTTCATAGCCAAAAGTAAGGAATTTTAGTGATAGTTTAGTAAGTTTAGTTCGGTATACAAGAGAATCGGCACCATATTGCCATCTTAGTGCTGTCAAAATAAAATATATTCTATAATTATTTCACGATGGGAAATCATCATTCCTGTCAAACGATTGGTGATTTTTAGTCTAGTTTTGAGGCATTAATTTGTGACAAGAGAATTGGCACCAGTATCCATAAAGGGATCTGAGACACTTGCGCGAAAGACATTTTCGCGAAAGACACTTGCGCGAACCCACTTGCGCGAAAAAGTTGCGGAAATGAGATTTCTTCATAACATCACGCCATCAATTTCAAAGGGCCCAACACTTTGAAATTGATGGCGTGATGTTATGAAATAATGTGAAAAATTTCGCAGCCGCCATCTTATATTTACGTTTTGACATCAAAATCTGCTTTAGAATCATCAAAAACTATGAAAAAGACACCCATGACGAAAAATCTGAATATTGTCACAGCCGCCATCTTGGATTTATATTTTGACCTTACTATCAGCTTTAGCATCCTCGAAAACTATGAAAACGATACCCATGACGAAATATTTTTAAATGTTCGCAGCTGCCATCTTGGATCTTTATTTTGACTTAAAGTAGTCTTCAGTAGCGTTAAAGAAACTTCGTTCCAAAAATACTTCACTTATTGCTACAACAGCATATAGGCGCGGGCATATCGGTGACGCGAACCCATAACTTTTCCCCTACCAAAAATCACTCAAAACTATGAAATCTAAAGTCAAAATATAACTAGTGAACCCAGCAGGCAGATGTTGTCCTGCGACAACAGCGCCACGCGAGTCCAACTATAGTTATGAACCATCCAAGTTACACAAAAAGAATTAAAAAAAAAACATCTAAATCAGTCAAGCCGTTTAGGATAAGAAGAATTACGAACACACATACACCGGTATTTTATTTATTGCCAGGCATGCAAAATTTTAATGTTCTTCAAAAACAAGCAAAGTACTTTAAAATAAAATGCGGATCAAAATGTGGTAGTCGACGTACAATTTCTGGAATATGTTAACATCGGACACGTACGTGCGTGTGTGCGTGCTGCGACGCAAAGTGATACATCCTCACGCTGGGAAGGCCCGTTCGCTACTGACGGAATAGATTTTCCGCGATCGTTTATATAGTTCACTTTGCCATTTATTTACGTAATGAAGTAATTGTTTATTTATAAAATAAAATTTAGATTCTATTAAACAATTAACTTAAAATTAATATATAATTTTTAAAATTTCTTAAAAGTGTTTCTAAGTATTAGAAAAAAATATTTATTTGGCTTGAAGTTTTGAGAAAGTTACGTTATTTAAACATTTTTTTTCTGCTATATTTTGTATGAAAGTTGAAAAAAGTGGTTCCCCTATGTACAAGTAGACCATATAATGATGTTGATGATATTTTTTAATTTTCAACATCAAAAGCAGTTTCTTCTAACGAAACGATCAAACGTCAGTCTCGCGTCATTTTTTGGAAAACTTGTTGCGAATTTTAGTGATTTCCCACGAATCCTTAATTTATTTCAAAAATCCCTTTCCCCTATGTACAAGACCAAGAATTGGACTTTTCAAATCACAAATAATTTTGTTTAAATTCCCGTCCCCTTTCTCACAACGAATAAACAAAATTGATCAAAATCAGTGATTTCGTGCGGTGCGGCGCACAGTGGGCTGAAACGGGCCGGTAAAGGACTTAGCATTTAAAAAAAAAAAGTTTCTTTTTCTGAAATTTTAAATATTGTGTTGGATTTATCTATCGATTATAAGTAATTATTTCTATGAGGGTCGTTCAGATAACTTAGTATTTTCGGAGTTATAAATATCCAAAGTAATTTTTGTATGAAGCAAAAGAAAAAAATGTGAAAATCTCGAAATTCTCAAATTTTCTCAAAGAATTGACTCTACGTATGCATAGTACGTATTTTTGTCCTATTTTAGCGCCTATTCTCGGGTTGCGATTTTCTGCGATTTGGTCGCAATTTCAAATTTTGTTCTCTATTCCACACCACCATAGAGGTTAAAAACTGGGCGCGTTTTTTTTAATGTAGTGGTCTCCCCTTTAGGCCTAATCCACTAAGGACTAATAAAATAAATAAGTAAAAATCACAATCACTACTGGCCACTGCACTGTTTTAATTTAATCACTGTCAAGGGTATCCACATTAACGAATGCAAAATTTTCGTATTCGTCATCATCAAATGTTTCCGCTTGTTCAATTACTAATAAACTTTGTGCTTCTACTGACAAAGTTTTATGTTTTCTGCGAAGTTTGTGACGTTTCGCTGAGATGAGTGGATCAGAGCTGGTCAATAAATTATTTAAAATATCTTCATTTGTAGTTTTTCTACTGCATTTCCTGGACTGGTGTTGGCGGTACCTACGAAAGTCTTTATTTCTAGCTTCAGCAGCTTCTTCAGATAGCTGTCCAATTGGTATTAGACCAAAACTTTCAATAATAGCTGCACCATGCATAAGAACTTTATGAACACTTGAAGGCATATAATACCAGCTATATAATTCCAAATACAGTTGCATGGTCACTTGAGCATATTCGTGAAATTTCGCTGTGTCAATGTGGTAACCTGATGAAATTGCCTCTAAAATGATTGCAAATCGCCTTATTAATTCTTCACTAACACCAGTTATCTCAGCAGTCATGTTTGGATTTGCAAAAAATCTTCTAGCAGTATTTCCGTCATTCGTGGAGCCGTGCCCTTGTTTAACAACATCAATCAGAAGTCCCATTCTATTTTTAAAAGCGTCTTTTATGTCTTTCTTTCTTCTTTCCATGATGCACTTGTTGTCTCCCTTTACTGTCCATGTCTATATGCAGAATGCATTCCATCATTCGTATCCAGGTATGCAATGATGACAATCCGTATTTACAGAGATCTGGATCAGTCGGTTTTGATGCAATTAAGGGCAAATTATTCATCTCTGTTGGAGTGGCTTTACAAATGTCGCATCTCTGAGATGAAGTATCACATAAAATTGATGTTGCTTTTCCGTCTATCATAGTCATTAATAAAGAGTGTGAAATTTTTATTTCTCCAACTTCTGTTTTCACTAAATTTACAATCTCTTCCTCAATAGCACTTTTTTCCCGCAATATCGTTATTTTATTTTCTTTCACAAATTCGAAAAAGATTGGACGACACCAGTAAGATGAATTTGGTGAATCGTTTTGCCAGATAACTTGTTCGCCGCACACTAATTTTATTGGCACTAAACTACCCATAAATATGCTTGAATCGTCAAGTTGACTTTCTTGTTCATCGTCTGTTTGCATTTTTTGTTTGTAATTGGCTTGATTAGAAGCACTGTCAAATCCCCACTTACTGATTAGTGTAAATTCTTTACAACCACTATCTTTGACGAGTGACGTCATTATTCTTGCTGTCGATATATCCAATAGAGCTTATAACTTTATTTTAGCTGAGGTTTCTGTCACTGTAATAGCATCTTTTGGTGGATAGCATTTCTGTTTCTATTATGTTTTCTTGTAACCATTCACTATTTTTAGTTCTGAATATATTTTCTTTACGATAAGCGTTTTCTTATCTTCTATTTAAATTATAAAATTTTTTTGCACAAAACAACTTTAAGGTCTTTTCGTGATCATCACTTAATTCGACAAAAAATTTAGACCTTATCTCACTACACAAACTGTCATTATTTTTAATACTGCCACTGTTTTTTAAAATAACGAAAAGATCAAGGTTTGTCACTAAATTTTCAAACATTTTCACAAATACAAAATAACAAATAAGTAAGTAATGAATGTGTGGGGGTAGTGCGTCTATTATGGTGGGTCATAGAACACTGAAGTACGTTTGAATGCAACCGAACATTCCGTAGATACCCTATCGTTGCACCAATCACGTTACGACACGTCATAACTTGTTGTTGCGCTCGCGCACTCTTATCCCTTGATTCCCGGAAATAAGTCTCAAAACAAATTACGTCATACCTACCTATGGTGGTGGAAAATGTCGAACATTGTTTTTTTTTAAAGAACTAAGTAGGTATTGAGGTTTTCAGGCCGTTTAGTATACATTATTTTCAATTTCAATTTAATTGGAATAAATTGCTTAACTAAAATAACATGACTCTTCATACAAATTTGATATGGCTATATCTCCGAAAGTACTCGTTAAATTAAAAAAAGTCAAAGAATAAAAACGTTTTAAATTTATGCCTAGATACCAAAAAAATACATTTGATCTCTTAAGACCCAACCTTGTAATCCCAGCCCACTGTGCGGCGGCACGGAGCCTTAAAAAAAAATTGTAACTGACATTAATTTGCAATGTCAACTAAGCTTTATGCATTCCGACCTGCAGTGCTATTCTGTAAAAATCTCACCGTGATATCTGAAGTGAAGTGAGCTGCCAATAGTGTCAATTCTTAGCAACTGACAGCTCACTCCACGCTCACCTCACCTAAGATAACACGGGGAGATGGTTACAGAATAGCACTACTGTTGTGACTTGCCATTCCGTTATACGTGACCGTCGAATAAGTCACAAAACGGAGGTCACATAATGCAACCTTCTTGTAGTTTTAAATTGTTTAAAAATTACCACTCGTACTTAGCATTATTTACTTTTTGATATCAAATACTATGCAAATTTTGGAATGTTTCAACAATAGCAATAATTAAAGAAAAGTGATTCATACTAGTAAAACTTGGTCACATACCTGAGCAAAGAAATTGAAACACAGAACACTTCAACAATATACGTCCGCCCTGGTCACGAATTTGTTTGACAATGAAGAAAAATTAGGTATGGGCGTTATTTCACGTCACTAGTTACAATAACTGGCTACGGGACATATAACCGAATAACTAGTTTCGAGTCACACATAAACACGTGATTTTTATAGGTAACTAATGAAACGAAACAAAAGTACAGACGCCAGCACATCAGGCTACTACAATCTGTCAAATTTATTTAATAGATTTTCAACTTTATCGTTGAAGTTTAAGGTTCAAAGTTGATTCAGAAAATTTGACAGTTTCGGGTAGCTTGATGTGCTGGCGTCTGTACATTGCGAGCGGATGTTGTTTCTTTCGCGCATAATAACTTTAGTATTACGCTAATAATGTAACTGCTTATATGTAGCTACAAAAACATATTCGTTCCAAAAACTTAAAGCTTGTGATATGTGATGTATTACGTAGGTAATCATTAATATTTTCGATTCGCAAATAACTGTAATACTTCAATAAAATCACCGTGTTGAATCACCGAATAGAATTTGAAAAATAACTAGTTACTAAAATCACTAGTTTTCAAAACCGGTGACGTCCTCGAAGTCACTATACTCCATAGGTTTAGGTAGTTAAAAAAAGGTAAACAAATCGTAAAAAGGGTTTTTATAGATGACACTTTCTTGTTAAAAAAACAACAAAACCAAATTAAATTTATTTTAGTGTTTATCTATAGTTTCCTCTTTTATTAATGTATGTTAAACTTTATCGTTTATTGTTCACTACTTTTCGTAGATGTAACTGCTTGAGCACAATTTTTTTTGTCTGATTTATAATATTTTGTAATCTGTCTATTGTAAAAAGCCCAATTTCTAAACGTCAACGAAATATAACGTTGCTAAATTGAAGAGTTCAACTGTGACGTAGCATAACAACTGAAGTGACAGGTATTACGTTTAGTCGGTTACTTGACAGCTGTCTCGTCACGTGGTTTTTTTTGTTTACCTTTTTTAAGCTCATCACGAAGCTGGAAACTATCGGTGTGTGTGGAATGCCGCTAGAAATATTTAAGGATTACCTTAAAAACCGTAAGCAATGCATTAAAATTGATATTCACCTAAGTGATGAGTTTCTCGTGTCCTATGGTGTTCCCCAGGGAGGGATCCTCTCCCCCACCCTATTTCAGATCTACGTAAATGACCTCTGTAGACTGAGTCTCCCAAATGGTAGAATTTACGCTTACGCAGATGACACAGCAATTCTTGTAGACGGAATCACTTGGGACATTGTGAAATCAAATGCGGAGGTGGCCATGGCTAAGGTTATGATGTGGTTAAACTCGAACCTTCTTACATTGAACCTACAAAAGACTACGTATATTCCCTTTGCTATACGTCGTAACGCTAAACCACCCCCTTCTTTTAGTATAACTCCCCATTCCTGCACAAACTCGTCCACCCCTTGCACTTGTCCTCCGCTTGCAAGATCCGAAAGCGTTAAATACCTCGGAGTATACATAGACGACGGACTAAGATGGGACCGACAAATTGACGCTGTCACCACAAGAACTTTACGTCTTATACATATATTTAAGTCTCTTAGAGAATCCGCCGACCTAAAAACTCTTAAGATGGTGTACCTTGCACTATGCCAATCAGTGATTGGTTATTGCATAGCTACGTGGGGCGGTGCGGCTAAGACTAGATTTCTGAGGGTGGAAAGAGCACAGCGAGCTATTCTTAAAGTCATGACGAAAAAGCCCTACCGGTATCCAACAACTGAACTCTTCTCTGACTGTAAAGTACTTACGGTCCGTCAGCTTTATGTGCTTAAATCCACCCTTAGAAAGCACGCGGGCCTTCCTCCCCATATGACAAACAAACGCACGTACGTTCCACCAAATATACAACATAAGACCACGTTCGCCAAACATCAATATTATATACTAAGTACCCACATCTATAAAAAAATTAACAAACATCTCAATATTATAAATCTAAACTCAAATGCACTAAAATCTAAAGTAACAGAGTGGCTGCTCCTTAAGGATTACTCTTACACGGAGTCTTTACTCACCTTTCTTGTATAATACACACACACCTACACCCACACCTACACACACACACACACACATGCACTCACATCTACACACACACACACACATACACTCACACCTACACACATACACACCACTCACATACACTAACACACAAAATACAATTTTACTCTATTATTACCATACAGTAGAATGACACAGTCCACTTGAGATATAAGTTTTTGTTGATTATTGACCGTAAACTACCTCTTATAATACAGGTATACCCTAGCTTAAGAGGTAGTGAATATTATTCTTGTACAGATTTTGCAACAAACTATAAATGTATTTTTTAAACCAAATATCACACTGTATTTTCAAACTCTGTATGTTTTTGGATAAATAAAGATTTTATTTATTTATTTTTTTTTTTTTTAACTACCTAAACCTATGGAGTATAGTTACGTTACGTTTCGCAAAAATCACGTAACGACTCACCCCTAAGCAAAATAGCGTCTCACGATAAAGTATGATATTGTTGTGTGCCATTTCATGCCGAATAGTTCCACAATTAGAAGAATTTTTGCAAAAAAAAGCGGTCACAACACGGAATGTTCCGGTTAGTTAAAATTTCCGATTTCAATTTAGATTTCTTTTTAATAGAAAATACGTAAATTAAAATATTATTGGTTACTTTTAACTGATAAATTAACTTTTAAGAATTTAAATTATATTTACTAAACTAGTCGCATACACGATTTTTTGTAGAAATAAACGATTTTCTAACGCCACGCCACACAGTGGGTCGAAACTATGATTTTAGTGACTTAGGGCTCAACTTTGCTTTTTCACTTTTTTTTTTATGCGGATGGGTAGAGCTCATTAACCTCAATAATAATTGTTCTGATGTATTTTTTCCTAAACTTTATACTTTGGGTAGAAAAATGTGTTTTGTTATTTTTTTGTATGGAGCGGCTCAAATAAACTTAAATTCCTGCTAAGTAGCGTGTGATCCCGCGTTGAAACTTTATTTTTCATATACCTTGTCTGGTCTATTATCATTTGATGCTATAAACAAATGCATAAAGTTGCAACTCTGCCAAATAAATGGATCGAAAAAAATGAAAAAATACATAGAATAAAAAGCTTCATTTTTTACTTTCGTAAGTTATTTTAAGTTAAATTTGATATGGAATAGTAAGTAAAAGCACGTAATAATACACATAATTACTTAGCAACTAACAACAATACATTTAAAAGGTCCCTAATTAGCTTAAATTTACTAATACTACATATATTAGTAAATTTAAGCTAATTAGGGACCTTTATTTAAAAATGTGGATATGAAATCAATTAATTTCTATTTGTGTGTTTAATTACTGTAATTAGCTTAACCTTTTACCTTATAAAAAAACAATGTTTTTCACTTTTAGTCATTACTGTAATATTAATTAGGATAATTAGTTAATGAGGGTAGTAGAAAAATTAGTAAACATTGTTTGTCACTGGATTCTGGAAGTATAAAATGACCATAATTTATTATATACTAACTAGTGTTCGTTTATTCGTACTACTACTAACATCTCGTGATTCTGATCGTCCCTTTTTCGTTATAATGGATAATTTAGTTAACAATTTAGATTTATTTATGATTTTAAGAGAGCAGGTCAAGTCACTGTCGGATAGTCAAAAATTCTTTCAATTCCTACAACATAAAATAAACGTGACCGAAGAGAACAGTGTTGAGCTCCAAAAATTCTGTACGCGCTTTTGTTCAAATATAAGTGCAAGATGGGAACGAAGTAGTCGCACGTTAGCACAGTTTGTAAGAAAAAATGGTGATTGGTTGGAACGTGCAATAAACTGGCCCGAAGGAATGATACCTGAAGCTGTGAACACTGAACAGGAAAGGCTCGAGATTTGTAATACTGAAGATGTCGAAAATCTACCACCATCTACTACAGAAGCTTCGACATCTACATTTACACCTCGAAAACCTTTCGAGGAATTGGGCTCCAGGCAAAAACGAAGACGCGTTGATCAAATTAACCAATCGCTTTCGTTATCCCCGGATGAACTTAAAGCTACTACAATTGCTAGTTTAAGAAACACCGGAAATGAGGATGTAGGAAAAATTATGAACCATTTACTAAATCACCCCGAAGATCTAGAAAAAGTTAAAGAGTGTTTAAGTACAAGTAAACCGAAAAGTAGTACATATTCACCCGATAAGGCACTGTCTTTATTAGTTTCACTTAAATTAAGTAAGTGGCAGTATATAAGCCTAAGAGAAGCAGCAAGTGAAAATAGGTCTGATTTATACCCTTCTTATTATAAAATAAAACAAGCGAAGGCAAAATGTTATCCAGGGAAAGAAGACATAATTATAACTGAAGAAGGAGCTGCTATTAAACTGCAAGCTTTACTCAACTTGACGGTATCTAGGCTTTTAGAAGTGATTACTTTAGATTTGGATTCGCCAACTGAGTTACTGCTAATAAGCAAATGGGGTTTTGATGGAGCCTCAGGTCAAAGTAATTATAAACAAAAGACTGAAGCAGAGTTTGATGACTCAACTATCTTCATGGCCAGTCTAGTTCCTATAAGGCTTCAACAATGTGATGGAACAATTGTTTGGGAAAACGATCGACCCTCATCAACTTTCTATTGCCGTCCGATAATGTTCAAATTTACCAAAGAAACGCAGTCAACAGTGGTAACTATAAAAGCTAGCATAACCGAAGAAATAGAAAGACTTCAGCCAATCAAGTTCAATCAAGTTGAAGTTAAGCATCAATTGCACTTGACGATGATAGACGGCAAAATATCGTCATATTTGTCAGACACATCTTCAGCTGTCTGTGATATCTGCAAAGCAAAACCGTCAGAGATGAACAATTTAGAGTCACTTGCTCAAAAAGAGAACAACGAAGAAGTGTTCCAGTATGGAATGTCATCTTTACATGCCTGGATAAGAAGCATGGAGTGCTTACTTCATATCGGTAAATATAATTTTATTAGTTCATAATTTTTTTCACGTTATATAGTTACTTGTGAGATTTTTATTTAAGTGATATTTCTTTTTGTTTGCAGCTTATCGTTTGGACTTCAAAAAATGGAGTTGCAGGGGCGATGACAAAGAAAAAATGTCACTCAGAAAGAGCGCTATACAGCAAGCGTTTAAGAAAGAATGCGGTTTACTTATTGACGTAGTCAAGCAAGGAGTAGGCACAACCAATGATGGCAATACTGCCAGAAGATTTTTTAGGGATGCAGAAACAACAGCTCGCATAACAGGAATAGATAAAGATTTAATAGAAAGGTTTCATGTGATTCTTCAGACGGTTGCATCTGGAGAGAGCGTGGATCTTTCTAAGTTTTCCGAATTTTGTAGAGATACTGCACAATTGTACGTTCACTTATATCCCTGGTATTATATGCCTTCCAGTATACATAAATTGTTAGTACATGGGAGTGATATAATTAAGCACTTTGGTGCCATACCTATAGGTAAACTGTCGGAAGAGGCAGCGGAAGCTCGTAATAAAGATTTCCGGAAATATAGAGAGAGTCATTCTAGAAAGGTAAGTAGAACGGCGACAAATGAGGATATTATACACAATCTTCTTTTGTCTTCTGATCCAAAGATCACAAGTCTAAGACCTCGAATGGTGAAACAAAATATAATGGTTCTCTCTCCAAAAGTCAAAGAGCTTCTGCTGATTTTTCCCACAGAATCCGATATAGATTTTATTGATGTAGATAATTTACAAGATAGTCATAGCGATAGTGAATAAGATTTTTTGGTAGTTTGTAAGTTTCTTGTTTTTTTTATTAGTTTATAAATGTCAAACTCATAATTGAAAGGAAATAGTAATGTTTGATGTTGTTTATAGTTAGTTTTTAGTTTGCTTGTGTTAGTTGTAGTAATGTTAGTTTACCTTTACTAATTTGTATTATTATGTACCTATCTTTACTTACTATTCAGTATTAAATCTAACTTAAAATAACATTTCATAAACATGACCGCTCAGGCGCGGTGGGTGGTCTGCGCCGTGACAGATTTACGACCGCACTTGAATAAACAAAAGCATCGGGTTTCATAATAACGTCTATAGTGTTTTGTTTATGTTTTTTGCTACTCGAATAGATTAGAGATACATTGTAAATGGTTACAGTCTTTGTTATCAACGTTTACTAATCTTTATTACCCGTTTTTTTTTTGTTTTCCATGTTCTAATGTTTTTACGATTTCTAATAAAACTACCGTACCAATTCACACGAAATTTTTCAGGGTACATTATGGATAGATAAGTTATCTAATAAAAGCGTTTTCAGAGACCTAATTTTTTTCAAAAAATTTCAAAAAATCTAGGTTTTTGCTGATCTAGAATTTCTAGTGCTTTCATAACTTTCTCCGTACCAAAAAAATATTTTTTATTTATATTTTTGTCTAATTTTTTTCTAAAACGCTGAAATATTTATTCTATATAATAAATAAAACACTTACCGATCAGATCCATACAGAAAACTCACAAAATATCACAACTTTCACTTTCACGAGAACTTTCACTTTCACGTTTGTTTACACTTTTTTTGGTTGGGTCAAAATAGGTATAATCTAATGTTATTTAGTGCGAATATTATCTAAAACGATGTAATATTTACTTCAAAATGAAAATATCACCACTTTCCGACGATTTACACACTAAAACCATTAAAAAACGAATTATTACTGCGAACGCGCGCATCCCGGGAGTGACTTTTTACTGTCATTTTGACCGCGCGGGAATGTCATTTTCTACATTTTTTTATAGTGTTGCCCATTTATATTTTTGCTTTTAGTCGATTTATTTGACAAGAATATCTATCTGACCATAGACTGCAAAAAATTTCAAACAAAAATATTGATTACAGCGAATACAAATGGAGTTGTAAGTCGTGTGGTGACTTTGTAGCGTATTGGATACGATGGTCCCCGAACGGTAAGTCATTAAAACAAAGAAATTGAAATTCATAGATCCCTAATTAGCTTAAATTTACTACTACTACATATATTAGTAAATTTAAGCTAATTAGGGACCTTTTAAATGTATTATGATTAGTGTGATTAGCTTTAAATTTACTAATACTACATATATTAGTAAATTTAAGCTAATTAGGGACCTTTTAAATGTATTATGATTAGTGTGATTAGCTTTAAATTTACTAATACTACATATATAAGTAAATTTGAGCTAATTAGGGACCTTTTAAATGTATTATGATTAGTGTGATTAGCTTAAATTTACAAATTTACTAATACTACATATATTAGTAAATTTAAGCTAATTAGGGACCTTTTAAATGTATTGTTGTTAGTTGTTGTAACTATGTGTATTATTACGTGCTTTTACTTACTATTCCATATCAAATTTAACTTAAAAGAACTTACGAAAGTAAAAAATGTAGCTTTTTATTCGATATATTTTTTCATTTTTTTCGATCCATTTATTTGGCAGAGTTGCAACTTTATGCACACGTTAATAGCATCAAATGATAATAGACTAGACAAGGTATATGAAAAATAAAGTTTCAACGCGGGATCACACGCTACTTAGCAGGAATTTAAGGTTATTTGATCCGCTCCATACAAAAAAATAACAAAACACATTTTTCTACCCAAAGTATAAAGTTTAGGAAAAAATACATCAGAACAATTATTGTTGAGGTTATGAGCTCTATCCATCCACATGAAGAAAAAAGTAAAAAAGCAAAGTTGAGCCCTAAGTCACTAAAATCATAGTTTCGACCCACTGTGCGCCAGTTGGAAAGGGGACAGGTAAATTTGATGGTCTACAATATTTTAAAATATTCGTAAATTTTATATTTAGTAAAGTAACTGTGCGTTCGCACTGGCAAAACATTCACAACGAAACATGTTGGAATCTCTAGTGCCTGTCAATTTTCCATACAAAGTTTGACAGGCAGTAGAGATTTCAACATGTTTTGTTGTGATGTTTCGACAGTGCGAACGCATAGTTACGACAACACGACAATGTGTACATATATTTAAACATATGTTTTTTTCGCTTAAATTAATATATACTGCTAGAAGTCATAAATAAAAAATAAATAAAT
This sequence comes from Agrochola lychnidis, assembly GCA_963680765.1. NCBI lineage: Eukaryota > Metazoa > Arthropoda > Insecta > Lepidoptera > Noctuidae > Agrochola > Agrochola lychnidis. Next base: position 6,803,778 of record OY796860.1, on the reverse strand, counting down.
GAACAAGTCGAGAGGGACAAGGCAAAAACCAGGGGTACACTTTTTTTTTAAATATCTCGACTGAACTACAGCCCGTTGTTCTTGTCTATTAAGATTGCTAACTTTTTGTATAATAAATAAAGTATATTATGGTCAAAGTGGGAAAATAAACACTATCTCGGAAAAACAAACAGTATAATTTAAAAAAAAAATAGATTTATTAGTGCTACTCGCGCAAATCATCAATTTAGCACCAAGTTTGAAGATAAGATAATTTATTTGCGTAAAACCTCCTTTTCGCAAACCTCGGCAAATAGACAAGGAGCATTTTTGTTGTTACATAAATGTATTGAAGCTGTATTTCTATGGTCCCACAACTTAGCATTCATCATGCACTGATAACACTAATTCTGTGAATACTAAGGTGGAAGAACTAAATATAATACCAGCTAATCTAAAAGGTATTTTTGTACTTAATAATTATCTTTTTAATATGTCCCGAAAATTCGACACTGAACTACCGCGCCCATGCCCAGGTGCATGCATGAACGTAGTACCGTGAAACCTGGCAACTTTGCCACTTTACGGTGGGTAAAAAAATTTAATTTTTTTTTTCTTAAAAGAACTCTATGATGTTATAAAAAGCAACCACCAATGAGATATGTAGTAAATTTCATGCATTATTGCAACACAATCTTATATCTATTGTTTTCTCATTTTATAGTGATATTTTAGTCCAAAACCTTTTATGGCAAAGTCAACTATCACTTGTGGTAAAATTGCCATCCCAAAATTTTGTTTTTTTTTTAAAGAGTTACCATATAAAATCACAGTCATCATTACCGCATGCTTGGTCCCAGTAAAAATATACTACAGTTGTATAATATTTTACACTGGTAACTGATTTTCCAAAACTTGTTTCGATTTTTTCAACTTAAATAGAAATAGCTGTCAGGGTTGCATCAGAAAAATTAGGGGTAGGTAAGTAGGAAAAAACTAAATAACAATATTTTAGTTTATTTTTTGTGACAGCTCTAGCCTCTAAAAATTTTGGCAAAGTTGACATTACTAAAACTTTGCATTGGGTTAGTATATTTGCCAACAGTGATTTCTTTAAAGAGACGTAAATTATCATGGTTTTAATTAAAGAATATCATTAAGAACGTGGTATTAAAGTTTGACTTATCTACACAAAGTATATCCCACTTATTTTCATTAAAGTTTTGGAGCTCAAAGTCACTCACAGTTAGCGCGGGAAAAAAGTAACCGCCAAAAGATTCCCATTATCTGTTACGACGCCTCATTAAGGTGGATAACAATTAAAATTCTATTGTGTCTCGTTAATGACAGTTGAAAGGAGATATGAGAGCTGGGTTATATTATACAATAAAATGTTGCTAATCAAATATTCTAATTTGATTTTAGGGTATTACAAACGTTAAAAAAATACAGTTTTGACGTAACAAATTATTTTGCCTCGTAAGCCGGTATATGGCAAATGGGGATAAAAACTGCCATTTGCTCACTTCAGATGTCGCTATCATTGTCCGTCTTTAAATTTGACAGCTAGCTGTCAATTTCCATACATTTTTTGTAAACAATCAACTTATTTTACGCCTAATTAAATAATATGTCCCCTTGCGCAGCTGTTGACTGCAAAAATCTTGGGACCCATGTATTCCCCAAAGATCTTAAAAGAAGAAAAGTGTGGGAGAGAGCTCTCCGAAGAAAAAATTGGAAACTAAATAATTCGTCGAGGTTATGTACTATACATTTAAAACCTGAAGACTTCTATCAGACAAATGCGTATACAGGTGATGCTCTTTTTTATAATACAGAGAACTTAAGTGTGTTTTCATTATAGGCATTTGTGGATATTTATTTATATACATAATACTAAGGTTGTGTTGTTAAGATTATCTTTTAATCGACCAAAATACTCGTATGTCTAAGTAGCAAGCATCTATGCAGCATTCGCTTTATTTCATTGTATTTAATACCTTCATATCAAACTACCTACTGCCTAATATTAACACAAATCCTGCACTGAATCCTACCGAAAGGACTGGCCCGCAGTGGTAGTGGACAAACGTCTGTGGAAAAGGGAATGGGAGGCCTTTGCCTAGCTGTGGGACATTACGGGTTAAATAGATAAATATATCTTCCACTCATCATATTTGTATTTAATGTTTGGCACTTAAATAAGTAGATCATACATCCTTTTTGTCTGTTCTAGGTGATGAAAATATTTACAAAAGGCTCAGGAAGACTGCTGTACCCTCTATTTTTCTTTTACTAAAGTCAAACCAGTCAACCCCTTATCTGAAGACAGCAAATAGACTGTTACAGAGAAATGAGAAAAAACAATGTTTTGATACATATAGTGATCAAATTGCTGGACCTAGCCATGTTCTAACCCGTGATAGTTATGAAGAGCAATATAAAGACGAGGAACTTACAATGTTTAACAAAATATAAATTTTTCCCAGCACACCATTGGAGCCAGATGATGGGCCAGAGCGGGACCAACATACTGTATCATCAAGGCATACTCAAGTGAATTTTGTGTATATTTATCATCGATTTACATCAAAGGATACGCCTTACCGCGTCAAAAGATGACCGCATTTGTGCATGATTTGTCATCTGTCACACAATGACGTAGAGAATTGTCGCTGTACGGTCAGCATACTCGTTTTGAAAAGAATACTTAATTTTAAAAGGAGGTGCATTTGTAAAAATAAAATATTTGTTTTTATAATGTTGTGTCTAGTAGAACATATCATCATTTAAATTATTAAAACAATAGCTGTTTCGCATAGACTAAGTTTATTTCAACATTAGTTCACATAGTTAATACAAGATTGCTCTGCTGGTTCCACAGATACATTATTTTGTTACCATCTTAAAATGGTAGCAGAGCGTGGTTCCGATCCACGGACCTCTGATCAAATGCGGTGACCAAATGCGGCTGTATTTGGTTGGCAACCATTCATCGTCTCTTTGTTCTTCTTGGATTATTTGAATCCATTTTTCTTTAACACATGTTTCTTGTGGGAACTTAATAGTTAAATACAAATAGTGATTCATCATCAGTACATCTATTTAATATTTTAAATCCGAAAGTAACTGTCCGTCTGTTACCTTTTCACGCTTTAAGGTTGAAAGACAAAATTTTGTGCTGCGCCTTTATTCACGCTACTTTCTTTGGATTCTTTCGACGTGCTTAAATAGGTGGAATCTTCATTTCCTCACACTCATAGTCTGACGGGATGGCGGAGAGAGATCAGGTGAAGGGCCCACGCTGTGCTTTCGAAGCAAGTCACGTTTTATAATAATTGTTAAGTACCTATAATTTTGTATTCGAAAACATAGTTTCAAAGAAAAGTTAATCTAAAAAAAGAAAGACATTAAAAAATCCGGCAGTTAAAATATTTTAAATCATAATGGCATGTAACCTCCATACTTCGTAATTCATATTTCAAACTTTTTTTGTCAACGTTACACTACCCTATCGTTCGTTGTCACGGGAACGTAATTTTTGTTACTTGTCATCTTCCGTCATAATATTTATTTTAGAAATCGTAATAAATTTGAAAAAAAAAAATTACGCATGGAAAGTAATACCTTCAGTTTTATATGAATTTTTGGAGTTGTTGGTACATTCCTGAAGGCACAAGAAGGCATCTTTGTACAGCTATGTGTATTAAAAACGAGAAAGTTGCTCCGATGTGTTACGAACTGTGACGAATGAGGAAATGATTCGCAAGTGAGCCACGTCGCACAAATTAGGGAGTGACAGTTTTCGCGCGACGTAAGTATGGCGAGGGCGAATCCTTGATTTACATCAATGATATTTATGGATCTATAAAGAACTATAAAAACTGACAGTATCATTGCTTTCTATACAGGTTTTGAAACCTATCAAAAGTTATATTTTGTGTGTTCGACTTAAGTGTAATGGCTCACAAAATAAAGTATTATGGAAGTCATGTGAAGAATATCACTATTGAATATGTTATTTATTTCAATGTAATTTAATTTATTATTTAATGTAAACCAAATATTTGATCCTAGTTTATTGCATTGATTTACATAATTCTAAATCAACTATTATTAGAAATTAATTGCAGTCATCAAAATGTAAAATTCAAATATACAGTGCATGTGGTGTTAACTTTTAAGTAATTGTTGCATTTATAAATGTATATCTTGTAGTTTTAAAAGAAATGTAATGTGTTAACAATTGTAGGCCAACCTATTAATTAATAAATAAGTCAACGCGTTCATATTGAACGTTTGTTATATAGGTTTGACAAAAACATCACAATTTTGTGCCCCTCGCATCAAAGATATTTTTTGATTGTCTTATGTGCTGTAATTTTAGAGAATGTATTATGTAATATGCATTGTGTATAAGGAGATAAATAAAACATTGGACTTATATAATATTAATTTGGTTTTATTACAGTATCAGTATTTATACAAGTATTTATCGTAAATTGCTGGTTGGAGATATTCAGTATAAAATGATGTTGTTTTTGGTTGTTTGAACATCATTAATTTTTCTGTGCATACTTTATGCATAGGTAATTATAATCTTTGTACATACTATATCCTCTATACCATGGAGGACTGTGAAGATTTGTTTACAGAGTGCTTCCAAGCCACTTCCAACTGCACATTCACAATGACTTTCACATATTATACCAGTTTTATTCATCTTGAGTACCTATAACATTATAAAGAAAGAAAGAAAGAACAAACACAAATCTTTTAATTTGTGCCTTGCATTGTGCATGAAAATAAGCATGGTACGATCATTAGCTTGACCAAGCTCCTATTTTCATAGAGGATTTTCTCTTTAGGAGATATTTGAAACCTGGAATAATATTAACATTAAATTAAATATATTACACGCTTTTGTTTATAGTTGAACTCACAAAGGAAGATGAATGCATCATCAGTTGATCACTGTATGAAAACTTACCTTTCAGCAAACTCTTGAATGTTGGGTTTTAGATAGCGCTGGAAGATCAGTGCTAGAATTGACATCCCTGAACTTTTCCAGGGCAGGAATGTTAGGGTTATCATCCTCAAGCCCTTCTTCAACTCCGATCAAGTTATTCCTGTCGTATGCCTCCAGTCTTCAACAAAAAAAGGACTTTTAAATAATGTAAACAAAACAATCTATTAAATTTAAAATGGTCATTATTTATTTACCTTTCCACTAAAGCTGCTTTTTTACCCATGGTAGATGCATCTCTTATCCTTAACTCCGCTTTTAGTTATACTACACTCCAAATCGCATAAATTTTTGTCTAGTTTTCGTATAAACGATATCGACACAACAGTGAAAACATAAACAACAATGGCGGACTAAAGACGCCCAACTGTGCTGCCATCTGCTATGAGCTTTCAGTTTTTAACCCCAATAAACAACCTTCGGCAAAGTTGCCAGGTTTCACGGTACATGAAACTTTTTATTAAGGTATTGCTCTGGCTATCAGTGAAAACAGTATATTCATAATATACTCTATTTTTGTTGAACAGTAAACAGTATTTTCGAGTAAAAACAGTATAATACTGTTTTTAACAGTATGGTTGGCAACCCTACCTCTGATGTGTCAAAATTTTTCAAAAATAAAACAATATCGCATCTTGCCGAAAGAGAGGTTTGCTAGAAAAAAAATTTCTACTATATTTTATTTTCTTACAAAGGTATTTCAATAAAAGTTGCATTGATGCGTAGAAGCTTCGAAAAGATTTCTTCAACTGTACTTCGTACATTCAAGACCTTGCTGACAGCAAATTTGCTATCCCCCGTTACGTTCGAAGAGAAAATGGTACGATTCTTTGTAAACCCATACGATGATTACAAACTAGGAGACTCTGTAACGATTGACAGAGACGAGGTGACTGCTCAATTACATGAGTACACAAATAGTATTTCCAAACGCCTGCATCCTTCACGGAAGAACGTGGATGGAGGTCTGTATGTCGGAGTCACCGGCGTTTCTTTCATGTATTATTATCTTTCTAAAAACGCATTATTGTCGGATAATAAATCTGTGTACTTAGAAAAAAGTATCGAATACTTACAGCCTGCTTTGGATACGTCGGCTGGAGATAAGACTTCGTTTTTATTGGGCGACGCCGGTACTTACGCTTTGGCTACTGTTCTGTTCAAAGAAACGGGCGATGAGAAATCTGCTGACATGTTAAATACATACAAGTCTTTGTACACGCAATATCTTAACCCTAATTTTCTCAAATACGGTGGAGATGAGTTTTTTGTTGGGCGTGCTGGCTACCTTGCTGGGGCGTTGTGGATGAGCCGGGAACTTAAAACACCAGTATTTACAAATGAGGAGTTATACAAGATTTGTGATGTGATAGTTGACTCTGGAAGGGAATACTCCTTGAAAAACCAAAGTCCTTGCCCCTTGATGTTTCATTATTATAACACGGAGTACCTTGGAGCTGCACATGGAATGAGCTTCATCTTACAGATGCTCCTCTGTGTTCCTGGATATTTAAGATATAACAAGACCGCTGCTACTGAAATTAAAGAAACATTACAATACCTTGCTTCATTGCAATCTGTGGATGGAAACTGGCCTTGTTGTATGGAGGAAATTGGACTGAGCGACCACAAGCTGGTGCATTGGTGTCATGGTGCTCCTGGCATCATCTATGTCATGGCTAAAGCATACTTAATTTACAAAGATAAGAAATTTTTGGATGCTGTCCTCAAGGCTGGTGAACTGGTGTGGCAGAAGGGGTTGTTACGTAAGGGCCCTGGCATTTGCCATGGAGTAGGTGGCAATGGTTATGTATTCCTACTTCTATATAGATTAACTAATGAGGAAAAATACCTTCATAGAGCAAAAACTTTTGCCGATTTCATGGTCACGGATGAGTTTATTAGAGATGCAAGGCTACCTGATAATCCGGAAAGTCTGTATGAAGGCACTGCTGGTACTGTCTGTTTCCTGGCTGATCTCCTTGTCCCTGATAAGGCAGAGTTTCCGTTCCAAGATATTTTCTCTTCTTAGGTTTTAAATGTGTCTGACTTTATTGAATTTGCTTGTCCTGTTTAGAATAGTTATTTAATATTTATTAAAATGTTTCTTGGTCTTAAAAAACTCTTTATTACGAAGTAAATAGTAACAGTAAACAACAACACTGCTAAATATATTGTGAGGAATTTTGCTTTTTAAAGCAAGCAAATGTAGGTACTATTGCATGGCCTATTAGAATTTGTCAAAGCTGAAGGCTGTACTATAAATTCATTCCATTAAAACCCATGATAGGTAGTACATTCTCATCAAAGTCGACATGATGTTGACGTTAATAGGGGTTCTATTAACGTCAACAGAAAGCTTACCTCATTTTATATTCATAATTCCAGTTGACTTGCTGACAGTAAAGGCGCCACCTCATTGCGGCGCGGCGCAACTAAGAGCTAAATCAAAGAGTTTACGAAAAATGTTCGATCTAGCTTTAGGACTATACTTAAAAATTTAACTCATATCTTCTAAACGACCCGACTAAATCTGTGACTTGGTGAAAACTTGTGACAATTAGCAACAAAATTTGGGAGTAAACAGATCTTCGCTAGGTGCCCTAGCTTTTGAGATTCAATTGGACTAAGCTGGGGAGATGCTCCCCAGATCGGTTACCTATAAACCCATATAACTTTTGAACCATTGACCAACAAATTCGGATATTTGGCGACAAATTTCAACTAATTAGCGACAATTTTTTTGTATTATTAAAATTGCTGATGGTGGCCATGCCAGTGTCAGTCACACATCCGAGCGAGGGTAAATTGTTCGTGCGCCGCAATGACCTGGTGGCCTAATAGGAGTTATTTTAAAATCGCGCTCATTTTATTGTCAGTCGCGTTTCAAAGTTTAATCGAATGTGATGATGATGACCACATGATTGAAGCATACGTGTATTTACAAATAACTGATAAGTATCAGTACTGCGAGTTGTTTAAATAGAGTCCACTAGAGTGAATAAAAATGTGACCACGGATTAATAATATTTAAATCAGCTTTATTTCAACATGTATTCGTTCTGCAATATATTACTAACTCTTTCGGTAACAGACGTTCCCTTAATAATCGACATTCTTAAATATAAAAATATAAAAAACGGAGTAATATTTCATTGTTACGATAACTATTTCGTGAATGCTATGCATAAAATATTCAACGACCACGATATCCTGATCGCGAGTGCTAAAATTGATTATAATGGTACTTATAATGTCACGAAATCTTATCCTCGAGTTGGAGTAGTGATAGACACTGCCTGCGAAGGATGGACCTCAGTATTAGACTCTAGCACCTCATCGTTTCAGGGGTATTCCTATATAATAATGACGGAACATCTGTCAGTAACTACGGAAACTTTATCTCGGTATCCAGCAGAAGTAGACTCGGATGTTATCGTCGCACATAAGATGAATGAAACATTCAATCTGTATGAAGTCTACAACACTGGATCTAATTTCAAGGGGAAATATAATGTTAGAATGGTAGGACGTTGGGATTCTTCATTATTTATCAAAGAATCGAAACGTTGGAACTTACAAGGCGCGTTCGTCAAGACAGCCGTAGTTATACTCTCGTCGCCCAGGTTGGCAAACCAGACTATAGAGCAGTACATGGAGAAGCCTATTAAATCGCAGATTGACGTAGACACGGTGCATCGAATGAAATATTTCACAATGTTGAAGTTCATGCGAGATATGTATAACATCAGGTAAGTTAAACTGCTGCCTCAGCGATGTAAGACATGGTTTCGTCAGGGAGGCTGCTGCGCTTTCGACCTGGGTTCAACTTCTGTGGCCATTTTGGAACGAAGTTCTTTAACGCGGCTTGTAAACTTTCAGAAATCGTCACGCTAAAAAGTGTTATTACTTGCGACTGTCTTCTTCCAATTCCTAGAGAAAGAAAGAGAGAGAGAACGCCGGCAGAACAAAATAAAAGAAAAGAGTAAAGTGATTACAGTGTCGTGGGATAAAATTGGCCCGAGTACACTTCATGAGAGAGAGAGAGAAACAAATTGTGAATTTGGTCAAAATGAAAATTCAAGATGGCGGCTCTGAAAATTTTAAAATTTTTCGTCATGCGTATCGTTTTCATGGTTTTCAAGGGTGCAAAAGCCGATAGTGAGGTCGAAATGTAAATCCGAGATGGCAGCTGCGAAAGTTTTCAACTTTTTCATCATGGGTGTCGTTTTTATAGGTTTCGAGGGTGCTAAAGCCGATAGTGAGGTCAAAATGTAAATTCAAGATGGCGGCTGCAAAAATTTTGTTTATGTGTTAAATCATACGTGAGAAAGAACTTCGTTCCTGAAGGGGGTGCCCCGACCGCATACATACATAATATTTTTTTTGTTGATAATCAGTTGCACCCCAGACTGGATACTCTACCTGGAGAAAGGCTTCAGGGTCTGTCCATATCATAACTGGCGACTTTGTGGTGTTGCTGAAAACTAGTTCCCGATACCTACCTATAACCATCGAGAATGTACTGAATTATTCTATCAGTTGGTTTCTCTGACGAGCCTAACATTAGGAATTTGTTTGCAGTCAGGTTTTCCTGACAAACTTCTCGCTGGCAAATATGATTTTTTTTACTTTTTAAAGCTACGACATGCACCGGGTGAGTACATGGGGGTACAAACGCAACGGCAGTTTCGACGGGATGGTGAATGCGCTGTACAGTGGTATGGCGGAGATAGGTGGAGCCCCCGTCTTCTACCGCATCGATAGGGGGCAGCACGTACAGTACATCTCCGAGGTCTGGATGTCAAGGTAAAACTTCCTGCTGTGGCTGCCTGCGCGGTTGGTAAAAGTGCTAACATCCATTGTTGATAACGCTATTTTTGTAACATTAAGTCACGAAGATGGAACATTGCTAAAATGGAGTACTGATATTATGTTATTAGCATGTTCATATTCATTCAGCAGAGGAGAATTTTGTGCTGTACATCCTATTGAGATAAGCATCCATGAATGACGAGATTTGCGTTGCTGACCGTACCTATACGGTCATCCACGAAAGTCTGTGACAACACTTTAACATAACATCTAACGGTCGGTTGGTTAGGTACATCTTTCGTTGCTGGTTTGGCTCGTATGGATACCTACTTGGTTCTCCCTCAAGTGAAGACAGGCAGTGTCAGAACTTTTTTGTTATTTCACATTTTTCTTAAACACATAGGCACAGTTTCATCTTCCGCCACCCGAAGTACCCGGGTGGTTTCTACACAATCTACACGCGGCCCTTGAGCGTCGTTGTGTGGTACTGCGTCATCACTATGCTGGTGGTGACAGCCGTCACACTGTGGGCCATGCTGGTGGTTCAGAACAATAGGGGAGACAATGAAGACTCTTCGTTAAGTTTGGCTGGGTTGGTGATCTGGGGGGCGATTTGTCAGCAAGGTAAGATGTATCTCATGCTTTGCTTTTTTATGAGTTAGGTAGGTAGTTGCATAAATGTATCAACTGTGCGCTACTTATATTTCGACGTTAGCTCGCCAATTTATTTGGTCTGCCACGGCTTCTTTCTCTTTCTTTGCTATGCAGTCCATCAGTATCCAAAACTTGCTTAACTTCTAGGCATCTCCATAAACCGTGAGTCAACCTCCACGAAGCTTGTGATTTTCACCACATTCGTGTATGCTGTGACTCTGTACCAGTACTACAACGCCACTATAGTTTCCTCGTTGCTGCTAGAAGCGCCCAAGAACATCAGGACACTGAAGGATTTATTGGCCAGCGATTTGAAAGCCGGCTGTCATGATATTGTGTATGATAAAGATTATTTTAAGGTAAGTATTTCGATAAATTGAGAATGCAGGAAATGGGAATGTGGTAGATATAATTCGGCCGATCCGAATTTTGCTCCAAATAAAAAAAAATTGGAACCAAATGGTGTCATGAAGCGAGTGTGTGAGTGAGTGTGGATACATGCTCGAAAGTCCGAAGAGCCTATGTTCAGACCGGTCTTGATTCATTGGCCGTACTGTTAGTAACTGCTATAGTTTGACAGAGACCGCTGTACCGCGTCTTAGGGCGCTGCGCGTTGACAAATGAGCGGCGGGACGCCGTGAGCAATGAGTGGCCTGCACTGCCCCCCTCCGTCTCGCCGCGCACATACCTAAGGTGCGGTACAGCGGTTTCAGTCACATTTTTCTGATAATAGAAATGTCTTTGGTTTCGCAAACCAGTTGCGGTATCCTAACCATCATAACCGTTTAATATTAATTGATTAATAGCATTTCATATCGAGGCCCATTTTCCAGCGCACAACAGACCCAGTAGCCATAGAACTTTACCACAAAAAGGTGGCTACCGCAACCCACAACAACTTCTTTACTCCTGAGGAAGGCATAGCTCTGGTGAAGAAGGGAGGCTTTGCATTCCACGTAGAGACCACCTTCGCTTTTCCCTTAATTAAGGCGACATTTACTGAGAGGGAGATCTGCGAGACAAACTTGGTGCAGTTGTATCCGCTGCAGCGAATGGGAGTAGTTGTTAGGAAGAACTCGCCGTATAAAGAACATATTGCTTATGCGTAAGTATTGTATAAAAAAAAATACGCGTTAGATACATAACCTTCACAATTTTTGAAGTCGGTTAGACTTAGCTTTCCATGCACAAACTATGCAGCAGTGGAATTGCACCTTTATTTTTCTTAGACCGGAATGGAATAAAATTGCCCGCCCGGTGTGAGGCGCCCTCTTAGCATTGCACGTCGAGTTATAGTTAAAACCCAGTTGCACAGACAAACATTAATGCCCCAATGGTTCTATGATGAAATCGTTAGCGCTAAAGACGTAGGTAATGAATTATTAGCGTTAATGACGTAACGGATCATTAACGCTAATGATTTCATTAAATCAAAGAACCATTGATTTTAGATTAGTATTTAATGACAGCTTTAAAAGTTAAAGTTCGTTTCTGCAACTGGCTGCAAAAAAGAAATATTTGTGCAGAATGTAATAAAAATAACTTGACGTTAAACCAATAGGTACTTTACGATATTTGCATTACAGTAACTGGTTTTCGCGGGACCTTTGACAGCAATTTTTTTTCTCCCGTTGTATCGCAATAGACGTTTCAGACAGCTTTTCTAATGCCTACGCATCTGTACCATTCTACACAAGCATTTTTTTGCAGAAAATTTCTTACTTTTCTGGGCAATTTTCAGTATTCGCAAGATGTACGAGGTAGGTCTCCCTCCCCGCATCCAATCAGAGATCGACGAGCCGATGCCCGAGTGCGCGCACACACCGGATTCCAGTGTGTTCTGTGTCGGCATTAGAGAGTTCTCTACGCCGCTATTGGCGCTCTCACTTGGCATGACCACGTCTGTAGTGGTCCTTATGTGCGAGCTCGTAGTGGATAAGTTCTTTAAGAGTAGTGTGAGACAGTTTAGGAATTGATTTAGTATTTTTTCACCTCAGCATCTCAAACAAGCAGGTTTTGCTGTTTAAAGATAGTGAGTAAAATTCGATTTCCTTGTGAGCGTGAGACAAAGTAACTTTTTAATCATTATTTTTTAAATGCCGAGAACAGTGTTGGGTCTATTCACAAAATTCGAAAGATTTGAACTTCACTTTGTTTTGTCACATTCACTTCGATACGAAAGCGAGAGATATGTAGAAACAATAGTAGTCTATGATAGAAACAAGTATTATAATCGAAGTTCGATTTTCAAATACCACAAAAAAGAAACAAACAATAAAACGTTCGAATACACAAATACCGATCGACTAACCGACCAACCGTAAAATTGGAAATCATCTGTTATGGTTTTAAACGTAATTATCATATATTTTTAAATAATCGAATTTGATATTGTTACATTGTTGTATTTTTTTTTACCTTTAGGTAATATGTTTTCGCTGCCAAGGTGAAACAGTGAAAAGTTGTATGTGTTACACAAGACCAAAATTATTTGCATCTCGTGTCTTTGATTCCCTCGCTGCTGGATTCAAACCTAGAACTCTCTACGCTCGTGATTCAACTAAAGAATGCTTCGCTTACTCGGGATTCAAAATCAACACTCGCAGCAAAAACCAACTTTGCTGTCTTGTTGCACATATAACTTTGCTTGTTTAGGAATTTTTGCTTTTATATGAGTAGGTTTAGGCTGCGTCCTATACAAGCATTGTCGCTGCGAATACGCGATCATGTGTCACTTTGTTCGGAAAACCAGAAAACGCCCTCTGTCGGCGCGACCGCGCGTTCATGTTTACCGAACAAAAAGTTCGATCGATTGTGTATCAGCGCGACTATCGCTTTTAAATAGGACGCGGGGTCAGAGTACAGTCCTTTTTGCTATTTTACCTCTGAATTTTCATCACAGTGATCTTGTATCATCGTTGCAAAAAGGCTGCTCTGACAGCAGCAACACATTAAAACCTTGTATCGGCATATACAACGCCACGTGAACTACGTATCACATTGAAGTCACGCAAAATCCTGCATCGCGCAAGCAGTTTATCGCGCGACGAGTATATATACAACGTCCCAACATCGATCGTTGGGCTTGCGGCTTACTGGACTAAAATGACTACAGATGTACACACACATCTGTTGCGCGGTGTGTTCTAGGTTAATATAGGCATACCGCGTAACTAGCCACAGACAACCTTAACTATCCATGCATCTCATAATCGTTTGTAGGCGCGGCGCGGGCGTGTCATGCGTCACACACAGATACTGAGCAGCGTTACACAACAACACTAGCTCACAAACACGCGACAGTCTCCCCCCAATCCGTAAACGGCTAGATCTGTAAGCGGGGCGGGGGGGAGCTACATGCCTCCCCGTAGGCACGTCGAGTCGGCATCCCCGTCGCTGGTCGTCCTCTGCTGGGCCTCCCCCAGAAAACTGGGGGTCTCACCCGGCAGGGATAGATCGCCGGGGTGTCGTGAAGAAAGCGTTGCCTCTATAAGCGTCGCGGCGCTCCTACGGAATTATTCATAGCAACTAAACACACGAGTGCAACCTAAACCCCGCACTCACTTCCATTGCCGCTCAAGCGTTCACACTGAGGGGCCCGCATTGGCGGGCCACTGTATAGCCTCCGCTACGCCCTGACCCCGCTCGTCACGCCCTCTTTGGGGGCGTAGTCTTTCGAATGAATCGTTGGGCAGTTGCCCGCCAGACACGACACCCGTCTGGTCGGAACATCCTCCCTTTTCTATAGAGGATGAGTGAACTTTACACCCTGTTCCTCATTCCTCTATAACCTTTTTTTTACCGAGAATCAAGATCACTGTGATTTTGACAGCGATGCAAAATCACAGGTAAAATACTTAACTGTGAAAGGACACAGTGCTGTAGAGACTGAGTAGAGTTATAACAGTCCCGCACGTCAATGATAACTGCGACTTCAGTTGCTTATTTCATAAGCAGAATATTGATAATCGCGAACTCGAACTAAGCGTCGGAGTGCGGCGCGTAGTTTGTATAGAGCGCGATGCAGTTACAGGCGACCGGGACAGGGGCCAACAGAGTGCAGAGTTGAAAACACTGTTGGATTTTCAACTCTCGGCGGTAAGCAGAGGGTTGGAAATCGAGTGCGCGAAAAAAATTGCCGTTGCGCGAATCTGGGGTTAGGGTGGTTTTCATAATTCAAGTGTGGACGATTGACGTGCAGTTGATTGTACGATTTTAGATAGTTAGCCAAGAACATTGTTTTGTTATGTATCAATATGTAAGTCGATGTTTATGTATATTATCCTAAAATAGTGATGAATCTTAGGTTGCAAGTGATGTCGTATATAATGTAAAAATAGCAATAATAAAATAAACGAATAATCTTCCATCTGTTTATTATTTTGGGTACATAACTTCCTCGCGTTACACAGTTACACTCCAGTGGATTCGTGAAAAAATTACAAACATTATCCAAAACAGTACGGATATCCACGTTCATAATAATTTATACTATTATCATGTATGTATATAATACACGGTACTGTGGCTGACTAAACTTGGAATCCTTCAGTTGGCCACAGAACTAGAATGAAGTTTACATAAGATCAGTACATGGCTGACTACGAGACGGGAATTTAAATACATCGTTCACGAACGTCGCAACATATAACAATTGTTTAAACGCAGCTCTTTGGCTATTTAAAATATTGTGATGTTTTTATTTAATTTCTTGTTGACTAATAAATGACGTCACTACACTGTATTTAAAGCCCCGCTCCTTGAACCCAGTCGAACAATCAATGTACAATATTAAGCTAACGATCATTTATTGGTATAAATGAAGATTTTTAATGCTGCACTGAATACAAACAAGTGTCCGTTCATTTGACAGTATTCTGCACTAGAAAGCTCACAAACACAAGGAGCTCCGTTATCCGCGATGGGTGCACATTTGCGCAACGCCATATAAACACTATTAATGTACAATAAGATTTAAATTCGAATGGTAGAATAACAATCAATGTTAAAACTCTCAATCTCAACTAAATAATTTGTTACAACACGCATATAGTTTGTGTGAATTAAATGAGTGATACCACGTTTTTTACTAAACAGTTTTACGTTATGTTTCTGCTAAGGCATAAACAAGTAACGTGTATTCCGCATAGGAACTTCAATCGAGGCTGCCTCGTCTACTCATCGTGTAGATACGGCCGATATAACTTGACAGTTCTGAACTTCGCGCAGAAGGCTGCGCAATTACATTTATTAGGAACCAAATGGTGGCATGAGGCGAGTGAGAGAACATGCGCGGAAGTTCGCAGAGCCTATGTTCAGACCAGCCAAGTTATATCAACCGTATTTTAGCTGCACTATAATCATCAAGAACCTTTCTAGTAATAATAAATAGAGGTAAAGAGGCAGCCTTGAAGAATGTTATAATGATTTAAAAAGTATATATATCTTTAGCAGTCCTAATACATATTAAATAGTTTTTGAAATGCGGGACTAACGTATGTCGTCAGACGATTTGCAGAATGGACATAAGAGTAAAAAAAAATATATGTTCACTGAAGACAAGAGTGAAATTAGTCGCTTTGCCTTCCTTGAACTTTAAACTCCTATTTATGATTTTACTATACTGATTCAGAACCAAATTAAAGCAGTTTATGGTAAAATATAAAATCATATTTAAAAAGCCTACAACGAAATTGACGCGACGACTGTTAATACTTTAATAGGGATGATAACAAATATTTAAAAAAAATATTGGACACGTATTTTTTCTTTTTTTACGTAATCAAAAGATTACGGCCATACGTTGAGTTAAAATGTGGCATGACGTCACTCTTCGGTAGAGTTTATACTGAATTGTGACGTAGCGAGCCACTCCCCAACTTTAATGCGTTTTATCTAAATCATTTTGAAGTGAAAACTTCTTTAGGCGCGTTGGGCATTTTTGAGATGGGAAAAACAATAGAACTCGCGACACCGTTACCGACACCTCATTTTTGTAAACGCGATTGTGCTCTTTATTCATATTACGTTACGGGTCAATTTTCTATGCAAGTATTTTTACTTTAAATGTTTTGAAAGTAATTTTTTTTTTGTAAACGCTATTGTGCTCTTTATTTAGATAAGGTTACGGACCGATGTTCTATACAAGTATTTTTCTTCCATCAAGACGATCTTGTTCAAGTCTTCACTTCTGTCGGCACTCCCGGAGTGCCACTTTTTTATTAATATAATAAAAGAAATAATACGTGTCTTAATTTTTTTTATTATTAGACTGACGTAATAAATATATTTTTTTTCCCAGACATCCCTATTGATAATCTACAAAACAATAATATTACAAAAATTAAGGTTTCTTTATTTTTTATTTTCCTAGAGTTTGGTTTTTAAGACAATTTAACGAGAACTATACACTTCTGCCGAACCCTTCGGAATACAGGCGTGATGAATGTAATGTGAACGAGGACCTGAATCGGGTAGTTTCTACTTTCCAAACGACATACGTAATTAAATTATTTGACGTTATTTACTGGAATGCGGTTGTCTAGTAGTGTTGCGCGGGAGTGTGGAGTGTCGCGTGCGGCGGAGCAAACGGCGTGGCTCACCGCTCCTCTAGCATCACAGTTTCTTGGGGATACAGCTTTAGAGCCTTCAGTGTGCTGAGTGGAGATTCCTGTGTAAGCTGTAACAAGTAAGAGATATATAAGTATCAAGTAGTATCAAGGTAATAATAAAAATCTTTTTGCTCGTCATTTTACACGTGCAGCCTGTGGACTAGTTATAGTTTGCGTGCATATAGCGATCTACGTGTCCAGTATAATAACGCACTCAGGATACTGTTGGGGCTGCCATGGCGGTGCAGCGCGTCAAAGATATTTGCGGAAAGGCATATAGATGGTTTTGCGGCCATCATACGTAAAAGAAGTGCCTCTCTGCTTGTTCGTCTTCGTGGCGGCACCAACACTATCTTGAGTTTATTCGCAGATAGATGGGAGTCTCCAATGCTGCGACATTGGATGAAACTCCACACTAATTAAAACTTGTATGTCTACTAACACTAGTTTATAAGGCTGTTGTTACTAACACTATGGGCGTAGCCTGAAATAAATGATATAATAATAATAAGTATCAAGATTATTTAATGGGAAGACGTCCACTGTTAGACATAGCCAGCCTTTTGGCTCGCTAAACATTGTTGCAACGATTGGTCTTTACCGATTTCCGCCAACTAGATATCTATTTTCAAGATGACTCGTTAGTTTTTTTTTTAATACATTTGTTGGGGAAAAAAGAAGTGAATATCTTGGAACTAAATACTTACATCTCTCCTGGGCCAGCTGGAGATGACCTTAAAGCGTTCTTGTGGATATCCTTTAGACGCGAGGAAGTCTAGTAATGCCTGAAATTGATGACAATATGTTATTTAAACTACATACGATAGTTCGGACAATTATGGGTAAAAACAAAGAAATCGTTTTTGGGCTAGGTTTAAAAAAAAAACTAAGTTTGTTTTAGGATTAAATGTTTAAATCATTTAATTTGTAGTGCCATTGAGTAACGTGACGTGACGTTAAGGCCTTGCCTCTTAAGCACGGGGTTGTGGATTCAAATTTGGGCAAGTACCAATGTGACTTTCAACCTAAATGTATTTTCTAAGTTTATCTTGAACATCACTGTCTTGAGCAAGTGTGGTGATCAATGCTCGTGTCTTATTTGTATACCGGGGCTTTTACCTAGCAGCAGGACAGTAACAGGCTAGTACACACGGCTACACATCAAGCTATACATTTCCAGTTTAAGCTGATCTCGCATCGTATAGGATTTCCGTACAATGCGAGGTCAGCTTATACTGGAAGGGATAGGTTGATGTGTAGCCGAGTGTGCAGCTAGTACAACATACGTACGGCGAGCGTGTCGTGCGCGTTGAAGCGCCTCTCGAGCGCGTGGTCGTGCGGCGGCGGCAGGCGCACGCGGATGCGCGCCACGTCGCCGGCCGCCGCGCTGCACGCCGGCTCGGGCGGCACGCGCCGCGCCGCCAGCGAGCACTCCGCCTGCCCGACGTAGAATAAAGGTCATCACTTACAAAATCCATTAAAGTAAATTGTACGATGACAATACAGAATAGTGGACACACGCTGTGCGTCACACGTCGCGCTGACCACGTGCTTCAAGCGAATAGCCCACTTCGTCAATGTTTTAAGTTATTCTATTTATTATTTTCATCATGGTTCGATAGTGGTTTTTCGTTTTCATGGTTTTCGAGGATTCTAAAGCCGATAGTGAAGTCAAAATGAAAATCCAAGATGGGGGCTGTGAAAATTTTCGTCATGGGTGTCGTTTTCATAGTTTTCGAGGATACTATATTCGATAACGGGGTCAAAATGTAAATCCAAGATGGATGAAAATTTTAATTTGTTTTAATCATACGTGAAAAGGATTTTCGTTCCTGACTACGACGAAATGCGCCTAAATACAGAGTTTTGTTTTGTATTTTGACTGTATGAAGGAAAAATTGCACCTTATGACAAACACGTACGCGAGAAGATTGCATGGCTCATAAGTCGATAACGCGGTCGCTACACCGTCTGCGGGGAATCCCTGTAGCAGGCGTAGCGACCAATGAAATTCATCGGTCGATAAAAAGTGTGCGGAGACTTACGCCCAATGAAATGAGTCTTCAAAGCAACTGCCAAAGGTGCGGTGCAAGTTTTCCGTATATCGCAATCGTTCCTTATCGACTATTGAAAAAAGTTCCTTTGCAGAAATCTCCAGCACCCCCCACGTGCAGGTCCTCCATCGACTAATGAACACGCTTCCCTGCATGTGGCATGCGTTACAAAAATCTTCCACACCTCGCATACGAGCCCTATCGACCTATGAAAATGAGCCTTAAAGTTCGCGATTTTGTTAGAAAACTTTGAGATGTAATAATTGTTTTTTTGTTAATGTTATTCAATAACCAATCAATATAAAATTAACAACTAATAAGTTTATTTTAGAAGATAATCGGTTTTAAGGATTTATAATAACACTGTATATTTGAAAATGTTATGTGTGTACAAAAAAAACTTTTTACAAAAAAAAAAACCGACCTCCAAAAAAACACTACAAAGTGAAAAATAACTTTAATTTCGGAAGTCGGTGTCTTGGGTTTTGTATTTTCGTTTTTTGCCACCGACTTCCGAAATTAAAGTTATTTTTCACTTTATAGTGTTTTTTTGGAGGTCGGTTGTTTTTTTTTTTGTAAAAAGTTTTTATTTTTTCCTTTTTAGTTGTGGTACCTACCCCACACACATTCGAATACCACTATCTGCTACCAATGACAGAAACTTAACATATCATCTACATACTAAGTGGGAAAAAAATACGTATTTTGTAGCTAACTCAAAAACTATCCAAGCAAAGTTAATAAAATTTATATGGGACCAATTCGAGAGCACACCCTTTCAAACAAAAAAAAAAATTTTCAAAATCGGTCCACAATTGACGGAGAAATCGGTGGACATACATAAAAAAAAAACAAACATACGCGACGAACATATAACCTCCTCCTTTTTGGAAGTCGGTTAAAAATATATCGAATTTTAAGAAAATGTTCGAAATTTGTATTTAAATACCAAAAATAAACAATCTTGCTGTACATTGCACTCGCTTACATAGAGTAATCACTCGTTCATACGCTTTTGCAACAAACTTCCCAGTAACAGTCGAAACTTACGCACTATTAAAAGCTATATTAAAACTAAACTTTGTGAAAAGGGTAAGTACTATATATCTGATTATTTAGAAGACAACAATGCATGGAATTGAGCTAACCCCTCTGCATATTTCTTATACAGGGTGACTTGTAATTTGACTTGAAATCGACACAACAATATTATATTTGATTATGATATTTGTCACACGGTACTGTTTGCAAAACTATTTTTTTAACTTTTATAAAATTTATTTTATTCACGTTACACGTCCGTGTTTCGGTCACAGAAATTCATATGTGTACCTAATTTCAACTAAATTGATCCAGTAGCTTTGAAGCAAATTGGCTGTGACAGACAGACAGACACAGTACGGAACCCTAAAAATGGACTTACCTCTTTCTTAGCTTCCTCCATTTGTCTTTCGGACTCCGCTCGCTCTATTTCTTGATTTCTTTCTAGTTCTATCTTTTTCTTTACTTCTTCCTTAGCCCTGTAATATGAAAATAAAAAAAATAAATAGCGACCCACCCCACCAAAACTATCCTATCTTTCAAGCTGGAACCAACCATACACATTCACGAAATTTCATTGAAATTGGTTGGATGGTTTCGGAGATTAGCGTGTACGAACATAGTGACACGTGATTTTTAAACAATGTCGCCCATCGGCATGTGCCCGCCCAAATTTTTTTGAAAACTGAATATTCATGAAAAATTATCGAAAAATAACTTTAACCTTTGGGGGGTCTATCTTTAATATTTTTCATGTTATTATATTTTTTATGTTTTGAGTAGCGTTTGCCATATCTCCGATGTTATTGGCTCGATTTGGATTCTGTTTATTATTTCTAAAAGTTATGAGTTATTTTATCGGATTAACTAATATTTTTATTAAAATTGAGAGGTGAAAACATTTTTTTTCCAAATAAAAACACAAGTGTAAGTTCATAAAATCATAGGGTATTTTGACGAATATTAGAAAAAAAAAAAAATCAAGATAGACCCCCCTTTTATTTTTTGATAATTTTTCATGAACATTTAGAAAAATGCAAGCGGGTACATGCCGATGGGCGAAATTGTATATTAAGATAATCATGTAGTAAATATTCCCTCTGTGGGGAAAGCAGAAAGGTAGGTAATGTGGGACAGCTACTGACCAAAACCAGTAGGTTGTTTTCAGTTTATAAGAACAACACCGGTATCTCGAATGACTCACGCGATCTCGCACATCGCAGGGATGCCAAAAACGTTCATAATGGCCTACCTAATCAGCGTTCGCAATAATGCCTACACACATGGTTCAGTTTGCGCTACAACTTCATATTTTTTATGATTTTTTCAACAGTACTAGTCAGTCTAAAATCAACTTTATTTACACTTGCATAAAGTTGATGTTTGTTTAAGTGGAAATAACATCAATTGGAAACAAGGTTATAAATTGACTTTATGTGGGCGACGCTAGGCTGGCTGTGTTAGTCAGGATCTGCCGCGTACAACGGACTCACTACTAGCCTAATTGTGCGTAGTAAATATTATGTAAAAATATTTAGTTTTAATTCCGTAAAACCTAGATCCAGGCATGGATGCAGAATGCAGCACCAGTCTTCGGCTCGCAAAAATATGCTCAGCAATAGGTGCGATAATTATAATGCAACATGCAAAACAAACCTATTCTTATGGTTGCTAAAGGTTGTCTAGTAAAATAGTTAAAGCAATGGCACGTAAAATTTAATCGCAGCGAAGCAACCGGATGGCGAGTGGTAATTTGGGTATTGAAGTGATACCGAACCCCGTACCGTCCGAATGGACCCCAATTGGACGGGGGCGGAGATATGGGGGATGGGGGCCTAACATATTTTTTTTGACATGGCATTCAAAATATAAGCTCTATTATGTGCAAGGAATTTGTGTGTATCAATGCCATTCGGTTGCTACCCTCCAACATCGTTATAATTGAAATAATGTGTATAATTCTTGAAACTCCCTTACCCATGATTTATCACCGAAAATGAGGGTTAATTTTATATCAAAACCAGAGGGCATTGATATACACAAATTCCTTGCGAATAATAGAGCTTAAATTTTGAACGCCATGTCAATAAAAACATGTTAGGCCCCCATCCCCCATATCTCCGCCCCCGTCCATTTGGGGTCCATTCGGACGGTATGAGAGGGGGTTCGGTATCACTTCAAGACCCAGATTACCACTCGCCATCCAGTTGCCTCTCCGATAAAATTTAACGTGCCATTGCCTTGAATAAAAGTTATTTTTTAGCATTGTTTCACCCTATGTAAAATTTCTAATATGTCTGTAATTTTTATGGTGTACATAATAAAAGAGTATTCTATCTTCTATCTATCTAAGTAGTATCATTAGTCATACCTGTCAACTTCTAAACTGCGTTGATATGCTTCGTCCTGCTCCCTCTTGACGCGTTGTCTTGCGTCTCGCTCTCTCTCCATCTTGGCTTCGTCTTCTCGGGCCGAGCTGAACCGTTCTAATGCTTCTACTAGACCACCTAGTAACTCTGATACGCCGACGTTACCTGTAAATATGGAAGAGAAAATTAAGTTTAGCTTAAGGGCCTATATTGAAAAGAAAGAGTTGTTTGATGGGCGTGGCTTATTGCCCCCGCACGCGCCCAGTGGCGGTTCTATATTCGATGGTTGGCCGCCACATCGTCGCGCTGCCACAAACGTATCTGAACCAGTAGCAAAAAGTGGA
Source organism: Agrochola lychnidis (assembly GCA_963680765.1). Classification (NCBI taxonomy): domain Eukaryota; kingdom Metazoa; phylum Arthropoda; class Insecta; order Lepidoptera; family Noctuidae; genus Agrochola; species Agrochola lychnidis. The sequence continues at coordinate 6,780,885 of OY796860.1, read as the reverse complement.
ACTAACGAAATAACTGACCGGAATTTGAAAACGTTAGTTACGTAGCATGGGCTTTGGCTAAGCATTATTCTTGTCACTGTCGCACAACTGTCATACTAAAAGTGCATGATAAAGACGGAAACATATCTAAGAAAAAAGTGCGTACTAAGTAACGATAATTTATCTCGATCTATGAAATTTTGCATATAGCGAACTATGGAGTAGACAAATAATACAAAATATTTAATTATCAGCAAAAATATTTATTGTTTACAGGGTGACATTCCCACACACAAAATGTACCTATGGGAAAAGTTTTTTGCAATTTCTGACTTTTCTAGTAGGTACTCAAACCTCAGTTGGTCCACTAAAATTTTTGTTCCATAAAAGAAACAGGATCGATTGGCATCAAAAAAAGTTTTTGTGAAAACTGCCCATTTTCTTGCTGACTGTAATATTTTTTCAAAATCTGTGAATGCAGATCAAAATGTCTCAAAAGTTAAAGACAGTCTTCTAAGACCGTTTTCCTGTAGCAACAACGGTTAAGGTAGTTGCCCTTATTACCCCATCTCAAAAATCCACTTTGTAGACAGATTGTCTAAAACGTAGTGATCCAAAGGCAAATGGGGTAAAGTGGAGGTGCAGGCCACCTATCATTAAAAAAATTTAAAGTTGAGATATTCTCAACAGTTCAGAAAATTTCGCATTTCAAGAAACTTTCACTTGAAAGAAAGAAAGAAAGAAACCAGATTTTTAGACCCTGTGAACAACATTTTTGACGTAGCGATCAATGACTGGAAGATGTCTTGATACTGTAGATACAAGACACCCCATGCCCCATGCCTATAGGCAGATTATGATGGCTTTTGGTAATGACAATACAAGTTGTGAAGGCCTATGCATGTCAACAGCGAAAGTAAAAAAAAAAGCATTAAAAATAAAACACATGTACGTCACGTCTCAATGTAAACGCATTTCAGAGATGTTTTGGTAAAATTAGAGCACAAAGTTTTTTCTCATTAAGCTATCTTTGTGAAATTTTCCTCGTCTAACTATTAATAATAAAGGTACTTTTTAAAGCTATGTGCACGTACCATCGGGGTAACGCATATCTAAGCAATTTGAAAACAAAATCCTGTGCAAATGATCCTTTTTTTCGTAGGTGAGCGATACTATAGCGGCCGAGCGTTACAAGCAAGAATAGTCTTTACAGTGTACATATATGCGTTTCTTCGATAGTACTTGGTAGTACACTTTTTTTAAATCTGGGCTTAGAAAGTTGCGATAAAGTTTAATATAAAGTTAGGAAAGACAAGTAAAAATAAAGCGTTGCAGAGCCACACTGAATGTATGTATGTAAATAGGAACGTAATCTTTTACCTACACTATCAAGGCATCTTCCAACCAGATTTGAACTCGCTACGTCGAAAATATTGTTCACAGGGCCGAAAAATCCAAGCGTAGAAAATGTGAAGTTTCTTGAAAATGGTTAAATTAGTGAAATTTTCTGAACTATTGAGAATATCCTAACTTAAAAAATTAAATGATAGGTGGCCACTTCCATTTTATCCCATTTGCCTTTGAACAACTACGTTTGAGACATCCTGAATAATACTTGCTGCGCGTCGCGGTTTCACACATAAGTCTCGATCCAGTGGAAATATCGGGATAAAAATTATCCTTTGTCCTAAACTAATTTATCGTCACTGTAATATTTCCAACACACTGTATTTTGTTATGAAATTATTGACTTACGTACCTACCTATGACTTAACCAGGTCATGGTCTACCCATGTGCCAAATTTCATCTAAATCTGTTCAGCCGTTTTAGCGTGAAAGCGTAACAAAGAAATAAACTTACTTTCGCATTTATAGTATTAGTTGATAATTATGTATTAATAATTAATATAAACTTAATATTATGAAGGGAAAGCTAGTACTAATAATAAAGCTGAAGAGTTTTTTTGAACGCGTTAATCTCTGGAACTATTAGTCGGATTTTGCATTTGAAAGCCTGTTACATATATACATAGCATGTTAAAATCATAACCATCCTCTGGTTTTGCCGTAGTCGGGTAAAAACTCCTTTTTTCACAATTCAAATGTGACTCCATTTCTTTTTTGTGATCTATCATTCGTAGTGACAGTACTTGACATATTGATGTACTGTTGACGTATTTCAAACCTAAAAACGAATCATATAATTTAGCCTATTTCTTTAGACAAAAGATTATTATAAGTTGTAGGTATAAAAACAGATGTTCTTAGAAAATAAAATACTTACATAATAATACTTTACAAGGCGGGAATAGATTGTGATGGTTATGCTTTAGTGAAGGTGGAGAATTCGACTCACTATTATCATCATCTTATTGCTATTGAATTCCTATTAAATGAGTTCATTGATAGCCCTGTGCACTCCAAACCTTGCAGGTACTGTTCAGTTTTGGTTTTATATTTCTTCCTATATTTATAAATTATTTAAATGTCACCACGAAATCATATCAGAAAAATAATGTTATATTTTTCACATGACTCACAAGAATACACACACACAGTCTAAATACCTATTCAACACTAATTGCATTCAATAATTACTTTAACTTGCTGAAGTACTAACTTTTTCTGTAAACAAAATTCTTTAGATCACGTAAATTTGATCGCACCGATTTGCAAAAAAATGACATAGATTCTTCGTCGATGAGCCCCATCGGGCGACTGATCTATGAATGAACGAGAGTGATGACAATACTTTTGATAGGCGAAAGAAGAGATGACGATAATGTGTGTCCGCTCGGAATAAAACAACGTATGTGCCAAAACGAAATACCGTCTTTTGTAAATGAAAAGTATTATTTAAAAAAAAAACTGCTTTTCTTAAAACTCGAAACTCTTACTCTCTATGTTTTAAAGTAAATTCCATTAAATAACTCATAAGCGTTGCGCCATGATACTCAAAAAGGATAAAAATAGATAGAACCTTTGCAATTTTTTTGTATCGAGAAAATTTCATTGTATCGTGTATTCCTTTTTCAGGATACTAGATCATATAGTCAAAAATCATACACCAAAATGTTAAATCCTTATTCCAAATACTTTAAAAGTTACACGATAAAGAAAAAGCCCATTTTTTTCAATATATCACCTTAACCTACCAACTAGAAAGAAAACCACGAATAATAGAATTAGTTGTGTCTCACTTCAAGTGTGATAGGTTAATAAGAAGGTGGATCGTCTTGTTGGTTTAGTGGTCGTAAGGCCCCGTACACACGGCGATTTTTTTCACATTTTTGTCGGGGTCTAGCCCCGACAAAAAATCCCAGACAGAGTGTCGCACGGGCGCGTCGCCTTATTTTTTTTAACTAAAATGACGTCTCACTTGGCATACCCCGACCGAATGTTGGTTGGTTTATAGCATAGCTACCTGCGACGAACACATGAATCCCGAAATGTCTAAAAATAGAATGCACACTCATAAAATAAAAACTTTTGGAACACTGCACTGCACATAATAATATATTATTATAATTGACACACGCGTATAATAATTTAAAGTTAGTCGACATACATAAACTCACGCCTTCATCAAATGGGGGGAGGCAGAAACTACAGAACGCCACCTGCTACGATCCTTACATAGTCCTTTTGCCTCGTTTACGTTCATACATCTGGTCATACACGTACGCCGAGTTAGTCGAACAAATTGTTAATACAGCATTTAAGATGGATGGATTTATAATGAGATCCACTCATGACTTTTAAGCCGACCTCTTCAGCAGAGCCCTGACAGTTATGGAAAGATCTCACCAGATTAGCTTGCACCAGGTCAAGTTATGTCGCTCGAATTGGGTCATTCGGCAGGCAGTTAGTTCCTCGTATACACTTTAAAAACTCATTATCACTAAAAATAATCTATGACACTATACATCATTCGAAATAAACACGACAACAGTAGTCCAAACGCATCACAGCACACGTGCGCCTCTGTCAACGGTCGATGCGCTAATCAGTTTTTATTATAAGAAAATTCTTACGAGGAGCCCAGTCTAGATTTATGCTCGGATCATGACTACAGTTTCGCGCCCTTTTGGGGGAATACAGCGCTAGTAATGATAGCACTGTTATGTTATCACTTACCGTTGATAACGGAGTATATCTCGGTGTTCGACCGCACTCGCATGATGATGACGAGTGCGGGCATGCGGTCCACCGGGATGTTGCGTATCGTCATGCTCGCTACCGGCCCTAACGCGTTCGCCACTGATGATAATAACCTGAAAACATATAATACAATAAATTTTTGCGAGATTTTTAATGATAAAAAATGTCATGATTTCATGATATTTGACACCTTTATCTTCTTCTTAATCACTATTGCTGATTGTAATGATTTTAATTAAGTAAAGCCATATTTGTTACAATCGCGAATCATATTTTAATCAACATAAAACCTGACACTGACCTGCAAAATGCAAAAAAACGTAAGAAAATTTGAATTTCGCGGGCTACCCTGACGCTTCCCCCTTAAGGTCGAGTATTGCTTACATGTTGTTGTTGTCGGGGTGTGAGAGGTCCCTGTCATACACTATGAAGTTGGCGGCGAGGGTCTGAACAGATAGCCTACAAGTTGTATCTGCTAAGGTCGAGTATTGCTTGTATCTTACATGTTATTGTTGTCGGGGTGTGAGAGGTCCCAGCCATACACTATGAAGTTGGCGGCGAGGGTCTGAAGTACTGCCTCACAGCCCAGTAGCTGTGCGCAGAACACGTTGGATAGCACCGACTGTTCGTGGTGCAAGTATACGCCTAGGAGTTTTCGCTGGAATAAATAATTGATATAATATATTTGTAACACATTGAAATTGTCTCCATTAGTGGCGATACTTAAATGAGAAAATTGGAGAATTCAATGTTCCGTATTGGTGATGGCGTTTTTTTATCGTGACAAAGCAATGCGTGCCAAACTTCGTATGTTTAGCTCGCTAAAAAGTTGTCGCGCTAATGGTTACATTAGCGGCTTCATAATTTTAACGAATTATCGTGCAATAATCCAAGATGGCTCTCCATTATTTCAACAGAGCGTCTACGCAGTCCGGAAACAACAGTCGAAATGACCAACGCTAGTCCGACCACGCGCCACGCTTGTTATGTACCGCCACCCGGGCGATAAGTGCTACGCAACCCGAACTATCGCGACGATAACTGATAATGGTTGGTCACATCTGCGTGTATCGTATCATTGTGCGAAGCTTCGTCACAATAGACGCAGATGAGCCAACATTACGGCAATGGAACTATTTGATGAAAAACGCTTTAGTTAAAAAAATTTGGTCCAGTTAATGACTCACCTCTTTGGCAGGTTTGAGACAGGACTCTTTGATGGCGTCCTGCAGAGTGCCCTCAAAGAAGTGCGGTGTGTTGGGTCCGTACCGCGTCCGGAACCGCTGCGAGAACTCGATACAGCCTAGAGCTTCGTCTTCTACGCTGTCTGACACTACAACATAAATAATAAGTATAAGTCTATGGGATATGATAATCTTTTATTCCAGATCATACAATTCATTTTTACACGACTGCCCAAAAAGGAGTGTATTGTTTTTTAATTTTTAGACATGGTGGGCGAAATTGATGTATTGCGATTTAAGGGACTTTATTTTTTTCTTAGTTTGCACTGTGCAAACTGAGAAAAAAGACGACAGACGATACTTAAATGTAGTCAGGGAACTCAGCTGTCGCGCAGATTCACAAACGACGTCAATAGGCCTGTGACCAACATTTTTTTTTGTCCTTTTTTATTTGCCGTGTGTGCCATTACATACGACTGACGAAGAATAAAAATTGCGATTTGAATTTCATAGTCAAAGTTTTTATCAACCGAACTATTTTCTCTATTCAAGTGGTAAGTGTGTACTCACTGAGCGGCTGCAGCCTCTCGGACTGCACGAGGTCGACGAACATGTCATCCTCGCCAGTGTACCCTTCAGCTGTGTCCTCTACCTCCTCGACCGAACTGTTTTCACTGTCTGAACTCTCCACTATTATCTGGAATTGTTACATTCTTTGTTACTACAGGGGAAGATAAAAAACTACTATAAATATTAGTCATTATTATAGTCTTTCATGATCTTATTTATTAAAGAAATGCAAGTAGGAAGTGTGTTAGTTAAAAATACTCGCGGAATGAAATTTGTAAATTATCAAACACATTTTGTTTCCCGTATTCCCATCTCCCCTTTTTGAACTACAACTTTCAATCAATATGTAGTGGGAAAAATAAAGTCGTAAGTAAAAAATTACTTAAAACTGTTCAACCTTTTCCTTCCGCGACTGTATAGCCTACACTACTTCAAGGATCAATTGGCGTTCGAATAGCGTTGACAGGGGGGCGCTGTTGGTAAACATTTGTTCAATTGTCTTTTGAAAAAATCAAGATGGCGACTTTAGTTCCGATTTTGGCCTCGCGCCAATAGAACCTTGTAGCGCTATAGATAGGTTAGTAAAAAGGTTCAGTACCGTACTATTTACCCTCTTATACTCTTTCTGCTTGCCAGGCGCGCGCCGCACGGTGAGCTCATGTAGAGGAAGATCTAGACCAGCCATCGCTAAAACTGTTTCATCCAGCCCTGTTACTGTGGGCCAGCCTGTCCATTGCTGGGGAATACAGAAAGAAAGAACTTAGACAATACGACGCGCAAAATCAGCATCTTTCTCCTGCGTTTGTCCCAATAGGCCTGTATCCAAAAAAAAAATATTTTGTCCGTCTTGTAGATTATAAAAAAATATTAAACACGTATTTTTTATTTTTTGACGTAATCAAAAGATAACGGCGATACATTGAGTTAAAATGTGGCATGACGTCACACCTTGCTCGATTTAATACGACGTTGTGACGTAGCGAGCCCCCACTCCCCAACTTTAATGCGTGATTTTTAAGTTATTTTAAATATGATAAAACAAAAAATACGTGTCTAATATTTTTTTTTATTATCTGAAAGACGGACTAAATTGAATTTCTTTTATTTTACTTAGGAAACTACCGTATTCATTTGGGATTGGTGCAACATGTCTTTTTCCTCCATACTACCCGCAAAAACAAGTGTTTTTTTTTACTGAAACAGTATGGGGAAATTCGAATCAATAGGAGATTCTGGGAAAATGTATGCAGTGAGAGGAACCATTAGCTCTTTTTTTGGTTCAGTGCCAATTGTCCATTTTTTTGATACGTTTCGGCTTTAATAATAGGATAAAAAAATCTGGACAGCAAAAGTTGGTCCAACTTGTGAGTGATTTGTATTGGAGCAAAATTAACTTTTTTTTTTCTTTTTTTATTAACAACTGGTAAAAAGTTCCACACTTTCTAAGGGGTGTATCGTGTTATCCAGTAACTGGAGTGTGAAGGTCAGATAGGCAGTCGCTCCAAGCAAAATACTGGTATTCAGCTGCATCCGGTTAGACTGGAAGCCGACCCCAACATACTTGGGAAAAGGCTACGCAGATTTAAAAAGTTGCTACATAACAGGATATAAAAAAATGCGCTACTGTAGCTGACTGATGATATCACTGACCTGATGCCTGACGGGTATATCTGTGAGCGAGTATATGTCGCTCTTGACCTCCTGCACGGTCTTGGTGCCCGGGTACTTGAGCGTGTACTCCTTGTCGTCCACTTTTACGTGTAGGACGTATGTTGTTGTCAGCCTTTCTGCGACCCTGGTGAACACAATGAAGTAAAATGTGAATTATTTCCTACTAGTGAGCCGCCCCTGCTACGCACGGTTTTCACGACTTGACAAAAAACAAATAGATTTCTTTATTTTGTGTAAGTTTAATATTAATCTATACTAATATTAGAAAGAGGTAACATTTGTGAGTTTGTAAGTAAGGGATCGGGTTTTCGGAATCGGACCGGTAGTTTCGAAGATTTACATTTGGGAAGCTATAGTATTGCCGAGTGTCATAGGTTATTTTATGTTAACACAAGAAATTTCACGCGGATGAAATCGCGGGCAGAAACTAGTGAGCTATAAAAAATCCTGTAAGAAATCGACACGTGTTTCCTCTCAACGAGGCATCCTCAGGATGACGATTGACTTGTCGCGAATCCGAACACAGCGTGTTGCCATATCGAGCGTTGGACGCTCTAAATGATGGTGCAAACCGCATTTAAAATCCGTTGCGTAGTTTCGAAGAATAATGCCATCACACAGACAGACACGTTACGAAAATCGATTTTCATGTATCTGTATACCTGACTTAGGGAACCTTTTTAAGGAACACATTAGTTAAACAGATAATTTATCGCTTTTGTAAGGCCTTAGCTTTATAAAAAACACTTGTATTAATTATATTGTGAGAGTTACTATCAATAAAATTGCACTCACTCATCATCCGCCATAAGAGCTTCAGAAGCTTTGAGTCGCAGTACGGCATTCTGCGGCAGGTTGAGCGTTTGTAGCGTCGCGTTGTTGGTGGCCCGTGAGCCGCCCAGTCCCGACAGCTGCTGTCGACATATTGGCACGCCGCATTTGGTTTCCAACTCCTTTTTTAAATCACCTGGAGAATAAAAGAGGTTGCATGTAATGTCATAGTTTGTGTTGTACTTATGATCTGAGTTTATTGGCTGTTGTTTGTTATCAGTCATAATGATTGCTGCACTCAGAAATCTGTTTTTTTTTGGTGGGATGCAACGTGAGACAAGATACGATTTTTACTGTACTATGTCCCGTCGGTTTTATATTTGGTTTTCAAATCGATTTTGATGACATTTGACAAAGGTGACTTGGGTATTCTTGCGAGCATTGGTCGCCGAGTTGTAGGTCGAAGGTTCGAACCCTGACAGCCGCTTTACTTTGTGTAAATTATTTCATCACCACTGCTCTCAAAATGGTGAAGGAAAACATCGTGAACATCGTCATATCCTAGAACCAAAAATTCGAAGACATGTGCCATCTACCAACCCGCACTGGGCTCGCGTGGTGAATTACGGCCCACTCCCTCTCACAGAGGGGAGGCCTGTGTCCTGTGTCCCAGCAGTAGGAACATTATAGGCTGGTTATGGATGTTATGAACTTGGATTTTACAGACTTTATTTTAATAGAAGTATTCACTATCTTTTAACGATAATGCAGATTTAATTATTCTTTTTATCATCATCTGCCTAGCCTTTTCCCAACTATGTTGGGCTCAGCTTCCAGTCTAACCGGATGTAGCTGAATACCGTATTTTACATGGAGCGACTGCCTATCTTACCTCCACAACCCAGTAACTGGGTAATATAATACCCCTTGGTAAGATTGATTGTCAGACTTTCGGGCTTCTGACGACCCGTTATGACTGTCAAAGATCCACGAATGACAGTCGGGACCAACGGCTTAACGTGCTTTCCGAGGCACGGAGAAGTCTCGGAATATTAAGATGATCACCCAGACCAACCTCGGCAAGCGTAGCTTAACCTGAAGGATCGAACCGTGCGGCTGTTATTATTTAGCCATTTAATTACTCTTTTAATCACCATGAAAATAAGGCTGATATTGTGATGTACGCGACTTACTTATAAAGGTAGTAAAGGTACTCACCGACTGTCGCATTCGCAGATATTTTAATTTCATGTATCTTATTATTACAATGAACTTGTAGTTCTACAAAAGGATTGGGGGTATAATTTAAAGGCGTCGAGGTTGATGCTTGATTACGGTCTTCCCGGTCTGCGGAATAAACATTCAAATGTTAAGTAAATGAAAGGGATAAGTTTTTTCTAAGGTTGCAAAAACATTGTCATTGAGTTTGTTACAAGCAAATTATGGCTTAAACATTGAGCAGGCTCAGGCAAAATATCGAGTTAGGGTGTTTACATAAACAGGTGTCCAGCACAGACAAACCCGTGCAGGTCGTTACCGATCGGTGCAGGAGGGTGCTTACATAAACAGGTTTCTTTATGGAACTCTGTTTCTTTAACCTGTATAGCAAGTGAGTGCTTAAGATAACGTGGGCATATTATAACTGCACCGATCGGTACCGACCCGCACAGACTCGCCTGCACCGGAAACCTGTATCTTTATGTAAGCACCCTAATACCTTAGCAGTTCATGACAGTTCTGACTGCTGTAAAGGTGCACTTGCACTTATAACGGGCACACTGTACTTGGAACTGTATAAACTAAGTATTCTTTATGCTTTGCTTAAGGGGGATGCGCTGAGGTAGCCCGCGAAATTCAAATTTTCTTACGTATTTTGCAATTGCAGGTTGATTAAAATATGATTCGCGACCGTAACAAATATGGCTTTACAGAATTATAATTATTAGAATAAGAAATTGAACTCCTTAAATTAGAATTGGCCTCAAATGTCATAATTTCATGAAATAGTCATTCAATAGGGTAATATGAACATAGAGTTGTATTGATGATTTTTGAAGTAAAAACTTCTTTAGGCGCGTTGGGCATTTTTGAGATGGGAAAAAAAAAAAAACTGAACTCGCGACACCATTACCGACACTTCATTAAAAGTATTTCCTGCCCAGTAAAATTGTTCAAGTTTTCACTTCTGTCGGCACTCTCGGAGTGCCACTGTTTTTTATTATGATTATAATTCTATAAATCAATATTTGACATGGCCGCGAATCATATTTAGATCAACATACAACCAGATATTGACCTGCAAATTGCAAAAAACGTAAGAAAAATTAAATTTCGCGCCATGACGCTTTCGCCTTAAGCCGCGATTCCATTAGGCAAGTCTTGCATGCAAGTATGACGTCACACTTGTGTGCAAGTGATTTGAATTGAAAACACGAATTTATTCAACTTGCAGTTTGTATACAAGATTTTAGTGGCATACAAGTTTTTCTAGTTGTACCTTCAGTGTTCATCATGAGTAGCGCATGCGCTTGCAACTTGTATGCAAATGAGCTGACTTGAGTGTTGTGTGTACAAGTTTAAATCTAATTGCATACAAGTTGCAACTTGTTTGCAAGCTGTGGTTTCCACTATACAAATAGCATGCAACTTGTATGCAAGTCATTTGCATAATGGAAACGCGGCTTTAAAGAAGTATGCATTGCTCGTATAATAAACGAATAATATATAGCTCATACCGGGTGGGTGAGTTTTTGGAGTTATCACAGATATATCATCGTCTATCATCTCAACATCATGTGTGTCGTTATCATGTACTGACGCGCTGGTCGCATCTTGTGGCATCACTCGGTTGATGGCTGCCTGTAATCATCATAATAATTATAGAAAGAGTGAGTGAGACGGAATAATACATGAAACATGACAGTTGATTACGTCAACGACTTTTGTGTCGCGCAAATAATTTTTATGGCGCCCAACATCTTTTTGGTTGGAGGATCATACTTTAGAGTTGGAGCAGTACACACGGCTACACATCAAGGTATACATTTCCAGTTTATGCTGAACTCGCATTGTAAAGGATTTTCGTACAATGCGAGGTCAGCTTATACTGGAAATGTATAGCTTGATGTGTAGCCGTGTGTACCATTACAAACAGAAAAATCCTTCACTGTCTTTGGCACATGACTAGTGCAATTACGACTTATCGCTCGCCAGGCTATAAGGTTTTTAAGAGATACACACAACGGACGCGATGGGACGAGATGCGGTCAAGCGTGGTGCGGTCGGTGTGCTGGTTTATACAAAATCGAAGGTACGGTCATTCAAAATCAAAAACAATAGAACAATGACCGCGCTGCGCCGCGCTGCTTCGCGTGCGCTTCGCTCCCGGTGTGTTACGAGCAGGGTAGAGTTGACGCAACAGGGACAAATCACGAGCATAAAATATTACTATCAACAGCACGGCAATAATATCTGATTCATTAATTAATATCTGTCGTCAAGTTGACGGATGTACGTGATCATTTGTGGAAGGCATAATACAAGTGGCAGCACAAATATGTGACATCCAAGGAACAGCAATATAGGATGTTGCATCGGCTATTCGGTTTCAAACCCGCCCGACAACCCAGTTTCTTGTTTACCGCGAACTTTAACTGTTTTTTCCTTTGCATTTTAACTGTAAATACAGGGTGATAATTTTTATTTCAAACTAGCTGACTCGACAGACGTTGTCCTGTCCAAATTTCAATAATTCATACAAAATATCAATAGAAAATGGACTTTCAGTTGTCCCGAATTTGCCGGCAACTTTTCAAATTTGTCACAAAAAAAAAATCTCCAATATATATATTGTTTTATTGGGGAATTTTACCGGTTTAATGCAAGGGGCGCGGGCGGCCGTCGTTTAGCGCGTGTCTACAAGTCATAAATTATGACCCCTGTTGAAAATTTTCAAATTTTTAATGGATTTGGGGTAATTTTGGTACAAAAAAAGGTGAATTTTAAATAGCTATAACTTTTTAATTTTAAGTAATAATAAAAATTATAAAAAAATGGTAATGTTATTACAGTAAGTAAGTTAAAAGGAAAACTATTACAGCTAAGTAGGCTCTACAAGTTAACGAGTAGTAATCAATCAACTTACATTTGCAGTTGGAATGTATGGGAGAACATGTTTTTCAACTACAATGTTAAGTTTGTTTTTGAGATAAATTCATCAGGTTTTATTATATAGATTACCACCCAATACATTACAAATGTACATTTACAGTACAGTAATAACTTGTCACCATAATCAATTCATACACGGAATGCAAGCAAAACATTGTTCTAACATTCTACAAGTTTTTATTGAATGTTATTGATTGAAACAAGTACTTGTTACATAAGCAAAGTAATGGAATCTAGAAAACTGTTGATTTTATTAATATTCTAATTTGTGAATTATGTACTTTTATAAATACATATTTGTTACTATTCCTTATGGGAAATGTTTTCTAAGTTGTAATACTAGCTATAAAACAAAAAAAAAAGAATTAATAATAGTATTATTTTTGGGAAAAGGCTAGGCAGATGATGAATTCTATTATTTTTGAAAGGTTCTATTTCATGAAAACTTGAAGAAATGGAAAAATAAAGAAAAATGTTTTATTTATATCTAAGAGTTGAGTTCCACTAGCTGTTTGTTGAGTCTATTGTAAATAGGTCAACTTGATTTAATGACTAAAACTAGTCATCAATGGAAATGTAGGTATACATACAAGGAACAGGTCTTAATTATTATGGTTCAATACTATAACTGGTTCGAAAAGGCTGATAATTTTAATTGATTGGCTTTATTAATGATGACTAATTGGACTTCAGCATAAAATAGGGACAGTCACCAACAAAAATCATCATTAATTTCATTCATTCGCTTTTTTTTCATTTTGGAGTTTTTTCATATAATTAATGTATACAAAATATTTAAAACATTTTAAAAGAGTAACGGTGGAGTTTCTTGCCCATTCTTCTCCATACGAAAACTACCTTTTGGAAGGGGCGACTAGAATCAATTCTATTTTTTGTATATGTTGATGTTCAAAAGTGCATGTTTGTGACTAATTGAAATAAATTATTTGACTTTATCATTTTGTGTTAGTATCATAATACTTTTCTACAGACAAGTTTCTTTTCTACAATAATTTGATTTATATTTTTTTTTATTGGCCTGAATCCTGTGTATTCTTTTAGGTAATACTGTTGTCTAGATATTTTAATTTTAGTAATTTTTCAGAACTTCTTGTGGACCTGGATTGTGTTTACCTACTTTTTTGTGGGTGACTTTACAGCCAGTAGACCAATTAATAGTCCACCTAGCAAAGCTCACTTCTAGGGTGGCTTGGAGGGAATTAGGCACACAAAACATGAGCTCTGACAAAACATGAGTTGCAGATACCAGTGTATTATACTAATAGGATGGATGGACATTCAGAATATCAGTCTATCGTCACATGGTACCTATTAGGTTTGAGCATTTGTAAGTAAGTCCACTGTTGGTACTAAGTGCGAGTATGTGAGTATTTAATCAGTTTTATATGTAACATTGTAAGACCCAACTGCAGTGTGAATAATGTTAAGTTGACAGCGGTTGGTGTTTTTTGGTTCACTGCTTTATGTGAAGTGCATTTAATCATGGAAATTATTGATAATGCTGTTTGCTGGTTTCAGTTTCTTTTTCAGTTAATTTAGGGAAAAACATTAAGAAATATAATGGAATATACTACACTTGAAAATCAATGTTCAGATAGGAAGTTCTTTCTACTGATAAGCTAAAATGAAGAAATTGGTGTAGCCATAAAACCAAGGTATTAAACTATTATGAATAAAAGAACATTAATAGCATAGAGTAGACCTATTATAATAATGACACAGAGGCTATGACATGAGATGACAAGCAGATTTTGAGGTCAAACAAGTATATTTTCTAAGACTGATGGAAATAATTCGTAATTTTAAATTGGAAGCATTAGAATTGATAGAATTTATTATTGACATCATAGTATAACATAATATCACGCCTGTAATCCCCGGAGGGTTACGCAGAAGTGTACCTGTACAACACCCACATTTCCCCAGTTACGTATTTATATTATAAATCAAAATGTTTACTTGTTGGTGATTAGTTAGATTGGTAAAATATTTTGATCAGTGACACATGTAACATCTGAAACACCTAAAAATATAAACAAACCCTTTTATGGACATGACATAAAGGAAGTTAGAAACCCTTTGTATAGAACTAATATTTAGCAGTATGATGAATTGCTTTAAAACTGTCATCATAATTTGATGTTTTATAGTTTCTACAGTTTAAAATAAGAATGAAAAAGTAGTGTACTTACGAGTAAGTCCCAATTTGCTTCTTCTAGGTGGTATATAGCTTCTGCAACATCTTCTATGGCTGTTATACCCTAGAATTATTTGTTTCATTATTACAAATGTAGTATAACGTTGCCTTAATTACATATACTACGTAATTGAAGAACGCAGTAAACACCAACCACAAGGTTTACCTTGTAGCTTAGTAGCTTCAAGGAAGTGAACGACTATGCACAAAGAAACAATAAAGGCATAATTTGTAACGTATAACACGTGTCCAAAGTATGATTCACGGTTGAGAAACCTATGTAGTTGTATAAAAAGGACAAAGAAATTTTGAAAAAATCTTTGAAAACTACGATAAGACCAAAGCACAAAGAGATAAACGAGAATTAAGAGTCACTGTTGTTATACACTACATAACCTTTTTGAAACACTGAAGAGTGGTGATAGGAAAATCAAGATTTTGCTAACTTATAAAGGCACTCTTACCTGAAAATTTGCTAGAATTTCCTCTCTATTTTCTGCCATCCTGATATTATTGAGCTCAAAAAATACTATGACATTTGCGATTGCGACAAATCACTCAAACATTGACCATCGACAAACGGCAGAACCGACTTTATTGCCACAATAAAAAAAGAAAATTGAATATTACCACAGATTAAAAATAGCATGAGTCGACGAAGTCTGCAATCGTTAAAATAAAACACCATAGAGTTAATTCAGCGACGTGTGATTTTGGCAGGCTGAGGGCGGGACATTCAAAAACTTTTACGATTTCGGATCCTCAAGATCCTGAAAACCCAAGATTTTCATTCAAAAACAACAATGATTGATACACAAAACATGATTTTTGTAGCTTAGGATTAGATTGTCTCGTGTTTAACGTTCTCCATTTACGTTTTGCAAGTATGTTTAGAAAGTAATCTATGTAGGGTGAAAATAACTCTAAAATAGAATCACTAGGTACCGATCATAATAGCATTGACAGCCATTTAATAGAGTTTATTGAAAAATTATATTTAATTACGTATTTTGGGAAGTTTCAGAAACACATCTTGGTTTTTCTTGAATCCCATGAATTTTCGCGAAGGGGTGCTTAAATATTGCAAATACGTCACACTATCACGTCTTGGAAGGAATACGTCGAATTACAGTTCACCCTGTACATCTTTTCTAACGAATTGTCGCATTCTCGCTTGTGCCATTTCACTCGTTTATGAGATCAACTGTCATCAATGAGACAATCGAATTTTAATTGTTATCAATCTCCAGGAGAGCTCGTGACAGTCAAGGGGTTCACCGTATCCTTGGTATTTTTATTTATTTCAAGTACGTAGTCTGCTACTCATCAACGTGAATGATGCCATACAGCTGTAAAAAACATGATAAACTCATTCAATATTAAAACTGTAATACGTGCGTTTGACCCGAGATCGTGGCAGTTGAAAAGCGCGTAAGTGGCTCGCGCACGCGCCCTTGTCCACCCGAGCTTGCGCACAATCCAAACTTTAAGCGGGAAAATAGTGTTCCAATAAAACTTTAAATCGCGGTAAATAAAAATTGGAAATTATATTTTCACACATTTTATTATAAATAAAGATTATTAGAATATTGAAAGGCATGTAAAGCCTTGTAAAGCCGCCTAACAGTTATTTATTGGCAAAAAAAAGAAACGGCCTTTTGATAAAAATAAAATAAAAATATCTATGGCAGATTTGTTTTAATTTAAAAAAAAATTAAGGGATGTATTATTAACTCACAAACAATTATTTCAATTTATGATTTAACATTTTGTTTAATTGATAGTGGTTTACATTTTTGCAATGATCTACAAAAGTATGGTGTTTCAGCAGACATGGCTACTTCAGCCATGTGCGCGCGAGCCTTGGCGCTGCTTGCTGTGGTGGTGGTCACACAATCACTCACCATGGATGAAGGTAAGTCCCATGCATTAGGTATAATACCTACCAACCTGTATATTTAGCACTTTTTAACAAGGTCGAACGAACTCATTAAATTTTTCGTCACCATGCTATCAGCGAAGTCATAGGGCAACAGTTAAGTATTATTTTTATTTATCTTCTCTATTATAATAATTTTTATCCCAAATATCAACAATATAAACAACGAGATATTGACCAAAATTAATGGCAGTAGGTAGTAGCAGTAGCTCAGCAGCAAAAACAAAAGTTTTGCTAATATTTCATAATCAATGTGATCCTATCGAATGAGTTTTGTTCATTTTAATATGCATATGTTGACTTTAATTATAATAATTATTATTGTCTAGCCTATTTTTGTTTTTTTTTGCAAATGCTTTTTCTCATACAGAGAAGGCACGAGCATTGATCACCAAGTTTGTTCAAGACGGGTTGGTGATTCTAGACTTATTATAATAAAAGTCACTTTAATTAAGTAAACAAAAATAATCCATCAACTCAAATTTGACTTTTAGTCGTACGAAGCTGCACTTACGAAATATCATAATTATGATGATAATAAGTTCATTCAAGTCGATTTGGTTGGAATTTTGCTCAATCTGAAAGGGTAGAGGTCGTTAAGATAGAAAATGTACTAAAAATAAACAATGCGAGTCCACATCTTATCACTAGGTGTAGGCGTAGGAGTCCGTTGAAGATCTGACTACAACTAAGTACTAGTAGATATGGGTACCTACATATTATTATACCGTACTCGAAAACTGTAGGCGGTGGCCTAACAACTTTTTTATTGGTTTGCATGCAATTACTTATTTAATTTATGATGTTTTTATAGATGTTAAAACATTAACTTAACATGGGCAGGTAATGTTTTGTTTAAACAATGAACGAGAAAATTAATCTTATGTATAGGTACATCAACTGCCTAGCCTTTTCCCAACTATGTCGGGGTCGGCTTCCAGTCCAACCGGACGCAGCAGAATACCAGTATTTTACATGGAGCGACTGCCTATCTGACCACCACAACCCAGTTACTTGGCAACACGATACCCCTTGGTAAGACTGGTTGTCAGACTTTCGGGCTTCTGACGACCCGTGACAACTGTCAAAATCTGTAAATGACAGCCGGGACCAACGGCTTTTTGTAACCTATTCTTATGTAACTGCCTACTAAAAAAGGTAATTGTGTAACACATTTACAGTAGTAATGGGTTTCATTTTTATAATAGTTCAACAACATTCATTGCGTTATTACGTTGCCGCGTTGTTGAACATAATTATGAAGCAATATACTTCAAAATCATTCGGATTATCATTGAAAGTGTGTTACGCAATTAGGGTGCAGGTACAGAATAAATAATAGTACCTACCTAGTGCAGGTACGATTCTGTGATTGTTTGAAATTGTCGTTAGAAAGAGTATTCTTAGATTTTTTTTAAAAGCAGTGGCACTCCGGGAGTGCCAACAGAAGTGAAAACTTGAATAAAGAACACAATCGCGTTTACAAAAATGAGGTGTCAGTAACGGTGTCGCGAGTTCAATTGTTTTTCCCATCTCAAAAGTGCCCAACGCGCCTAAAGAAGTTTTCACTTAAAAAATATATCTTGATTTCAATATTTTGATTCACTAGATACCCATCGTTAACTAAATCAGCATCCCACCTCTACACACTTTCCTCATTAATCCAAAAGCTTTTTACGCTTCAAAAATGATAATGTTCACCCCCGGGCACAGAAATACATCAGTCAAAGTAAACATAAATTCCCATTAGGACAGCCGCGATACTATTCTCGGAGTCATTAGTAGCCGAAGAGAAATAGAACGAATGCACACACAGAATGGCATAATTAGATGGAACGGAAGTTCAGGCATTTTCTTAGGATGTGAGCTGGAAGTTTAACGACTGACCTAACGTTTTGCAACAACTTCAGTTTTAGAGGCAACCAGATTATTTTCATTTAGTTGGCTGTTGTGTAGTTGGTTCTTCTAAATCTATGCATATATTATTGTAAAGTACCTGGGCGACCGAGCTCTGCTCTGCACGCGTAGCATGACCACCGTAGAAACGAGTTTTGTCAACGGAAGAATAGACAAAATGACAGATTGTGATTGTTTATCTGTCATTTTGTCTATTCTTCCGTCGACAAAACTCGTTTCTACGGTGGTCATGCTACGCGTGCTGGTGAAAATAGAGATTGCTCATTGAATAGTATAGGATAGTACTTACTAATTCCATACTGCCACGATAGTAGGTACTTACTAATTCCATGCTGCCATGATAATTATTCTAATGTCAATAATGTCATATAATATTCATTATCTTGTTTTAAATTTTGGGCGATCGAGCTCTACTTGGGTGAAAATACGGAGAAAACAATTGTTTCCTTTTTCCATTTATAAGACTTAGCTAGATCGATTTTTCGCCCCCCTAAACCCCTATATTGCAACTTTCATCGAAATCGTTAGAGCCGATTTCGATAACATGAGTAGAAATCTATATAAAAATAAATAAATATATTTTAATATTTGTATACAAATATTGCTCGTATAATATTAAAATCGCTGTTCGTGTCTGTCTGTGTGACCGCGTTGTTATTGTAAACTGCACAATGGATTTTGATGTGATTATCACCATTATTTAGAGAATTAATTCCGGAAGGTTTGTGTGCATCTATAATAATTAATTAATCTCGATGTATTGTTTTTGTATTGAATTATAACAGCCGCACGGGCTGATCCATCAGTTTAAGCTACGCTTGCCGCGGTTAGTCCGTGGATGGGTGACCATCTTTTCATACAGAGATTTCTCCGTGCCTCGGAAAGCACATTAAGCCGTTGGTTTCGGCTGTCATTCGTGGATCTTAGACAGTCGTTACGGGTCGTCCGAAGCCTGAAAGTCTAACAACCAGTCTTACCAAGGTGTATCGTATTACCCAGTTACTGGGTTGTGGAGGTCAGATAGGCAGTCGCTCCAAGTAAAATACTGGTATTTAGCTGCATCCGGTTAGCCGATCCCAACATAGTTGGGAAAAGGCTATATAGGCAGATTTTTTATCTCGATGTATTGCCAAGTCGCCCGAAGCACGGGTGGGTTGCTAGTAGTTCAATGTAATTTAGGTTGTTTACCTACTACCATAAGTTTGGAAATTATATCTGATGGGATCTAAATTGAACATTGTTTTCTGTTATCGACGAAATTGGTCTTTATATCCACGTTCTGCACTTCCTCATGTGTCATATACTGGTATTAAATTAATGTACAGACGCCAGCACATCAGGCTACTACAATCTATCAAATTTATTTAATAGATTTTCAACTTTATCGCTGAAGTATAAGGTTCAAAGTTGATTGGGAAAATTTGACAGTTTCGGGTAGCTTGATGTGCTGGCGTCTGTACCTAGGAAAAAATTTGGCACCGAAATTTATTTTCATCACGATAAATTTTGTGCCCAAGCTGACACTAGCTGTTATATGAAATGGCTGGCGGTATACGTAATGTTTGCCTTACAAAATGTTCAACTAGGCGCACACGTTTGTACATTTTCCGAACGGAAACCTGACGTTCGTTTCGAAAACTAAAGAAAAAAATATCGAAATTCTGCGCTAGTCTCACGGAATTCCGAATCAGGAATCCTGATTTGTTTCATTTTGATAGTTCAACAACATTCATTGCGTTTTTTACGTTGTTGAGCTGATTTTTTTTCCGACTTATGAAGCAATCGATTAGCAATCTGTTTCAAATCGAAACAGATTGTGATTGTGTTGTATTATGCAATTAGGGTACAGGAAACCGAATCAGGAAACCGTACGTATACGGCCAGCCTAAATCCTCTATCACAAAATGAAAATAGGTACCTCTAAGCACGTAGCCGATGTAGTAACAAACCTTCCTCTATATCAGTATGATAAGGTACTAAAAGGACCCCTAGTCCCTAAAGCGCCAGCGACACGTTATTATGATAGACAAAGCCACGGAATTTACCCGGTGAGGTAAACAAACCGTCTCGTAATCTATTTGTCACGCTTAGTCGGGGCTGCGTCGAGTGACCTTAGGATTAAATGATATTAACGTGGACGAATATTAGTCCGGTGTAGGGGAAACACCAACAAAATGTCCCTAGGCAAGGTTGGTAGAGCTAAGTTTATGTGACGATACCTTTTTACGGTACACGTGAGTTGGCTCGATTTTTTGGATTTGGAAGGTCTTCGGTATTATAATACAGTCGAACCTGGATAAGCGAGAGTTCAAGGGACTGCGATCTCTTTTTCGCTTATGGAGGTTTCTCACTGTCTCGAGTTTCTAGCTTATAGAGGTTGGTTGGGAATGGTGGTGCGGAAAAAAAAATGTTATTTCCACGAAATTTATGAATGAGTCATAAATAGCAGATGTTAAATTACACTCGACTGTCGTTTATAGAGGTATAGGAGTGGCCTGTCTCGCTTATAGAGGTTGAGGCTGGTTGGGAAAGGTAGAGAGGAAAAAAAGCAATGTTATTTCCACGTAATTTAAAAATGAGTCGTAAATAGCAGATGTTAAATTACACTCGACTGTCGCTTATAGAGGTACAGGCAACTAGCAGTCTCAATTATAGAGGTCCACGAGTGTAAAACGGCTTTCTCTTATAGAGGTTTCTGTCTGTTACTTATAGAGATTTTAGACGGTTAAAATGGCGGGACCTGGCAATTACTCTCATTTATAGAGTTTTCTCGCTTACCCAGGTTTGACTGTACATGTACAAAAAACTCTGTCCGATCCGTGAGGGTTGTCAGGTATCGTACTGAGAGTATTTATGCGGTAATTTTCAATAAAATCGGAAAAAATAATTCACCAATTTTTTTTTCAATGGGGAATTTTTCTGTTTTATTTATTACAAGGGGTGCGGGCGGTCGTCATTAAGCGGGTGTCTACAAGTCATAACTTAAGACCCCTGTTGAAAATTTGCTAATTTTTGATGAATTTGGGGTAATTTCGGTAAAAGCAATAACTTTTTATTTTCAATAATATTTATTAAGATTTTTTATTACTTTTTGGTAATGTTATTGCAGTATCTATGAGCCTCTTTCGGATCGGACAGGTTTTTTTTACATATTGTATGATCAGCACCTTCTTGCCCTTTTCTAAGTTTATTGAGGTCGACGGATCATTTATGCTTTTTATTCCATACATATTACCAATTGCCATCTCATTTTAACTTTTTGCCTTCGTCCACCCTCCACCCCACTGGTTCTATTCTTACAAAAAATCTTTTGCCTACGCGTAATATTATTTCTTCTGCATCACACTGAGATGCCTATCATCATAATACATATCGCTAGAATCGTTTCTTTTTTACGAAAATATTTCGTAATATGTCACCGTAAGATTGTGAGCACCGTAAGTTTATAATCTATCGATAATATTTCCGTTAGATTATAAACTGTCGAAAAATTGTGAACTGGGTGAAATGGGTTAGGTTAGGTTAGAACTGTGACCAACCGCGCGAGCCGAACGAGCGAAGAGAGTTCACAATTTTTCGACAGTTTATAATCTAACGGAAATAATACCGATAGATTATAAACTAACGAAGTTTACAATTCTACAGTGACATATACAAGCTTCATGTTACTGCCCATTAAAGTCCACCAGCATCCACATACAAAGTCATACAAATTAAATTAAATTTAAATTCCGAATAAAGCAGAAGCGTCACAATTACCAGGTCAAGGGACATATGGTAGCCCATATAGGGAGCATAATACTGGTTTCACACAATGCTCGAGCGCATCATAATGTTTACAAACTTGTAGGTTACGAATATTGTTGTGGGTGTCGTAATCCAGCTGTGAGTCAAAATTACTGGAATTTGTTTACTGTTAAGGAAAAAGAACTTATAGAAGGCCATATGCCCAAGTACTTATTTGGATATGATATCACAGATACTTTAACTTATTGGTATTGTCGTCCATTTGTCATAATTTTGAAAAGCCCTATACTTTTATAGGTACATTTTCAGAAAATATGGAAATACGTGCAGATTCCTGCCTACAGCTCTAGTTCTCTAATAAGTGGAGAATTAGAATTTTTATTAGGAACTAATAACGACGATGACTTAAGGGGGAAGCGTCAAGGTAGCCCGCGAAATTCAAATTTTCTTACGTTTTTTTGCAGGTCAGTGTCAGGTTTTATGTTGATTAAAATATGATTCGCGGTCGTAACAAATATGGCTTTACTCAATTATAATCATTACAATCAGTAATAGTGATTAAGAAGAAGATAAAGGTGTCAAGAGCAGTGGTGGCCCAGTGGTAACGGCCGCGACTTACGAGTTGTAGGTCGTAGGTTCGAACCCAGACAGGCGCTTTACTTTGTGTAAATTATTTCATCACCACTGCTCTCAAAACGGTGAAGGAAAACATCGTGAGGAAACCGGCATGTCCTAGAACCGAAAATTCGAAGACATGTGACATCTACCAACCCGCACTGGGCCCGCGTGGTGGATTACGGCCCACTCCCTCTCACAGAGAGGAGGCCTGTGTCCCAGCAGTGGGAACATTATAGGCTGATGATGATGATGATGAAAGGTGTCAAATGTCATGATTTCATGAAATTGAATTTCACGGGCTACCCTGACGCTTACCCCTTAAAGAGAAGTATGGAAGAAAGGAACATGTTCCACCGACCCCGAATAAATTGGAATAAGGGTAGGAGAATGATGCTTATGATGATTATAGAAATTAAGACCAGCACTCCAAAGACAATTTTCCAAGCAAACTCCGCCCCCATGCACCCCACCACTACACTATGTGCTAAATGCTAACACATCAGTAATAAAGTTGAATATCGCGTGCGCTCTTTGGTCGTGTTCAAGCACGGAACTAAATGTCATAAGTCTTAATTCATTTCGTTAAGTAATAATTGATCTAGAGAAAAAAAATCTTATATCTGGATAGTAAACATAAAAGCCGAGTGAGTAATCTTGTTTTTGTTTCAAATAATCTTTAAAAAAAGACATGAATTTCGGATAAAAAATGGATCGAGTGAAAATGTTCCGTCTTATATATGGATAGAAAAAGATCCAATAAATCGTAAACTAAAGTTCAATTTTGATTATATGTATAATTTTTTCAGAATATTAATTCAAATTAACATACAATTTAGGGAGCCTCCTCTATGGTGTCCAAGAGACTAAAAATGGGTTTCTTCATACGTAGCCAATCATACAATAGAGGTACCTTGATTCCTGGAAGTATCCGTGCAATCATCAATCAACACTTGCATTTTGTGACTCTACTAACGGAGACTGATTGTTATGCTCCACTCTAGTCGAAATTGCTTGTTACCATTTGAACACCGTTGCTATTTTTGTACCGCGTGTTGCATTTATGCGTATTTGCTGTCCGAAACACCGAATATATTATTTTATGGCAATCGGTTATAAGTTCTAAATAATCCTTAAAGAAAGAAGAGATACATGGAGCTTTTTTCTTAAACTATATTTTTAAAACAGCGAAACACAATGACTTAAAACAGATGCTATATACGTTAAATGGTGGGATCTATGTGCTCACTTCATTCCTTAATTAAATTACATCTTACGAAACGAGGACGATTAGGATCGCTGTCTGGCCAATCCATCATCATCAGAACTCATTTGAAGACTTGTTTAAAATACTCAAATATAACTCGTTAATTTAAAAGTGTATTCAGATAAGGAAATGTCAAAAGGTAGGAAAGTTTAAAGTAGAAGTAATTAAAAGTGACAGATGGACTGGCGGATATCATGATGAATTTCTAAGGATTCTTATTAGCTACGGTTACTGTAAAGCTTCCGACTTCAAAAGGATATTACAAACTTGATACCTTAATTAATTCAAAGTCCTTTAGTCAATAAAAAAGGCTAGATGCTACACAGCCTAAATGATGGAGCCTCTACGCGGTTAGCCTAGGCATGAATTTGGACAAGACGAAAGTCATGTACAATTCACACGTCTTGCTGAGTCCAATCCACATCGAAGGGTCGCTACTCGAAGTTGTGAAGGAGTATGTCTAGCTCTCAAGTCCAATCCAGATTTGTAAACACAACTTTGAGAAAGAAGCTGACAGAAGGATCTAGTTGGTTGAGTCGCTTATTCTAAAATGTTTGAAGACTAAGGTCTTCAACCAGGGCGTCCTGCCCGTTATGACATACGGTGCTGAAACGATTACACTGACAGTTGGGCTGGTCCACAAATTCAAAGTCCTTCAGCGCGCTATGGAGCGGGTTATACTCGGAGTTTCTTTGAAGGATAAAATCTGAAATGCAAGTCAACCGGAAAAAAACCGGAGTTACCGAACTAGCTTGCAGGGTGAGCAAGCTCAACTGGCAGTGAGCTGGCCATGTTAGTCGAAGAATCAATGGCCGGTGGAGCAGACGAGTCTTGGAATGGAGACCGCGTATTGGCAAACGTAGTGTGGGACGCCCCCCAGCTAAGATGGACTGACAACCTTAAAAAGGTGGCTAGGGCAGTCTGGATGCAGAAGGCGTAAGAGAGGATGTTGTGGCGCAGCCTCGAAGTCCAGCTGTGGATTGCGATTGAAGTCATCCTACATCATGAGGACCTGTGTGTCTTTCTACATGTTTACGAGGATTTTTTAAAAAAAACGATCAAATCATTTTCTTTATTTATCTAAAGTACCCCACTTGATGTTCGTTTACATCATAAATTAATATTAATTTGGCTTGGCTTGGGGGTGGAACATGAATTTTCTAGATATTTTCTCTGACAAGAAATAATATAATATTCTATGACGGCGTGGGAGGTATTACCGTTCATGTCCCATCAAACCTTCCTTCCTTTATGTCTGCAATATATCAAGTTCAGTTTTGCTTGTAAATAATTAAGTTATGTATGTCGTGTAATTCCGACGCTGAGATGATACAACACACGATCGTCCATTATTTTGATGTGAAATTAAATTAGCAATTGGTTGTGCAAAGAAATAGGTACTTTTAAGTTTTAGTGTTGAACCTTTCGGTAAAAATAATTTTCGTTTATAATATGTATCAATCAATCCACGAAGACGCGCCCCACTCCGCTCCGCTCCGTACTAGAGTTCAGCATACAGTACAGTAATCGCGGAGTGGGGCGCGTCTTCGTGGATTGCACTATCTATATCGTATTTTATGAATTACCTATCCATCACTTACTCTTTTAAGAAGTAGTCACCATTTTCTTAGAATTCTATGGCTGGAGGTTAACAAAGGAAAATTTTCCTTATATCGATCACAGACCCAAGAACAACCTACACTTAGGTCTAGGTCCTTTCCGACAATTCGGTTACATATTTGATTCTCAATGTCAGCTCACCCAATTTCAACTATACAAAACGCTTCAGATGGCTAGCAACACATCTGGTGGGTACATTATACATAATTTATTAGGTTCCATATTTGTTTACAAAGCCACGTGAATTAGAACTTACGAAATGTTAACAGTATGGTGTTCTATGTGAACTAGCATTTGATTACGTTCACAGATGTGTAACATTATGGTTTTATCAATTAAAATATGAGCCTGCAGATTTAATTAAAATAAAATCTGTTGCTAAGGGTCGTGTGGCCCAGATAAAATTGGTAAATGGTGACTTTACCGTCGAGCAGACATTAGTTAATTATCTAGTTCGATAATTACAAATTCGGAAAATCTTTTGAACTTGATGTTATTTTTATAATAAACTAGGTGACCCAACAGACGGTGTCCTGTCAAAGTTACAAAATTCCCGTAGAAAATGCTCTGTTAGTTTTCGCGAATTTTCCAATTTTCCCGGCAACTTTACTCAAGGGAGTAACTGGTACTTTAAGATATTGTTCTTGTTTTGGTCCACAGACAGAACTTTTACCAAACATGTAAAGTGGACACTAAACTTTCCTGAATATTTTTATAAAACGGTTTAAAAAAGACTAGGTTCATTTTATTCTGCTCCGAATATTTGAGATATTGAACAGACAACTGTTCCTACAAGTTTAATATCTGTGAAAATTCGTTGCCAAAAATATTGAGGTTTCTCCTGAACGGACCAAATTATGCAACATGCTGCTTAGAAATTTGTAAGCATCATCTTGCATAATTTGATTCTTTTTTACATGAAAAAGATTTGTTTACCCCTGGTCTTGGGTTACGTAAACATTGCGTTCAAATATGAGACTTATTATTGAGCGGTACCAGGACAATTCGACCCGGACAACTCGACCCCGTGACCACTCGACCCCGACTACTCGACCCGTATACTCAACATAAAAAAATCACTTAGTAATCCTCGCCGTTGCCTAGCTCACCTTTCAGAAACCAAGTTAGTATTAGTCTAGGAATCTAGGAAAATTGAGTCAACGTGGACAATGACCTAATGTTATTGGTGATTAATTATTTATATGATGATCTAATATTCTAATAAATCTGTCATTATTCTAGTCATGTCTAAGTACCAACCATCACCCGCTTACTAAGAAATAAATTATTATCGCTACGTCAATTTCTTTACGGCTCATTTCCTTAAACTTGGTAAAAGGAAGACGCTCTCGAAACCAATCTAAAATGAAAATGATTCACTTCTAAGTTAATTTTATTTACGATGGTAAAACAACATATCTTTTCACCATATACGTATTTCGCTAATAAAATGCAGCAGTGAGCAGGTTGCAACAATGACCTCATCGGCGCGGTTAGTTACGAGCCTGCGCCTACGCATGTCGTCGGGAATTGGGTCCTACAACTTTAATTATGTAGCCCAAGAGTTATTGTTCTTTGAATAATTGATAAGCTGTACAATTTGTTTTTATTGATGTTTTGTATTTAATTATTTCTGTGGAATATTGGTATGTTTTTGGGGATCTGAATGTTGGGCCACAAAAAGGATGAATGAAAGGCAATTGCATGCAGCTCAGAAGAGAATACAAAGAGAGATGTGTGGTGTTACGCGAATCATAAGAATAAGAAATGAGTAGGTATATAAGAGGAATAGGAATAACAAATGCCAAAGATGGAGAAAAGTGGAAAAGTCTGGAGGAGGCCTTCACCCTCACATAGGTTCTTGCATGCCTGCATGATAAAATTATTTAAATCATTTTGGAATCTTAAATGCAATACATTACTCATATTTTCAATGGAAAATCAATTTAAATAATATAAGAATTACTTAATATTAAGTTCACTACTACATTATGATGATATTTATTTTAAACTAGCTTCTGCCCGCGACTTCGTTCGCGTGGAAGTCGTAAAACATCACAATATACTACTACAATAATAGCCACATTTTTATAAAACTTCCCTGTATACTACATTTGTAGTTTTATTCTCAGCAGCCAAAATATACGGTCAGGAATGGTGACTCAGGAGCAAGCGACGTAACAGTTGTTCGTATGAGAAGCAGCTTGTCCTGAAGTCGACACCCGCAGCCTTCAGTCTTCGATGTCGGCCCCTGTGACTTGTTGATCACAAAGCATACGCTCACAGGGAACTGCACGCGCTTAAACTGGTAATGGTGGGGAATTAGTGGTATACGCGCTATAAACACTGTCTCGCCATCGCCACAACCTGTTAGAATTTCCGTCTCGATGACGTTTCTCTGTAAAGACATGACTTTGAGCCGGTTTCCGTTACACAGATATACAACCGGAAAAGATACTTGCCATTTGCGAATTGAGAAATTCTACGGGGTAATATGTGGCATTAATGGAGGTGTATATCACTTCAATTTGTGAGAGAATACGGTTGATCGCTGCAGCTTGATCATTTTCGGAGTTAAAATGGACACACACCCAAGAATTCTCTTGGTACGGTATTTGACTGATGTCCTCGTATATCAGAACGAATAAGATCTTCTAAAGTGGGATCTACTCTACCAAGAGTCTCTGGTAAAGTGCCTTCACCAACTTTTAGAAGAACATCGGAGAATTCTTGAGCATTTGAATTCACGCCAAACCGAGCTCATATGATGATGGTCAAGCGCAGTTTATGAACTCTCGACCATAGAGTCGACCTTTTCAACGAAATATTCACTTTGTTTGTCAGAACTGTGACACCACCCATCATATCTTGGTTCCTGCGGATGTCCTCCAGGGTTCTGTTTACAGCTTCCACTGCTTTTCTGTTTGCCATAATGCATTCATACTATACGATGAAGCGCAATCCCTATGCACACATCTCTTGTTCTGTTGCGTGACACCCCACAAACAGGCGTTTCGTTGCTCTCTAAATCGATGGGAATCTTAAACATGGCGTGCGCTGTTTTGTCACCAGGAAGCAGTGTGGCAGCGATTCCAGAAGATCCACATACATACATATTTTAAAATCGCTGGGACAAATCTGCTCTCAAAATCTGTAAAAAGCATTTTATTCCTACAGTCTTTAGCTCTTAAATGATCAGAATACAACCTTGAATGTTTTGTGACTGTAAAGTACTTGTGACGTAGTAGGTTTCCATAGCTTACGAAGTTTTCCTTTTTTTTGTGAATTAATACATTAATTAATTCACCGACCCCAGTCAAACCACTACTACGGTTTTTT
This sequence comes from Agrochola lychnidis, assembly GCA_963680765.1. Taxonomy (NCBI): domain Eukaryota; kingdom Metazoa; phylum Arthropoda; class Insecta; order Lepidoptera; family Noctuidae; genus Agrochola; species Agrochola lychnidis. The sequence goes on along the minus strand of OY796860.1, from coordinate 6,751,717 downwards.
AGGGATTAGCATAATAGTTACATTTACCATTATGTGAATAAAGATAAATAAAATAAAAATAAAAAATAATAAAAAAAAACGTTTTACAAAATGTAAAAAAATTGATTAAAAAAAAACAGATGGTAATCGAACTTACTACCAGGACTTCAAATCATTCGTCCAACCGCTTACTTATTCGCTTTGTTGAAAGTTAGCTAAAATAGCCGTTCCTATATAGGTAATTATCTCATGATTGACTGCATAGTTCCATAAATGTATAGCTTGATTATAATCATTTAAAAAGTTAAATCTGTAACTATCTACAATAACCTAACCAATAACCTTTTGGCGCGTCCTTTTATAATTTGCAGAGAAAAATAAGAAAATAATGTAATATTGCTCATCCCCCATAGCAAATAGCGTGATAGTCTATACCCTACAATTGGAACAGACAAACATTCTAAAAAATATATTTTCCGCATAAGAATCGATCCCAGCAATAACTTTCTTTCAAAAAATTTAATTTCGCTACGATTTTATTATAATATATTATACATAATCAAAACAAAAAAAAAAAATCGTGTAACAAAATGTGAAAAAAAAGAAAACAAAAACCGTAGTTGGGAATCGAACTTACAACCCCATGTTTGCAAAGCAATCGCCCAACCGATGAATTAATTGCTTCGTTGAATTTTACCTTAAATAGCCGTTCCTATATATTTCATGATTGACTGCTCAGTTCCATAAAGGTATAGCGTGATGATAATCATTCTAAAAGTTAAATCGATAACCATCACAATATCCTAAAAATTTTGGCGCGTCTTTTTCCAAAAAATATGAACATAATATAATATTGCTCGTCCCCCATAGTAAATAGCGTGATAGTTTATACCCTACAGTTTGACCAGACTTATAGGGACCACCTATGCAAAATTTGAACAGAATCTATTCGGTAGAATTTGCGTCATGCTAGAACATAAAAATACGACATAATGTAATATTGCTCATCCCCCATAGCAAATAGCGTGATAATTTATACCCTATAATTTGACCAGACACACAGGGAATATCTATGCAAAATTTTAACAGAATCTGTCCGGTAGAATTTGCGCCATGCTGGAACATACATACAGACAAACAGACAAACAGACAAAAATTCTAAAAAATATATTTTCGGCATTAGAATCGATCCTAGACCTCGTAGCAATTACTTTTTTTCAAAAATATTCAATGTACAGTTTTGACTTCGCTACGATTTTATTATATGTATAGATTTTGTAATCAAATTAAATAACAGTTTGTAACATTTAAATGATTATATTATATTCCGTCAGATACCAATTTTTACAGAGTTTTAAAAGATGAGTACTTGATTATCCTTATGCGGTAAGCACAAGCGTTTCGCCTTATTTTGATAAGAAGTCGTGCAAACGTTGATTGAACGCCGCTTGAAAATGGCGGAGCCATTTTCTCAGTTAACTTTGCAATGTCAATGTGGCAGTAGATAATCAGCTGATGTCCCCCGTATTCCTATGTAGGTACATCAGAATCGGAACTTTAGGAGTGTCGCATGTGAGTCTATACCTTGTGCAATAATTCGGCTAGTGTATACGTTTTGTAGGTTATTACTGAGTAATTTCTCAATAACAGCCTGGATTCTGGAGTCTGGATTTGTGCCCGGTTAATGGCGAAATGTGGGTGTACGTTTCCAGTATAAGCTGACCTTGTATTGTACGAAAATCGAAGACAATGCGAGATCAGCAGTTATTAGCAGTTATTAAAAAAAATCTGCTGTTCCATACTTTTTGATCGCGTAGGTATTGCACTTTTTTATGAAACAGCTGTTTTTTTTAAATAACTGACGAAAATTTGTAACGTTGAGGAGTTCAGAATCGTGTTATGAATCCATGGTAACAGTTTTCGTGACGATGTACCTGCCACCCTGTATCCTACACCTCTGCCTAACCCTTCGGAGATTACAGGCGTGATGTTATTGTTAATATTGAAGGGTTCACTTATCTATTCACAAACGATATCGGCTTTGATCAGGAATCATTAGGAGAATTTCAAGAAAATCATCTTAATTTCGAGATACGGAAATCGAAATACCAAATTGAGGCTAAATGAAGTTGTAATACTTGTTAAGAATGACATCATAATTGAATTAGCCAGTTTAGCACTTAATTAATGTATCATGCATACAATGAACTGTTATGAAATTGGAATATGAAATCATCTAAGTATGTGGGCAGCGAATAATGATTGGTATGTTAGTAGGTATTTGACTAATAACATAAATACCTACTTGTATTAGACATGTTGCGCTGGCCCCATATAAAATAAGGGCGAGAGAATGATGTTGTTGTTAGTAGGTATGTATCCTTACATATATAAAACAAAGTCCCCCGCCGCGTCTGTCTGTCTGAACGCGATAAACTCAAAAACTGCAGAACGGATTTTCAAACGGTTTTCATCAATGGACGGAGTGATTCATGCGGAAGGTGTTAGTATATAATTCATTAAGCTTTTGTATAAATTGGCTGAAATTTGACGATTATTGTTGAAGAAGTCGGAAAAAATCATGGCGACTGGGAGCTTTACTGGCGTGTGCTGCCTAAACCGAAAAAGATACATCAAATTTATGTTCTACGGTATTGTTCATCTTAAAAAGTACAACAAAAAAATCCACAATAGCATATGTCTATCTTCTAAGGATGACCCACAATAACCATTTTTATCTTTCAGAATTTGATAAAAAAATTATTGTTATTTCCGAAGCTTTTTTGACCGGTATGGTATTAATCCTTATCCAATAATTTTTTAAACTTAAATTGGGCATTTAATTTAGATTAAAATATGTCTCAATATAATATCATTTGAATGAATAGTTTAAAAGATATCACTGTTTCAAAATTAAGCGGGCGCAGCGATAGGAGTCAATTACCCTTTCCTCGGTTATTAGGTATGAAATCTCGGTAGTACGTTCACGTGGGATATTTTCCGACATCCAGCCGGGCGAAGCCGCGGGCGAAGGCTAGTCTATTATAAAGGTCTTTAAGGGTACACTAGTCGGTCATTCTTCCTTACAAACGTAATATAGTGATTACTCGTCTGTTTGACGGTGTACGTTCAAAACTAAAAATTATATCAATTTGCCTTGTCATTATCTAGCCCTGTATGGAAGCAGAATTGGGAAAAAGTATTGGTTTGGAAGTTATGAGCGTCGAAACTTCCATATTTTCAACACTAATTTTAACTCATATTTGGGCGTAAATAAATAACTTATGTAGTATGTGAAAATGGCAAAATAGAAACCGTATAGGGATAGATAAATTTATTGAAAAGTTAAAATGATTTTATTTTGAGTAGATACGTCCAGTAGTTTTTCCATAATATCTATACGCCTAAAGGTCTGTTCATGAAATTTTATGCGCTTGTTTTCATTACCCACCTATAAATCATCGTCTAAATAAATAAAAAACTTTACTAAATAGCATGCATATTAGCTACACCACCAACACGTTCGACCTTAATGTTCGTAGGTTCTTAGTGATTCTCACAATGATTGAATTATTTGTAGATACATAAATGAAAGAAACTGGCTTGTATGACCACATTTTGTTCAATTTCCGGCTAAACTTAACTTTGATGAAATAAAGAGTTTAGGAATAATAATAGAATTTTGCTGGGCTGCTTTTGAGAAATAGGTAACTAAAACTGGAGGTACAGCAATTTTTTTACGGGAAATTTGAATTAAGTAGTGTATATCAATTATTTTAATTAAAATTATGATTGTGTTAATTCAATTCTCCAATTGTTTTGCAAGAGTTGATAACTGTTAATCAAATTGCATGAAGTGTTTAAAATATGCGATGTATTTAACAGTTTGGTTTAGGTAATAAATTATGTATTCTCTTCATTTTAATACTCTCTGATAATTTCCATAATCTTTGTATTAAAAATACATTTTTACTTCGGAACAGCCGATCTGTTATTATAATTTCTTCGGAACTCCAAAATGCCATGGAGGGCCTCCGAAGATATTAAAGAAAATAATGTTAATAAGAAATTTTAATCTCGGGGATCGTTTGGTCGAATCCTCGTTTCCGCCTTGAGTCTTGTTATTTTGGAAATTAGGGCAGTCTTATAATTTGAATTCCACTGTATAAAGGTTTTTTCTTATGACCGTTCTTCTGAACATTGTAGGCTTTAAAGCCTACAATGCTCAAAGCTCTTAATACCCCTAGATTTGTTAGCAAAATTCCAATTAGAGTTTAAACTCTAATTGGAATTTTGCTAACAAATCTAGGGGTATTAAGAGCAGTTAGGTCGCAACTAAGCAACGTAATTTTCTTTCTTTTTCATGTGTTCAGTGCTTAACCTGGTGTCAGAGTTTTCATGCCGCCCATGGGCCTCTGACGTGGCTTCACATGAAGTCGAGAAATATCTCTCAGGCATGCTGGTTTCCTTACGATGTTTTCCTTCACCGTTTTTAAAGCAAGTGATAATTATACAATACGCACATGAATCTGAAAAGTCAGAGGCCTTGGGTTTGAGCTCGAGACCTATGACTTGGCAGTCCGTCGGTCACACCACTAGGCTATCACTGGTGTTTTCAGTAAAGTGACTCTTTAGGACTAATATTTAAATGCTCACTGGGATAGAAAAGAACTTGTTTTCTGCTGACACTTTGATGTTCAAGATACCTCGGCTGGAGTGTAACCCTAGGAAGTTGGCAGTGGCTGCCACGTCACTAACAAACATATGACATGGGTGTGTTGGATCATTAAGTTTCTTTCAAAATGGTTGACCTAAATGATGCTGATCCATGCGTCATGTTCGTGAACGGGCCCCGTCAGTAGGGACTGGTCATCTCTTAGCTGCCACGGTTTATTTTAATATTTTATATTTTTATTACGGACGCTTTTAACGTGCACGTCTTTCTACATTGTTTTCACATGTATAATTTCAACATGAATATTGTAACCAATATTTTTATTTAAAAGAGTGTCCGTGGAGTTTCTTGTCCGTTCTTCTCCATACGTATCTACTATCCTTTGGAATGAGCAATTAGCTTCATCTTTCTGACTGACCGACCCCTTGAAAAGTACCTGTAATTGGTTTATTTGAAATAAATGCTTTGAGTTGAGTTTTGACACTGATAAAATCCTTTTTATTTGTGGGCAACAAAACAGAAAAACAAGAGAAAGAAGAAATGTTTATCCTGCACAAATAAGACGCACATTTTGCATAAACATAAAACACAAATATAAAGCAGTGAATGTTCACTTAGGCTGTCACCTGAAATAGGACTAATTTCATGAAGATTCCGACTCTATCAAACTTCTTGTTCTTATCTCATAAAAATCAGTCCAAATATCCCAAGAACCGGTCTGAACAGCTGATTATGCATCCGCCAAGCTTCGTTACTCTATTAGGCAAGGCGGACCCTAACACTGCCCACGCGCCGATTTGATAGCCTAATTTGTATCGCCTTCACTGCCCATGAGCCTTGTGACAAATATACGAGCACTACCTTCGTATATTATGTACATAGTTATGTATAGAGATTTCCTGTTAGAATAAATAAATGCTTATGGAAATGATATCATTAATTAAATGCAGCCAGACTAGACTAGCAATTAACTATGACCGAGATAGAAAATGTACAGGACCTGATAATTTTAACAAAATGTTGTAGATTGTTTTAACGTTTGATGTGAAGGAATCTAATTATTTGGACCATTGTGTTAGCTGATGTGATTTGATTTGATTGCTTTCTTGATTTGAGTTAAATGCTTGCACTGACTGGACAGGTCCACTCAAATGTATGTGGTTCTTTCCTCAAAAGACCATTTCAGACACTTATCTACATGGTCCTCATATGGCCTGACCAAGATTATGTCTGGACTTTAAAAGAGACTGCGACCTCTGAGTTTGTTTCGGCCTTTCTTCTCAGAGTAGGATAGGAAACGCCGAACTCATCTTGATTATTTTTAATATTTTTTAATATGATGTGTAAAAGTGATTTCGATATCCTATTTACAGAATAAACAATTTCATTTCATTTTGAGTCTATGCCTCATTAACAGTCACTGATTACCATGGTCATCTGCACACACATGGCATCTGTGAAATAGGATAGCTATCACGTTTTCTAATTTCGCAAAAGAAAGGACACGTCAATCTACCTAGTTTTTCCCAACTATGTTGGGGTCGGCTTCCAATCTACGCGGATGCAGCTGAATGCCAATATTTTACATGGAGCGACTGCCTATCTGACTTCCACAACCCAGAAACTGGGTAATACGATACACCTTGGCAAGACTGGTGATCATCCTTTCGGGCTTCTTTCAACGGCTGTCAAAGATCCACGAATGACAGCTGGGACCAACGGCTTAACGTGCTTTCCGAGGCAAGGGGGAGTTTTGGTTTGTAAAGATGGTCACCCATCTACGGACCAACCCCTGTTATTATTTACCCACGAGCTCCTCTATAGATATAATACCTTCTCCTACACTGATAATACCATAGAAGTCTAATTACTCTAAGGATAATACACTCTAAGGCCGTATGAAGTAATGTCGGAACAGTTCAAATAATTACAGTATGTAACAACCTGTCGGTAAAGTTGGACTATCGATGTTGATTGACGATGCTTGACGATCAATTAAGTTTTCTTATGTATTAGAATCCTTATACACATCAGTTCTTAAACGATCACACTTACAAACACTGACTGTTCATGGTTTGTAGTTAGCTAGAATGGACGTGAAGGATTTAGAAGGACTTTAAATAAATCTTGCCTAGTTTTTCAAAATTTTAAACAAAGTTACTGCACTGACTGGTGCAGTTGACAGTACAAAACCTGCCAATGGACATGCTGTACCTAGATGACAAAAAAAAAATCACCCTAGCTGTCCACAACACAATATTAGCCATACCATAAACAAGTCTTCAAAGGAAAAAGCATAACGCTATGGAATCGCATCGGGGTCAGGATCGCGCGGCGCGCTCAGCAGGAAGGCCCTACAAGGCGATGCGAGTTTACTTTTTATCTCGTACCGTTACGCCATCGGCTCCTCTGTGACATCACTATGTCGCCACAATTACTAACTGTGCGAGGCTTTGAGATCAGCGGGCAGCTGTTATAAAGTAACGGGAATTTCTTGGGTTGCAGAGGAGGAGGTTTCAAATTCATGTTCGTCAAAGGTTCTTCGATGTTCACTCTTTTACCTTGAAAATATGGTGTAACTTCAGGGCCCTTAGGTTTCATATTATTTGTCTTTTTCTGTATAATTCTTCTGTACGTCTGTATATCACTGAACTCCTCCTAAACGGCTGGACCGATTATGATGATTTTTTTTGTGAAATTAAATTGTTTATTCTGTAAATAAGATATCGGAATCACTTTTTCACGTCATATTAAAAATAAGCTAGATGAGTTCGGCGTTTCCTATCTGACTACTCTGAGAAGAAAGGCCGAAACAAACTCAGAGGTCGCAGTTTCTTTTAAAGTCCAGATATAATCTTACCACCTCCTGGTCACCTCCTCTTCCACCTGGTCACCTCTGTCGGGGACGCGGTTGGCAGCCGTGTAGCAAGCACTTATAGAAAATGTATGAAAGAAACTTGTAAAATTGTGAGATTGTACCTGTCACCTGTCGCCTGTCGGTTTTATGATATAGGCCTTACACTGTTTGTTCACCGCACCGTGACATCGTCAACGAGAAACGAGATTATGCGGCCATAGTTAATGTACTGTCGCTACTTTGGCATCGTCATCTCGTTCACTTTGACGTCCTGTAGTGATATTCTGTAACCATCTCACCGTGCTATCTTAGGTGAAGTGAGCGTGGAGTGAGCTGTCAGTTGCTAAGGATTGACACTATTGGCAACTCACTTCACCTAAGTTATCACGGTGAGATTTTTACAGAATAGCACTACTGTTCACGTTTCAGTTCACTTGGGAAGTGATGGCCAATAAAATTTAAAAGCTTATGTTATTGTTTCTGTCCGAAGCTCTACACTGTGAGTTGACTGCCTAGCTTTGTATATTTCCCAAATTTACAGCTGTTGTCTTGTCTCTTCGACTGTTTCTACTACCGCTGACTTTATTGCTTCAAAATCAATGGCATTCCCTATTACGGAACTTCTGTTATTAGAAGCTGATTCTCGGTAACTATTGTGGATCAATTGGATATACTGCTGATTTTGAGCTTAAATATTCAAGGAAAACCATAACTTAACGTTGTTTAAACGTTTAAAATAACACATCCTTCGTTTTATTACCAAGTAAATAATAAAACGTATATAAATAAACAACAAGATCGTGTGTTTAAACATTGTTGAGAACGGTTTCTGTTTTACTCGTTCATCAATATGTCAAAATGTATGTAGACTTTGATGAATCGTTTGTAATATTAAAACACATAATATACGAATGAAGGAACTTATTAAAAAGCATGCATAAAGTTACCTCACTCAACATCTGTGTTGTTTCTTATAAATATGGGACATTTATAATGATATTTTTTCTTTAGACAACTCAATTGCATACGTAGATATTAAAAAATTCTTTGTGGTCTAAGATCCGACCTAGAGACGACCTTCACCCATCTGTTTAATAATGGATGAAAAGTGTTTTATATCAAATTTAGTATGTTTAAAAATATATCGCGAGTGGGTTGGCAAAAAAAATCCTGGCCAAACTATGATTAATTAAAAGTTTAACAATTAATTCGGTTTAGTAACAAATGTTTCTCTTAAAAAGCACTATCCATTGATATATCACTTATGGCTATTGGGCGCCAAGAACATTCTTAAACTTAGGTGGCCAAGTAGTCACCTAATTAGGTCATTAACTCCAAATTGACTAACAATTGGCAATAGTCGAGTTAGTAGCAAAGGTTCTCCTTGAAAAGCTCTTTCCATTGGTGTTTATCTTACTGTATGTTTAAAAAAAAGTAATTTTTGCGTTTTTAATTAATACAGTCTGGTCAGGAATTTTTTTGCCAACTCACTCGCGATATATTTTCTAACATACTAAATTTGATTTAAAATACTTTTAATCCATTTTACAGATGAGTGAAGGTCGTTCCTAGGTGGCATCTTCTACTATTGCTAACGAGGTGTGATAGGATTTTCCATGTACCTCTTCGACTGTTTCTACTACCGCTGACTTTATTGCTTCAAAATCAATGGCATTCCCTATTACGGAACTTCTTGGAACTTCTTTTTCCTTTCCATGTACCAGTCTTTACATTTCTACATTATGGTAAGAAGTCTTGTTAAGGAACTGCATAGTTAAATACTTATATGGTACTGGAGTACACGATAGTTAAGTAAATAAGTAAGAAACAAGTAAAAATAGTGATCCGTCTCGTGTGAGTCAACGGTTGTGTCATACGGTCCAGAATAACTTTCCTGGGAGCGACTGACAAGCGTTTTATTGGAATCTTGTTCTTGTTGCTTTTAAAATACATGTGTTTTAATGTTTTGAAGATCCTGCCACTGACGGGGGAATGGCTAACTAACATCTATACTCCGTTTGAAATAAGATTAGACATTTAAACAAACCTTTTTTACAGTCCATTCAACCGATTTTGACTTCTATTGCGTAGGCATAAGGATGGCATTAAAAGCAAAAAAAGTGGTTACAAACCAACTGTTTACTGCAGCTGCCATTTGTCATGCCACCAACGCAATAGAAGTAAAAATCGGTTGAACGGACTGTAAAAAAGGTTTAGTTAAATGTCTAATCTTATTTCAAATGGAGTATAGTTACAATGCAAGCAAGACTGATGTCTTTCAAATATTTGAGGTTTTATCCCCGAATCTGGTACAGAGTGAGAACCACTTTAATTGTACTTATTACTTATACATTTATTACTTTTAATTTATTTTTTATTTATAAAAAAAAAACAACTTCTACCAACAGTTTGCACAACACATACAAGTTATAGGGTAATATTTATTAGTAATTATCTTATAATTACCTAGACAAAATTATGTTGTGTTCCACGCGCGCCTCAAAGATGTCAGAACGACTGAAGGGGATACCGTGGCTCCTGGCAACATGGCAACTGAAGGAACACGGATGGGTTTTAGTCAGTAAGAGTCTGACACGCACTCCCGCTCCGCCCAGAGCGGGAGAAGTTATTTGATCATTTCCCAATAAAAAAAAACGGGTTTGTCCGAAAGGGTTGCCGGATTTTCCCACCCAAAAAAAAGGGTCTTAGATTAATACTTAGGTTTAAAACACATTCTGATTCAAATCTCGGTAGTATTAAAGTAATTAAATACTGAATTATTTGAGCAAAGGTGAGACGTGTGGTTAACCACAACTAAGATGATTTATTGACTATATTTCATCACAGTAAATGTCTAGAACCAGGTGTTTGTATTAATTTCTCACCGTTAATTCTGGCCTAGTTGACAGGTGGTACTGATTTCCATTTTCAGCGCTTAGCATTATGGAATACCTACCTAATATTCTACACACCAATATACAGGGTGTTTGGCAGAACGTTGAACATACGAAAATGGTGGATAGGTGGGGTCATCTGCTACTTACTCAGCCCTAATTTATTTGGCACTGGCACCCTGGTTTTTTTTTTTAATGCAGGTTGAAATTAGGATTTAAATATTTTTTACATATTTCTGTTATAAGAATCTGCCAATATTAAAGATTAAAAAAATGCCTGTTTTACCCATTTTTTAAATAAAAATTACACTTTAAAGTAAAGAAAGTTGTGAAACTAGAAGAAAGCAAAAAAAAATTTTTATGTCCAAGGCGCCAGGGCCAAATAAATTAGGGCTGAGTAAGTAGCAGATGACCCCACCTATCCACCATTTTCGTATGTTTAACGTTCTGCCAAACATCCTGTATAAGGTGATGAATGAAGAGGAGGAGAGAGAAGGGGGAAGAGGGAGGAGGAGGTGAGGGGGTGGAGGTGGTGGTTTAAGGTGTTGTAATAATAATAAATAAACAATAAATTGAATTTACAGGTAGTACCTATTTGCCTGAATCATGTAGAGCTTTGTAGGTACTTTCTAACTTAAGGTCTGTATCTTAACTAATATCATAAAGAGAAAAAAAAAATGATTTTTGTATGACTGTTTGTTTGTTTGTAATGGATAAACTCAAAAACTACTAAACCAATTAAAAAATTCTTTCATTATCAGCGAGTAACAAAGACTATATTTTATTGACTTCCACGTGAAGGAAGTCGCGGGCAGACGCTAGTAACTTATAAGTTCATTAATATCGGGTCTCAATGCTAAATTAAGAAATATCGTTTTATACTCGCTATTAGATTTAGCAACAATATCTGCCTATCTCTCAGTTCAACGGGTTGACGAGCTGTTATCGTTCGTAACCACGAATCGAATACAATCTATATAAATAGGTAGGAACTCGTTATCTATTGAACTTGTGATCTTTGTGACAATTTCAACGAATTTCTACTTGGAACATTTCGTGGGTTTCTTTTGTCGAAAACGTTTATTATTCTGCCAATGTTGCTCGCTCGGTTTAAGTAAGATTTCTGATTTGTTATCTTCTTTTTACAGAAAACTTTGCTCTTTTTACGAATTTAAGAAGGCTCTCTCTTTATCTTTTTTACATAAAATATCTGTATTAAGAGATTTTTTATTCTGTATAAAGTTCTGCGAATTTATGTGAATCACTAGAATTTTGCGGAATAATTTGAAAGTATTATTTTCAAAGTTATCGCAAAAGTCGTAGTTCTTTAACATTATTTTACATTAATAAAATTAAATCTAGACTATCACTGAAAGGTACAAAAGTTCTTTGTTATCAACTCAAGCGAAGGCATTAAGTAATTTGTTTTCAACTTTTCGCTTTTTTAGGGTTCTGTAGTAAACAAGCCACCCTTATAGTTTCGCCATGTCCGTCTGTCTGTCTGTCCGCGACTTAGCTCAGAGACTCTTTGTACTAGAAAGCTATAATTTGGCATGGGTATACATAATAATCACGCCGACAAAGTGATAATATAAAATCATGATAAAGTTTTTTTTATGGTAAAAAGAAAAATCCCCCACTTTACGTGTAGGGGAGCATACATCTATCCAATGGTGTGGGGTGTCGTTGGAAAGATTGTTTAAAAAGATTGTAACTTTGTAAAACCATTTTTGGATTCAGGGATTCGTTTGCGAAATATTAAGCTTTAAAGTGCTAATTTTTGTTAGAGTCAAGTAAATGGTTTGTTTTGGATATGTGAAAAAATTCACGGCAGTAGTATATATAACGAAATTATAAGGAAAACTATCATTAACGGTTGCAAAAACATGTTCTCCCATAAATTCAGTATGGGAGAACATGTTTTTCAACTACAAACTTAAGTTTGTACTTGTGATAAATTCATCCCAACTACGGAACATTCATTGTGCGTGGTCCGACAGGCACTTGGCCGGTTTTTGCTTTTTAATATAACTAAGCTCCTATGTTTTCAAAAACTGTTTATTCGCCTTTGGAGTCGATGACTTGTTTGTTGGTAGGCAACGTAGTAACTGAAAGGCACAAGCGACAATTCCTTTAGTTCAGTTTGGAGATATGAAATGAAATTCATGAAATGCATCGATCCCAGCGAACAAGACAAGACAACACAAGACTCGATAAATCGAATGACCCCCGGTCAATTCCTTTAGTTCAGTTCGAATCCCAAGATTTGCGCTAGCCCCTGGAGCCTCATGCTTCATGGGGCTACAGAGGTCATTGCATATCAAAGAGTAGACCGGGAGGCGCGGATGATAGGGAAGACGTGCCCTTACAAAATTATAGGCTGAAAAAGAAGCAATAATAGAAATCATTCATTAAATATTGAGTAGGGTGAATTAATCCTCAAAAAAATAATCCAATTACGCGCAGTCAGTGATTCGTGGCACGAGCGTCCATTAGGAGCCAAATACGCTGACTTAAGTAAACGATTCAATCGTTTTCTTGAGAGGGTTTTAATAAGAACAACAAGTATGAGATGAGTGCCATAATTTTTAAGAAATAGGTAGGTACTCTTGAAGCTTCATTCTACTTACCTATTTGCTTTTGAGTTCGTTGATCTCTGAAACTTACCTTGACCTCGCGTCAATAAATGTTAAGTTTAGTTAATGCGAATTTAAAATTTATTTTGATTCAGTAACGGCTGACAGTAATGTTACCTACTCGATGATAACATTACTGTCTGGTAAATTAATTGTTAAGCAAATTAATCACCAACTTTATGTTTGAACTGTTTGAGGTTGAAGCACAAGGGCCATTTCGGGACATCGTTAAAATGGTCGACTTTTTACGTGACCGTGGCTGGCGAATTTTTAGGTCAAAGTATACGTGGCAACGCTATCAGCCTTTTGGGCACTTTTGCCAATGACAGACTTTTCCTTTTACTTGGACATATTATGTATGTTTTAGTGTTAGATTGTATTTGTATTTATATTTAAGATTTGTCAATTGTATCTAAATATATTATTTACAAAGCAACTTAAATCGCAAGTGGTATAACATGGTAAATTGACGTATTAGAATTGATACAGCGAGGAAAATGTCACATAGTTTTGCACGGCTATCGTCAATCATGTTAAGTAGTATTGCATTTTATATATAGCCGTGACTAATTACCTCGGATTTCGTATTAGGTAAATTATTATTTAGCCCGGGCTGAGTCTGGATTTGTGTTGTGCCCGGTTGATGGCAATAGGCTCGCCCCCTATTACATGGGACTTAAACATAACTGGCGAAATGTGGGTGTACCTGCTACAGGTACACCTCTGCCCAACCCTTCGGGGAAATAAGGCGTGATGTTATGTTATTATTATTTATTTTTGGTAATTACGGGATTTAATTATGACAAGAAGTCTTACCAAGGGGTATCGTGTTACCTAGTCACTAGGTTGTGGAGGTCAGATAGGCAGTCGCTCCATGTAAAATACTGGTATTCAGCTGCATCCGGTTAGACTGGAAGCCGACCCCAACATAGTTGGGAAAAGGCTAGGCAGATGATGATGATGATGACGGGATTTAATTATGAGCAGTGGTGACCCAGTGGTAACGGCCCCGACTTACGAGTTGTAGGTCGTGGGTTTCGAAGCCAGGCAGGCACTTTGTGTATTTAATTTCATCACCACTGCTCTCAAAACGGTGAAGGAAAACATCGTGAGGAAACCGGCATGTCCTCTAGGACATGCCGGTAGCCCAGAACCAAAAAATTCGAAGACATGTGACATATACCAACCCGCACTGGGCCCGCGTGGTACAGCTCACTCCCTCTCACAGAGAGCAGGCATGTATCCCAGCAGTGGGAACATTATAAGCTGATTATGAAAATTACGGGATATATGGCTACAGCTGGAACTGTCAAACGATGTTATGGCTTAGCTTTAAGGAGGTGTGCTAGAACGAGCGGAGACTGGAAAAGTAGTAACTTTTTCGTCATTCCTTTTCTCGGGTTACTAAAGTTACCAAGACATAATATTTTCAAGACAGATCCTTTTCTGGTCTTTGCATTATAAAGGAACAATGACAATACAACTCACGCCTTCTTCCCAAAGGGATAGGCAGAAACTATCAGAACGCCTCCTGCTATGACTACGATCCATTTATACTCCTTTTGATTACGATTCAATGTGAAGTAAATTCCTTCAAACATGTTTCCAGACGCAACAAGCAGCGTAATAGCAGCAGCTGCGAACGCCCGCGACGGTGGAGAGCTGGCCATCCTGGTACGAGGGCTTCACGGCAGCAGTGCCCGCCGAGAGGAGCTGCTTCATGCGAAGGGAGCTGAGGATGTTGCCATCTCGCTCTATTATAATGGAAAGAGCAATAAGGGTGAGTAAGGTAGAGCGAGGATACTCGGTTACTATCAATAGATACGGCGATCCATCTGCATGATATAGACCAGTGTTTTTCAACGTGTGGGTCGCCAATCCTCTATAAAGGGATCGCGGGGCTTCAGTAAAAGAAAAAAAAAAACAGTGGCACTCCGGGAGTGCCGACAGAAGGGAAAACTTGAAAAAAATCAGCACCGTGGTAATCGCCACGTTGATGTCTTTTTAATGGTCAAAAGCTAGTGTCGTCACAGTGTCGCGACATCAATGGTTTAGTCCCAACTCAAAATGCCCAACGCGTCTAAAGAAGACAAAAATACTTCCGAAACTTGTAAAGCAAAAATGCTTGCATAGAACATTGATCCGTATAAAGAGCACAATCGCGTTTACAAAACCTTTAAAGTAAAAATACTTGCCTAGAACATTGATCCGTAACATAATATATATAAAGAGCACAATCGCGTTTACAAAAATGAAGTGTCGTCATGGTATCGCGAAATCAATGGTTTAGTCCCAGCTCAAAAATGCCCAACGCGCCTAAAAAAGTTTTCACTTCAAAAAGTTTAAAAATATATTTTTAAACTTTGTTTTGTTGTTTTCGTTTCCAACAAATTTTCTTTTAGGTTGGTTTCCAAACTTGCCTCATCTATAGCTGCATTTAAAAACGTATATTACTCTACTGGGAAATACTTCGTAGCTATGACCCTCAGAAATCCATCAATAATATGACATAAAATTTACTTAAAATATACTTAGGATTTAATTAGGAGGCGGAGGAGAAGTGGCATACGTTGTCCCCACAAATCCATCGTATCGCTTTTCCGTGGAGGCGTTTGGCGATGTATAATATGTCTGTTGATAATTAATGAGCTGATACGTAATTATAAAAATAACTTATTACTAATTTGATAAAAATAACAAAATTATATACTATGTAACTTAACTAAAACTATTTACAAACTAAAATATAGCGTTGAAAAATTCATCCGCATCGCTGTCGACTGGTAATGTACCCAAGAGACTGGCGACATTGCCACGTTGTATGACAATGCTTAGCCTCTGGCCAAGGTAAAAACCAGCCCTTGGGTCACGGGAAGTGTCAAATAGCCGTTTTGAGATGTCACGGAAGAGGCCATGGACACTCGGACCCCACGGCCCGAGTGCCCATATTTACACACTTGTACATAATATATATAATAAATGTAAAAAAAAAACTTTAAAAAAAGTGTTGTACCTACGTATTTGAAATTTAATACTACTACTAATAATAAAATACAGATTATAAACAGTGGGGGGTAGGCGGTTGCGAATAAAATTTTCATGCTAAGGGGGTCGCGTCATGAAAAAGGTTGAAAAACACTAATATAGACTGTAAAGAAGCTATTGGCAAAATATCATGTCTACATGGTATTAGAGGAGTCAGGAGAATCAAACCGATTATGATATAAACACGAATCCACGCTTATATCAAGGTACCTAGCAATATTGAGAGAAAGTGTGAGAATGAATTGCTATCTACGGAGGAAATGATAACATAACCACTTCCTGGAAACGGTACGTATTTGCTTTTACGAAAAGGAAACAGGATACATTTTACATCTGAATAAACACGTAAGCCATTTCCAATTTAGATTACAATGGATTCATCGTTCTTCTCTAAACGTGCGTTCTAGTATTTCTTCGTGAGTGCCAGTAACTTATGGCCGGTTCCTTTAATTTACGGACCGTTAATTAAAACTCTTGTATCTTTACAAATAATGAAGTAAAATACCATAAAACTTTGCATAGTAGACCTTCCCACATGAAAGTAGCTATCACAGGTAAAATTATCTTATGAATCTTTTTCATGCCCAAATTGGCAATAAAAAAGTTACCAATGGTAAGCAAAACGATTCGTTTATGTTTATAGGTACGGAGAATAAGACAAAAACATTATAAATACTTGTTAAAGAAAAATAAAGCCTAAATTACCGCTTGTGTAAGAAAGAAAAGTATACAATTTATGTTGTAGTAACGTCTAAAGGCATAACTGTTAGAGCGGCCACATAATGTGCTAAACGGCCACATTTTGTGCTATAACTTCCACAACATATGTGCCATAACGAATAAAACCACTCAGTTGTATTACCTACAGCTACTTTTATGCTTGTTCATTGGCCAAACGGAGAAGCTTAAAAGAGCGTTTATTCTAAAAGTGGGCAACGTCGCAAGTTGCTGTCAAATATTTACCTGTTTTGATTAATTTGGCAATATTACTGTATGGAAATATGAAATAACGCTAACTAGTGAACTAGAATATTAATAATGAATTGCAATTGTAACTAAATACTTTTTTACATCTATAACTAAATATTCGGTGTCACGATTTCAATTATTGCATTTCATAATCAATATTTTATTTTAGTTCACTAGTTAGTTATATTTTATATTTTCATACAGTAATATTGCCAAATTAATTAAAACAGCAAAATATTTGACATCTGTTTGCGACGTTGCCCACTTTCAGAATGCACGCTCTTATAGTGGGAATTTACATATTCAGGTAGAATGGATGATCTATAGCAGTTTATCGTCTTGAAAAAATGTCATTTGAAATCTTGGAATAAGCGAAATGCATTTATGCCATGGCTAGATATAAGAAAAAGGTTGTAAATATGATTGAAGATGCGTTCAGCTATAAATAACATCTCGGTTAAACAAGTTTGTTAATTAACTAACCCAGTTTACTTTAGTTAAAGTGAGTTAAACTCACAATTAATAAGAGGTAATAAGGTGAAGAGCGGTTTGTAGGAGTAGGAATCTTTCAAAGTACGGTTTCATTAAGTTTATAACCAAATCGATATACCTACTCTCCCTTTATCTCATGTATTTTTTCATCACCTTCCTATTTCTTCTATAATTCTGTAATGTTTTATTTATTACGATATCTGTTTACAGATACCTACCTAATTAGTGTCTTCCCAAAAGTGCGAAATAGACCTTTAAGTGTAAAAAATTATTAACTTCTTGTTTTTGCTATGTATGTACCTAAGTTCTAAATATTTTCAACTTTCCTAGTGTCCTTGGAGAGTCTTCATGGTGGTCACTTGAAGTCCGTATCCTGGGGCTTGGGCGAGCATCCCCAAGGTACCCTGGCCTTGGTCATTACTCCCAGCAGAGTGAAGCTGGTTGCGGGCTGCAAACCTCTTCATTGGCATACTATGTCCGGCCGACACGATATGCTGGCGATGTTGTCTAATCAGAAAATGAAATTGGTAAGTAACAGTTTTTTACGAATGGGTTGATATCGTACCTATCGTGTTATAGGAATAGTCCACTAATATAAACAAATGAAGAGCAGGCAGCGGTATTTACTTTCGACCTCGACGACCCCATTACCCTCCTCCAGGAGAGCAGTAGGGAAACCAGCACAGTGTACAAAAACAGACGCCTCCCGTCATTCCGACCTCACCGCCGAGGTCCTTTGCGATCGCGATCGCGTCCCCGAGTAAATGATACTCCCCTCCGACCCTTGCTCGATAACGAGGTGCCAGCAGTTGTTGCAGCTGAGCACGTAGCTTTAAATTCCCCGACTAATAATAATGATCAAAACTTTGATCCAGCCCGTCCCATCCTTGATGTCTTCCCTCCGGTTTACGCCATAAGCCGAGGTTCGTACCCCACAGGGGGGTGCCCTTAGCGAGCGTTCACCTAGTTTTAATTAGCATAGTTGAATAACCCCTGGCTGGAGGTTTTAGGTGTAGTAGCTTAAGGCACAAGAAAGCCTGGTGAAGTAGTCATGATCTCAGAGGTCAACTACGAGATGCACTACCTAAAAAAAAAAGGTATTTATATAGTTCGAAACAAGATATTGTCGTTAGTTGAAATTTCAATTTTCTCATTACGAAGAATTTCGATCTTCAATTCTTTTGTTATAAAAAGTCTACGATCATGTTAGTTAGTCTTTTGGGGTTCAAATCAAATTTTTCACAATGTTTTATTGGAAAATGAGAGTCTCGAGTACTTAAATAAACCAGTATTAAATACTTGAGTGGCCAGCGTTTTATTTTCAAGCACCCTTTTGAGCAAGGCCCAAACTCATGATATTGGAGAGAGTGCTTGAAAATTTCTAGGAGTTCGTTTAAAAACTTATTTAACCCTAATATTAAATGAAAATGGAAAACTTATTTTGGTATATTCAAATAAAGAAAAAGATGGTTGTCCTAAATAGATTAGAAACTTGTAAAAGGTTTTTTGTAATTTTTTAAAGTATTCAAATTTTCTTACAGTATCATGAAGAAAATGCTCCCGTGGAAGTATACAATAGCGAAAGGGCAGTATTGGACTCTCTTAACTGTGACCACCACGAAGATACCATGAGACCTCCAGCTCTCACGACAGTAGAAGAAACTGACTACGAAGAAGTTAGAGACTTCATGGCGAAAGATGCGAGGAGGAAGCGTGAGGAACAGATGCAAGGAGACGATTACAGAGGAAACTACATTGATCCTAATATCAATCTGCCGCAGCCGGTTCCCAACAGAGGAGATATACCTTCGAACGCTATTGAATCTTGTGATGGTAAGTATATGATTCTTAATATTTTGTCTATTTTTAACAGGTAGTAAAATATATACAAAACAAAAGGATACTGTACCCGATTGAGCACACGCACATCGCCGTCTGTGCAACAAGCACGACGTTATACATCATCGAAGTACTGTTGATCTATCTATCTTTGTCTATTTGGAATCATTAATAAGTTTCCAATGATCTATGCTCAAAATAAAAGAAACTACGGAACTTGGAACTTAAAACATACTTTGCTGGGCTCAGCCCTTCCCAAAGAATTTCACAATAATTTATATTTATGCAATCTCCAATACTCCTTAATGACTTATTATTCTGTTTCATCTTGCAGACGAAGTAATCCGCCAGCTGACTCTCCTTCGCCAAACGATCGAACTCCTTCGGCGCGAGGTCGGTGAACAGAAGGGTATCATCGAAAACCTGCGCACTCAACTGCGTCAGTGCTGCAACCGCGTGCCCACACCGCCACCTGTTGACAGATGCACTGGATCTTCATGCTATCCTGGTTATTAAATATTACTTTGAAAAACTATATATTCAATCAATAATAGTCTTCTCAGTTTTGCATTTATTGAAATTCTAGGTTTTGGCGTATTGTCAAATTGTACCGAAAAAAAAAGATTGTGTTTTTTGTGTAAAGTTTGTTTTAGACTTTAGAAATGGTTTCGAGGATCTTCCATAGTTTTGTTTTGAATTTCGGATTTATTTCACAATGTAGCAGTGATATTGTATGAATCTCATTAATCGTCTTTTAATATTTTGTACTTTAGAATTAAGTAACACGTATCCCATGTTAGCTTCAATAACTTTAGTAACATCATCTAGTTCTTGCCATATTATCACGTCCTCATCTAACTTAAGGTGTATCAAGCAACTTTTATATTCAAAGTGTGGGTTTTTATTAAAAGTGTTCTTTTAAAATCGCGTTTTATTTCATATAGTTCTCACGACGATATTCGATATATCGCTATAAATTTCTAGTATGAGCTATTAGCTCATTCTGGAAATATATAGCTTGATATATCATCGTGTGTACTAGTCTATATGTGTCAGAACATTGTCTGCCTACAGAGTCGCGAGTCTCGCCCACCTAATATCAAGTTGCTTGATTAACCTTATTCATATTTGTGAATGAATAACTAGATTTGTCAATTATAATGATGTCGAGATGATGGGTGGCTCTGTAGGCGAAAGTGTAATGATGTTCCTTATTCAATGTAATTTAGGTAAACGAAGACATTCAATTTTGTTTGAGTTATTTTTATATAACTTTTTGTTTTGATATTGGATATTAATTGGGGACTTGATGCCATTTTTCTGGGTTGATTTTCAAAACTTATCGAAGGTATATATTATTTAGAATTTTGAAAAGAAAGATAGTTATTATTTGATTAAAACATTATCATTGCAGCGCAGCATTAAATCTGAAGTTTAGTGACGCAGTTACTTATTGAAAATGTAGTAAATTTTTACAATTGGATGTAAAACCCGGATAATAAGAAACCATCGTTTTAAATGAAATTGACAATAGTGAATAATACACACAAATAGACACACTTAGATTGCCAATTTTGGCTTTCATAATAAGGCAATAGGAAAATAATGAGGGTAGGTAGAAACTACAGAACGCCACGTGTCCCTAACATCCTGGCGACAAATCTTTTCGATAACATTATCGATACAATCGTATGATACAGGCGTAGAATGCCGCAACACAGCCACTGGGCATCAATGCGGCTCCTGCCCGCAAGGCATGGAGGGCGACGGCAAGAGGTGTAGACCCATAACCTGCAACAGACGACCCTGTTCACAAGGTAAGTGACACTGACATTGATATACTAGACTTTGTCAATAATATGTAGTTTTTGAAGATAAAAATATGTATATTATCTATAAAGAAAAATATTGCATAAATCTTTTGTCTGATTGGAATGGTGATGCTTATAAGAGTCTCAAAGATGTGTCCAAACATTGAGCAGCAATCGTGCGCGGACGCCGCGCGCGGCCTGCCGCGCTGTGTTTGGACGACTGCCGCGCGCGAAAGCTTTTGTCTACCTGCCGCGCACAAATATTTTTAGGAAACATTCGTCACTAATTGTGTCTAGACGTATTTCTGCGGACGTATTAAACGCTAGGCAGATTGATATTGCTAACTGAAGCGCGCGGCGTGTCTCGGATATGCCGCGCTGTACTGCCGCGCAAATGTTCGTCGGTTTGGTCCTAACTAGAGGCGCGTTCTGCCGCGCTCTTGCCGCTCAATGTTTGGACACACCTTTACTCAAATAAAGAAGTAGACCGTCTTAATATAAGCGATCATCGAGATCATTTGTTCGGAAAACCGGAAAGCAGACGCCTTCAGTGAGCGTGAAGACGCGTTCGGGTTCGTCAAACAAAATGAACTTTTTAATTTTCAGATTAGTGTAACGTAAATCTATGTAATCCTTTCAGGATTACAAAAAGCATACTCTTATGTAGGTATACTTTTTTATTCATCGTCATGAGTTTTTGGCAAAACTCCAAGTCCAGTATCAACTGTCTGCAAAGTTTCTAGTAGTTGTCACATTAGGTTCAAAGAATCATTAACTGCCATTGTTACAAGTTACCCAGTGTCGTTTAATGAGCCATATACGGTTCAGTAGATCACTTTATCGACAAAGCGATACATGTACTGTACCTACCTCTAATTTATAAGTGCAGAGAAAGTTTAGGTACGAAATGAAAAATACAGAAATTCTTTTAGCATCAAGGCAGATTGTGACAATAACTCTTATGAAGAGCAGCTTAGAGCAGTGGTGGTGCAGTGGTAACGGCGGTAACTTACGAGTTGTAGGTCGTGGGTTCGAACCCAAGCAGGCACTTTGTGTGAATAATTTCATTACCACTCAAAACGATGAAGGAAAACATCATAAGGAAAACGGCATATCCTAGAATCAAAAATTTGAAGACATGTGACATCTACAAAATGAAAAAAAAAAAAAATGTTTATTTATGATAATAATATTTTTTTTATACAGGCTGTTTGGCAGAACGTTGAACATACGAAAATGGTGGATAGGTGGGGTCATCTGCTACTTACTCAGCCCTAATTTATTTGGCCCTGGCGCCATGGATATTAAAAAAAAAAATTTTGCTTTCTTCTAGTTTCACAACTTTCTTAACTTTAAAGTGTAATTTTTATTAAAAAAATGGGTAAAACAGGCATTTTTTTTAAATCTTTAATATTGGCAGATTCTTATAACAGAAAGATGTAAAAAATACTTAAATCCTAATTTCAACCTGCATTAAAAAAAAATATCCAGGCGCCAGGGCCAAATAAATTAGGGCTGAGTAAGTAGCAGATGACCCCACCTATCCACCATTTTCGTATGTTCAACGTTCTGCCGAACACCCTGTATAATAATATTTTGTGTTGTCAAGTCTGTCAACCAGTCTTACCAAGGGGTATCGTATTACCCAATTACTGAGTTGTGGAGGTCAGATAGGCAGTCGCTCCATGTAAAATACTGGTATATATATTCAGCTGCATCTGGTTAGACTGGAAGCCGACTCCAACATAGTTGGGAAAAGGCTAGGTAGATTGATTGTGTACAAATAAATATTTTTCTTTCTACCAACACACACTGGGCCGCGTGGTGGATTAAGGCCCACTTCCTCTTGCAGAAAGAGGAGGCCTGTGTCCCAGCAGTGGGAACATTGTAGGCTGATTATACTTATGGATAGTGCTCGTTACGGAGTTGATAAGCAGCAGTACGTGGTAAATAAAATATCCCTTGATGATAAGACGTATTAGTTCTATCTAGTCATGATTAAACATTGTGCCAAGGTTGTTGAGTTACATCTGTTCGCCAGTGGAACGCTGCGTGGACACGGAGCAGGGTTACCGCTGTGAGAGATGTCCGGGACGACAGACCAGCGATGGACAAACATGTCGCACCGCCTGCAGTGCCAACCCTTGCTTCGGTGGACGTGAGTACTAAGTGTCATTTTCTCAATTGCTGTTACAGTAGTAAAAAAAAAAAATACAATTTTAACAGTTATTTATAAAACCCCCGACACAAACATTTCCTCATTTCTCTTTCCTACTCCATCATCAGACCCTGTTCGCCATCTATCTATAACCTATTCATTGAGACCATTCCAATGAGCCCAAACACGATACCTGCCTGTGCTGTAAGTTGGTAAGGGAGTTGGGTATCCTGCAAATTCCAGGTGATGCTGCAGCATCAGTTCAAGATTACTATGTTCTTCTAATATTATTGAAGTAACAGAATACCAAATTTCAAATCGATCAGACCTGTGGTGCTGATAATCTTCAAACGGCTAAACCGATTTTTGATTAAACATATCTAAGAACTATCGCTAGAAAACCTGCTTTCAAATAAATAAAAACCGCACTCAAATCGGTTCACCCGTTTAAGAGCTACACACACACATAGCGGTCAAACTTATAACAGCCCTCTTTTTGCATCGAGGGTTAAAAAAATACGGTTTGATAAAAATATTTAAAGATTATACCTGCCTACCCCATGGGAAGAAGGCTTGAGTTTATGTATGTATGTGTTTTTTTCTTTTGAAAGGTGTACAATGTCAGGACTTGCCGGATGGTAGCTACCGGTGTGCCTCTTGTCCAGAGGGTTACCATGGAAATGGAGAGAAATGCTACAGAATATCGTGTCGCCAGACTTCTTGTTACCAAGGTAAGCAGGTATAATGAAGTACCTACTCCTGTAATAATTTCATGAGCCTTTTTTGCGCTTTAGATTCTAAAGGACTGACCCTCAATGCATCTAAAGTTTAGATGCATTCAAATTCAAAGTCAAATAATTTATTTCAATTAAGCACATAAAAGGCACTTTTGAACGTAAAAATTTACAAAAAAATAGAATTGATTCTAGTCGCCCCTTCCAAAAGGTAGTTTTCATTTGGAGAAGAATGGGCAAGAAACTCCACCGTTACTCTTTTAAAATGTTTTACAATATTTTGTATACATTAATATGAAGACGATGCACCTGGAATAAGATTACTATATAATCTATTTATAATTTTTGCGTGCCTATTTCCAGGCAGAATGTACATGGCTCACTCCTATCTACTCCACCTGTATTTTATGTAACCTACATTCATTGCAAATAAATGATTGATTGATTGATTGATTGATCACAATAGGTAAAAATAATTAAAAATGAAGCAATGACAGAAAAAATAATTATGTAATGGATACATGGTGTTCACATATTTACAAGCATTGTAAAAGTAGGTACCTATACGATATTCCTAAAAAATTTACAAGTAATACTAATAAGTAAGTGTGTGAGTTCAAGTAATCACAGAATGTAAAATCAATGTAATAAATGCAATTAAATTAGCAACCAGTTTGATTTTACCTACTCAACATTGATTCTGAAATCACAGGCAATAATTTCCCATAACAAATTCTCAGGTGTGGAATGCACGGAGACATCATCAGGTCCCCGTTGTGGGCCCTGTCCTGCAGGGTACAACGGCAACGGACAACAGTGTCAGCACATCTGTGACACCCACAAACCCTGCGGAACCAGACGGTGCAGCCCCAAGTCCAGCAGTCCGTACTATGAATGTGAAGGATGTCCTAAAGGATTTGATTGGAATGGTAAGTGATAATAAGACTGATATGATATTCTGCTAAGCTGTCTGAGAAAGTCATCACTTGGCACTTGGCAGCAAGGTAAAGATAATAATGATCAAGGTGAGACTAAAAGCAAAAGCAGTTGATGCTGCATAAACTCGAGACAATGGTGCCGATTCCCTTGTTCACAAACTAAACTAAATTTAAGTTCAGTGCATCTTTTTCTTTCTATTTCATTAAGAAAAGGACAGAAGATAAATTTTAGTTTAGTCCTGTCAAATTAATCAGCGCTTGACGTAAATTGACGTAATTTTAGTTGGCAAGTTTTTAATCACGTCTAAACTTGTATAGAGACTGACAGGCGCTGATTAATTTGACAGGACTAAACTAAAATTTATCTTCTGTCCTTTTCTTAATGAAATAGAAAGAAAAAGATGCACTGAACTTAAATTTAGTTTAGTTTGTGAACAAGGGAATCGGCACCAATGTGCATCAATTTTCAAGGAGCCTACCACCAGCACATAAAGCAGTATTATTTTAATATTAGTTCAGTGTTAGAAAGAGATGAAGTTATACGTCCTGTAGAGCTTCATATCTTTCTCACACTAAACTAATATTAAAATAATACTGCTTTATGAGCTAGTGGTAGGCCCCCTGGTGCTTTAAGAGCGTTTATTCTGAAAGTGGGCAACGTCAAAGTCAAATAATTTATTTCAATTAGGCACAAAAAGGCACTTTTGAACGTCAAAATTTACAAAAAATAGAATTGATTCTAGTCACCCCTTCCAAAATTTAGTTTTCGTAAGGAGAAGAATGGGCAAATAGATGTCAAACATTTCGCTGTTTTTATTAATTTTGCAATATTACTGTATGGAAATAAGAAATGCGGCTAACTAGTTCCCTAGAATATTAATAATGAATTGCAATTATAGCACTGAATTTGATGTTGTAACAATTTTAGGTGTAAAAAAAAGCGGCCAAGTGCGAGTCGTACTCGCCCATGAAGGGTTCCGTAGCAGCAAGTAACATTGAATGAAAGGTAAATTGCGGTTTACGATTTATGACGTATTAAAAAAAAAACTACTTGCTAGATCTCGTTCAAACCAATTTTCGGTGGAAGTTTACATAGTAATGTACATTATATATTTTTTTTAGTTTTATCATTCTCTTATTTTAGAAGTTACAGGGGGGGGACACACATTTTACCACTTTGGAAGTGTCTCTCGCGCAAACTATTCAGTTTAGAAAAAAATGATATTAGAAACCTCAATATCATTTTTGAAGACCTATCCATAGACACCCCACACGTATGGGATTGATGAATTTTTTTTTTTTAGTTTCAGTTCTAAGTACGGGGAACTCCAAAATTATTTGTTTTTTTTCTATTTTTGTGTGAAAATCTTAATGCGGTTCACAGAATACATCTACTTACCAAGTTTCAACAGCATAGCTCTTATAGTTTCGGAAAAAAGTGGCTGTGACATACGGACGGACAGACAGACAGACAGACAGACAGACATGACGAATCTATAAGGGTTCCGTTTTTTGCCTTTGGCAACGGAACCCTAAAAAGGCATTTGTAAAGTTTCCAAATACTTTTTTTACATCTAAAACTAAATATTCAGTATTACGATATTAATTATTGCATTTCATAATCAATATTTTAGTTCCCTAGTTAGCCATATTTCTTAATTCCATACAGTAATATTGCTAAATTAATCGAAATAGGTAAATATTTGACAGCTATTTACGACGTTGCCGATTTTTAGGATAAATCCCCTTTACTCAAAAATGCATGTAATGTGGTCATTATTTTGACAACCTTGTTTGAGCAAAGTCGACCTTAGAATAGAATAGAATAGAATAGAATAATTATTTATTTGCATAGAAAATAGGTACAAAAATGTAGATGTTTTATAATTAGAGATCCTTATACTTTCTACCTTAAATTAGGCATGCAAACATTTAGTACAAGTGCTTAATAGTCTAAAAATACAGTCAATATGAAAATTCTTATAATAATATGGTCAATAAAATAAAATAAAGATTTAAAGATATCAGGATTCATTAGGTAACTATAAAGTTTTATCATTTAGAAATTCATAAATGGAGTAATAACATTTATCAATTAATAAGACTGACAATTTCTTTTTAAACAGTGGAATTGATTCGTTTTTTATTCCATCGGGTATTTTGTTAAAGATAACCGGGCACATACATATAACACTTTTCCTTAATAATGCAGTGTTATGACCACTAACACATAGCATGTTTGTATACTGCTTTCTAACTGGACGTGTTCTATTGTCAGACAACTTATTAAAAAGATGCATATTTGACTTTACAAAAACAGCTATTTCGAAAATGTAAAGTGATGGGAATGTTAGCAATTTTAGGGTCTTGAATACAGGTACGCAACTATCTGTTATTTTGCCGTTCTGTTTCAAGGAGCGGCCGGCAAAGTTTTGCTGGTCGCTCTAACAGGCCGGCAAAACATTGCCGGCCGCTATTTTGACGTTTCAACGTTTTAAAAAATCAAATGCAAAAAGATTTTATTTAAAACACAGCTGTTTGTATTTATAGAGATAGGTACAAAAAGATTTTATTCCATATTTGGCTGTATAGTTCCAACTATCATTGTCAAACCGGGAAAGTCGGTGTTGAATTTTAGTAACTGTACTTTTCATAATTGTCATTTTAATTAAATTTCTAGTTAATTTATATATTTTATTTAAATTACTTGTTGGTTTTATTTAGATTAG
The DNA here is from genome assembly GCA_963680765.1 of Agrochola lychnidis. Taxonomy (NCBI): domain Eukaryota; kingdom Metazoa; phylum Arthropoda; class Insecta; order Lepidoptera; family Noctuidae; genus Agrochola; species Agrochola lychnidis. Next base: position 6,723,961 of record OY796860.1, on the reverse strand, counting down.
GTACTTGCATTTTTGAGTAAAGCACTATACAAGCCTTGGCCCACTATGACTGTTTCGCTGGTCAGGCTATGATTGCCTCGAGCTAGCCTAGCTACGCTCTAGGCCTTCCAGCTTGGCCATCATTGCAGCCCTTGCTGTCCTCGCTGTAAAGGCCTCGACCTACGGCCTCGGCCTTTATCTCAGCTCGTCCATCAAGTGCTGCACGCTGACCGCGCTGTGTCGGCCTGGAGCTGCGCTACGCTGCGCTGTCGGCCATCATCAGCGCGACCAGCAAAGTAGTCATTATAGACCGCGGCAGTAATGTACTATAATTGGTCTAGATTTTGAATTGGAAGCTATAAACGTTGAAAGAGACTATTTCCCAACCAGCAATCAAACCATTATATTGCGTTGTTTGATTATTCAAATTATTATTTTTTCTTTCAGGGTTTTCTTGCGTTGACATAGATGAATGCGACCTCATACGTCCTTGTGACGAGGTCGTGTCCTGTCGGAACGAAGAAGGCGGCTTCACTTGCGGACCCTGTCCCGCCGGGTACGAGGGTAGCTCTGGATGGAGAGGATCTGGCAGCGAACGGCGAAGGGAACAGTGCGTCGATGTGGACGAGTGTACTGACGGACGAGCCAACTGTCCGAGAGGCAGGCTGTGTGTTAACACTCCGGTAAGATTCTTAAGAGTCAGCAACCTACAGTACAACTTTCTTAATGTCCCTCGGCAAACTTCGTGTTTCGTCAGTCGTCGGATTTCTATCAGTTGTCCTTTGCACTTGGTGCAGACCGGACGCTCTCAATCGACTTGGACGTATATAGAGTTGTTAATACTCTTTTAACTTTTTTTATGTAATTTATTGATAGAAATCCGACGACTGACGAAATACGAAGTTTGCAGAGGGACATTAAGAAAATAGTTGTACTATACGTTCTTGGCTGCATTGCCAACCAAAGAACGTTCTCATTATAATTTTAGTCTCAATTCCCTAAATTTTTGACATTGATTGTTGCTGAGATGAATTTTCTAACGTTTTTAATTACGAGAATTTGCCTTCTGGTATTTTGATCTTACATTTTGTAAGACTTACAACCATTTGAATGGTAAGCTTTGTAGAAAGAAGACTAGCAGTGCCCGCGGTTTCACCCGCATAACTCTCGATCTCGTAAAAATATCGGGATAAAAAGTATCCTATGTGTTAATCCAGGTTATAAATTATCTGTGTGCCAAATTTCATCCAAATCTGTTCAGTAATTTTGCGTGAAAGAGTAACAAACATGAATCTATCTATCCATCCATTTTCACAAATTTTCGCGTTTATAATATTACTAGCGACCCGCCCCGGCTTCGCACGGGTATAAACTTCGCACGGGTATAAACCGGGTTATTATACATATAAACCTTCATCTTCAATCACTCTATCTATTAAAAAAAACCGCATCAAAATCCGTTGCGTAGTTTTAAAGATTTAAGCATACATAGGGACTGAGAAAGCGACTTTGTTTTATACTATGTAGTGATTAGTAGGATTTAAATAATATATTGGCTTCCACAGATTTTAAGCATTGGTTACTTGATGCGATCGTTCAGTGGCGTAGCGTGCCTTGGCGGAGCCCCGTATAAAAATTTGTTTGGGGGCTCTTATGAAGGGTAAAGATTTTTCACAAAAGAAAAAAAAACGTTTGCATAAAATTAAAATAAATATTTATTCATCACTAGCTGCGCCCCGCGGTTTCACCCGCATAAGTCTCGATCCCGTGGGAAAAAAAAAAAGTATCCTATGTTCTTTTCCAGGGCATCATCTATATATGTGCCAAATTTCATCCAAATCCGTTCAGCCGTTTTAGCGTGAAGGCGTAACAAACAAACTTACTTTCGCATTTATAATATTAAGGATAATTATCTATCTGTCACTTTTTCCAAATTTTTTACAAACAATTCAAATTAAACATACACTCTCCTTGCCTTTTTTTCGGCAAACTGATTTATTAAATCATTTATAGCTGATTATGAATTTGGAAAGTTTTTATTAATTTTTGCTTACGCACGTCGGGGGCCCCCGTGGCCCGGGGGCCCTGTATAATTGATACGGCAGATACGGCGATATCTACGCCCCTGCAATCGTTATTTTTAAGAGAATATTTACACTTTTCTAACTAAATATGAATTCCTTGCAGGGTTCGTACACGTGCGTGCCATGCGGAGGTAACTACTACGTGAACACGACGCGGCCGTGCTTCGGGCCGGGCGAGCTCGTGCTGCGCTGCGACCCCGCGCGCTGTCGCCGGTACAACGCCGTGTGCGGCCAAGGGTACAAGTGTGTCTGCGCGGTACGTATACTGTGGGTACTTACTACTCACGTACCCTACACATACTACTCAGACCATAGTCGTGTGTGAACACTATTATAGTCTGTGTGGTCTATATCTATGGTCTATAGTAATGTTTATTTATCCCAAAATAATACATAGACATCGGTTGAGCACAGTAGTATTTATACTCGAAATTATATATAACTAGCTGCGCCCCGCGGTTTCACCCGCATAAGTCTCGATCCCGTGGGAAAAAAAAAGTATCCTATGTTCTTTTCCAGGGCATCATCTATATATGTGCCAAATTTCACCCAAATCCGTTCAGCCGTTTTAGCGTGAAGGCGTAACAAACAAACTTACTTTCGCATTTATAATATTAAGGATTGTTATATAAAAGTTTGTAAAAAGGCTACAAAAATCTATATAACAAAATATACGAGTAAACCATGTCTCTCAAACTAGGAGGCCTGTATCTTAACTATGCGTTCGCACTGGCGAAACATTCACAACGAAACATGTTGGAATCTCTATTTTCTGTCAATTTTCCATACAAAGTTTGACAGGCACTAGAGATATCAACATGTTTTGTTGTGAATGTTTCGCCAGTGCGAACGCACAGTAAATCTTTGGTCTATATTCTATGGTCTTTATCTATGTTCTATATCTATGGTCTTTATCTATGGTCTGTATCTATGGTCTATATCTATGGTCTATATCTATGGTCTATATCTATGGTCTATATCTATGGTAGTGTTCACACATTACTATGGTCTGTTCCAACAGTATCTGTTGTGAATGTAAACAAATGGATAAGACAACGTACAGACGCCAGCACCACAAGCTACTACAATCTGTCAAATTTCTTTAATAGATTTTTAACTTTATCGCGAAAGTATAAGGTTTAAAGTTGATTGGGAAACTATGACAGTTATATGCTATGGAGGGGCTTGTGGCTAAGTAATAACAGCTGCACGGGTCGATCGATCAGGTTAAGCTACGCTTGCCGCGGTTGGCCCGTGGATGGGTGACCATCTTTACATACCAAGTTCCCTCCGTGCCTCGGAAAGCACGTTAAACCGTTGGTCCCGGCTGTCATTTGTAGATCTTTGACAGTCGTTACGGGTAGTTAGAAGCCCAAAAAGTCTGACAACCAGTCTTACCAAGGGGTATCGTGTTACCTAGTCACTAGGTTGTGGAGGTCAGATAGGCAGTCGCTCCATGTAAAATACTGGTATTCAGCTGCATCCGGTTAGACTGGAAGCCGACCCCAACATAGTTGGGAAAAGGCTAGGCAGATGATGATGGGAAACTATGACAGTTTCGGGTAGCTTGATGTGCTGGCGTCTGTACCTGTCAATGCTAATTAGTAGTGCCACTTACAAACTGAGTGCTTTGATTTGATTATTTGAATACATAAACCCGTAAATCTAATTTTATATCACCTTAAGAGGGTCACGTCGTAAATAGCTGTCAAATATTTACCTGTTTTGATTAATTTACCAATATAACTGTATGGAATTAAGAAATGTAGCTAATTTATTATGAAATGCAATAATTAATATTGTAATACCGAATATTTAGTTTCAGATGTAAAAAAAAAAAAATTTGGAAACTTTCCAAATGCCTTTTTACACATAAAATTGTTACAACATCAAATTCAGTGTTATAATTGCTATTTATTATTAATATTCTAGGGAACTAGTTAGCCACATTTCTTATTTCCATACAGTAATATTGCCAAATTAATCAAAACAGCGAAATATTTGACATCTATTTGCAACGTTGCCAACTTTCAGAATAAACGCTCTTAAATATGTTTTTTATTTGACAGTTATTCAGATTGACTTTATTCAAATTCAAATAATTTAATTCAGGAATACACCCATATAAAATTCACAACAGATTAGAAAATTATAACCTCAATTTTCATCCATGATTTGTCAATCATAATTTAATAATGTTATTAAAACAATAATTGTTTAAATTTTTTAAGTATTGTGCTACTTATTCTCTTTAGTGAGTGATTGCGTAATAATTCAATCTCAACAGGGTTTGTTTACACTTTCAAGATATACTTTTGGAATAGACTATACACTCATTGGTGAAAATTCACAGACCTAAATATAGTAACACTGCTTGTCGGTAGAAAAGTTTAATAAGGACTTCCCCGGATAAGTACATACATGGAGCTACTACTCACCGTAAGGGCGTTTGCCCGCTTATTCGTATCCGGTGCGTATTCGATTCGTGTTCGGTACGTGAAAAAGACGGACGGAAAATTCACGTCCTAGTGTTTGCGCACTTATCCATATTTGATTCGTTTTGTTTGATATACTCGGTTTTGATCCGTCAAAAAACGACTCGAAGTGAGAATTTACAAATTGAACACGGTGTTCGAATGAGTGCACACAAATCGGATCAGAAACGAACTCAAATTTAATACGAACCGGATACGGATAAACGTGCAAAGCTGTGTAATATTCACTATGCAAGAATTTACGGGCAAAACGTGACGCTCGACATGTTTGGCAACGGTTCATAACACAGCGGGCGACATTGTCGGGGGAAACTTGACGTGACGACCTTTGTTTATAGGACAGACAACGATAATCAAGAAAAGTTGTAACTTCTTGACGCATATCATAATAAGCAATATATTTTACTTAAGTTTGGGCGTAAAATATCAAATTTTCATATTGTTTTTCATCTGTACGAAAAAGATTTTCCAGTGAAATAATTTAAGGTGGGGTAAGAAGTGGTAAAAGTGTCATATGGCAGTGGATCCCAAAGTTGACTGGACCGCGACTCACCTAACAAAAACTCCCGAATTTGGGACTCACCTCTTGGCTGTCATGGAGAAAAAAGGGGCATAAATATGAATGAAGGACTATTCAAAAAGGAAAAAGAACATTCAGTTGCATTCGAAAATTTTAATACAAGGAGTGCAATTTCATGAGAAGGATATATTTGTTTCCTACATTTTGTTGTTATTCAACTTCAATTTTAATTACTTTTAATCATCACCACCACCACTACCACCACCATAGTTTGGGAACCACTGTCAGAAGGTATAGTTTCAACAATATAACTGGTTTGCTTAACAGTAGTCCGGTTGCCTTGGTGGTTGCAATAGTAAAGTCACCTAGTATTTACTCGGATTGGAGAAAAAATATTTTTAATGCAAAATATTTCACTGGGTAATTTTATTCCAGACTGGCTGGGCAGGCAACGGGACTGTCTGTGGTTCCGACAAGGACCTAGACGGCTACCCAGACCAGCAGCAAGACTGTTCCGAACCTCGCTGCAAGGCTGACAACTGTCCTCACGTCTCCAACTCGGGACAAGAAGACGCTGACGGTGATGGCATAGGAGACTCTTGTGACCCTGATGCTGATGGTGATGGCATTGCTAATCTGCCGGTGAGTGACTTAGATTTAGAGGTTTTATTAGCTCAGGGTAAGAAATATAGAGATAGTTAAAAATATAGACTACTATTTATTTATTTTAAAAGCACAGCCACATCACATACATTAAATTTATGCTTAAATAATCTTATAACTAAAGGACTAATGTACATGACAATTACGGCGTACATAGCATTGATAACAATATCTTGTTGCCTTGCAATTGAATAAATTAAATTAAACTAAAATAGACTAAAGTAAATAAGACTGGTAACAACAAAAAAAAAAAAAAGTTAAGATATTAAGAAACAAAAAATTAAAATTAAGAAAAACTTGGCAAGGATAGCGTGTTACTACTCGCTGCGAGCCTGACAACTGTCCTGACGTAGCCAACTCGGGACAAGAAGACGCTAATGTCAATCGATGGTATTAGAAACTCGTGTAAGCATGATGCTGATAGTGATGGCATTGCTAATGGTTGTGACATTGATTTAACAAGGCCTTAATGGCGAAATGTGATGGCGATAGTTTAGGAGAAAGGTGGTAATTTATCGTAATTTTGCCGGTTCGGTGGTCAATGATTGAAATGGTGTTGAATTTTTTTTGTGTATTTGTGGCGCTACATCGCGATATGTGAACTGCGTATCACACTGACGTCACGCAAAATCTTCCATCGCGCAAGTTTTCGGTGCAACTGGCATATGTACAAAGTCCCGACATTAATCGTCGGGTTTAATCCGATCCAGCCTGTCCTCTGCTATCCTCCCCTAGCGACGCCCTAAGCCGAGGTCCGTACCCCACCGCCGTGCCCTTAGCGTGTAGTCGCTTAGTTTTTAAGTTTTAAAACCGATAGAGAAATTGTGGCCCGTGGCAACAGGACAACCGAAGGAACACGAGTGGGTTTTAGTCAGTAAGAGTCTGACACGCCCTCTCGCTCCGCCCAAAGCGGGAGAAGTTATTTGATAATTTTGTAGTTAGTTAGGTAGTTATTTGATAACCACCCAAAAAAAAGGCCTGGCTGGAGGTCTTAATTTATTAAGGCAGCCACAGGCAAGCCTGGTGAAGCAGCCGACAACCTCCTAGGTTGACCTGCGAGATGCCAATGATACCAATTTAGACGACACCCGTCTCTGTCCCTCATACCTCTTGTTCCTTTATCTATTTAGCTCCAAATTCCACAAAACGAATCAAAAGTTTTAAATCTGTGTCTTTGGCTTATAACCATTTCATTTCGAAGGAGTAATCTGTTTTAAAAGAAAAATTACTGACGTAGCTTATAAATGTCGTTAATGTAAGATTAGGTTACTTAAGTAGCTAAGTCAGCCGTAATCCCTAACACAATGAAGGGACAGTTTTCTTGTACAATTTTTAGGGTTCCGTAGTAAACAAGGAACCCTTATAGTTTCGTCATGTCCGTCTGTCTGTCTGTCTGTCTGTCTGTCCGCGGTCTAGCTCCGAGACCCTTAGTACTAGAAAGCTGTAATTTGGCATAGGTATACATATTAATTACGTCGACAAAGTGGTAAAACAACATCATGAGAAACATTTTTTTTAGGGGTACCTCTCCTACACGTAAAGTGGTGATGTTTTTTTTTTTTATCGTATGTTGTGGGGTATCATTGGAAAGGTCTTTTAAAAACATTGTGAGTTTGCGAAAACCATTTTTGGATTCAGGGATTCATTTGCAAAATATTAAGCTTTAAAGTGCTAATTTTTGTTAGAGTCAAGTGTCCCCCTGCCAGCTAAATGGTTGATTTTGGATTTGTGAAAAAAATCACAGCAGTAGATTATATAATGAAATTAAAAGGAAAACTATCACAGCTAAGTAGGCTCTACAAGTTAACGAGTAATAATCGACCAACTTAACTTTGCAGTTGTAAAAACATGTTTTCCCATACATTCCATATGGGAGAACATATTTTTCAACTACAAAGTTAAGTTTGTTTTTGGGATAAATTCATCCCAACTACGGAACCCTTCATTGTGAGTGGTCCGACACGCACTTGGCCGGTTTTTTTTTGTAGTAAGCCATGAAACATTTTCTCAAAAATATCCATGAGAATTTCGTCTTTTATTTATTAGTTAGCAGCAGATGGCTAGAGGACTCGACGCCTTTGTTCTTATTTGTTTTACAAAGTTCTCACGCAAATAAGATTGTTCTCTACATCTTAATAATTGAGACCATTGTCTCACTCAAAGGCTTTACTGTGCTCAAATAAGATCCCGGGCTTACAATACATTAGAATATTATATTACAGTACTAAATTATTCTCATTTTCACGAAGCTCGGAGATAGAAGAATTGTAGAAGTCAATGGATTTCATTACAGAGAGACAATAACCGCCGTCTTATTCATAACGAGAATATTTAATGAACACTTTTTGTTTGTAGCAGGCACGTAGGAGCGATTCCATCGAATACAAAGAACGATAAAAAATGAACTTGGAGAACTTTTAACAGACTTTAAAAAACCACTGCCGTAAAGTGTTCAGAAAACTAAAAATTTTGCATTTTTGCATAGTTCATATACTCGTTTTTTATGCTGAAAGGTATTTTAGAGCTGAATTGTCCAAGTCGGTTAATTTCGTAAGCGTTGTTTTTGAACTTTGCAGACATCAAAATTGATATTAGCACAATATACTTTTGCAAGCCTCACAAACATGGTGTAATCGAATTTAACGTAAAAGTATTTCTTAGGACAACTGCCCCTTGACTCCCAACCCTGACCAACTGGACCGCGATGAAGACGGCAGTGACAAGCGAGGTGACGCGTGTGACAACTGTCCTCGGAGGTACAACCCTGGACAAGAGGATACTGATGGAGATGGGGTCGGAGACGTCTGTGATCCTGACATGGACAATGATGGTAAGAAGAAGCAGTTTTTTTTATTTGACTAGCAACCCACTCCTGCTTTACGGCTTCAACCATCCTACTGCGACATCTACACATCAACACATAACCAGATGGTCGATGGGTTCGAAAGGTTCTGGAGTGGCGACCGTGTACCGGAAGACGTAGCGTTGGAAGGCCTCCCACAAGGTGGACCGATGACCTTGTGAAGGCTGCAGGAATCCGCTGGATGCGGGAAGCATGGACCCGGTCAAAGTGGCGGTGCTTGGGGGAGGCTTATGTTCAGCAGTGGACGTCTTTCAGCTGAAATGATGATGATGACACATAAACCTTTGAATAATGACTTTCATTTATAATATGTATAGATGTATAGCTGATAACCGTGCGTTTGACCACTTTTTCCCTGACGGTAAGCGATGATGCGGTCGACAATAGAGCACGCTTGCCCAGAAGTAATCTATTCACTCGAGATTCCTTATCTTTGATTTTTTTTGTATTTCCCCTTATGAAGGCATACTTTCGGTAACATCGAAATCGAATCGAATTTTATGAATCATTTTGCTTCTAAATTAGTTTTGAGGCCCTGAAGCTCGTAAGCGAATTTGTCTGGTAACGCCATACCTAAATGAATTGAAACGCTGCAGAATATATGGAGGATCTACATTTTATAAATTAAGTGTCCGTCTGTGTGACTGCGTTGTTCTTCTAAAAACCACAACGGATTTTCATTCGGTTTTCACGGTCATTTAGAGAATTTATCCGGAAGGTATAAGTGTATAATCCATTTATATTAAACTTACATATTATAAAGAAATTTCCATGTATTGTTGTTGAGGACAGAGGACTTCTGGTTGCAATAAAAAACGAGGTGTCCACTACAACCAGATTTATTGTTGTATTTTTCCACAGGTATAATCTTGGGACTATGAAATACACTGATTCAGGCAGGCAAACAGGGCTTCAGTTACAGACTAACTTTTACATTACGCGGTTACAAAAAAATACGAAACGTGTGAACCTTACGACGTCTGGAAGTGAAACTACTTTCATCAAATTACAAACTGGTCGGAAAGGGCTTATATTTGAATCAACTTCCGGTTTCTAGAAACTTTGAGATTATTCTATCGTGATCTACAGTGCTTCCCCTAGTGTCGAAGGGCGACAACTATAACATTCATTGATAAATACACAATAGCCCATTCATAAATCGTACCTCTGGTGGGGGGAGTGGCGCAAGCAATATTTACTATTATTCATTCATAAATGCTGACGCCCTCTAGCAACGAAGGGCGACAGCTACAAGGACTCGACCTATAATGTCTTCCACCTCTCACCACTAGCACGCGTAGCATGAACACCGTAGAAACGAGTTTTGTCGACGGAAGAATCGACAAAATGACAGATAAACAATCACTATCTGTCTTTTTTTCTATTCTTCCGTCGACAAAACAAAAAACTCGTTTCTACGGTGGTCATGCTACGCGTGCAGATGACATTATTTTGTATATCAGTCACAATTGTCAAGTCGTAAAACCGTGCGAAGCAGGGGCGGGTCACTATTCCTTGATAAAGAAAGTCTTACTTTTTCTTCAACACCTTTGAAAACAAAACTAATATTTTTTTTTGCATTCTCACTTTACTTCACAAGGGCCTATGGTTTGGTATTACAAACATTTAGACCTTAATTTAGCATTCAATTCCCTTTAATATCTTCAATATTTATTGATTAATAATATCCCTTGCCCAGCTATACCAAATGAAATGGACAACTGTCCACGGCGCTACAACCCGGCTCAAGAAGACCTGGACAACGACGGCGTAGGCGACGCTTGTGACAACTGTCCTCGTATACGAAACTCTGCCCAAGAAGATGCTGATAGAGACGGCGTGGGTGACAGCTGTGATAGCGATGTTGATAGAGATCAGTAAGTATACATACGTAAGTGAAGTAGTTAAGCAAGAACAAAACCATGAATACATACGCCCGAAGCCAGCTGTTACTACAATTTTGCGACAGGTAAAACTTGATGCGATTTCGACTTGAATATGTGTGGTTTAGCTGTGTGTTGGCTATAGAGAAGACAACGCAATTAAAAATTTCATATCAATTTCCAAATGGAAAAGTAAGTTATATAAATTAATATTGATTAACTAATGAACGATCCATTTATTATAACAGAGAAAGAGAGAGAGTTTCCCATAATTATGCAATGGATGTTTGGCCAGGAATAGAGGTAGGAAGAAATATTGTTTATTTTTATGCCAAATACCGGTGTTAACCTAACATACCATGAACTGGTCTCGTTTAACATCATGAAAATTTATAAAAGATACCGGATTCTACATCATAAAGATATCGCAGTTTACACAATTTTATTAACAAAAAAATGTGCTAAGATTTAAATATTTTCTAGGGACGGTATCCAGGACAGCATAGACAACTGTCCGACAATACCTAACAGTGACCAGCTGGACGTGGACGAGGACGGCATAGGGGACGCGTGTGACGATGATGATGACGGAGATGGCGTGCCCGACGAGCAAGACAACTGTCCTTATATCAAGAATAGGGATCAAAAGGATTCTAATAGTTAGTGCGCTTGAGTTTATGTATGTAGTAAGTGGAGAATTAAGAACTTTTGGAGAGAATGGTCAAAAGTTTGCGTTTTCTTAAGAGTTTAACAACTTTGCGAATACTAAACTATACTGAATTGTAGTTTTATTTGTTATGACAGTTAAAAACCGTTTTGTATTCGTAGACCCGCGGTAAAAGGGTTTATTAATTTTTATAGTTCGAAAAGTCTTCCAATACATTAGGTACAGAAATATTCGCTCTAGATACTTCATAATATTTTTTCTAAAAACTAGATGACGGCGTCGGCGATGCCTGTGACAATGACTACGATGGTGACCATGTGGTGAACGAGCTCGACAACTGTCCGAACAACTCCAAGATATTTCGCACTGACTTCAGGTAAGGTCATATACTATTGTGAACTTTCTGAGTATTTAAAACGGGAAATTGAGTAACACTAGAGAACATCAATTTTGATAGATCTCATAACTAAGGTTCAGGAAAACAAGAGAAAAAAAAACATTCTATTGTGAACTTTCTGAGTTTTTGGAGCTGGAAATTGAAAAACACTAGAGAAATAAATTTTGATAGATCTCATAAGTAAGGTTCAGGAAAACAATAGTAACAAAAAAAAACATACTATTGTGAACTTTCTGAGTATTTAGAACGGGAAATTGAGAAACACTTGAGAAAATATGTAAATAATATAAATGTAAATGGTCGAAATACAGATCTACTTAATTAAAATCTTATATACACTGACAGATAATGTACTGCTTAAACCTCTGGGTTTAAAAACTTGAAATATTGCACAAGAGCTCCTTTTATAACGAAGGTGAGGACAAAGAAAAGATTTTCGAAAATTCATCCCCTGAAGGGATTGAATAAGGTATCAAAGTTTGTTTGGGAACTTCGTCATTTTTGCCGATGGGAAATCAAATCGGGCGCATGACTTGACTTGACTTGAATTTCACCAATAAAACTGAACGCGATCAGCACATAAACCACGTTTAAGAGCTGTCAGTGTCATTATTTTCATTGGAATATTGACATTAACAGCTCTTGAACTCGGTTTAGATGCACATCTAAACCGAGTTCAAGAGCTGTTAATGTCGCGTTCAGTTTCATTGGTGGAATCCGCCCTAAGTGTGAAGAAGTTAATCTCTAATCTAAACAAGCTTAACGGTGAAGATTGCAGATTACTGGTAAATGTGTTGCAACAGATCACTAACGCCTTACTGAAGCATCTAATGCACTTCACTGGAAGTTTAGCTCTCGAGGAAAGGAAAGTTTAATTACAACGTGAGCGAGAACAAGATAGTGAACGTCTTAACGGGTTTTTCACGTTCTAATACAACTGTATTAGAACTGTCGTGTACTTGAATTTAGTCGAGTACTATATATAAGTACACTTCGTACGGTGAATTCGTATCCGCGAAATTCAAATTTTCTAACGTTTTTGCAATTTGTAGATCAGTGTCAGGTTGTATCTTGATCAAAATATGATTCGCGATCATAACAAATAATGTATTATCAGAAATATAATTATTACAATCATTCATGCATCTCTCTAACTTAAATTTGTTCCAAAATAAATTTTCTATACGTGATTTGTTCATATGGAACAAACTCAAACCTGCAAACTGAAAAAACGTAAGAAAATTTGAATTTCGCGGGCTACAACTGCGGATCCACCTTAAGATAAAGGTTTTAGAAGATTGTAAATATCAGTATTTAGAAACATTCTCAAAATAAATATGTGTAAAATATCAGTTACACGACGAAGATGATATTCCTGGCTATTGTCTGCTTATGACTCAGACTTATATCTAGTGACCCGCCCCTGCTTCGGACGGTTTTTACGACTTGACAAAGCATCTAGATTTTTTAATAAATGTATTTTAATACTAATTTAAGACTTTTCGGAATAAATTCTATAACTGATGGTGAAAACCGGATCCGTTGCGGATTTTAGAAGAAAAAACGCAGGCACACAGATGAAAAGCGACATTATTAATAATTTACTTTAAACATTCAATTCTTTTGTAGAAACTACATGACAATCCGGCTGGACCCTGAAGGCGAGTCACAACAAGATCCTAACTGGGAGATCGCGAATGAAGGCGCGGAGATCCTTCAAACCCTGAACTCAGACCCTGGGTTAGCTGTGGGCTTCGAAAGCTTCAGTGGAGTCGATTTCGAAGGGACGCTGTTTGTGGAAACACAGATCGATGATGATTATATTGGATTTATATTTGGGTAAGTTTTTCTACTTAGGATGCCCACTAAGCCAAATTAATTTTGAAAATTCAAAGTAACTTTTTTTCTGGACATTCATGATTTATTATCTTACATCTTGGGAAGAGACAAAAAAATGACAATAGGGGTCGTATGTATTTAAAATATTTACACGTACCCTCTGTCTTTTTGATAGCAACGTTTTTGTTAGGGTTTTGAGAAACTTGTAGAGGAGCCCTTTTTTAATAAAAATAATCACGCAGAACTGAAACTATCTAAAATTTAATAGAATTTCATCAGCTTGACGTTCCAAAAGGTTTCTGTCAAATTAAACTTGACGAGGGTTTGTGCTTAAACTGCATTAAACCGTTAAAAACTTAAAAAAAGTTACATCGTTTCAATGAAAATGAATATCATACGTGATGGGTAAAGTTGTTTTAATCCCACTTGAATTTAAATTCATTCCAATTTGCCTGCCGTTTTTAGTTTTATTTACTTAGATGATATTGTTGTTTCATCTATACATATAATAAAATCGTAGCGAAGTCAAAACTGTACATTGAATATTTTTGAAAAAAAGTAATTGCTACGAGGTCTAGGATCGATTCTAATGCCGAAAATATTTTTTTTAGAATTTTTGTCTGTTTGTCTGTTTGTCTGTTTGTCTGTTTGTCTGTATGTATGTTCCAGCATCGCGCAAATTCTACCGGACAGATTCTGTTAAAATTTTGCGTAGATATTCCCTGTGTGTCTGGTCAAACTATAGGGTATAAACTATCACGCTATTTACTATGGGGGACGAGCAATATTACATTATGTTGTATTTTTATGTTCTAGCATGACGCAAATTCTACCGGATAGATTCTGTTAAAATTTTGCATAGGTGTTCCCTATAAGTCTGGTCAAACTATAGGGTATAAACTATCACGCTATTTACTATGGGGGACGAGCAATATTATATTATGTTCGTATTTTTGGAAAAAAACGCGCCAAAATTTTAGGATATTGTAGATGGTTATCGATTTAACTTTTTAAATGATTATCATCACGCTATACCTTTATGGAACTAAGCAGTCAATCAAAAAATATATAGGAACGGCTATTTTAGACAAGTTTCAACAAAGCAATTAGCTCAGCGGTTGGGCGGTTGCTTTGCAAACATGGGGTTGTAAGTTCGATTCCCACCTACGGTTTTTTTTTTCTTTTTTTTCACATTTTGTTATACGATTATAATTTTTTTTGATTACCTAATCTATAGATATAATAAAATCGTAACGAAGTTAATTTTATTTAAAGAAAGTTATTGCTAAGAGGTCTGGGATCGATTCTTATGCGGAAAATAAAGTTTTTAGAATGTTTGTCTGTACCAACCGTAGGGCATAAACTATCACGCTATTTGCTATGGGGGATGAGCAATATTACATCATGTTCGTATTTTTCTCTGCAAATTGTAAAAGGACGCGCCAAAAGGTTGGGATATTGTAGATAGGTAGTTACCGATTTAACTTTTTAAATGATTATCATCACGCTACCTTTTATATAGGAACGGCTATTTTAGCTAACTTTCAACAAAGCGAATAAGTAAGCGGTTGGACGAATGATTTGAAGTCCTGAGGGCCTACCACCAGCTCAAAAGCAGTATTATTTTAATATTACTTTAGTGTACTTCAGTGTGGGAAAGAGATGAAGCTCTACAGGATGTATAGCTCCATCTCTTTCTCCCACTGAAGTAACATTAAAATAATACTGCTTTATGAGCTGGTGGTAGGCCGCCCGGGGTAGTAAGTTCGATTTACATCTGTTTTTTTAAAACTCTTTTTGTAAAACAATTTTTTTTTTTTTGGATTGTGTATGTAATAAATAGTTCATAGAATGTATTAATTCACAAAAAATGGAAAACTTCGTAAGCTATGGGAAACTACTAAGTTACAAGTACTTTACAGTCACAAAACATTCAAGGTTGTATTCTGATCATTTTAGAGCAAAAGACTAGGAATAAAATGTTTTTTTTACAGATTTTGACAGCAGATTTGTCCTAGCGATTTTAAAATATGTATGTGTGTGGATCTTCTGGAATCCCTGCCACACTGCTTCCTGGTGGCAAAACAGCGCACGTCATGTTTAAGATTCCCATCGATTTAGAGAGCAACGAAACGCCTGTTTGTGGGGTGTCACGCAACAGTAACAAGGGATGTGTGCTTAGGGGATTGCGCTTCGTCGTATGGGATGAATGCGTTATATTATAGAAAAAAGGAAAGCAGTGGAAACTGTAAACAGAACCCTGCAGGACATCCGCAGAAACCAAGATATGATGGGTGGTGTCACAGTTTTGACAAAAAAAGTGAAAACTTCGTTGAAAAGGTCGACTCTATGGTCGAGAGTTCATAAACTGCGCTTGACCATCATCATACGAGCTCGGCTTGGCGGTAATTCAAATGCTCAAGAATTCTCCGATGTTCTTCTAAAAGTTGGTGAAAGCACTCTACCAGAGACTCTTGGTAGAGTAGATCCCACTTTTGAAGATCTTATTCGTCTGATATACGGGGATATCAGTCAAATACCGTACCAAGAGAATTCTTAGGTGTGTTTCCGTTTTAACTCCGAAGATGATCAAGCTACAGCGATCAACCACAGTATTCTCTCACAAATTGAAGGGAGTGAAGTGATATACACCTCCATTAATACTGATGTGGAGGAAGATGATGCCAAATATCACCCCGTAGAATTTCTCAATTCACAAATAGAAAGAAAAGAAAGAAAGAAAGAAAAAACATTTATTTGGACACAGTTCGCGAAACACAAAACACAAATTACAGTGGAAATAAAAAATAGTGTTTTTAAAACAATAGTGTGTGCCTCACGGCTGAGCCAAAAAGGTTCATTTCAGCATTAAATGGCAAGTGGACTTCCGGTTGTATATCTGTGTAACGGAAACCAGCTCAAACTCATGTCTTTGCAGAGAAACGTCATCGAGGTGGAAATTCTAACAGGTTGTAGCGATGGTGAGACAGTGTTTATAGCGCGTATAAAGTACAAATTCCCCACCATTACCAGTTAAAGCGCGTGCAGTTCTCTGGGAGTGTATGCTTTGCGATCAACAAGTCACAGGGGCCGACACTGAAGGCTGAAGGCTGCGGGTGTCGACCTCAGGATAAGCTGCTTCTCACACGGACAACTGTTACGTCGCTTGCTCCCGAGTCACCATTCCTGACTCTCTGTATATTTTGGCTGCTGAGAATAAAACTACAAACGTAGTATACAGGGAAGTTTTATAAAAATGTGGCTGTTATTGAAGTATATTGTGATGTCTTACGATTTCCATGCGAACGAAGTCGCGGGCAGAAGCTAGTTATCTCATAAAAATGTAGAATGGAAGCAAAAGTGCGATAACTTTTTATGCTGGCAGAATTTATATTAGTTGATTAAATTCGAGTACTACAACACAAAAAAGGATCATTTATTTACACGCTCTTCTAGATATTTTTCTACATAATATTGTAGCTTATAAGACTGCTAGCATCGGACCGCAAATTAATCTTGTTATTCGCAGTCTAGTCTGTTTACCTAGATGTGCCAATTTAATAGAAGTGCCTCAACTACGTGCTCCTAAAGCCTGATCAAGTCTCTAATTTGCTCGTCTTGAAACTCAAATATCAAACCAAATGTATAAACATAAGTTTTAAAATCAGATGTACCGGCTGACTTTGAACTCAGAGGCATCCTTCCAGAGGGTAAAAGTTATCGTGCATATAAACAACTTTTATAACAGGATCAAAAATCAGTTTATTCAGATAAAAATGTATGAAGCAAATCCTTTTATTTCAGTTTCTATTCAAAGGGTGCCTATTAACCCATTACCTAGTATTTTACTTTTTCCTATATTTACGAAAGTAAAATTTCACTTGCCTAGCTATCAAAACAACAAGCGTTTCTACGTAGTGATGTGGAAGAAGAATACACAGACATACTGGCAGACCACGCCGTTCAGGGCAGTCGCCGAACCTGGCATACAACTGAAGCTGGTCAATTCTAAGACCGGGCCTGGCAAGACATTGAGGAACGCGCTCTGGAATACTGATACTACTCCTGATCAGGTGAGTGATATACAGCAGCTCTTGATAAAAAAAAAAACACGAACTTTCAGAAAACAGCAATTTCCAAGATAGATGTGCTTGAGAAATAAAATACAGTGCTGAATTTAGATGCCTCATTCATAATCAGTGATCGAAGTAGGTAGATTGATTTGGGGTCAATGAACTGGCATTAGTATGGATATGCCTCCGGGATACCGGGATTTTGAAATTGTTAAGATTTTTTTTGGAATTTCTAATATTGTAATGTGTAGAATAAAGAATACATCAATATGAATAAGAAATGTTTAACCCTTTTGCTGTCTTTTTAATAGTATATAGGTGATTGGACTCCAAGAAAAGGATAGGTATACTATAAAAACAATATAATAATATAATATATTTTAAATAATTATCTATCGCATTTTATACATTTCTAATGTAGTAGTTTAAAAATCCTTACTTTAACAATATTTGATTCAATCCCGTAAGTACCAAAATAAAATCCCGGAAAAAGGGCTTATCCATGTTATGATTTCTATGATTATTCATGATGCGAGTACGTAAAATCAATCTACCTACTCCGATCAGTGTTCATAAGCGACACTGTGTCAATTAATCCTTTATAAAGAAAGAAAAGCTTAATATTGTTTCAATGACGAAACAAGTAGTTTTACAACTTTTGACACAAATTACAACACAAACCAAATTACAATTTATAAAAATAAAAAGTTTATTATAATATCCTAAGCTTGATTAAGTTTAACTTATAAAGAAACTAATTTTCTTTGGATTGTCGGCCTTTAGTAGGGACCTGAGAAGCTAAATTCATGAACAAACTTTGTATTTGATAAAAAGAAAAACACGAGATTTTTCTTAGGTTATTTTATTAAAATATGCGAAAGTCATTTCGAATTTTCATCTCGACTGTAATCTACTTGGTATGAGTTACGTATTAGCTAAAGAAAATGAAGTTTGAACACACTTATTACCTTAGTTTTTTTCTAAGGTCAACTTCTGTAGTTGAAAAGTTAATTACATCAATAATAAAACGTAAATATACCTCGCTTGAAGAATCTAAGATTTCAAGTTTTTTTTGGAGTACTTCTGACAGAGTTATTTATACTTTTCTGTCAAACCAGAAATTGATGTACTTGTTTACATAGCTAAAAGTCCCCGTCATGAGAAGCTATAAATTTTGTAAACACACATTCAGGGGTTTGCAATCTTTGGGTAAAATAAAACAGTTTTGTACTATTTTTTTACAGGGATAAAATGATATTAACACACACATCTAATTACAAACAAACAATATAACCTAATCCGCGAAAACACCACAAACAAACAGACGCATTCGAAACTTGAAAGACAGCAGAGACAACGTCAGCGTGAACTTACTTCAAAATCGTGGCCCAAATGTTTACGTTCCATGAATCAGATGCGTTCCAGTACCACAAAACCTTAGACGACAGCGCTTTATATCGCTAAAATATAACCCGATCAAGTGAAATTGTAATAGTTTCGTTTATCACGTACGTTACTTTGACTTCATTGAATTTGGGATTATGTGTTGTTGATTAAATTGTCGCTACGTAACTTGGTAGAAGTTCTTTATTTACAAAAATTATAGCTTCTCGTGACGGGGACTTTAGGTGTCATCCGTTTCCATGCACTAATTAAACTAAATTACTAACATGACGGTGGCATACGTGACGCGCGGAAGGGGAATGCAAATTGAATGCAATGTAAATTGCATTGTCTATGGCCAAGGGTTCGTGAGTCGTGACGAGCTTATGTGTGATTGCTTGCTATTCGTGATGCGTAGGCAAGAGTGAATCTAGTTCTAAAGGATTATCAACGTTACACAAATATTTGAGTTTATTACATTACATCAAATAGTTCAAACTTCAACGCTTGATTTGGTGCGTAATTAAGATCTACGGAATAAGGCGCATTATTTGAATATTTTAGAACACTCTCAATTCTTAAGCAATTTTTTCAAAGGAATCCATCAACTCGCATAAGATTATTTTTGCGGCTTTGCCCGCGTGATATCTTTATGAATTATAGCCTAGCGATAATATAGCATTTTACTGGTGAAAGAATTTTAAAATCGGTCCAGCAGTTTTTGAGTTGCTTCATTACAAACAAACATACAAACAAAAAAATCAAATCTTTTCTCTTTATAATATTAGTTTAGATGGCACCTCTTTAGATCATGATGAGCTATCCGAATATTAAAAAAATATTTGGCCTAGGTTTAAAAGAGGAGGCGTGAAAATTGATTCGCTATTACAATGTATGATAGATATCTATAACTGTTGTAGGGACTCAGCGTTTCATTCTCCATAATGTATTGTCAAAATAGGCACATTGATCTCTTCAGTGCTATTCATCGTCACGTTTCCAAGTTTCAAAATTCCTTCATCTTTTACCTCAGGTAACACTCCTCTGGAAGGATCCTCGCAACGTAGGCTGGCGCGAGAAGACGGCTTACCGCTGGCGTCTGCTGCACCGACCCAAGCTTGGTCTCATCAGACTGAAGGTAAATTATGCGGGGCCTTTTAAAATTAACTGGTAGTCATAACATCAAGCCTGTTATCTCCGATGGGTTAGGTAGTGGTGTAGTACCTCGGTTACACTCACATTTCGCCAGTTTTGTTTAAGTCCCATGTAATAGGGGGCGAGTCTATTGCCATCAACCGGGTACAAATCCAGACTCTTGACTGCTTCTAACAAATTTTTCATAGAAAACCCAATAACATTTTGTCCAATTTTGATTTTAGGGAATCAAAATTGGACAAAGTGTTATTCTACTGCAGAGCATGAGTATATCATACTCATGCTCTGCAGTAGCGCTCGTGATCACTAGTCTAAGGAGACAGTCCACAATAAAATGTATGCTTAAAATAGTAAGAAAGAATAACTTTACAAAGTAATTAATGATATTAGGTGTACGAGAACAACCACCTGGTGGCCGACTCGGGCAACGTGTACGACTTCACGCTCAAGGGAGGAAGGCTCGGAGTGTTCTGCTTCTCACAGGAGATGATCATCTGGTCCAATCTCGTCTATAGGTGTAATGGTAAGTTATATTGGTAATGTGAATATTTTTGCAACTATGTTTCTACTTTTGGAATGAAGTTTCTTATCGCACGTTATACCCTGTGTTGGGAATCGAACCCAACACAACACCTTGCACCCGGTCTGTACGGGCAGGCAGCGTGATCAGCACGTCATCGGTATAGCTGAGGTGCGGCGCGACGGCGACACGGCTCGGCCCAATGGACTGCACTGCGACGGATGATTCTCCTAATCTAACTATTAACTGTTTGTCTGGGATTTTATAGTTAAACCATTGCCTAAAAATACAGTCCACTCTTTAATTGCTCCCCGCGCTAACATTGGTCCTTCGAGCCGGATAATGTTAGCACGGGGAGCAATTAAAGAGTGGACTGTATTTCTAGGCACTATCGCCACACTTGGGGAATATGAGCGTTGTGAATGTAACATTTTGACCGTCACGACATTTTTGTTACGTCACAAAAGTTTCGCGACACATTTGTTACAAAAGCGAAAGAAACTTCGTTCCAACCGGGTTTCCTACGACACTTCTCGACTGTTTCTTTACTGACTAGCTTCTGCCCGTGATAACGTCCGCGTGAAATTTCTTGTTTTAATATAAAAATATACAGGTTGACACATCAACGCGAAAACTGTTACAATGGATTCAGTACATGATTCTGAACCATGATGCTGCGTTGAAATTTTTCGTTGGTTATTTTAAAAAATATCTGCTGTTCCATACATTTTGACCGCGTAGGTTTCACTTTTCTATGAAATTAACTGACGATAAATTTCAACGCAGGGGTTTCAGAATCATGTACTGAATCCATGGTAGCAGTTTTCGCGTCGATGTCCTTGCCACCCTGTATATGCGTCAAGAAGCAACAACTTTACTTGATTATCGTTGTCTGTCCTATAAGCAAAGGGTCGTCACGTCAAGCTTCCCCCGACTGTATCTATGACAATCGGCAATACGAAAAAAATATCAGAATCACAAATACTTCTTTAAAATATTATTATTAAGTAAGTTTGGTGGTATATCATACGAATGTTCTTTGAAGCTATTGATGTTAACGGTCACATATAGTTATAAATAATCTCGTAGGCATAACGCCCCTCGGATGTAATAGAGTTAATTTTATATTTATTTTTATCCAGGAAAATAAGCCATAGGTCCTTTAATTGTATGTTAGAAGTTATTAGGATACTATCAGAACTATCTAATGCTAATCCTTGAAATCCAATAAGGTTACTCTAAATATACTTTCTAAGACCAATCTCACTAAAGACTATCAAATAGTGAATTTAATTTGAGTGCTTTTTTATTCGAAAAATATTTTCCATTCACAGATAAAATCCCTTCCAACATCGCAACAGAGCTATCAACGAGGAATAACTTCGAAATAGACCACGAGTTCGTCTACGTTTAGTCAATAACACAATAATAATCCTGTAACATTTCCAATACATTTAATAAAAAATACTTTTCCAAAACAAAACAAATACAACGGTTGGGTACCATTTTTGTACTAATCAAAGAGACTTTCAATAAAATTGTCGAATATGTTTCGTCAAAAGCTTTGATGTTCCGAATCTGTTTGTTGTTCATGTTCAAATAATTGAATTGTACAGAGTTTTTGTCATAGATTAAAACAGATGGGACACTCCGCAAAATCATTTAAATGAAAAGCGACTCTTGCAACCACACAATGAAGTGCAATTTAGGTCGCACAGCGTTAATTACCTACAGTTATATTCACCTAGAAATTACCTCTCTTTCTATCGCGTAACTCTTAGATCTTCTCACACTGAATTGGCCCGACAAGACGGGCCCGCCGCGTACTTGTAGCTTCATAACTAAACTGCGGAGTGTCTATCTGTATCCATCTGTGCTTTTGTATACAATGTGGTTTTTGTATCAATCGTGTGAATTGTTATAAGTTTCATTTTAGATTTAAGTTATAACAGTAATGCAATAAAGTTGACACTTTTAAGTTCGTATTTTTTTTATCCTTATTATTTCCGAGTCGTAGTTCCAATGAAAATTCGTCATCGTCGATGCGGTCGGTGTCTTATTAAACTTGATGGCAGGTAATCTGAAAAGCTCTAAGCAGATGGCGCTGGCTGTTTTGGGGGTCATGCGGACTGTCAAACATTGGTTATTTCTTTGGAGCGACGAAGTTTTCACTCTCAGTCTCAGTGTTGTATATAGATGGGCAATCCACCCACTGGATAACCGGGCTTAAACCCGAATTCCAAAAAAAAACTGATGTATGTAAATGATTCGATGAGGCCGCACAGGCCGATCGATCAGGTTAAGCTACGCTTGCTGCGGTTAATCCATGGATGGATGACCATGCTACTGGGTAACACGATACAGTAGTATAGTGGTAGTAGTGTGGGTTGTGGAGGTTAGATAGGCAGTCGCTTCGTGTAAAATAACAACTGTATCCGGTTGGATTGGAAGCCTACCAACCTGCCAGCCTGTAGTTTTTATGGTATACATAATAAAGAATATTCTATCTATGTTCTATGTTATGGGGTTTGGTTTCCGCACTTAGTCCGTCAGGTGGACCATTGTGCGTGGGCCATGGCGGCCGTTTGGTGGTTATTCCAACCAGCCCACCTCCCTCCAGAAGTTAATCAAAACTCCTGGTTTGTTCAGAACATCTGTAAACGATCTGGGTGACCCGAGGGTTTCTGTTCTAATCTGGGTGACCTGTGCATTCGAAGAGCACGTGCGCGACGGTTTCCTCAGCCTCCATGCATGCCCTGCACAGAGGGCTGTCCGTTATGCCTATTGCGTGGAAGTGCTTGTTTAGCGAGCAGTGTCCCGTGATGGTTCCCGTCACCAGGCGCAGGCCGTTCCTGTCCAGGCGTAATAAACGCCTGGTTAGCCTGCTATCCAGGGATGGCATAGCTTCCTTGGACTGCCTGCAGCCCGGTGTCGAGGTCCACCAGTACTCCGCTTGTGTGAGGGTGAACTCCTGTAGCCACCTGCGTATTTGGTTGAACGGGATTGGTACGATAGGTTCGGGTCCACAGACTGCCGTGCCAGAACCTCTTCTAGCAAGTTCGTCAGCTGCGTCGTTACCTAGCGAACCGCTGTGTCCTTTTATCCATTGTAGCGTCACCGTGTTGCGACTAGATACCGTTGCTTGTTCTAGTGCATTGTGACATTCTAGTATTAACTTCGAGGTAATATATTTTTTCTTCAAGGATTGGAGAACTGAGGCGCTGTCAGAGAGTATACGTATGTGAGTGTCCGTAACTCTCCTGGCTTCAATGGCATGGACCGCTTCTATGATGCCCACACACTCCGCCTGATAGACGGTGTTGAACATTCCTAGCGGTCGGGATATCTTAATGTTGAGGTCGTATGAGAAGACTCCGACCCCGGTACCGGAATCGGTCTTCGATCCGTCAGTGTAAACCCTCAGCTCTTCCGAGCCAGAGTAGTCACACTGTTCTTCTGTAAGTATTATGTTGTAGTGCCTTTGAAAATGGTGTGATTTCGGGGCTTTGTCGCAGGGTGATGCCATCATTGGCCGACGTTTGATTACATCTTCCTTTATGCGTGTGTGCTTAATTCTAGAATCTCTGCTTAGAGTTCCTGATAAATGCAGCCTAAAGGCGGCCAGAGCCGCCTCTTCCCGCACAATGAGGTGCAGAGGCGGCAGTCCAAGCATTGCTTGTAGGGCGGCTGTGGGTGTAGTTCTCATACTGCTAGTGATTGCAACACAAGCAAATCGCTGCAGTTTTTCGAGATCTCTTTGGGCTGTACTCAGGTCTGTCCTGGGCCACCAGACCAGTGAGCCGTATGTGATAAGCGGTCGAATGACTGTAGTGTATAACCAGTGGGTGACCTTGGGGCTAATCCCCCAATTCCTGCCAAGCAGTCGCTTACACTGCCACAGGGATATGCTGGCTTTAGTTGTGACATAGTTCGTGTGTTTTGCCCAGTTCAGTTGTTTGTCCAAAAAGATGCCCAAGTATTTGGTTTCAGTTGAGAGGCTTAGGGTTGTTCCAAAGAATCGTGGTAGCTGTAGTGTCATTAATTTTCTCTTTTTTGTGAAGAGAATCAGTTCGGTTTTTGTAGGGTTCACTGAGAGTTGGTGCATGCTGCACCATTCCTCTACTATTTTCAGAGCTTGACGCATGAGATTGCATAGGGTGTTTTCGTGTGTCCCGTTTATTATTATGGTTATGTCGTCGGCGTAGCCTACGGTGAAATAACCTTTGTCATTGAGTGTTTTGATGAGGCTGTCTACTACCAGGTTCCATAGCAGCGGCGAGAGGACGCCCCCTTGTGGGCAGCCCTTCGCAACGATGGCTCTCGTAGTGTCATATTCTATCTATCTATCTATCTACCCCAACATAGTTGGGAAAAGGCTAGGCAGATTGATTTTTTTACTTGTTGTACAATAACCGTATGGAAGGAAAGTAATCCCTATACCGTAGTGAGATCGACGTATTGAACTATTTCTCGGTTTTACTTATGAGTAACTGTAGGTAAATGTTAAAAAAAGTCTTTTATCCAAATACTATCAAAGCATTGCTAAATTTTTGCGAGTTGGAAATAGCGAGTGCGTTTGCAATGAAGTTTGCAGTTTTAAAGGTACCTTAATTTCTATTAAAAAAATTACATTATACATAACATCACGCCTTTTTTCCCCGAAGGGTTGGGCCGAGGTGTCCCTGTAGCAGGTACACCGACATTATGCCAGTTATGTTTTAAGTTCCATGTAATAGGGGGCGAGCCTATTGCCATCAACCGGCCACAAATCTGGACTCCGAGCTACTACTAAGAAATTTCAGATAAAAAAACCCAATAACACTGCCCGACCCGGGAATCGAACCCAGGACCTCAAGCTCAGCAGTAGCATTTGCGACCACTAGACCAACGAGGCAGTCAAACAAAAATTTTAACTGAAAAAATCCTTGTCAAAAAGGCATTAAATTAGAAAAACCTTTTTGCTCTTAGAAATTGTCAAGGTAAAATAACTTTTTTTTTGTTCATTCGTTTTCTTGTTACTTTGACAGCATATTTGTAAAACTGCAATTTTACTGATTTTTGTAATTTTTTAAATTGATTTCCAAGAAATGGAAGTCGAGGAACTATCCAACGTGAATGTAGACGAGATAATTAATGAAAACCCTTCTGAGAAAACTGAAATACCGGCTCCTACAGGAGACATGGCCACAGGCATGTCTACTGAACAGATGCCTCACGACGGGGACGGTGAAGTAGTTCCAATACAAGAGTATCTTTTATATGCTCCATCGGCGACGTCAAGCAAGTCTAAGTATAACAACGTGAGCAATGACATGAAGAAGAAGCAGATACAAGAGTTCTTCAGGGTTATTCGTCCTCTTCTGCCGAGGAAGTCGAAAAGCAAGGCTTACAAAATGCTCAAGAACATCAATAAGGGGATCGTGGTTAAGAGTTCATTTCAGCATAAAATCAGGAAAAAGAAACCGAAAAAGCGACCAGTACGTAAGCAGAAAACTCAACAGATGAAGAAAAAGTCTCTGAGTATTGTGCGCAGAAACGACCGCAGTCTATACAGCTCGTCTGATTCCAGTAGGTCAAACGCGTCGTGTCCTCACTGCGGTTACACCTGCTCCAGAATCGCTAGATGTTGAATTTTTAAATACTGATTGCTTTATTGGCACAGTTGTGCTTGGATTGAAGATACAAACTTTTAAAGATTCAATTTCAATTTTTATGAAATTATTATGATTATTGTTTAGCAATGTAATTATTTATAATAAAATATTATGTTCTTTGAATCCATGAACCTGTTTCTGAAGACCACAGTTATGTGCTGTTCTATGAACAGTAAAGCGAGCCGTCCACCGCCAGCTAAACTAAGTTGGTTTAAGGTTAGTTTAGTTTAGGTCACTGGTTTTTCATACATAGTAAGAGAAGCCCAGAGGGTTTATGAACAAGCATATGCAGGGCGAAAAGTTGATAGATGAGTAAGTGCGGCATGTCGCGCACGTGCTCTTCGAATGCACAGGCGTCACCCAGATTAGAACAGAAACCCTCGGGTCACCCAGATCGTTTACAGATGTTCTGAACAAACCAGGAGTTTTGATTAACTTCTGGAGGGAGGTGGGCTGGTTGGAATAACCACCAAACGGCCGCCATGGCCCACGCACAATGGTCCACCTGACGGACTAAGTGCGGAAACCAAACCCCATAACATAGAACATAGAAGTGCGGCATGACGAGAGAACACCGAAAATATACTTGAAAAGTTTCAGATAGGAGCCCCGTGGTCAGAAGTCTACTTTCAGATTTCCAAATTGGGCCAAAAATAAAGCGATTTTCAGTCTTTGATTTTGGTATGATCGTGTGCGGCCTAATCCTTAATGACTTAAATTGTGGGCTTTTCCTAAATCTGCTGAGTCTGAAAACTCAAATTTGGGCAATTTTTAAAAGGATATTCAGGGTGAATAAAAGTTATTTTGTACAATAGTGTTACCTATCCTGATAGTGAATATATAAATATCTGACGGATTGATGGAGCTAACTCAGCTATCAACTTTTCGCCCTGCATATGGTTGCTCAAAAATCCTCTGGGCTCCCATACCAACATGTGCGTCCACCCACATGTAACTGGCGAGCTAAACTAACTTAGTTTAGCTGGCGGTGGACAGCTCGCTTTATTGCTGTTAGCACTGTATGTTTGACCATTACATACACTGCATCAGACTGCTTGATAAATGAGCTTGTTTAGAACAAGTGTATTATCCATGTTTAGAACTTTTTAGCTGTAGTCAGGTTTTTTAGCAGTATTCAGGTTTTTTGGCAGCATGGAACTTGGCAAAATGTGGGTTTAAATTACCATACACATCTCCATACCTAACTCTTCGGGAATACAGACGTGATGTTATGGTTTTATGTATGTGTACATGTCTCGCAATAACGTCAGGTACTTCCTTAACATAGGGAAGTCACTCAAAGCTGTGCAGTGTAATTAATATTGCAACGATGAGAGTCACGGTAGCCAACAGGACTGATATTTCAACTAGGTACAGTATAAAAAAATCTTAATATCCCTCGGCAAACGTCGTGTTTCGTCAGTCGTCAGATTTCTATCAGTTTCCCTTTGTACTTGGTGCAGACCGGACACTCTCAATCGACTTAGAAGTATATAGAGTTGTTAATACTCTTTTAACTTAATGTTATTTATTTTTAAAATGGAAGGAAAGCTGCTAAAGTCGCAGGCTAAATAGTTTTGTAGCTCTATATAGTTCGGAAATCATAAGTACTTACTTAGTTCTGAATTCAAATTAATATACACGATAAATCTAATAATTGATGGACATGGAAATTAGCATTTTTTTGTATTCGGAAATGCGATGATTCCCGAGGGACATTAAGAAAATAGTCAAACTGTACATATAATTTTACCAAGAGCTTGGTAAAATATCATTACTTACGTCTAAGGAATTACATTTCCATTTCACTGGCGTGTTGCATTGGGAGCTCCTTGTACCGCAGTCTCCCTAAATTCTTCTCACTATTCTCAGGCACGGCTTTGACCTAGTTATGTACCGTTGTTTACTTGCATGCCACTTTCAACTTCTACAAGTCATAGTAAGTTAAGATAATAATATTACTCTAAAACGCACAAGCGGGTCAAGACTTCAGGAGCCGTATTGAGAACTATTTAATTATCATTCTGTTCGGCTCTCCGTAAAGGCTCCTACACACAGTGCCGGCTTTTACCGAGCGGTACTCGTTTGTTTGGCGGCTCCTTTGTGCGGCAAGCCGGGTGCACCGCGGCTTGCACGGCGGCAAGGCTGGCGGCATTGCTGCCGGCACCGTGTGTAGGAGCCTTAAGAGGTGCTCTAACCTATACCTACACTTGATCGAGTTGCGGGTTGGCATGATTTAGCCGGGCGGAATCGAATAGGTATATTATTATGTAGATAAATGTTCGCTCGAATTGTGCCGAGCCGACTCGAACGAATCAAAGATCAGAATTGTGTTTGCCGATCAGAACGAGCCGAATGAAAACCGAATTTGTGTGAAATAGGGATTGCTTCGGGTCGGCTTAGAACGTTCGTTCCGAACAAGTGTGTAATCCTCTTACCTTAGACTAACCACAAGATTAAAACGCCACCCTGTCAGCCACACTACCCTAATTTGTTTGCCCCCAGTTAACAACAGATGTTAAATCACTTATTCTATTAATTCTATATTGTTTGGTCTTTCTAACTAAATCTTAAAGCTAACAAATTTCAATAAATAGCTCAATTAACCTTTGTTCAACGTTTCAATGGCGTCAGATTTGAATGGAATTTGTTTATCATTTATAAAACCCGAATAGAAGCGTCAGTTTACGAGCAAAATCCTCGTAATTTACTGTGTGTTACTCAAATTATTTTCCCTCACAACTTTGATCCAATATTTACAGTTAATTACATTTATTGTAAATGGTAATTTTACCTCGTGTATCTGGTAGTCGTAGTGTTTGTGTGATCAACTGCGCGCGGACTTATGCGGTGGGGTTTAACTATATTAAATCCATTGCTGTGTGCTAAAACATATTTCTTATTCTTCGGAAATACCTTTCAGTGCCATATGTTTTGTTTCAAGAGTTAGAGAGCCCTTTAAGAGTAAATCATATACTTACTTAAATCCTTCATTTAGTCTTAGCGAAGAAAATACAGTTTCAGCCTTGTGATTGGTACAGAGCATTGTTTATTTTCAGTACATTTATGTACAAGAGCAAGTTAGCTGCTTCCCTACGTTTAATTTTTAGGGTTCCGTATCCAAAGGATGCCAAACGGAACCCTATTACTAAGCCTCCGCTGTCCGTCCGTCCGTCTGTCTATCAGCGGGCTGCATCTCATGAACCGCAATAGGTAGACAGTTGAAATTTTCACAGATTTTATATTTCCTATTGCCGCTATAACAACAAATAATAAAAATTTAATAATTAAAGGGGCTCCCAATACATGAAACGAGTTTTTTTGGTGTTTTTTCTCGATCTTAATACGGTATGGAACCTTTCGTTTGAGAGTCCGACTCGCTACAAAATAAAAATCATGTAATAAATCATGGAAGCTTTATAGCTTATAATAATTATGCGACGTGCTGAAAATTACGTCCAGGTTACTGTAAATAATTGTTTACAGTACGATGTCGCATAATTAATAAATTATCGCCAATGACGCAGATGTTGACAGAGTTCCAATAAATACATTATTGGTGCCTCCGTAATTAAGCCGTGAAATCAAGCGGCTATTACGAGAAACAATAAACTGCCGATACATACCGATACAGTTGTTTATAGACGATTATCAAATATCAAGATATTACCCTTTTATCGTACCTATTATTTATTGGATCGCTATAACTGAGGTAATGTACTGAGAGACAGTAAAGAGATTACTACAAATGGGAAACAATAAAACAAACGGGCTGTAATATCACAAATATAATATTTATTTTACTATTGTACATACTATATATAACTCAGATGAAGTAGTTATTATCACTCTGAAAAATATTGAATGAATCGAGTCTAGAATAAAATATCCCAATAAGGACAAGTCGTTTCTTTTGAATAATCAAAACGTTGTGCTAAAGATAAAGATGATTCAAAGATTTAAAAGTTATGATTAAAAGTTTGTGCTGATGAAGCATCAGGATGTCGGTAGCGCTCGGCTCGCTCTCTCACAACATTTCATTTTGGTAAAAAATAACAACTTTAACATTTACACATTATGTACAATTACATTATTCGCTATTCTCCGTAAAATATTTCTTATTAATAAACTATATGGAATATAATTGGACTATTCGGAACATATAACTTGACGTCTCAATTCCTCGGTTGTACGAATCTCGATACATGATTGTGGCGATATTTATTTTTATTGTAGGTATTATTAACAATAACATCTTCCCCAGTGAAATGTAATGGAAACAATAATGAATTTTCAATTACATGGTTTCTTCACTTTCAATTGCTTTGAGATTTTCTTTGTCGTAAGTAGCTGGAGTATGACTTTCAAGGTTTCATTTTACAAAGCCAAAAGTAGCTAATCAATATTTATTTCATACGCATTTTGTTTCCATCGCACTCGCTGGTCTCCCAGAAGACATTAATACAAGTAATTTTAACTGCTTTTGGAAAAGTAAGAATTCCACAGAGATATCTGTAGGTAATAGGAAATAGTGTGAGCATCGTGGCCGTTTCTTTTATTGGCCAAACTATGTATTATGACTCCCACAAAGTTTTCCCGACTCACTGAACGGAAAATATTTCGTTGGATGCCGTGAGCTCACGTACTTTCAGGCGGTCATCCAGGTAAACGCAATGTAAATTCATACTTCACTTGCCTGAACATCTAATACATATTACTAAATTATTGTAACTTTTTCTGCACTTACAGAGCCATAGGAATATAGAAATAATTGTTGTACGTACAAAAATTATTGCTTCATTAATTTCGCCCGACCAAACGCGATAGTTAGATATGATAAAATCCCTATTCATTGTCTACTAAAAAGTAAAATAATTTATTGCATCTGTTCACCTTAACAATACATCGATGCTTAATTATATTGTAATAATCAGTGTAATTTAACTTCCTATTAAATATACAATAATCACCTCCATATTATTTCATGTTTCTACAATTATATACAAAGATGCATTTAATTTCATTGTACTGCAAAAATAGTAAAAAAATGGTAAAATTTGCACAAAATATTTGGTATAATTGAACACATTGTGATGACCGTTATTTGTTGAGGGATTCAAAATAATTAAAATACAGACTATTGATAGCTTTATTATTTCTTGTTCGTCAAAGCTGTCATTCCATTGTCGGAATTATTCAAGCTATATTTTACGAACCATTTGATTATAATAGTATTTCAAGTGTATAAAATTATTAAAATGCGATGTACATTCATATAAATTGGTCAACAATTCGTCAAATAAAATGAAGGTTATAAAATGAAATACGCAAGTATAAAACTTTAACAATAAAACGTAATATTACCTTTCAGAACATAAAATCCTTATTTTAGTAATTGTGTCTGATATGTTCAAAATGGTAGAAAGTGGTACTTACTTAAAACAATAAATTGAGATGCGCTTAGTGCTCACTGATTTGTTAATCTTTGAAGAAGCGTAAACTCTTAAGTTTCAACATGTTCATATTTCAACAGGTTCCGAATGTTATAACTACTATGTCCTAATTTATAAACCTCAGTACCTTTTTATTAAATCCTTTAACTCTGACAACAGTATTTACAACGTGAGCACTAGTATTGTCGTTTGTCTTTCCCCTAGTTCTTATTTCTGAACCGTTTATATTCTGTACAATATTTTTATAAACCTATGTACAAATCTTTAGAGTAGGACAACTTGTATTGAAGTACTTTGTCCCCTCGGCACTTTTACATTATGCTAAATGTTCTATACGCTCCTTATTTCAAGTAAGAAAGTAGGTAAGTATAAAATTATCCTACTCCTTAAACCTCGGTCACATGCAGCGAAAACTCGCTGTGTGTGGCAGGCTATTTGCTGCGACTAGATTTATTTGTCGCGACTGTAATTCATCGCAATTAGAATTGAGCATGTTCAATTTTACTCGCGGCGAATTCAACTCGCCGCGAACATTTGCTGTGTGTGACATGGTGCTCGCTGCGAGTAGCTGTTCCGCTCAGCGTGCCGCTCTGTCGAAATTCGCGTGTAGTAATCGCTGTGTGACAGACAGGTACTCGCTGCGAGTGTAAATTTGCAACGAATTCACTTGCTGCAAGTTTTCGCTGTGTGTGACCGAGGGTTTAGATTCGATCTAAGTGAAACGAGTACGAAATGACATGCATTGGACCATGTATCTACAGACGAAATATTAAATAGCGACACTTGGCGTATTTACAGCTAAATATAAATTCCCTCCAATGTTGAGGAAAGATAGAACGCTTGAAGTGGTTTTGAACCATACACATTAAGCACAAGGCCCATTTTTGTACAATTTAAAATAAGTAGACGTAATTCACAGTCTTCGTCATAGAAGCATCGCGATGTTTGTAATAAAGATGTGAATGATAATTAATCTTTTAAAAAATGACCACAATATTTTGTGAAAAATATTCATTATTAAGTATTTTTGAGCAACTTGTCCATAAGTTACGCTACTACAATGAATATTGCTCATGGATATAAAATAAAAACATAAGTATCATGGCCGACTAAAGTGTTTCTCTAAGTTGAAATTTTTTGAACGGATTCGTATTTACTTCGTCACAAAATCAAAACTAACTTTACAAAACGTGTAGTCGTTTAAAAGGTCCGATATAATTAGTTTTAGAATTGAGTTCAATTCAGTCTGTTAGCATCACGCAGGAGACGAGAGTATCAAGTATCAACTAGGTAACATTGAAAAGGGTCCCAAAAGGCCTACAAAGGGCTCTACAAGTCGTCGAAAGTCTAACGTTAAGTATTTGGTGTTAACAATTATTATGGCTAATACTTCACTAGGTCAGTCCTCCACTACTGTTCTGTAATTTACTAATTTATTTGGTTGTCACCTTGAAGAGCTGGATTTCTTTGGAGTTGTGACTGTTTTGCTGTTACCTGCAAGAGAATGTAATTTATTAAAATTATTGCTGTTGTATCTTGTTGAACGGAAGAAGGACGGCCTTTCCATTGCAAGGAGAGAAAGGCAAAAAAATGCAGGCACGATTAAAGGTACCATTCCGTACCCGACCGCAGGAGGCAACTGCAGGCAACGTGTCGCGGCGTTATGTCGGTGCAGTCATGATTCCGAACCCGACCGCAGGCGGCAACTGCCCGTATTTCAGTCGGTAGATAGAAGATAGAAAAACGTGACTATTGCTCGAGTGTTGGCGGCACTACTGGTCTGCGGTCGGACTGCACGTGTCGCCTGTCAGTCGCCCGTAGCTGCCAACGACGTGTCGCTAGCTACGGAAGGTATTTTATAGAAATACATAGAAACCAGTCGTGTCGCGGCGACACGTCGACTGTAGTTGCCT
Organism: Agrochola lychnidis; assembly: GCA_963680765.1. Classification (NCBI taxonomy): domain Eukaryota; kingdom Metazoa; phylum Arthropoda; class Insecta; order Lepidoptera; family Noctuidae; genus Agrochola; species Agrochola lychnidis. The sequence continues at coordinate 6,690,420 of OY796860.1, read as the reverse complement.
CCTGCGGTCGGGTACGGAATGATACCTTTAGGGTTCGTTTTCGAGAATGAAGTGATGAAGGACGGTAACATTTTTCTTTAAGTCTTGGCTAATGATATCAACCGTCTCTTCCTTATGTATGTAGAGACACTACTATACGACCGAACAATAGTACCCGGACGTAAATATGAAACATTGAATCCAAACATTTTCTAAAACTCGGAAGCGCCATATTTATAGCTGGATACCGAGGTTCCATGGTTTTGTATCCTCTCTGCTGTACGTAACGTTTACCAGGTTCTAGCACATGGTCTCGGGGCGCGCGGGCGCGGGCGGCTGCGTGGGCGGCAGGTCGGCGGAGCGCTGGCGCGGCAGCTGCGACGAGTCCAGCACGATGGACGGCCGCGGGGGGAGGTTCTCGCTCACCATGTGCGAGAGAGATAGCTCGCTTGACGCGTTCGTGTCGCCTGGACAAAGAAATGGATTAAGGTTTTAATTTTGATCAACGTGCAACGTAAAACAGTGCCGCGATTTGCAAGAAACGTAAGAAATTTTGAATTTCGCGGCCAACATTGAAGGACTACCTTAAGAGAAAACATCAAAGCATTTCCTTCTATTTCAGAAAAAAAAAAACGTTAACAGGAATAAAATTCAGGCAAAAAATTGAAGTTTTGAGCACTTACCAGAAGGTTGCCTCGGTACAGGCAGCAGCACTTCTCCGCATGCATCGTCGTCTAACAATGGCTGCAGCGGCGACGGCAGCTCACGACTGTCGATAGCTGACGATCTTCTTAGCGAGTGTCTACAGTTACGAGAAGTTAACATTATACAGGAGGCTGATATAGTAGAGGAAGTGACAAATACAATATAAAACTTTGTTTTAGAAAGAATCGAAGAAAACAATGAAGATATTCAAGACCTCAAATTAGATTAGGTTCAGGAAGAAAGATTATTGTCAAGAATTGAAAAGTAATATCAAAATTACGTGAGTAAATAGAAAGTGTTATTGTCTACAAAGAGAATTTACCAGAAAGAGAGGATAGAATAGATGAGAATTTATTTTGAACACACTTACAATCAGTAACCCTGAAAACTGGTAAATTGATAAAAACTCGTTAAAAACAGTCTTGTCCACAAATCCCATACCTCTGATGCGGCAGGCGCCTATCTCCTACAGTGAGGTGCGAGCTGGTCTGCGGCGGCACGGCCAGCGCGTCAGCAGCGCCGCCGCTGTTGACGCACACGCTGATGCTGATGCCGCTGACGCCGCCCTCGGCCGCGTCAGCCCCCTCACCCTCCTCCTCCTCGTATCTGCCGAGCCCACCCATTTCTAGGCTACAGTACAAACGCTGGTGAGTAAGGATCGAGTTCAGGACGCTCACAAAAGCTATAAGCCGAAGCAAGCTCAGCTCTTCTTGCCAAGCCTCGCTGGTGCAGTTCCGTTGTTTTGGGCTACCGCAGTCGAATGAGTCTGTAGGGTTGAGTCAAGTTTGTCCGTCTGTTACAACTTTGTTGAGAAGGGAAAGAAAAGATTCTCTGATTGGTCTACATAGGCATATTTTAAGATTTTTGTTTACTTTATAAATGTAGATAACAATATTTTGTCCTGTTTTACTCAATAATTTTTTCTTAATTCGAAACCATTATATTTTATTAAAGTGTTTTACAGATATAAAGGTGTAGTTTTACCTCGATAAAATTACAACTATTAGAGTAAGTATAAACGATTTCAACGTGTCATCGACAAAGTGATATTTCCTCTTGTGTTTACTTTCAACAAATAGTCTTCCACTTCAGAAAGCTCAGCGGGTTTGATCAATGAGATTTAATATCACTAACCAACGTGGCGCAACAGTTTGGGAAGTTTGGAATTTGTGGGGTCGTCTTATTGAGATCAATATGTCGCTTAACATCTGAAGTTTCTTGGGGCGATGCGAGAGTATGTAATAATTATTTGAGTTTCAATCTATAAAGCTTGAATTCTGGAACTTTGGGTTTATTTGGCAAGATGTTATTTATTTAGTTATTGTTAATTATTTTAAGTTTTGGGTTTCCGTTACCTACCACAAACTTCTTCAAAGCCGTCTCCCACGTCGTTGTTGCTACATAATTATTGTTTTCACGTAAATTGTATTCTAAGTACTAATATTATGTGTTTTAATAAGGCTATGTTGTAGCTGAGCAGCACGATAGCAATACAAATACAATATGAAAGTGAAAATCTTAGAAGCATAACCTATTTTTAATTTATTTGCGGCTTCTATTCTAAACTGCGCAATAATGTACTGCTCAACTAGATCATTATGTAAAACAAGCAATACAAGTATGTGCAAATACCCTCCACCATGGTTTCGTGATCAGTGTAACCTCTTCGCAAGCATGGCAACACATAAAGTAGCTCCGTCTCCTAAAGGATCACTCACCGCCTCTGAATAAGGTTCTCCATGATGATGTAGTCATCTTCTTCGGCCCCTCGAAGGTGTTCCTTCTCCATGAACAGCGCGAACTCAGGGTTGGACATCTCGCTGGCGTGACGACGACGGACTGAAGGGGAGGCGGCTCGGGCCGGTGATAAGAGGCGAGAGGTTATTGGTGTTCTGTGAGCATAAGTTACAATATTTTGACAATAGTTTTTGAGAATCGCAATTCGGGTTGATCCTTCCTAGTAGGTACAACCTATACAAGCTAAAATCTATGAGTAGAAAATGCATGTCATATGCAAGATTCGGATCAATAATTGTGCAACGGATCCGGCTTGGTATCACATATTATAATTGTGCCACGGATCCGACTTGGTATTAAATATTTATGGCAATCGATAATCATCGATTGCCATAAGTTTTGATTTGAAAAGCCTATGCATGTCCATAATTATGCTTTTCTTGTTATATCATCTTTGTTCGAAACAAAGTTAAAAAAAAAACAGCTGTTCCCTACATTTTGACGAGTTTATGCGAACATAAATGTAGGGAATGGTTGATTTTTTTTTCGCGATTTCATGTTGTTTTAATGATGAGTAAAGTCACGTGCTAAACTTTGCGCACTGGATAAAAACTTATTCTGTATATACTTCGCTCCAGGTTTTCTTACCTCGGCGTATGCGGCGGTGAGAAGAGTCCATAAACGGTCTCCAGTTCATCAGTGATGCTGGTATACTCATGCATGGCCAGCAGTAAGGACCGCGGCGCTCCACCCACCCGTCTCTGGCCTGATGGGATTCCGGTAGCACCGCCCGTTGCTTCCCAACCGGACTGACGACCTGTTATAAGATAATTGTGGGAAATTATACTTTTGGCAAATAATTTTGTATCTCGCGTCCAGTAGAAGTCATAAAAAGTAATGGGGTCTTGTAAGTGACAACATAAACGTCACAGGTAAGCTGCAAAGAGCGTTTCAAAGAGACTACATTAGTACAATTTTGCATCACATACAACCATCTTAACGCAACGTAAGGCAAGATGCAGTATGGTGCCGATGACGTTTATTGGTGACTCAAGCGTAAAAAAATTAATTTAGCAGCAGAATGCTTTTTCATCGTTCAACAATAGATCATCATCATCAGTAGGTATACGTACTTGTCCCAGTAACGGAGTTGTGCACGGAGCCAGCGTCGACGGCGGAGTTGTCAGGCTCGGAGTGCGTCTGACTATGTTGGCGGCGGGGCGCCAGATGCTGTGCCGAGTAATGGCCGCCCATGCCGCAGTCGTTGCCTCCCTCCGAACGCCTGGTAATATCAGCTCGTTTTAAACCTTTGACAGTACCTATTGGACTGTCTGACGTTGGAAGATGTACTGACTGGGTCAAATGTTTTTCATGTGACTAATAAAGCCCTCTTTGATCCTGATCCTCTTAGATGACTGTTATTTTATTTGATGTTCTGGGCGCTATCTTCGATCAAATAAATGTTTGTCTTTTTGTATCTTGCAAGTGACAATTAAGTAAGAGTGTATTGCAATGACAAAGTCAGCACATCTTCATAGAATAGTAAAATAATATTTTTCCCACAAGAAAGTGGCAGAAGTATGTGCAGTGGCAGTTTAGTACAAGTTTGTAGAAGTCTTTGTTGAAAAATAATCAAGGTGGTTATAATCTTGAGATTAGTAAGTAATGTGAAGACAAGACAATTGAAAATACAACAGAGAAAAACAGTGACGTTAGAAGATTAAATAATTTGAATACTGTAAAGTTTGTTAATGAATAAATTTGGAATTTAGACGAAGCTTACCTTATTACAATCATTGTAATTACATCAGAAAAGAAAAATGTTGATAAATGATAGCCACAATATTGCAGTAAATACTTTCCAAGTTGGCATAATATGGCATTTTATGGAAACATAACAGCTGATCATATAAATCAATAGCCAAATAGAAAGATCAATGTTGATATGGCTGAAGTAAGATTTGATTTGTGTAGAGATGTACAGAAACAAAGATAGATGCTCAAACAAAATTGCGTCACATTAAAACTGTGTTGTGTGTGACTGTCGAAAGTAGTGCTTGTTAATGCTAAACATATTGATATCGAGCGTGAACACAAGCTGTAGATAAGTGAATGTTTATTATACAGTAAGGCAACTACGTCTAACTACATTCGCTAAGAAGCTAAGCCAATCGCCAATGACTCTATTTGACTTACTGTTTCCACAACCGTCTCCTAACAGATGCAAGAAGGTAACAAAAAATAAAATTAAAAACAATTATGGCGATGATAATTTTGGTTTTATACAAGTAAACACAATATTTGCCGATTTTGTGAATGAAGTATATAGAAATGAGTGAGGTTTGGTGGCTGTGGAAAATACAAATCACTGTCCCCAGCGAATAAAATGGTAATGTACTATTACGATAATTTTAACTTTATTGCATATTTTTGATATTTAGAGGTCCGATAACACTGTCAATTTTTTTCATTCATTTCCTACGGTTATTTCAGAAGTTACGAGATTTTAAGGGGTATTGTTATGAATGTAAAAAATCACTTTTCTTTTGGTATTTGAACAATTCCTGTATGTATATTAGTTAATAAGATATTCACAAAAAAAAAAAACTGTAAAATTTGGTTTTTACGATTACAGTTTTATTCGCCGGGGACAGCGAAATGATGATTGCATTCACGAAAATCGACAAAATTTTTGTAAAGATTCTCGAGATTTTTGTAGAAAATCAGTCATCCAGTGTTTTCTTTACTTTACACAACCAATTTTAATTAAATATCCCACTAAGAAGTTCTGTATCAAAATTTGTTCCAAATATTTTCGGCGATAATCAAAATCTTTCTGTCCAGAGCGGCCAAAACTCCATCAAATATAGTTCTTCCAAAACAAATGAAGTAATGGTTAATGAGAATGGCAATCAAGAACAAAAGGTAACGCGGTCATGCTTGACGTTACGACATGGGACCACCTGGTTTAGATAGTACATCCATAGTAAGGTGTACCTATGTATTGGGAAACTCTTGTAATGTCTTAGTCGTAATTTGATTCTTCCGTGATAATGAATGCACATGCTCCTTGAATTCTTTGCGTGAATTTGATGATTCTATTGTTTTCTTGCTTACCTTTAGTGACATGGAATTGGTGCCCAGACTATACTGAGTAAACATGTTTAGTGATATTTAGTTAATGTTATTCTTTTGAATAGGCTTATTTACATCTTATTACACAGACCTACATAATCAGTTATATTGTAAGTTAAACTTAATCCAAAATACGGCCTGAACATTACTGAAACTGGAATTAAAATCAAGTCAGTTTCAGAATATTTTATATCGTTGACTTCTTCTAATTATAATGAACGCTTTGAAAAGTCGTGTAACTCAGTATACTGTTTTACCTAAACCTTCAAAATGTGAAATACATGATAATTCAAAGTTGGATTTTTGGGTAACTTACCGTCTGGTGTTGGCAGTACGTCGGGTTCCAGCGGAAGTGGTGCGTGGGCGCAGGCTTTGAAGATCTGTTGGTACCTCCCGCACTTCCGGCAAGAAAGCATCATCATTCGACGACGCTATTAGACGAGGATGAGGGTAGATATCTAAACAAATTTGTAGAGTATGACTTTGGGCAATGAGAAGAAAAATTGTATCTATTTAGAGTATTTTACATGGAGAAATAAATGTTTTATAGAATTCTGTTTCAAGAATTTTGGTAACTTACCTTTCTTCTCGTCACTTGGCTCCGTCCGGTTGCTATCGGAGGACCTCTGCCTGGCTGGCGTGACGGGCGGCTGTGCTTTGATCACCGTTATGTTAGGACCCGCGTGGCCTTCCCCAGATGACGTTGATATTGAGTCCGCGTCTGGTTCCTTCTCCACAGGAGCCTCCGGCCCAGATTGAGGCATTTCATCCTGTTAATGAGCGATGAAGATGTAGCAGGAAGCATAATGAAAGTTGTTAAGCATATAAATAATGTAACGACAATAATACCTTGAGTTTCAACGTGAGTTTATAATTTCAGATTAGTGGAGAAATATTTGAAGTATTTTTTTAAAATCTAATGTAATTTGATGATCAAGAATAATAAAGGGTGTAACTTCAAGGTTTTATTGCTAATTGAAGTTTCAATATATTCTATATTCTTAGGTGGAAATGAAAAAGCCAAGTGAGACTGCGCCGATAAGCCAAATTAGAAAGCCAAAAGTGCGTACATTGTTAACGCGTGATTCAAAAATTTTGACAAGCTTTAGTGCTATGCAGTAATTAAAACTAATTTGCATAATATGCATAGAAAAATTGTGAGTAATAAACATAATTTACTTAAAAACTCACGTAAAAATAAAATAGAATAACTACAAGATTATGAATCTGCCGAGCTAAATAATAATAAAAAAATACTGTATATTAAACAAAATTAACAAGAATAAAAACAAAAAGGTTCACGGTGCTGTCCCACACGACACAACAGCATTTTATTTCTTTGCAATTAGCTTTTAATTTCTTATAAAGAAGAACTAATTTTAATAGCCAATTAAAATCTCTACAACGTACTAGTTCGCTGGCTGCCCAAACAAACGTGCGACACACTAGTGCCGAGGAAGTTGGACAACAATATATAAATTGTAGCAAATGCTAAGTGTACTGAGGCTATTACAGTTCTGTTAAGTAAAAAGCTTCCATACAAAGTTGCATTTGTGCACGAAGGAGATAATCCTGTTCAGGTTTCAGGTGGAACTCTAGAACATAGAAGCTCCACCTAAGTGCTCTAAAATGTGTCAACCAAATTTTTTGAACTTGCCTGATGTACAACCGATATTTTGCCGTCGTCCTATGGTCGAAACAAATAATTTGCATCATCAAAAATTATAGAAGAAAGTAAAAGTTTGAAATGAGATCATAAGACAGCGTTCTATAAATTTTCTGTTTAGAAGCGTGATAGATATTCTGTTTTTTTATAGAAATCTATATAAAATCTGTTCCACCAAACAGTCCTATAGTCTCTTCAGACACGGATGTTACGACAGGTTAATGTTCATTCATATAGCTTACACTTTCATCTACAGTAATCATTGGTTCTTTGTCATGGCCTATGAAACCCGTGCAGCTTGTTCGGGCAGCTACGCGGCAGAGAGGGCCGAGAGGGGTGCTTACATCGGAGGGTCTCGACCGCTCATCCTCCTCCTGCACCGGTCGCACGGTGAACCGCGCCACGCCCGTGTCGCTGTCCGACAGCACCTGTCGTGACGTCACACATAGCTACCTAACTAGCATTGGGTACAACGTCATCCGGAGATTTTATTAGACCGTGATCTTCTTCAGTCTAATGGCCTGTTTTATCATGGAATAAGTTCTAGTAATGTAGCAGATAATTTCATACAAATTCTGATCATTTTCAAAATCTGATAGATAGTGCCTAATTGGATACTATAGAAAAGGCCATGAATATCTAAATGAATCTTGCTAGCTATGAACGGTAATGAAAGCAATGGGATTGATTTTGTTACAAGTGTAATTATGTATAAAGCGTTTCCAAACGCTTGCACAGTTTCAGACTTCGGCAACGGGAATTATTTGCAATATGGCTTTGTTTTAGAAGGACAAATACCTAGTACAGTTCGAGAGTTGAAACTAAGCTAAAACTTGGTTTGGAATACTAATTGAGCTCGAGGGGAATAATTGTGAACTCGTCGTTCGATCGATATTTGTTTAGTCTAAGAACTCTGGTTCAGGAAATATAGTAATACGAGTATGTATAAAACTAATAATTACAGATTGGAATGTAGTTTCAAAGCCAATAATATAGAAAAAGGCAAGACTATTCTTGTTTGAAAGATCCATCATAAAATCTAATAATATGTTACGGCAGGAAAAGGTAAATAACATTTTAAATTTCTGAACACACATTGAACAAAAAACCGTTGAAAAGGCGAACTATAAAATTACAGAAACTAATTTCAGTTTCCATTTTAATATTATAACCACAATTCTCAAGGTACGCAAACTAGAAGTTGTAAAGTACTTACCTAATACTGGCCATAAAATACAATATCACAAAATTTGTAAAGCCACAGTGTTGCTGAACTTAAAGTTGTTAGTACAAGAGGGAATTGAGGGAGTTCTATTGATCCAAGTTGGGCTATATGAGCATAACTTGATGTTGCATATTGCATATTAATGTTGATTATAACTACATTGCATATTGATATGGTGTAAATCTCCGAATGACGCTGAACCAAATACACTAAAGCGAGTGCAAATAGTCAGATATTTTTTTAAACTTCCACTCTTGTAATTTATGTCTCACTATCAATGGAAACAAGAAGATTATTATTTAAGTGTGTAAATAAAACTCCAAAATGTTCTCTTGATAAAAACGTGTACAGAGCTACAAAACATTCAAAAAATTCTGACAATCTGCAAGTTAGGTGGGGGTCACAAACATTGAATGAAAGACAAAAGTTAAAATTAGCATTAACGCAAACATCGACTATCATGCTAATGATAAACATAAAACGTTGCAATTAGTGTTCTCAAGCATTCTTGTTGAGGTCGACATCAAACACAATGAAATTAATAAATACATCGAAAACAGATATTGATGAAGATATTATTTTTGATTTGGGTTGAATGTTTCATCAAAAGTCAATATTGACGATCATGGCAAATTTACCTGGATGATATATTTACTTTAAGGCTAAATGTTAAAATGTTGGGATCGAACCAACGTAATAAAGAAATAGCATTCACAAAATAAATGAATATAAAGACAACAAGTATACCACCAAGAAGTAATTCTAACATAACTCTTTTCTCATGATATAATTTTTACAAATCTTAATACTATTTACCTCAGAACGGTCACTGGCAGTCCTTAGCCTGGCGGGTCCTGCCTGGAAGGTGGGTGGTGGAGGACCCAGGGTATCAGTAGACCCTCGGTTCACCAGTGACGGGTGCGTCGCCATAAACCGGTGGATCACCGCTAAGTGGTTCATTGTCTGCTCTGCTACGTCTTCTAACTTTCTTAACCTAAATTCTACACTCTGAAAAGATTTTGTCATATTAATTTTGTTTAAAAATAAAAAGAAATAAAAAGTTTCAAACACTTAAAAACTTTGAGTTTCGAGTTTTACCTGAACCGACTGTATTTGGCAATTAGCTTTTTGATTCAAGTCTTCCATTTTGGTCGTGATATGTTCTACCCTATCAGTTGTGTTTCTCACTCTCTCTTCTATAGAATTAGACAATTTAACTTCCTGAAATAATGAATGAGTTAAAATAACATTTTTTTAAATCAATATTGACACTTGTGTATTAATGTTATTACTTACTTGTTCCCTAAAATATCCTTCAACACATTCCTCCTCAAAATCATAAAGTCTTTCCATATCTTCCTTTTCTAAAAATAGTTTGAGCCCATTGTCATACTGGAACCGTTTGTGTGACACGTTCCTCGTCACCCACTTGCCTATTGCGTATATGTGACATAAAGTTATCAACGGAGGGGGCAACACCGGCTTCTGTTCGTATTCCATCACCACTGTGAATCTTTGGAACATCCATACCTGAAAGGTTGTTTGGCTGATTTAGGATGAGGAAACGCAGTAATCGGTATAATTTATTTCAGTATTTAATAATTTTATTATCAATAATAATAATTGTCAAGGGGCAATTTAAAAGAATGTTCAAAAGTGGAATCATAAAAAAAACTGATATTAAAAAACGGTGTTACAAAAATTAAGTAACAACATCAAAGACAACTAATGCAGACGTATTTGATTACAAAAGAACTCATCTACTACATATATCTGGAGGTAAACAAATTCTTATAGTAATATAAAAACGTCTACCATGCAAGTTTGTTAGAATCACTTGAAGATTAATAACTGTGAAAAGGGAGAATGATTCTAACAAAATACAAAAAAAGCAAAATGCAAATCATTCTTGCGAAATTAGTTTTCCGTACCATCAATTATTTTAACACCTTAAACTCAAATTAGCTTTTAGTTAGATAACAGTATCGTACACCATTTATTAATGTTGGTATAGACGGTAATGGACGGAAATTGTTTTTAAAATTCCGTTTTTATCTATTAGGATATATCTGTAACTTTTACAGGCAAATACCAAAGAATCTTCATAAAAGAAAGTAACGTAAAACGAAAGTTTTCAAACTCTGGTACGGACAACTAAAAAAGGCAAATAAAGAAAAAATTAAATAAAAAACCTGATGCGAGACTTCATTGACTTCATTAAATATATTGTTGAAGACGGCAATAAGTAGGTTTATGAGTAAAATGTTCGCGACGAGTAAGTATATGGTCATGACGACGGGCGTGATCCACCTGCCGGTCACACACTTAGGCTGTCCGGGGTTCTTCCCACACTCGGGGTCGATCTCAGGAGCGAACACCTCGCCATACAACATGAAGTACGGTTGGAAGAATACCTACGGACAACGGGAGCTCAAACTAAAATGGAGGTCAAAGTAAAATGGGCAATAATAAAAAGGAAAAAGTTAAAATAAAAATTTAAAGTAAACTAATATTCAATCCAACTCAATATACCGGGAAACTAAATACGAATCAACTTAATAAACTATAACTACCCAGGTACTAATCTACTCAGGATGATAAAACTACAGTCGACTATTTCACTTTGTACTACAGAAGCATTTCTTTTAAATTTACTAGATTTTGTTTCCATAATCCCAACTAACTCTAGTATAACCAAATTAAATGAATTGTTGAAATTGTGAATGAGTTTACTCATTAAATCTCAAAATATAAAAGCAACCTTTCTAAATACAGAGTGAAAATCTACCGTCTACTAAATAAGTCCTCGAACTCCAACCGTAACGTAATCAAATCTCGCAACAGGCACTAATAACAACATCGAAGCTACGACAGTTATCGAGTTTGCCGCAAACCTGATGCGACACACCGTTGACTTCAATGAAGATGTTATTGAAGACGGCTATGAGAAGGTTGACTAGTAAAATGTTGGCGATGAGCAAGTACACGCTCATGACCACAGGGGGGACCCAGTGGCCCACGCGGCACTCTTCGAGCCCGGGCAGGCCGCAAGGGGGGGCCATTTGCTCAGCGAATACTTCTCCGTATAGCATGAAGTAGGGTTGGAAGAATACCTGCAAATGTTAGTAGATTTGGATGGTATATTTGATAATGGTTTATGATCTTGTTAGTGTTTATTTTAAATGCTAGCATATTGTTTCTATGAAGTAATGGAATAAAAAGGTATGATATGAATAAATATGATTTTACGACTTTTGACTTTAAATAACCGATCCTGACGTTTCCTTACTCGAATGTTTCTTGATAACAACATATTGCCATCACACTAATTCATGCATAAATAAAACAACATATTATAACTACTGCGCCTTTAAACAAAACAGTTTTTAGTATCGGTCCTGCAAATGCAGACATGTTTTCACTAATATCTTTTTAATGTTTTGTATACTTCACGTTTCTTACAACAAATAAATCTTTATTATCTTCTTTATAATTTTCAATGTCACAAAATACATCTATTTCATCAGCTAAATTGTCATAAAAAAAAGTTCAGACTTACTTCTCTGATGAGATGCCAGCTCGCTTCCTCGTCTGGATACAATATGGCTTGCCGCGCCACGCCGAAAGACATTAGCACCACCAGTAATAGCACCACGAAGTATATCATGTTTTTTACCATCTTACCCATCATAGTGACTAGAGGACCTGTTGGGGAATACGGAATATATAGAACACTAAATTTGGATGAACATGAAAACGAAGTGGTTAACATAGCGTCTTTGAGCTGTTACGATGATAGATTTCAGATCATATTTGTTAGGTATTCTTCATAAACGTTTTATCGACGAGAAATAATCTATAAAACAACTTAGCTTTATAACAATATAAAATAAATATAAATTGGAAAATAGATAGAGAGAGAGCTAAAGTAACAAAAGGGGTAGTACTTACCTAAGTACTTATTAACACCCAATATATTCAATATCCTTAAGTACCAATAAATAATATCGACGCAGTAGATGACCCTGCCCACGTCCATGGATACGGATCGCAGCCTCAGGGTCAGGCCCACCAGAAAGAATATGATGAAACCCGCGTCGTACGTGTTCCATAGATTCCACGCCCATACGCTGAACTTATGTCTGGAAGAAATAATAACATAGCTGGTAGTTGAAGAATGTATCAAATTAATTTAATTTTAGTAACAGAGGTTTCTGTGACTTGTTATTCACAATCGCTTGCTTTTATTAAAAAAAAAAAAACATGAAAAATATGAATTAATGGAATGTGAATCCATATCAGTTTGACTGTGAGACTAGTGTCCGGTCTAAACAAATATGAGTGATTTATTCAAACTTAGATTTACATTATAAAGATTACGTTATTTTATTCCTTTGGTTTCATTTACTTAACAATAATTTTTACTTTTATAACTAGAAAATAACCACGAAAGTAAAAGGATATCAAACTTTTCATTTATGTATTCATCATTTTAGTCGCATTTCGTCAGAGGCAAATATTATTCCAGCCGGCTATAATGACTGAAACTTAATTAATATGCAGTTTAATTACCATAATGTGTACCACATACTACAGATCAGCGGGAACCACTAATTTGCAAATAGAATACTAATTTGTTATTGTTGGGTTTAATCTCACTGTTGCGTGGACATTAGACGGATTTTAATGTTATTAGGTGTGTGCAATTTTGTTAATGAGAATTACATACACCTATTTAGTTTCATGAACTAACTGTGATGTAATTAAACTTACTATAAAGTGTAGGTGATTTTGTTTCGTAACTAAACACAAAAGCGAAACAGATTAATAACAATGGAAGAAAAATAAATTGATTCGATCTAAAACCATATTGAAAGAGTTAACTGCCCATAAGTTATCTACGATGAGCTTAGATTCAGAGATCGTCCTCAAACAATATCGAAGTTCATATTGTTATTGATAGTCTTGCCAACGATCCTAAAATTAATAGAATGATTAATGGACCTATCATCTTAATTGAGATGAGGGGAAACTTGAATATTAACTAAGGAAGGGGATTGAAGCTACGAGATAGGGATCATGGAAGTTTTTGATTTGATTCTGATTTGACAGCTTAGCTTAATATTGAGACAGCTTTGCTTGATAATAAGACGTCTAAGCTTAAATAATAACAGTCGATCAATCTTGCTGCAATTAATAAAATCACCAGGAATATTAACATTTTTGAATCTCCAAAACTTCATGGTGGAAAAATAAAACTGGCTATATTTGAAATGAAGGATATCATTAGTGGCTCGTAATCGATATATAAGGCTCGCAAATTAACCATCTACATACTTAATAAAAACATTGTGTTCCGTACCCTTACTTATATAGACAAAGAAGCAATAACTCACCTAATAGCAACAGGTTCGGACGTAATGATTTCCCTTATCTTCTCACATAAGAAAGTTAATATATAACATATAGAATATATCTCGGGCCAAGACGGCGTCGGGTCCATCTTGACTAATACTGTATATGTAAACATCAGTAGGAACAATATGTAGGCTATCTGAAAACAAGAATACATTAATGCAATAAACGAATTATTCTCCTTATATTTAACAAGAAAATAAGGAAAAGATTATGGATGCTTGTGGTCTGAGCATCAAAGCATTCCAGTGTCTACTTCTAACTTCTAGTCCATAACATAGTCGTAGAATTGATTAAGAACCAATATTAATTTTTAATTATATTTAAGTCCTTTTCCTACAGATGACTTTTATATTAATTGGTGGCTTCCCGGAAATATCATAAAGTAGGTATTCACACAAATATGCATTGACTAATAATCTTTACCGTCGAACAAAGAACCGCAGCGTGAATTTTTTATGCCAACAGAATGAAATATAGCCCATTATTGCATTAAAAGTGACGCAGAAGGGAAATGAATTTAAAATGTAAAACAATCAAAATGGTTGTATATTGATTTGTCATTTATCGTGTCGTGCACTGCGATAAAGTATCCATGAATGTTCATACGAGTACATATTGTATTTATTTGTAACCACTAGACTTTTAAATTGATTGAGATAATGTTAGTTATAGTAGTGTTTCTAGTACAACGAATTTATTTATAATGTAGAAATTAAACATACATAATGATTTAGGGCATATTACTCCAGAGACAGTATACAACAGATAAAGAGAAATTAGGTTAGGTAAAAACTTATTTGGAGATGGGAAAACAGTGCAAAGTCTGCAAAAGTCTTCTGTATATATAAAATGGTAAACTGACTGACTGACTGACTGACTGGGTGATATATCAACGCACAGCTCAAACCACTGAACGGATTGGGCTGAAATTTGGCACACAGGTAGATAATATGACGTAGGCATCCACTAAGAAAGGGTTTTTGGAAAATCGACCTTTAAGGGGGTGAAAAGGGGGGATTTTGTTTGTATGAAATTTTTTATTCCTTGAGTTAATAAACTTGAAACTTGGCACGAATACTTATCTATGTAAATTATAAAGTTTGCCATTTTTAGTTTTTCTAAACTACCCCCTAAGGGAGGATTGGGGGATGTCATAGTTTGTATGGAAGAATTTTAACGCGCGGTCTGATTAACTCAAAACTCAGTATTTATACTTAAGACTGAAAACAAATAAAAACGTATATCAAGGTTTTTTGAAAATCTACCCCTGACGGGGTGAAAAGAGGTATTTATTTTTACAGGGGAGGATTTTACTGTTTGGCTTGATTAACTTGAAAATTTGTATAAATAATCTATGTCAAATAATGGAAACGTCACAATAGACTTTTCAAAAATTATTATCACGCTATTTGCTATGGGGGATGAGCAATATTGCATTATGTTCGTATTCTTCTATAGTTTACCGCAAACTGTAAAAAGACTATCCAAAAGGTTAGAATATTGCAGATAATTACGGATTTAACCTTTTAAAACATTATCATCACGCTATACCTTTATGGAGCTAAGTAGTCAATCCTAACATATACAGGGTGGATGTTGATATGGGGCAATAAGGGCAGGTACCTTAACCGTTGTCGCTACAAG
Source organism: Agrochola lychnidis (assembly GCA_963680765.1). Taxonomy (NCBI): domain Eukaryota; kingdom Metazoa; phylum Arthropoda; class Insecta; order Lepidoptera; family Noctuidae; genus Agrochola; species Agrochola lychnidis. The sequence continues at coordinate 6,674,911 of OY796860.1, read as the reverse complement.
AAAACGGTCTTAGAAGACTGTCCTTAACTTTTTGATCTGCATTCACAGATTTTGAAAAAATTGTACAGTCAGCAAGAACATGGGTAATTTTCACAAAAACTTTTTTGATGCCTGTTGATCCTATTTCTTATTACTAGCGTCAAAAAAATATATCGGGCCAACGGAGGGCGAATTTTTGAATTTTCTCGTACTCAAGTACGAGAAAATTCAAAAATTGCAAAAAACTTTCCATACTTTTCGTAGAAAATGAGCCTGAGAGGAGATAGAACAACACGAAATATTATCCGCAACGATCAAAATCCGTAGTGCGCGCATAGCCTAAGTTTTTAATACCTATCTATTTCAACTTGATACCTCCACGCGTTTCTGAGAAAAAGTGTCTTGACAGGCAACGATGTCATCCTTTAAGGGTTTCCATTTTTCATTTTGAGATACGGAACCCTAAAACAGATTTATTACCTATCTATCTATTTGTTACCTTTTCATGCCGTAACGGCTGAACAGATTTAGATGAATGGTATACGGATAGGCCATGACCTGGGTTAGGACATTTGATAAGTACTCTGAATATCGGTAGTACGTTCCTGTGGGATATTTTCCGACCTTTGCGCGTGCGAAGCCGCGGGCAAAAGCTAGTTTAGTATATGTAAATACATGCAGTTGTAGCGTCGTTAACGGAAAATATACAGCTTTAAGGAATGTAATTTAATGTCCCTTTTGAGTTAACTGCAGTTGCTAAGTTACAACTGTGTCGTAACTACAAATTCGCTCTACATAGAGCTTAAAAACTTCTTTGCGTAGGTACATACGCAAAGAAGTGAATTAACAAAATTATTAAATTTAGCATAATTTGCGCAAATTGAAAAGTAAGTGCATACTTAAGTTTCAAAAAGTTCGTAATAAAGTATAGCTAATTCTGAATTACTTTAACAAGAATAAAATAAAAACGGTAGCAACAAAATGAAAATAAAAAACCCATAGAGGTGGTTTCCAAAAGCAATGGTGGAATGCCACGGATAGTAAAAGAATAAAAAAAGAAATAAAAGTGAAATTTTAAAAAAAGGGAGAAAATTCAAATAATAAAGACAAAATTATGCAAATCTTACAAAATTTATAAAGCAACGGTCGGCTATTCTCCGACAGTAATTATTGTCGGATATGGAGGAATATGAGATTCCTTTATTCTTTCTGTATAAAATAGAACGCACGAATATCACGAGCTTACGTAACAATAAGGAAAGGCGAAAGTTGTGGATCCTTTGTATATCCATTGTTGTACATATTGTGTTCTAATTTTTCATGTCATAATGTCATTAATTACCGACTCCATTATTCAAACGATTCGAATCAATTGTTCTATAGTTGCGCCTACAAGCAGTCAGTGTTTCACATAATTCGATTTTATTCGTAAATTATACACATACACATACATAAACAACAATACATCAAAGATAACAACAATATATCAAAGATAACTTAGTAGGATCACTAATTCAATGTTTAAAACTATCCGTACGATATTGCAAGATAATACACTAAAAGTTCAATTAAGTAATGTGTTACTCACCGAATCGGCCCAGAACTTGGTGATAGGCGCTGTAAAGAACTCATAAATCTTCTTCTTGAGCCTCAGCGGCCTCATCATCTTATCTTCAGGGGAGTGGGGTTCCGGTAGCTCTCTATACAAGGGTTCCCACCCTATTTTACCAACTTTCCCGTTCTGATCGACACGAGTTTCACATTCGGCCCCTGAGCCAATCAACGCCTGCTTGAGTCCAGACAAAATCGTATTTAAACGTTACAACAATATGTTCACACGGTAATAAAATAGAACAAGACTTGGTAATAGAAAACATTCAGAGTAAGCTTGAATTTAACAGTAAACAGTGACTAGATTTTAACAGTTGCGGAATCATTCTTCTCAAGACCAGGCCGAGATGACAACGGTATGATGACAGTACGTTAGTACGAGATTCAAGACGCAAGCATAACAATAAGCAGAATATTGATATTAACAACGCATACAATATCCAAATATAAGCTCACGACACCACATCAAGTGTAAGAGTCGAGGTTAACAAGCTGAATCTTAATAAAATCATCCATATTTTGAGAATAAAGACAGTTATAAAATAATTGTGAACGTAAAAGCCTCGAACGATACGCTAGCAAATATAGAAAATATCTTTGAAATATTGAGACGACAGCTTGAGATAAGGATTGAAAATAATAACAAAATCTAACTACGGTCCACATCGACATAAATTGAAATTTTGTATAAGTACAGAGAATTTTATTGTCACCGTTTAAGCTTCACCTCGGATTTATTTTAATTAAAAACCATTTTAATTAGTGTCGTCATTATATTTTATGGCGGCAGTAAACCGCTGTGAATATTTAGAATTTTCAAAAGCAACGAGTATCTTAAGAAAAATGTCTCCTTACAATTTTAATATCGATGTCTCTGAGTAAATTAGAAAGATGTCGTAAATTGAGCTTCTTTAGAGGGTCGTCTTGTACGAAAATATTCTTGGAGTGCTAAAATTCAAGGTGAGCTATAAACGAATGACGTGGCCCATAAAGACGGGCATAAAGACAGAAAGGGGGTGAACTGAGAGGCTGGAATGGAGCGCCACGGAAGCCCACTATTACGCAAAGCCATCGACGTAGCGCGCAACAAAGATATTGTTTTGTGTGTGCACTTTGATGTAATACGAACACAAGAAGGTATATCGTGTGAAGTGTAAAGAGATCATGAAGAAGAGACATACGAATATGACTGTGCCAATTATGATGTTGAACATAAATCTGGTTTTCTTTCAGCTAAACACGTATATAATAGTGCAGACCTGAAGAGATTGTGTTCAGTGGAATGTTAAACTATTGAGTGTATAGTATCTACGTTTCTACTAATGTGTAGTACATTGTGTTCTACGATTTGTGTTCGTATCACAGTAGACCACTCAGATGTCAAAGACTCGTCTACCTTCGTTACTTTACACGGCTGTCCAGGCGGAATTATCTTCTTGATAGATAGCGTACGCCTTTTCGCAACTCCAACCTACATACGCAACAATCACATAGTTTATTCTAACATTATATCTAAGCTCTGAAATTGTAAAATATTACATATACATAATATTATCTGCTTCTGTATGAGTGAACATGGAATATGTGTGAACACAAATAATTCCATCACCGATCATTATATGAATTAGTCTCTTTACTCAAAGTTGGAAGAAATGGAATTTCATTAAGTTGTTACAGTTTAGTTTTAATAAGCTTTCCGCTACAGAAAGATTCTTTAATTATATTTCAAATAAAGGTCACTTTTTGTAGGGGTGCAATTCATTCAAAACACAGCAAAGAGACTATATATATAATCCCTGTTGAGAAATGTGTATTATGTTTGCAATAAAGGTGACTAGATAAATAAAGGCTTACGTGACGTCATACTTCTCATGTGAATGTAAAACTAAGATGGTGAGCAACAGAACACGAAATCTTACCTCAGCGTCAGTGGGGTCCTTTGTACTCCTATCATCTTCGATGCTCTCGTTCTCGAGATGTTCCTCCTCCGTCTGCGGCATCAGCTGCAGTTCTTCCTTCGACTTGAACTCCAGTTGGAGAATGTACAGCGGACACAGCAGGCTCAGAATTACCTTCACACATCACGACAAAGCCGATGTGGCAAAGGAAACGCTCGTCGATGCTAACTCACTTTGACTTAAGCGGTACATGCTATGTTTCTAATTGAAACGGGGTTTCGACGCCGATTATGTGCAAGTGAGATAGCAATACTTTTTTATATTAAAATCTTGTGTGCATGTCTATGAGTCGAATTAAAGATTTTAATTTGCCATTAATTTGACACACATTCTTCAATAAAATAATGAATTTCTGAAAAATCAAATTGGACTTGCATAAATCGGCGTCTTAAACAAAGTGCATGCGAATTTCCAAATGATTATAATATATAAAGCGACTCATTGACACACAGACATCAAATTATATATCTTTACAATCGAGTTTCTCTGTTATTGTCTAAGTTATAGTCTAACATCGAAATCTACTGATCGTGCCCTTTACTACTAACAAGGGAGACGTGTTATATTTATGTCAAACCCACAAATCACCCACTTATAGAATGAAACTCCTAATTGGACGTATTCGTGATATACGCGGAAAACTATTGCTGACTACGTAACTACCCCTATTCCCCATGTTACCAAAACACGTCTCCTTTATTTTCGCATTCTGAAATGTGCGAATGACAAGTCTGTGCGTTAATAAGATGAATGACTAAAAGAAAAGAGATAAAAAATATAAATAAAATTGCAATTACCTTAAGGTTCGTGTTTTTTCTTGTTCTCAGTCCTCCCATCCATAGATCAGCTAGTATAATTTGTGAGCAAGGGTGTGCGAGTAACGCGCGATGATTGGCTGCGACGGCTAAGCTAAGACAGGTTTGACCAGACCAGTTTTGAAGTTCACAAGTCAGCAGCTGCTGTGCTTGATCATCATCTTGACGATAGCAGTAGTCTAGAAGCTCCAAGGCTAGATAAAGAGGACAAAATTAAAAAAAAGAGTCTTGAAGAAAAGTCGTTAATTAAAGTTTACGGTCCCACATACTAGATGTCTAGCCCTCACGTCTCTAGTTTTATGACGCTGTTAAGTTTATAATAGCTTGCAGTATTAACGGGTAAACGTTTGTCATTTAACGTTAGTGTGAAATTTTAATATGCCATTAATTAAACGTGCATCCTAAAGAAAGAGAACTTACATCTACGTGGCTAAAGTTTTAATTAATACAAATATTTCTTCATGAAGTTGAGAATCACAAATATTTCTTTAGCCAACTTTACGATTCCTTACATGTTCACAAGTAAAAGTATGCTTTTACTTGTGAACTCAGTAAAATATTGAGTTCGTTATGTTCAAGTAATCTACGATTCACGAAGTTTTAATACAAATTGGTCGTAAAATAAAATGTGATCAAAACTTTAGTGATTATAGGAACTTTATCGATTATTTTATGCTGTGTACAATTTTGAGAAATTAAAACATTTTCTCAAAATTGCGAGCAAAGCAACTCAGATGTTATTTATTTGACCTAGGCTTTGAGTTAGCTATTAAATCTTTACACCCTAATAACAGTTTTATGTGGGTCTAAGGTAAAATAGACAATATACTAGAGAAATTAAGATAATAATGAAAAGTAATATTTAATCAAGAAGAACAAGTATATCAAGAGAGTACTAGTAGTCGTTCCAACATATCAAAATGCTCACCTTTGTTCTCAAACTCTTTGCCATAGTGCCTGAGCTCCTCATAGACCTCAGTCTCCATGTCATCTTCAGCAGCCTCGTGTGCCATCGCCTTGTACAGCTTGCAGGCTACCAATGACTTAGCTAATGCTTCCTCGCCGTGCGTCCACATTAGTAACGCCATCTGATGCCGTTTTGTTAATACTGCCCACATCTGGTGGTAAAACGAATTCATTTAGAATATGTAGTATTTTTATCGAGAAGATTCAATGAATCTAACAAGAGAATTCTTACGAATGAAGTACAAATATTATTTGGGACGATCTTCGCAAAAGTCGTACTATGAAAGTCAGGAAATAAAAAGTACTGAAAAATAAATGTGCCCTTACAAGAAGTTCATTAAAAGGATAGTCGAAGAGCGCCATCTCGGTGGTTACAGGCATAAAGCCAGTGATGAGGGATAGGCCGCCAGCCTGGTGTCTGGTGAAGGACGCACTGTTCCGATGGACGTTCACACTCTTGTTCATCACCTTTGCGTAGATGGGACGGAACTTGCGTCTTGTGTAATAGCACCTGTTGACAGAGAAAGAAAATGCATACATGAACCTTGAAAACATAACATTCCTTTTATGCGACAGTCGTGTAAATAGGAGCTCAAGTGCATGAATTTCAAAATAAAAATTATGTTTTTGAAGGTTGTGGCTAGTACGAAGAATTCAAAGTTCAAGGTACGAAAACATTTTATAATACCTTTGAAATAATATTCTAAACATAATTTTTATATAAATCCTACAGGTAATAAAATCATGAAAATATGCAAGTTTTATGAGAATTTACATTGCCACTGTCAAAGAATTTTACCAAGTTATTTTAACAACGCTTCAGACTTGTAATAATGCGCTTCGAGTTTTAACTCTTTATTGCGCTCAAAGCTGTGTTAGAATTGACTTTAAAATTACTTGCAGTACAGTTATACGTTCAAATAAAAATGGAGAAACAAAATATTAAAAGGTTTAGTTTATGTCGATGACATATTTTTTCTTTTAAACGTGCAATGTTTTTTTTTTTCTCTATTTATTTTTAAGTTTTTTAACTTACCTATAAGCACCACCCATAAGCTTATTGATGACCAGCCCAATATCGTGTAAGGTATACACATATCCCCTCGGCAAGTGTGGTCTGACGTCTCTGAGAATATACCTCAAGGTGTTACTGGGTCCACTCTTGGTGTTATAGAGCTCTTCTAGCCTAGGTATTGTTAAGAATTTTCGCATGGAGACACCATTTTCTAGAAGAAGTTTGACGAAGTCTATACGATCGTGTTCTAGCGCCTGCATCATAGCCTCGTCGAGAGCACCTGAAATAAAGAAAATTACAAATTATTTGTATTTTTAATAAAATGGGGGATGCCTCCTAGGGTCTAATTTTCTATTTATCTAATGTTGTCGTGGAAAAGACACGTGTCTTAAGATATTTGTTTCCTTCTTTAAAAAGGGTGTTCAATACTTGGAAAGTATTTTGCATTCCAGTGTTATTTTTAGAATTCTCTTTTACGCACTGTAATTGAACTAGCAATGGGCAACCAATTACGGTATAATCCTCCAATGTTATGTGCAGGAATTTTACTTTAATTGGAATAAAATCGTCCGTAGTAAGCCTTTCATTCCTGAGGATGCAGAAGGGATAGGATACCTACGATTAAATATATCGTTGTCTTATTATAGACAAACTGGTTGAAGATACACCTGGTTAGCTTGGCTACAGCAAATTACACATTACATGTAATCTCATATTTCAATCTGAGATAAATATTGTAAGAAGTAAATTGCAATCGCAAAAGCAATGTCTCATCTACATACGTGTGAGTCTTTATAATGTGCACATGTTGAAATGAGGGAATCTATGCTTAATTTTATCGACGGAAAAAATTTAGAAAAAATCTAATTTTTTTTTGTTCTGTTTGTCATATTATTGAGAAATTTTACAATTATTGTAAAAATTTTGCTCAAAAAGACATGTTTATTTTCAATTGAGGGTAGTTTTTTTTCAATTTTCATTTTATGAGGACACCTAATTACTTCCAATCATTATGTAGTTTGTTTCATCGCGATAGATCATTAAGTTCAAAAGTTACACCGTTTTTTTTTATACCATATTTTTTAAGTATGTTTAGATTTTTAAATACTTTTTCCGTCGATAAAATTGACCATAGATTCCCATTTCGATATGTGCACATTATAAAGACTCACACTGTATTTAAGGTACTGTATAAGGTACTGTACTGTATATTGGTATTTATCAAATATGTTACCTAAAATTATATTTTATTTTAGAAATATTCACGTTCATTTTCATCTTCATTTTGCATGAAGATTCAGACAAACATAACATGAGACAAACATAAGAATGTAATAAATATTTAAAAAACGTAAAATTATCATAGTTTTAATTTCATAGTAGTAGAAAAGTGTATATACATAGCTACATTTATTAAGGTAGAATGATTTATTTCTCTAACTTTGCACGGTAATAAAATTATGGCTGAACGTAAATTAAATAGTATTAAATAGGTCAAGAAATACTTAGCCTGGAACCATGCAAACTGAGGCTCTTACAACTGCGCAGGAAAGGAAGGCAACGGAAATTATTATTACAGTCAAGTTTGTTTTTCACAACTCTAAACTTATTTTTGGTGGAATAAAGCTTAGTAATTTTTTTATTTGTGGTAATGTTATTAAAGATTCAGTAAACAACTAAATTAAAGACGCTACATAGAACCTATAAGACTAATTTATAAATAACTAATTAAATCGGACATTATAACCATAGTAAAGGGCTTAGGATGATTATTCGTGTCTTTAAGTTCACATTTTGTTAACGACAGCACAGATAAAATCCTACAATATACAACCTAAAATTATTGACCTTGCGCGCTGGTGAAAGTCTTTTGCCAATTTAAAACGACTTTAGAAGTCGAAGAGGTATAACAAATCAAGAATGCTTGCAATTCAATTCTAAAGTCGCAGACAATCTCATCAATTGTATCAAATGCAACTTTGCAATCCGGATCGGATCCATTTATCTATCGGTACTACGATTCTACGGCAAAGATTCTGATATAAATTGATTTTGATATTTTGTGAGATCTCGAGATTCATAACGTTATCCCAATAATTTATGTTGCTTTATGCATGTTCTGGAGAGTTTGCTATGAATGCGGAAGCAGTGTTTTAGAAGCGCCAATTTCTATGATCGTGTGCAAATTGGTTTTGGTATTATTATTGCATTTGATAGCCCAATTCTTGAGGAAGCATATAGGCTATTTAACATCACGCACGACCCTTAGGAGCCGAGCAGAAAGAAAAAAGTCAGAAGGAATGCTATGCCAAAACGAAGTCACAGCAGTCACGCGGACGAAGTCGCGGGCAGAAGCTAGTATGTATTTAGAATAATATTACTGAAACGTCTAATATATTCGTGTCAAACCCTTGCAGTTTCATTGAGTCATCACTATCGATATTCATTATCCTAGTATAAATTGTGGCAACAGCTAGTAATTTCCCTTCTAAACAATTGATATTTATTTCGAAAGCAAAGTAGGTAACAATGTGGTCGCCTGTTCGAGGACGCTAAATATTTTATAAGCATCGATCCGCTGTAATGCAATAACTATGAATGCTGCAATTTAAACTTGATAATACCGGTACAAACTATAAAGTTACTACGGTTACTTTAAATATTGGACGACTATCGGGTTTTGTTGATTTAGCATTCATTGTTTGGAAAAGCATTGTTGTTATTTTTAGTAACTATCAAAATTCAAATTAGGCAGAGAATCAGCACTTTTCGGACGTCAAAATGACATAAGACAGTCCCCCAAAACGCCCACCCTTCACCACTTCCTAGTACTTTAGCTGGGAAGAAGAAGTGGCGTAACAAACTCCCCAGCAGCACAGCTCAGTTCAGTTAGAAAAAAAAAAGGTTCTAAGTATACTATACAAAATAACTTACATTACGCAACACAAAATATAATTTAAATTATAAATTCAAACATAGAAATCACACAGAGGTTTCAAAATAAAGCTCTGCGTATGATAACCAACGCGCCCTGGTTTGTACCCAACGAACTACTACACCGTGACCTACGAATGCCCACTGTGAAGCAGGAAATCGTAGTCCTATAAAGAACGAATCCAACAACACCCAAATACTCTGGCTCGGTCACTAATGGAGAATCACAACAAAGCGCGACGATTAAAGCGCAAAATACCCCAAGACCTAATCCAATCACAGTAAATATAACTACTGTTTAAACAATGAGGATGAGACACAGGTCACATACTGAGCGAGCCAGCGATAGCACCAACCAACATACTTCTGAATGTCCCACGAAGGAGACAGATTGTAGTAAATAAAGAATATAAAAAAATTATAAATTATTAGCCATATGTCAACTAGCACGTGCCAATATACCAACCAAAAACATCGAGAACTATACTCAAGTAGAAATAAAAAATAAGAACCAAACGGAAACAGAACTAAGAATCTAAATAAAAGCCTCCAGACATAAAGGGCGTGCCCGCTTACATATAGCTATATAAATCTGTAACTGGTAGTTATAAATGATAAACTAGGACCATCGAGGTTAAATAATATCGAATATTTTGTTGTGCTTCGCTTTTTTTTTGAAAACAAAAGAAAATAAAGCAGTGTAATCATGGAAGATTATAACATATATGCTATTAGGATTACATCCTGTTTTGATCCAGAACCACTTCTATAACTAAACCTATCTACAGTATTCGATGAGAAGGAAGAATACAGTCACGAAAGGAAAATAACTGTCGAAATTAATTGAGATGAGGTAACGTCATATAATTGAAGCTTGGTCATCATTGGCAGCCAGTGGTCCCAATCAATCACTTGGGGTCACACGCTTAAAATAATTAGATATTTTACGGGAAAATGCTACAATATAAACACAAACACAGTAAGCAGTTACCAGATTCCAAGCAATTGTTTAAGTAATATACATATATGAGTATAAATACTGGTTACTGTTAGCTTGTATCATTCCACAGCTGGGTATACTATAGCTAAATCTTGCATGTATATCTCTCTACTTTTCCGTTTTCCTTTTCTCAGGTACGCCATTTCACAAAAAGCGTCCATTCTCCAAGGAGCTTCAACAGTAGTGAATACATACTACAGGGTTTACCTGCTCGCAATACAGTGCAATAGCGAAACCCACTTCTTTCAAGCATTAAGAGGAGGACCGGCAACCATATTAGTTACTTTAGAGAGAAAAACATTGCCTTTATCTACGTTGGATATGTTCCGCAAAATATACTGTGGTTTCAGACTGTAATGGTGGTACTAGATAGTACTTACTTTTACAGGAATGGTACATTTGTTTCAATTTTATTGTTGGGGCAAAACTAAAGGCTCATTTAGATATAAATAAGTTCTACCAAATAAGCTGTGTACTGACGGTACCCGTGTGAGGGAGTTTTTATTAAATTATTGGTTTTTCGTCACATAGATTAAGTATGTTAGGACTTTTGTTTTATATTGGTTTCTATCTACAAAATTTATGAGAAAACTGTTCCTTTGGATTAGCCTTCATCACTTCATTTTTGTTTTTTAATGTGTGTGTGTTTCTGTTTGTGTTTTTGGAATATCCAGAAACACAAACATTTAGAATTATATTCACAGCATCATAATTTAAACTGAAAACATACATCTACATAATAGAACAAACAGCATTTACGTTCTAGAATAATACATTTGTGCAGTAATTAACATCACAGTTGGTTGCAACAATAACTTGCACGCTCAGACATATATATTGCCAGTAACAACTATAATTTCAACGAGAAGACCCTAACCATTATAATGGACCTAAAACTACACAGTAATTAAACTACCGCTCTTTTTCCCGAGAGCTATCATCATCAAAATGTGTGGTTGGTTGCGAAAGCAATCAACTAGACGCGATTGGGTGAGCTACCAATGTTACCATAAAGCTGTAGGTAAACATTTTGTTGGAGTGCAACCATGGTTGCGCCACCATGGTGTGCTAGTGTATTTTGTGTGAAAATTGGCACAGGATAGACATGACCAGGGTTAAGAATATGATGTAGAATACTTTTTTATCTTGGTAGAAATATTCTTTCCCGCAAAATAATTTTCGACTTCTACACGAGCGAAGCCGAGGGGAAAATCTAGTATAGCTATTGTAATGGACATAATGAAGAGAATGACGTTGAACTTCTTTTCCAAGAAAAGTTGAATCTGAAGGCAATTTAAAAGTTTGCGTCGCCATCTGATGCTATCACTACGTTGTTGCAAGTTTGTGGACAAAGTAGGTATTATCGTAAAGTAAGACTTGAGTTGAAAAATTAATTCAATGTTGCTCAGATGACACTACATTGTAATAAAGATGGTCTAACAGAGCAAGTTTCGCAGGAACATTATTAGGGATGACACTTTTAGAAAAAAAGTTTGGCGTACAAAAATTTTATAAACCTTTTATCCTATGTCTAATCTTATAATATGATATGATCCACTTACATTTACGTAACTAACTCATCATCTGTTACGACGCCTCATTGAGGTGGATAACAATTAAAATTCTATTGTGTCTCGTTAATGACAGTTGAAAGGATAACGTTATCTTCAAAAATCTAATTCCCAATTCGCTTTCAGTTCTTTCCACCGTCTTCCACCATAATCCACCAACAATGGATTCCACTGAGAGCTTCATCCATTGTGCGAGAGACATCCTAGTTTGTGTTTTGAAGAAACATCCTTATTCCCCAGACGTGACCTGTACTGTATCTACTTTACTAAACAGGAAGAGACAGAAGGTCAGTCCAGACACGCAAATATTTTTTATTCAAGTAGCTTTCTGGACCTCTAAAACTCTGGATCATTAAGAGAGACAGTGAAATATTAGTAGTAAAAATCGAAACCTAGGTGAAAAAGTCGGTTAAAGGTCAGTTAATTTGCTGCCGTTTTGAATGACTAATTACTGAAATGCGGGCAGTAGTGACATCGATAAATTATTCCGCACCTAAAAGCCTCCACGAACTGGTTTATCTTCAGACCTGGGCCAAGAACGGTGATATAGACTACTTAATATACGATGTACTCGTATATTTGGCCTAAGCCTGATTGGATCCGACAGCCGCAGCCTCTGATAAGTTAGTTCCGGCTTAGAAACTGAGAATAGCTTACTAAGTATGGCAGGTTTGGACACAAAGTCTATTTGGATGCGACAGACGAAGCTGAAAACGATGTACCTGACTGAAAACTGGGGCAGTTCGACAAGAAATAAGTGCATTCGGATTCCCCTTAAATATCGCTCTCTGGCGAAGATCTAAATACAAGCACCAACACCTTCTAACCTCATACGGAAGAACTCAAAAACCTTTTTCCTGAGTCTTTTGCAGTATTTACTTCATAGGCGTCAGTACGCAAGGTAGCGGAAGCTTCCTTGAATCTATTTACAGGACACCTGGTGCCTATCTACGCATCTCACACCCCATACGGCCTGATATTGTGTTTATGAACGTCGTAAAATATAGCCGTAATAAAATGAAATAGAATCGTGCCGAGAATGGAGTCGTTTTGGCGGTATCTCTGGCACTTTTGCGTAAGTACATCGATATGAATTTAGTGGTTGAATAGTAAAATAAGATACTTGGTATTCATATTTTCAACAAGGTAATGTATAAGGTGTTGCCGAAGAACATTTTATAGTTGTAGTAAAAAAGGGTTATCCTCTTAGCGGTGTGTCAATCGTGCTTTAAGATCAGGATATGCAGAAAGTGTTCTGAGAACCAGATATTGATGGATTTTATGATTAAATTCAATTCTTCAGGTTATAGTGGGCTTCAAAAACTTTAAAGATTAAGAGGAGGCTTAAGAGGGCAGACATAGCAGTAGATCTTTAAAAGGAGTACCTACTTGGATGTCGATCTAATATCGTAATATTAATTTTTTCATCATTTTAGAAAAACGCAGCGAAAACTCACAATAGGCATAATCGTGTGTTTCTTTTAATGACAAGGCAATCATACCGTGTTCAGCACTTAACCTAAAAGTTAACGAGCAGTAACCAGAGTTTTTAAAGTAAAAAGTTTTACCCTGACACTTGGTTTTGTAACAAAGTAGTTTTTGTACTTGTTCTACAACAATGAGTTAAGTTATATCGTGTAGAAGATAAAAGAAAAGTGTAATGCAAGTTGAGGGAGATGTTGTCGGTTGAATGGGGAACAACTAAGCAGATAATCCAAAGAAAAATAAAAGAGAAAAGATTAGTTTTTTTGTAAGTTTGTTTGTTACGCTTTCACGCTAAAACGGCTTAACGGATTTAGATGAAATTTGGCACATGGGTAGACTATGACCTGGGTTAGGATATAAGATACTTTTTATCCCGATATTCCCACGGGATCAAGACTTACGCGGGAGAAACCGTGGGGCGCAGGAAGTAATAAATTAAATTATTTATTTTAGGAGCTACCAATATTGTGTGGTGTACGGGTTGTGGTAGTTAACTCCGTACACCGATTTGTCGTGAAGGTTTGTAAGTTTAGTTAGAATAGACCCGTTTTTTTGTCGCGAAGCTTCTATAAGGGGGTCGCGAGACCTCAATAAAATAAAAAAATATATTTTAAATTTTGTTTTGTTGCTTATAAGTGACCGTACCAGTGGTGTGTTTAAACTAGAAAACATGAATTATCTGTTTTTAGTATAAGTCGTTCTACGCGCATTGATGACGCAATTATATACGTGTTAAGGCGAAAGCGTCAGGGTAGCCTGCAAAATGCAAAAATTCTTACGTTTTTTTGCAATTTGCAGGTCAGTATCAAATTGTACGTTGATCTAAGTATGATTCGCGATCGTACTAAATATTTATTTATATTGAATTATAATCATAAATACAACTCTTTAAGTTCATGAAATCATGAGGTTTTAGGATTATTCTAACATGAGAAGTTTTATTGCTGATTCTTATGATTATAATTCTATAAAGCCATATCTACTTGTTACGGTCGCGCATCATATTTTAGTCAAGATACAACTTGCAACTGGGTCAGTTGCAGTCAGCAAATAGCATAAAACGTAAGAAAATTTGAATTTTGCGGGCTACCTTAGCGCATCCCCTTAATATAACGTTTAGGTGCCAGGTTACTCAATAGACAGTAGGTACAATTATGGCAACTTTTAGCCTACTATATTCATGCCAAATGTTGCTAGCTTTGGGCATTTGGCATCATCTAACCCATTAGCACTGTTTGGATTCATAAGTGGAAAATTGCAAACCTACAAATATCACACTCACACTTTATTCAACACACTTGACTTATCCTGTGTACCCATTTTATCCCAGAAGGGTTGGTTGGGAGGTGTACCTACATAGGACCTACACCACATGTTGCCAGTTATGATTTAGTTCCATGTAATGCCAACAAGCCGCGGCGCCTTTTATGTAAAATACGTTAGTGGGGCGCATACTTAGTGAAGAATAAAAAACCCGGCCAAGTGCGAGTCAGACTCGCACCGTACTATAATTAGCAAAACCTCCGAAAAAAAAACACGTGTCTTGTATGGGGGCCTCCTTTATAGCGGCAATAAATATACACAATCTGTAATATGAGCGAGCCTATTGCCATCAACTGGGCCCGAATCCAGAAACAATTCTGCGTCTGAGAAATTCCAAATGAAAAACTCAACAACACTTTTTGGATGGAAAATTATCAAATAACTTCTCCCGCTCTGGGCGGAGCGGGAGTGCGTGTCAGACTCTTACTGACTAAAACCCAGCCGTGTTCCTTCAGTTGCCTGTATGTTGCCAGGGGCCACGGTAATCATTTCGGACAAACCCGCAACACTTGCAGGCATCGGCCCTAGCGGACCCCTTTAGTTGTGTTGACATCTCTTTGAGGCGCGCGTGGAACACAACGCGCCATCGACCCGGGCCTGGTCCTTATCGGACGGCGAGCTACCCATTGCTCACCGTCCACAAGCCCGCGCCTACGGTGGCCGAGAATCGGCCTGCGACTAACGAACTTTGCCCGACCTGGGATTCGAACCCAGGACCTCATGCTCAGCAGTAGCGCTTGCGACTACTAGACCAACAAGGGATTTTATTTTATAACAAATTAAATTTGTTTTTACACCTACGGATGGAAAAGGGTTGGCCTTTTTTTCTTTGAGAGCAACAAGACCGTTAAACGTATTTTTCAAAGCTTTTAACAAAAACACAAAAGCTTCTGAATTTCCACGACCTTTGCCTACAAAAACAACAAAACAATTGAACCCTTTTAATTTTCACGATCCGATTGTTCGTATTCCGATATTTATACAAAGTTATGCGTTAAAACTTCCATCTTTTGTTTGTATGAAATTGGAGAAATCCAAAGGGTTCCAATAAGTTCCCATTCCCCGTATAAATTCTATTAGTCAAACAGAAGTCCGGAAAGCTATAATGGATCTCTACTCTATGTGTGTGCTATGTAAATTTAAATTCGGTGAATGGAAACGGTTCCTAATGTTCTTGTATTTTCCGATGTTTTGGAAGTGGTCTAATTCAACGGATAGATCTACTAATAGATTGTGAAAGTTGACGCTGTTCTATCAAGAATGTTTAAGCGCAGGATGGCGCTCTGTTTTCTTGAATGAAACTCGGTCCTTATAGATGTGTATTTTCTGACAAAACCACAATATTCAAGCGACAGGGAAAAATATACATTTGTACAAACACAGGATAATTATCGTGTAATTCAGATTCAAAAATATCAAGTTCAACTTTTTTCTTCCACCATCACCAACCAACCATCCAACCAACCATCCACCAACCATCCACCAACAATCCACCAACCATCAACTAACTGGTCTAGACCAAATAGTGTTGTCAATTTATATCTAACAGTAGGAGCAATAGATAATTGGTTTGCCACAATTTTTTTGCGAGTGGCAAAACAAGATAATTATGTTTGAGCTTGTGACTCGGGAAAGACAGGCTAACGAGGCCAATAGGGAATCGAGGATAGTTAAAAATAATAGCCGATTATAGAACTGTCACCGTGTAATCAAACTACACAACTTGTTATTTAGTTTCCATAGAAAAAAATAGAAAAACAGAAAAGTTTCCATCCCAGAAAATAGAAGACAACTCTAGGGAATTCACAACAAAAGCTATTTCGTTTTCCGATGAGCGCGCTTCCACGTGTCTAATATTTATTTAATATCTTATACCACAAGGGTAATAAGCCAATAGTCGGCGAAAATGGAAATATCGTTCTAATATTGACAGCAAACTGAATACTAATAAATGTGTTTCTTCTTATAATACTTTTATACGCATTCATATTCATACGAAACTGACAATACATAGGTATTGTCAGTTTCGTGGGACGTCAATTAAACACGGAGATGGATAGCTGACTTGTTTATTCATATTAACGCATACCCATATTACATAATTATAAAAGTAGACACAATACCTTACACTTTTCCCCCTTAAGATTAAATGTTAACTTATTAGAACTTTTAACTATAACAGAAAATACCATAACAAGGTATATTCTGAACAGTAAATCATCATCTGCCTAGCCTTTTCCCAACTATGTTGGGGTCGGCTTCCAGTCTAACCGGATGCAGCTGAATACCAGTATTTTACATGGAGCGACTGCCTATCTGACCTCCACAACCCAGTTAGGTACTGGGTAACACGATACCCCTTGGTAAGACTGGTTGTCAGACTTTCGGGCTTCTTACGACACGTAACAACTGTCAAAGATCTACAAATGACAGCCGGGACCAACGGCTTAACGTGCTTTCCGAGGCACGGAGGAGTCTCGGTATGTAAAGATGGTCACCCATCCACGGACCAACCCCGGCAAGCGTAGCTTAACCTGTTGGATCGACCCGGGCGGCTGTAATTACTTAGCCACGAGCTCCTCCATTCTAAACACAGTAAATACAACTCATAAATACTACTATAATTATTCACGCACGTGCGCTCGTATTGCTCGGGCCGAAGCACCCGGCGGCGGCGGCGGCGGGGAGCGCGGCGACGCCGGAGCGGCCGGGCTCGCCGGGCCTGCGCTACCCGCCACCGTCTCCAGCTCACTGGATGCCTCTGTTGCATCCTCAAAAGCATCATCGTCATGATCATTACTGTTCCTCTTGTGAGTACCGATGCTCGCTCGCGATAGTGATAACCGCGACTTATCCCCAACTGGAATTATTTGGTCGCGATGCCTACGCCACTGGACACCGTTTCCCGTATCAATGCGGTAGGACACTGGTCCTGTAGTTTTAGACACTGTTCCCGTAGACCATTTATCTGGATTCGAGGTGTAATCGTGTGCGAGTACCGGTTCTCCTAGACGGATAGGGAGGTGGGGCGTGCCTCCTGCATGAGCTACCTGACGTTGCTGCGCCGCGCGCGCCACTTGCCCGACATCTGGCCGTAACGCATCGAGTCGTGTCCGCATCCGACGCCCAGTTAGCAATACTGCTGGTGGCACGCCCGTAGTTGCATGCTCACTAAAAACTGCTCTTTTGATTGCTTTTTTGACAGTCTTTACCGCATTTTCAGCGGCGCCATTGCCCTGTGGCCTATAAGGCGCCGTTGTCACATGTGTAATACAATTGTGGTTACAATAATTTTTAAATTCTATCGATTGAAATGGTGGTCCGTTATCCGGAACGAGTTGCGAAGGTAAACCAAACCTACTAAAAACTGTAATTAAAGCCGTAATTGTTGACTGTGCATCCGTACGACTTACATTGAAAGTGCTTCAATCCACTTAGAATGCGCGTCAACTATAATGAGGTATTTTCTTCCCGAATATTCCGCAAAATCGGCATGTAAGCGTTGCCATGGAAACAAAGGAAATTCCCACGGATGCAGGTCAGCACGCGGCGCTGCATCCCGCACCATACGACACGGCTCACAAGAACGACACATTACTTCAAGGTCAACGTCTAAGGTTGGCCAGTAAACATAGTTGCGTGATAAGCTTTTCATTTTTCTAAGTCCTAAATGACCTTGATGAATTTCTTTTAGAATTTTAGTTTGTAGTGGTTTTGGTATTATAATTCGATATTTATAAATTAAACAACCAAAATCCATTGTAATATCGCTTTTTCGTGCAAAATATGGTTTTTCTTCTTCGCAACTAGGTACGGATGGCCATCCAAATTTTACAAATCCCAATATTCGCGATAATATTGCATCCTTATTAGTTTCCTACGTTATGGAAATTAACTGGCATAAATTCATGTACTAAGTTAACATAACTCATTGATTCGGTGGGACGGCGCTCCTGTGCTAACGGTAAACGTGACAACGCGTCCGCTGGTCCATTTTGTTTTGAGGTTATATATTTTATAGTAAAATCATATGCGGCTAATCGTGCAGCCCAGCGTTGTAAGCGACTGGCGGCAGTTTGGGGTATACCCACTTTCGCTCCGAAAATGTAGCTTAAAGGCTGATGATCTGTACGTAATTCAAATTTTCTGCCATACAGATATTCATGGTGTCGCGTGACGCCATAAAATATTGCCAGAGCCTCCTTATCAATCTGACTGTAATTGCGCTCCGCATCATTGAGTGTTCGCGACACACAACTGACCGGTCGCTCACTGCCGTCTGGGAAACGATGCGCCAATACTGCGCCCAACCCGTACGCGCTGCTCTCCACCGATAACACTAAAGGCTGCCCCTCCTCATAATGTGCGAGTACCCTCTCACCTGATAGGACTCGCTTCGCTTCCTTAAAAGCCTCATCGCACTCATTACTCCAATTCCAACTGATACCCTTTTTTAAAAGTTCATGCAACGGATGTAATAAAATACTTAATTTGGGTATAAATTTGCCATAATAATTAAGTAAACCTTCTTAACTGTGTGATATCGATAGGTGTTGGTGCCTTCCCAATCTCCACCTTCTGGGGATCCGGCTGCAGACCACTTTGGTCAATAATAAACCCCGAGATATTTAAAGCTCGCTAGTAGAAAACATTTGCTTAACTTAACGGTCAATCCCATATCTCTTAATCTAACCAGTACTTGTCTTAAGTTAACCAAATGTTCTGCTCTCGAAGCCCCCGTCACACAAATATCGTCAAGAAACACCACCGTGCCACGTACGCCACGTAATGTCTCCTCCATTAATTTTTGAAATTTTTCCGGAATGCAAGATAATCCGAATGGCGTACGGCGATAAACAAATGTACCGATATGTGTAGTAATCGCTGTACACAGTTGTGAATCATCACTCAACATCGTCTGTTGATATGCATGAGTTAAATCAATTTTGGTAAATTCCCTTCCCCCACTTAGAGTAGCAAACAACTCTTCGATGCGTGGGAGTGGGTAAAAATCCCGTTTCAGTTTAGGATTGATGGTCACTTTATAATCGCCACATATTCGAATATCGCCGTTCGTCTTTATAACCGGCACGATGGGTGTACCGTATTCCGAGTGCTCGACCCGGTAGATGGTGCCCTCGGCCTCCAGCCGCTCGAGCTCGCGCTCCACACGCGCGTGTAGGGCCAGCGGCACGGGGCGCGCCCGCACGTACACGGGCTCCTTATTTGTTAGTTGTAATTGGAGCAATTTTTTACATTTTCCTAATTTATCAGTAAAAACCTCGGGGAATTCTGTAGCTAATTTACTAATACAGGGATCAGCAATAATATCATTGAAATTTATTTGTTTGATATTGAGGGACTTTAACCAATCCCTGCCCAATAATGGGCGTCCACCATTTTTAATAACATAACAAGACAAATTGTTTGCCGTGACATTACCAAGTTTAACATTGACCAATATATAATAATAATAATAATAATAAATTCTTTATTGCCATACAAATATTACAGAAAAATTTGAGACCCTGGCTCCAGAGCTAAGTTAGAGTACCTGTATTTCAGGAGCCATATATAACCTAATGACTCAATCCGCGTACCAGAATAACACCGTAATATTAGATTATCTGATTGAATTGTTTTATTTGGAAACTTCTGCTTATAAAAATCTTCACTAATCGCCGAAAAGCGACTTCCAGTGTCGACTTCACATTTAACTTCGTAACTGCCAATGTTCACGTTAATAAAGTAAGGTTTGTTACCTTTAGACGCCAGTTCGATGCTAAACAAATCCTCGTCTCCCGAGTTATCTTCACTTACGTAGTTTTGCCTACCAGACCGACTGCTACCACGCACCTCTTTGCACATCACTTTCAAATGTCCACGTTGGTTACACTCATCACAGTTGTAATTGATGTAACGACATCTTTCCGGCCGATGCGGCTTTCCACACCGCCAGCATTGTTGAGTTGATGCGGCCTGCGCCGGCGCCGCAGGGGTGCCCCCTCTCGACGCCGCGCCGTCAGCCCTAACGCCTGGGTTGCGCCCCGGCCGGCGCGCGCCTCCGCCACGTGCTCGGCCCACGCCGGTCCTGTGCAGGCCTTCGCCCGCATCGCCGCCTGTACCTGAGGTCGTGGCTGCGGCGATGGTCGCCGCGCTCACCTCCGCGTGCCTCTCTGCAGCCTCTAACGCCAGAGCCAGCTCCACCGCCTCCTTGTATTTAATATTTTTCTCAGCAAAAATACGCGATCTCATCGCGCTGTTGGATAGTCCCGAAACAAACTGGTCGCGAAGGTTTTCTTCTAGCATTGTACCAAAGTTACACGTGGTCGCGAGATGTTTTAAATCTTTGAGATAGTCCGTCATGGATTCCCCAACACGCTGTCTACGTAAGCGATACATGTGATGCTCAGCAATCTCCGATCTCTGTGGTTCTAGATGATCGGTCACCAAACGTACCAATTCGTCAAATTTTTTCGATTCCGGATCCGCCGGAGCACATAGATCGCACATTAACGAGTATGTAGTTTCACCCACAACCGTAATTAATAATGGCACACACAAGTTATCCTTTATCTCATTAAGTATTATGTACCTACTGTCTGACATGGCGAATATACGACGGCCACTGCTTCGAACTAATGTCAAATGGTTCTAGTCGACCGATCGGCATTGATTAACAATTTTACTCGTCGCCAAATGGGACGTCAATTAAACACGGAGATGGATAGCTGACTGGTTTATTCATATTAATGCATACCCACATTACATAATTATAAAAGTAGACACAATACCTTACACTATCATGTCACTTTTATGGTCATTTTTAGCTATTTAGTAACTGAAGTGCTGAGTGTAGTGTGAAGTATGAAAAACTGGTTAAAGGTGAATTGAAAAATAAACTTAAGCTCTATTGGGTCTATTCAAATCCTTGATTCCAACTGATGTCCTTTCCACTTAAACAAAGATCAACTTTATGACAGTGTAAATAAAGTTGATTTTAGACTGACTACCTAGTACTGTTGAAAGTCATAAAAATATGAAGTTGTAGCGCAAACTGAACCTTATATGTGGGTATTACAGTTGTTTTTCCTAAAAATTGCGAACACAGAGTAGGTATTGAACGCGAAGTCCTAGTACAGTACCTAGTATTATAGCTTGTCCAGTCTGAAATGATGCGCCCCACTACCGCATTTTACATACAAGCCGCGGCGCCGTGTATGTAAAATGTGTTAGTGGGGCGCATACTTAGAATAAAAAACCGGTCAAGTGCGAGTCGGACTCGCACCGTACTATGTTTAGCAAAACCTCTGAAAAAATATGTTTCTTGTATGGGGGCCTCCTTTATTTGTTGCTATAGGTAGAGGAAATAGAAATAAACAATCTGTTAAAATTTCAACTGTCTACCTATTGCGGTTCATGAGATACAGCCCGCTGACAGACAGACGGACAGCGAAGGGTAAGTAATAGGGTTTTGTTTGGCACGCTTCGGGTAACGGAACCCTAAAAATAACTGTTGTGTCGTAAATCACACAATGTCAATCCAACCATGTTATTTTTCATTCTGACGTGGTCAGGACATTTATTAATTTTGTTGAAAATATTTCCGATTCATGCCTTTATTTTAAGAGATTGTTATTTTTGGTAAATGTACACACGGCTACACATCAAGCTATATATTTCCAGTATAAGCTGACCTCGCATTGTACGGAAATCCTATACAATGCAAGATCAGCATAAACTGGAAATTATAGTTTGATGTGTAGCTGTGTGTACCATCTCCATTATTTTAAAAAAATCAACTGTCCCATACATTATAACCGCGTAGGTATATTAAGCTTTTCTATGAAACAGCAGATTTTTTTAAAATAACCGACGAAAAATTTCAACGCCGATGGTAACAGTTTTCGCGTCGATGTCCCTGCCACACTTGTTTTTTTATTGTTTTTTTATTAATGTTTTTAATGAAGGTTAATTTGTGATTTCCTGTGCGAGTCTCAATAAATACTTTTTCTTTCTTTCTTTCTTTCTTTACACTGTATTTAATTAAAATGGAAAAAACCCGATCAAGTGTGAGTCGCACACGTTTCTTGTATGGGGGACCTCCTTTAATAATTAACTTTTTTTAATATTTATTATTTGTCATAGCGGCAATAGAAATACACAATCTGTGAAAATTTTAACTGTCTACCTGTTATGGTTCATGATATACAGCCCACTGACAGACAGACGGACAGCGGAGGCTTAGTAATAGGGTTCCGTTGATCATCCTTCGGGTACGGAACCCTAAAAAGCAGCTAGAAGCTATAATTCAATTAAACTATAAATATGTCTCAATTTATCGATAACAATCATTGTAATGAACCTATTCTAATAAAAATAAAAAACTCACAGAACCGTTGCCTGTATAGTTATTCGATGCAAATAAAACACTCGTCTATACAAATTATCATACAACCCACATTTACATTACAAACGTATCTCCAAATAAAATATTTGTGGTAATTTGCCTACGTCCAATTCAAATGGCAATATTACGATAAATCATTTCGTACGCCCAAAACTCGATATGGGTCCAGAATCCATGAATTTATTCCGTAAGGTCCCAATGTAATTTATTTGTGAACGCCGCGAGTTGCCAGGGTCTGTTAATGAATATACCCTTTAAACTTTGATTCCACTGTTTAAATTGTGAACTAATTTAAGTTTATTAGTTTGGTATGTATTAATTTTGTGAAGGGTCTCGTATTTACAGTATTTAGGCTGAGGACTTTTGTAAATTTATGTGTTTATTTGCGAAGTTTACTAATGAGAATTCTACAGAATTTTTGTTTGGGAGAGATGAGTTCTTAGTGAATTCCGTGCACGTACGTTATGACCTAGTTAATTTCTTATAGAGCCTAGTCTAGAACCTATTAGTCTTAACAAAAGTCATTGTCTGTCTTTTCACAACTATGTTGGGGTCGGGAGCGACTGCCTTTCTGATCTTCAAAACAAACAGAAAACCTTTACGAATTTATATTGTTGTGTATTTGTTTCACCCCCTATAGATTCGTAGAAATATTCTCAATAACCGCACATTTTTATGTACTTCCAGTAGTACGTTATGTATTCTTTTTTAAGTGTTTTATATACAACTCAATCTGAGCATTTTACGAATGTTTCACGTTTCCATGTCTGTGTGTTTACGTGTTTGTACTTAGCTAAAACAACCACCAGGAATAGTCTAAGTAAACTAACTGACGTAATTACTTCTCCTTTTGGTCGATTTTTTCGATTCCCTACGGGCTTGCGGACGATGAGCAATGGGTAGCTCGCAGTCCGACAAGGACCAAGCCCGGGTCGACGGCACGTTGTGTTCCACGCGCGCCTCAAAGAAATGTCAGCAGAACTGACGGGGTCCGCTAGGGCCGATGCCTGCCGGGGTTGCGAAGAAATTCGAAAGGGAGATCGTAGCCCCGGCAATATGGCAACTGAAGGAACACGGGTGGGTTTTAGTCAGTAATAGTCTGAAACGCCCTCCCGCTCCGCCCAGAGCGGGAGAAGTTATTTGATAATTTCCCACCCAAACAAAAATAATAAAAAAATGTCGGGAGTTTGGAAGTTGGCGGTGTGATACCCTGTGCCTCGGAAAGCACTTTAAACCGTTGGTCCTGCGCCTGATCTCTCTCCGGTCGTGTCGGATTGCCGTCCCATCGGACTATGAGAGTGAGGACAGAGAGATAGTACAGCTGTGTCTGCGCACACATTTACTATAATGTCTCGCGCGCCGAAGGCAAGTCTCCGTTGAGATAGGCCGCCATGGCCGAAATACGGTATAATTACTTACTTCTCACAGCTCTTAAGATTATCATTAACCTATACTTACATTTAAATATGCTAATGGCTCATCAAGTTCGCGTTATTATGATGTAACTAATTTGCTGCCTAAGTGGTTTGAAGTACTAAGTAGTTCGCTAAACGGTTTCGGCAACTTTCTTGTAAAGACATTATTCCAAAATTAATTATGAAACTTATTTAAACTGATGTTCTTGTTGAAATATACAAGTAAGTAGAATAGTTTTAGTTGTTCTGTTATATGAAAGTTTTAAAGAAAAAAGTCATCAGTCAAAACCAAACAACCACAATAGGGATGAAGATATAAAAAATATATTTTTGTCCGCCATGTTGATTATGAAAAAATAACATATACACGTTTTTTTTCTTTTTTTACGTTATCAAAAGATGCCATGTCCTAACCCAGGTCACGGTCTAATAGTGTGCAAAATTATGTCGAGATTAGTTTAGCCATTTAGAGCTGAAAACTTAACAGAAAGACTGAGTTTCTTTCGTATTTATAAATAATAGTTTGGATAACTCTTATTTCCACATACCTGGAGGCCATTCTTGCCCATAAACGAAGATCTCGGACCTGGCGATATCCACTCGGTTCCATGTGAGCGCCAATGAAAGCTGTTCACTTGGAGACAGGTGCTGTGCTCTGAACAATGCTGTCAAGATGACCTGGTCCAACTCTTGGACCTCGCCACCTTC
Organism: Agrochola lychnidis; assembly: GCA_963680765.1. NCBI lineage: Eukaryota > Metazoa > Arthropoda > Insecta > Lepidoptera > Noctuidae > Agrochola > Agrochola lychnidis. Next base: position 6,649,721 of record OY796860.1, on the reverse strand, counting down.
CGCACGCTCCTGGATTCGGAACACCGTGATCTGGGGAAGAAGATTATTGTTATTAGGTAGGTATGGTAAGTTAAGCAGAAAATGCCAATCTACAATGGGGCCACGTGGTGGATTATGGCCCGTTCCTCTCACAGAGGAGGCTTGTGTCCCAGCAGTGGGAATGTTATAGGCCGTTATGTGCTATGTTTTTGTTAAAAAACTTTTTTACAAAAAATACAATCGACTTCCAAACTACAAAGTGAAAAATAACTTTAATTTCGGAAGTCGGTGTCTTTGGATCAGTATTTGAGTTTTTTGACACCGACTTCCGAAATTAAAGTTATTTTTTAATTTGTAGTTTGGAAGTCAGTTGTATTTTTTGTAAAAAAGTTTTTTTTCAAGTTTAAGTTGGTTGGTTTGTAATTTATCTCAGTAACAATAGCCTAATGGCAACTGCTCATCAAAAATAATCAAATCGCTATAGATGTGCCTATAATATTTGAAGAGTTCCCTCGATTTCTCCAAGATCCCATAATCAGATCGTGACCAAATAACAATGAAACTAACCTGAAAGTATACCTTATCAAACAAAAAATAATTTTTCAAATCGGTCCAGCCGTCTTCGAGTAATTGGGACAAATACATTTTAAAAAAATCCGATGAACTGAGAACCTCCTCCTTTTTTTGAAGTCGGTTAAAAAACAATGAATATGTAAAGCAGAGCCATGTGACTCATTGCAGGCGGCTGTTGAGGGAATCATTCGATTTTTTTATGTGGGTATGGAACACGTGTGAGTGCTGAGTATACCTCGCACTCTCAACTCATGATGGGTTACCCAGCTTTACTCGATAGGAGCCCGATATAGCCCTCTCTCCTCCCAAAGAGACGGTATTTACATAAAGATTTCCCCACGGAATAAATATAAATCCGACGTTCTATAGGAGTAGTCTAAATATTATCTTTCGTTAAACGTCTTATCTTATTTTCACCGTCTTTCATTTACTTACCTATAAAAAGCTTTTAAAAGGAGTTTGGCTTCTTACGATTCAAATTATTCAGTTCAAATGAAAAAGGCTTTTCATTTCAATGAACGTCTGAAAGGAATCAAGGTCGGTTGTTCATATTATTTCAATGGCTGTTTTGTTAAACACCTGTTTTTCTTATAAAGTACAAATAAAAACGAAAGGGTCAACAAACTCACCTCAATATAATTTAGCTCCGTAATCACCTCGGAATTTTAATGGTTTATTCTAATAAACCCGTGGAACGCAAAGAATTTGACACGAACTCAATTTAATTACTGATAAAGGGCTTGCTTAGTTCGGCTATTGACCTTGAGAACTTACCTACTTGGAAGCCGGACGATGTCCTTAAGAAATTGATACTGTTCAAGTCCATATGAACATATACTTAGTTTATAGTTTTAAATTTAGTAAATTTAATTACCACAGCCAATATTCTTTTTGTTATGTTGCATCTCTAGATTGATAAACTGGCAACATTTTTTGGGACTTTTCGTACCTTGGAAAAATTGTTTTGGTCATGGCGCACGTTGTGCCCTGTAAAATTGTGAAATAAAAGATTTTATCTTTAAAATTATTAACGCATTTCATTTCGAACATGCGTAGTGGTCCTTCGAATAAGTGAAACAGTAAATTCAGTGCCTTTGGAGGTGTTTATTCGTCTTGCACCGTGTGTCTGGCGAGTTTGTTCGGGAGACGTTGCCCGGTTTTCCGGCGGCGGAGCCTCACCCTGCTCATAGTTTGGGTGAAAATCCCGACTTTGCATGAGTTCCAGCCTTACATCAACGTGAAATCGCTAATTGTGAGCGATTTTCATCATCAAGGTGGTACATTTCAGATACCTACATAGATACCTACATTTCTCGGAAAAGTTTTGACATCCCGCCAACGACTTGTCAAATTGACATTGTCAGTTTGACACTACGTCGTAAACAAATATCAAACAGAGAAGTTTTTAACAACGAAAAGTTGCAGATAATAGTTTAAAAGTGCATTAAAAGTGATAATATACAGTGAATTAGTGTTGCGTTACAATGGCCGACCTAAAGAAATTAAAAATTACGCGTTCGCAGTACAAAGGAACATTAACACGTATGGAAAACTTTGCCAGTGATCCAACTCTTATAAGTTCAGCAACAATTGATGTGTTAGAAGCCCGTAAGGACAAATTAACTGCTGTTTTTAATCAGTACGAAAGTGTTCAATTAGATATTTTGAGCTTGGATGCCGAGGACTCTGAAGATGTTGGTGCATTTGAGGAAAAGTTTTATAACACTCTTGCCATTCTAAACGAAAATATAAAGTCACGTTCCAAATCAGATTCAGAGCCCTCCCAGACTGGCTATGTCGCTTCCTCAAAATTACCAAATATTGACATTCCTACTTTTGATGGGAAAGACTACACTAAATTTAAACCATTTTATGAGTTGTTTATTGCAGTCATTGATAACAATAGAACATTGTCGGATGTTCAGAAGCTATTTTATTTAAGAAAGTATTTATTAGATGAGGCCTTATCAGTAATTGTGAACCTGCCGCTCACAAATAAGTCCTACTCAGAAGCTTTAGAATGATTAAATAAACGATATGATAATAAGTCAAGATTGATTTGCAATCACATAAACCTGCTTCTGGACATCCCCTCAATGCCTAAGGGTACAGCTGCATCTATAAGGACTTTTGTTTCCTACATTCAGCAACAGTTGCATGCTTTGAAAAATTTAAATGAACCAGTCAATGAGTGGGATCGACTTTTGATTTGTGTGCTTTGTAGAAAGATGGATTCATATACATATCGTGCTTTTCAACTAGACCGTAATCCAGAAACATTACCAACAATGACAGATTTTTTATCCTTTCTTGAAAAACGTGCTACAGCATTGGAAGAAAGTAACCCTCATAAAGTTAATATTGAAAATAAAGGTAAGTCTGTGACACGTGTATCTAATTTATCTGTCCCTTCAGGTTTAGTGTGCACTTTTTGCGATAAAAAAGAACATGCAATCTTTAATTGCCCGCAATTTAAAATGATCCCTACAGATGCTCGACTGACTTTTGTTAAAGATAAAAAACTATGTTCTCTCTGTTTGAAAAGTCATGCTGACAAAGTTTGTAAATATAAATTTAAATGTAGAGTTTGTAAAAAATCACACAATACACTCTTACATTGTGATGATCAGCCAGAGACTCCAGTCTCACTTTGTTCAAATTCTCAAGTTACAACCTGTAATATTATGCTGCCTACTGTAATAGTGAAAATTACTGACAAATATGGTCGTGATTTTAAAGTTAGAGCATTGCTTGACAGTGGCAGTCAAGGTTCTTTTGTAACAAAATCGCTTGTTGAAAAGTTAAATATGAGTCCTACTCAGCAGGTTACCAACATTATGGGGATCGGCAATTGTTCTTCAAAAATTAATCAAACTGTTAATTTTAACATAAATTCATGTCAATTAGATGATGTTAAATTCAATTTAACTTGTTATGTTGTTGATTCCATCACCACACCTTTGCCTCAACAATTTGTTGATGTTTCCAAATTAAAGATTCCTAAAAACATTCAATTGTCAGATAGTGACTTCAATATTCCTTCAGAAATCTCAATCTTATTGGGTGCTGATATTTATTTTAACTCATTGTTAAATGGTTGTATAAAAATTTCAAATGGTCCTGTACTCCAAAACACTGTATTTGGATATGTTATTGCTGGCACAATTGGGGAATGCAACCAACAAATGGTATGTAATAACCTTGTATCAAATTTTGTTATAGCTGATAATGTAAAATTAGAAGAGGTGATGGAAAATTTTTGGCTTACTGAAAAGCTACCTGAACCTGTTGTTAAATGGACAGATGAGTGTCAAAAATCAGAAACAATTTTTCAGCAGTCTGTGCGCCTTGAAAATAATACATTTCATGTTGACATGCCACTCATCTGTTCCAAGGAAAGATTAGAGCTTGGAAACTCTTTTTCTATTGCCCTTCAAAGATTTTGGTATTTAGAACGTAAATTTAAACAAAATCCTATGTTATTGAAGAGATATAAAGAATTTATAGATCAGTATGTTGCGATGGGACATGCTATTGAAATTGATATAAGTTCATATAATATTGACTGTGGCTCTGTTTACTTTTTAGCCCACCATGCTGTCTTCAATGAGGAGAGCAAGACCACTAAGTTGCGAGTGGTTTTTGATGGAAGTATGAAGACTAAAAACAATACTTCATTAAATGATGTAATGCTGAATGGGCCTGTGGTACAGGGTGAGCTTTTCGATATACTTCTTCTGTTCCGAACATATTCTTTCACTTTGATTTGTGACATAGAGAAGATGTTCAGGTGTGTTTTTATTAATGAACACTATACCAGCCTGCAGAATATTCTCTGGAGGGATCATCCCAGCAAACCCATCAGGTGCTTGCAGTTGCAGACTATTACATATGGGTTAAAGTCATCTACCTTTTTGGCCACTCGGTGCTTAATAGAGCTTGCCAATAGATATAGGGAAAAATACCCTCTAGCTGCTAATGTTATTATTTCTAACACTTATGTAGATGACGTCATTGCTGGTTGTGATAATGTAGACGAACTACACCTGCTAAAAAGTCAATTGATAGAGTTACTTAAATTGGGCAACTTCAATTTACATAAATGGTGTTCCAACGATTCTTCAGTTCTCAAAGACATTCCAGTTGAACGTCAATATTTTGATGAAGTTAATCTTAATACAGACAAGGTTGTTAAAACACTTGGTCTAAAATATGATGTCCTTTTGGATAATTTTACTTTTCAATCCCCACAGTGTGAGGAAGAAACTTTAAATACTAAGAGAAAGGTGCTTAGTTATATCGGTAAAATATTTGACCCTTTGGGTCTTATTGGGCCTATTATAGTAGTGGCCAAGTTAATAATGCAGGAATTATGGCTTTTAAAGATAGAGTGGGACTCTACTTTGCCTCCTAAACAACTATTATTATGGAGAAAGTTTCTTGCCAATTTAAAACTTATGGTCAAAATTTCAGTACCCAGATTTATCAAAAGTCATAATTTTGTATCGGTTCAGTTAGTTAGTTATGCTGACGCTTCACAGAAAGCCTTTGGCTGCTGTATTTATTTGCGAGTTTTATATGAAAATGAGAGAGTTGAGACTAATTTACTATGCTCAAAATCGCGTGTTGCTCCCATAGCTAAAAAATTAACAATTCCTCAGTTGGAGCTAAATAGTGCATTATTGCTATCACAGTTAGCAAGTAGAGTCAGTAGAGTACTTGCATCTAGATTGAATCTCTCAGTTTATCTCTATAGTGATTCCCAAATTGTATTAGCCTGGATACAGGCCGAAAAATTAAAATGTAATATTTATGTCCAAAACAGAGTACGTCAAATTGTCGAGCTCACACAAAAATCTTCTTGGTTCCATGTAAGGTCTGCTGATAATCCAGCTGACATACTCTCAAGGGGGATAGAGCCGCAAAAATTGCAAGATCACGCTCTATGGTGGCATGGTCCACAATATCTGTCAAAGGCAGACTTCTGTCATGAAAAGCCAATATTAAATGATGTAAATAGTACAGAGATTGCTGAAGAGGAAATTACTTGTTGCTTACAAAAAGTAGAGCAGTCCTCAATGTTGGATCATTTTGAAAAATTCTCTGATTTAAATAAAATTATAAAAATTGTCTCATACATATACAGATTCTATAATAATACTTTAAAAAAGAAAAAAGAGGCTATTGACACAAATCTATCACCTAAAGAATTGCAAGATGCTCTTTTAATTATCATTCACTGTGTACAGAAACAGCACTTTGCTGAAGAATTTAAACCGGATAAGAAAACAACTCTTGCAAGTTTACACCCTTTCATAGACGCACATGGATTGCTTCGCGTGGGTGGCAGGTTGCTAAATGCAGGCATACCACATGATAAAATGTACCCCCTCATTCTTCCAAAAAATTGCCATATTACTTCTTTATTAATTAAAAGAGAACATCTCAGGTTATTGCACGCTGGTCCCAGACTAGTCCTTAGCTCCCTCTCGCAGAAGTATTGGATCATAAGTGGAATAAGAGAGGTCAAAAAGGTATTGCATAGATGTTTAATATGTGTGCGTTTGAAGGCTGAAACTGCAAAGCAGCTTATGGGTTCATTACCAGCTGAGAGAATCACCGCTACCAGACCCTTTCAGCATGTGGGTATTGATTTTTGTGGTCCTTTTAATATAAAGGTTGGTAGAATTCGTAAACCACTCGTAACAAAGGGGTATATTGCTCTCTTTGTTTGCTTTGCCACCAAGGCTATCCATGTGGAGGTGGTATCAGACCTTACTACAGATAATTTCTTAGCATGTCTCAAACGCTTTATATCTAGAAGGGGCATGCCTACAAAGGTTTTTTGCGATAATGCAAAGACATTCAAGGGTGCACAGAATAAACTAAAAGATTTATATGAGTTACAAAACTCAAAGTCTCATAGAGACTCAGTGCACAATTTTTGTAAAACAAATTTTATTAGATTTGTATTCATTCCCAGTTATTCACCGGAGTTTGGTGGATTGTGGGAAGCGGGGGTGAAGAGTGTAAAACACCACCTTAAAAGAGTAGTAGGCAACTTAACATTGACCTATGAAGAATTTAACACAGTTGCGGTCCAAATAGAAGGTGTTTTGAATTCTCGACCCCTGCTCTCACTGAACCCAAATGAAGGCAAGTATTTGACGCCTGGTCATTTTCTGATTGGCACGGCTGTGTGCAGCTATCCTGAGGTTGATTTAACAGAAGTCCCTATAAATCGTTTACGATTTTGGAAGGTGATAACAAAGCTTAAGCAAGACTTCTGGAAAACCTGGTCAAATGATTACCTGACTCAGCTGCAAAGTCGTCCCAAATGGAAACATGAATCACCAAATATGAAGGAAGGTGATATTGTCCTGGTAAAGCATTTGAATACATCACCATTAGTATGGCCTATTGCTAGAATAATAAAAGTTTATCCAGGAAATGATAAATGTGTAAGAGTGGCTGATGTAAAATTTAATGATAAGATTTATAGAAGGAGTGTGTCAAAGTTGTGTCTGCTACCTATTAATTAAAAACATGTCATGTTCTATCACTATGTTATGTCTGATTAATTATACCTATTTTGTTTGCTGTAGTTCTGTTTCTTGGCCTGGCCCAACTATGTTCAAGTCCATATGAACATATACTTAGTTTATAGTTTTAAATTTAGTAAATTTAATTACCACAGCCAATATTCTTTTTGTTATGTTGCATCTCTAGATTGATAAACTGGCAACATTTTTTGGGACTTTTCGTACCTTGGAAAAATTGTTTTGGTCATGGCGCACGTTGTGCCCTGTAAAATTGTGAAATAAAAGATTTTATCTTTAAAATTATTAACGCATTTCATTTCGAACAGATACAAATTGGGCTGTCCCTCAGTTTTATTAGTCTAATAGATTTTTATTGATGGGATCCAATGGTGGAATTGGCTCGCATAAACAAAAAGGTCGAAGGTCGCATCACGAAGATAGTAAGGACACGCAAGGTGACCCATGTGTTCGTCTTTTGTCTTTAATTTATTAGGTACTCTAGTGACCTGCCCTTGCGTCACACGGGTGCTATCTACTCCAGTGGCGACATATACACACAGAGTTATTGGTTGTACGTCGGCAATCCGTTAAAGGTATGTAGGAGAGGTCATTTGCAACCAAATTACCCCTGATGACCCCTAGGCCAATGTCAACCATTTTCGAGAAATTTGACATTTTATATTTTAAAATACATCAAATAAAAATATAAAATGTCAAATTACTCGGGGGTCATAGGGGTCATCAGGGGTAATTTGGTTGCAAATGACCTTGTATATCGTCCAGAATAAATTCACTTAATTATGGTGAAAATCATATAAAAATCCATTTTTTTTTGTATGGTCACGCGTCACTTTTTATGTAGTTTAGAAGAACAAAGTGGTCACACAGACAAACACGAAAACCGACTTTATTTTATACATATAATTTATTATAGATATCTCTATATTATAAAAAATTAAACGCGGTTCGTAATAAGCAACTTTTTTTGTTTTAAAACGGTCGTAATTTCGGAGTCAGGTTGTCACGGAAAGAAAAAAATTCTATGTGAATTTTGTATGAATGATTGAAATTCGGACAGGATAAAGTTTGTCGGGTCAGCTTGTAGACAATAAATGTTAACCGGCGAATACTTCCGTAACATAACTTAGATCAATGAAAATTTTGGTTACTACTGGTGGTGCTGTGACTAATATATATATATGTATGTATAGGTTACTCCTCCTCGTACTCACATTGCTCTGCCTTAATCAGTGGTTACTGGCTATCAGGTTTTACGATCACCTTCTGTTTTTATTAACTTTATGTAAGTAAATAGGTATATCGATTTTGTATCAAACTTTTTGTTTCCCCGAACACGTTATAAGTAATAATTGGGTTTAATTATTTAACCAATTATGCACACACATATAAACAGACAAGAAGAAAGGAACAGAAAAATACGTACAAAGGCAATGCTTATTTCTAAAGAAATCTCTTCCAGCATACCTGCGATAGGAAAGTATACAAAACGAGATGTAGACAACGTGTGTAACCGTAGAAGAGAAAATAAAAAAAACATAAATCAAAGAAGAAAAAAACAACAATATCACTACAATATATATATATAATTACAATGTGATTTAAAATAACTATGCAACTATGACGAGTTGGAAAGATAGTGTTTTTTGTGTGTTGTATTATGTATAAATAAATCTATTATATAATTATCTTTAGTCAACAAAATTTTAACATTCAGATAAATAAATTCTGAATAATAATCGTAATTAACAGTACCGCAACATTAAACTGCTGTACAAAAAGAAAACACACAGCGAATAGTAAACAGTCACAAAATATCACGCCACCAATTAGAATGTCAGCCATCATATCCAACAACCACAAATTATTACGGCTCATAGACCCAACAAACAGTTGTTTACGGAAATCCCGACACGAAAAACTAATCACGTTGTTAAAAACAGGAAGAAAAGTAACAAACAAAAAGTATTTTTAAAAGCAGGTCGAACAACTTATCAAGACTTAGAAAATGGCGGACAATTTTTTTTACGGAAAAGCGATACATTCTCTGCTCAATGTCTTGTAGGTAGGCTAGTTACCTATAACGATTTTCCTAGAGTGACATTATTTACTAATATAAAATATGTTTACTTGTAATTATAATGTCTTTTTGTTGTAGGTATTTTTAAATCAATTACCAGTATGAATTAAATCGCATACCTTTTTGTGTATTATGTGATTACAGTTATCGTATCTTGCAGAAAACTAGTTTAGTAAAAACAAAAAATAAACTTAAGACATTTAACAACATTTAAAATACAGCTTAACAATTTTTTAACAAAATTAAAAACCTATCTTCATTCTATTTTTAAATCTACGTTACTACCATAGACAATTTCGTGCGTGAATTTTCGTATCTTTTTTTGGCGTTTATGTTGTTCTTAATTGCCAGCATTTCGTTAATTCAATGTTATTATTACGTCGAAAATCTAAAATACATCGACTATTTAGCCTTATCCCTCACCTAATATCAATAATTTAATTCACTGTATTGATCAGCCTTAAACTATTTACCCAATTGCAAAATGAAATTGGAAACTTTGAATGAAAGCCAATCACTAAATGGTTCCGAGCAACAAACCTATTTTGCGGCCAAGTAATATGATTGTAGAAAATTGGCGCGCGAATTGGAAAATTAGTTTTTAACGAATTTCTGTGGTACGGGCAACGGAAATGTTTCAGACAGCCACAATGAAGTTAATATAAAAATACTAAAATAGTATGCTTTCCATTTTATTACAGTCTATTTTAATATTATTAATTTGAATAAAAAGTGAGTTCTTTACTTTGATAAGTAGGTACGGCCAATGAGGCCAACACAGATCGTTCATTTGCAATCGCAACACACTTTTTGAATAATTTACTTTTTAAATGTCAAAAGAGGGATTTGTAAAAAAAAAAATGGTTTTTTAAAAGCTCAAACGTAAAATCAGTGTTGTATGAAGTAAATTAATTAAATGAAACCGTTCTTTAAAAATGCTTGGGTTTATTTTTGCGGAGCTTTCGTCAAACTTTTGGGTAAATTACTTCGTCTACATATTCAAGTCCAAAGTTTGCCTAAGTTGCTATTGCCATGAAGCAGCTTGGTTTTTTTTTTGACTGTCCGTCATTTCTTTTTTTTTTCAATAATACTGGATACGAACGGATATGAAAGTGTAATAATTTCCAAATATTTAAATAAGATTCGTAGTGATTTTAAATACTAAATGTAAAATTGAAAGTACTTAAGTGATGTGTCTCAAATGATTTTTGTATCAGTGTTGTCATGAAGTTTAAAAGTATTTCATTTGGCAGTTACCTACCGTAAACTGGTTTTGTTACTAAATCATCAAGTCTTGCTTCAAACCCGATCTGCAGTGCTATTCTGTAAAAATCTCACCGTGAACGCTAAGGTGAAGTGAGCTCGAAATGAGATGTCATTCCACCATATACTAGGGATTGACACTGTTGACAGCTCACTTTCAAGCTCAATTCACATATGCGTTCACGGTGAGATTTTTACAGAATAGCACTGCAGGAATTAAGTTTTTGTAGTCCGCGATATAGAAGGGAATTCGAACTTTGAATTTGAAATTTTGTAAGTCTGCATAGTTTCTTCTACACGCATTTTGATCCGAAATCCTTTGATCCAAAAGAGTTTAAATTCTCAAAGATTGATCCAAATTGTTCAATTGTGTGGATGCTAGTGCCATCGTCGGTGTCTAGACATGATTTAATTTCGCAAACAACGCATGTAGATGTAAATATGGATTTAAACTTGGGCATTATTCTTTAGATGTCACCCTGAAAAGGTTAATGGGAGTAGGTGCCTAGTTGAAAAGATAAAAGCGCCGTCCCCGAAGAATAAAATGATAACTGCCATTATCTCATTTTTAATGTTATGTCATTTTTGGAATCTGTGGGTACTAATACATATGCTCAATTTTTTTCATAATGTTTATACAGCTAATTACGAAGTTAAAAAATATTACAATAGTATTCAAAGATTTAGCAACACAAGCCTTAAATTACGAGAATAAAGTGTTATTATAATATTATCATAATACATTCTATAGTATGACAAACAGTCATAGAATTAAGTTCTCGTGACTTAAAATAACTTTTTCATTTCTCGTACTCAGAAAGTAGTGTTTGTTTGATTCAAGTAGCGGGTGGAAGACGCTGATCCCCACCCTTGGGTGGGAAAGACTCATAGTAATTACTTCCCTCTCTAGGGCGGGAATGAATTTTATAAATAGAACTATATTGGTTAGGTCGTCGGCTACGAAAATTTTTACTAAGGGGGTATTACACTGTCGAGTCTGTGGTCATGGATCTGTGATCGAAGATATAATGGAATTGTAAAATAGACATTTATTATGGGTGTATCTCCGTTGGGGGATATTACACTATCATATTATATCATATACCTATCTACGAAGGTCACAAATTACCCATGTCATATCTATTTTACAATTTAGTTATGTCTTTGATCATGGATCTGTGATCGTAGATATGATGGTGTAATATCCCCCTTATAGAAAAATATTGATAAAAATTGCTGCAGTCTTGTCATTGTATAACAGCCAGTGTGAATTTAAAAAATACCTAAGCGGGACGACGCGCAGTGGCAACGCGGTGTGTTCCATATTTAAAATGAAAAAGACTAATAGGTACTAGAATACTCATGTTATTATTATCAATTAATATTTAAGATAAACTACAACTTTTTACTTCGAAATGAAAAGTAGAGTGTTTTTTAACACGGGTGAAAGTCATCAATTCCTACTCGGACTATAGCCGCCCTCGCTGCGCTCGGGCGTATAAATACCTCGTTTGGGAATTGATTCCTTTTGACCCTTGTATAACAATCTACTATTTTTTAAAGTCGGCAGTCATCGCTCTACGTCCATTATTTATGGAGCAATCGACGAAAACATGTTTTTATTTTTCCTGAAAAGTTGCGTTTTTGTAGTTATCATTTTATTCTCCGGGGACGGCGAGCAATAAGGATTTTAAGATTTCTCTAAAGCAAATCTAAGGCAACCAGCTTTGTTGGCGTGCGTGGGTGTTTATATGAATAATTTTGTGTGGTAGCTAAGGAAAAGATTTTGTACAAATTTATCTAGGTATAGTTATAAAAGCAGACAAACATCAGACTTGTATGGGAACACGCTTCCACACCCCATACGTTTCTTAAATAACACCATATTATCGTTGTTCATGTATGTGCATGTTGTTCTTCGGGGTCGCATAGACTGCTCAGACCTCCATGGCCTTTACTGCCAACTATTTATGTTCGACCTTCGATCAACAATATGATCGAAGTGCCCGACAAATACATCGGACACCGTCCGAGTCGCTGGCACAATTTGTTTGCGCAACCGTCATCCAAAACTGTCGCCAGAGCTGAATCCCCAGTGTGTCGTACTTCAAAGATGCTCAGCGCCCTTCCGACTGCCAACCCTGAATGTGATGTGTTTGCGGATGAATGGAATAAAATTATGCGTAGGTATATGACAACGTCTGGTGTTCTGTGAGAAAAAGTATGCAAGGAAGTTCATTGTTGTTAGTTTGAATAAAATTATACAGAACAAAATTGTCAATATTAATCTTTTATGTTTCTGCTAGCTGACCCCGGCAAACGTTGTTTTGCCAATTATTTGTTTGGGGTGGACAACCCTTATCACTTAGGGGTATGAAAAATAGATAGTAGCCGATTCTCAGACCTACTGAATATGCATGTAAATTTGGTAAAAATCAGTAAAGCCGTTTCGGAGGAGTAAGGTAACTAACATTGTGACACGAGAATTTTGTATATAAGAAAGATGTCAATTAATGTAATTGGTGTTGTACCGTTTTAATTAACTATAAATAAAAAACGTGTGGCACTCGGGGACTGCCGCGGTAAAGCTATTGCATAGCATTTGTAACCTCCATACTTCCTATTTGTCAACGCTACACTTGGGATGATGACGTGATGACATAAAACAAAAATTACGGTCCCATGACAACATCACGTTTCCCATGACAACATCACGTTGTCATGGGAACCGTCATTACATGGTAGGCGGAGTGGGGGGTGTTAGGTTTTATTTTCGTTACGTTCGTGACTAAAACCCACCCGTGTTCCTCCGGTTGCCCTGTTGCCGGGGGCCACGATTTCCCTATCGGTTTTCTTCGAACCCCCGGCAGGCATTGGCCCTAGCGGACCCCGTCAATTCTGCTGACATCTCTTTGAGGCGCGCGTGGAACACAACGCGCTGTCGATCGGTCCTTATTGGACGGCGAGCTACCCATTGCTCACCGTCCGCAAACAGCACAACCCCTGAAACTGGGATGTACTCGCTAGTAGGAAAACTACGCAACGATAAGTTAAATAAATCTGCCTAACCTTTTCCCAACTAAGTCGGGGTCGGCCCGGATGCAGCTAAATATGTACCAGTATTTTACATGGAGCGACTGCTGTTTTTGATACCGAATCTAAAGTTTAATTACCTTACCTGTCCATAATCTGATGTTTCATAAACAGGGTACAAAATATTCGCTAAGTTAGTAAACAAAAAATAATTTTCAGTCACGCAAACTTGAAACAAGAATTACAGTACCCTAATTGCGTAACTTATTTTCGTAAACAATTTTGCTTAATTTTTTTCATTTTGACAGTTCAACAACATTCATTGCGTTATTTACGTTGTTGAGCAGATTTTTTTATCCAACTTATGAAGCAATGTATTAGCAATCTGTTTCAAATCGAAACAGATTGTAATTGTGTTGTATTAGGGTACAGGTCGGTATAACACTAGGACTATAGAATAGTAATAACACTACTACATTTGGAAATGTTATACAGAGAAGCTATACCTTACTAGAACAAAGACGTTTTAAGGCAAGAATAAATTTATATTCCACGGGTACAGTCGCAGGCATAAGCTAGCTTTACCACGAACAGGTAAGCGCCAAGTATTTATTGCACGAACGTGTTCAGAACGCGGTGAAAACTTTGTTTCACTTAACTTGCAGTAAAGTGCAAAGTGCAAAGAAGTGCTTAAAAAGGTTTTTATTTTTTAACCATGTAGGTTAAATAATAAAAACCTTTTTAAGCACTTATTTATCTTGTAGTCTATTTAAAATGCCATACACTCAAGGCCTGTGTCCAAAAAAAAAAGTTAAAAAATATTGAACACGTATTTTTTATTTTTTGACGTAATCAAAAGATTACGGCGATACATTGAGTTAAAATGTGGCATGACGTCATGCCTTGCTAGATTTAATACGACGTTGTGACGTACCGAGCCCCCACTCCCCAACTTTAATGCCTGTTTTCTAAGTTATTTTTGATTAATATGATAAAGCAAAAAATACGTGTCTAATATTTTTTTATTATCTGAAAGGCGGACTAAATAGAATTTCTTTTTTTTACCTAGGCAACTACCGTATTCGACTAAATAGAAACGTATGTAACGATACCTTTTATTGTTGTGTTATTGTTGTGTTTTTTAGTGTTAAAACCTTACCTAATTTTGCATTGGTATAGATGAATACAGATGGGACACTCGGCATTTTAGTTATGAAGCTACAAGTAGGTACGCGGCGGGCTCGACTTGTCGAACTCAGTGGGCGTAACGTAGTCAGAAGATATAAGAGTTACGCGATAGAAAGAGAAGCAACTTCTAGATGAATATAACTGTAGGTAATTAGCGCTGTGCGACCTGAATTGCACTTTATTGTAGCGTGGCAAGAGTCGCTTTTTATTTAAAAGATTTTACGGAGTGACTCATCTGTTCTAATCTGTAGCATTGGTTAAGGGTCTGTGCATATTATATATTGATAGCAGCTTCAGTCTATCACAAAACAAAAGGAGGTAGGTACTGACAAAAAAAAAACATGCAAAAGAAAAAAAACTGATTGTTTTTACGAGCATACAACTACTAAATAGACAGCTTAAAGTGAAATGGAAGAACCAAATAATTGTTCA
The DNA here is from genome assembly GCA_963680765.1 of Agrochola lychnidis. Classification (NCBI taxonomy): domain Eukaryota; kingdom Metazoa; phylum Arthropoda; class Insecta; order Lepidoptera; family Noctuidae; genus Agrochola; species Agrochola lychnidis. The sequence goes on along the minus strand of OY796860.1, from coordinate 6,634,613 downwards.
AACAAATCGATATATTGTTATAGAAAATAATTGTCTAGATAAAGCTCATCCAATATCACAGTGAAGGTAATAGACAATAAAATGCAGTAGTGAATGTGTCCATAAACCCTTTCAGTGGACAGTCATTTCTGAAATTATTTAGCAGTAAAACGATATCGTAAAACTCGACACTACAGCGCTTAAATTGCTTTTAACGAAGGCTTTATAATTTGGGTAGAATTTATGGTATTAAAAATATACGACGCCATATTTGATATTACTGAATACATTTTCCTAAAGGTTGATTCTCATATACTCTCTAAGCCACAAAGGTGTTAATTTGATACGGGTGTCCCCATCCTTATAAAACGGACACGGTTCCAATTTCGGACTGTAATTGGGAAAATAATAGAAAACCACTACTATTGTTACCCGGCTTAGTAATCAAATCAAAGTAGCCAGAAGGGTAAGCAAAGTTATTGACTTTTAGGTGTTGGTAACGATTTACCTACGTACGAAATATGTTTATTCCAGAAAATAATATAAAGATAACTAGTGTAGCAGATAATTTGCTGTATGAAATTAATCCTCAATAAATGCAGAATTTTAAACTAGGAAAAGTGTAATTTAAACGGTAAGTTTTAACTTAGCACAAAGCGAAATTTAACAAGAGTGGCAATAAAAAGTGCAGGGCCCAGAATGTTTCCCTGCGAACGCCTTCGTTTGCCGCCGCCCCGGGTCGTCTATTAAACGTGCTAACGAGACACGCCCATAAATTGGACCTTTCCATTATGCTGCAAACTATCTCTGAACGAGAAAATGACATTTTTTAAACTGAATTCTTCATTACTGCTATGATTAACATTCTCTGACATTGTTGAAAGAACTAACATTTATAATGCTGGTTGCGAGTCGTTTTAATTTTAATTGTGCTCCTGGTTTTATAATACAATGGTCCGTCCGTTGTTTGTTCACGCTTAGCTTGAAATTGTAATGACTAAGGTGGAGGTCTCTTCATTTCGTGGTGACACTCGAATAACTTATAAGTTTTATAACAGAGGATTTTTAAATAATAAGATTTGTTTCTTTAATTGGTAATTTTTTTTTTTGTCTTTTTATCTATGAGCTAAAACGTGAAGCTCAAATAGCTTCAAAGCTACACTTCTTTTTGGTAGGTATATTAATCTACTCTAACTTTACTTCTTTATATACCTACTCTTCCTGAAAATATTGTTTTTTAACAAAGTATTAAAGTAATCTTATCGCACCTTTAAAGTAAAACCGTTACTAAACGAAATTTTTTCATGAATTGAGTTATCATGCCATTCTATTTAAAATACGTGCTTTAGATAGATGGCATTGATAACTCAATTCATGAAAATTTTCATTTAGTAACGGTTTTACTTTAAAGGTGCGTTATTATATTTACCGGCAAACCTTATTAAAAAACAATTTAAACGACACATCAAATGTAAAATTTGTCGCAATTATTTATTTATTTATGACGACCACGAGTGTTTCTACCTTTAATATTTCACTTTATACATATTAATTTGGTATAATTGCAAAGCGCCGCTTACATTATTGTTTTAATAATTAATTTAAAATAAATTATGAATATCATAACAAGCTGGCTACATTATTATTATTAAATAATTAATTACGAAGGCTCTTATTAATCCCAATCAACTAGAGATACTTTTATTTGATATTTATTTAATTAGTCTGATCGGATGAATGAGCTTTTGTCCGGAGTATTTTATACCAATTAATTACCAACTCTACGATTGGTAACACATTCTAGTTTTGATCTTGCATTCATAGATATTATCTATCTATCATAAAAATACATTGTAAAGTTTAGAGTAAGCATTGGGTTTCGACATAAAAACTTGTTCAAGAATCAGTCGACTACTTCCAGCTTTTTAAGCTATTGCATAGCTTTTATCGCGGGCTTTGAGCGCGGCGACCGAATCAAGAAATTCCGTAACGTAACGAAAATAAAACCTAACACCCCCCACTCCGCTTACCATGTAATGACGGTTCCCATGATAACGTGATGTTGTCATGGGAAACATGATGTTGTCATGGGAACATAATTTTTGTTTTATGTCATCACGTCATCATCCCAAGTTTAGCGTTGACAAATAGGAAGCATGGAGGTTACAAATGCTATGCAATAGCTTTACCGCGGCAGTCCTCGAGTGTCACACGTTTTTTTTTTAATGACCTGTAAAAGTGATTCCGATATCTTATTTACAGAATAAGCAATTTCATTTCATTTCATATTTCTAGAGAAACAATACTAAAGCTGTAAGGACTCAGAGCAGGATCTAGGTCAAAAGAAATTGAAACGTCAGGCCTTGAAAGAGGTTTAACTTATGAAGGAGCACGGTGGCAATCTAACATTATACAGTGTGAGTCTTCATAATGTGCACATATCGAAATGAGGGAGTCTATGCTTAATTTTATCGACGGAAAAAATGGTAATTTTTTTTTTTAGTTTAAAAAAAAAAAAAAAAATTTTACAAAAAAATTTTTTTTTTAAAAATTTTTTTTTGCTCTCTTTTTATTATTATCTTATTTATAAATTTTACAATTAAAAATTGAAGAAAAAAATACAGATTTTTACTAAAAAAACATGTTTATTTTCAATTGAGGGTAGTTTTTTTCTCAATTTTAATTTTATGTGGACGGCTACTTACTTTCAATCATTATGGAGTTTGTTTCATCGCGATAGCTGATTCAGTTTAAAAGTTACACAGTTTTGTTACAATTTTTTTTTAATTTCATAAAAAGTATAAAAAACAATATTTAGATTTTTTAAATATTTTTTCTGTCGTTAAAATTAAGCATAGATTTCCTCATTTCGATATGTGCACATTATGAAGACTCACACTGTATATTATCCCCAGATGCATTTGACTTTCATATTCCGGTAGTTTTTCCTCGACATTTTTCTTGCAGCTTTTCGGGACTTAATTTTATGCTTGAAAACTTTATTGAAACCTTTTCAAGCATAAAAAAAAAAAAAAATTTGGATGTATAAACAAATTACCTACTTACATTACGCAGTAAAATTTAGTGACTCGCAGGTGAAAACTGTGAAGGTTCCTACTAAGTGGAACCTTCGCTGTTTAGGTATCAGCCTACAATGTTCCCACTGCTGGGACACAGGCCACCTCTCAATGACAGCCGTAATCCACCGCGCGGGCCCAGTACAGGTTGGTAGATGTCACATGTCTTCGAATTTTTGGTTCTTGTACATACCGGTTTCCTCACGATGTTTTCTATTACTGTTCTGAGAGCAGTGGTGATGAAATAATTTACACAAAGTAAAGCGCCTGTAGATTCGAACCTACGACCTACAACTCGTAAGTCGCGGCTATTACCACTGGACCACCACTGCTCAGGTATGGGCTGTTTAGGTATGCTATGTGGTATATTTATGGTGGGGATTTACTACACTTTCGACTCCACCCACTTTTCATAGAATTCATACGCCATGCCGCCATATATATTGGAAGTGAACCCTCCGGGTCACCGGCATTACGTTTGCTCTAAAGTTTACCATCGCGGACGGTCAACGGCATTAGGTTAAAAACCGTGTTATAAAACACTGTAAAACGAAGTAAAATTGTGATTTTAGAGGGTCTTGTCGCTATACGTATTATCAAACCTCAATTTTTTTTTATGAATTTTGTACAAGTGAAAAAAAATGCTTGGATTTTACAACCAACGCATATACCTACTAATAAATCTTGTTAAAATATACATCAGATTTTATTTTCACGGTTATAATGCTGTATTCGCTAAGAAAAACATGCTTTCTAAAATGCGCCCTCCGCGAGGGCTTCCGGCATCCCATACTTGACTAGGTGAACCCCTCCAGGAGAGCTCCCGGCACTGAACGTGTTAAAAAGGCGCTCCTTGCAATCGCCGTATTTGCAAAACTTTGCGCAACTGACATTGGTAAGGATATTTCCGTCTATACGTCTACAGCATTTTAAGGTATATTCAATTCATCGATCAAATCAAATCATATCAAATCATTTATGGTACAGTGTTGGTCTTATAGTCAGTAATAAGTTCCTAATACAAAGTCAGACATTTGACATGCAAAACATTACAATGTATTTAATGCTAGAGTATTATATTTATATCCAATGGCATGCTTTAAATGTTTCTATTATTAATTAATTTTACAATCCATTCCTTATTCATATTATCATTACATTAATTTAACATAGATTATTAACATTATTAATAAATTCATTTATTGAATAAAATAGTTTTTCCAATAGCCATGATTTTAACCTTCATCATCATCAGCCTATAAATGTTCCCACTGCTGGGACACAGGCCTCCTCTCTGTGAGAAGGAGTGGGCCGTAATCCACACGCGGGCCCAGTGCGGGTTGGTAGATGTCACATGTCTTCGAATTTTCGGTTCTAGGACATGCCGGTTTCCTCACGATGTTTTCCTTCACCGTTTTGAGAGCAGTGGTGATGAAATAATTTACACAAAGTAAAGCGCCTGTCTGGGTTCGAACCTACGACCTACAACTCGTAAGTCGCGGCCGTTACCACTGGGCCACCACTGCTCCTTATTTTTTATCCTGATTTTAACTTTATAAAAAATAAATTATTAGGTAACTCTTTAAAGCTCTTTGGTATTTTGTTATAGATAAGTCCACACATATGATAACAGTTCTTTTTATACAGAGAAGTCCTTGGAGCCCTAGGCAGAACTATTCTATCTGGATCTCTTACTTTTCGAGGGCAACGGTCTTGAGCCTTTTCAAACAGGTCAAAGTGCCATCGAACAAATTTTGCACATTCTAAAATAATCAACATCAACTTCTGTCAATGATATTTATATCAAGTGGTAAGATTACGGTCAGACAGTATGGAATAATGATACCTATCTAGTCGCATCTGGTTAATTTTGATACCGAAACTAACATACATAATGTAACATACAAATACGATGAATGGACCGGGCTTGTATTTAACGTGGCCCATTGTGTGTATAGACCGTTTCATCACCGCCTAATTACTTGCCATACATGGATTCGATAGATACGGACGTAATTATTTGTGTCCACCCTGTGATTTCACAGTAATAGAGAATGATAACGATGTCCACATTAATGGTATAAGGCTAGAAATAACAAGTACGTATAGAACGCGTTATTTAATGCAAGAACACACGTACAGCGAGTTTCGGCGCACTCCTGGCATTCGTTTGAGACAGTTTGAGATCTTCATAAGAACCTTGTACCATCTTGTTTGTCTATGGTCTCTTCCAAAAGCATCTCATGATAGTATAATTTTTTTTTTTATCTAAACCCATGCTATAAAACCTCTATAAAAGTTTCTGGAACAGTTAACTTATTGGCAATATTATAACAGCCAGTGTCTTAGTATTTTAATTTATATAAATTTTTGAATTGTTATTATATTTTTATTACGGACGCTTTTAACGTGCACGTCTTTCTACATTGTTCTCACATGTATAAATTCAACACGAATGATGTAACCAATATTTTGTAACAATATTTTGATTTAAAAGAGTGTCCGTGGAGTTTCTTGCCCATTCTTCTCCATAGGTACCTACTACGCTTTGGAATGGGCAACTAGCTTCATTTTTCTGACTGACAGACCCCTTGACAATTCAAAAGTACCTGTAATTGGTTTATTTGAAATAAATGCTTTGAGTTTGAGTAACCATTACCTCATCCAAACGAGTGTTATAATGTTGTACTAAATTTAATTACGCAACTCGTTTCAATGTTCAAACGGGGGACTGCAGCACCCGCTGCACGCATGTGTGTGTACGTGCTGCTGCAGGCGATATACGTACGTGGACTTGTACTGAATTTCGTGGGAATTTCTTTATTCTTGATCTTGAATTACAAACACCCAATGGTTTCAGAAACTTTTATAGAGGATTTATATCATGGGTGTAGATAAATTCTTGTATGCAACTGTTATAATTAGGTATTAAAACACTCATGTGATACTCTTTTCAGGTTAATTACGCAATTACTCACTAAAGGGAATTAGTAACACATTTATCTGTATTTAGAAGTTTCATCTTTATAGTAGACCTTTTTTTTCAACAATTATTGTATGAATAAAATTATTATATTGTAATTGAAACATCATCGACGCCAATTGAGGTTATAAAATTAACCTCTATTTTCAAGTGATCTTTGAGGTGATCAAAAAAATTAATTTTGGGTTTATGTATTCATATCAGATCCAACTATTAAATTTTTATGTGGTTTTCTGACCTTTGCATTAGATAGTTTTATAATAGACATTTTATGTGGGCCTGTTTTTACTCGTTGTATGGAGTCGACCTTCTCCAACTATCCTATTTTGTACTAAAAGCTTTCCGTGATATTTATGAATGGTGGTCAGTATTGAATGCCCAGGTGGAAATGACCGATGATTGATGAAACTCATGGGTGAAATAGTAAATAATGATTATGTATGAATAATGTATAACTCATTATATGTGTTTGAGGGTGGTATTGCTCATGATAAGGATGTCAAGGTGTTATAAATAGTTAAATAAAGTTTGTTATTGTTCATACAGTCATCGAAAGCTAAACCAAAAACATATAAAATGAAGAGACATTCCGCAGTTTAGAATATAAGACGTGTCGCAAGATTATTGGAAACTGAGAAAGATTTTCGTAATCATCATCTGCCTAGCCTTTTCCCAACTATGTTGGGGTCGGCTTCCAGTCTAACCGGATGCAGCTGAATACCAGTATTTTACATGGAGTGACTGCCTATCTGACCTCCACAACCTAGTTACTAGGTAACACGATACCCCTTGGTAAGACTGGCTGTCAGACTTTTGGGCTTCTAACTACCCGTAACGACTCAAAGATCTACAAATGACAGCCGGGACCAACGGTTTAACGTGCTTTCCGAGGCACGGAGGGGTCTTAGTGTGTAAAGATGGTCACCCATCCACGGACCAACCGCGGCAAGCGTAGCTTAACCTGATCGATCGACCCGTGCGGCTGTTATTACTTAGCCACAAGCCCTTCTTCCTCCCAAAGATTTTCGTAATAATATGAGCTAATATCGGGGTTATAACAAAAAACCCAGTCTGTTCAAGACAACTAGAAATTTGATCCAAAAATCCTAGGATTTTCGCAAAAAACGGTTTAAATATCCTGCGACATATGTACCTAGTGAAATTCGGAGAAAAACGTTTAGCAATCAGAAACCTCGTGTCTTCTGTTAATCAAACTTTTAACGTGAAACATAACAGTTCTTTTTTGCAGTCATCTACAGTCACTCAATTGAAATAATTTCTAGAAGAACTTATAACAAAGGAGAATGGATCTCGTTATTTTTGGGTTTTTTAATCGACTTCCAAAAAGGAGGAGGTTATATGTTCGTATCGTTTTTTTTATGTATGTGTACCGATTTCTCCGTCAATTGTGGACCGATTTTGAAAATTTATTTTTTTGTTTGAAAGGGTGTGCTCTGGAATTGGTCCCATATAAATTTTATTAACTTTGCTTGGATAGTTTTTGAGTTAGCTACAAAATACGTTTTTTTTCCCCACTTAGTATGTAGATGATATGATAAGTTTCTGTCACTGGTAGCAGGTAGTGGTATTCGAATGTGTGTGGGGTAGGTACCACAACTAAAAAGTGAAAAATAAAAACTTTTTACAAAAAAAAAACAACCTACCTCCAAAAAAAAAAACACTACAAAGTGAAAAATAACTTTAATTTCGGAAGTCGGTGGCAAAAAACGAAAATACAAAACCCAAGACACTGACTTCCGAAATTGTTATTTTTCACTTTGTAGTGTTTTTTTTTGGAGGTCGGTTGTTTTTTTTATTCTTTAGAAAAACATTCTGGTGCTTAAATTATCTCTATTAATACTTTTTCTCATTCACATTAATTTCATTTGAGCTTTGAACAGACCCTCATTTGAAAAACATTATTCTGTAAAACAAGATCAGAATTTTTGTAAACTACAATAATTCTTTGAAAGATCTACTTATGATCCGCCGCCACATAACAACCATCTAAAGTCAATCATTAGACAGACAGTTTGTTCAGTGATTAGTTACAAATATAAATTTTTGCATGCAAAATGGTAGAATGTACGTCGAACCAAATATTTTCTTTTTTAACAGCTCACCTGCATTATTATGCAAATTAATATTTTCTATTCTATTGAAATAATCTAATACTGTCATATTAGGTAAGCCAAAAACAGTGGCACTCCGGGAGTGCCGACAGAAGTGAAAACTTGAACAATTTTATTTTGCAGGAAATACTTTTCTTTTTTGAAGTCGGAAAAAAAGGAAAATATAAATTATGTCGTTGTCATATCTTATCTTAATGTTTGGAATTATTCCTAAAGAAAATGTATCGCGCGTTGATGTCTTTTTAATGGTTAAAAGCTGGTGTCGGTAACAGTGTCGCGAGTTCAATTGCTTTTTCCCATCTCAAAAATGCCCAACGCGCCTAAAGAAGTTTTACTTCAAAAATCTTGAAAATAGAGAGAGAGAGCGCTAAGTGAAAACTCTTGTAGGTTTTACATTTACGTTCCAGAAGTAAAAGCGCTGCAGTCTTCGATCAATAATAGTATTCTTGATCGAAGGCTGCAGTAGTAGTATTTTTATTGTTCAAAGTTAGAACCTGCACACTTCCATAATCCTATTCCCGGAAGGAGCATTAAATGTATATAATAAATAACACAATGTTGTGAAAAAGGGAAGGCTATATAAACATTTTCCATTGAAGAAAGTATTGATAAGTTTTCCATAAATAACTATACTCCATTTGAAATAAGATTAGACATTTAAATAAACCTTTCTTACAGTCCGTTCAACCGATTTTGACTTCTATTGCGTTGGTGGCATGAAAAATGGCAGCAGCAGTAAACAGTTGGTATTGTGACCACTTTTTAGGGTTCCGTAGTAAACAAGGAACCCTTATAGTTTCGTCATGTCCGTCTGTCTGTCTGTCCGCGGTCTAGCTCCGAGACCCTTAGTACTAGAAAGCTGTAATTTGGCATAGGTATACATATTAATTACGCCGATAAAGTGGTAAAACAAAATTTTGATAAACATTTTTTTTAGGGTACCTCTCATACACGTAAAGTGGTGATGTTTATTTTTTTATTTTTTTACCCCATGGTGAGGGATATCATTGGAAAGGTCCTTCAAAAATATTGTGAGTTTGTGAAAAATATTTTTGGATTCAGGGATTCGTTTGCGAAATATTCAGCTTTAAAGTGCTAATTTTTGTTAGAGTCAAGTGTCCCCCCCCTGCTGGTTAAATGGTTGGTTTTGGGTGTGTGAAAAAAATCACAACAGTAGTTTATATAACGAAATTAAAAGGAAAACTATCACAGCTAAGTAGGCTCTACAGGTTAACGAGTAATAATCGACCACCTTAACTTTGCAGTTGCAAAAACATGTTTTCCCATACATTCCGTATGGGAGAACATATTTTTCAACTACAAAGTTAAGTTTGTTTTTGGGATAAATTCATCCCAACTACGGAACCCTTCATTGTGCGTGGTCCGACACGCACTTGGCCGGTTTTTTTTTTGCTTTTAATGTCATCCTTATGTCTACGATATAGAAGTCAAAATCGGTTGAACGGACTGTAAAAAGGTTTGTTTAAATGTCTTATCATTTTCAAATGGAGTATAGTCCTCGACAAATATAGGACTGACCGACCTTAATCTTCTTTATATGTTGTGTTGTAATAGGTAAATATACGGAAAGGGTTGGTAACCGGGATCAAACTGAAATTAATATTTATTATTAGATCCTATATTGGCCTCAAAACGAAAGGTCGTGTATTTATAAGATAAGTATAAACCGAAAAATTCTTGTTTTCAACACAGGAAAACAACCTTTGATGAAATCGTTGGTAGTAATTTGTTCCGTGTCGCTCGCGAACTCGAAAGCACAAAACCTAGAAAGTAAGTCCAGGCGCGCACAGGATTTTCAACGCATTGCTTAGCACCGAGGGTTGAAAGTCCAACAGTATGTTTTTTTTACGCGCTGGGATACGCTTTGTTGGATTCTCAATGCTCGGCACACTACCGAGAGTTGAAAATCCTGTGCGCTATAAAAAATCGTCGTGTTAAACAATCGGCCGTGCGTACCTGGGCTAAATGGCTCGGTAACTTACACGTTAATGAAATAAGCCTAATACATGGAGAGGTCAAGCTGAATAAGTGAACCTCAAGGGTCAGATCGACCTAACCGAATATACAGAAAACGTTTGCTTCAAATATGCGCGGTGTGTTAACTTGAGGCCGTAAACCTCGGGTTTCTTAGGAAAATGAGTAATCAGCCTAAAATGTTCCGACTGCTAGGACACAGGCCTCCTCTCAGAGAGTCAAAGTCAAATAATTTATTTTAATTAGGCACAAAAAGGCACCTTTGAAAGTCAAAAACAAAAATAGAATTGGTTTTAGTCGCCCTTTCCAAAAGGTAGTTTTCGTATGGAGAAGAATGGGCAAGAAACTCCACCGTTACTCTTTTCAAATGTTTTACAATATTTTGTATACAATAATTATATAATTATATGTGAAGACGATGCACCTGGAATAAGATTACTATACCACAATAAGTAAAAATAATTAAAAATGAAGCAATGAGAGAGGGAGTGGGCCGTATCACGCGGGCCCAGTGCGGGTTGGTAGATGACATATGTCTTCGAAGTTTTTGGGTCTCGGACATGCCAGTTTCCTCATGATGTTTTCCTTCACCGTTTTGAGAGCAGTGGTGATGAAATAATTTACACAAAATAAAGCGCCTGTAGGTTCGAACCTACGATTTACAACTCGTAATCCGCGGTGGTTACTACTGGGTCACCACTGCCTGGGAAAGTGGTTCCGTCATATTACAGCAGCTGTCATGAAAATCTGTCATTTTCACCAGTATTTGACAGGTGTCTAAACGCTCTGTATTTGGAAAGCCGTTAGACCAAGCGTATGCTGAGACGCAGGTGACGCAAGTCCACGCAGCGCAGGGCAGAGCAGATTTTGTAATGCATGAACGTACTGACAGCTGCGTACGCTGCGGCGCAGGCACGTGCGACACAGACATGTGCATGTCCTGCTCTGCGTCTCATTGTAGAGCCGGCACAGATTTCTGCGCAACGCGTGCAGGTCGTCACTTGTTTTTTATCACTGATGTTTCAACGACAGATTGTTTGTACTAGCTAGGACGCGAATGTGTCTGTAGCTGTGTCGCAGCATGCGCTCGCGGCCTATGTCTGCCTCGCCTGCCCTACCCTGCAAAATCTGTACTGTGCTTTGCTGCGTCACCTGCGTTTCAGCATACGCTTAGCCTTACTGTGTGGTAGAAGTAAAACTAAAGCTTTACTTCTACACGAATGGTGCGGATTTTGCAAAGGTGTGGCGTATCGGAACGACCACGTGGTGGTCAAGCCCACAAGATCAAATTAAAAGTAGCGAAACTAGGCAGATTTGATGGGTATCGAAACCGAAATATGATAAAACGAAAATCAAAATGAATTAATGATTTTTTGTAGGGTCAATGACCGCGGGTAGTACACGGATACTTGAAATATCAGTTTAAAAATCATTTTTTACCATTGCCACTCGAAAAAGGGGCATTTGATTCATTGATAACATTTTGAATTTGGAACAAGCACGATTTACACGAATTACGTACAAAAAATAAATAAAACGTGCTGAAAGTATGTACTGGCTGGTTAAATGGAGCTATTCCATAGAGCTATAAAATGATATTTTTTTTATGTCCCGTAAATTGTAGTTAGGTTCTTTTCTATTTGTTATAGTGGTTGTTTTATGTCACTGGAAGATCTATTAACATAATTATAAAATGAGTTCTTCCAGTGACGAAAATTAGGTACTGAATCCAGAATTATTTCGGTCTAAAGCAGCAATTATCCTTAATATTATTAATGCGAAAGTAAGTTTGTTTGTTACGCCTTCACGCTAAAACGCCTGAACGGATTTGGATGAAATTTGGCACATATATAGATGATGCCCTGGAAAAGAACATAGGATACTTTTTTTTTCCCACGGCCTCGAGACTTATGCGGGTGAAACCGCGGGGCGTAGCTAGTAGTAGATAATCTGTTGCCGCCAAAGTGTAAATACTATACTACTATTTATTTTTTTGCAGACAATGGTAAAAAGTAGAGTAAACAATTTGTGAAAAATAAATTCATCTCGGTCCTTGCATCCCTCGCTCCGCTCAGGATTCTAATATAGAATCCTTCGCTGCTCACGGGATCCAATTTAGTCCCTCGAATTAAATTCCCTTTTTTTTCACTTGTTGTATAATCTACTGTTTATTTGTGTAAAATTTAGACGTGATGGGTATCAATCGATATCTAAACACAGATTTTCTGAACTATTTTGTTTTGTTTTTAACCGACTTCAAAAAAAGGTTCTCAGTTCGTCGGAATCTTTTTTTTAACGTATTTTCCCCGATTATTTGAAGACGGCTAGACTGATTAGAAAAATTCTTTTTTATTTGAAAGGGTATACTTTCAAGTTGGTCCCATTGTCATTTGGTCACGATCTGATGATGGGATCTTCGAGAAATCGAGGGAACTCTTCAAATATTATAGGCACACTTATAGCGATTTGGGTATTTTTTACAGTCACTCGTGCATTTGCTCTCGGAAAGCACTATTTGGTAAAGTGGAACTGATGATGAAGGACACAGATGGCCACCGGAACTACTCAATAATATGTATTTCACGGGTTGCGATTCGATTATTTTAATATGGTTGGTAAGCAATTGTTGCTTCGTCACAATTCATATGGTGCAGCTGATGATGAAGTACCTGGAGAACTCCTCAACAACTAACTGTTCTATACTCGTGATTTGTTATGTACTTTGTTTTGTTCTCTGATTACTCTTGTCTTTTATGTATGCACGTATTTCTGTGACAAATAAACCTATTTTTCTTTCTTTCTTTCTTTCTAAAGTCCCTGCATCGGGAAAAACAATATTGTGTAAAAGGCGATGAGCAGTTGAAATTAAGATATTGTAACTTAGATAAATTACAAATCAACCCAAAAATGTGTTAATTTTTTTTCTCAAAAAATTTTACCGACTTCCAAACTACAAAGTAAAAAATAACTTTAATTTCGGAAGTCGGTGGCAAAAAACTAAAATACTGATCCAAAGACACCGAAATTAAAGTTATTTTTCACTTTGTAGTATGGAAGTCGGTTGTATTTTTTTTGTATCATGTTTAGATAAAGGTACCCCCATCACGTCTGCGGAGTTTTGTTAGCTTATCTAATTTGACTCAGTATAAAAAGCTAACATTCGATTTTTGAAACGCTCGTACCATACAGTTAATTCTCCTTATTTCATCCAGCTTTTTGATAACAAAAATAAACGAAACCGCCTCAGTATTTACGAGTTTAATATACCCATAAACTCATAATATAATACACATTACAGCAAAGAAAAAGACGTAATCACATTATACGTATACACGGCTACGGATCAAGCAATAATTTCCAGTATAAGCTGACCTCGGATTGTACGGAAATTCTATACAATGCGAGATCAGCAGAAACTGGAAATGTATAGCTTGATGTGTAGCAGTGTGTACCATCTCCATTTTATTAGGCGAGGGTTCACATGGTTTTTCAAAGCTAAAAAGTACTTGCCGTAATATTTTATTTTATTTATTCAGGGATAATGTAGGAAGATTTGTTTTCAATAAGAAGGTAAACGTTGCTAAAAGAATTTGAGTACTTGTTTGTCTTTGATATTCACTCGTCGTGTTTAAGAGCCAAGCTTAAGAAAAAGAAAGGGTTTTACAAGTTTTGCGTGAATCTTGAGCTCGAGAATATCATATTTTGAAAGTGAATAAAATCGATCGTTGCTAAAGTGGGAGTTTAAAAAGTGTTGAGAGTATTTTAGAAATTTTCACTGGAGAGCAGTCGAGTCCTCGAGTGAAGACAGCTCGCCGCCCGATAAGGATCAGGCCCGGGTCGACAGCGCGTTGTGTTCCACGCGCGCCTCAAAGAGATGTCAGCAGAATTGACGGGGTCCGCTAGGGCCGATGCTTGCCGGGGGTTCGAAGAAAACCGATAGGGAAATCGTGGCCCTCGGCAACAGGGCAACCGAAGGAACACGGGTGGGTTTTAGTCAGTAAGAGACTGACACGCCCTCCCGCTCCGCCCAGAGCGGGAGAAGTTCTATGTATGATAATTTCCCACCAAAAAAAAAAAGACCGCGTATAAACAAGCGTAGTGTGGGACGCCCAGCTAGATGAGCCGACGACCTCGAAAACATGGACAGACTGTATGCAGAAGGTGGAGGACAGGGTGTTGTGGCGCAGCCTGAGAAAGGCCGCTGCTGCTGATTGAGAGAATTTCGAGTTCAATTTTTGTTGACTGGTTTTTAAAATCTGTAGGTAGTCAGAAATCCTGAAAGATTACAAGGCCGTAAAACTATCGTGGCGGAATTTTATCGCACACTGGATTTTCAACTCGCGGCGCTAAGCAGAGCGTTGAAAATTCAGTATGCGAATAAATCCCGCCGCGATATTTTTACGTCCATGCGAACGTGGGTTAACTGGCTAGATTAAGGTTGAGTTTTCAATAACAGCACCTTAATTTCGTAAGGTGGGATGAAAAGATCTTTAGGTGACTTTCAGAAATAGATTTCCTTGTTTCTTTACATTATTAGATGGCACAAAAATATCTGTGACTTCATTATTTATTCAAGAAGATTTATGGAGCAAAACCATGTTGATATGAAGTTTCTTACGGAATTATAAATGAGAATCTGTTTCCTTATTGTTATTTTCATAAATACTATTTTTTTTATTTGCTTGCCGGATGTTTTTTTAATGTCTGGATATATATTTTTCTTATTTGATTTGTGCACAATACAGAATTTAATGTAAACGTAATTAACCGACTTCCAAAAAGGAGGAGGTTATATGTTCGTCGCGTATGTTTGTTTTTTTTTTTTTTTTTATGTATGTCCACCAATTTCTCTGTCAATTGTGGACCGATTTTGAAAATTACTTTTTTGTTTGAAAGGGTGTGCTCCCGAATTGGTCCCATATAAATTTTATTAACTTTGCTTGGATAGTTTTTGAGTTAGCTACAAAATACGTATTTTTTTCCCACTTAGTATGTAGATGATCTGATAAGTTTCTGTCACTGGTAGCAGGTAGTGGTATTCGAATGTGTGTGGGGTAGGTACCACAACTAAAAAAGTGAAAAATAAAAACTTTTTACAAAAAAAAAACAACCGACCTCCAAAAAAAAACATTAAAAAGTGAAAAATAACTTTAATTTCGGAAGTCGGTGGCAAAAAACGAAAATACAAAACCCAAGACACCGACTTCCGAAATTAAAGTTATTTTTCACTTTTTAATGTTTTTTTTTGGAGGTCGGTTGTTTTTTTTTGTAAAAAGTTTTTATTTTTATAAAAGTCTCACTTAATTTAATATCTTCAGCTCCAGAGAAAAACACCAAGTACAGTATTTCTATTTTCTTAATGTCCCTCGGGAATCATCGCATTTCCGAATACAAACGAATGCTAATTGCCATGTCCATCAATGAATACATTTATCTTGTACTAGCTGACCCGTGCCCACTTCGTTGGGCGGTAAACATATTAACTTGTGATGAAATTATGAGTGTAGTTCGGTTAGTACTGAGTGCTATGATTTATTTCCTGACTGCCAAAAGAAGGGTTTTGTTTTTATTGCATATAAATCAGAAAGACGCTGCGCACGTTCAGCGCTAGATTCCCGAGCACAGGCCTGCGATGTTCTCGCGCTTTGGCTAGCGAGCTTCTGCGAGCGCTCAGTGCTAGACTCCCTATCCCTTGTTGCAGAGACATGCTACCTTAAATCACTGAGACGCTGCGCACGTTCAGCGCTAGATTCCCGAGCACGGGCCTGCGATGTTCTCACAGTTTGGCTAACGAGCCGCTGCGAGCGCTCAGCGCTAGACTCCCTATCCATTGTTGCAGAGACATGCTACCTTAAATCACTGAGACGTTGCGCACGTTCAGCGCTAGATTCCCGAGCACGGGCCTGCGATGTTCTCACAGTTTGGCTAGCGAGCCGCTGCGAGCGCTCAGCGCTAGACTCCCTATCCCTTGTTGCAAAGACATGCTACCTTAAATCACTGAGACGTTGCGTACGTTCAGCGCTAGATTCCCGAGCATGGACCTGCGATGTTCTCCAGCTTTGGTTAGCAAGCCGTTGTGAACGCTCGGAGCTGGATTCCCCAGCGCGTGCTTGCGAAATATTTTCTCTATTCCTCGAGAGGCGCTGATGATTTTCAAGAGCAGAGTCTTCCGTACGGCATACTCGAGCTGCTCTTGTCTCACCGCGATTCAGAAAAATGACGTAATTGCACAACGCCATCTATGGGTAAATGGATAAAACGTCCGTACAAAGCATGTTCTAATGCGGTTCGAGAATGGACGGCGGCATTTTGCGATTTAGTAATTTTACATTATCTTCGAAACTATTTAACCAATTGACATACTGTTTTGGGAAAATCGTATCTCTATGATGTTCTTGTGATCATAATAATATTTTTTTCGATAAAGTCTAATATTTTGTTGTTTAAAAAATCGTCCAAAGTAAGTACGTCGAAAAATACTTTTTTTAACACATAAAAGCTACTATATCTGCTAAAATATAAAAGATAGAAATATGGTGTCGTGGACTTTTTTGTAGAACTATTTAAAGCGGATCAGGTTGCCATACATTGTTTTCAATTATATACAACTGTTAAGGCAGCGCATGCAAATAACTCTGTTGTAAGAGCAATTTTTTTCCGCCTGGCTAGACAAAAATTGAGATAGTTCGGCTAATATGAGTGATATCTTTATAATTTATAGCCTATAGCACTCACGAATAATGTAGCTTTCTACCAGTGAAACAATTTATAAAATTGGTTCATTACTTCCGGAGATTACCCCCTACATACAAACTTACAAACATACAAACTTACAAACAAATGTTACCTCTTTATAATATTAGTATAGATAATAATTTATTTGAATTCAGAACTAAGTACTTCATTGTTGTTTTTGTTTTGATTTTCGTGAGAACTATTTAAAGCTGTAAAACTATTTTTTCCTATCTGTCGTGCCTGCGACTTTAACAACTTTCCTACTATTTTAGAAAATAAATTACATTAAGTTAAAAGAGTATTAACAACTCTATATACTTCCAAGTCGATTGGGAGCGTCTGGTCTGAATCAAGTGCAAAGGGCAACTGATAAAAATCCGACGACTGACGAAACACGAGGTTTGCCGAGGGACATTAAGAACATATTTGTACTGTAAACATTATGACGTGTTATCAACTTCTTGGGAAATGGCTTTTTCCGAGAAAGATGGTA
This sequence comes from Agrochola lychnidis, assembly GCA_963680765.1. NCBI lineage: Eukaryota > Metazoa > Arthropoda > Insecta > Lepidoptera > Noctuidae > Agrochola > Agrochola lychnidis. Next base: position 6,617,219 of record OY796860.1, on the reverse strand, counting down.
CTACTTTTATTAGCCATCAAGCGCTAGATAATTGTCTTTAAAGTTGCTCAAATTGTCTAAAAGCAACACACTTGTCACCAGGGCCTGTAAGCCTCAACATTCTAATGAAAAACATCGTCAATCTTCAGGTACTTACCAGGTTTTTCTTCCTGGTACACTGCAGCAGTTCGCCGTACAAGAGCTCTGCCTGCTGCAAGCCAACCTCGAAGGTCTTCTGAATGGTACTGATCAGGTAGTCCCGCATGGACTCCAGGACCGTCTGCTCGCCTGTTTCTGATGCATATCTGTGATGATGAAGAGTTTTTAGTTAACTATTGGTAAATGATAAAGTATATTTATTTCCGTAAATAGGTTACAAAAAAAAAACACTTTTACCCTATGTACACGGTACGGTTTCATTACGGTACGACGTCTAAACCACGGCCGTAGAACAAACGTGTCTATCAACAATCTTCCGTAGTGATCTATACAACACTGACGACCATGCATACACACGGCAAATTAACCATATATAATTTTTCACGTCAAGAAAAACTATGTTTCCAAAGAGTCATAAGGAGATGTCAGCCCGCCTCCTTTAGTTTAGATTGCAAAGCCGTATTTTAGTTAAGATACTATATCAAATAATCTGTCGACATTGGTATGGTGTAAGTACTTACTAACATCATGGGTAGGTACCGTAAATTACGGAAAATTTACCCAAAACGCGATTATTATTTATCAAACTTTCTTCAATCAAAACTTAATTTAATATTTAGGTACTTAACTAATAACTTGAAAATATTTACAGTACGATCTACAACTTGAGTGTGCAAGTAAATTATCAACAAGTACTCCAGGTATGTACTTATCCTCAATGTGAAGCAGTGCTTGACATTTACTTTGTGAGCATCCAAGGAAATCCCTCCTTAGTTAGGAAACGAAATATATCTCTCAAAATATTCCTACGTTTTAATTTGATAAGATACAATCTTAATAAGATCGACAGGCAACGGGCAAATAATAAATGTTTGCAAATATTATTGTAGTTAGTGACAATTTTACATTTCTGTGAATCCTTGAACAATTTAAAATTTAGTTTTTGTTATTTTTACTTTGCATAAAATCTTTGCACATAGCATGACTGACATGGAACCAAGTTTTTGATACGATCCGAATTCAATTTCTGAAAACGAGATTTCAATCTTTTCGAAGCACTAACTCTTCCGAAACGAAATTTTGTATCCAGAAATAAATGTAAATCCCGATGTTTGCTTCTGACATTGTCAGAACATTTTGTTAGGTAAGTACTCGTTTTTCACTCGACAATTAAATAAATTATTTTTGTTTTTCTTAGTTAATTGATTCAGGCGTGACCTTGCCGAAATCCATTTTAAAATACAATAGATGTAGATAGATATATTAAGTTACCTATTCCGCTTAGCTAAAGAGCCATAAAAAAGCGTGTTGCCACACTGAGCGCTGAACGCAGAGCTCTCTGCGTTCAGCGCTCAGTGTGGCAACACGCCGTGTTCGGATTCGTGACAAGTCAATCGTCATCCTGAGGATGCCTCGTTGAGAGGTGAAACACGTGTCGATTTTTTGCAGGGTTTTTTATGGCTCTTTAGAACTAGCGAAGTATTTTTTTTGTTTGTTTTTCTTGTAAAAAGGCAAATAGAAAATCTCCGAAGTTCATAGACTATTTCCCGTTTTTATTAATATTCGAGCAGTGGTAGCCCAGAGATAACGGCCTCGACTTACGAGTTGGTCGTGGTGGGTTCGATTCCAAGCAAGCGCTTTACTTTGTGTAAAAAATATTTTCATCACCACTGCTCTCAAAACGGTGAAGGAAAACATCATGAGGAAACCGGCATGTCCTAGAACCAGAAATTCAAAGACATGTGACACCTACCAACCCGCACTGGGCCCGCGTGGTGGATTATGGGCCACTTCCTCTCACAGAGAGAAGGCCTGTGTCCCAGCAGTGGGAACATAGGCTGATTATGCTACTAACACTAGACACCTAAATAAAAACGCGTTGTTAGATTTTCTACCTTCAGCGCTAAGCCTAATGGTGAAAATCGAACAGCGCACCTTTATTTAGTCTAAGTGTCATCGAGTGTTGGTGAAAATGGGCATTAGTGTATCTTTCTTTAATCAAGGCTGACTTAAATCAAAACATTTTACTTCACATAAACCTACATGGGCACTTATGAAACGTCAGAAGTTAGGTGTACGGTTCCAATTGGTCGTTTCCTATGGAGAAGAGCCGGCAAGAATCTCCACAGCTACTCTTTTAAATAAAAAAAAGGATTGTGTGGTTTTATGACACCACGGTAAAAGTGGAACTTCTATAGGCGCTGCCATATTGGCCTTGGCTGCTCTGACGAGCGCCTTTCACTTTATCCCTACTCCGCAGCCGACCGTCACGCGACATGCATCACACAGACGAAAAAGTTTGAGACGATGTAATAAAAGTTTCACTTTAAAAACAATTGACTTTTTTAATGTTTTCAAATTACAGTGTTAACAGGTATGGGAGGACAGTGTAGGCCTGTCAATAAGTACCAAGTTCAAAGGAAGGAAGTATGAAATTTGGCTTTATAAGCAACTTGCTTATAAACGGTGAATAACATTATAACTTACTTATGAACAAAAGCGATGAGATCCGCTGCTCGGCCGCTGCCATCACAGACGACGACGGGCACTGGTGGCGTGTCAGTGACGTATTCCAGCACGGCCCGCACGGTGTTGGTGCCGCCTTCTATCACCAGGCAGACCACAGGGGTGGAGGAGTGTGTGTCTGTAACAATGACACGGTGTTTAATATAACGTATTTCCGATACGGTCGGCGATGGTGCACGCACATAACCTTTTCACTTAAGACTTGAAAAATTCTACGTAAAGCAGATATCAGACGCTTTACTTTTGTCTGAACACGAAATGAATAAAAAGTGAACAATTAATGTATTAGTGAACCGATCCAACGATGTTGAATTTCGGCGGTTGGCATGATTCACACGCCTATCGAATCATCGAAATTTTTTATGAAAGAGCAAATGAATGCACAGACAAATTATGTGTTTAATGTCCCTCGGCAAACCTCGTGTTTCGTCAGTCAGTCGTCGGATTTCTATCAGTTGCCCTTTGCACTTGGTGTAGACCGGACGACTTGGAAGTATATAGACTTGTTAATACTCTTTCAACTTGAAGTAATTTATTTTAAAAATGGTAGGAAAGCTGCTAAAGTCACAGGCACGACAGATAGGAAAATAGTTTTACAGCTCTATATAGTTCACACGAAAATCAAAACAAAACAACAATAAAGTACTTAGTTCTGAAATCAAATTATTATATAAATCTAATAATTGATGGACATGGAAATTAGCATTCGTTTGTATTCGGAAATGCGATGATACCCGAGGGACATTAAGAAAATATAAATACTTTATACTTACGTTTACTTAATATTCCTATGTAATGTGAGGGTGTCGTGTTCAGGTGCAATGAAACAAAAAATGAACATTCGAGTGAAGCGTCTGATATAAGCTTTATAGTTGTTCATGCTAGCTTTTGTTGTATTTAGGAGAGACGATGTTTTTAATAACGACGTATTTCGCTGGTTTTTGTCAATTTAACAATAGATGTTTTCACTATAATGTTCTTTTATAGCAAATCAGTGTTTATAAAGTTACGAACGAATAAAGGTTTTCACAAATAGGCGCGACGCGACTCTAATAAAACAATTTCTAAGAAAACTTCAATTTAGAACAATTACCGGTGTCGCGTCGCTCGACATGTCGCGCCAGTCTGCACGAGACTTTAAGACGAATTAGGAAAACGGAGAGCTCGGCTCAGAGTACTTTCACAAATATTTAAAAAGTTTCTATCAAAAATATTTAACAATTTTTTCATTAACTTTTAATTAAGATTTCAATTAATGATTTCGAGATAATTATAGATTAGCAGGTTTTCAAAGGTTCTCCCAAACTGCTTTCAAACTTTTGGTGGATTTACTTTCAGCAGCTTATTAATTACTTGAACAGTTTAAAAGATTTGAAATGTTGTTTATCTTGATAATAATTTAAAGCTGCAATTATAGTTTGAACTTCTTTGATATCATCTTTGTTGTATCTATAAAGTTTTTAAAGTGCTTAAGGTTTTTTTCACCATAATCTGAAGAACTTTGCAAAGTGCTTAAATGTCGTTTAAATACAAATGCATAAAAACAGTAGAAGAATACACAAGTACAATTTTAACAGTTAAAATTAAAAAAAAACCCCGACACAAATATTTCTTCGTTTGTCTTTCCTACTCCATCACCAGTACCTTCAGTTACCTTGTTCATAATCTATCTATAACCTATTAATTGAGACCATTCCAATGAGCCCTTTTTTTTTTTTGGATGGCATATTATCAAATAACTTCTCCCGCTCTGGGCGGAGCGGGAGGGCGTGTCAGACTCTTGTGTCAGACTCTTACTGACTAAAACCCACCCGTGTTCCTTCGGTTGCCCTGTTGCCGGGGACACGATGTCCCTATCGGTTTTCTTCGAACCCCCGGCAGGCATTGGCCCTAGCGGACCCCGTCAATTCTGCTGACATCTCTCTGAGGCGCGCGTGGAACACAACGCACTGTCGACCCGGGCTTGGTCCTTATCGAACGGCGAGCTACCCATTGCTCACCGTCCGCAAGCACGCGCCTACGGTGGCCGGAAATCGGCTCGCGATTCCCGCCCCGAGCGTCTCCTCCTATTGCGGCGGTTTGGGGCGTGAGGGCGCGAAGTTTGCCTCTCCCTCACGCGTTCAGCCTCCTCCTTCGCGAGCATTACCGCTTCGCAGAAGGAGGTGACGGCCTGTCATTTCCTCTCGCTCCGTACCATGGCCTGAACCAGGGCTGGACGCGAGAGATCACCGCCGCCGATCGCCTCTGCGAGGACACGGCGTTGCTCTGCCCAAGCCGGACAGACCTCCACCGTATGCTCCACCGTGTCCTCAGGCCGATCCACACAATGGTGACACCCGGGTGTTTCCTCCCGCCTTATTCTGAACAGGAACCTCCCGAAGCAGCCGTGTCCGGTGAGGACCTGCGTCAGGCGGAAGGTGAGGACGCCGTGGCGTCTCTCAAGCCACTCCTCAAAGAGGGGTCTTATCGCCGCAATTGTGGCGTGCCCAATTCCAATGAGCCCTAACACGATATTTGTGCTGTAAGTTTGTAAGGGAGTTAGGCATCCTGCAAATTCAGGTGATGCTGCAGCATCAGTTCAATGTTACTATGTTCTTCTAATATAATTGAAGTAATAGAATACCAAATTTCAAATCTATCAGACCTGTGGAAGACACGATCCGTTCATCAACTAGAAAAGATCTGATAATCTTCAAACTGCTGAAGCGATTTTGATAAAACATGACTAAGAACCATCGCTAGAAAAACGGCTTTCAAATAATAATAAGAACGCATTCATTTGATGATCTTAAGGACAATATGGATATAGAGAGGGAGCGCAGGTCGTTGGCTGTTCGATATAACATGCTGGTTCGAAGATTTGCACGTTGTACAAATCAAGTTAAAGTCACTCTTTTCAAAGTTTTCTGTCAGTCTTTCTACACGTGAAGTCTTTGGACCAGCTTTACGCAGATGGCATACAGCGATCTGCGTGTCCAATATAATAACGCGTTTAGGATACTGTTGGGGATGTCGTGGCTTGTAGTGCGTCCACAATGTTTGCGGAGGCGCGCACAGACGATTTTTACGCCATTATAAGAAAAAGGACCGCCTCCATAGCCGGCCGGCTACGCGCCACTACCAACGGTCTCCTGAGCGTGTTCTCAGATCGGTGGGACTCCCCTCTGCTGCGCCACTGGGTAGGAATCCATAAAAGTTGATTTTATTTTTGTTTGTTTTATCTCCTTATTACTAGCTCTAGTTATTAAGTTATTTTGTTGTTACTAACACTATGGACTCACGTTGAATTTGAAAACGGTTCACCCATTTAAGAGCTACAGTGCCACCGATGCCACAGACACACAGACAGACACACATAGCAGTAAAACTTATAACACCCCTCGTGTTATAAGTTTGACTGCTAAGTGTGTCTGTCTGTATGCTTGTGGCACCGTTGCTCTTAAATGGGTGAACCGTATTGAATGCGTTTTTTTTAATTTGAAAGCCGTTTTTTTGCGTCGGTGGTTAAAGATTTCTGTCAAATACAAATCCATGACAACAGTAGAATAATACATACAACTCACCCCTACAATGGCCGAAGGGTTACAGCTGAAGGCCTGCGGTGTTCTCTGTTTACAGAAGCCTGTACACCCACGTTTCGCCTTTGTCATTAAGGCCCGTGTAATTTTTGTTGGATCATTAAGTTCCCTTCAAAATGGTTGAGCTAAATGGTGCTGATCCATGCATCATGTTCGTGAACGGGCGCAGTCACTAGGGACTGGTCATCTCTTAGCTGCCACGGTTTATTTTAATTTTTGAATTGTTTTTGTTTTTATATTTGTTACGGACGCTTTTAACGTGCACGTCTTTCTACATTGTTCTCATAAGTATAATTTCAACATAAATAATGTAACCAATATTAAGTAACAATATTTTAATTTAAAAGAGTGTCTGTGGAGTTTCTTGCCCGTTCTAACCTAACTTAACTACGCTTTGGAATGGGCAACTAGCTTCATCTTTCTGACTGACCAACCCCATGACAATTCAAAAGTACCTGTAATTGGTTTATTTGAAATAAATGCTTTGAGTTTGAGTTTGGCGAGCATATTGGCATTTTAGTAGAAGAATAGTAACACACCGTAACAATTAGTCCGATTTGTGTAGGCAAAACCCCAAAAGAATGGCGAGAAATTATACGCAGTACTTATAAATCAAAGGGAAGTCGTAACGGTTAGACAAAGGAAAACACCCATTTAGCCACAAAGGGACAAAGAAAATAATGTGCCTGCGAGCGACATGTGTCAGAGATCCTACAAGTGTTAACTTTTGAACAAAACTTTGTTTGAGTAAGTTCAGTTGGATCTAAAACATCACAATATTATGTAGGTAAGGAAACGAGGGCAGCTACATTATCTTATGGGACTTAAAACATTACTGACGACAAAGGAGTGCCTACACTTCTGTCTAACCCATCGAGAAATTACAGGCTACATTAACTTTCTTTAAAGCCTTTTAAAGTAAAATCTATTTTTAACCGCCTTAAAAAAAAGGAGGAGGTTCTCAATTCGACTGTATTTTTTAAATGTTTGTTACCTCAGAACTTTCTACTGGGTGAACCGATTTTGATGATTCTTTTTATTTGAAAGCTGGTGCTTCCCGTGTGGACCCATATAAATTTTATTAACTTTGCTTGGATAGTATTTGAGTTGGGTTCAATAATACGAATTTTTCCCACTTAGTAAATGGATCATATCTTAAGTTCCTGTCACTGTTATTTACATAGCAGGTAGTGGTATTTGAATTTGTGTGGGGTAGCCACCACAACTAAAAACTGAAAAGTAAAAACTTTTTACAAAAAACATCAACCGACTTGAAAAAGTTTTTATCTCAACATACTCATTACGATCTATTCCAAACTCGCTTTTGTCCGTGTGGATTAAAGAAAGAAAGAAAGAAAAACATTTATTTGGACACAGTTCGTGAAACACAAAACACAAATAACAGTGAAACGGAAATATACCACGGGAAGGTGTACTACCGGGATTAAAAGTATCCCATGTGTCAATATAGGTTATAAACTATCTGTGTGCCAAATTTTATCCAAATCCGTTAAGCCGTTTTTGCGCCAATTCGGAACATACATTGCCAGACAAACAGACAAAAATTCAAAAAATTATATTTTCGGCGTCAGACTTGTTCCCATACCTCATAGCAATTACTTTTTTTAAACATTCAACGTGCAGTTTTGTCTTCGTTACTATTTTATTATATGTAAAGGTAATAAAAAGCCTTTTATTTTCAAATACTTGAAATAGATTAAGGCTTTCAAGACGTATCAAAGAACCAAACCTGTTGTCAATATCTAGGATCTATAAACTGCTTACTGTAATCCAATAAAACTTTCAGCGACACGAGGTTTAATGTCAAAAAGAACGTTTTATTTGAAGTCGTAAAGCCTTTTTTTATGTAATTTTTACGGCTTTCGGATAAATAGGTATTTTTTTCAAGTCTTTTGTAAGGTGACTGGGACAGGGACATGTCATTGTGAATTTATTGTATTTTTAACCCCCAACACAAAAAGAGGGGTGTTATAAGTTTGACAGCTATGTGTGTGTGTCTGTCTGTAGCACCGTAGCTCTTAAACGGGTGAACCGATTTGAATGCTAATGCACTAAACAACAAATAAGTAATGCATGATGTGCTTACCTGTAAGAAATTGGTACACTAGTCTATAAGTTTATTGCATGTATCTCATTTCTTTGTATCGGTGTATTCAATTGTTGGTGAGCCAAATAAATAAAATAAAAATGCGGTTTTTTTATTTGAAAGCAGGTTTTCTAGCGATGGTTCTTAGATATGTTTTATCAAAATCGGTTCAGTCATTTGATGATTATCAACTCTTTTCTAGTTGACGAATGGATGTGAGTATCTTCCACAGGTCTGATCAATTTGAAATTTGGTATTGATATTAGAAGAACATAGTAGGTAACCATGAACTGTTGCTGCAGCATCACCTGGAATTTGCAGGATATCCAACTCCCTTACCAACTTACAGCACAGGTATCGTGTTTGGGCTCATTGGAATGGTCTCAATGAATAGGTTATAGATAGATGGTGAACAGGGTCTGGTGATGGAGTAGGAAAGAGAAATCAGGAAATGTTTGTATCTGGGCTTGTAAATTTTAACTGTTAAAACATAGAAAAAGGTTAGTAGAGAAGATTGATTGGTTTAGGTACGGTAATTAGCTTATCTGACCCTATTAGGCTTCATTAGGTGTTGATAAATCTCCTGCGACAAAAACGGTGACAAGATTTATGTACCTAATTTAGTCGAGGCTTACAAATTCTGGGACACGCGTTGTCCTAAAAGAAGTCGCTGGGCAGTAAACAGTATTTTTTAACCGTATATGTTCGTAGCGTGTTAGTTTTTTTTATATATCAATTGTGGACCGAGTTTGAAAATTCTTTTTTTGTTTGAAAGGGTTTTGGTTGAACTCTCCAGGTGGTCCCATATAAATTAAATTTTATTAACATTGCTTGGACAGTTTTTGGGCTAGCTTCAATAATAAGTACGTATTTTTCCCACTTAGTATGTGGATGATATGATAAGTTCCTATCACTGGTAGCAGGTTGCGGTATTCGAATTTGTGTAGGGTAGGTACCACAACTAAAAAGTGAAAAATAAATGCTTTTTACAAAAAAAAAAAAACAACTCACTTCCAAAAAAACACAGGCACAAATCCAGACTCCGGGCTGCTACTGAGAAATTTCAGATGGAAAATCCCAATAAAACTGTTTGACCTGAGAATCGAACCCAGGACCTCATGCTCGGCAGTAGCGCTTGCAACCACTAGGCTTGAGAGCCACCAATCACAATCAGTGAAATAGGGCGTAATTTGTGCATTCGTGTGGCGGTAGACCGCAGGCGTCCGGTGACACGTTGTGGGCATGCCAATGACTATAGCTGTTGCGTTGTAGGACGTTACGCCACCGGAGAGAGGACCCGGATTGACACGGTATATTTCAAAGCATGAATTCGGTGTATGTTACTTATTAGAATGGTCTATGAATAGAATAGAACAGACTACACCATACGAATTACAGATCAATCTGCCTGCCTAGCCTTTTCACAACTATATTGGGGTCGGCTTCCAGTCTAACCGGATACAGCTGAATACCAGTATTTTACATGGAACGACTGCCTAATCTGACCTCCACAATTCAGTATTGGTTGCTCGATACCTCTTGGTAAGACTGGTTGTGCAGACTTTCGGGCTTCTGACGACCCGTAACGACTGTCAAAGATCCACGAATGACAGCCGGGACCAAGGGCTTAACGTGCTTTCTGAGACACGGAGGAGTCTCGGTATGTAAAGATGGTACGAACGAACGATACAACAGTGGCACTCTGGGAGTGCCGACAAAAGTGAAAACTTGAAGAAGATTGCCTTGGTGGAAGAAAAATACTTGTATAGAACAATGGTCCGTAACCTTATCTAAATAACCAAACCTTATCCAAAAGGAGGAGGTTCTCAATTCGACTGTATGTTGTTTTTTTTTTTTGTATTTTTGTTACGCGATTACTCCGTCAATTATGAATTGATTTTGATGATTCTTTGTTTGTTTGGTAGATCATACTTCAGAGGTGGTCCCATATAAATTTTATTGTCTTTACTTGGGTAGTTTTTGAGTTAGCTTCAATAATACGTATTTTTACCTCACTTAGTATGTGGATGATATTATGATAACTTCCTGTCACTGTTATTTACATAGCAGGTAGTGGTATTCGAATTTGTGTGGGGTAGGTATCACAACTAAAAAGTGAAAAATTAAAACTTTTTACAAAAAAAAAACAACCGACTTCAAAGAAAACGCTACAAAGTGAAAAATAACTTTAATTTCGGAAGTCGGTGACAAAGAACGAAAATCTAATACAAAAAAAAAAAAAAACAATAAATCAGTACAAGAACCATAGAACTAAGAGCATGTTTTAAGGCTTATAACTAGGTCACAATAATTTAAATACCCTGACTCCTAAACTAGGAGTATGTGCCTGTATCTTAGGAGTCAGTGATTCTTCGTAACAAACGAGACAAAGCCACAATATAATAAAACGGGACGTTACAACAAAAAGCAAATGGTGTAAAAGAAAAACAGGATATAATCTATGAAAAGAAAACACAAAATGAAATGAAAAACGTTTAGCTGTGTGGTGAGGTAAATAATAATGTAGGGTCCGAGTGCATGTGTGTGTGTGTAGTGAGTAAGTGTAGGATGTGTGGGGGTGCGTATGTGGTGTGTAGGTGTTAGGGTGTGTGAAATTAAAAAGAAAGTGGTGTAACCGGTACACATCCGCATAAGGTTAGATTTAAACTTATATTTATATGTATAGTACCTAATCATTATAAATTGTCCAGTCTAACCGGATGTAGCTGAATATCAGTATTTTACATGGAGCGACTGCCTATCTGACCTCCACAACCAAGTAACTGGGTAATACGTTACCCCTTGGTAAGACTGGTTGTGCAAACTTTCGTGCTTCTGACGACCCGTAACGACTATCAAAGATCCACGAATGACAGCCGGGACCAACGGCTTAACGTGCTTTCCGAAGCACGGAGGAGTCTCGGTGTGTAAAGATGGTACGAACGAACGATACAACAGTGGCACTCTGGGAGTGCCGACAAAAGTGAAAACTTGAAGAAGATTGCCTTGGTGGAAGAAAAATACTTGTATAGAACAATGGTCCGTAACCTTATCTAAATAACCAAACCTTATCCAAAAGGAGGAGGTTCTCAATTCGACTGTATGTTGTTTTTTTTTTTTGTATTTTTGTTACGCGATTACTCCGTCAATTATGAATTGATTTTGATGATTCTTTGTTTGTTTGGTAGATCATACTTCAGAGGTGGTCCCATATAAATTTTATTGTCTTTACTTGGGTAGTTTTTGAGTTAGCTTCAATAATACGTATTTTTACCTCACTTAGTATGTGGATGATATTATGATAACTTCCTGTCACTGTTATTTACATAGCAGGTAGTGGTATTCGAATTTGTGTGGGGTAGGTATCACAACTAAAAAGTGAAAAATTAAAACTTTTTACAAAAAAAAAAACAACCGACTTCAAAGAAAACACTACAAAGTGAAAAATAACTTTAATTTCGGAAGTCGGTGACAAAGAACGAAAATCTAATACAAAAAAAAAAAAAAACAATAAATCAGTACAAGAACCATAGAACTAAGAGCATGTTTTAAGGCTTATAACTAGGTCACAATAATTTAAATACCCTGACTCCTAAACTAGGAGTATGTGCCTGTATCTTAGGAGTCAGTGATTCTTCGTAACAAACGAGACAAAGCCACAATATAATAAAACGGGACGTTACAACAAAAAGCAAATGGTGTAAAAGAAAAACAGGATATAATCTATGAAAAGAAAACACAAAATGAAATGAAAAACGTTTAGCTGTGTGGTGAGGTGAATAATAATGTAGGGTCCGAGTGCATGTGTGTGTGTGTAGTGAGTAAGTGTAGGATGTGTGGGGGTGCGTATGTGGTGTGTAGGTGTTAGGGTGTGTGAAATTAAAAAGAAAGTGGTGTAACCGGTACACATCCGCATAAGGTTAGATTTAAACTTATATTTATATGTATAGTACCTAATCATTATAAATTGTCCAGTCTAACCGGATGTAGCTGAATATCAGTATTTTACATGGAGCGACTGCCTATCTGACCTCCACAACCAAGTAACTGGGTAATACGTTACCCCTTGGTAAGACTGGTTGTGCAAACTTTCGTGCTTCCGACGACCCGTAACGACTATCAAAGATCCACGAATGACAGCCGGGACCAACGGCTTAACGTGCTTTCCGAAGCACGGAGGAGTCTCGGTGTGTAAAGATGGTACGAACGAACGATACAACAGTGGCACTCTGGGAGTGCCGACAAAAGTGAAAACTTGAAGAAGATTGCCTTGGTGGAAGAAAAATACTTGTATAGAACAATGGTCCGTAACCTTATCTAAATAAAGAGCACTATCGCGTTTACAATAATGAGGTTGTCGGTAAAGGTGTTGCGAGTTCAATTGTTTTTTCCCATCTCAAAAATGCCCAACGCGCCTAAAGAAGTTTTCACTTCATTTACATTGGGTGAAACAATGGGCGGATTTATCGCTGTAAGCGATCTTTTAAAGACGACCTTTGAATGGATTTAAAGGGAGAAGGGGAGACAATACTGCAGGTAGTCTGTGGTGTTATAACTTAACCGCCTTAGGATCGTGATGCAAAAATATTGTGGTTCAATAATGTCAAAGAGCGATATTTGCGTTAATATTTAAAAAAAACAATGTAGGTAATGAGGTATGATCAATTTTGTATTCAACACGTCTAATATATATTAACAAAAAAAAAAAAAGAATTGAATGAACTTATCAAACAAAGATAAAACTTTCAACGCGTGAGGCTACGCGATCGTAGCACATGTGAGCTACGCCGTAGCTTGTCGCGTAGCAGATTTACATAGTAAAACTAAAAACAGTTGTTGTTCTATAGCACCGTTTCGTTCTAAAATGCGAAAGAAGTTTCATAATATCTAAGGTCTATTTTGAACAGCGAAAGCACCTACCATAGATAAGCATAGTAAGTAGTAGAAGAAATCGTATTAGTTTAAGCATCATTTTATAGATATTTTGAGTCCAAAAAGTTTCTATTACACCTAAAAATATTACTCTAAATGCCTTTAAATGGGTATTTCTACGTCTCCAGGGATTCGAAAGTTAGATTTACTTGGGAACCCGGCAAAAATTTCGCATACCTGTAGGTAATAGAAATATACTTTCTAATAAAACTATTTCCGGAGTTTTAATGTTGATCTTATGTTTTATTATTAATCTTTAAAAGTTGAAAACTTTATATTAAAAGATAAAAATATCGCTAAACTAAAATATAAATAAAAGTTTTGAGTAAATGATGTGAATATATGATAGAACATTACAAAAGTTTTAACACATTTTGGTATTTCTATGATTTGGTTTAGCTACCAAGTTCAACAGTATATTTGTGGGTATATAGGTATTTTTGAAGTGAACACTTTAGGCGCGTTGGGCATTTTTGAGATGGGAAAAAACAATTGAACTCGCGACACCGTTACCGACACCTCATTTTTGTTAACGCGATTGCGCTCTTTATTTATATTAAGATTACGGATCAATGTTCTTTCTATACAAGTATTTTTACTTTAAAAGTTTTGGAAGTATTTTTTTTTGTAAACGCGATTGTGCTCTTTATTTAGACAAGATTCTATACAAGTATTCTTCCACCAAGGCGATCTTGTTTAAGTTTTCACTTCTGGCGGCACTACCGGAGTGTCACACACTTTTTTTTAGATCATCATCATCATCATTTCAACCGAAAGACTTCAACTGCTGGACATAGGCCTCCCCCAAGCACCGCCACTTCGACCGGTTCTGCGCTTCCCGCATCCAGCGGATTCCTGCCGCCTTCACAAGATCATCGGTCCACTTACTGAGAGGCCTTCCAACGCTACGTGTTCCAGTACGTGGAGTATTGTATTCATAATAAAGTGTAGTGGTATTTTAATTTTTTTTCAGGCACATAGAAAAGGCCTTATTTGACCAGTTTCACCCAGCTTCACTGACACAAGAATCAAAAATTTGTACACAGTTTTTCGGGTCGAATCGTGCAACATCGAATATTTATATTTTTCCGCCCAGCTATGCCAAACTTTTCCGAATCATGCTACCCGAACAAGTGTGTGGCATACCTAACATTATTTTAGAAGAAAAAAGCTTGTTAGTGTACACTTATTTTATTAACATAACATCACGCCTGTAATTCCCGAAGGGTTAGGCAGAGGTGGACCTATAGTACACCCACATTTCGCCAGTTATGTTTAACTCCGTGTAATAGGGGGCGAGTCTATTGCCATCAACCGGGCACAAATCCAGACTCCGGGCTGCTACTGAGAATTCTAATTACTTATTTTATTCTCTACTAAAATATGAAATAAGTAGTCCTTAATTAATTAAAGAATCCCTTAATTTTAACACAAACTGCCTTAAATACAAATAAACAGTGTTACCCAGTTCATTCTGTCATCAAAGGTTTTTCTATCAAAGTCGACCACACGTTCAATCCTGATCGGTATTTTATCAATTTCGGCACACAAAGGAATTCATCTTAAATCTTTCTTTATGGCCGTTATACCGGATTTAGGGGAGCACCACCTTACGCTTTGCCAAATATAGGGGGATTTTTACTAGCACGTGGCATTCGCACTTTCAAGCTTATGGTGTTAACTGAATACTAAGTTATTTATTGGTGATTTTTTCATTTTAATGGATGTAAACTTGAGCTATTTAAGTATGCTCTCTGAACCGAGATTGTTTGGAGGTTTTGAATTGAACGACTTTTCTTATACATATACCTACTTGTCGGAAACAAGTACGTATAAAAAAGGATTTACACAAACTTATTTAGGAATTTTACAATTTTACAAAGTGTTAGTGTACAATCAACTGCACAACAACACAACACACACAACAACAACACAACACACACAATAACACAACATACAACTACAACACACACCCAACAACAACACAACACACAACTACAACACACACACAACAACATTTCCACTACGGAAAATGGCCCTTACTGCTACGACATAAAGTTCAATGTCAATTTGTTACCACTGATGTGCCCGTACTTTAACGTGAAAATCTTCGTGTCTATAAAATTCTTGAATAGAGTCAAGAATTTGGAACCGAGTTCGGTCAGCCCCATTGTAATAGTTTATTTGAGAGATAAAAAATTGTTTATTGTGAGTTTTCGTATTATCTGAAATTGAATCTTAAAATCATGAGCCTGTGAAATTGGTTTGAAGGGGTGAAGGCTTGTCTGTATTGTTAGTGTTTGCGAATTTATTATTATTAACCGACTTTTAAAAAAGGAGGTTATCAATTCGACACTTATGTATGTAATATTATTAGAATTGCAATATATTCAAATCACATATGATAATCTATTAGGGGTTCCAAACAAATAAACCATTTTTTATAGGTGTATGTATGTTTGTGACCATTTTTTTATTGGCTTACTTTTATGTCTTATTGTTGAAAAAGTTATTATGTTATGGTATTTCTGTTAACAAGTTTTACTCTTTGACGTAGATTATAAGGTTTTAATAGAAGTAGGGTTGTCCAAGCAATAAAGTAAAACCACTGAAAACCTACTGCACTCTAACGTAAAGATATTATTACGTTTTAAATTTCTTTCAAGATTTTAATGACATAAACGTCAAAATACAACACCCAACATAAAATTGCTTACGTAAATGGATGCCACCAGCCATAAATCCGCTGTTGTCATACTAAAAGTTTTAAAATCACTACACATAAAACAGAGTCTGCCCGCCGTGTCTCTCTGTCTGAAAGCGATAAACTCAAAAACTACCGAACGTATTTCCATATGGTTTTCATCAATGGACGGAGTGATTAATAAGAAAGATTTAAGTGTATAATTCATTTAGATTTTGTGTAAATTGTATGAAATATGACGATTATTGTTGAAGATGTCGGAAAAAATCATGCCGAATGTGAGCTTTACTGCCGTGCGCCGCGTAAACCAATAGAGTTATATGAAAACAATGTTTGCTGGGATTAATACATTGTTTACCTGAATAAACAAATAGGGTAATTTTAATCCCGTTAGTACGTTCCCATGGGATATTTTACGACAACCACGCGGGCTAAATCTAGTTAGTACCAAGGCTCGGATACCGGTTAAATTTTCAAACCGTTATTATGTACTTGACGCAAAAACCGTTACATACGGTTTCGTTCGTATATACCGGTTTTTATAAACCGGTTTTGGAGGAGTTTTTACATAAAGGTTTTTTCGGATTAAACGGTTTAGAGCAATATTAACCGATTTTTTGTTTAGTTTTTATTCAGCGTGGCATCCTCACAAGTAATCACAAGCGTTTACCAACATGCCGCTCGTCGACTAAAACGGTTAATTTAAGTTAAAATAAAGTTCTTCAAACGTTCACGTTCTTAAGAAAAGTTCGGAGTAAAACTCAAATAAACTGGTTTTAACCGGTATTTTTTAAACCGGTTCCGAGCCTTGGTTAGTACCTTCTGAAACAAATTGCCGATGTCAAGCCGTGTGATAGACACAACATTTTTGCATTGCATTTAACATAATATATATAACAACCGTTATTCCTGAAGCTCCATGTTTTAAGTCTCATGTAATAAGGGTAAGTTTATTGCCACGAACCGGACACAAATCCAGACTCCGGGCTGTTATGTTAGGCTAGTTTCACAGCTGTCCGGGAGACCCGTACGGGTAGCGCTCGCAGTGCTCTGAAACGAGGGAGTTAGTACGATACGGTTGTTAGCGTTATACGGGCTCTACCCGGAGCGGGTCGCGTACGGACCAATCCGCGTCGCTGTGAAACAATGTTCTAGCCACACACGTGTGTTTCCGTTCCGGGAGCATGTACACGCGGCCCGCACGGGTCTCTCGGACAGCTGTGAAACCAGCTGTACTGAGAAATTCCTGATGGAAAAATGTAATAAAACATTTGCCTAACCTGGGAATCAAACCCTTATGCTCAGCAGTAGCGCTTGTGACCACTAGACAACGAGGCAGAATAATTTCTCTACGAGTAACTAAGTCCATGTGATTAATTCGCAATAGTGCGAAGCAACCCTAACCCAAAGCTTAGAGTCTGCCTTCCATTGGAATTGTAAAATGACAGAACTAAATTAAATGGTAATCTCTTTGAATAACGGTTTTTCATAGGACTTACCGTTTCGCTGAGTTCATAAAAGATGTTCAGATTGCCACTCTTAAAACTGACGGATGATAAAATTTGGATTAAACTATCGTATTTTAAACTTTTTTCAATTTTATAAAGAGTTTCTAAGTTTTTGTTTAGGTGTCCTATTAAATACTCTAAGGGTATATTCTGCTAAAAGGGTGAGATTTAGCATAATTAGCCAGTAACGTTCCCACTGCTGGGACAAAGGCATCCTTTCGGTGATTGGGAGTGGTCCATAATCTTCACATGTCTTTGAATTTTTGGTTCTAGGACATACTAGTTTTATCTCGTTGTTTTCCTTCATCATTTTGCGCTCTCCGCCAAGCGCTGATTAGCGATGTCTCGCGCCGGCTCGCTCCGACCATCGCGAGACATCGCTGCATACTATATTCTCGGCTGGCCGGCGCGCGTGATAGCGCAAGCCGGCGCTAGGTAGCGATGGCCGGCGCGTGACATCGCGGGCCGGCGCGAGGCAGCGCTGGCCATCGCGAGACGGCTTGGTATAGCAATGGGCATCTTTCGGTGTAAAAAGGTAAGCGTGATTTCAATTCTCGCCCATTCCATCCACGCCTCGCCTCGTCGATGTAAAACCACCTTTATAAATTTAAAGGTATAAAAGTATGTGATGATACATACTTTGACTAATTTAGATTACAGCAAAATATGACTTTTGAAGCCTGAAATTCTTCAAACCCATCCAAAAATATTTTAAAGTCATTTTATGGCATAAAATTGCACCTACAGTTTTACTACACACTTCCCACAACATCTCGGAAGCCGCAGGTTAATAAAAGCTCGTATCTTATAATATAGAAGTATAAGGAACTCATTCCCATGGATTTTGTACTGAATATGAATGGCGCGCGTATAATGGAACATGGGAATGGGAAGCAATAATGTGGCAACTTTTGTTTTCTCTCGTGTGTTTTTCGGATATTACAAGGTATTATATGGTTTGTATGTCTTTAAACTCAAACTTAAAGCATTTATTTCAATTAAACCATTTACAGGCATTTTTGAATTGTCAAGGAATCGGTCAGTCAGAAATATGAACCTAGTTGCCCATTCCAAAGCAAAGAAAATCTTGGATTGTCCTGTAAAGTCCTCTTATTTCAATCATAAAATTCATACATCTAACTTTTATTACATCGTCTCAGACTTTTTCGTCTGTGTGTTGCATGTCGCGTGACGGTCGGCCGCGGAGTAGGGATAAAGTGAAAGGCGCTCGTCAGAGCAGCCAAGGCCAATATGGCGGCGCCTATAGTTCGCAACAGCTGACCGTGTAAAGTTTCACTTTTACCGTGGTTTTTTTGTTATTTTTCTGGTTATGCTGCCTTCACTAATTCCGTCAATATAACTACGAAAAAAAAAAATGCTGAGACTATTGAAAAATTAATTTTTCAATTTCCCCTCATTTTCTATAGGTATAGATATTAGTTTTGTGGCGGCATCGACATCGCTACATATGAACTACACCTCAAAGACATGACGTCACACAAATCCTGCATCGCACATTTAGAGTTTACCGCGCGAACGACATATATGTATAAGACTATCCGACATCAATAAATGGGTAGTTACCCACCAGACACAACACCCGTCTGGTCGGAGGATCCTCCTTTTTCTATGGTGAATGAGTCAAAAAATCAAAATCAAAATATTTTATTTCACATAAACCTACAAGGGCACTTATGAAACGTCAGAAGCTAGGTGCACGGTTCCAATTGGTCGCTTCCTGTGGAGAAGAGCCGGCAAGAAACTCCACGGTTACTCTTTTCAAAATAAATTGTTGAGTGAACTTTACACCCTGTTCCTCATACCACTAAAGTTTCATCTATCTTTGTTTACAATTTCTTCTTCGAATGCGGTCGCTACCATGACATGCATTTTGTGTTCTCATCCTCACTTACCGCTACGAGGATTATACGAGAATAATCCATCAGGAGAGACAATGTAAAATAAGCCTTTGTATATTATGTAGGTATATCTTAAGGACGTAACTACATAAGTAAAACATGACATGTGTGTGGGACATGACAAGTTGCTCTAGTCTTTTGTTTTAGGCATGTTTCACACCTGTTAAGGCATTGTTGGCATTACCTTTTTAGGGTAATGACAACAATGCCTTGTGCCTGACCCTTTTTAGAGTTTCGTAGTCAACAAGGAACCCTTATAGTTTCGCCATGTCTGTCTGTCTGTCTGTCCGCGGATTAGCTCAGAGACTCTTTATACTAGAAAGTTGTAATTTGGCATGGGTATAATATAATACATGTTAATCACGCCGACAAAGAACTAAAATAAAATATGGAATTTTTTTTTGGTATCTTCCCTTCACGTGGAGATGTTTTTTTTTTTCTCATCTACCCCATAGTGTGGGATGTCGTTGGAAAGGTCATTCAAAAATATTGTGAGTGTGTGACACCATTTTTGGATTCAGGGCTCCAATTGCGAAATAAAGTTCAAATTTTTGTTAGAGTCAAGTGTTCCCGTCAACTAAATGGTTGATTCTGGATATGTGAAAAAAATCATGGCAGTAGTATATATAGCGAAATTAAAAGGAAACCTTTTACAGATAAGTAGGCTCTACAAGTTAACGAGTAATAATCGATCAACTTACATTTGCAGTTGCAAAAACATGTTAAGATTGTTCTTGGGGTAAATTCATCCCAACTACGGAAACCTTTATTGTGTGTGGTCCGACACACACTTGGCCGGTTTTAGTGGTATTTAATGGATGTCAAAGTTGTATTTATAAGAAACGTTTTCCATGTTTCCCTAGAGCTATGGGAAAATTCATCAAAGAAAAAGCCTTTGAAGCCATTCTTGCCTAACCGAGTTGTAATGGCAATGAATAGGCCCCCGGAAAATGTAGTGACGGCTCCCACACTGAACTGCTTCAATAGCCGACTGGATACTTTGATTAAATTAGTCCAAGCTATTAGAAATACACGATCTGCTAATAATAATAACCCCACCACCGTATCTTTACGTTGACGTCGTAGTGGGGCTTGAACTCTAGGTCTGTGCCGATAGAGTTTACTTTGCCGGAACAGGTCTGGGATGAGGAGACAGACCAAGAGAGATACAAAAACCCGCAGGGCAGGGCGAGCTGTTGGGCAGTAGCACCCCACGGATCTTATCTACCTTCAGTCTTGTTCCTCACCTCTGGCTTGCCTTTATTGGCCGGCTGGAGTGAACACTGACGAGGAACGGAGCTCCTACCTCATTCTTGCCTTAATTGGCCGGCTTGAGTGGAGATTCGCAAGAGCAACGTGCTCGGAGGAAGGATGTATTCCAGTAAGTGCTCATAGGGATCATCTTCCGGGCTCTGAGATTATATTAAAAGCCGTAGAATTCCTCTCCACTCTTTAAGCATCTCAGGACATGTTGCCCCCTTGTCGCTACGTCACTATGTGCTAGCGACAGTTTTTGTGGAACCATTATTGAGTGTGTAAGTCACCCCCTCCCATTTTATCCGTGTACATATAAAACATTGATCAGGCAGGGGCCATAGTCCTTCAATAGTTCCAGGTCACCCAAATCCAGTCCAATAGCTTTGTTTCCATATTTTGCAATAGTCCTGCACCAACCGGGGGTTGTCCTTGGGTGTACTAGCATAGTGCGAACAGGGATAATCGTCGGTTGGTGCCTTGTTTAATTAAACACGTCTAACGGGCCTTTGCGAGTTGGTTTTGACCCCTCGTACGCCTTTCAAAGGTCCGGGACCATAAGGTCCCGAGAAATTTCAAAGATGTAAATAATAATAATGTTTTAAAAAAAATGTGAACGATATGTACATAAATGAAATAAAGGAGAATAATAATGTTACTGAAAGTAACCCAAACAGTTTTTTTTTTCTAAAATACTAAGTAATTATGCCAGCGTCCGACAAAATATGTCAGGAGCAGAGGATCCCTCGTTAAAATGCTTGCAAATTGCATGCTTTGTACCCAAGGACAGGGTTCTAATGATGTAAATATTTATGCTCGACCTCCTTGTCTACTTTTACTTTTTTTAGGGGCTATGTACACACGGCTACACAACAAGCTATACATTTCCAGTATAAGCTGACCTCGCATTGTACGGAAATCCTATGCAATGTGAGATCAGCATAAACTGGAAAAGTAGAGCTTGAAGTATAGCCGTGTGTACTTGAGAAAGTAATGACTTTTCATTATTTTGTAATAAATTTAACTCAGCTGTGCCCGACAGGATCCATAGTGATCTCATTAAGTAGGAACACATCACTACATAGTATAAAACAAAGTCGCTTTCTCTGTCCCTATATCCCTATGTATGCTTAAATCTTTAAAACTACGCAACGGATTTTGATGCGATTTTTTTTAATAGATAGAGTGATTGAAGAGGAAGGTTTATATGTATAATAACCCGGTTTATACCCGTGCGAAGACGGGGCGGGTCGCTAGTTAATAATATAATAATAAGTTGTTAGGAGGTTCCTCTCTCTGGAGCCCTGACCGCCGGTAGCTTGGACCCTGCTCCCGATACCGGTGGGCTACTATTTTTTATATTTTTAAATGTTTTTATATTATTTTATTCTAATATTTAAAAATATAATTTATATGTAAATAATGAAATAAAGGTAATAATAATAAGTTAATACTTTTTTATATTTTTAAATGTTTATTTAATTATTTTTTATAAGAATATTTAAAAATGTAAAAAGTATGTTTATAAATGAAATAAAAGAAAATAAGTTAATAACATAATAAAATAATAATAAGTTAATAACATAATAATAATATTATAATGACATTTTTAAATGTTTATTTAATTATTTTTTATAAGAATATTTAAAAATGTAAAAAGTATGGTTTATAAATGAAATAAAAAGAAATATTATAATAATAAGTTAATAATATAATAATAATAAGTTAATAATATAATAATAATAAGTTAATAATTAAGCTGTATCAATCATGCTCTGTTTAGAAAATGTTGGTAATTAGTTCAGTGTAATTTGGGACAGAGTTATTTTCATTTAGTTTCAGAGCAAGCCATAGATAAAAATGCCAAGATATAAAACAAAACCTATATGTTTATCATCCACGAATCTGTTCAAAACACAAGTTCGCTTCTGCAAATATTCTCGGCTAGCCAGTGAGCCGAACACGCGTATCGACCGTGCAAACAAACATGTTGGCGCACAAAATGTACTTTGTATAGTCAGTCAGACAGGCCAGGGCCACAGCGGGGGGACGCGGCGCAAGCGGGGTGCGGGAGGCAAACCTGCGCAGTACCCCACCCAACACGCTCAGTGACCCGCGCGCCGCGCCGCTCGCCGAACGCGTGAAGCGCCAACAAAATAGCCGATGCTGTAAACGTTGTCTTCCCGCGCAAACTGGTCAAGGAATTCATTACCCTATACCAGAATCTACCATGCCTATGGGACAAACACTGCATTTCATACAAAATGAAACACAAACGGCACGAAGCAATCACGAAATTGACGCAGCTTGTTCAAGAATACGATCCCAGTGCTACAAGAGTGCATGTTTTGAGGAAAATAGAGAGTCTGAGGGCTTGTGTGAGGAGGGAACATAAGAGAGTGCAACATAGTAAGAAAACTGCGGAGAACGAGGCAGATATTTACACTCCACATCTGTGGTATTACGACTTGTTCTCGTTCATGTTCCAGACTGATGAGATGAATGAGGATTATAATAAAACGAAATCAAACACTTCTTCGCCTCAACCAGCTGCTGAGGTAAGTCCCACACGGTCGACCGATTAATTTACCGGTACGTTACAATCACGAACGCACATGTGCGGTAACAAGTTGTTTTAGATAAGAGGCATTGCAACTAGGGTTGCCAACCGTACTCTAGACTATTGTACTCTTTTTCGCGTAGGCGTACTTTATAATATAATTTACAAAAGCAATAGAGTACGCTAAAATACTCTATTACACATAACATAACATAACATCACGCCTTGTTTCCCCGTAGGGTGGGGCAGAGGTGTACCTGTAGTAAGTACACCCACATTTCGCCAGTTATGTTTAAGTCCCATGTAATAGGGAGCGAGCCTATTGCCATCAACTGGGCACAAATCCAAACTCCGGGCTGCTACTGAGAAATTTCAGATAGAAAAACCCAATAACACTGCCCGACTCGGGAATCGAACCCAGGACCTCATGCTCAGCAGTAGCGCTTGCGACCACTAGACCAACGAGGAATACTCTATTAATATTCTCTTAAAATGAATTAATTTAAAATACTCTATTAAAACTTAAATTTAATTTTCAATAAGAGAGTCTTTTCCATTGGCCACTGGACTCCCTAGTTCCTGCCAGCGTCGTAACTAGAGGCTGCCAAAAAAACCTAACAAATTCGAGGCTGGTGAAGATAGGTTTAAACGGCCCTATTTTCGGTTAAGATTGCAGTGGCGGGAAGACAGAAACAGGGCTTCGTTGAAATTGATAATAACTGAGTACCTCATCAATTTGAATAAAAAATTAGTAGTGACTTCGGTGTGTGTCGTCAATAATTTAAAAAAAAAAACCACAAAAAATGGTGTTATTTCCCGCAAAAAAAATAATTGTGTTTTAAAAATTAAATAAAGTTAATACTCTTGCTTATAAGTATGTACTCTATAATTATCCTCACTGAAAACAGAAATACTTTATTTCTTCTTAATAAAGTTGGCAACCCTAATTTTATTTATTTATTTACATTCACACATACATTTGTTTTAACAGGTTCAACCCAATACAGCAATTTAGTCACAATGTCTACTGTGTGGCACAAGTCACACAGAGGACAATTTGTTAAGTGTCACCCTCTGGAATTCCGCCAATGAGCATGTAAAGATATCCACTTGCAGAGAGACGCTGTTGAGTATCTTTATTGCCCGCCCCACTGGTGCAAACTTTAACAGGTTTGTACGGGCTACCGGGATTTTAAACAGCTTCTCTCTCAGCCCTTGTCGCAGCCTACTGTTTGGAACGAGCAATCCCAAAGATTTAATTGAAACGTTCCTCTTATTTTTAGTAAAACACATAGATATAAAGAGCAAATACGATAGACGATTTTAGGATAGGTAGGCAGGTATTTTAAAATGGTCTGAGTTTGTCGGATTTTCTGCGCCCTTGTTTGCAGCAAAAGGAAATCGTCGCACAGAGTGCTGCAAAAACTAAAAGCCGGCAATATGGATATACCTACTCAGTGTGTAGATAATAATATATTTTTACGTCTGATGCACCGAAAATGCTGAAAAACATCCGTGAATGAGTTCTTTTGTTTATTTACTTTTTCACAATGATGATTTATAAAAGAAAATGATAGAACGAAATCTTTATATATATAATTCTTCTGTGAGTGTGTATGTCACTGAACTTCTCTCAAACGACTGGACCGATTTTGATGAAATTTTTTGTGTGTTCAAGGGGGATCTGGGAATGGTTTAGATTCACAATCGGACCCGATAGGTGGCGGTATTCGGTCAGGACAACGTCTGTCAGGTCCGCTAGTGTACCTATAAGAAAATTTAATCGAAACGTAGGTATACATTTAAGTTGATGCCAACATAAACTTTTTGTATTTTACCGTGCACCAAAATCATCGACTTCATAATTTAGAGAATATAATCAACTTGAGTAGGAAACTAATAAAATTATACCCTGTAAGCGAAATATTTATTTTTTATTTATCCATTGCTTCATAAGTTGGAAAAAAATCTACTCAACAACGTAAATAACGCAATGAATGTTGTTGAACTGTCAAAATGAAACAAATTACGCATAATTGTTTACGAAAATAAGTTACGCAATTAGGGTACAGGTTGTTGTATGGAGAGGTATTGGTACAGACTATTACAATTAACGGTACCGCGTACGGTATTAAATTAACAGTATTGTATTATAATCTTTTTCTTTGTAAGCGTTAGCAAGATAAAGTTCTACAAATAGCTTCATGATACCACGACTCAGCGCAGTACGTCGCCGACTCAACGTAGTAAATAGTTTTTATGTTGTTTTTATTATGTATGTTTATTAATTTGTGTAGTTTATCTATGGACCCAATTATTTTAATGTGTAGCGAAGCCTTAAAGGATGGGTAGGGCCACTGGTTTGGTTACAGGGGTTAGCAACCAGTTCGGGTTATCAGTTTTTCACAGTTATGTCAAAGTAAAACACTGATTGCCCGCATCCCGCATTTGGGTAGATTGAAAACTGACACCATAGTACTTTGAGAAAAGTTGGGACGAGATGCAGCAGCACAGTTTGTTTTTGGTACGACCCTTTTTAGAGATTTGACACAGGTACTATAGGATGTGACGACCCGGCCTTGCTTCGCACGGTTTTTGAGACTTGACAAAATATCACCATTACACCCACGCACACACACACATCACCATAATTCTTTATTATATGCATGGTATAATAATATATATTTTTTTAGACCATGATTATATGTAAGTTTAACTCTCTAAATCAGCGGTCGGCAACACGCGGCCTTTACTTTCGGCCCGTGAATGTTTTGTAAATAAGTTATAAATAACGCGCAAACTTTTTCAATTGAAATTATAGAAAAATAAATATGCTTCTCGTCTCACAGATGTGCATTTAACTACAAATTTGACAGCTAACATACAAGAAATAGCCTCCTAAATGCAACCTCAGACATCACACTGAAATTTGTATAAAATCGGTTACCTATTTAGGTACTTTGTGGTTTTCATTTCTGAATGATTTACGGTGCTTATTTTTCTAGCTATAAAGCCCAAACATATAAACATAATGTAAGTATAACGTGTACGAATTAAATTCCGTATGGTTTAACAATTCTTAATAGCATTTTTATTTTTTCTACGGGATATGACCAATTATACATAAGTATATTGGGCTTCTAGGGTTAATATCACAAGTGCGTTAGTTTTTTTTTGCCACCTTGTGGCCCTTGCCTGCCAGAAGGTTGCCGACCGCTGCTCTAGATGATGGTGAAAACCGCATGCAAATCAGTTGCGCAGTTTAGAATAACAACGCGGTCACACAAACACACAAGAAAAGCAACTTTAAGTTGTATTTATGTATATATTGAATCTAAATTGTGGTATCACATGAATATCGTAGTTCATTTTCAAGTTAAGTTGAAGCTAATGCAGCTAAGAATTTTAGCGATTGAACATGCTAAGAGATTCAGTGACATGAGTTTTTTTATGATCAAACCGTTTATTTCAAATAGGCTAAATCTTATAAAAGCTGTAAACAAATAGCGTTACAAGAAATTATACTAAGAAAAAGGTGAAAAATGTTGAAGGACCGACGGTGATCCCAAAATGTTAGGAGACCTAAATTTTCCTCAATTTGACATTTAAATTTTTCCAGGTTAATTGACCAGATTTTGACACATATCATTCTATCTAAATTCACATCACTAAACATAATTCCTCAAGTTTTAGTAGACCAACAATCTTGTGGGTTTACAGCCAGGTGTGCAGGCATTAATTTTGAAAGGTCCTGCCCAACTTTGAGGTTAATTATGAGGTTGGACCATCAAGATGTAAGTTAGAAACTGCTTCAACGAGAAAAGGACAAAGTTTTAGGTAAAGAGTTGGTCTTTATTCTTCGACATTTATTTATAGCTGGAAGTAAAGTTGGTAGAACTTTTAAAGTCGATGTTTTTTGGTGCTGATTGGTAATTTCCCCGACCTAGTTTGAAACTGCTAATGGTTAAAGCGGGGCGTATCTGCAGCGACGTTATTCGTAATTGGAAAATTTAAGTGAAAACTTTGGAGTTTTGTGTTACATGTAATATTTGTTTTGGGGTTGCATTTGAAGAGCTCACGTTTTAAATAGCTAATAGTCTTCATTTTTCGAAATAATGAAACTGTGTTTATTTAGCACATGTCAGTACTTCATAAGTCAGTCTGCGCTCGGCGCTTGGTGTGGCAACACGCCGTGTTCGAGTTCGCGACAAGTCTATCGTCATCCTGGGGATGCCTCATTGAGAGGTGAAACACGTGTCGATTTATTTCAGGGGTTTTTTTATGACTCTTTAAAAGTAAATATATTCATTTCTATTGTATTTTTTAAGTACACACAATATAAAAAAAAATATAAAATTGTGTCAATAGGCCCAGGTTAGCAAAATGCCAGACAACTAGTGCCTGGCACTGGCTTTACTTTTTTAGGAATAGACCACAATCACACTTGCAAACCACACCTGTAAAAACATAAATAACGGGCATTTTGACAAGTTTAGGTGCTCCTTTTCACGCTACTAAATCGGATTATGTCCTCTAGATATCTGCCGTCAAAATAAACGATGCCAAAAAGCGGCCAAGTGCGAGTCGAACTAGCACACCAAGGAAAAAAGACGTGGTACTAAACCACGTTTTTTTTAAAATACTTTACTTACAACCATGCGCAAAAGGTTCGGTTCCATGGTGCGCAGGGTGTGGAGCAGCTCCAACAGTATCCTAAGCATGATTTCAAGACGCCTAGACTGTGTTTTCGTGGGTCGCTGTTGTGCCATCTCACACGGGTTGTCACAGCGGTGATACACTACTATTTGTGTCAGTTTTTTTTTTTGGAATATATTAGTAAGTGTTGTTGTTTTGTGTGTGTTGTTTATGTCATTTGTGAGTCATATGATACTTGAATAAAGATAATTCTATTCTATTCTATAAAAAAAAAGGATTGTGTGGTTTTATGAAACCACGGTAAAAGTGAAACTTTTAAGCGAACTATAGGCGCCGCCATATTGGCTTTGGCTGCTCTGACGAGCGCCTTTCACTTTACCCCTACTCCGCGGCCGACCGTCACGCGACATGCAACACACAGACGGAAAAGTTTGAGACGATTTAATAAAAGTTTCACTTTAAAACGCCGAACAACTTTGTTTTACGGGGACTCCCTTTAATTTTTGGTCTTATAGCGACTTTAGTAGTACTTACACAGTGTACACACTCTGTGAAAATTTTAAGTGTAGCTATTACGGTTATTAATATACAGACGGATGGACGGACACCGGAGCCTTAGTAATAAGGTCCCGTGGCACCCTTGGTACGAAACCCTAAAAATCAGTCGATATCCATTGTCGCTTACATATAACAGTACTCACATGGATGTAGTTTCTGCGCAGCTATGTATTTCTCGAGCTTCCGCCTCAGCACGATCTCCGCACCATACCGGCCGACTGACCCGTTGTCTACGAGAAGGAAGTAAGCGTGCCTGTTGTTTAGAACTGCTAGTTTTGATCTGAAACAAACAAACAAAAATGAGGTACATGGGTTGCTATGTATTTACTGACTCACTTAGCTGAAATTCAGGCCGAGATCTATAAACGTTACTTGGCGCGTACTAAGGCTACGCGTTATTTCTGTCACTGTCAAACTACAAGTGCAAGAATGGGAGAGAGCCTTCATAGATCTCGGCCTAAATCGCGGGATATACACAAATGGCGAGTCGCACGGGCGTGGCGACGACGGTGTGGCACGGGCGATGCGCCGCGCGTTTCATTTCTTACAAAATGTATAGGAATGGCGTGGCGCGGAACTTATTTGCAATCGCTCAAAATAGAGTTTTGGTATAAAACAAAGGCAGAGCTAGACCTACGAAAAAAAAAATAGTCAGACAGGATAGGAGGCCAAAACTTGTTTGAGATTGAACTATTCACGAGAGATGATTTTAATATAGTAGAGCTAATATAATACCATAAATCCAACAATTTCTCCTTGCAAAAGTTTTGGCATCCGTTCTGAAACTCCTTAAGTTCCGCGATTAGCCCGAACATATTGGCAGACAAGTTCCCGAAGATCTAAAACCACGTAGTTAGGAAGTTTGTCTTAACATGAAGTTATTAGGGAAATTCTATATCAAACGATTTTCTTTGATATAGAAAAACTGGCTTGTATACTAAAGTATATTTATGAAAAAAATGTGCATCTCTAGCAAAAAGCTGATACAGATTTTGTGAAGCGAAGCACTGTGCAAGTTTGCAGCTATCTCTACCACGATAAAAATTTTGTACACGTTAAAATAAATAAAAATAAAATTATGCGTCTTCAGACCGTATATAAAAAAAACAGAAATTAATTAATGTATTTTTTTGTTTAAGTATGTAGGTAGGTACGTGGATATTTTATTTTTTCGACATTATCCGTCAGCGTAGTGTGTAATCCGATTTAATAGATAGATAGCTAGATAGAATATTCTTTATTATGTACACCATAAAAATTACAGACATTAATATAGAAATTTTACATTGGGTGACACAATGGGCGGTCTTATCGCTAAAAGCGGTCTTTTACAGACAACCTTTGGATGGATTTAAATGGAAAAGGAGAGACAATACTGCAGGTAGTCAGTGGTGTACCATTTACATATACAACAGAATACACAGATACATAAAGCATATAATTACCTATATATTTATATATTAGATAGATATACATAAAATTATAAACATGAAACAAGAGCAAGGAACTATATGTAATGACGATGTTTAAGGTGAGAGAAAGTGTTTTTTTACCAGAATTTTAAATCCCTTGGTGTGTAGACATCCTTAGATAAAGCTTAGTAACAATTACAAAGGGCAAGTCATAATGGCCTCATGTTCTCAGTATTCCCAGATTAATTACAATTAACGACTCTCGGAGGCTGTATCCAATAAATTAAACTGTGGGTACAATGCTATAAACACAAACTGCGCTAAAGACTGGTATTGAGAAATTGCCATTTCATTGTGTGATATTTAACCTCAATTAAATACATTTAAGATAATTATGGCTATTTTATAAACAGAAAGGGTAATTCGGGTAATAATTTCGTTTCTAATGTGAACTTTGACTTAGGTTTTAATTACAAAACATAACATCACGCCTGTAATCCCCGAAGGGTTAGACAGAGATGCACCCACATTTCTCCAGTCATGTTTAAGTCCCGTGTAGGATTTAAACATAACTAAAATTAAATCATTATCATTATTGTTTTCTGTTTTTTATAGTTTTAAGGTGTATTATCTCTGCCTATAAACGAATTTTTCTTTCTTAAAGAAAGAAAAATTATCTGCCTATAAACGAATTTTTCTTTCTTAAAGAAAACCTTAAACACCTTAAAACTATAAAAAACAGAAAACAATAATGATAATGATTTAATTAAATTTCAGATAAATAAGCGAGGTTTTGGTTGAAAGCAAAGAATAATAAACTACTTTACATTTTTGTTGGCAATGTTCCTTCACTCTTATGTCATGAGATGGAATCCCAGAACTGGCAAAATGTTACCCACAAGAAGGTACCTAACCAACAAATGTATTTATTTAGTTTTAAATAATTAAATAAATCATCATCATCATCAGCCTATAATGTTCCCACTAGTGGGACACAGGCCTCCTCTCTGTGAGAGGGAGTGGGCCGTAATCCACCACGCGGGCCCAGTACGGGTTGGTAGATGTCACATGTCATCGAATTTTCGGTTCTAGTACATGCCGGTTTCCTCACGATGTTTTCCTTCACCGTTTTGAGAGCAGTGGTGATGAAATAATTTACAAAAAGTAAAGCGCCTGTCTGGGTTCGAACCTACGAGTTGCGGCCGTTAACACTGGGCCACCACTGCTCTCTAATTAAATAAATAATAATAATTAAATAATTTTGATTTAAAAAGACCGTGTAATATGTTAACACACCCCTGTATATGTGTTAACATATTACAAATAATGATACGGTGGGAAGAACACTTAACTACATAATACATATAATACAAAAAGAAATCCCAAAACATGTACCGTACGATAAACATGTTGGTACGCACTAACTCCAAGTCACAAGTACATAAATCTAGAAAGTTAAACAGAAACTCTGAAATACTCGACTAAATTAAATGTTACCTCGTATGTACAGTCACTAGCATAAATACCTTACATTTACGCAACATTCAAAAGCGATTTTCTCCTGAAATAACGATTTCAACTTTGAGGAAAGACCTATTTTATAATAGTATGATTTCCAAAAATTTCTATTCGTAGCCACTGACAATTTCTATCAAAACTTTAGGAGAAAATTGCTTTTGAATTTTGCGCAACTGTAAGATATACAGTGTGATTCTTCATAATGTGTACATATCGAAATGAGGGAATCTATGCTTAATTTTAACGACAGAAAAAATATTTAAAAAAATATCTAAATATGTTTTTATACTTTTTATGGAATTAAAAAAAAAAAGTAACTTAAAACTGTGTAACTTTTAAACTGAATCAGCTCCATAATGATTGGAAGTAAGAAAGCGTCCACATAAAATTAAAATTGAGAAAAAAAACTACCCTCAATTGAAAATAAACATGTTTTTAGTAAAAATCTGTATTTTTTTCATCAATTTTTACAATAATTGTAAAATTTATAAATAAGATGCCCAAGAGAATAAAAAAAAATAGACCATTTTTTCCGTCGATAAAATTAAGCATAGATTCCCTCATTTCGATATTTGCACATTATGAAGACTCACACTGTATAAAATAATAATAATTCAGAAAGTGGTACTCCTGGATACGGCTCGCATTGTTAGGAGGTCTCTCTCTAGAGCCCTGACCGTAGCTTGACCCTGTTACCGATACTGGTGGGCTACTATTTTTAAATGTTTTTATATTATTTTATTCTAATTTTTTTAAATATAATTTTTATGTAAAAAGTGAAACAAAGGAAATAATAATAATAAGACCATAATAATAATAAGACCGTTTTCGGGGGCCTATTACTGAGGAACCGTTTTCGGGGGCCCATTATTGAGTGACCCTTTTCGGGGGCCAATTATTGAGTGTGCAAGTCTCCCCCTGCCATTTTATCCGTGTATATCATAACATTGATCAGGCAGGGGACATAGGCCTTCTAAAGTTCTAGGTAACCAATCCACTATAGCCACCAAACCCATAGCCCAATATGTTTTATTTCCATGTTCTGCAATAGTCCTACACCAACCGGGGGTCCTTTTGTGCACTTGCATAGTGCGTACGGGGATAATCGTCAGTTGGTGCCTCACTCCATTTAAATTTGTCTAAGGGGCCTCTGCGAGTTGGCTTCGGCCCCTCGTACGCCTTTCAAAGGACCGGGATACATACTCCTGAGATTTACAAATGTAAAAATAAATAATAATAATTACTTTATTTTCAGACAACTAAGGCCCTAGACAGAATACACAAATACATAGTAAAAACATTACTACAAAAAGTTACTACGTTGGGTCGTTGGGCGACGTATTTATGCTCGTGACTGTACCCGTAGGTAGGTACCCCACGTAATAAGGGTCGTGTTCACTCGTGTAGGATCTGTTAAATTTACTAAATTGTTTCTCTTTTTATTGTTTAGATATCATTAAAAGCTTTTTCACAAATAAAATGTCCTTTTTATCTTGTTAAGGTAAAAAATATTTAAGTGGATTATATTTTCGCTTAAAAAAGATATGTTTTTTTTAGGGACATAAAAATATACCCTTTTTAACCGACTTCAAAAAAGCAGGAGGTTCTCAATTTAACTGTTTTTTTTTAAATGTTTTATAACTCAGAACTTTCTACTGGGTGAACCGATTTTGATGATGCTTTTTTTATTTGAAAGCTGGTGCTTCCCGTGTGGTCCCATATAAATTTTATTAATTTTGCTTGGATCGTTTTTGAGTTGGGTTCAATAATACGTATTTTTTCCCACTTAGTATATGGATGGTATCTTAAGTTCCTGTCACTTTTATTTACATAGCAGGTAGTGGTATTCGAATTTGTGTGGGGTATCTATCACAACTAAAAACTGAAAAATAAAAATGCACAGAAAACAAGTACTCGTGCAAGTAATCCTTTAATGAATATTTGGACACCAAGCCGTACACTGTTATGCAAAAACGTATTGAACAATTTATCTAAACTAGATAATATTATAAAGAGAAAAAAAATGATTTTCTGTATGTTTGTTTGTTATTAATAAACGTCAAAACGACTGGATCGATTTAAAAAATTCTGTCACCAGTCATCATCATCTGCCTAGCTTTTTCCCAACTATGTTGGGGTCGGCTTCCAGTCTAACCGGATGCAGCTGAATACCAGTATTTTACATGGAGCGACTGCCTATCTGACCTCTACGACCTATTTACTAGGGAACACGATACTCTTTGGTAAGACTGGTTGTCAGACTTTTGGGCTTCTAACGACAGTCAAAGATTTACAAATGACAGCCGGGACCAACGGCTTAACGTGCTTTCCGAGGCACGGAGGGGTCTTGGTATGCAAAGATGGTCACCCATCCACGATTCTTTCACCTGTAGAATGCTATATTATCACTTAGTAACATAGGCAATAATTTATTTAAACTAATATAATAAAGAGAAAAGATTTGATTTTTTGTATGTTTGTTTGTAACGAATAAACGTCAAAACGCATGGACCGATTTTAAAAATTCTTTCACCAGTAGAATGCTATATATGCTGAGTACTGTGAGGACTTATTGGAATTCAACCTCACACATTATGCAGGCTGGCAAGAACGCTATGGTAGCCGAACATTCGAACGTTATATATTTAAATTAGGATTTTTATATGGTGTGCATTTGTCAATGTAAGAAATTAGTTGAGCCCATGGCGCCGGTCGCGTAATATTGTCCTTTGCTTTGTATTATTGATTTAAATATAATCTTGTGTTCTCTAAAGTCCTTTAATTTAAACACAATACACGATCCCAACTACCGCAGCAAAGCGAGTTGCTCACAAATGGTGGAGGCGCCCTTTCTAAAGTGTAGTCGTCACATATAGTGGAAGCGCATTAGTCCGGAGCTGAAGAAGATATGAGATACGACGACTAAAAGTCCGAAGCTAAGTGGTTTTTATTATTATTTTATATAGAGCGAGATGGCGTATCAAATGCAGCCCTTCTCAGGGATCAACGGCATGTGCCTAGAGAATTTTATTAAGGAGTTCAGGCTTGTGGCCACCGAAAACGAATGGCAGGAATATGATTTGGCTCTAATATTACGTGCATTTCTTGTGGGGCCAGCAATGTATTTCCACAAATATACATACCACGAGGGTATGAGTTTTCAATCTTTTTGTAAAGAATTATGGGCAGAATTCCCATGCAAATGCCACAAAGAATTAGCGGCATATAGGGGACAAGAAACAGAGATGTCCGATGAAAGCGGACAAAACGACATGAATTTAGATAATCACACCAATTTATTTTCTAGTGGAAGACAGGATGACCCACTGGAAGAAATGAAAAGCTGCCAAGAGGGCAGAGATGATGATGAAGATGACTATGATGATGATGAAGACGGCTCAAGTCAGGTGTTCGAAAAGGAACACATGGAAGAAGCCACAAAATCGGGTCAGTCCAGTCCATTTATTAAACCATTCACGTGTGTTTCAGAGAATCAGATTATGTCCTTGCCAAGGGAAATTATTGATCACGATGAGGAAACTCCTACACATAACTTCGTCGTTGATCAAATTAAGGAAAATATTTCTGAGGATGACGTGGAGTCATGTTCAGTCATAGAGAAAGAGAGTGATGGTGAAGTAGTCGTTGACTTGGTCAAACATGTTGAAATTCTTCAAATGGCCGAGACCACAAATGTTCAAGTTTATGTTACCCATAAGGAACATAAATGTATAAAAATTCTGAATGCCACATTTCGACAACAACGTGCTAAAAACAATTCAAGAAGAGCACCAAATAAAAATAAGGAGTCGTATGTGAGAATAATTAAAAACTTCGTACCGAAAATCAACAAATTTAAAAGGTCGAAAGTTTATAGACATTTTATAAAGAAGTTTTACATTTTAGAATACGAGTTTTTAAAATATAGAAGTTCAGCGATTTTACCCCAATCAATAGATTAAAACCTTTTCATAATAGTATTTAATTATTAGTTTTTATGTCATTTATTTTACTGTCATATTCATCAATGTCATATAGATGTAAACATAATTTGACACATTATTGTAGTGATGAATATGAAATATTATTTTAATGCGTGATTATTTATTTCTCGTTTCATATTATGGGGAGCAATCATCGGACGCTGCCGGGAGCGAGTGAGGTATTGTCACTCCTCACATCGCTGAGAAGTCGGAGGGAATGAGCCACTGTCTGCGTCTTCAATGTTATGTGTCGTCTCGTCTAAATTAGCATGAACGTACTCCAGAATTTATTAATGCGAGTTAGAAGAGGCAAATATTTTTGGAAACTGTGATCCCTTCAGGAGGGAGGGGAAGTACTCTGTCTTGGTTGACACCAGCCTCGCTAACGGGGGCATAGCCCTTGCAAGGTGTGTCTAGTTGACACAATTGGTTCAACTTATGACTGAGGTCTCACAGTTTAGTCAGAGCTAACTGACACTTGGTAAAGATTGAGTCTTATGAGGATAAAATGAGGTGTTGAGATTTTCCCTCTGGAGTATGGTCGTGAGTTTTTAATGTTGTTGAGCGCTTACTTCTTGATCCTTCGTTCCCTCTGGCTCAATTATGTCCGATGGAGTTAAGGCTTAGGATGTTAGAGTTCATTTTCATAAACCCCCTCTGGGTAGGTGTGAACTGTCACATCTGTTTGTTTGTTGTCAGAGGCTTGCTGTATCTTTTGCGGTGGTTTTGGTACAGTGAGGTTTAAACAGAAGTATGTTAATTTTTTGTGCACTGTTAGCACATATTGTCATTTAACTTGGCTGATACCTAACCTGGTATCAGGACTTTGCGATTCGTACGTTCTGACTTAAGCCTTCTCCTGCAAGAGAAAGACCTCACCTTGTATTTTAATTGCCATCGTTAGGTAACGTTTCTGTTAGGTATAGGCAGGAAGGGTACGATTGTTCGGATACTTTGAATAAAGGTCTCTACCTGATCCCTTTATTCAAGTGGGGCGTAGCTCATGTGAGGACTTATTGGAATTCAACCTCACACATTATGCAGGCTGGCAAGAACGCTATGGTAGCCGAACATTCGAACGTTATATATTTAAATTAGGATTTTTATATGGTGTGCATTTGTCAATGTAAGAAATTAGTTGAGCCCATGGCGCCGGTCGCGTAATATTGTCCTTTGCTTTGTATTATTGATTTAAATATAATCTTGTGTTCTCTAAAGTCCTTTAATTTAAACACAATACACGATCCCAACTACCGCAGCAAAGCGAGTTGCTCACAGTACCATAGGCAAAAATTTATAAAGATACTAGCGGACCCGACAGACGTTGTCCTGTCAAAACATTGTCCAGCGGACAAAATTGTGAATCTAAACCATTCCCAGATCCCCTTGAACACACACAAAAAATTTCATCAAAGTCGGTCCAGTCGTTTGAGAGAAGTTCAGTGACATACACACTCACAGAAGAATTATATATATAAAGATCACGCGGGCGAAGCCGTTGGCGGATGCTAGTTTACAATAAAAATCGATTAAAAACAAAAACAAGATGCGAACACTAGTACGAACATGCCTCAGTCCCACAGTGGACCAATCAGCTAAACGAATTGCCATCTACTGCACAAACACGCTGTAGATTTTTACAAATAAAACGGCCATTGCACCGTGGATTGTTTTAAAATAATTGCTCTTTTTCGATTGAATAAATGCTGTGTGTCATGTGGGTCTGATAGATAGGATCTAATATATCCTATACTATTGAACGAGCAATATTTATTTATTCATTTGTAATCACGTTCTGGAAATCGGCTCTAACGATTTCGTTGAAAGTTGCAATATAGGGGTTTACGGGGGGCGAAAAATCGATCTAGCTAGGTCTCATATATCTGGGAAAATTCGTTTTCTCCGTATTTTCACCCGAGTTGAGCTCGGTTGTCCAAAGTATAGAACAAGATGGCTACCTTAGAATAATGACATGGCAGCATGGAATTAGTAAGTACTTACTATCATGGCAGCATGGAATTCGTAAGTACTTACTATCATGGCACCATGGAATTAGTATGTACTATACATGCAATTAGTATGAACTATCTTATACTATTCAATGAGCATTCTCTATTTTCACCCGAGCCGAGCTCGGTCGACCAGGTTAGGATTGAAATGAGCAATATCTTTGCCAAAATATAGCTACATTTAGTTTGTGATTGTAAATTCCTGGGTGGTTTGAACTAACAGAATGTTTAAGGAAGAAAAAATCACCGCACAATCATATTTTAATCAACATAAAACCTGACATTGACCTGCAAATTGCAAAATTTTAAGAAAATTTGAATTTCGCGGGCTACTTTAATGCATTCCCCTTAACAGGAATATGTCACATAAAAATTAAAATCTCCCTTTTATTTATTTATTTAAACTTTTACACACAAAAAGGTACAAAGGCGGACTTAATGCCTTAGGCATTCTCTACCAGTCAACCAAGGGTGGTGAAGAGATTGGACGGCAAGTGCTCTGTTTGAGAGAAACAAAGAAGAAATTATTAAAAATAAATCATTAGAAATAAAATGTAGGAACAAACAGTACATAAATAGGTACTTATTTTTTATATTT
Source organism: Agrochola lychnidis (assembly GCA_963680765.1). Lineage (NCBI taxonomy): Eukaryota > Metazoa > Arthropoda > Insecta > Lepidoptera > Noctuidae > Agrochola > Agrochola lychnidis. The sequence goes on along the minus strand of OY796860.1, from coordinate 6,579,259 downwards.
TTTGGCTGTTACAGGGATTTTTTAATTTAAACATTTTCTTCAATCTAATACATAATTTTTCCTACTTTCTATAATTCTCAAATAAAAATATCAGTGCAAAACACGAATGTCTGCTCACTTTTGAATTAAAATACCTTCGGAAGGTAGCTCGACTGACGTTAGTAAATGTTTCAATTTGAATGCACAAGAGAATATCTTAGGAAAATCTATGACCAAAATATGTTTACGAAGCTGTTATGGATGATTTTCCAGAAAAGCTGTACACAAGAATCTTTATATATACCAGTGAACTCTAAAACGCGGTATCTGCCGCATACAAATGTGTCTCTTTGAATGCAGCGGGCGATCTCGTTCTAAATGACAAATGTTTGACTTGCTCACCGCGATTCGCGACACACTTTAGTGATGTTTCACACGTCCCGGTTGCCGGGTAGCCGGTATCAGGTAGCCGGCGGCTAAGTATTAATCATATTCGTAATCTTTCACACGTACCGGCGAAGGATAACTTCAATGCCATACAATTAGGGCTTGTTCCCACTGTGATGGACTTGGCGGAAACCTACTCCCGGACAATAGTGTTCACATTACACCGGATCCCACAAGAAAACCGGACAATCAAGTACTCACCTTAGTTGAATTCGGACCAGTGCATACAGCGGGGGACATAGATACCGGCGGAAACTCGTTCACATTATGTTTCACATTATGGATGTATGTTAAAATCCGAAATAAATTAATATAATAATAATATAATTAGGTATTCCGGTCCGGGTGTTCTACCGGTGCTTCGCAGTGACAAAACGCTGGGTTAAAATGCCGAGCTCGGTGTTTTTGCCGGGTCCGGCATAATGTGAACAGCTTCATTTAAATTCTTTGGCAACTAGCTCTGCCGGCAGTTTTGCCATGCCGGTAAATCTACCGGTCCGGCGTAGTGGGAACCTGGCCTTAGCCGCCGGCTACCCGGCACCGGCTAACCGGCAACCGGGACGTATGAAAAGGCACTTACTGTACCCGTGAATTTTGTTACGTGTCACAACTTTATAGTAGCTTTAATATTCTGTGAGGCAGTGTGAGGGAGTTGTAATGAGATGTCACTAGAAGATGAATTAGGTTTATGCTAGAGCACTAATTAAGCTTTGGAAGTGTTAATCGAATAAGCGCCGCTAAAACCTTCGGCACCCGAGACCTGAACATAGCTATAGGATAAGATACTGTAAATGCAAAAACATGACATTTTAAGACCACAATAAGACTTGATATATGATACGGAGGGGCTCGTGGCTAAGTAATAACAGCCGCACGGGTGGATCGATCAGGTTAAGCAGCTACGCTTGCTGCGGTCGGTCCATAGACGGGTGACCATCTTTACATTTCGAGACCGTTCCGTGCCTCGGAAAACACGTTAAGCCGTTGGATCCGGCTGTTGTTCGAGGATCTTTGACAGTCGTTACGGGTCATCAAAAGCCCAAAATTTTGACAACCAGTCCTACCATGGGGTTACCAGCAACTGGGTTGTGGAGGTCAGATAGGCAGTCACACCTTGTAAAATAATGGTATTCAGCTGCATTCGGACTCTGGAAGCTGACCCCAATATAGTTGGGAAGAGGCTAGGCAGATGAAAAAGGCTTGATATTTTGAGACCAAACATTCGCGACAAACAATCTCTGATTCCCATTCGGTATAAATGAAGATCTAGTAAGCCAAGATTATAATTAAATCGAATCGAACATAGGATTGGAGAAGAGCAATTGTATTATGCATTTTGATATTTGAATGCATGAAGCAAGACTCGAAAGACAATATATAACATTTTTTTTAAATATATTTTTTAACCACACCGGGAAGCTCTTGACCTGCATCTCACCTGATGGTAAGAGACGATCAGACCGAAGGTGAAAAGCAAGCTTCACCCGGAATTCTCAACCACAGAGGAACTGGCTATTTTACCTCTAATTGCCGAAACACAACAATGCTGCAGTTAACATCCTATCAAGAATCATGACAGGTTACTTGAAAACATGTCAGTTCATAGTCATGTACTGCGATGTGCCCTCTAGCGATACAAACGCAGCTGCTAACTGTATAATATCACAAACAACTGAAATTGTATGCAAATGTAAACATTATTAGTATTGTGACGGTATTAACGGTCTGTTAGATTTGTAGGTTTAATTAATGTATCGTTTGTGGCATCTGTTTTGGTTTAGTTTTCATTGATTTTGTTTTAGTTATTAATTTGAGGAATGAGTGAATGACATTTGACGTGCGGATTGCGTATAATTTTGTTAATTAATGTAATTGGGCTTGAGAGTAAAATTTGTTCCATTGCAAGGACTTTATGTGTCATATTTCTTATTGCTTAAGGTTCCAATTAATTAGAATAAATCATGAAGAAATGAATAAAATAATATACAAAAATGTCATAAAATGAAAGCAACCCCTTTTCCGGATTTTTTTTTGGTTGGGAAATTATCAAATAACTTCTCCCACTCTGGGCGGAGCGAGAGGGCGTGTCAGACTCTTACTGACTAAAACCCACCCGTGTTCCTTCGGTTGCCCTGTTGCCGGGGGCCACGATTTCCCTATCGGTTTTCTTCGAACCCCCGGCAGGCATTGGCCCTAGCGGACCCCGTCAATTCTGCTGACATCTCTTTGAGGCGCGCGTGGAACACAACGCGCCGTCGACCCGGGCTTGGTCCTTATCGGACAGCTAGCTACCCATTGCTCACCGTCCGCAAACCCGCGCCTACGGTGGCCGGAAATTTGCCTGTGATTCCCGACACCCAGGGTGTCTCCTCCTGAACCCCTTTTCCGGCTGCGGTTCTTAAAAGCACAAATTTATCCAAAAAATCATTCGAACAAAATATCATAACATAACCAAAAAAGCGTTCCCAATTTCCATTTTACGAAAGTCTTGAACACTTACGAACATATCCGAACCAAACCTGCTGCTGATCCTGCTAGTCACGTCAGCTTTGACCCAATTTGATCTCAGATTGTCACCAGAAATTAGCTGACGATGTCAGCGCGATGCTGCACGAATTAACTGTTATCGATCTCTTATATGTAACCTCTTTGTTATCTTTAACCTGTTTTATCTCAGAGAAGAAGAAGAATAAGTAATAAAAAATTACTTAGATAAAACGCATTAAAGTTGGGGAGTGGAGGTCGCTACTTCACGAGTAAGTATAAAATCTACATACTCGTGACGTCATGGTACAGTTTAATTCAATGTATCGCCGTGATCTTTGATAACGTAAAAAAATAAAAAATACGTGGCCAATATTTTTTAATAATCTACAAGACGGACAAAAAATATATTTTTAATTATCATCCCTATTGTGATTTAAAAATTCCTACGGATAATTTAAATTGGTGGTTAACAACTTAATTAACCTGACTTTACATACCTATTTACCTTCTTTTACGGAAAAAGTTATTGTTTCATTTAATTCGTTTCTTACATTTAATAAAAAAGGGGTCCCTAATGACAACAACCACAGATATAGATAGACATAGATAACGCAAGTATCACGATCTGTATGAAAACCAAGCGTGCCATTTTTTGACTACCTACTATGACGTCACAAGCACTAGGAAACCTTTCTTTTAATTTTTTCTCCTCGCATTTGCACAGTTTTTACAATTTATAATAGCGTAATTAACCATTTTCATTTTTTTAACTAACTTCCGACAAGCGTGGCACCGATGCAGACTGAGCGCGAAAGTGGCAGCTTACGATTATTATACGTAAGCTGGGCACGAAAATGGCACGCGAAGTAGTTGCTCTTGCGTTATCTATACTCCATTTGAAATAAGATTAGACATTTAACTAAACCTTTTTTACAGTCCGTTCAACCGATTTTGACTTCTATTGTGTTGGTGGCATGACAAATGACAGCTGCAGTAAACAGTTGGTATTGTAACCACTTTTTTGCTTTTAATGCCATCCTTATGCCTACGGTATAGAAGTCAGAATCGGTTGAACGAACTGTAAAAAAGGTTCGTTTAAATGTCTAATCTTATTTCAAATGGAGTATAGGTATATCTATATCTGTGACAACAACAATAAAAATACATAGGCATACTCCTACAAACACAGATGAGCGCAACCGTACTCTCACTCATCACACACACAACACACACACACAAAGCATACACGCACGAACACACAACACACTCACCCAAACACAAACAATATAATTATTAATTAACTACACCTCTAGTTGTAATTTGTAATTGGTACCAACTTACTCGCCGCGGGAGGAAGACCTGGAGTCCTGAAATACAGGGCTGCCCTAGTTTAGGCTCCAGTCCACTCCATTTATTTTATGTACCATACTGTGTTTAGATTAGTGCGGAAAATAAATGAATTTTTACTTTTTTACAGCTATCATTTTTCTTCTTTGTGTGTCAATGGTCAACTTTGGATTGCTATCGTGGTAAATGGATTAGCTAATTAAATTGCTGATTACCTAGGGTGCGTCGAACGCATAGTTACTCAATAAATCCAACACACAGGGAAGACTCTAAAAACATTGACTGGTGATTTCAATATATTCTTATACACCGTGAAATTTGAATCACAGTTTTGCTAGAACAAACGTTATTCAGACCATGGTCTACTACCATTCTACAGCATCCAATAAAAAAAAAACATAATTGGTTTTTGAAAAAACTGCTTAAGTACTAAATTTCGTTTACGGAGTACATTTCCCTGTAGACAATGCTGTGTCCCGTGCGTGGTGTCTGTGTTGTAGGGAGTAACGATAATTTTGACATTTTAAACTTTGTTTTTTTTTGTGTTTTTTCAAAATAGAAAGAAAATAAGACACTGCCGCTCATCTTCTTGATTTCATTCTTTGTACTGTACGTCATTATTATTGACGATGTTCTCCAGAATATTCAGTACCCTAATTGCGTAATAAAACACAATCACAATCTGTTTCGATTTGAAACAGATTGCTAAAAAAAAAACAAAAAAAATAATAATCAAACACCAAAACCCAAAAAACCATCAACCAAATAATCCATTGCTACATAAGTTGGAAAAAAAAATCTGCTCAACAACGTAAATAACGCAATGAATGTTGTTGAACTGTCAAAATGAAACAAATTAGGCAAAATTGTTTACGAAAATAAGTTACGCTATTAGGGTACTGGTTACCAAACAGATGATAAATACCAACTCTGTTGTATTACTACGAGGAGTAGGCTGAGTTACATCCATTTTGTCAGCTATTGTAGAAATACAAAAGAGATAGAAAATACTCTTTTGTCTGCTACTGCAATATTTAGTAATAAAAACTTCTCTTAATCTCAGGAATCAGATTCCGACGATCCGGAAGAAGAACCCATGGCGGATGATGACGATGCATCGTTCGATGCTTCCATAGTGGACAACTATTCATCAGCCGCCTTCAGTATCGCCAGCAACATGGTCGAGGTGCCCGAGAGTACTTGCGGTCCTGCTCAAACCTCCTCCAAGAGATTCTTGGATGAGGATAAGAATAAACGGCATTGTACTGAAGTTGATGATGAATACGATGCTATCGGTACGTATTATTTGGTATATGTGTGTGTCAAATAAATTTAATCAGATCCTTTTACAGATAGTGGCATCCACGAAAACGCTCCCCACTCCGCGATTACTGTACTGTAAGCTGTACTTTAGTACGAAGCGGAGCGGAGTGGGGCGCGTCTTTGTGGATGGCACTATCTATAGTTTTGAAGTCTAGATTTGGATTTGGTTCACCTTTACATATCTGAAGAGATTTTTAATTGCAATGGTTAAATAGACGACAGTAGCAATGGAAGTGTATAAAATTAATTCAAGTCTAGGTAATTTAGAAGTAATAGCTTTTTGTAGTACAGTTGTAAAAAAACTTTTTTACAAAAAATACAACCGACTTCCAAACTACAAAGTGAAAAATAACTTTAATTTCGGAAGTCGGTGTCTTTGGATCAGTAGTTTAGTTTTTTGACACCGACTTCCGAAATTAAAGTTATTTTTCACTTTGTAGTTTGGAAGTCGGTTGTATTTTTTGTAAAAAAGTTTTTTTTTTCACTTTTTCGTGGGTTGATTTGTAATTTATCTAAGTAACAATAGCCTTATGCCAATTGCTCATCAAAAATACCCAAATCGCTATAGATGTGCTTTTAATATTTGAAGAGTTCCCTCGATTTCTCCAAGATCCCATCATCAAATCGTGACCACATGACAATGGGACCAACATGAAAGTATACCCTTTCAAGCAAAAAAAGAATTTTTCAAATCGGTCCAGCCGTCTTCGAGTAATTCGGGAACATACATTAAAAAAAAAAAAACCCGACGAATTGAGAACCTCCTCCTTTTTTTTGAAGTCGCTTAAAAAGAGAGGATGATAATGGTTACATCCAGTAAGGGATAAACATTTATCTTCTAAGCAATGCAAATTCACCAAAGTTGATGTTAGGCATGAATTAGGTCTCACACAAATTAACCTACAATTATTCACATCAGTAGTTAATTGGACTGAGACGACTCGGTTCAACGAACTTCAAGACAGAATGAACCCGTACCCAGGCCTAAAATAACAGAACATAATCAACAGAACTTATTCATATACACAGAAACTAGTTCTATATGAAATAGCATGTGAATCGAAGGAAATACAGTTAAGTTTCTCGATCCTTTAGTTTCGGACATTATGAGGTTTCATAATATTTCACAGCAGAAATATACCTATACTCTATTTGAAATAAGATTAGACATTTAAACAAACCTTTTTTACAGTCCGTTCAACCGATTTTGACTTCTATACCGTAGGCATAAGGATGGCATTAAAAGCAAAAAAGTGGTTACAATACCAATTATTTTATGCAGCTGCCATTTGTCATGCCACCAACGCAATAGAAGTCAAAATCAGTTGAACGGACTGTAAAAAAGGGTTATTTAAATGTCTAATCTTATTTCAAATGGAGTATAGTTGAAAAGCATCCCAAACATCTCCAAAAAATGAAATTTGAATAATGGCATCATTTACTTACACAGATATAAATTCACACCCGTTTTGTGGCAAGACCGTGCATTGGCCGTAAGGTTATTATTGCACTCATGGGCTTATCTACAGGTCAGAGCCAAACCGAGCATTCATAAGAACTGTTTCTCATTACTATTTAAATAATTCAGACAGGATAATAAATTTGAGTTTTTCTAAGGAGCCTTCTTGCCATTAAAATGATGATGATTATGTCAAATTATTATTTTTTGTCCTCCAGGTGTAAACGTGGCCGCAAAACTGCGCAACCTTCCAGGAAACATGAGGATTCTGGCAGAGAAGCTGATCAATGATGTTCTGTACCAAGCTCAGACAAATGGGTTGTCAAATGCTACGTTTATCACTACACCCGATCCCTTCAAATAGAGTCAAGGGGTGAAAAAACAAGCAGATGAAAGTTGAAGGGTATAAAATGAGCCGAAACAATACAAAGAAACATAACCAGAAGTTTATTGAGGTCATGTATACGCAAGATTCTGAAGACATGCTGCCCATCATAATTATTTTCTCTAACACAAAGTGGAGATATGTCTCTCTGACTCTATACTGATGTGCTTGTAACACTTTTTTTTATTTTTTGTGTGGCAAATTATCAAATAACTTCTCCCGCTCTGGGTGGAGCGGGAGGCGTGTCAGATTCTTACTGACTAAAACCCACCTGTGTTCCTTCGGTTGCCCTGTTGCCGGGGACCACGATCTCTCTTTCGGTTCTCTTCGCAACCCCAAGGCGTGCTTGTAACCCTAAGGTCTCAATCTCAATGGCGCTATTCTAAAAATTATTTAATCCACATTTAAACATACAAGTGTACGTTGTAAAGTATCTTTCAATCCCAATACATTTAAAAGATAATAATATTTTAGAATATTTGTGTAGTTTTTTTAATAGTTGTATTACCTATCTAATAAAATTTAATAATAATAATTTATTTATTTTTCACACCACAATATTTTTATAAAATAGTTTCAAAGAAGAATACTTTCTAGTCGCGGGCTCAAAGAAAAATATTGTGAGACTGGTGCCCAAGCTAAGCTGATGCCTGTATTTCAGACAACAAGGACTCCGCCCCAAGTACATAATTATGGTTTCCCGTAAACTAAAACTAGACAATAATTTATATTTGACTTATAGGAAGGAGTGTTTGTGTGGAGTATATGGGGGTGCGAATGTGTTAAAGTGTGAGTGTGAAAAGTTAAGAGGAAATTATGTTTATTTTTTAATAACGCAATTTACTTCCCATTTACTAGCTGGTGGTCTCAACCAGACTATGAGGCCGTCAGCCTATTCAGTCAGTTTCTTTCTCAAACAAAGAAATAACGAAACTATTTACATTCCATACCTCTCACATACTAACATAAACACCGACCGCCATCTTAATATGAACACAGTGCGAAATAAAGAAGAAACGTGGGCAAAATTGGTCCATCTGAGCTCCCTAACTGTAGTGTGTGTAAATTCTTTTGCAGAAATTGCTAACGTGATACGAATCTTGAATGTTTAAGGATTTTTGCGGATATTTTCTGGTAAAGGTTCTTGTAGTGCTTCCCATTTGTCAATGGGTTCGATCTATCATAAATGAGATTTTATTGAGCTGTCTGGAGCAGGCAAATATCGCCTGTACAGTACTTCAATGTAGAATTTTGACTTCGTTACTATTTTATTAGATGAGGGAAAGACATCTGAGTTATAATAAGGTAGCCAATTGAAAATATGTTGCAAATATTTCTAGTCTCAACAATAATTATGAAGTTATGAACCTTAGAAACCGTGTTGTGCCTTTTGACTACAACTTTCATCCCCTCTTTGACTCCTTTAGGGGGTGAATTTTACAAAAATCCTTCCTTAGTGCTAACTATCGCGTTTAAAGGAACTCTTGTGCAACATTTCATGTTTCTAGACCCAGCGGTTTAAGGCTGTGCAGACAACGCATAGCCTATTACCGCTGCTTCAATAAAAAAAAATAAAGAATAAGTGTGTGTTTAAATTGGTAAAGACTAATTCAACCCTCGATGGATAATGCATTCTTTTGAGACTGCAACTTTGCAAATTACTCCTATAACTAAACCAAACATTAATGCACTCCCTGCAAATTCTTGGAACAAACCAAATAGAAAAGAGAAGTACAAGTAAATACAAAGCAAACAATTTAAGTACCTACCGCCTTGTTAACAGTATAAAGACCTATGTAAATGATGGTGAGGGCGAGCACCGACCGTGCGGTTGGGCAGGCCAAATGTTTGTAATAGGTACCCAGCTCTGTTTGTTTCTAGTCTAGATAACTGTGTTAGGTTTTGTTGCTTTATTTTAACAAAGCTCCTGGGGTTTTACTGAGGCCAACAATACTTAAACTCATTGAGGCACGAACACAGGCTTTTATTTTACTCATCCTATTTGCATACGTTGACAGACCTCACTCAATTTATAATAACCCCGTTTTCTATGCTAATGATCCTTAGTTATCCCATCTTCAATATTTTTCTACCCTTTATCCGTGTAACAAAGAAACACACGTGACACTCACATTGAATCGGTCCATCAGTTTGAAAGATACGATGCCGCAGATCGTACTGGGTTTAAACTTTATACACCCCTATTTTTGCGTCGGGGTGAAAGAGAATGCCGCATTTTAGGGGTTAACTTTCCAATTAAGAATTAGGGTAAAAGAGCTTGAAGCACTCTAACCAGTTTTGAAGAAAAAAGTTCCACGTAATTAAAGCTGGTTTAGACCAAACGAGTGATTGCTCATTCTATGCCCACTCTACGAAATTATTTCGTGTAAACAAAGACAAAGCATTCTTTCGTTGATCTATCCAGTATCACCATCTTCCTGCCCTTGTCCCATGTTACTTGGGGTCGGCGCAACACGTTTTCTTTTTCCACTCTCCCCTGTCAACCGTCACGCTATCATTCACTCCCTTCTCTTTCATATCATTCCTCACACAATCCATTCATCTTTTCTTTGGTCTTCCTCTCCCGCTCCATCCATCAACATTTATGTTCATCACTCTTTTAGTCACATGCGTTTCTTCTCTCCTCATCACATGCCCATACCTGGTCAAACGATTTCCTTTCAACTTTTCAGTCACTGGCGCCACTTTTAAACTTCCCCTTATATACTCATTTATTACTTTATCCATTTTTGGTTACTTCACACATCCATCTTAAAATTCTCATCTCTGCTACATGCAATCTTTTTCATCCGTCTTTTTCACGGCCCAGTATTCCGATCCATACAATACGACAGGCCTTTTCACGGACTTGTAGATTTTCCCCTTTAACTTGAGGGGCATCCGTGGGTCACAAGTTGTTCCAGTGACCTGTCGCCATTTCATCTATCTATCTATTCATCTATCTATCCATATGATCTATCCAGTAACCATACCAAAATATCAAGAACTAGATGTTGCTCGTGACTTCGTTTGCGATCTAGAATACAAACCTATGTCCTTTTCCAGGTCATGGTCTACCCATGTGCCAAAATTCATCGAAATCCGTTCAGCCGTTTTAGCGTGAAAGCGTAATGCCTCGGCCGCATCTGCGTCTATCGTGACAGCAATGCGTGCCGAAACTTCATATATTTTGCTCGCTAAAAAGTTATCGCGCTAATGCAATGGTCACATTAGGGGCTTCATAATTTTAACGAATTGAATCCAAGATGACGCTCCATCATTTCGACAGAACGTTTACGCAGCCCGGAAACAACAGTAGAAATGACCAACGCTAGTCCGACCACGTGCTACGCTTATTATGTACCGCCATCCGGGCGATAAGTGCTACGCAAGCCGAACTATCGCGACGATAATCGATAATGGTTGGTCACATCTGCGTGTATGTACCCAGATGCGGCCCCAGCATAACAAACAAACTCACTTTTGCATTTATAATATTAAGTTAGGATATCAAGAAAAAAACGATCTTATTCTTGTCCTGTTTCTATGTTCGTTTCATTATCATTATCATTCTCACTCTGAGTTCACCCACGGTTGGGCATAGGTCTCTCTTTTCTTATGCTAATCCCCACGCTTCTGCACCAGCCTCATACAGGTTCTACCCCCGTTGACAAATTCAAATTCAAAAGTCATTTATTCAAACTAGGCTGAGAATCAGCACTTTTCGAACGTCAAAATTACATATGACAGTTCCCCAAAACGCCCACCCTTCACCACTTCCTAGTGCCATTAGCTGGGAAGAAGAAGTGGCACAATAAAGTCACCAGCAGCACAGCTGTCTGTTCAAGTTAGAAAAAAATTATTTTATACAATAGCATGCAAAATAATTTACATTACGCAACACAAAACATAATTAAATGATAAATTATTGGCCATATGTCAGCTAACACACGCCAATATACCAACAAAAAACATCGAGACATCGAAACTATACTCAAAAAGAAAAAAAAGGATTGTGTGGTTTTATGAAACCACGGTAAAAGTGAAACTTTTAAGCGAACTATAGGCGCCGCCATATTGGCTTTGGCTGCTCTGACGAGCGCCTTTCACTTTATCCTTACTCCACGGCCGACCGTCACGCAACACGCAACACACAGACGAAAAAGTGACGATGTAATAAAAGTTTCACTTTAATAAAAACTAAACGTAAACAGAACTAAATAATCAACAACAACAATCTCGTCCGGGATCTCGCCGTTTGCTCAGTCTAAACAAAACCCACCTATATACATCAAGTTATTCTTACCTTGGTGAAGCTATCGCATGATACGGGACATCTCTTCCTCTGCCAATAAGCTCGTTTGCGCCCTCGACGATGCCCCAGGGTGCTATACCGATGCTGACCACTCTGCCTGCTCGCTGTGACCGCTCCAGCTGTAACGCGTCACCTACTTGACGGGTGACACCTGTGGAAGGAGAATGGGTTAGTATTGGTGTAATCGCATATCTTTGGTACAATGCTGGTGCTGGCAACCCCGCACGTCGGTGGTAAAATTTTGAAATTGGCAGCGCCTTTTGGCGTAGCAATAGAGGCGGTTTTCATAGCGTACTTACGTGTTGTGGAGCGTGCCGCTTTATATCGTTTGGAATATATGGAATAAGTATCGACCTTGGTAATTTCCGCTTTAACATTTCAATTTATCGATGAATTAGTACCTAGCAGTCTTGGTTAGGTACCTATGTACTATCGAAAAAACGCATATCTGTCTGTACACTGTTAGGATTATACTTGCTTGCAGCGCTTGACCGCTATAATAACGCTTACCTAGGAAAAAAAGGGTCGTGTGCACGGGATTTTGTTTTCAAAGTGGTTAGATATGCGTTACCTTGCTACATAACATAACATCACGACTGTATTCCGTGGAGGATTACGCAGAGGTGTACCTATAGTACACCCACATTTCACCAGTTATGTTTAAGTCCCATGTAGCAAGGAGCGAGCCTATTGCCACCAACCTTGCACAAATCCAGACTCCGGACTGCTACTAAATAAAATAAAAATAAATGGTGTTTTAATTCAGGCAAAATACCCATGTACAAAAAGAATAAATAAGTAGTAAAACAGTAAAACATTAAAAAATTATCATTAAAAATCATCATTAAAAATTAAAATTATCACAGCATTTCGTCATTATTTATTCTTGTTTATGTGAACAGAAATCCAGTGCACAAATATGGGACTTGCCAGGTTGCACGAGACAACCCTCAAAATGCTGTTACTGTAGCGTCTCAAACTTTGCCTAAAAGACGCGACCGTCGACCTCATGATGGCGTAAAAGTCCCGACCCTTGCTTCGGCAAACATGATCGAGGCACTGCAGCATCTTAAATTCCAGATAGAAAAACCCAATAAAACTTATAACTTTTCCAATTTATCGTTTAAATCCATAGGGATGTTCAATTTGAAAGGCAGACAATACAAATAAAAAAAGTAATGGAATGAAAGTAACTTCGCCCAAATAGTTCAACAAAAACAGACATTGTTTTCATACAACTGCACTGCAAACGTGCCGCTGCAAGGAAAAGTTTTAGACAAATTATGAAGTAGTTTCGTTTCATCTGTTGAGTCTAACAATCGGAATAAAATGCTATATACGAGCTTCGACTCGTTTAGGTGGAATGTTATAATATTAAAGAGAACTTTTATATACAAAACATCATTGTTACCTTTGATAAACGACTCAGCAGGATGTTTCTAGCATATTAAAATTAATTCATAAACAGTTTATGAGTTTTATTAAAAGAGCTTCCACAATAAATCTGCCTAGTTTTTTCCCAACTATGTTGGGGTCGGCTTCCGGTCTAAATACCAGTATTTTAAAATGAACCGACTGACTATCTGACCTCCACAACCCAGCTACTGGGTAACACGATACCCCTTGGAAAGATTGAATGTCAGACTTTAGGCACATAAAGACGCCGGAGCCGGACCAAAAGTTGGAAAAAAGGGCTTCTGACTACTATCAAAAGATCGTCCACTTGTGTCGATTAAAAAAAAATACTACTTCATTAGTGTATCATGCTGATTGGCTAATAATTTTACTCTTCAATCCATAAAATTACTCTTCGCTGTCAAAAGCCACAAACTTTCTTATTACGAGGCTGTATGACATTCATCATCTCAGTCATGGCCTCAAGTACCGCCACTTCGACCGTTTCTGTGCTTCCCGCATCCAGCGGATTCATGCGGCTTTCACAAGGTCATCGGTCCACCTTGTAGGAGTCCTTCCAACGTTACGTCTTCCGGTACGCGGTCACCACTTCAGAACCTTTCGGCCAAATCGGTCATCTGTTCTGTGAATAATGTGCCCTACCCATTCCCACTTAAGTTAGGCAATTCTTCGGGCTATGTCGGTTATCTTGGTTCTCCTGCGGATCTCTTCATTTCTCGATCACGAAGCAAAACTGCAAGCATACCTCTCACCATTGCCCTTTGGGTGACTTTTAGCCTTCTAAGAGGGCCCATGTGAGCAAACACGTTTCAGTGCCATAAGTCATTATGGTTAGAATACGTGGTTAAAATATTGTTTACTTTTAGCCTGTCTTAGGTGCAAAGGCACGTTAACAACTGAGACAAGCCCATTACCACGTATATGACGACGACCTTGACTATATTGCAGGTGACTAAACCCATTCTATGAATTATCCTTTAGCTAGAATTTGGTAAGCTAACATACACAAACTGCATTAGGTACGCTTTATACGCTTGCACACGTTGCCAAAGTGCATGCCCATGTAGGTAGCTAATGTTGTTACAGTGCTTCTACAGATAATGAAATTTAACAATGACGCTTAGTTCCCAACTTGCCTGCACTAAGAGGTAACTGAAAATTTTGGGGATGAGCGAAACTGTCAATAAGTCGGCGTCATTATGGAAGTCGATATTCTACGATAAACCAGACTTATATTAGATTTTATCATAAATCACACGTTGATTCAAATGTGTGTTCAAATTTACCAAAATATATTCTATAAAATGTCTGGCTAACTTACTACAAGACTGTTTTTGTGACCTATGTTCGTTAAGAAAAAAACACTGTCTTTCTATGGATTTTGTACACTATTATCAACTGTTATATGGAGAAAAAACTGCTGTCCGATCTGAAAGGGGCACATAGGTACTGCAGTCGATATTGAAACTCAAAATATAAAAATAGTCAAAAGAAAATAAAAACGACTTGGGAAATTATAAGCAACGCGACTGGACGAGATAGAAAGCGTAGTAGAGATTACAGCCTTAAAATTAACAAATACAGTTATTAGAAATCATTTAGAAGTTGCCACAGTTTTTGAAAATTTATTTGCAGATAATAAAGTCTCAACCACTAAATCTTTTAATTCTTCACCCACTGTTGCCGAGTCCCCATTTAAAGAAAATGGTGATATTTATTACTATGAATTTAATTTCGACTATGTTAATGCTCGAAATAATATTAAATCTTTCAATACACTCAATATTAAAAAAACAGCTGATTTTGCATCTGATTCAGCAGAGATTACAAAATGCATAATGAACATTGTAGCGTCAGAATTGGCAATTATTTTTAATACATGTTTTGACTGTGGTGTAAAAACGGGCAGCACATCAGACTTTAGATCAATTTCTGTGCTTCCCACCTTTAGTAAAATATTTGAAAAATTTATGCTATATCAATTGCAAAGACATTTTAATGAACATGAATTATTAAACAGTAAACAATTCGGTTTCAAAAGGCGTCGCTCGACTACCGACGCTGTTGAGCTTCTTGCACATATTTTTAAGGCCTGGGAGAAGTCACATGATGCCCTAGGTATTTTTTGTGACTTATCTAAGGCTTTCGATTGTGTTTCTCATGAAACATTGAAATACAGCCTTAGATATTCTAATTTCTTATTTGGATAATAGGATTCAAAGAGTGGACATTAACGGCAGGTGGACGAGTGTTTCGACTGTCATTTGTACGCGAACCATTCGCTAACGGCTAGCGAACATATCCAAAGGTGTGTGTACTTTGTTCTATGTTTCTGAGAATGGCCACATGAATAGACTCTTAGCACGAAACAATATCTTCACAGATCGGACAGGGTTATTTTACATGTTGTAGATTACTATTTACAGTTTGCTATTTACAACTTTGAAAAGCCTACATAAAGTTGACAATTAATTCTTGATTAATTCTATACCTACGAGAAAGTAACATAATTTAAATTTTTATTAGGACAGAAGATAATAGTTGCAATATAGGGGTTTACGTGGTCGAAAAATCGATCTAGCTAGGTCTCATCTCTGGGAAAATTAGTTTTCTCTGTATTTTCACCCAAGCAGAGCTCGGTCGCCCAAAGTTTAAAACAAGACGATATATGTATATTACTTTCCTCTATGGAACAAGATTAAGAATAATGACATGACAATAATGACATTAGAATAATAATTATGGCAGCATGGAATTAGTAAGTACCTACTATCATGGCAGTTTGGAGTTAGTAGGTACTATCCTATACCTACTACTAAATGAGCATTTTCTATTTTCACCAGAGCAGAGCTCGGTCGCCTAGGTACTTTATATTAATAGCACTTCCGAGCCCCTAGAAGGTCATTAAGTCGCCACAAAGTCGTTATAGCGTATTAATTTAGCTTTTTGCACAAAAATGTGTATTCCAGGTAATGGACAGCAGGTGGCAGCGAAATACCTATGGTAACACTTTGAATGTAAATTATGGTCAAAATTATTTGGAAATTCATGTAGAGTCTGGCCACGTTAAATGTGCAAGCTGTTATAAATAAATAAGTAAAAAATAAAGTTTAAAAAACTGTAACCCGACTACGGGAAAATAAAAATGATCTAAAAAGTACGAAACAAGCAAATATTTCAGAATCAAGACATAGGTACAAAAATGGTCAAGGTAAAGCCGTCGTCGCATGCCATTATAATTTTGTAGGTGTTCTTGGCACCAACATGGTATACACGCATGCGACCACGGCTTTACCTTGACCATTTTTGTACCTATGTCTTGATTTCTATCTGAAATATTTGCTTGTTTCGTACTTTTTAGATCATTTTTATTTTCCCGTAGTCGGGTTACAGTTTTTTAAACTTTATTTTTTTATTTTATACTTTTCCGTTTTTACACTTGATAAACGTAAATAAGAGTAGAGTAATACAATAGTTCAGTAATTAACCTATTTTGAATTCCAATAGCAGTGCATAGTGCTTTGGACGAAACCATAGAGCGATTTATTTCGACGCCAACACCATATATCGATATCGAGCTTCGAAGAAATCCAAAATATAAATATTTCGTTGTACTTGTTTTTCTTCATAAGAGTGAAATTACAAATCGGTACTACTTATTAAGATTTGATTAACTGCACGTAGGTAACATCTTGCGATACTACGTAGCGCAGTCTCACTTTTGCTTGTTTTTAACGTTTTAAACATATTTGTTTACTTTGAAAATATAATATTATATACATATTTGTAATGTGCTCGTCAAGACCTTTCTTTTGATACCAAACATGTCATGATCATCCCATTTTATTTTTTTCGAGGTTAGAAATTTACGTGTAAAGTCCACCAAATTAAATTTAGGGAAAAATTATATAGCCTATGTCACCCCGACCATTATTACGAATCTATTGATACCTCATTCATCAAAATCGGTTTAGTAGTTTAGGCGCTACGGTGGAACACACGTAAAAACAAACATACATACATACAAACATACATACATACAAACATACATACATAGACTGCTAAAATCATAACCCTTCCTTTTGGCTTTGCCGTAGTCGGGTAAAAAAACGGTGGATTTCTAAACTCTATAGTCTATTACACATAATCTATTATACAAAAATCAAAAGGCAAAATATCAAAATCATTAGATCTACTTACAACCCCGAAACTGAAATAACTGACTGATGTAAAAGTATACCATACGTAAAACTTTTTGGGGTTGCCCATTTATTCCATTGCGGACTTAGCATGGCCAAACTCTATTATCCGAAGGAGTGGGCGAAGGTATGCAGTACATGAGTACATAATTACATTACACTTCGTCAGTTACGTTTAAGTTCCATGTAAAAGGGGTAACCCTATTTCCACCAATGGGTACAAATCCAGACAGACTGCTAATGAGATATTCTTAATGACATAAAAGTTGGGTAGGTAACTTTTCACGACCTGTGGATCGAACCCCAGATCTCACATCACATATTTTTTACCCCTGCCTGCGAGAAATACCTATAAGTAATCAATCTGCCTAGCCTTTTCCCAACTATATTGGGGTCGGCTTCCAGTCTAACCGGATGCAGCTGAATACCAGTATTTTACATGAAGCAACTGCCTATCTGACCTCCACAACCCACTAACTAGGTAACACGATACCCCTTGGTAAGACTGGTTGTCAGACTTTCGAGCTTCTGACGACCCGTAACGACTGTCAAAGATCCACGAATGACAGCCGGGACCAACAGCGTAACGTGCTTTCCGAGGCATGAAGGAGTATCGGCACGTAAAGATGGTTACCCATCAACAGACCAACCCCGGCAAGCGTAGCATCGACCCGTGTAGCTGTTAATACTTAGCCACGAGCTCCTCGAGAGATATCTAATATAATTGATGTAATATTATTAGTTAATATTATTTGTTGATTTATTTATATTATTGTTCATTGTACCTATCTTAATTTTAAAATCCTATTGTCTTTCTACCAAATTTGTACACCAGCCATGGTCAAACATGTTGAGCCAAAAAATACTTTGTTACACCTATAATAGGCATCATACCATGTATATTATCTACACATGTTTTTGCAAATAAACGAATCTGAATCTTACCTGTATTAGTGCCCCCAGTAAATATCCACGCTCCCGTAGTCTTTGCGGCTTTGAGCAGTCCTTTTCTAAGCACCTTCTTGAGTTTTGGCTGCAGATCGAAGTTGGCCTTGCCGCCCTGAATGGTGATGAGGAGCTTCGGTCGGTCGAGGGCCCATTCTCTTGTCAGCAGCTGAACTATTAGTTCGGGTCGTGTGTCGTGGGAGAGACGGACATACTGGGAAAAGAAATATAGATATAAGGTACTTGTCCCACCGCTGATGAGGAAGCGATTTTCTCGCACATGAAAGGTACACAAGATTGTAGGTCACGTGTAAGTAAAAAAGATACAAATATTAATAGTTAATCGCTGACTGTTCATACCACCGGCGTCGGCGAATACCTACTCATTTGTCGCAGCGACAAGAGCTATCAAAGAGCACTCGCTCAGCGATGCTCGCTTCTCGGGCAGAACACTCGCTACATACGCATACCAGCGAGTAATCGTTCGTCACCGTCGCGCATTTTATTTGGTAGGGCTTCTCGTAGTTGACCTCTGAGATCATGACTACTCAAACGGGCTTTCCTGTGGGTGCCTTAAGCTACTAAAACCTCCAGCCAGGGGTTATTCAACTATGCTAATTAAAACTATGTGAATGCTCGCCAAGGGCACCCCCTGTGGGGTACGAACCTCGGCTTAGGGCGTCAACCGGAGGGAGGACATCAAGGATGTTACGGGCTGGATCAACGTTTTGATCATGATTATAGTCGGGGAATTTAAAGTTACGTGCTCAGCTGCAACAACTGCTGGCACCACGTCATCGAGCAAGTCGCAACTCGTTATCGGTCGCGATCACAAAGGACCTCGGCGGCGAGGTCGGAATGACGGGAGGCGTCTGTTTTTGTACACTGTGCTGGTTTCCGTACTGCTCTCCTGGAGGAGGGTAATGGGGTCGTCAGGGTCGGTAAAGATTCAGTCCAGCAAGCTCACGAACGCCCAGCGTCCGTCGTCGAATCTCCGGATGTTTTTTTATATATATTTTCAGGTTCTATTGTGGATTTGGTAATACTCAGTAATAATGGTTAAATAAAATACGTCCTTTTTGTTTTGAGTCGTTTTCGCAAGAGAAACGTCACTCACGTATAATCAATCAAATCTTGACAGCTAATTGACAATTAACGTTTCGTTCTTAAAATAAACCTCAACAGATTCGCTTAGGGCGGCGAGTTCGATTGATACTAGAGGGAGTGTAACTAGCGGCCTCGACAACCAGAGGGTTGCGATGTTTGGCGACAGTATTGAAGTAATCACCGTCGCGCACTCGCTGATCATTGCTCAACAACTAGTTGTTTGTTGCTGGCTCTATTCACTTCTCGATAATCGTCGGCGGCAGCGGGGTTAGGTGAGTATATATTCTTTGGCGGGATAGGGACCTAAGGCTAGGGACCCAATGTTCGGCACTTTTGGAATATTTTTAGTTGTTATTCATGCATACTACGATGTCTACTATCCCTTAAATTATTTTACACCTCAGTGTTTTATAAATCTTGTGACGCTTAATGACATTGACACCCGGTAGCAAGTTCGTCATGCTCCCTTAGATGTCAATGCTTGCGGTAGCGTCGGGAGTCGGGTTGCCTCCTTCCCTCAAATATGGCGAGGGGAGTAATGGCTGATCTTTGCGTTATGCTCGTGAACGGGTGCTGCTTGTGGTGACTGGTCGTCTTGCTGATCATGGTTTTGTTATTGTTACTAGTAATTAACTGTACATTTATTTTACCTCGATGGTCCTAGTTTATCATTTATAACTTCCAATTTACAGCTTTATGTAAGCGGGCACGCCCTTTATGCCTGGAGGCTTTTATTTAGATATTTAGTTCTTTTTACGTTTAGTTTTTATTTTTTTTAATTCTGCTTGAGTATAGTTCTCGATGTTTTTGGTTGGTATATTGGCGTGTGCTAGCTGATATATGGCCAATAATTTATACTTAATTAAAATAATGTTTTGTGTTGCATAATAATTTTGCATACTATTGTATAGAGTCATTTTTATTTTTTTCTAACTTGAACAGACAGCTGTGCTGCTGGGGAGTTTGTTGCGCCACTTCTTCTTCCCAGCTAAAGGCACTAGGAAGTGGTGAAGGGTGGGCGTTTTTGGGGGACTGTCTTATGTAATTTTGACGTTCGAAAAGTGCTAATTCTCAGCCTAATTCGAATAAATGACTTTTGAATTTTGAATTTTTTTTTGACCCCTTGTCAAACGCTGGTAATCACTTAGCATTATTATTCTAAGGGTAAACATTAGTGAAATAGTGTTGTGAAAGGTGTTGAAAAAACAAGATGGCGACATTAGCAAAGGATCTTTGTACAGCTGTAGTAGTGGCAGCCCAGTTGAGCAACGTATGGCATTATAGGTAGGGCCAAACCTTTTGACCTTTTTGGAATATTTTTACTTGTTACGACGATGGAGCGGATTTACGTGCGTAATATTATAAATTGTTATTCATATTCAAGAGTGCTATCATCCCTTAAAACTTTCCACATTTTCATTTTAATAATATCATCTACCATCAATATCAGTCAGTAAATAACGTCAGTTTAACTTCAGCAGGGCAGGACATGAAAAACAAATGACAACGGTGAACGAGTGAGTGAATGAGTGATTGATTAGTGTAGTAAATGAATGAAGGAAAGGTTAGAAATTTAACCGTGAACGGAAGGAACGATTTAGAGCAGAGATCAATGTAATATTTTATAAGGTGCAGAACGAGTGAACTAGATGGCGTTGCCATAACCATAAAAATAAGCCGTAAGGTCGCAAGTTTTAAATGGGTAATTTCTAAGATTATCCATTTAAAGCTTAATTTCTAATTCGATACCTGCCAAAAAGTACTCATTGAGTAAAAGTATCGAATGCAAAGTATCGAGTACAAAAGTACCGGTATCGAATGGAAATGTACTCGATACCACAAAGTATCGATACTTTTTTCGTGTCCCTAGCACTGGGCCCGTGGTAGATTACAACCTACTCCCTCTCACCGAGAGGAGGCCTGTGTTCCAGCAGTGGAAACATTATAGGCTGATTATGCATAGTCTACTTGATCTAAACTCATGCAATTTAATTTAATAAAACACATTATACAATATCGTAAATATGGCGCCCAAATCCATGATCAATGCAGGGGTACGCGCCAGAATATCAAAAACAATACCCCTTTCTGAGATTTATCCTCACCTGAGCTTTAGTTGGATGCGGTCCGCCCTGGAACTCCACAGTTCCGTAGGCGTCGGTCGGAGCTGACTGCGTATGCCGAGCTGGTACCCATGCTTCCCCAGCGTTGGCAGTCTGAGTGTTTGAGCCATGAGCTGTCTTGCTAAGCCCGCACCAGCATCTGGAAAGAAAGGATTTTTTAATTTCGTGCATTGCATTAAAATTAAGTGGATAAATGAAGATAACACATAACATAACATCACGCCTTGTTTCCCTGAAGGGTTGGGCAGAGGTGTACATGTAGCAGGTACACCCACATTTCGCCAGTTAGGTTTAAGTCCCATGTAATAGGGGGCGAGCCCATTGCCATCAACCGGGCACAAAGAAAATGAACATATACCTAATTATGTCGTTGTTTACTAGATTTGATTAAATATAAACTATTTCGGTCTGCCGCATGTCAGATGACAATTGGGCTAAAAGAACCACTGATTGGGTCCCACTAAACGCACGACGACATCGCGGCAGGCCGAGACGAAGATGGCGGGACGAGCTTGACTCCTACCGAAAGGCCTGGCCGATATTAGCAATAGACAGAATTGTTGGGAAAAGGGAAGAGAGGGAGGCCTTTGCCCTGCAGTAGGACAATAGATTAAATTAGAAACTATTTCGTACACATAGTCACACATGTATGTAGGATACATTGAGACAGAATGATGAACAAGAGTCCTCACGCAGCGGAAGGCCCACTCGTAGATAATACAAAGGGCCTACTGTGAATTGACCGCATGCGTTTTTTTCATCGCAATGCGCGCGGTTCAATGACATTCCTTGCTTCACAGATTTTGTGGTTAAAAACGCACGGCAGTGCGCGCTAAGCCTAAGTCAACGCAATAAAAAAATACGGTCATTTAGGTAACATAATTATTTTGAAGCTCGCAAATAATTCAAAACCTATAACTTCCCGTTGATATAGAATCATGAAAGGCAAGAAGCAAGGTCTCACAGCACAAGTAAAGGAAAAAATTCAAATATCGTTAATTTCTAGTATTCTCGCATCCTTCCTTTCCTTATCCTTAATATTATAAATGCGAAAGTAAGTTTGTTTGTTACGCCTTCACGCTAAAACGGCTGAACGGATTTGGATGAAATTTGGCACATATATAGATGATGCCCTGGAAAAGAACATAGGACTTTTTTTTTTCCCCACGGGATCGAGACTTATGCGGGTGAAACCGCGGGGCGCAGCTAGTATTTTTATAAACTTCCATTTGCAGTTGGAGAATTGATCGTGACGTACCTATATCGATGTACGGGAGAACATTTTTTCAATCATAAAGTTAAGCTTGTTTTTGGGATAAATTTGTCTCAACTACGGAACGCTTCATTGTGCGGGGTCCGACACGCACTTAGCCGATTTTTTTTAAACATACGACTCCGTAAAAATGAACACACTGATTAAAATTTACCACATGCTGGCTTTTTATTGTTTCATTTGCTGTTTTTTTTTTGGAGGTCATCTTCACAATTTATTAACGAAAACAGCATAAATGACCTTTTTGAAAAACGCGGCGTTTGTTTGGCGGTTCAGTGGCGCTAAATTACTGGCTGCCAAACAAAACATGGCAGTGCAACGCAGTGTTATGCGGTTACACCTAAAATTAATTGGTACCGTTGAAGCAAACCGCAACTCTAGTAGATACCTACCTATATTGAAATGTTTTAGGTGAGTAACTATCTCACCAAAAACATAAATGTGAAAAATAGGAGCCAAGTTCGATATTAAGAATATGCATGGTTGGCGAATTCGCCGAAAAAAGAATTGAGATCTAAATGGGTGCCAAGTTCTGAGATTAATCTTGAAACTTATAAAGAACAACATATAAAATAAATTTAATACACTATTTCTTGTTTTTTTTTTCTAATACAACAATGTTTAATATAAAAAAAAGCGGCCAAGTGCGAGTCGTACTCGCCCATGAAGGGTTCCGTAGCAGCAAGTAACGATAAGTTTACGATTTATGACGTATTAAAAAAAAACTACTTGCTAGATCTCGTTCAAACCAATTTTCGGTGGAAGTTTACATAGTAATGTACATTATATATTTTTTTTAGTTTTATCATTCTCTTATTTTAGAAGTTACAGGGGGGGGGACACACATTTTACCACTTTGGAAGTGTCTCTCGCACAAACTATTCAGTTAAGAAAAAAATGACATTAGAAACATCAATATCATTTTTGAAGACCTATCCATAGATACCCCACACGTATGGGATTGATGAAAAAAAAAATTTTGAGTTTCAGTTCTAAGTATGGCGAACTCCAAAATAATTTGTTTTTTTTCTATTTTTGTGTGAAAATCTTAATGCGGTTCACAGAATACATCTACTTACCAAATTTCAACAGCATAGCTCTTATAGTTTCGGAAAAAAGTGGCTGTGACATACGGACGGACAGACAGACAGACAGACAGACAGACAGACAGACAGATAGACAGACAGACAGACAGACAGACAGACAGACAGACAGACAGACATGACGAATCTATAAGGGTTCCGTTTTTTAACGGAACCCTAAAAAGTAAGAAATTGTGTTTTAAATTTATTTAACCTACCTTTCAGCCATTTTCATTTGCTACTTCATTTTTAGCCAAGGGGTTACGGCTGCACTCAAGTTTAGCCGGCAAATGTTAAGTTTATTTCCACACCCGTCTTTAACCGTAAAATAAACACACAATTATCCAGCTGGACGCCAAACAACTTTCTAGGTCATCTGAAAGGTTTTTGATCTATTACAATGTCAGTCAATCAGTCAGTCAGATAGTGATAAAAAAGCCGATTTTTTAACGTTAATATCTCAGTAACCGTTTGAGCTGTATTTATCAAATTTGTACTTCTAGTTAATCTAAGGGGTTTTAATAAATAGTCCAAATTAAATTTGTTTATGTTAAATAGATTTTGAGTTATTAAAGGGTCAAAAATGGGACCAAATGGTTCTTGCACGGCGCTAATTCCTTTTTCTTAGCTTGAACTTAGCTTGACACGCTTCCACGTGTCTAGATACTACGCATACGCTTGTAAACGACAATTTCTACATGAGCAGCATTTCATGTATTCTTACCCTAATTTGATTAGCTTAACCGCAACCAAAAATGCTTGTCATTCAAACTTCTTTCTGTCATGAAACTATTCATTCTGACACAACTGAAAGAATAAATAAAAACAAGTGAAGATTTAGCTGCGACTTTTTGACAGGCTAACTTTAAACATTTTTTTAAATTTTAAAATCAAAATTACCAGTTATTTCTGGAAGCTATTGGCAATGGAAGATGAAACTACGAAGGAAGAGAACCAACCTTCCACAAGTAAGAAAGATATTCAGAGGACAAGTTCTGGAAATGACTTATATGATGAAAGGGGACACGATGAGGGTGCGTCAAACAGTGAAACATCGGTGTCTGCCACGTACTCTGCGAGGAGTCGAGTGGACATGGTGGACGCCCGACCAGAACCTCCCAAACCCGTTCTTGGTAAAAGAGGAGCCAAGGCCCCTGAGAGGAAAAAGAGAGCTAAAAGAGGTGGAAGAGTAGAAAAGAGGCGACGATCATATAATCGACGTCAATTAAGAAGAGCTCCCACGCGGAGGAAGCAATTAGTACGTCATCCCAGAGTGGAGGAGAGAAGAATTCGCGGTCAGCGTTCAAATTCAACAATATTCACCAGGCTGTCTTCTCGGAGTGGCTCCAGAACTCCTGCTTGCGTTCATTGTGGACACCGCTGCTGCCGCAGAAGGTAGACAAATGTGTGTTTTGAAATGTAAAGTGGATTTTTGAATGATTTAAAATAAACCTTTTTGTTTGTTTATACTTGGTTTAATTTAAACTCCCTGAGTTAGAGCGAAGCGATTTGTCATCAGATACGAATATGAAGTCGTGAGATATGAGTATACAAGGAGGAGATACACGTCCACAAGACACAGAAACAGAAGAATACCCAAAAAGAAGATTGTGGGGGCAAAAAATTTGAAGAAAAAGCCGGGGATAAAGTTTCTCGCACGCCCGTTTGCAGGTTAGAATGTTAAAAATAATATTATTACGAGCGGCCTATAAAGTTGAAAACATACAGACCGGGCCTAAAGCCACAGTGCTGCGCCCGCCAGCCTTGCCGGCGGGCAAGCCGCGGTGCACTTGCTTTGCCGCCGGGCAAGCCGCGATGCACTTGCTTTGCCGCCGGGCAAGCCGCGATGCGCTCGGCTTGCCCCACAAAGAATCCGCCAAACAAAAGAGTGACGCTCGGCAAAGGCCGGTGGTCCGTGCCGCCGGCACTGTGTGTTGGGGCTTGGTTAAGGCTCGGTCTGTATGTTTGATTTGGCTTGTAGCGACAGAATAAATCTTTGACCGCCTGTCAAAACATTGTGTTTGAGCTTGTTTGAGCTAGTGCCTATAAGCATCGAGTTTGATGGTCCTTTGTTCTCAGTGTTTATACTTTGGCGCCAAAAGGTATCAGTTTGTGAAATGGAAGCTCAAACAAACAAAATAATGATAGATCTCGTGTTATGGCTGAGAAAAGCCATAATGTGTGGCTTAGTGACTTTGAAAGGATTGATGGAGTGTTGAACTGTGTGAAAGGGACAGATATCATGTGAATTAAAGGTTTTTTACACCGAAACTTTGTAGATGTAGAATAGGTGATAGGTCTCACAGTACCCAGCGAAGGGTACAAATATTGTTTCGGTGTGAGAAGAATAATATTTCTGGTCCTTCAAAGGAAAAAAACAATTGGGCAAGGCAGTCTAATCTTGTCACAACTTTTGATCTAAAATATATAAGTAAATATTTAGTATAATTAATATTAAAGTTATTTTGTTTGATAATATTTACAGTTTTCTCAAAGCAAATTCAGACCGGGTCCCGCAGTCACATGCTGTCGCCTCTGTTTATAAACACGAACTCAACTCTTGAAGTAGAAGATATCCTGCCAAAGCAAATGCATTGTGAGGTAAAGCCTGGCGACTACAGCCGAAACGCGTCGAATCGAAGTGAGTCGAGTCGAGTCGCATTTATTCTTTGTGCGTCCATCTCACCCGAATCGAATCGAAACGTTCATTAATCGCAACTCGTTATCGAATGTGCCTGATGGACAGCTCGGATGAAGAAATGTTTTTATTTCAAATACTTTTTGATGAAGAGGAGGAGAAACGGAGAAAACTGGATAGCGCTGAGTAGAGTCAAAACACGTCGGCGAAGAAATTAGCTTGTCGAGCAATGCGCGCGGGCGATTCGGTTCGGAGCGTCGCGAGTCGTCGCTAATGGACGCAGTTTCATAGTAAATACGAATTTCTGCGATTCGATTCGCCTCGACTCGGCGAGCCTAGTACAGGCGAGCCTTAAGTACCTACCTACTTCAAAGGATTTTTTTATGTTAGCTTACTCTGTCTCACTGCTGAGCAAAGGCCTCCCCCAAATCCTTCCAAGCATACTTTCCCAGGGCCACCTTGATCCAACCCTTGCGGTTCGCGTCTAGGTCGTCTCGCCACCCCGTCATGGGCCGGCCTTGGCGGCGCCGTCCATTCTCAGGCACCCACCGCGTGGAGACAAAAATATATTAGGTCCTTA
Organism: Agrochola lychnidis; assembly: GCA_963680765.1. Lineage (NCBI taxonomy): Eukaryota > Metazoa > Arthropoda > Insecta > Lepidoptera > Noctuidae > Agrochola > Agrochola lychnidis. The sequence continues at coordinate 6,552,154 of OY796860.1, read as the reverse complement.
GTGGCCAATTACTTCTTCCATGATTAATTTAAACCAGCATCCTTCGCATACAAACTGGTCGCCAAATGTCACACTTTACACTGTCTCTTTGGTTTTTGGCGAGACTAGTCATCGTGGGGGTCCTGGGTTCAATTGCCAGGTCTGTCTAATGGTGGCCATACACCATGCTGCCTATCGTCCAATCAGCATGACACTGCAGGTTTGATCCAATTTGCAGTTCCTTCATATACACCACATACGTTCAGTTTAAACTGTCCAATCGGCAGCGACGTTCAGTTGAAACCATGGCGTCGCCAGTGACGGACGACGATGTTTTAGCCATCTTGGGCATTTTACTCGTGATAAAGAAACCAAAAATCTTGACTCAACTGATGACGACCGCCATACATGGTCAAATCGGCATGATCCAATCGGCTTGATCAAGGCCAATTGTTCCGTCTAGTATTACTTTCATGCCAATTCACGCTCACATACTGTCAGCTCTTCTTGATCCAACAGGCAGTATCATGCCGATTGGACGATACGCAGCATGGTGTATGGCCACCATAAGTCTTATTGGGTTTTTCCATCAGGAATTTCTCAGCAACATGCATGGATTCATGCCCGGATGGCAATAGGCTCGCTCCATTTTACATGGAACATTAAATAATTAGTAATTTGTGTAATTTCTCCTTACAGGTGTCTCCGGAGATGATCTTCGAATCCCTGTCTGTGCTCAACTTATGGAAGCAAGATGTCCAGACTGTTCTCCTCTACGAGCATATAAGGGTAAGTTCAATTTATTATTTACTAGCTTCCGCCAGCGGCTTGGCCTGCGTGCTATCTTTATAAATTATAGTCTATGTTACTCAGTGATAATATAGCATAATACTAAGAAACAATTTTTTAAATCAGTCCATCGGTCGGTTTTTGAGTTATTAATTACAAACAAACAAACATACAAAAAATCAAATCTTTTCTCCTTATAATATTAGTTTAGATACTTACATAAACTCACGCCTTCTTTCCATAGGGGTAGGCAAAATCGATAGAACGTCATCTGCTACGATCCTTGCATCATTATTTCAGCCGAAAGACGTCCACTGCTGGACATAGGCCTCCCCCAAGCACCGCCACTTCGACCGATTCTGTGCTTTCCGCATCCAGCGGATTCCTGCGGCCTTCACCAGGTCATCGGTCCATCTTGTGGGAGGCCGCAGGAATCCGCTGGATGCGGAAAGCATAGAATCGATCCTTACATACGCTTCGTTATTATAGTATATCAAACAAAGTCATAAACTCTCTAGGAATAAATTCCATCTTTTGATGCTGCACTCCCAATCGTACGTTAATTGTCTAGGGACCGAACAGACCCAACAAATGAAACGGAACACTAGAAACAAAACAAACTCCTCAAAGAAAACTACACTTTTTTTAAAAGCACAGAGAGTTGAAATTTAAATGGCGATGTTTGGAGTATCAATTAGGTTTGAGAGAGTCTTTCGTGCAATGCAAGATATCTAAGCTAAAAGTGGCTCTTTGCTGTGATTGGCTGAGATCAGGCGATCGGTTTGAATGCTACTTCTTGTATTTTTGTGGAATGTGTTCGTGGAAATGGATGTAGAAATACTAAATGAGCTTAGTTGGGGAGTAAACAAAGTCGTAAATGGTGAATTATGAAAGTGTTGTTTCAGTTAGAAGTCTCGCTTAAAGTTATGTTCTTAGTAAGGGAAGCGACACTTTTATTCGTTGAAAATATTTATAGCTGGTTTATAACCTATATTTTTTATTAGAACAATAACACAATGTTATAACCTATAATAAAAGTGTCCACAGCTGACTTACCTATTGGTGTTACTGCAAAGATTGCTAATAGAAACGGTTCTTTGTCGTTTGCCTTATAATAGATGACCTGAACTTAGATAACCTTAAGAATTTAGGCTCTTAAACGGTTTGTATTTTTGTAGTACAAATATTTACGAATATAATTCGTGTATTTATACTAACGACACCAAAAGCTAACACACATATAAGCTTATTAATAATTTGGCTCATGAAATAACGCTTATTAATAATTTGGCTCATAAAATAACGCTTATTAATAATTTGGCTCATAAAATAACGCTTATTAATAATTTGGCTCATGATATAACGTTTATTAATCCTACAAACAAATCAGAAAGCCGATTACAAATCAAACCAACATTGAACAGTTGTTATTGAAGTCAAACGATTTAATAATAAACTTCCTAACTGTTTGATACTCGAGGAATACTTATGAAATATTAATTAATAATCTCACGATACAGAGAAGTTTGGGCGTTTGCTAATAGGCAATTTGATTGAGATTAATAAGGTCTTTAGAGGGGTTCGAAATTTGGAAGTTGGAAAGTCGTGTGAATAAGATTGGTGATCAATTAATATTTATTTATTACTCTCGAATCAAAATGCAATTATGGTAGATAAGGTTGATTTTACAAACAGAAGGAATACAAAGAATTAATAGTTTATTTGTGACTTTTTCAATGGAGAGAATACTGACTCCTAAGTCACAGGTATAATTAGGGTTGCTAACTTTTTTTAAATCAACAAAAGTATTTTCGAAGCCATTGTCTGTGATGGCGAAAAAATATAGTAGGTATGTTTCTAAAGCATTTTTATTCTTTAAATGCATATTTTTTGCTACTTTTTTTGCTACAACCCTTTCTTTTTTTGGTTCGTAAATTATCAAATAACTTCTCCCGCTCTGGGTGGGGCGGGAGTGCGTGTCAGACTCTTACTGACTAAAACCCACCCGTGTTCCAACAGTTGCCATGTTGCCGGGCGCCACGGTATCCCTTTCGGACTTCCCCGCAACCCCGGCAGCCCTAGATATAATCCTAGATTAGGAACCAGGGGACCTGTTTGAAAGACGCTTCTGTATGATGTCAAATGTATCGTGGGTCGTGAAGTATGGGTACGATGTTGTTGTATCTATGTTCAGTTAGTGAATTTAGGACAAATTCAAACCTTAGCTTTTGATACAAAATCGGGTTCATATTGAATATAACTTAAAAGACAGCATAACATCACGCTTGTATTCCCCGAAGGGTTCGGCAGAGGTGTACCCATAGTGACGGTGAGCAATGGGTAGCTCGCCGTCCGATAAGGACCAAGCCCGGGTCGACGGCGCGTTGTGTTCCACACGCGTCTCAAAGAGATGTCAGCAGAATTGACGGGGTCCGCTAGGGCCAATGCCTGCCGGGGGTTCGAAGAAAACCGATAGGGAAATCGTGGCCCCCGGCAACAAGGCAACCGAAGGAACACGGGAGGGTTTTAGTCAGTAAAAGTCTGACACGAGAAGTTATTTGACAATTTCCCACCCAAAAAAAAAAGTTGTACCCATAGTACACCCACATTTCGCCAGTTATGTTTAAGTCCCATGTAATAGGGGACGAGCCTATTGCCATTAACCGGGCACAAATCCAGACTCCGGGCTGCTACTGAGGAATTCTAGATGGGGTCGTGTGACCCACGTTGAGCAAATGCAATACTGCAGAGTGCTTCATTTTGCTTGTTGTTGTGTTAAACAAGTCTTCTTTTTAAATCTTTTTAATCCTTCTGCCGTATTCAGAGACTTGAATGAAACAGAATTTATAATATCTGTACGCTTTCAGCAGAGAAAATACCTCTGAGAATTCATAACTAAACAGGTGACTCATTAAGATCTTCCTGCTTTATTCATCTGAAACTATTAGAGGTAGAGTTTGTTGTAACAATAATGACGTGGTTGTCATTGTTTTTCGAGTTAGGAAAAACTGCATTAAAAAACGAGGGGCATTTTCCTTGAAAAAAAAAAAACAACGTATTGTGTTGTATTTCAAAACGAGTTCTTACTTTGGTCCAAGTCAGCCAGTTTTTGTATTTCAAGGCTTATTCCAACTGAGGTAAAGCTCTAAATATAAAATTGAAAACTGGGGTTTAAATTAGGAGGTTCTCAGTTCGTCGGGATATTTTTTATTTTAAGCTATTGCATAGCTTTTATCGCGGGCTTTGAGCGCGGTGACCGAATCAAGAAATTCCGTAACGTAACGAAAATAAAACCTAACACCCCCCACTCCGCCTACCATGTAATAACGTGATATTGTCATGGGAACGTTATTTTTGTTTTATGTCATCACGTCATCATCCCAAGTGTAGCGTTGACAAATAGGAAGTATGGAGGTTACAAATGCTATGCAATAGCTTTACCGCGGCAGTCCCCGAGTACCACACGTTTTTTTTAAATTTATGTTCCTCGATTACTCGAAGACGACTGGATCGATTTGAAAAATTGTTTTTGTTTGAAAGGGTATATTTTAAGTTGGTCCCATTGTCATTTGGTCACGATCTGATGGGATCTTGGAGAAATCGAGGAAACTTTTCAGATATTATTTATGGGCACATCTATAGCGATTTGGGTATTTTTGATGAGCAGTTGACATTAGGCTATTGTAACTTAGATAAATTACAAACCAACCCACTAAAAAGTGAAAAAAGCGGCCAAGTGCAAGTCGTACTCGCCCATGAAGGGTTCCGTAGCAGCAAGTAACATTGAATGAAAGGTAAATTGCGGTTTACGATTTATGACGTATTAAAAAAAAAAACTACTTGCTAGATCTCGTTCAAACCAATTTTCGGTGGAAGTTTACATGGAAATGTACATCATATATTTTTTTTTGTTTTATCATTCTCTTATTTTAGAAGTTACAGGGGGGGGGGGGACACACATTTTACCACTTTGGAAGTGTCTCTCGCGCAAACTGTTCAGTTTAGAAAAAAATGGTATTAAAAACCTCAATATCATTTTTAAAGACCTATCCATAGATACCCCACACGTATGGGATTGATGAAAAAATAATTTTTGAGTTTCAGTTCTAAGTATGGGGAACTCCAAAATTATTTGTATTTTTTCTATTTTTGTGTGAAAGTCTTAATGCGGTTCACAGAATACATCGACTTACCAAGTTTCAACAGCATAGCTCTTATAGTTTCGGAAAAAAGTGGCTGTGACATACGGACGGACAGACAGACAGACATGACGAATCTATAAGGGTTCCGTTTTTTGCCATTTGGCAACGGAACCCTAAAAAGAACTTGTTTACAAATTAAATACAACCGACTTCCAAATTACAAAGTGAAAAATCACTTTAATTTCGGAAGTCGGCGTCATTGGATCAGTAGTTTAGTTTTTGACACCGATTTCCGAAATTAAAGTTATTTTGGTAAAAAAAATGTTGGATTAAAAAGTTATAAATTTATAATAGTTAATTCCAAAATGGTTTGATAGTTTAAACCTGAATCTAAAGATAAATTTTCTTTTTAACAAGGCCGGTAATGTTCTCAATTTCTAGCTTCAAGCCTTTTCCTATTGACCTACCTCAATGAATTACCCTGTATAGCTTTCAGAAGCGAGATCGATCTGAAAGGTAACATGGTCTATGTATGCATGATTGCAATTTTTAATATCAACATGTTAGTGCAATGGGTCGTGCGTTCGAATGGATCATGCATTGCCTTGATATGTAGCCCTGACTGCAATATGTAGCCTATTGTTAACATGTAGCAAATGTGCAGCAGGAATCTCATATGGCACAAACGTTTTACTGTATTCTGCTTGCATAGTTTGCTATATAAAGTATTCTTTATCAGCAAATAATGCTCTTTTGAACAGTTACTTTAATCTTTAGGTACCTCTCTCTGGTACTTAAAGGTTAAAATAACTATTCTGTTTTGAGCCAAAATGGCCTTTTACAAAAGCAACAAAAGAATTTTAACAAAGTTTAAAAATTCTACAAATTCCAAAGGGTGGTCCAAAGAGTGACGTCATCCAACGAATTATTAAGTTTCTCATGCCCAGGGATATCCGAAAATACCTCATCTATGTTCCGCGATTCTTGATAGTTATCGAGTTTTAGTGTTTTTTTGAAGTGAAAACTTCTTTAGGCGCGTGGGGCATTTTTGAGATGCGAAAAATCATTGATTTCGCGACACCATGACGACACCTCATTTTTGTAAACGCGACTGTGCTCTTTATTTATATTACGTTACGGATCAATGTTCTATGCAAGTATTTTTACTTTAAAGGTTTCGGAAGTATTATTTTTTGTAAACGCGATTGTGCTCTTTATTTAGATAAGGTTACGGATCAATGTTCTATACAAGTATTTTTCTTCCACCAAGGCGATCTTGTTCAAGTTTTCACTTCTATCGGTACTCCCGGAGCGCCACCACTTTTTTTAAAATTCTACAAAATTTTATGACGTCACTATTTGGTATTTGCCCATCTATAAATAACGATTCCAAGTTAAAAACTTCTGCATTGGTCTTCCTTTAATAAAGCAAAACTTTCTTCCTGTACCAACCTAACTGTACAATTCCCGTCTTCCTTCACTAATAAGGAAGTGCACAGAAAACTCCTACCGAGAAATAATAAATCCTTTCTAATTAAAATATTCTTTCACGGAAAAATTCTACTTTTGTTCGTGGCTGGGGCGTTGGACTTAAATAGATAGGTAAGCACAGAAGGTCAGCTCCATTCACCGAGTGAAAACAGGCGCACAGCGATTTCAAACGAAAGCCGGTCGCGAGTGCGCTCGCAGTCGCTGTACGTGAAGCGTGTTTGTGTGCGTGCATTGTCACTCATTGCTGGAGTCGACCCTCTGTACCTATCTATTCTGTGACTTGAAGGGGGTGAAGTAACAGGGAGGGAAGGGTATAGTATACACGGAGGTGGTACAAAGAGCCACTTGAGTGTCAAACTCGTATTTTCAGAGGTGCGCGCTCAGAAAACAGAAAACTTCGGGCATTTTAGATGTACATATATTTGTATTCGATGTTTGAACGTTTCCTCTTCGTTGTTTGATGGGATAGATCTATCGGGAAATTGAGAATAATTTTTGTATGAAAGGCGGTATATAGATAATTCACACCTTAGCAGAATATTTTTGAATCACAAAAGTATACTTGAGCTCGTGGCTAAGTACTAACAGCCGCACGGGTCGATCCATCAGGTTAAATTACGCTTGCGAGGGTTGGTCCGTGGATGGGTGACCATTTCTACATACCGAGACTCCTCTGTGCTTCGGAAAGCAAGTTAAGCCGTTGGTCTCGGCTGCCATTCTTGGATCTTTGACAGTCGTTACGGGTCGTCAGAAGCCCGAAAGTCTGACAACCAGTCTTACCAAAGGGTATCGTATTACCTAGTTACTGGGTTGTGGAGATCGGATAGGCAGTCGCTTCATGTAAAATACTGGTATTCAGCTGCATCCGGTTAGAATGGAAGCAGATCCCAACATAGTAGGGAAAAGGCTAGGCAGATTGAAAGTATACTTGAAAAATATTCTCTAGGATTTTTTTAAGCTAAAAGTGCTCAAAGATCCAATACAATATTTTATAACTAGCAATTAAATAATAATTGTTTGTTTTTTTTGTTTGTTTCAGAGAAACTATCCTGTGAATAATGTGGAGAATGAGCTGTTCGCCGAATTATGTGAAAAATTAAGAGTAGCTGCTTTTGTTGGTAAGATTTTTATAGAATTTTCATACGGGACTTTAGAATTGAATCTTTTAACTTTGGTTCGAATACGTAATGCCACCATAAATATCTACCGCGAAACTGCTGGGTTCCGTTTTGAAGAGTACCGATGGGTGCCGAAGGGGCCCAAAATAACCTTTTCTAATTACTGACCCACATACAAGCTGGTTGCCTAACTTTTGTGTTAGCGAAAGTGATTATCACTTTGTTCATCAAACACAATTATTCAAAAAAGTTACAATAACTTCCAATTGAAATCAATTTTTCCAAAACATTGCGAGTTGTTGCTAAGAAACTGCAGATTTTGGGGGTCCCGGGTAGTATTACACAACTTCGAACCGTCGCTCGAGCCCAGTCTCCTGTCCCTCGCTCACTCTCTCCGCTCAACGCACTCTTGGACGCTAAGCCTGACTGTGATGTGTTTGCAGATGAATGGAAGATGATTCTGTCAATATGTATGGAGTATTGTGAGATGAGCGTCGACTGTCGTGTCTTTAACTAATGTAATTGGCTTTGGCCCTTTTATCCCACTAATACTAATTACTAATATTACTAATCCTACTATCCTATTATCCTATTATCCTACTAAAGAATTTTGTGAGAATGGATGAATGTTTGTTACTATTTCACGCAAAAACTACTTAACGGATTTGAATGAAATTTGGCACACGAATAGTTTATAACCTAAATTAAGACAATGGATACTTTTTATCCCGATATTCCCACGGAATCGATACTTATGCGGGTGAAACCGCGGGGCGCTGCTAGTGTTAAAATAAATAAACTTTTCAGATTAAGTGGCTCTTATAGGAACCACATGACAACCAACGAGGGGGAGATTTAACCCCCCTAATTCCCTAACTTGTTGATATCTGAACTTTATCTGGTTAATTTATCTTTGTAATACTTCTACTTATTGAGTGACTCTGGGTGTCTACGCCTCCACCTAACAATTTAAGAAAAAACGGGCTGTTTTATCTTTCTACAAATTGCTGTTTCTTTTTAATTAAAGTCATAAATAATCTCCTTACCTCCCACTAAGATTAAAATTAAAGGTATAAAAGATTTATAAAAATTAGGAATATAGCTTCTAAGGTCTGACTGCCCCAGATAGTGGGTAATGTTGCCCGTTATTTATGCTATCGAAGATTTTCGGGTCGTCAGAAGCCCGAAAGTCTGACAACCAAACTTACCAAGGGGTTTCGTATTACCCAGTTACTGGTTGGTGGAGATCAGATAGGCAGTCGCTCCATGTAAAATACTGATATTCAGCTGCATCCGGTTAGACTGCCGACCCCAACATAGTTGGGAAAAGGCTAGGCAAATTGTTTTTTTTTTTTAAGACTTTCGGGTCGCATTTTATGTGCATCTTAATAAATTATTATTAAGCAGCGATAAGACAATCTTAACTTTATTATTCTTTTTTAACATGAATACTCCATTAAAAAAGTATCCATTTGCAACTTTGTGTAGTCTGCAGTGTAAATATAAACGTGGTCGTAATCCGCAGATCCGCGCTACGAACAATTAGGGTTAGTCTAATACTCTTTTTAGGAATTCCGGATTTTTTAGGTTCTTTGGTTCTGAACACAAAATGGCATAGTAATAATGAAGAACGGTGTTGGCACTTGTAAACTTAATTATTTATTTGTACAATCCTACACTGTGTCCTAAAACATTTTTTTTGCATGTCATAATTATTTCTTTTGTTGTAAAGGCATCATAATTCAGACGAACGAGGACCACTGGGCCGTGGCTGGAGAGCTGGAACAACGCAAGCTGACCGCAAACCACGTGACGCTCTTCTGGAAGGCTTACGCTGACACACTCTGTCCTATATCCAAGAAGGAAGCGGTAAGGTGATCAGCCCAAGGAAGAGTGGAAGGCAACGGGAAGACTTTTATCCAGCAAAAAGAAAAAACATCGTAAAAACTCAGATGTCATTCCACCTGATCCTGGGGATTGAAGCTATTGACAACTCACATAAAGTTCAGTTCACCAAAATTTTACAGAATAGCTGGTCAAACGTTACCGTCCCATTGCTGGGCAAGTCTCTCTAATAGCCGTCTACTTTAACTTTTGTGGTGCTTTTTCTAAGCAATCCGTCGAGCCTTGGCCTCCCTCGGCGATGATAACCGTCTTCCGAAACGTTTAAAGGCACCACACCACAGTAGCCAGTTGCTCTACGCATGTGTACTTAGCTTGATTTTGTATGAACATTTAGGCAGGATAAGCCACTGTGTCCCATTGCCACGGTACGCACAAATGCGTGGCTTGCAAACAAATGTACCGCGCAGCTAACGTGCGGGTGACCTCTCCGTGCACATCGTGCATAGCAGTGAACCGTCGACTTTATGGTCAACCATTACTGTTCCACTAGACAAAGGTCTCCCATTCTTTCCAATGCGTTGCTTTTTTCTGAACAATCGATCATTCTTGAACGCTTTCAAGTCACTACCCTTGCATTTCCTAGGCCTCCCTCGACGATGACAACCGTGTTTCTAGAGGTTTTACTGTCTCAAAAGAAGATGTAGAAAAAAAAACCGGCCAAGTGCGTGTCGGACCACGCACAATGAAGGGTTCCGTAGTTGGGATGAATTTATCCCAAAAACAAACTTAACTTTGTAGTTGATAAACATGTTCTCCCATTCGGAATGTATGGGAAAACATGTTTCTGCAACTGCAAAGTTAAGTTGGTCGATTATTACTCGATAACTAGTAAAGTCTACTTAGATGTGATAGTTTTTCTTTTAATTTCGTTATATAAACTACTGTTGTGATTTTTTTCACACATCCAAAACCAACCATTTAGCTGCACACACACACTTGACTCTAACAAAAATTAGCACTTTAAAGCTTAATATTTTGCAAACGGATCCCTGAACCCAAAAATGGTTTTCACAAACTCACAATGTTTTAAAGGATCTTTCCAATGATATCACGGGATAAAAAATCACCACTTTACGTGTATGGGTACCCTAAAAAAAAATGTTTTTCATAATTTTGTTTTACCACTTTATCGGCGTAATTAATATGTATACTTATGTCAAATTACAGCTTTCTAGTACTAAGGGTCTCGGAGCTAGACTGCGGATAGACAGATAGACAGACGGACATGATGAAACTATAAGGGTTCCTTGTTTACTACGGAACCCTAAAAACGAGTGACCCTTACCGTAGTCGCATTGTGATGTGTGTAATATCTGACATCTTAGGTGTCAGTACCAATCTCTCAGAATATGCGTTGGTATCTAGCAGCCAACTCAAGCACCGCGAGCGCTCATTGGTCGAATGACCCTAGCTTCCTGTTACGCACTTCCGTCCCTTTTTACGAAATCACACAAATTGCAGGAAACTCGAATTAGAGGAAAGATGTTACTTATCAAAAACCGGCCAAGTGCGTGTCGGACCACGCACAATGAAGGGTTCCGTAGTTGGGATGAATTAATCGCAAAAATAAACTTAACTTTGTAGTTGAAAAATTTGTTCTCCCATACGGAATGTATGGGAAAACATGTTTTTGCAACTGCAAAGTGAAGTTGGTTGATTTTTACTCGTTAACTTGTAGAGCCTACTTTGCTGTGATAGTTTTCCTTTTAATTTCGTTATATAAACTACTGCTGTGATTTTTTTCACACACCCAAAACCAACCATTTAGCCGGCAGGGGGGGGGGGGACACTTGACTCTAACAAACATTGACACTTTAAAGCTTAAGATTTCGCAAACGGATCCTTGAATCCAAAAATGGTTTTCACAAACTCACAATGTTTTTAAAGGACCTTTCCAATGATACCCCTCACTATGGGTTAAAAAAAGAAAAAAATAATAACATCACCACTTTACGTGTATGAGAGGTACCCTAAAAAAAATAATGTTTTTCATAATTTTATTTTTCACTTTGTCGGCGTAATTAAAATATATACCTATGCCAAATTACAGTTTTGTAGTACTAAGGGTCTCGGAGCTAGATCGCGGACAGACAGACAGACAGACATGACGAAACTATTAGGGTTCCTTGTTTACTACGGAACCCTAAAAAACTCGCTTAATGCATAACCTCCTTTTTTGGTGTCGGTTAGAAACTTAAAAGTCACATTTACCACACTAAAATCCAAAGTGAACTACTAATCTGTACCCTAATTGCGTAATACAACACAATCACAATCTGTTTCGATTTGAAACAGATTGCTAATCCATTGCTTCATAAGTTGGAAAAAAAATCTGCTCAACAACGTAAATAACGCAATGAATCTTGTTGAACTGTCAAAATGAAACAAATTAGGCAAAATTGTTTACGAAAATAAGTTACGCAGTTAGGGTACTGGCTTCACAAAAACCGCATTAATAAATAGTTTATTCATTGTTTTTTTTTTTCAGAATCTTCAAAAAGATAGATCAGAATTGCCGTCGGACAAAAGAAAAGGGGCTGAATTCGGGGGTGACTTCGTTTAGGTACACGTTTACATTTTCAGTTATTAATTATTACTTCTTACCTTTTTCCATGCCTGCTCTGTTCGTTCAGTTCATTATATTTTTGAATAAAGTTTATTATTTCTGAAGAGTTGCATAAAGTTGTTAATTATTTCTAAAATTGTTTTTAAGGACCACGTTTGATACGGTAGATACTTGATATCCCAGTAGTGTCATAAGAATCTACATAACATAAAACATAAATACATATGACAAAGAACGAAAATTAAAAACCAAAGGCACCGACTTCCGAAATTAAAGTTGTTTTTCACTTTGTAGTGTTTTTTTTGAAGTCGGTTGTTTTTTTTTTGTAAAAAGTTTTTATTTTTCACTTTTTAGTTGTGATACCTACCCCACACAAATTCGAATACCACTACCTGCTATGTAAATAACAGTGACAGGAAGTTAACATAATATCATCCACATACTAAGTGAGGCAAAAATACGTATTATTGAAGCTAACTCAAAAACTACCCAAGCAAACTTAATAAAATTTATATGGGACCACCTCTGAAGTATGATCTACCAAACAAAAAAAGAACCATCAAAATCAATTCATAAATGACGGAGTAATCGCGTAACAAACATACAAAAAAAAAAAAACAACATACAGTCGAATTGAGAACCTCCTCCTTTTGGACGTCGGTTAATTACAAAAATACAATCCGAAGGTTCTTGAGCACTACGAACAAGTAATGCTACTAAATTATTCTCGTAATTCCTTTACAACCGGAAACTTTAGTATTGTTTAATACCTTAATTCTGCTTCAATCTTAAATTAACGGCAGGCGAGAGAGAGGGTTGAAATCTATAGACTTAATTGTTTTAAACCTTAATATCACCCCCTCCTTCGACCAGAGATTTAAATGTCTGTTATAATAATTTACGTCGCTCATACAAATTACGATCTAAGGACAAATATAAAAGGTTTCAAATTCAAAATCATTTATAGTTTATTTATTTCACCAAAAAATAATATCGACGGTTGAAAGGCTAATTGATCTAAGCGACATTTTGTAAAACTTGCAGGAGGATGGATTGGTTGTTTTTTTTAATCATAATAAGATCTTATTATGATTGATTGATTTAAGTAAATAAAAGTCTATCAAATAGTTGTTTTTTTATGATTTTTTTTTTCAAAAAAAAAAATAACTGTGATCTATCCAGGAGGACGAATCATAAAAATTGCAGGAGCAAGTTTTACAAAATTAGCCTTTCAACCGTCGATACAATGAATTACACATACTTATAGGCTAGTACTTGGGAGCATCTGTAACTGAATTAGGACGAGTCCTGTATCTTGGCATACAGCGCCAGACCCCTCAAAACAGACAATAATACATTAGTATTACATTAATGAACAAGTTCTCGGTTTCCTCATAGGAAAGGGCAATTAGGTAGTTATGAATTGATTTGCAAATATGGGTAAACAATGTGCAGATGTTTTACATTCATGTAATGTGTAGTATGTATAGTCATGTCTGTAGTCTTAATTTTTGTGTTTTAAAAGGTATTTATGCGTTGCTATCGGTTTAAATTGTTTGAAATATTTAATTACGACCCAAATTCAGTTAAAATTTTAAATATACGCGGAAATCCCAATATGGCATCATTTTCATTTCACACTTGATAGTAAATTATTCTGTATCACGTTCGGCACCCTTGTCTCCAGGGGTTTGCTAATGTTTTGACATAGGTAGCTGATATTCTGACGTAATGGAAATTACTGTCTGCAAATATCGGGAAAGTTTTACCGTTCTTTTTACCCCTTATTATCAAAATTACATCTGGAAAATATACCCACATCAATTTGTGTCTTTAATTTTTAACATTAGTTAATTACTTGTAAAAGTAATCACTATATTTAAGCAGGTGCGTTACTTTGTGTAATTTATTTTCATCAGCACTGCTCTCAAAACGGTGAAGGAAAACATCGTGAGGAAACCGGCATGTCCTAGAACCGAAAATTCGAAGACATGTGACATCTACCAACCCGCACTGGGCCCGCGTGGTGGATTACGGCCCACTCCCTCACAGAAAGGAGGCCTGTGTCCCAGCAGTGGGAACAAATCTCAATCTGTCAAAAAAACTTATAATTTACCTAAATTTATAACAAGTTTTTGCCAATTATTGTTGCTTAGGTAACATTGCGACTTTAATGTTCATGAACGTTTTTTTAAGTACGAGACTAATTAGCCTTCTAAAGGTCAATTCCCGTAATGAAATAAGTTAAAAGCGTCAAAATCTGGTCTCAATCTCTCTGATTTATGACAAAGATCAGCTATCCTTCTCCTTTTTTTAATTTTACCTGAGTATTTTCATTTGGACTGTTAATGACCAATCAGATTAGCCAGAATGCTATCACAATGTTCACAATTTTCTTAACTATTCATTCAGACGATATTTTGGGAAGAAAATTACATTTTCGTATAAAAATATATCATGCAACAAGTTTCATAGAATTGATTCTCAGTTTATCTTCCTATTTGATGGAGAATCCCTCCGAGGGATTCAAAGCCACATTCCTCATGATCCCCGAGGAATTCTAAAATTCGGAGTAATGCGGCCTCGCTGGCAGAAATTGATAGTTTATTTAATGCTTTACTTGGTGGGGAACTGTATATTAAGCTGTCTTATTTTGCCTATATTTATAAATTATTTAATTTCTTGTAAGACCTCATCATCATTCCCCTGCACTTAGTTACCCCAACTTATTTAGGTCGGCACTGTTTGTGGTTTTTTCCTATAATATCTCAAGAGCAATGCGGTCTCGCTGGCAGAAATTGAATGCTTTATTTTGTGAAGAACTGTATATCAAGCTGTCTTATTTTGCCTGTATTTATATACTACTAGCTTTTGCCCGCGACTTCGCCCGCGTGTATGTCGGAAAATATTCCACGGGAACGTAGGTACTACCGAGATTTCATACCTAATAACAGAGGAAAACGTCATTGACTCCTGCCGCTGCGCCCACGTTGCTCCGCTTAATTTTGAAACTGTGTAATTTTTTAAACTATTCGCTTAATATGATTTAAAGGCATATTTTAATCTAAATTAAATGCTTAATTTTTTTTTATTTTTAATATGAACAATACCATAGAACATAAATTTGATGTATCTTTTTCGGTTTAGGCAGCGCATGCCAGTAAAGCTCCCAGTCGGCATGATTTTTTCCGACTTCTTCAACAATAATCGTCAAGTTTCAGCCAATTTACACAAAACGTTAATGAATTATACACTAAAACCTTCCGCATGAATCACTTCGTCCATTGGTGAAAACCGTTTGAAAATCCGTTCGGTAGTTTTTGAGTTTATCGCGTTCAGACAGACAGACAGACGCGGCGGGGGACTGTTTTATAATATGTAAGGATTTAATTTCTTGTTTAATAAGACCTCATCATCATTCCCCTGCACTTAGTTATCCCAATTTATTTAAGTCGGCACTGTTTGTGGTTACAAACAGTGCCGACTTTTTCTATAACATCTCTTTCAGCCGTTATTTTTGTGTTCACTTCCATCCTAGTCATAAAAATGCCTATGTATAAAGGGCAATCATAAACACTACATAAAAACTCTTATTTTTTCGTTTTTATATTTTTATCATCATCTGCCTAGCTTTTTCCCACCTATGGAGTCAGCTTCCAGTCTAACAGAACGTAATTAAATACCAGTATTTTACACGGAGCGACTGCCGATCTGACCTTGACAAACCCTCACTAGGCAACACAATACCGTTTGGTAAGACTGGTCGTTAAACTTTCTGGCTTCTGACTATGTCACCACTGACAAACATCGTCTACAAATGACAGCCGGGACCAACGGCTTAACGTGCTTTCCGAGGCACAGAGCGTTCTCGGTATAAAAAAGATGATCACCCATTCACGTACCGACCTCGGTCAGTGTAGCTTAACCTGATCGATCGACCCGTGTGGCTGTTATTAGTTTGCGACGAGCTCTTTGTGCTCGGCTTTATGCATGAAAATCCAATCTTAGATATCTTTAAAATTGACATTTTCCGTGCTACCGTATATTAGACGTACGTTTGCTTCTAATTACCTTTCTGCTCAAATATATGAGAGCATTATATTACGATTCATTCATGGAACGTTACTTTAATATTCTGGTGCCAAAGGTTTATTATGTTCTTATGTGCATTTAATATTTTAATCTGAGTTATACGACTGCTTTATTAATATTTAATTGAATTTTGAAATAAGTTTGCCTCGACTGCCTCGTTGGTCTAGTGGTCGCAAGCGCTACTGCTGAGTATGAGGTCTTGGGTTCGATTCCCGGGTCGGGCAAAGTGTTATTGGGTTTTTCTATCTGAAATTTCTCAGTAGCAGCTCGGAGTCTGGATTTGTGCCCGGTTGATAGCAATAGGCTGGCCCCCTATTACATGGGACTTAAACATATCTGGCGAAATGTGGCGTGTACCTGCTACAGGGACACCTCTGCCCAACTCTTCGGGGAAGCAAGGCGTGATGTTATGTTATGTTTCCTTAAAGCAAATCTTAGGCAAAAGGACTAAAGTTAGAAAATGTTTTTCGTGTAATCGTTCCTATTTCTTTACAGTATTATTCGAACAGAAACTTTAAGGTAACTTTCCATTAAAAAATATCTTACTCCAAAATATTTTCACAATTTATTCCGTACAGGCTTTATTCCCTCTTCCATAAAATCTAGATTAGCATGTCTATACTAATCTATACTCCATTTGAAATAAGATTAGACATTTAACTAAACCTTTTTTACAGTTCGTTCAACCGATTTTAACTTCTATTGCGTTGGTGGCATGACAAATGGCAGCTGCAGTAACCACTTTTTTTGCTTTTAATGCCATCCTTATGCCTACGTAATAGAAGTCAAAATCGGTGGAACGAACTGTAAAAAAGTTTTGTTTAAATGTCTAATCTTATTTCAAACGGGGGTATAGGTGTAATGCAATTTTGCTGTGTAATATCTTTCCTCTCATTTTCCTGCAATCTGTGGGAGTGATTTCGTGAAAAAGGACGGAAGTGTGTAACAGGAAGCCCCCGAAGCACGCGCTATGAGTATTTGATTTGACCAATGAGCGCGCGCGGTGCTAGAGTTGGCTGTCAGAAACGACCTTGACGAAGCCTCTTTAATTTTGCTTGTTACCTTAATGTTTCCTAATAGTTGCGATGTTAGATGTTACACATCATAAGCGACTACTGTAGGGCTCGCTAGTTTTTTTTTCATAATAAAAAGTATAAGATAGTTAATTGATTCAGGCGTGACCTTGTGGAAATCCATTATAAAATACAATAGACGTGGATATATTTAGTAAACTTCCGCTTAGCTATTTCTAAAGAGCCGTAAAAAACTCCTGAAAGAAATCGATACGTGTTTCACCTCTCAACGAGGTATCCTCAGGATGACGAATGACTTGTTGCGAACCCGAACACGCCGTTTTTATGGCTCTTTAGAAATAGCTCAGCGGAACAGGTTACTAAATATATCCACGTCTATTGTATTTTTTAATCAAAAGTATATAAACGTGTGACGAAACAAAACAGCCTGTTATGCCTGACCTGGCTGTTTGCAGCAAATAAACTCTAAACAGGAAGTTTATGGTCTCATTTGGAGTCGGCCTTACGCCAACATTCTGAGTAAGGGTACATTTACACTATGTTACAATATAAAAAATGTTCGAGTTTTGTTTCTAACATACAGACAATAAAACCCGTGGATATCATCTATTAGCCACCTGTCCCACCGACGCGACGAGGAAGCGAGAAGCTATCAACGATTTACTCGCTCAAGAAAGGAACAAAAGATTGTGAATCCCGGAACTAAAATCTTTTGCGTAAAAAATACAACAGACGTTGACATATTTAGTAACCAGTTCCGAATCTGCGTAATTATTCTTAAAGAGCCGAACACGACGTATTGCCACACCGAGCGCTGGACGCAAACACTCGGTGTGGCTACACGCCGTGTTCGGGTTCGCGACAAGTCAATCGTCATCCTGAGGATGCCTTTTTGAGAGGTGAAACACGTGTCGATTTCCCACAGATTTTTTTATGGTTCTTTAGGAATAGTTAAGCGGAACTGGTTACTAAATATATCCACGTCTATTGTATTTTATAATGGATTACCGCAAGGTCACGCCTTAATCAATTATCTTTTGTGTAAGTAATAGAGATACATCTTATATATAAAATTCTCGTGTCACAATGTTAGTCACCTTACTCCTCCGAAACGGCTATACTGATTTTTACCAAATTTTATATGCATATTCAGTAGGTCTGAGAATCGGCTACTATCTATTTTGCATACCCCTAAGTGATAAGGGTTGTCCATTCCAAACAAATAATTGGCAAAACAACGTTTGCCGGGGTCAGCTAGTATTAGTATATTAATAGTTGATTGCTGACTGTTCACACCGCCGCACGCCGGCGAGTACCTACTCGTTTGTCGCAGCAACAAGAGCTTTCAAAGAGAGTACTTACTCGCTCAGCGACGTTTGCTTGGCGGGCAGAAAACTCGCTGAGAGAGTCACGCTTGGTACGCATATCAGCGAGTAATCGATCGTCAGCGTCCTCTCTCACTGCTCGTCAACTCATTTTTAGTTGCTAGCTCTACTCGCTTCTCGTTATTAATCTCCGTCGGTGGGACAGGTGCCTTAATAGCGGCTGGGTCAGGGTTTACTGAAGAGTTGAAGAGTACTTAAGTGCCCCCGTGGCCTCCGGTGCAAGTGTGCGAGGGAACATGGGATGGTTTTAACCAGTAGAAGTCTGACAAACCCCTCCGTCCGCCCCAGAACGGAGGACATCCATGAGGATTTCCAAACAGTTACAAAAAAAGGGTTTATTTCATGGATATGTAAATGTCAGAATAGAAAATTATAACGGAGAAAATTATTTCTTTTTCGTAAGATAATAAAGGTATCAGTTTCGTCATAAGAACAAACTGCGATTCCATATGCCAAGTGCAAAGTTCATCGAAAAATCCCCTTTGGCGGTTTTTAATCTTCTAAAGATTTAAAAGCTGCAATGGCGGTGACGAACTGCTTTAAAACTAACGAACTTGACCTTATAATTAATTCTCTTAATTTTATAATCAACGTTAAGAATTCTAAAACATATATTCTAAGAATTTTAGTTTGAACCAGCCTTTACATAGGCTGGTTTAAAAACAGCCTGAGACAAGGAACTTCGTGAATGTTCGTCTATCTTCGTATAACTTCGTTGATGGCACATCGTAAAGAAGACGAGCCATTTCAGAAGTTATCTCTGATGAGATAACATGGCGCGCTTGCTTTATGAAGCCTTGCCAAGAAGGCCTTCTTATGAAAATATTTTGTTGGTCCTAGTGTTATTTTTGCCCTAAAAGTGTTTTATAGAAAGGTTAATGAACTTGAAAGGTTCTACAGAACTGGAACACAGCCTTTATAACAGAAAACAAAAAGAAAATGTTTCTTTTTGATTTTCTACCCACCGCTGTTTTCAGACTAAGAAAATTAAAGTGAAGACATGCATCTGTTGTTTTATCGGCAACCATACTTTGCGAACTAGAATCAAGAAATGCTGCTTAACCATAAAATCGATGCTTATATTATATAGAGGTAGTATTTGTGAGTTTGTATTGTTAGGTTTCAATTGATTAATACGTAATTGTTGGATATTGTACTGGCAACACCCAAAGATTCGATATGTCAAAATGAGGAAATAACGGGCTTCTGGGTTGGGCGCTCGTGACGGTAAGACGTGCTTAGTGGCTGTGTCGGTAAAAAGATAGATTGGCATAGTATTGGTTGGAGATCTACTGTAAATTAAGGTAACCTATTAGTTTTATGGTAAATATTAGAATATTGGTTGAATTGTGATATTATGTGGGAAATAGGAGATGTGATGGTATGGTGTAGAATGTTGAATTTGATATTGGCAAAGAAATATAAATGACTGACAAAATATTTTGGTGGTTCATATTATTTTCCTTATCCCTGAAATATTGTAAATATGTAGTTTTATTAAACAGTTTTAGATTATGATATTGGGGTAACGAGCTAAGATTCATTTGGGGATTATATCTATTTTGAGGTTAAATAATTATATTCGGAATTAAATTAGTTATTTTAGAGAAAGGATGTTTCTTATTATAGTATGTAAAAGTAATCTTCGGAACTACAGATCCGAGTACGACTACAGAGCATGGGCTGTATTTTATCGACTTCCACGCGAACGAAGTCGCGGGCAGAAGCTAGTATTGAATATAGTTATAGTAGTACCTTCATGCTTGCTGCAAAAAGTTTATCTGGAGAATTACTTCCTTCTTAGAATAAGCTTTTTTTTAAAGCTTTACCAACACTCTCAAAAAAAACTTTTTACAAAAAAAAAAAACTGACTTAAAAAAAAAACACTACAAAGTGAAAAATAACTTTAATTTCGGAAGTCGGTGGCAAAAAACGAAAATACAAAACCAAAGACACCGACTTCCGAAATTAAAGTTATTTCTCACTTAGCAGTGTTTTTTTTTTTTGAAGTAGTTTGTTTTTTTTTTTTTTTGTATAAAGTTTTTTTTCACTTTCTAGTTTCGAATACCACTACCTGCTACCAGTGACAGGAACTTAACATATCATCTACATACTAGGTGGGAAAAAAATACATATTAAAAAACTAAACTATTCAAGCAAAGTTAATAAAATTTATATGGAACCAACTTGAGAGCCTTTCAAAAAAAAAAAGAATTTTTTAAATCGGTCCACAAATGACGGAGATATCGGCGGACATACATAAAAAAAAAAACCGGCCAAGTGCATGTCGGACCACGCACAATGTAGGGTACCGTAGTTGGGATGAATTTATCCGAAGAACTAACTTAACTTTGTAGATGAAAAAAAAAAAATATTTCATACAGAATGTATGGGAGAACATGTTTTTACAACCGCAAATCTAAGTTGGTCGACTATTATTCGTTAACTTGTAAAGCCTACTCAGCTGTGATAGTTTTCCTTTTAAATTCGTTATATAAGCTACTGCCATGAATTTTTTCACATGTCTAAAACCAACCATTTAGCTGGCAGGGGGGGGGGACACTTGACTCTAACAAAAATTTTCACTTTAAAGCCTAATATTTCGCAAACAAATCTCTAAATTCAAAAATGGTTTTAGCATACTCACAATATTTTTGAAAGACCTATCCAACGATACCCCACACCAAGGGATAGAAAGAAAAAAAAAACATTTCCACTTTACGTGTAGGGGAGGTACCCTAAAAAAACATATTTTTCATGATTATATTTTACCACTTTGTCGGCGTGATTAATATGTATACCCATGCCAAATTACAGCTTTCTAGTACTAAGCGTCTCTGAGCTAAGCCGCGGACAGACAGACAGACAGACAGACAGACAGACAGACGGACATGACGAAACTATAAGGGTTCCTTGTTTACTACGGAACCCTAAAAAAACATACGCTACGAACATATAACCTCCTCCTTTTTGGAAGTCGGTTAAATACTTATCACTTAAGATTAAAAGTAGAATTAAGTCCTGAAATTGTAAAGCCACATTTTATATACGACTTAACTAACTTCTTCCCACTTCGAGTGACATAACAATTAAATATTTCTTAAGTGCACTTTTCAGTGCCTAGTAATTTCCTCCAACTTGACAACAGCTTGGCAACTAAGTTGAACAGCTGCTTACGGTCCCACAAGCTGTAACGATACCTGGGGATACATTAGTCAAAAGACTTGAAAACTAGCAATTGCAGAAATGGTTACTATTTTAATTTAACCAGTAGAAAGAAGGCTTATAAATTGTGAATTTTAAAATCTAGTTTGTATGTAGTTGGCGCCTTTGGCATAGCGCTCCGGGCTGCTATCGAGATATTCCAGATAAAAAACCCAATAACACTTTGCCCGACCCGGGAATCGAACCCAGGACCTTATGCTAGTAGTCATGCTAGGGTAAGATTTTTTTAAGTGAAAATTTCTTTAGGCGCGTTGGGCATTTTTGAGATGGGACTAAACCATTGATTTCGCGACACTGTAACGCAATTCACCGACACCGTGGAGTAAAAGACATCAACGCGTTGATAACCGCGGTGCCAATTTTTTTTCAAGTTTTCGCTTCTGTCGGCACTCCCGGATTGCCCTTGTTTTTTTTTTTCAAAATCAAAATTTTTGGTATTTATTGTTATAGCCGCATTATAAAATACATAATCTGTGAACTGTCCACTTTTTATGGGTCATGAGAAACAGCCCGCTGACAGACGGACGGACGGACAGGGGAGGAATATTAATAGGGTTCTGTTTGATATTAAAACTTTTTACAAAAAATACAACCGACTTCCAAACTACAAAGTGAAAAATAACTTTAATTTCAGAAGTCGGTGTCTTTAGATCAGTATTTTAGTTTTTTGACACCGACTTCAGAAATTAAAGTTATTTTTCACTTTGTAGTTTGGAAGTCGGTTGTATTTTTTGTAAAAAAGTTTTTGGAGGGACAGGCGTGTAAATAGCCGTGTTTCCTGTGCGGGATGAGGACGAGAGAAAAATCTGCGTCTGGAATGCACGCTGATTCAAATTGCCTATTTTTTTTTTTTGTCCGAGAAATTGCAAGGAGATTGGTGACGGTCAGGTGGCGTCTGCAGTTAACCCCAGCAAATAATGTGAAGCGGTACCTGAGTGATCTTCTAGTTGTCTTCTTCTTCAGCCGGTGGCCACCTGGCGATCTCGTACACAATGGTTACTTGAAAGTCTAGGGTTTACACGTTAATCGGACGCGGGTTGATATTATTGAAAACTATAGAATGGCAAATCCCCAATTAGTACGGGATATTATATGTTAATTTATAGTTTCCGCGGATGCGATGAATTGAGATTAATATTGCGGTTTGCGGTGAGAGCAAAATGCGACCGAATGGCGCGCGCGCACTTTGACATCTGACAAGCGTCATTAGAGCTGTCACTGGCCGCTCAGTCTCCCGATACCCTCTTCACATGTCCGCGACAGCAATATATGCTTAAGGTTGGACTACAGATACCTGAACACCGCCCACAATCAAATTTGACCTAAGGGACGATAACTTGCCACACCAGTTTTTATTTCTCGCTTTTTAGTGGGTCAATTTGTAATTTATCTAAGTTACATAAGCCTAATGCCAACTTCTCATCACCTTTTTACAAAATATTGCTTTTCCCGATTCAGGGACGTTCATCGTTGAGGAGTTCTCCTGGTACTTCACCATCAGCTCCACTTCTCCATACGCATTCTGACGAGCATAAATTGCATTGCAACCATATTAAAGTAATCGAATCGCAACCCGTGAAATACTTATTATTGAGTAGTTCCGGTGGCTATTTGTGGTCTTCATCATCAGTTCCACTTAACTAAATGGTGCTTTCCACGAGCAACTGCACGAGTTACTATAAAAATACCCAAATCGCTATACGTTTGCCTGTAATATTTGAAGAGTTCCCTCGATTTCTCTAAGATGCACTCATCAGATCCTGATTTTCTTATCATGGTACTACCCTTGGGATATCTCCTTTCCAACAAAAAAATAATCATCAAAATCGGTTCATAAACGACGAAGTTATCCGCGAACACACATAAAAAAAATATAATACGGTCGAATTGAGTAACCTACTTTTTTGAAGTCGGTTAAAAATGATACGCTTCGGGTACGGAATCCTAAAAAATCAAAGCACTCAATTTGTAAGTGGCACTATAAATTGTAGTTGTATTGTAAGTTTTCTGATGCATTTGTTTAGATTTTCATATAACAGTTTTGGGACAAACCACTATTTACCTACGTGCTTTGTAAAGTTGACTCAACTCCTAAATTAATTAATAACTCCTCCGTAAATTGTTAAAACTAGACGAAAGCGGTTGCTTTTAAGCTTGTTAGTTACCGTTAAAGCTGCAACAATATTGAGCATAACTCTGTAACTAGTTGTCGACTAACTCGCTCAGCCATACACGCTAAGCAATTTTTTTTTTTTTTTTTTTTTTTTTCTGTTGGGCATCTCACAGCTGGTTCCGAAAACCGTAGCTGTTTAACCGGTCAATCCTGTGGTTGCCTTAAGCTACTACACTCAAAGCCTCCAGCCAGGGCACAAATACTAAGCTAAAAATTTAAGGATGAACGCTCACTAAGGGCACCCCCTGCGGGGTTCGAGCCTCGGCTTAGGGCGTTATCCGGAGGGAGGGCATCAAAAGATGGGACGGGCTGGATCAAAAGGTTTTGATCATTATTATTAGTCGGGGAATTTAAAGCTACGTGCACAGCTGCAACAACTGCTGGCACCTCGTTTTCGAGCAAGGGTCGGGGGGGAGTATTATTTACTCGGGGGCGCGGCGGTCGAGATCGCAAAGGACCTCGGCGGCGAGGTCGGTATGACGGGAGGCGTCTGTTTTTGTACACTGTACTTGTTTCCCTATTGCTCTCCTGGAGGAGGGTTATGGGGTCATCGGGATCTACGAGGATATGCCTTGGACGGCGAACATGGCTGATTTTACTCGGGACATAACTGGCGGCCTCGACAACCAGAGGGTTGCGATGTTTGGCCGCGGACTCAAAGAAACGCTTGGAAAGGCGTTTTAGAAACTGATGGATTGTGGGAATCTTTAGGTCGAGGTGGAGTGCCTCGTTCCTGACGAACCAGGGGGAACCTGTGGCCCTACGGAGGAATTTATTTTGCACTGTTTGCATTCTATGGATGTGACGGGGTTTCGCATGAGCGAAGACGGCACCCGCATAGGTCATGATCGGTCGAATGCACGCCGTGTAAACGCGCAATTTGCACCTAAGTGACAATTTGCTACGTGCATTCACCAGATAGAAGAGTCTACCGAGAGCGAAAGAGGCTCGCGAACGAACCATCTTTATGTGCTCTGCGAAAGTCAAATGATGGTCTAGAACGACACCGAGATATTTAGCTCGCTTCTCCCAAGGGATCGGCTTGCCGAACATGGTGATTGGTCGGGGGAGGGGGTTTTTGAGCCTTGAACGCGGCTTCGTAAAGAGAACCGCTTGGCTTTTATCGGGGTTGACTTCTATCCGCCATTTTGTAAACCAAGCTGCCAGTCTATTGACTGCGCGTTGGAGATTTAGGCGAATGATGTCGGGGGATCTAGAGCTGAAGTAGATGGCAGTGTCGTCTGCGAACAGACCCAACTGCGACCTACCGCAACCTTTTGGGATATCGCTCGTGTATAGCGTGAAAATGAGGGGGGACACCACAGAGCCCTGGGGGACACCTGCGCGGATGGGACGGGGAGTGGATAACGCTCCTTCGATACGATAACGGAAGACGCGATTCGATAAAAAGTCTCGTAAGATGAGTACGAGACGATCTGGCACGCCGAGTTGGTACAGCTTGTATATTAAGCCGTTGTGCCAGACTTTATCGAACGCTTTCGCTACGTCGAAGAATACTGCACCGGTCATAGTCCCGCGCTGGAAACCAGCGCTTATGGATTCTACGATGCGGTGGGCCTGATGCACGCTAGAGTGCTCAGTTCGAAAGCCGAACTGTTCGTTGGGGATGAGGCCCTTGGTCTCGGCGAAATCTCTGAGGCGCTTATAAATAAGCCTCTCATAGATTTTTCCGAGAACCTTGAGCAGACTGATGGGACGGTAGCTAGAGGCCTCGGTTTTGGGCTTGCCGGGCTTAGGGATACCGATAACCGTGGCCTCCTTCCATGATTGGGGGAAGATATTGTTGCTTAAGGCACCATTGAAGATGGTGGTCAAAAGCATTATTAGGTGGGCAGGGAATAGTTGGATCACCCTATTGGTGATGCCATCTGAACCGGGGGCTTTGCGGACTTTAAGACCCTTGATGATGTCGTGCACCTCGTCCGGGAGGACGGGGGGCAGTGGACAATCAGGGTCATCGACGGGAGGGAGGGAGGCTCTACGTTCGACTTCGGCGTCGACCTTTTTCAGGTGAGCTTTGTCTACAGGTAGGGAACTGGGAGTGCATTGGGCCTCGAGGCTGTCTGCGAGGCATTCAGCCTTTTCGGCATCGTCAAATGCGATGGATTTATCGGGACGGGTCAGGGGGGGCATGGCTGAGACCTGGGGAGACCTGAGTTTCCTCTGGAGCTCCCAGAAGGCCTGATGGGTGGGCTCAAGTTCGCCGAGTAACTTTCCCCAGCTCGCGTCCCGCAGCTCCGCTATACGTGTCTTTACAGATCTCTGTAAATAGCGCATATGGGCTTTGTTGGCGTTACAGGGAAAGCTATCGTAGGCACGTATGGCCGCGTTCTTCTCAGTCAGTAATGCACGCACGTCGTCCGGCAATTTCCAGCGACGGTCGTCCGTCGCTGGAACTTCCCTTGAACAATCGTTCAGGACGGTTTGTACGTGATTAGTGAGTGAGTCGATCGCGGCCGTGGTGTCGGCGACCGAGTCGAAAAGGTCGGGGATAGAGTCTAATTGAGGGGACGTGTTGGATTTCAGCTGTGTGCTTACTTTCTTCCAGTCCGTGATCCTCTTAGTGATAGGGGGGGCGTTCGGGTCGGAAAGACCTATGCGGGGGTGTAGTCTCATGACTACCGGGCGGTGGTCAGAGTCTAGCTCTTGTACCGTTTCTATTGAATCTAACTTTAGGTTGACGTTCTTAAGGAGCGCCACGTCTAAGATATCGGGGGCATGATTTGGGTTCGTCAGCGGAAAATGGGTGGGAGTCATGGGAGCGATGACGTCAAAAGTCAGAGAGTTTGAGAGGTCGAACAGGTGTTGACCTCTGAGATTGGTTACCGAACTATTCCAAGAGGGATGTTTGGCATTTAGATCGCCCGCTATAATGAGCGAGTTACTCATAGCGAGTAGAATCGAGAGGTCGTTTGAGAGGCGTTGGTGATGGTAATGCCCCGTGGTGTTACCGGGGGGATTATAGACCGATACGAGAGTGATCGGCTCGTGACCTGACATGCCTAGACGGCAGGCGGAGACTTCTAATACCGAGAGGGGGGGAGGGTCTAGTGGGATGCAGTGAAGCTGCTTTCTATAATAGATCAGGGTGCCACCCTTGTGACATCGCGACCTGTCATTGCGAACTATCCGGTAGTTGGCGAGTGACGGATCGCGATGGCAAGGCTTTAGGAAAGTCTCTTGTATTAAGAGAACGTCTATTTGATGATCGCGGAGGAAGAGCCCTATTTCTTCCCTTTGGGATTTTATGCCATTGGCGTTGAAGTAACCTATTATTAGGGATCGGGGTTTGAATCTAGCTAAGGCCTCGTTATCCATTGAAAGATTTAGGGGTTTGGGCGAGGGATTCTAGGGCTTGCGTAATATCCGGATACGCATTATAAATGGATTGAATCCTAATGATATTGCCTTGGGCGGCGACGATGAGTTTTGCCATTTCCTTAGCACGCGGGGAGGCAAAACACGCGAAATTTGATGTGATTATGTTGAACGAAGCAACACCTGACATCTGCTCGGTCGCGGGACCGGCAGTCGGGGGACGCGGAGCTTGGGGAGCAGGCGCGGGTTTAGCGGGGGGCGCGGCGGGCGCGGGGGGCGCAGAGTGCGCGGGACGCGCGGAGGGCGCGGGTGGCGCGGTGCCACGGAAGCGGGGGTCCCTAAGGTGGGGGGGGAGGAGATGGGGGGGCGGCGGGGGGGGGAAATGACCGTAAGAGGGCACCAAGGCAGGGAAAGACTGCTGGTGGTGGAGATAATTCCACGGACTAGGCCTCTGAGGGCTTAGTCGTTGGGGCATAAGGGCGGAGGGAATCCTATAAGAGGATGAGGAGGGAGTTTCCCTTTGCTGGCGGGCGCCGGAGCGCTTCCCCAGCTTGGGAGAAGAGGCCTTAGGGGCTTTGGAACAACCCCGGTAGTTTGCCGGGTGGCCCTCTTTGCCGCATAAAACGCAGCTAGGAGGTACGGTACATAGGGTACGGTCCTTGGGGCGGGGGCAGTCGGAAGTGCTATGCTCTCCCAGGCACTTTACGCACCTGGGTGTAGCATGGCAATTCCGCTGTGAGTGGCCGTATAGCTGGCACCTGTGGCATTGTCCGACAATGCCACTCTTTATGGGTTTTTCAATTTCGAACCCTGTGAGATGACACAGAGAACGAATTTGGAAAATCGGATGGTAGCCCTCTACGGGCGGACAGATAACGAGGACCATGTCGTAGAGGTCACCGCCTCTGGAGCGGTGCATACGATGGACCTCGTCAACCGGGACGTTCTGCGACTGAAGGTCGGCGAGAATTTCAGAGGGGAGGATTTCCCTAGGGATGCGTTTTATTACAACGCGAACTTGTTTCTCTTCTGGGAGAGAGTAGGTGTGGTATGACACACCTCTCGCTCTCAGTAGACGGGTTAGTTCCCTATAGTCGCGCGACGTAGGGACTAGAACTTTAATACCCTGCTGGGTATTTCGGGCGCTGGTGAAGCTGATCTTTTGATCAGCGCACCATTTCGAGATGTCCGTCCACTTCCCCTTGTCCTGTACGAACAGGGGGGGTGGAGGGGGAATCTTTTTCGCGGGGGGCGCGGGGCAATTCATCGCGGTGGATGATGCGGTCGGGGCGGCGGGGGACGCGGGGGGATCCTTTGCGGAGGATGACGCGGTACGGGGGGCGAGGGGCGCGGGGGGGGCCTTCGCGGAGGACGTAAACGAGATCGGGGGGGCGGTGGAGGGGGAGGGGGAAGCTACGGTAGCGGAAGTCGCGACGGTAGCACGCTGTTTAATCACAGCTGGTTTGATGGTGACGGTGGATGAAGAGGAGTCTGAGTCCTCTATTGCGGCGACCTTACTGGCCTGCGCAGAGGTCTGCTTCTTGTTCTTCCTCTTTCTTCCCTTTCCTTGGACGGCTATGAAGCCGTCGTCGGAGGGGGAGGAAGAGGTAGAGGAAGCAGCGGACTTAGGCTCGTCTTCCTCCTCCGAGCCAGAGGGGTAGGAGGGTTGCTTTGAAGAAGCAGCGGGGGCGTCGGTGTCCATTGACTCCGACGAAGGGGAGGGGGAGGGGGGTCTGGGCGACTCCACAGTCGGAGGGGTGTCAAGAGCGTCGCTGAAGGTAGCGACGCTGACATCTTGGTGGGGGTTCTCGCCCCTTGAGATGCTCAAGAGGTTGGAGAGCTGAGCCTTATACTTCCCGCGGAGGGAAGGCTCTGACTCGAGTATATACTCGAGAAAGAGTGTTAATTGCTTCGAGAGAAGCTCGAGATCAATTACTTTGGTAGCCATAATGGCGGGGGGGGGGGGAGGGAATGGCCTAACTAAACCTGACTCCCCGGTGGGAATGCCGGGGATGTGTACAATCCCTCCCTGTCGGGTAAGACAGGGAGGATGAGTGCCTATCGGTGAGCCCTAAGCTTGATTTGGCCCGTTGCCTATCTTAATGTGCAACGGGGTCCTAACCAGTCTAGTGTGAAGGGTATGAAGATACCCGACCACGCTAGGTGAGTTGCTGTGGAGGCAAAACTGTCACCACGTGTTGACTAGGAGATCCCCCAAGGCCAAACACTGGGACCCGGCCAATTCACTGCCTTACCCTGAAGGGGATCGGCGGGTGTGTTGGGTCAACACCCCACTCGGCTTCGTTGGCACCGTATGGTATCCACCGAGTGACCACGAAACTGTGGTTTTGCCCGGAAGGGGCCTGGTGAATTTACAGACGAGAATCTCTTGTTAAAGAAATAAGATAGCCTTGAAAAAGGCCTTTTTTATGGATCTATGCCCGATCGATAAACGATCGGAGATCGGATGTAGTCGAGCGACTACGAAAATCGTTACGGAATGCAACGAATTATGACTCAGAGCAATGAGTCATGAACGGGAGAGCGCGCAAGCACACACAACCGTCCGTGACCGGTGCCGAGCGTCAAGTGAGACGCTAAGCAAGTTACAAGTTTGCAAATTATAGTCTAGTTAAATTCTGGAGTTCCTGTTGGTATTAATTCTTGCAGAGGGAGAGAGGATATACGGTGTGAGTATTTATAATGTGCACGTATTGAAATGAGGGAATCTATGCTTAATTTTAATGACGAAAAAATATTTTAAATGAATCTAAATATATTTTATATTTGTTATCGAAATTTTAAACTAAATGATCTATCGCGATGAAACAAACTTTATAATGATTGGAAGAATTAGGCGTCCTCATAAAATGAAAATTGTGGAAAAAACTACCCACAATTGAAAATAAACATATTTTTTTTTAGCAAAAATCTGTTTTATTTTATTTTTCATACATTTTTATAATAATTGTTATTTTTTTCAATAAGACGCCATTACGTACCTTAAAAAATATATATAAAAAAAAAAATGATTTTGAAAAATATTTTTTCCGTTGTTAAAATTAAGCATAGATTCCCTCATTTCGTTATGTGCACATTATAAAGACACACTGTATATAACATACACCTTGAATCGTTTATGGCTGATTTCAGTCGATTTTAAGGATAACCACGGTTAGTGGGAGGAATGGTGTGGCATTACATCTTGCCGCTCAAGGTAAACCTCACCTCACCAGGTTTGACTTGGGCAGTCAGATGGCAGAAAAAGGGAAGGCCAATATCTACATAAACACCAGTGGATGATTCCGGGCTTAAATGATGATGATAAATGGGACGAAGAAAAAACTTATTGCAAGGGTTTTTTGCTTTATTTTTATTGTCTACTAAGCAATACATTTTATATTATTGAAGTGAAAACTTCTATAGGCGCGTTGGGCATTTTTAAGATGGGACTAAACAATTGATTTCGCGACACTGTTACAACACCAGCTTTTGACCATTAAAAAGACATCAACGCGCGATACAACATTTCTTGCACATTAAAATTGTTCAAGTTTTCATTTCTGTCGACACTCCCCCACTAGTTTTTTTTATCTCACTGCTGGGCAAATTAATCTCATACCCTAGCATATCGCTAGTACCAAAAATTAAAAAAAAAAATGAGGCTCATAAGAAAATGCGGAACACGTGCTCTGGACAGTCAGTCTCCTTTCATTACTTTAGCTAATGTGTTAGATCATTAGGTTTCGTTCAAAATGGTTGAGCTGAATAGTGCTGGTGATCCATGCTTCATAATCGTGAACGGCTGCCGTCAGTTGGGACTGGTTATCTCTTAGCTGCCACGGCTTATTAAAATTATATTATTTTTTAATTGTTTTTACTCTGGACGTTTTTAACGTGCACGTCTCTTACATCGTTCTTACTTATACGAATATGTATAAATTCTACATGAATGATGTAACCAATACCTTGTAACATTAGTATTTAAGAGTGTCCATGGAGTTTCTTGTCCGTTCTTCGCCATAGGAACCTACTACGCTTTGGAATGGGCAACTAGCTTCATTTTTCTGACTGACCGACTCCTTTGATAATTCAAAAGTGCTTATAAATGGTTTAATTGAAATAAATGCTTTGAGTCTGAAAAGGTTTTTCGTGAAAAGATCTCATATAGTTGCTACTGAAACGAGAGGAATGTCAAATGCCTATGGAAAAGTATTAGGTATAACGCTATCGTTATCCACTGCAATAATATGATAATCGCATGTTAGTGTGTACCTCAAATTGATTGTCTCAAACATGGAATTTAAAGATTCAATAGACGTGGATATATTTAGTAACCTGTTCCGCTTAGCTATTTCTAAAGAGCCATAAAAAACTCCTGAAAGAAATCGACATATGTTTCATCTGTCAACGAGGCATCATCAGGATGACGATTGACTTGTAGCAAACCCGAACACGGCGTGCCACACCGAGCGCTGAACACAGACGTAGTAGAACACAAAACACAAATACGGGTCGATTTCTTTCAGGAGTTTTTTATGGCTCTTTAGAAATAGCTAAACGGAACAGGTTACTAAATATATCCACGTCTATTGTATTTTATAATGGATTTCCGCAAGGTCACGCCTAAACCAATTAACTATCTTAAACATAGAATTAGCTAAACGTTCGCTTAAATATTCATGACTAATTATTATTATTGCTCCATTAAATTATTTGTGTATCCTTAATTGCGTGTACATTATGATAATTAATATCTAGCAGTTAGATGAGTCATTGTTGTTTGAATACGAAATAGAATAGTACTGAGTTGTAATTCATATTATCAGCTTCTACATTTATTGGTCGTGTTCCTTCCAGTGATGGTTATAGTGAAAGTTTTCCTACGGGAACCCATAGCATATATTATATTTTAAGAAGGCAGACAAATACCGTTATCTTATATATAAAATTCTCGTGTCACAATGTTAGTTACCTTACTCCTCCGAAACGGCTTTACTGATTTTTACCAAATTTTATATGCAAATTCAGTAGGTCTGAGAATCGGCTACTATCTATTTTTCATACCTCTAAGTGATAAGGGTTGTCCACCCCAAACAAATAATTGGCAAAACAAAGTTTGCCGGGGTCAGCTAGTATTCTATAGATACTTATCTATTATTTCTATCTATATATAAAGCTGAAAAGTTTTTTGTTTGTTTCCTTGAACACACTATACACAGGAACTAGTAAGCCGATTTGAAAAATTATTTCAGTGTTAGATAGCCCATTTATCGAGGAAGGCCATAGGCTATTTAACATCACGCTATGATCCTAAGGAGCCGAGTAAAAATATCAGATAGCACGCTAAGCGAAAATGAAATAACAGTGCGGGCGTGTGATGCAATTTGACACTGCGGGTCAGTGTCCGAGGAAATTTAATAAAAATGTGGCCGTTTTTTTTTGTATATTGTGTAATCTTGCGACTTCCACGTGAACGAAGTCACGGGCAGAAGCTAGTTAACAATAATATAACTAGATTGCTAATATATATATATGTACAGTGTGACTCTATGCTTAATTTAATCGACGGAAAAAATATTAAAAAATCTTTTTGCAAATGGAATTTTTAAACTAAATGATCTATCGCGATGAAACAAACTCCATAATGATTGGAAGTAATTAAGCGTTCTCATAAAATAAAAATTGTAGAAAAAAACTACCCTCAATTGAAAATAAACATGATTTTTTTGCAAAAAACTTTTTTTTTTCATAATTTTTTACAATAATCGTAAAATTACTCAATAAGACTACTTATACTAGAAAAAAAAGTATCTCTAGTCTGTCTGTCTTTCGATCTATTTATTTATTTTATTTATTTAACCATTTATGCACACACATATAAACAGACAAGAAGAAAGGAACAGAAAAATACGTACAAAGGCAATGCTTATTTCTAAAGAAATCTCTTCCAGCATACCTGCGATAGGAAAGTATACAAAAAGAGATGTAGACAACGTGTGTAACCGTAGAAGAGAAAATAAAAAACATACATCAAAGAAGAAAAAAAATAATTCACTACTTTCAATTTAAACAACATACAATACGAGAATATACTTACATATATACTTCTAAAATAAATATCACTACAATATATATAACTAGCTTCTGCCCGCGACTTCGTCCGCGTGGAATAGTTACTTTGGGCTAACGCTAACTTTAACCCGCGACTTCGTTTACGTAGAAGGCGAAATTTAAAAAAATACCTACCGACGCCAGCACTTCAAGCTACTACAATCTGTCAAATTTATTTAATAGATTTTCAACTTTATGTCTGAAGTATAAGGTTCAAAGTTAATTGGGAAAATTTGAAAGTTTCGGGTAGCTTGATGTGCTGGCGTCTGTACGTTAAGGAGCTATTTGAGGTACCTACATCTTGCTTTTATCAGTAAGAGTTGAACTTTAAAACGTTAGGTAAAAGTACTGGGTCTTATAATCTTATATCACGATTCACGCCCTTCCCCCACATGACTCGCCTTGCACATCTTAAGGCTGGGCCCTGACCAAGAGACCTTGAGCAATCGGTCCCTCTTTGCCGCACCTCACCTCTACAATACTTCGTAAAATATTACTAGCGCCATCTGGCGAACAACTTACGAATCACTTCACTCAGTTTAGT
This sequence comes from Agrochola lychnidis, assembly GCA_963680765.1. Classification (NCBI taxonomy): domain Eukaryota; kingdom Metazoa; phylum Arthropoda; class Insecta; order Lepidoptera; family Noctuidae; genus Agrochola; species Agrochola lychnidis. The sequence goes on along the minus strand of OY796860.1, from coordinate 6,518,258 downwards.
CAATTATAAACCTTATTCCATGAATCACAGCGTACATTTACCATGCACCGCACAACTTACTCACACTAAAACATCATTCACTATTGTTTAGCTTTGCAGAAACGATTTATTTTACTACGCTAGTGATTGACTAAATCGGAAAGTTATCGATTCTCCCAATAATTATAGTATTAAAAATTATGGGAGTTCCTGAAAATACAATATATAAAAACGATAAACATTATAATAACGTGATATAAATAAACAATATACGTAACAAAAAAAATAATAATAAGTAAGTTAAAATTTTAACAAAATGAGGAAATCAAAATTACTAAAACAAGATTTCACATTAGTCTTCCAACCGGGCTACGGTTGACAAATTGAACAATAAACTTTAACAGCAATTTATATTCATACGACAATCGACATTCTTGTCGATAGCCTACGTTAGTGGATCTGCACAACCACATCACTATCTCGTCACAAGATACAGCGGCCGTACTACGCGATGATGATTAGACATTTAAACAAACCTTTTTAACAGTCCGTTCAACCGATTTTGACTTCTATACCGTAGGCATAAGGATGGCATTAAAAGCAAAAAAGTGGTTACAATACCAATGTTTACTGCAGCTGCCATTTGTCATGCTACCAACGCAATAGAAGTCAAAATTGGTTGAACGAACTGTAAAAAAGGTTTAGTTAAATGTCTAATCTTATTTCAAATGGAGTATAGGTAGTGGTTAAGAAGCAATGTACCTATTTTCTGCAAAAATAGTATAGTCGCTGTGATATAGAAAACAAAAATAACGTAGTAAAGGCAAGAAATATTATACGATTTTTTGTTTTTGGTTTTCAACACAAATATAGTAACTACTTGTGCTGATACATGATAAGCGGTTCTGTTTATAAAATTTCTAGTTTGGCTTCGATTTTTATTACCTTTCAACTGTCATTAACGAGACACAATAGAATTTTAATTGTTATCCACTTCAATGAGGCATCGTAACAGATAATGAGATAAGAAACCACTGCACAACACGGCATTCACAAATGTTGTCACGATCGGATATATTTTGAAAGGGAACATGCGTATTTTTTTGTAAACGCGATTGTGCTCCTTATTCATATTACGTTACGGATCAATGTTCTATGCAAGTATTTTTACTTTATAGGTTTTGGAAGTTTTTTTTGTAAACGCGATTGTGCTCTTTATTTATATAAAATTAGAGACCAATATTCTATGCAAGTATTTTTCTTCTACCAAGGCTTGGAAGTTGGAAGTATCCTTTTTTGCATACGCGATTTTACTCCTTATTTGTATGAATTTACGAATCTATTTTCGATTCAGAAAGAAAATACTTAAAAGTATTTCGAGCTCTGGGTTTTGGCGCTGGTGTTTAAAGGTGGACGTACTTGGAAGCCCTGGTGTTCGATTTTGCAAGTACGACCCATGTCTAGAGTCGAAAGCGCACTAGTTCGCGTAGACGACCATTTGACTATGACATGAAAAAAAAAATAACAAAAATAAAAAAAATGCAGCCGCCATCTTGGATTTTGATTTTGACCAAATTTGTTAAATTTTCTTGCATTTGTGTGTTTACAAAACAGTAGCATCTTTTCGCAAAACTCTGTAGTTCTAAATACAAACATTTCCTTTCGCAGTAAATAAACTAACAAAAAAAAGGATAGTTTACGACAGGCAATAAATATGGGGCGCCAACAGCCAACATTTGGTCTGACCCGCCGCTATAGATGTTTCACATCTGATAATGTGACTGTGTGCACTTGTTCGATCACGTGACCGACGCGGTAACGAACGATACGTGTTTCCCCCTCGAGACCTTGCGGCATACTGAATCTCGGTTCGGGATGTATGAGTTAAACTGGTAAATATGCCCATATTTTAGGATAAAATCTGAATAAAATCAGAATTTGGCTTTTTCAAAAAAAAATTTGTTACAAAATGTTCGTTATTAAATTGTCTATCCATTAGTGTTAGTAGCAAAATTAAATAATGTTTACTTTACGAGGAGACGCATGTTATCAATCGTTATTTCTCATTTTTATGGTTTCGTTGGAAGGAGATTTAATGAAATATACACGCAATTAAAAAAAAAAAAAATTGTACAGTTTTGGAATCAAGAATATGTAGAAATTTAATGTATTTTTATTAAGTTGATATTACTTTTTGAATAACAGGTAGATAGCTCCTAAAAACTGCACAAAAAACGGCTAGCGCGGCGTTTTGGTCAGGGAGGCGCCTTAAATGCGCGCGCAGTACTTGTTCATTATTTTGCTGCGATGTTATTTTAAAACTGCGATATCTCCTAAGATATTCATTGAAATCGAATGATGTATAGGGCAATTTTGTTTTAAATTAAATACTTGTGATGAATAACGTATTTATTTGGATAAGGATTAATATCATGTTTATAAAAACACCTTCGCAAATAATGCATTATTTTAGAACAAATTTGGTTAGCATAATAAAGGTTATAGAGAGCCAACCTTAAAAGATAGACATATGCTGTCGCGGACTTTTTTTTAGAACTTTTAAAGGGGAACAATTCTGTCATACATGATTTTTGCGAAACTTTAACCGTTTACGCAGCGCACGCAGAGGAAGCTCTCAAAAGGAAAAAAAAAACCCCGATTTTGAAACATTCTTCATTGGTGCTCCGCTCCTATTGGTTTTAGCGTGATAATATATAGCCTATAGCCTTCCTCGATAAATGGGCCATCTAACCGTGAAAGAATTTTTCAAATCGGATCAGTAGTTCCTGAGATTAGCGCGTTCAAGCAAACAAACAAACAAACTCTTCAGCTTTATATATTAGTATAGATTAAAATGTGATTTAAAATAACTATACAACTATGACGAGTTGGAAAGATGTCTACTTGTCTATCTGTTACCTTTCACGCCTTAACGGCTGAACGGATTTCTATAGACCACGACATAGACTATTTTTATCCCGGTAGTACTTTCCTCTGGGATAATTTTCGACTTCCACGCCGACAAAGTCTTGCTCGACAAAAGCTTAAATAATAATAAAAAAAATATCTTAGCTGGAGTTATAAGCGCACAACGAATAAACAGACCGACATTTTTACAATGTAATAAGTTTAACTTGAAATTCAATAAATCCACACAGAACATAATTCAATTTAAAATTTGGCAGCATCCGCGCTCACATTTCATCAGTCTTTCATGCCAAGCCGCCAGGTGGCGCTCACTGCCAGTGTACTACATGTAGAGATTTATTAGACTGTGTTGAGTTCAGACACGGCATTATTTACTTTGGGGTTTCAATTTGCTACCGTTTTCTAGAAGTGCGGTGGCTGCTACATAAAGCGCGGTGGCGTGAAAATGTTGGTAACGGAGTTTGACGGTGTCAAAAAACGCTCACTAGGAAAACCATAGATGTATTATTAAAACTATATCTATAATTCAAAAGCTTTGAAAGTGTTGTGACCACGGCATCGTAGCTCAATTCGTGCTACGCTGTAGCATACTGTGCTACAATGTAGTACAGTTTACAAGTTACGATGTAGCTTGGAGCGTTCCGTAAACTTTCAATTACAATGTATTATTCTTCTGCATTTACTATAAAATTTTAACTAGCAAAAGTCGGGAAAGCTTGAAATTAATCTGTTCATAGCTTTTATTCAAAACGCAGAGAGAGACTTTTATAATGTGTCTAATTTAGACACATTGTTTCTTTTAATTTAAAATGAACGCTCATACAATTGTACACAAATCCTCAGTTCGTTTGGGTTTTAATTAAACAGATTATTTTCTTCTTTGTCTCCATAATGTTTTGTTCCAAAATTAGTAGCGTTGGCGACGACATCTTTGAATGTGGGAAATTAATATTTACGGCGAGTTGTTTAGAAGGTAATTAATATTCATTGAAGCTTGATTAATAGCATAGGGTTCTGTAGGTTGGATTACTGTTCTATTCTTTGAAAGAGTAATGAATAGATTTATTAAAATAACATCTGTACAGTAAAAGATGAAATTAATTAGACAGAATTGCAAATTACTTTGATTTTAGCTAATAAAAACTGAAAAAAATGACTGCCTCGTTGATCTAGTGGTCGTAAGCGCTATTGCTAAGTATAAGGTCATGGGTTCGATTCCCGGGTCGGGCAAAGTGTTATTGGGTTTTTTTATCTGAAATTTTTCAATAGCAGCTCGGAGTCTGGATTTGTGCCCGGTTGATGGCAATAGGCTCGCCCCCTATTACATGGGACTTAAACATAACTGGCGAAATGTGGGTGTACTTGTTACAGGCACACCTCTGCCTAATCCCTAGCAAACAAACATTTTAGCAAGCAATCACAAGCGCCATCATACAGTGCCGCTGATTTGCATTATTAGGAACCCTTCCATAATATCGAAGTCAAATCTTCATATTTATTGGCGCACTTTCCCCTTCTCAATCACGTATATAAGCTTCTCTCCGTCGATGCCAACTCTACCTCGAACGCCACGTCGCGTCGTTTAAAATACATTAGCGATCGAAAGAAATTCCCTTTTGTTTTATAAGAATATGCAGTAAGAAAAAAAAACTCTTTTACTAAAAATACAAGCGACTTCCAAACTACAAACTGAAAAATAACTTTTCTTTTTTTAGTGGGTTGTTTTGTAATTTATGTAAGTTACAATAGCCTAATGTCAACTGCTCACAAAAATACTCAAATCGCTATAGATGTGCCTATAACATTTGAAGAGTTCCCTCGATTTCTCCAAGATCCCATCATCAGATCGTGACCAAATGACAATGGGACCAATTTGAAATACCCTTAAATACCCTTACCTTTTTAAACAAAAATAGAATTTTTCAAATCGGTCTAGCCGTCTTCAAGTAACCGGGGAAAAAAAAAAAAATGCGACGAACTGAGAACCTCCTCCTTTTTTTAAGTCGGTTATAAATACCACTAGTTTTTAGGGTTCCGTAGTAAACAAGGAACCCTTATAGTTTCGTCATGTCCGTCTGTCTGTCTGTCTGTCTATCTGTCTGTCTGTCTGTCTGTCTGTCTGTCCGCGGTCTAGCTCCGAGACCCTTAGTACTAGAAAGCTGTAATTTGACATAAGTATACATATTAATTACGCCGACAAAGTGGTAAAACAAAATTATGAAAAACATTTTTTTTTAGGGTACCCTCCCATACACGTAAAGTGGTGATGTTTTATTTTTTATTTTTTTATCCCATAGTGTGGGGTATTATTGGAAAGGTCTTACAAAAACATTATGAGTTTGTGAAAACCATTTTTGGATTCAGGGATCCGTTTGCAAAATATTAAGCTTTAAAGTGCTAATTTTTGTTAGAGTCAAGTGTCCCTTGCCAGTTAAATGGTTGGTTTTGGATGTGTGAAAAAAATCACAGCAGTAGTTTATATAACGAAATTAAAAGGAAAACTATCACAGCTAAGTAGGCTTTACTAGTTATCGAGTAATAATCGACCAACTGAACTTTGCAGTTGCAAAAACATGTTTTCCCATACATTCTGTATGGGAGAACATGTTTATCAACTACAAAGTTAAGTTTGTTTTTGGGATAAATTCATCCCAACTATGGAACCCTTCATTGTGCGTGGTCCGACACGCACTTGGCCGGCTTTTTCTTCTTGTCTTCTTCTTTGTGTTTTTGTAACTTTGTGTCTTCACTGTATCCTTAACCTTGGTAATCTGTGGAAACGTCGTGGATTGTACATTTACCCACTTCCAATTATTTTGTAATTTTAGATTTAATATACATTGTACAATTGTTTGTTTTCCCTAACAATGCATGTCGGACCACGCACAATGTAGGGTATTGTGCGTGGTCCGACATGCACTTGTTCTGAGAGATGAGTGAACTTTTCACCCTGTTCGTCATACCTCTATATAACTCCTTATTGTATAGAATTGTGTGTGCCTAGGTCCCCAGAGAATATCAATGCGTTATGTTCGATTGTATTGGTTGATAATGATGTTGGTATTATTTGAAAATGAGTCTAGGGAATTGTAAAACAATGAGAATTTATATTTGACCCAGTATTTTAAGTAATTTTGCTTGTAGATTTGGGCAACTGGATTTGCCTATAATCTTTCTGACGGGATCTTTTCACTACAGCATACCAAAATGACGGCACGGTTGGCGCAGTGGTTAAGGGATTGACTGCTGCGTTGCGCGTCGCGGGTTCGATTCCCGCACGGACCAAATATTTGTACGACCTACAAGTAGTTGTTCCGCGGGTCTGGCTGTTTGTGTAAGTATGTGTGTTTAAATATTTGTAAACGCACCCACAATACAGGAGAAATTCCTAGTGTGGCGCAAAGTTAAAAAAAAAAAAACGTGTGGCACTCGGGGACTGCCGCGGTAAAGCTATTGCATAGCATTTGTAACCTCCATACTTCCTATTTGTTAACGCTACACTTGGGATGATGACGTGATGACATAAAACAAAAATTACGTTCCCATGACAACATCACGTTTCCCATGACAACATCACGTTGTCATGGGAACCGTCATTACATGGTAGGCGGAGTGGGGGGTGTCAGGTTTTATTTTCGTTACGTTACGGAATTTCTTGATTCGGTCGCCGCGCTCAAAGCCCGCGATAAAAGCTATGCAATAGCTTAAAAAAAAATATATATATATATAGCGACAAGAGAAATGAAGTAGGTAGACATGTTTAGTTTCCGAATTTATCAAAATATATTTAAAATGTATAATTATAGCCTTTACTAGTGGTACTTTAAAAATGTATTCGAAGACACCTGAGGCAATCATAATAATCCTATTTAAACAAAGGACAATGTTCGTCTAAACTTTCCTCAAATAAACGCGTACTCACACATGCTCATCCTTAGCGCTGGGCACGAAGTATTTGCACTCTCGCTTCTGGAACGTGCTCTCTATCCAGCTGCGTGTTGTTTTCTGAAACAAACAAACATTATGATTTAGTTTGAGTGGTTTTAGTTAAGAGTAAATATTGGTTGGATTGGCGATCAAGTGGCAAGAGGGGTTGGAAAGTGTGAGGGGTTTGTTTGTGTTTAAAAATAATTAATGTCGTATGCGTTGAAATCAACATAAAAAAAAAATACAGTAAAGGCCAACGCACACCGGTGGACGGCAGAGGACGGCATCGAAGAGGATTTGCCGAGGAACATACTGCGGCATCCCGCGGTAAACCACGGGGGAAATGCAGAGTGCATCCCCGCTTTAAGAGTCAGTACTCTCCCCCGCGATCGTATGCTAGCTGACTCCGGCGCATATCGTCGCATGCCTGCGCATCCCGCCGCAGTATCCTCTAGCGCGCTCTTCAATACCGCAGAGAAAAATCCCCTTTGATGCGTGCGAACTGTGGTTGGTCTCTGAGCTTTGGAATCTATATCATGTTACATACAAATTTACGTTGGTAAATTTAAAATACTCTGCCCCGCCGTCTGCCGATGTGCGCTGGTCTCCGAGGCATTTTTTTTATGCCACAGAGGTAAAAACAAGCCGGGGCGGTAGCCCACCTGATGGTATAAGTGGTTTCCGCTGGTTATGGACATCTGTAATACTACAGGCACCGCAGGTTAGTTACCTACCCTTTTTTTTTTGGGTGGGAAATTATCAAATAACTTCTCCCGCTCTGAGCGGACCGGAGGGCGTGTCAGACTCTTACTGACTAAAACCCACCCGTGTTCCTTCAGTTGCCCTGTTGCCGAGGGCCCGATTTCCCTGTCGGTTTTCTTGGAATCCCCGGCAGGCATTGGCCTTAGCGGACCCCGTCAATTCTGTTGACATCTCTTTGAGGCGCGCGTGGAAAACGACGCGCCGTCGATCCGGGCCTGGTCCTTATCGGACGGTGAGCAATCGGGTCGCGATTCCCGCCCCGGGCGTCTAGGTTAGTTACCAACCCTAGGCCACTATCTGCATTTTTGCAGAGAAGAGGCCTGAGTCACAGGAGTAGGAACATTATAGGTTAGTTAGATTATGTATGACCATAGAAGGAATCGTCCATTAATAGACGAGACAAGCGATTAGGATTTCAACCAATGTGATTGGTTGATTCCTGCTGGTCTCCGCTTCAGAGGAAACGCACCCTTATGCTGTATAACTTAGGTAGTGCTATTCTGTAAAAATCTCACCGTGATAACTTAGTTGAAGTGAGCCAATAGTGTCAATCCTTAGTAACTGACAGCTCACTCCACGCTCACTAACACGGTGAGATGGTTACAGAATAGCACTACAGTAGTGCTATTCTGTAACCATCTCACCGGGTTATCTTAGGTGAAGTGTCAATCCTTAGTAACTGACAGCTCACTCCACGCTCACTTCACCTAAGATAACCCGGTGAGATGGTTACAGAATAGCACATTACTTTAATAGTGAAAATATAGGCTCTAGGAAGGTAGGCGCTTGTGAAACATTTTCTCTCTATTCACGCAAAGAAATAATACACGTTCCAATTTGCAATTTTCGGTCACCGAAACTTAATGTCTCCACTAAATTCCTCCCGCGGGAGCTTTGTGAAACTATAACCGGAATTCTACTACCAGCGTAGGAGTGTAAATAGTTTTATTACTAGCTTTCGACCGCCATTTTACCCGACAAAACTTATCTCGAGGGATGTTAAATAATGAAAGCTGAAAGTTAACCGATTATACTTCGGTTATCTTTTATCTGGGAATATGAAAAATACAGTACATCACAATGAAAAATACAATAAATCACCTAAATGACGTCGGCAATGTCAGTGTGGTAGGAAATTGACCCCAGTTTGACGGAAGGGTTTAAATGACCCGTAGCAATGAGGTAACGTGATGTAGGTTAACCTCTATAACCTTAAACCTTCAACAAATGATGTTGTTTTCTTACCAATAGGTAGGTTAACTTATTATCTGTTACGATGCCTCATTGAGGTGGATAACAATTAAAATTCTATTGTGTCTCGTTAATGACAGTTGAAAGGTTAACTAACCTTGGAAAGGAAACAACACCATTACTACAATTGTTGAAATGTCAATATAACATTGAAGTACTAGCTGTTGCTCGCGACTTCGTCTTCAATCTAGGATGAAAAGTAGCCTATGTCCTTCTCCAGGTTACTTCTGTCGAATTACATAGCGATTGATTCGGGGTTTGGGCGTGAAATGGTAACAGACAGACAGCCAATCCTCCCGATCTACCGACCAGTCGAGCGATGTGACGCGTATTTTCCCTCCCCAACTTGTCTTTTTTGTGTTTTTCTTTGGGTCATTTTTACCCCGAATAAACGTATTTTTTTGTTTCTTTATTACTTTCGCGTTTATAATGTACCTCATCATCATTCAGGCATTGCATAATTTTTTTGTAATGTGTGTTTAGTTTGTGCAGAATAAACAAATTTTCTTTCTTTTTATCTGTGGAAGATTGGATACTACACAAAAATGTATGTACCCAATCTAAAGCTTTTTTATTTGCTCAATATAACGTAGTGATTGAAAATTAAATAGCCCGTTGGCTAAGGTGATTGGCTGGCAAGAGGTCGAGCGAGCAATCAATCAAGTACTTATTTATTTTGCACGTCGGTCGAACGAACCCACCCGTCGTCCTATCTACGTGATTGACATGAAACCCCGTCTGTTTAACTAATAAATCTATAGTTAGAGAGGCTTATAAGCTAATCCATTTCATTCATAAACTGATACTATTTCCGTGGGGTAGGCTGAAACTACAGAATGTAACATGCTCGATCCTATTATTCAGTCACCTCTATGAAACTAAATATCACCAAAAGCTGAGCATTCAGCTGCAGTTGCAGTTTGGTTGGAGAAGTACTCATAATCATCATAATTTCAGCCGAAAGACGTCCACTGCTAGACATAGGCCTAACCCAAGCACTTCGACCGATTCTGTGCTTTACGCATCCAGTGGATTCCTGCAGCCTTCACAAGGTCATCTGTCCATCTAGTGGGAGGCCTTCCAACGCTACGTCTTCCCATACGCGGTCGCCACTCCAGAACCTTTCGACCCCATCGGCCATCCGTTCTGCGAGCAATGTGCGGTGTTTCGAAGTACTACTAATTCAAAAGTCATTTATTCAATCTAGGCTGATAATCAGCACTTTTCGAACATCAAAATTAAACAAGACAGTCCCTCAAAAACGCCCACCCTTCACCACTTCCTAGTGCCTTTAGCTGGGAAGAAGAAGTGGCGCAACGAACTCCCCAGCAGCACAGCTGTTTGTTCAGTTAGAAAAACTTGATTCTATACAATACTTATGCAAAACAATTTACATTACGCATAACAAAACATGAAATTAAATTATTTGTTATATATCGCTAACTAGCACACGGCTATATACCAACAAAAACATCGAAATTTAAACAGTTAATTACTAATTACATGGTCAGCAAGACCATGTAATTAGTAATTAACACGCGAGCTCAGTGCGGTTTGGTAGATGTCACATGTCTTCGAATTTTTTGATTCTAGGGTATGCCAGTTTCCTCACGATGTTTTCCTTCACCGTTTTGAGAACAGTGGTGATGAAATAATTTTCCAGAAAGTAAAGTGCCTGTCTGGGTACATACGACTTAGTTTACAGTTGGGCCACCACTGCTCTCAGTCTCACTACTTTATACCTCATTAATTTATGAACAGCAGGACATAATATACCTACCAAGTACCGAAAAGTTTCAAAAACGTGTAATATACCATATCTCGTTAATTGCTATGTTTGGAAAGCGAAGCCAAAAGGAATCGTGTCGTTTTGACCTTTCTACACAATTATGTCAGTAATGATGTTGTTTTCTTTCCTAGGTTAGTTAACCTACCTGTCGAAAACAACATCGTTAATTGAAGGTTAAAGGTCATAAAGGTTATTCTACGTCGCGTTACCTTCTTGCTACGGGTTATCCATCAAGCTAGGGTCAATTTCCTACCCCGCTGACATTGCCGACGTCATTTATGTGATATACTGTTCTAGACACAATCAATGACTTGATGTATTATTTAGAAATGAGAAAGTCTTCTGTATTGCTTAATGATATAGAAGCAGAAGAAAAACTATGCTTTTAGTTAGAACAGTTAAAGAAAATATTATATATATTTAAGTACGCATGGTCTATCGAGCTGGATGATAAAACGCGTCTTAGAGAGATTTTTATGAGTCGCAAGAATAGTAATCAGTTAATAGAAATAACTTAGCTTAACAAAACTAAAAATGAATGGAATTTCAAATGCCTGCACAAATTTTGTCACCAAGTAATAATATAAAATAATCGTCCAATTTTTATTCTATTAGTCATTAGCATAATGAATGAGTACAAATCGAAAATGCGGAAAATTAGAAGGTAATTTTTCTATCGAGCATTATTTTATGTTTCTGTTCCACAATAAGTTTGGAAATATCATGTAGTTATTACTCAAATTATTTTAATTGTATTCCTAAGTCTTATCAATTTCATGAAAAATCATATTTATGATAGGCAATTTTGCTTTCGGCCCCCTCTTAACGCACCCAGTCTTTATCATCGACACAACTCATCCACACCCTTTCACACAAAAAGCGAAAATACATTCAAGACAATAAAAAGAACAATACATTGCTAGTCCATAAAACAGACCCTATTTCACGGATTCAATATGAAGGACAATGAATACTTTACATCGCGCAATATTGTAGCAATGGGTCCAGCACACGGTGCAGAATATTTGGGACATAAATATTGTAGACTTAAATGAAGTTAACGGTACGCGAGGACAGTGACGTTTGTATATTAAATATTTGAACTGATTTATTTGAGCTTTAAAGTTTCTGCATACTTATGCATTATGGATAAAAATATTAACCATAATGCCATCCATATCTACATTATAGATTACATTTAAAAAAAAAATGGAATAATTGAATAAAAGGAGGAGGAGCTCGTGGCTAAGTAATAACAGCCGCACTGGTCGATCCACCAGGTTAAGCTACGCTTGCCAGGGTTGGTCAGTGGATGGGTGACCATATTTACATACCGAGACTCCTCCGTGCCTCGGAAAGCACGTTAAGCTGTTGGTCCCGGCTGTCATTCGTGGATCTTTGACAGTCGTTACGGGTCGTCAGCAGCTCGAAATTCTGACAACCAGTCTTACCAAGGGTATCGTATTACACTGGGTAATACGATACCCTTGGTAAGACTGGGTTGTGGAGGTCAGATAGGCAGTTGCTCCATGTAAAATACTGGTATTCAGCTGCATCCGGTTATACTGGAAGCCGACCCCAACATAGTTGAGAAAAGGCTAAGCAGATTGATTGAATTTACATGCGAAAGTTAAAAAACAATACCTCAAAAACATAAAAATATTCTGTAGCGACAAAAAGATCCTACAGGATGCTTGGGATATTGTTTGGTCATGATCGTTTTCTACTACTGAAAATCTCCTTATTTAAATGAAAAATATTCATATTGTAAAAAATTCCCGAGAAAAAATCTTTGCACAATCTTATCGTGTGGTAACCAACAGAGTAGGAGCGAAAGGAAAAAAAGATTGCGAAAGTAATTTCTTAAATTACCCAATTCTGGGAGTTTTTCCGACAAACTGATAATAGCCTTTTATGTTCCCCATTAAGATCGAATTGAGATTCATTATTTTATTTTAAAAGTTAGAAGAAAGTTCATTCTGCTCGAGGAAAAATGGGTCCATTACCTTTTGAAAGTTTTCAATTTTACCCAAGATGGACGGACTATTTTGGAATCGACTTTTAGTTGATTCAGACTTTACACAGATGGACTAAATTTAAATATTTTACATCGAGCATCTGCTACATGACTTCTGAATACAATCCATTACTTACTTTCCAGACCCATTAAATAATGTCATAGGTAGGTACAGAAAGGAGAGGTATAGGTAAAGAAAAATAGCTTTATTTATTTATTTACTGCTTGCTATCTCTCTGGTCTTTGGCCCAATTTATGTTTGAAGATGTAGGGCCAAAAATAATGTGACAAATTGACAAGTGCGCGTAAACTGTTGCGGCTGTTGATAAATCATTAATCTTATCACAGCAGTTTACGCGCGTTTGTCAATTTGTCACATAAATGTTGCTATAATTTTGGTTCCAGAAACTTGGCCCGCAGGATTGATATTCGTGAATGTAATATTTAACATACTATTATTTCCAAAACCACTCAGTGTTGTTACGGTTCTTATGTCAACGGTGACATGATAATGATCACTAGTCCTACTATACTATTTTCACGGCTACACATCAAGCTGTACAAATCCAGTTTATGCTGATCTCGGATTTCCGTACAATGCGAGGTCAGTTTATACTGGAAATCTATAGCTTGATGTGTAACCGTGTGTACCAGGAGTAACATTACAAAGCATGATCTTTGAAAAAATATACTTTTTAACCGACTTCCAAAAAGGAAGAGGTTATATGTTGGTCGCGTATGTTTGTTTTTTTTTTTTTGATGTATGTCCACCGATTTCTCCGTCAATTGTGGACCGATTTTGAAAATTCTTTTTTGTTTGAAAGGGTGTGCTCTCGAATTGGTCCCATATAAATTTTATTAACTTTGCTTGGATAGTTTTTGAGTTAGCTACAAAATACGTATTTTTTTCCCACTTAGTATGTAGATGATATGATAAGTTTCTGTCACTGGTAGCAGGTAGTGGTATTCGAATGTGTGTGGGGTTAGGTACCACAACTAAAAAGTGAAAAATAAAAACTTTCTTCAAAAAAAAAACAACCGACCTCCAAAAAAAACACTACAAAGTGAAAAATAACTTTAATTTCGGAAGTCGGTGGCAAAAAACGAAAATATAAAACCCAAGACACCGACTTCCGAAATTAAAGTTATTTTTCACTTTGTAGTGTTTTTTTTGGAGGTCGGTTGTTTTTTTTTTGAAAAAAGTTTTTTTCATTATAATTTTTAGAAGAGCGTTCATTCTAAAAGTTGGACGTCACAAATAGCTGTCAAATATTTATTTACCTCTTTTGATTAATTTGGCAATATTACTATATGGTTATATGAAAAAAGTTCTAAAAAAGGCATTTGGAGAGTTTCCAACCATTTTTATTACATCTAAAACTAAATACTCGGTGTTACAATATTACCTAATTATTGCATTCCATAATCAATATTTTAGTTCACTAGTTAGCTATACTTATTTCATAGGTATTTCATTGCCAAATTAATCAAAACAGCGAAATATTTTACATCTATTTGCAACGTTGCCCACTTACAGAATACACGCTCTTAAGAACGCATTAATTGTCCATACAAACGTAGTACATAAATCATTTGCAATTTGAGCATATTTCCACCATATTATATTAATTTCTCAGTAGCAGCTCGGAGTCTGGATTTGTGCCCGGTTGATGGCAATAGGCTCGCCCCCTATTACATGGGACCTAAAAATAACTGGCGAAATGTGGGTGTACCTGCTACAGGGACACCTCTGCCCAACCCTTCGGGGAAACAAAGCGTGATGTTTTGTTATGTATATTGATATTCGGATTGAGACAGTATTTATCTAGGCTCCTACGTCTTTTTATTTCCAAAAACTTACCTTTAAGTGAAGTGTAAGCGAATTGCATTTCGTACATTTTTACAGCGTAAATGACATGTTTTCATATTGTTTTTTTCTGTATTATAAACAACAATATTTGTAATAATGTTTCCGAAGAAGTTATCAAGTTACATATTATCGAAAAAAAAATAAATGGAAATACATTAAGTTTTACATCCATTTTATCATAAATTTTCGAAAGCTAGTAGTACTATTGCGTCAAGCAATAATTGTCAATGTGTGCGTGGTAGTATTGCTCACTGTAGGTGTATATCGCTCCGACAGGCACTCACACTAGCGCAACGTGCTTGGAATTGAATTTTGCAAACATCTCGATTTGTAGTTGCGAGCCGTGTCGCCGGCCTCTTAACCTAACCACCTACCTAACCTTGCTCCCTTCGTGCTATCACTCTTTATGAATGATTGGCGTACGATGAATCACGTCGAGCCCGTAATTTGCGCCCCCTAACAAATTACGCCCTCTATCGGCCCGTTCCCTTTCGTACTTTTCGTATAATCACTCGCTGAAGCGATATTGATGACATGATTGATGGGTTAATAAGGCAACAAGACAATATGAATTGGGAAGCGAGTCTTTAATATAAATTAATGAGATTCTTTGCAAAATATTTTTAATAGTAAAGATTTAAATCGTTAGATTCGTTCTACCGCGTCAGAAGATAGCCGCATTTCTGTTTCGTTTTGACACCTCTGGACACACTAACGCAGTGACTTGACTTGTGTGTAATGGAAACGCTATTTAATAATGTGTATGGACACTTTTTCGCGTGACTAAGTATACGATGAGAGCAAATCTAGCGATTTAAATTTTTGTTTGAAAAGGCTTGTCCGAAGAAATTCTATCCACTATTCTTACGGTCAAAACCAGAATTCTTAAAAGGTTGTTGAATTGCCTTCTATTTACAAAAGGCAAACCAAAAAACAACATTTTAATAGGTAAAATTAATTTCTTCTTTCAGAGTGTTGACAGACCTATTACACAGCCCTCGAGCAGAACATATTAAAGAATGATAAACACACGAACTCTTTACGACACCCCTGAGATTTTGTCAACAAGATAATATACTGGTGTATGAAATTACCCGTCTGTCTGACGCTTTAGGCACCCATCCCAAGTAACTGTACTCCATTTGAAATAAGATTAGACATTTAAACAAACCATTTATACAGTCCGTTCAACCGATTTTGACTTCTATACCGTAGGCATAAGGATGGCATTAAAAACAAAAAAGTGGTTACAAACCAACTGTTTACTGCAGCTGCCATTTGTCATGCCACCAACGCAATAGGTTAAAATCGGTTGAACGGACTGTAAAAAAGGTTTATTTAAATGTCTAATCTTATTTCAAATGGAGTATAAATATCAACGATTTTCGTGCTCAAGAAAAGCATTTTTTTTAGATCCCTTGTAAGTAGAAGAGACTCTCATATCGAAAGATATACCTATATAATAGTTGAACGCTGACTGTTCAACCCGCGCCGGCGAGTACTCGTTTGTCACAACGACGAGAGCTGTCAAAGAGTACTCGCTCAGCGACGGTTGCTTGGCGAGCAGGACACTCGCTGAGAGACTCACGCACTCGCTGCTCACCGTTGCCATCAACCGGACACAAATACAGACTCCAGGCTGCTCTAAGCTGACGGGGTCCGCTAGGGCTTGGGCCGATGCCTGCCGGGGTTGCGAAGAAGTCCGAAAGGGAGATCGTGGCCCCCTACAACATGGCAACTGAAGGAAAACGGGTGGGTTTTAGTCAGTAAGAGCATAGTATAAGGAGAGGAAGTACGCTATCTTCATACAAACGTACCGCGCGCGGCTTGTATGTGTGCGACATAGTATCTATGCGGCGGCGTCGCCGCAAAATCTCGACCGGTTTCTCGTGAGATGCCGCGCGCGGTGCGTTTGTATGAAGATAGCGTACTTCCTCTCCTTATACTATGGTAAGAGTCTGACACGCCCTCCCGCTCCGCCCAGAGCGGGAGAAGTTATTTGATAACTTCCCAACCAAAAAAAAACTCAACTTATTTTTAGTCAACCTCTCAAGCTGGATCCAAGAAAAATAAGGTTAAAAAACAATTTATTTGCTGGCATTGTCCGCACCAGTTCGCGTACCTTACAACTTGGCAACTAGCCATCTGGCTGTTTTGCCTTTGACAACTTTGGGTAGTAACTCGATTTTAAATATCGCTCCTAAAATACGCTCTCGGGAAGCAATTTGAAATCCTTTGAAGTTTAGGATTGATCCGGAGATTGTCGCTCAGGGTAAGTGGGACTCAGTTAGGGACGCTGAGCTATATTATGTGTGGGAAAAGCGACGATGTACTTTCCATATAGGAGCACAGTATAGCTTTTAAGCGGGCGCCAGACACAGTTACATATTTGAACACTTATTTGATAAATATGTGATCAAACTTTGCACAATACCCAAATACCCCCGTGCATCACAAGTGTTCAAATATTGTTGCTGTGTTTGGCCGGCTTTAGATAGGTTTGTGTGCAATGAACAGCGATCTAAAGCGATAGGTGTACTTTTTGGTTTATCACATAGCTCTTTAACCGAATTCAAAAAAAAGGAGGAGGTTCTCAATTCGTCGAGTTTTTTTTTTTTATGTATGTTCCCCGATTACTCGAAGACGGCTGGACCGATTTGAAAAATTCTTTTTTTTGTTTGAAAGGGTATACTTTCAAGTTGGTCCCATTGTCATTTGGTCACGATCTGATGATGGAATATTGGAGAAATCGAGGGAACTCTTCAAATATTAAAGGCACATCTATAGCGATTTGGGTATTTTTGATGAGCAGTTGACATAAGGCTATTGTAACTTAGATAAATTACAAATCAACCCACTAAAAAGTGAAAAAAAAAAACTTTTTACAAAAAATACAACCGACTTCCAAACTACAAAGTGAAAAATAACTTTGATTTCGGAAGTCGGTGTCAAAAAACTTAAATACTGATCCAAAGACACCGACTTCCGAAATTAAAGTTATTTTTCACTTAGTAGTTTGGAAGTCGGTTGAATTTTTTGTAAAAAAGTTTTTTTACAATTTTTGTTTTGTTGGTTACAAAAACAAAAGTGTTTAGGTAGGAAAAAGAAGAGAAAAGTCGTACAAGTTAACACTACTAGATGTCAAATTACGTTCTAATGAACCTATCTTATGGAAAGGGAGTATCTAGTAAACATCATTCATTACTAGGCAATTATTCACTACAGCTAACTACCTCTCCCAAAATAACACTCAGCATTATGTTAACCTGCTAAATGTTAGCAGCACAAACCACTCCGGCTTTCATTTCCTAGATTGGCTTTCTCCAAAAAGGTCAAAAGCTAACACAAAGCGGATATCTACTTCTTTCCTCCCAGATGTTTTCAATAGATCGGCAAACATCTCGTTGAAATTTGAATTTTGTCTTGCGATTTGGTAATTTAGATGATATTTTTAAAAACAAAATAAATTATAATATCGGCATGATTTTAGAGTAGCGAGAGAGACCGAGAAATAAGCTTTTTAAATACCATTCATTGGCTGATCCGACGTTTCCTGGACATCCTATAGCCATAAATCATACTGCCTGGTAAAGCAGAAAAAATATTTGACAACAACAGTTATAATATCGTAGAAAGTTACCACTTTTTATAAAAGTGTAAAGCGACAATGTTCTAACAATCTTCCTCCATAAATTTATTTCCATAAATTTTGTCAGCATAAATCTTTACTGTTACAGTGATATTCAGGCTACTTGTGGTGGGATTTGGCTTCAAAAATATAACTTTAAGCTTAATTTTCACATTCCTAAATGTAGGGAATAGATATCGAGAAATGAAATTCAGGAAGAGCTTATCGCAAATGTTTCTTCATTTACATATTCCGGAGTTTCACTAAGTTTTGTTAGAGAATCAAAATTCCAGCTCAATGTATTTATGTAAAACAGTTTAGTTACGAAAGGAGTATGAAGTGGGGAGTAGGGGTAGGCGTAAATCCGTGGTCGCATGCCTGTACACCTACAAAAAAATTATAAAGGCATGTGACCACGGCTTTACCATGACCATTTTTGTAGTCTGTCTTGATTTCTGTCTGAAATATTTTCTTGTTTCATACTTTTTAGAGCGTGATTTTTCAGTAGTTGGGTTTTAGTTTTTGAACTTATTTCATTTGTCTTCCAAAATGATCAAATCCAGCTGTCCCTTACCGCTGGCCCCCAGTGACGCCCTAAGCCGAGGTCCGTACCTAACAGAGTGCCCAGGTGACCTGAGAGTGTGAGTGATTATAAGTTTTATGCCCTACCTAGAGGGCTTAATATGAGCCAATTTATTAGGATATCCACAGGATACCCCGATTAAGCAGCCGATAGCCTGCGAGATGCCATAAAAAAGACTCCAAAAAGTATTTCAAGACTAAGTTTAAAATTTTAGACCGTAAAAATGGGCTCAACTAAAATGATGACACTTACACCTGTCCTGAATAGAAAATTTGAAATTGAGAACTTGTCAAACTCTTAAGGCGATTCCTGCAAAGTAGATCGCGAAATACAATTTCTTTTTGCAAAAAACGTAAGAAATTTTGAATTCTGTGGGCTAAATTGGCGAAATCACCATAAGCCTTAAGTAATGCTAAAGTAGAGCTTAACAAATTCTCAACTTCAAATTCTCAATTCAGAAACCGGGTATTAAGTAAGTTCGTTTATCAAGATAATCTCTTTTATCACTTGAAGTATTCGCTTTGTGAAAGAAATAGTAAACTACAGGTGTTTGGAAGCCACAAAGGGTTTTCTAGTGTCGACAGTACCTATTCCTTTTCCTGTATCTACAGGTGTAAGTGTGCATAGTGGCTTTGTACGCTCATCTTATTTTATTTGGCAGAACTCCAATAAGGGATTTAGAAAGGAATTTTATTCTGTCGAGTTAAGACTTGCCGCCATTTGCAATTTTATATTTTATTCCTACAATATGACACTGTCATATCATTTGGATATTGTGTGTTCTGTTTTGGTAGTTTAGAAGTACGTATAGTAGAAAAGTAATACAAATAACTGTTTAGGAATTTTACAAGAAAATCCAAGCTCCTCCTTTTATCATAATTCTGTTTCCTGAGAGCTAGAAAACAGACAGAAGTGAAAACTTAAAACTAAAAAATAGTGGTGTAAAAAAAAAAAATTGTATCAGTTTTTTTTTTGTTATTTATGAATTAAAAGAAAAGATTAACTTGGCAATATTACTGTATGGAAATATGAAATATCGCTAACTAGTAAACTAGAATCTTAATAATGAATTGCAATAGGTGTAAAAAGACATTTGAAAAGTTTCCAAATACTTGTTTTACAACTAAAAGTAAATGTTCGGTGTTACTATATTAATTATTGCATTTAGTTAGCCATATTTCATATTTCCATACAGTAATATTGCCAAATTAATCAAAACAGCGAAATATTTGACATCACTTTCAGATTGCATGCTCTTAAGAAGTTTCCACTTCAAAAACATGCACTGATCAGTAAAATATTGCTCCAAGAAGTGATACTTACTAGAAAAGTTTATTGCGAGTACAAATCTTTAGTCATATTTTACAGATATCCAATTTCAAGAGTTTTAACAACGAGATCAAGGCAGGATTCCGCCTGGATTTAAGCAAACAGATAATTAACATCAGTATTTAAACTTCCTTTGTATACTCCAGGAGACTAATTAACTCCATCAAACATCTCAGTGTCAACTTATCCTTATAATTTATACTTCTCAATCAACTCAGTAAATATTCAACTTCAAACACACAAACGTCCTTATTTCACTGCTAGCCGACTTCACAAAGTATGCTGAAACTTTCAATCAAATGTAAACTTAACTACAGTTAGTACAAGTTCTTTATATGCTTGAAGTTATCTACGAAGTTGGTTCAGTCATTGTAAGAGAAAAGTGCTTATGTGAGATTAATCAGTTTGTTTTAAGTGAGAGCTTGTTTTATGACGGATTTGAGTTTTCAGTTACAGTTGTTTTAAAAGTGGATTTACAGTTTTGAAGTTGAGATTTGACTGAATTTTCAGGCTTTGCACTGTGATATACTCACCTATACTCAAATGGAAATGAGCGGGTCACGTAGCCAGACTTACTGACCACAGATGGACCGTAAAAGTAACCCAATGGAGAGGCCCACAAGGTAAAAGAGGCAGAGGTAGATTGCTGACACGATGGGAGGATGAGATCAGAAGAACAGCTGGCCTAAACTGGAGACAAATTGCACAGGACAGACACAAATGGGCATCTTTGGAGGAGGCCTTCACCCTACCAGGGGGTTCTTGCATAAATTAGAAAAATAGATATTATAATAGAAATTAATAAAACTAACAATTAATCTAAATTAACTAACCAAACAATTTACGTACTAGATATAAGATAAACCTGTAAAATGCAAGGAATAAAAGGCTTTTTTATTTTTTTATTTATACTCACCTATAATGTTACGTTACGTGTACGTCACCAGTAACGTTAGTAAAAAAAGTGTAATTATACGTTTATGATTGAGCTTGAAAATATAGGAGAAAGTAATAAAATGAAAGAATTTACTTTCTAAAATAAATATCGACTTTAACCACGCAGGCATAATAATTAATTTCAACATTTGTAACAAAAGTTTAAGACAGCTCTATACTTAAGGCTTTTCAAACAAAGTGGTTTTTCCCATAACATTGTAAAAACCATTTATTTTTAAAAGAGTAACCGTGAAGTTTCTTGCCGGCTCTTCGGTTTGGGCCGACCAATTGGAACCGTGCACCTAGCTTCTGACGTTTCATAAGTGCCCTTGTAGGTTTATGTAATATATATTTTTTTATCGAATCTATTGACAAACCATTTGTCGCTCACATCCAACTTGGCATAATACTTTCCACAAACTAACTTTTCAAAAACATCTTTACACAATTTTCGGTATAAAAAATACAAGAATAAGCCCCGATCTACCCGCCTCACAAGGGATCAAAGATGAGTGATAAATACCTATTGTAAGATATAAAGGGTGAAAAATAATAAAACATCGGTACGACCCTTGGCGTATGCGGATAGCTCCCTTCATATTTCATTGATGGATAAACAGAAAATTGGAGAAATAAGGTTTTATGCTGAAACGGTATGAAGTAATTCTATTGGTGGAAATATTGAGCTTCACCTTACTTGTGAGTTTTATTTTCTTTTCGTGCTGATAATTTTGATATGGAATTGGGGAAAAAATATTACGTTCATCGTTTTTGATAACAAGTAGCATTGGAATTCAACGTGGCAATGCTGCCAGTCTTCTGGGCACGTTTCCGGATGACAGCGATGCGGACGAGTACTGCGACGCTTAAGTGTGTTTTTGTTTGTGTATTAATTTAGTTAGGCTTTTAATTTGGTACGTACTATATTGTATTGTAAGGAGAATCTTCTCTTTACGTCAGTAACTACCCCACTTCGCCTGTAAAAGCAAGGCGCTGGCAACATTTGATTTGATTTGATTTGATTTGAAAGAACGTCCCTATTTGCTGCTCTGCGCTCGGACTGGACGGACATGTGAATTATCAGCTAGTCGTAAGGTTACGTAAGCCATTTGAGTTTAGTTTAGTGCAAAAGTGTTCGGTGTTTCGTTTAGTGGATTTTAAGTCTTAGCGGACTGCAAGTAATTTGTTGATTGTAATTCGAGTCAATTGTAGTAATGAAGTAAAATGGTTTTTTGTTGTAAACTGTAATTTTTTTGAATTTCCACTTCTGAAGCTTATAGTATAATAAGAATTTGAATGTAGTTTTCAATTATAATTAGTAGGCCGTATTTCTTACTAAGTAAAAAATAATGTTTGTAATTTAGTTCCTTTGTGTCTGAAATACTTAACAATGTGTTAGTGTGACGTTATCACAGGCATGCTTATTAGGGGTGCGTACAGAAAACCTCCACGCGTGACTGACACCTGCTGGTCCCTTATGGATACGTTCGGGGGGAAGAGCAGTTGTCAGGACGGTGCACCCTGGGCATGAACAATATACTCTTCGGAAAAGGTTTGGGAGTTTTTCGGAGAGGGTATTGTTTGTGGCTAATTTCTGTGGGCGGGGGAGCAGCATGCTCCTCGACGTTCTTCCGCTGGTCCCTCTGATTTGCAGAGGGCACAGTGGGGGAACGAAGGAGGCGGGTCGCTCCTGATCGATCGACGTACGTCGATTGACACTGGACGTGACCCCAGCCGCTGCGGTGCAGGCGCACCAAAGCGGCTATCGTTTCTCCCTCAAGAGCGATCTTGAGGGAGAACTTTCGGCGGGTTCGCTGAGCCAGGATATCTGGACAGCGGACGGAGGCATGTATAATGCCGCCGCCGGGGGCTTGGCTTAACCGCCCGGCCCAGAGGAAGGACACCTCTAAGATAAAAAACCACCTAATCCTAAGTTTTGAAGCGCGGCGAGAGGATGAGTGGCTGGTGGGGGACCAGTCGTTAGCGTTTCACCTGTAGATACCTGCCGAACTCTACAGTATGTAGGCTTACCTAGGCAAGAGGCTCTGCCTAGGTGGACATGTAGTTCCTCTATACTCGTGGGATTAAGAATGGAAACAATTATTAACAAAAAACAAAACCAAGATGACGTGCCAATTGTATTGGCGGAGAAGTTACCGATTGCCGGCAACGGCAACAAGAGCCGAGGAGGCTCCAGTCCCTCAGGGGACCAAAGCATGTCCGACCAGGACACAAAAAGCGGGGGCTCCAAGTCCAAATTTTGGGGCAAACGGGCGCGCGGGTCGGAGCGCACAGGATCGGCGGGGCATTCCTCGAGCGAGGAAAGCCTCCCGGTCGCGAAAGTGCCGACAGTAAGGAGAGGCCGAGGACGAGCGGTAGCGGGAGCTGCTTCCGCTTCGAGGCCGGGGCGGGGCAATCGGGGTCGTCTCAAGCGGGATACGCCGCTAATCAGTCCGGAGAGCGAAACCGGGGTCTCGTCATCCGAGGCCTCAACGGAGGAGTCGGAGGGGGTGGTCGCCGCCTCACAGGTGGGCACGAAGGCGCGGCCTGACGCCGCGAAGAGTGCTCAGGGTGGGGTGGTCGCCACCGAACAGGCCGCCGAAATGGCCCGTCCGCTCCGGGAGCGGGCCAAAAACAAGCCGGACCACTGTGGTGGTAAGCCGGACGCCGCTGGCGGCTCCAATTTGGAGCGAGCGGCCAAGTTCGCGGAGGAGGTAGCGGCCGCGATCAGGGAGGTGGCCTTCAAGAGGACGAAGTCCTCTAGAGGCAAGGCTGTATCCGCGGCCACTGCCTCTATCATGGCGGCAGCGGAGGCCCTCCAACCCGGGCCTCCGTCGGACGGTATGTCGGAGATGCGGGCGGAGATCGCCCGCTTGACAGCCGCCATGGAGCTCCTCCAAAAGGAGAATGCGGAGCTTCGAGCGGACTTGGCCGGGCTCCGAGGAGCTGGGCCCCAAGAGGTGCCGCAGCGGGGGGAGCGGCATGGGCAGGGACGGCCCGTGACTGCTGAGGACCGGATCCTCAATCTGGTGCGGCAGGAAATGGCTGCTCTACGGAGCAAGTTTTCCACGTTGGAGGCCATTGTCCTGCGCCCCCCGTTGGCGGCATCCCAGCCGGCCCCGGGCCAGCTAAGGGCGTTGTCGTACGCCGCCACTGCAGCTGCCACAGCCGGTCCAGCCTCGTCGGGGCCGACCAAAGGTGGGGCGGCTGCACAGGCGGCGAAGGCTCCAGCCAGGGCGGCGGGGGTCCCGGCCAAGGCGTCGGGGGCACCGGCCAAAGTGGCGAGTGCCCCAGTCAAGGCGGCAGAGGCCCCGGCCAGGGTAACCAGGGCCTCGGCTAAGGCGGCGAATCGGCCGCCCCCACCACCTTCTGAATCTCCTCCGGCCGACGCCGGATGGCAAGTAGCCGGGGAGAAGAAGAAGGCTGGTAAGGCGGCAAGGGCGGCCAAAAGGAAGGCGAGGCGGCAGCGGCGCAAGGAGCGAAGCGTCGCGGCTAGGCTCCGCGCCCCGAAGTCCGCAGCTGTAGTGATTACACTACAGCCGGAAGCGGCAAAGAAGGGCGTGTCCTACCAGCACG
This sequence comes from Agrochola lychnidis, assembly GCA_963680765.1. Classification (NCBI taxonomy): domain Eukaryota; kingdom Metazoa; phylum Arthropoda; class Insecta; order Lepidoptera; family Noctuidae; genus Agrochola; species Agrochola lychnidis. Next base: position 6,493,683 of record OY796860.1, on the reverse strand, counting down.
TGCTCGCCAAGGTGGATGCGGCGGTAGATCTGAAGGAGACCGCCAATGGCGTCCGGCTTAAGATCACCGCGACCGGGGCCAGGATGCTGGAGATCCCCGGTGCGAACAGCGGTCCGGCAGCGGACGCTCTGGCCAATAGGCTCAGGGCGACCCTGAATCCGGACGAGGCCCGAGTGTCCAGGCCCACCAAACGCGCTGATTTGCGCATCCGGGGCCTGGACGACTGCGTGACGGTGGAAAAGGTGGTGGCCGCGGTCGCCAGGACTGGGGGGTGCTCTGCCGAGGAGGTGAGGGCGGGCACCATCCACCCTGACTCCACGGGGATGCGAGCCGTTACGGTGAGCTGCCCCGTGTCCGCGGCCAAGCTGATAGCCGGGGAGGGCCGAAGGCTTCTGGTGGGTTGGGTCTCCGCGCAGGTCAAACTGCTGGAGCCCAGACCTCTGAGGTGCTTCCGCTGCCGGGTGGGCGACCACGTGGGAGCGAAGTGCACCTCGGAGGTAGACTGCAGCGACCACTGCTTCCGCTGTGGTCAGCCTGGTCATAAGGCCGGCTCGTGCAACGCCGCGCCGCACTGCGTTGTATGTGCGGCGGCTGGCAAGCCGGCCGATCACCGGGCTGGGAGCAAGGCCTGCGCTCCACCCGCCAAAGCCAGAGGCAGGGGCAAGCCCTCCGCCACCGCCGTCACCGCCGCAGCCGCCGCCACTACTGCCGCCGCCGCTGCCGCCTCCACTGTCGTCGTCGCCGCCATTGCCGCCGCGGCGGTGCCCTCAGAGGGGGCTAGGGAGGGGGTTGAAATGGAGTGTCAATAACGGCCCCATTACGCCTCCTCCAGGCGAACATCAACCACTGCGCTGCCGCTCAGGATCTGTTGCTCCAGAGCATGGCGCAGTGGTCGATTAACATCGCCGTGGTCGCTGAGCCGTACTTTGTCCCGCCCAGGGATGACTGGGTGGAGGACCTGAGCGGCTCAGTGACCCTCATTTCGTCGGCCGCCGCTGGTACCCCGTCCCTCGAGTCTGTCAAGAGAGGACGGGGTTGCGTGGCAGCACGGTTCGGGGAGATTGTCGTGGTAGGGGTATACTTCTCCCCGAACCGAACTCTTGCCGAGTTCCACAACTCCCTCGTGGAGTTGAGAGTCGTCGTCGTCGGGTTCGGTTCCCTCCCCGTGTTCGTCCTCGGGGACTTCAATGCCAAAAATCTGGCTTGGGGTTCCCGCTTTACGGACACACGGGGTAGGATGGTGGAGGACTGGGCTCTGGAGACGGGCCTGGTCGTCCTAAACCGGGGTTCTGTCCCCACGTGTGTGCGGATGCGGGGCGAATCAGTGGTGGACATTTCGTTCGCCAGCCCCGCTCTGTCGCCGCGTGTAATCGACTGGCGCGTCATAGAGGAGGTGGAGACCTATTCCGATCACCGGTACATCCGGTTTGACGTCTCCGCCCAGACCTCGAGCGCGCCGGTCCGACAGGCCCCGAGTGGTCCGCGGTGGGCGCTGAAGCAGATGGACCGGGAGCTTCTCCTGGAAGCCTCGATCGTGCAGGCCTGGGTGTCATCACCGGACAGGCCTGCCGACATCAACGACGAGGCGGAGTGGTTCCGGGAGGCCATGTCCAATATATGCGACGTGGCAATGCCCCGGGTCCATCCTGGACGTGCTTCGCGCCAGCTGTACTGGTGGTCGCAAGAGCTGGAAGCTCTGCGCAGGGCGTGCGTAGCTGCGCGACGCCGGTACGCCAGGCACCGCAGGCTCCGTATCCGCCCTCCGGATACGGAAGCCATTGAGGCGGAGCTGTACGAGGGGTACAGAGCGGCGAAGACCGCCCTCCAAGCGGAGATCCTGCGGGCCAGGACACTGGCCCGCGAGGAGTTGCTGGAGTCTCTGAACAGAGACCCGTGGGGACGCCCATATAAGATGGTGCGGGAGAAGCTCCGCCCATGGGCTCCCCCGCTGACGCAGAGTCTCCGGCCCCAGCTTGTGGAGGACGTGGTGAGCGCTCTGTTCCCTTCAAGAGGGGAACATACGCCCCCGCCCATGGCTCCGCCTATTGCGGTGCCCGATGCGGACCACACCGCCGACGACGACGACGATGCTCCGGAGGTGACCGAGGTAGAGATGAGAGTGGCGGTACGCAAGATGAGTGCGAAGAATACCGCCCCAGGACCCGACGGCATTCCCGGAAAAGCCTGGGTCCTGGCCATGGGGACTCTCGGGCCTCGACTAAGGGGGCTCCTATGCGCATGCATGGAGAGGGGCCAGTTCCCACTTTGTTGGAAGACTGGGAAACTGGTCCTCATTAGGAAGCCGGGGCGCCCGGCGGACTCTCCGTCCGCCTATCGGCCCATTGTGCTGCTCGACGAGGTGGGCAAGCTCTTTGAAAGAGTCATTGCAGACCGCCTCGTCGGGCAGCTGGTGCGAGTGGGGCCGGATCTGGCGGAGAGCCAATTCGGTTTCCGCAGGGGGCGCTCTACGGTGGACGCCATCATGCGCGTGCGAGCCCTCACGACGGGGGATGCTGTGGCCCGGGGTGGGGTCGTCTTGGCGGTGTCTCTAGACATCGCCAATGCCTTTAACACCCTGCCCTGGAGTTGCATCAGGGAGGCACTTCGGTATCACCGGATGCCGACCTACCTCTGTCGTGTGGTCGAGGCCTATTTGACGGACAGGGCTGTCGTCTACCCCGGTCACCAAGGAGAGTGGAACCGGCGAGAGATGTCGTGCGGTGTCCCACAGGGTTCGGTCCTGGGGCCGCATCTGTGGGACATCGGATACGACTGGGTGCTGCGCGCCGATCTCCCTACTGGCGTCAGCGTCGTCTGTTACGCTGACGACACGCTGGTCCTGGCGCAGGGGAGGTCGTACCAGGCGGCGGCCGACTTAGCGACACGCGGGGTTGCGACAATCGTCGAAAGAATCCGGCAGCTGGGACTCGAGGTGGCCCTGCACAAGTCCGAGGCCATGGGTTTCTATGGTCCTCGTAGTGCGCCACCGCCGGGTTCCCAGGTAATGGCGGGAGGGGTTCACATCGGCGTCGAGTCGACGATGAAGTATCTGGGACTCGTCCTCGACAGCCGGTGGAACTTCGTGGAGCATTTCCGACGTTTGGCTCCCAGACTGGACCGGGCCGGGGCTGCCTTGAGGCGGCTCCTGCCCAATCTGGGAGGTCCAAACGCCTCCTGCCGGAGGCTCTACGCGGGGGTCGTGCGGTCCATGGCCCTTTACGGGGCGCCGGTGTGGGCGCCTTCATTGAGGCGGCAGCCAGCCCGCCGGCTTAACGCGTCCCAAAGGGTCATGGCCATCCGGCTGGCCCGAGGATACCGCACGGTCTCCTGCGAGGCGGCGAGCCTCCTTGCCGGAGTACCGCCATGGGATCTGGAGGCAAAGGTCCTCGCGCACATATGGGAGTGGCGCGAGGAGGCGAAACGCCGGGGCTTAACACCGATGCCGCAAGAAGTTGCGGCGCAGCGGACGGAGCTCCGGCGGGATCTCATGGCGGAATGGAGAGTGCGATTGTCGCAACCCAGCGCTGGGCACGCCGCAATTGCGGCGATAAGACCCCTCTTTGAGGAGTGGCTAGAGAGGCGCCACGGCGTCCTCACCTTCCGCCTGACACAGGTGCTCACCGGACATGGCTGTTTCGGGAGGTACCTGTTCAGGATAAAGCGGGAGGAAACGCCCGGGTGTCATCACTGTGTGGATCGCCCGGAGGACACGGTGGAGCATACGGTGGAGGTCTGCCCGGCTTGGGCAGAGCATCGCCGTGTCCTCGAGGAAGCGATCGGCGGCGGTGATCTCTCGCGTCCGGCCCTGATTCGGGCCATGCTACGGAGCGAGAGGAAATGGTAGGCCGTCACCTCGTTCTGCGAAGCAGTAATGCTCGCGAAGGAGGAGACGGAGCGCGTGAGGGAAAGGCAAATTTCGCGCCCTCGCGCCCCTAACCGCCGCAGCAGGAGACGCCCTGGGCGTCGGGAGTCACGAGAGGATTTCCGGCCACCGTAGGCGCGGGCTTGCGGACGGTGAGCAATGGGTAGCTCGCCGTCCGATAAGGACCAAGCCCGGGTCGACGGCGCGTTGTGTTCCACGCGCGCCTCAAAGAGATGTCAGCAGAATTGACGGGGTCCGCTAGGGCCAATGCCTGCCGGGGGTTCGAAGAAAACCGATAGGGAAATCGTGGCCCCCTGGCAACACGGCAACTGAAGGAACACGGGTGGGTTTTAGTCAGTAAGAGTCTGACACGCCCTCCCGCTCCGCCCAGAGCGGGAGAAGTTATTTGATGATTTCCCACCCAAAAAAAAAAAAAAAAAAAAAAGGCATGCTTATTAGCTTGAGAGTATCTTTCAGCCATCTTAATTATCATAGCCACGGCACGAGCAGAAGTAAAGATTTTCTGAATGGCACCATAAGTATATGTATATTCTTGTGAACATTTTTCAAGTTCAATAGTTTATAAGTTTGATGTCCTGGCTGGAGACCTTAATTTAATAAAGCATAGTTCGGTTATGCAGCCGACTAGGGTCCTAGGCCTCCTAGGCTGACCTGCGAGAAGAAAATCCCAAAAAAAAAAAAACAGTGGCACTCCAGGAGTGCCGATAGAAGTGAAAACATGAACAATTAAAAAAAAATACTTTTAAAACCTTTAACGTAAAAATACTCGCATGGAACATTGATCCGTAACTTAATATAAATAAAGAGCACAATCGCGTTTACAAAAATAAGTTGTCGGTAACGGTGTCGCGAGTTCAATTGCTTATTCCCATCTCAAAAATGCCCAACGCGTCTAAAGAAGTTTTCACTTAAAAAAAAGTTCGATTTGTTTTGACCACTTTTGATCTAAACAGGTACCTACCTACATAGAGTTTTATATCTATAACACTTATTAAGTTTATAATTAAAGTCATAGTATAAAGAGAGGTAGTAAGCTATCTTCATATAAACCGCACACAAAATCTCGGCCGGTTTCTCACGAGAAACGGGTCGAGATTTTGTTAAGTGTGCGTGCGGCAACGCATAAATACTATGGTCCCACACATACAAGCCGCGCGCGGTGCGTTTCTATGAAGATAGCTTACTACCTCTGTCACAGTGGACCGACAACATCTATTGAAGATACCCGCATTGCGTCAGTTAATACCAGTCTATCTACTCCAATATCACCAAACTACAATCCACTTTGAAATTCTATCGTCATTAAGTTAATTTTAGAAAAGTGCAATCGTGCTCAATTCCGGCAGCGTTCGGCCCTGTCCGGATAATGTGTCCGGAAACTATTGAGCGCACCGCAATGGTTGCAAGGTACTAACGTTTTAGAGGGGCTTTGAGAACAAAGGGTATGTTTACATAAGAGAGTGGATAGTGTTTTACTAACGCGAGTTGAATATTTACTATACATTCAATATCTACTTAAGACGCAGATATATTTATTTATTTAGTACATGGAGGACTTACAGCTAATAAAAACAGACAAAAAAGGAGACCATAGTCACCAGTGACTTAGAATGGTTAGCTTGCGTGTTCTATACTGAGCTCACGCAACGCGACGTACGTGTACCAGTGTCGTACGTCGCGTTGCGTGAGCTTAAGTAGCAGCTGTAAGTCCTCCATGTACTAAATAAATAAATATATCTGCGTCTTAAGTGTACCAGTGACTTAGAATGGTTAGCTTGCGTGTTCTATACTGAGCTCACGCAACGCGACGTACGTCCAGCCAGTAATAGGACTCGCCCATCAAGGAGCGCTGTCCAAAATTAGACGCATTATTAATTTATTGTACATAAAACAAAAGGTATTTTAATAAAACACGTATACTAATAGATCAATAACTAAATTATCTTTAAAATGGTGAAGGTTTCAGAAACATACGCTTCATGGATTTTGCGTGTTTCACAGTTTTATATCCGCGTTAGACATAACTTTAAAAATTAATTTCACTATGTAATTTAAACATAATCTAAAATATTCCTATATTAAATTATTAAGAAAATGTTCTAATTTAACATATATTTTTTCTAAATCATTTACACTACTCGTTTAGACGTGATCTGCAGTATAAAATCATTAAAAGTCGGTTATCGTCGCCTTAATAAAAATCTGAAATTAATTCATTTATTCATTGACAGACAAGTCTAGAAGCATGTCTAGAAGCATGTTTAGAAGCATGTTTAATAATATTATAAAACTTTATTTCGGGTGGGATAGACCCATAGTAACCTTAACCTAATACATACATTTTATTTTATTTGCCATGACTCGCCACACCTACACAAGTCATGACCCACTGATTTTGAATGGGACAGTCAAAACGTACAGCTATTGCGTTCAGAATGCTGTTTTTGCTATCCCGTGTACGGGCCAGCAGGGAAGCTGCTTTTTTGCGCATGATGGCCTGGAAACCATCAGTGCGCGCTTCAGCAAACATCCCAGACACGCTGCATCGCCACGGCAGACCCAACAACATCCTGAACGCATTATTGCACTGAGTGCGCAGGGCTCTGTAGGCTCGCTGCGTATGTCTCACCCACAGGCCGCTCGAGTAGAAGGACTGGCAATACGCTTTGAATAGCGTAACCTTCACTTCTCTCGTGCATCGCGCGATCCTGCGTGTAAGCATATTAGCTCTCACCGCCAGAGAGTTTAGAAGCATAAAATTCCATAAGTGACGAAAGTGGAAGGAAGGAGTTAGATAGAAAATTAAAGTCTGTATGAAAGTACGTCATTTTTGTCGATGGGATATCCCATCGGCTGCACGGCTTGTTCTCTATATAAAATGCGTAGTGTTTACATTACTTATTGTTTATTTATGTAGAAAAAACATATAAAGTTATCGTCTGTTTGAAACTGACGACTCAAAAACTTAATTCTCAATTCTTTATTGCATTCCATAATGTTAGTAAAGAGTTGGGAGGTTTAAAATTAATTAAACCGTACGCTAATTGCGTAATGCAACACAACCACAATCTGTTTCGATTTGAAACAGATTGCTAATCCATTGCTTAATAAGTTGGAAAAAATATCTGCTCAACAACGTAAATAACGCAATGAATGCTGATGAACTGTCAAAATGAAACAAATTAGGCATAATTGTTTACGAAAATAAGTTACGCAATTAGGGTACTGATTGTGATTGTGTTGTATTACGCAATTAGGGTACAGTTATGGACCCTGTCGGGCACAGCATATTATGAGAGAGGAGGAAGAGCGCTTATTTGCGTTTATAATTATATAAGTACTAGCTGCGCCCCGCGGTTTCGCCTACGTAAGTTTCGATCCCGTGGGAATATAGAGATAAAAAGTATTATATGTGTTATTCCAGGTTATAAACTATCTGTGTACCAAATTTCATCCAAATCCGTTCAGCCGTTTGAGCGTGAAGAAGAGACAAACATACACACACACACTCACAAACTTTCTCCTTTATATATATTCTTCTAATATTTAATTTATTTAAACTACTAAACTTATTTCTTAAACAAACATTAATTAAAAAATCTTATTCCTATCATAGTAATATTATAAATTCAATTCAAAATTTGGCAAAGCGATAAATGGCATTCTGAAGCTACATGCACATATAGGCACATACATAGGCACGGACAAGTTCCGCAGGACAGCACAAAGTCAAGCTAGTGCAAAGTGAAGTGCTACTAACATAGTCTTAAGCCTTATTATTTATTAACACAGGTTTTGTTTATATTAAAATATGTAAGTTAAGGTTTTTTCCATGGGCCTGTGTCGCCTAAAATAGATGGTATTACATACATACATAAACTCACGCCTTCTTCCCATGGGGGTAGGCAGAAACTACAGAACGCCACCTGCTACGATCCTTACATACTCCTTTTGCCTCGTTTACGTTCATACATCTGGTCATACACGCACGCCGGTTGCGAGTACTACGCACCTGGCCTTTCTGAAGAACATCACCAATAAGGTCAGTATAAGTCCTCCTAGGGCGCCCGGCCTTTCCCTTCACATCAGCCTTGGAAATATATTTTGTTAGTCGCCTTTCATTCATCCTCTCAACATGCCCAAACCATCTCAGCATACCCTTTTAAATTTTTGTCACTACATCTTCTAGATGGTATTATTAATATTATTATCGTTGTTAAAATAACTTGCTTCTTACAAATGATAACAAGATATAAGTTCTACCTGTTCACGTATTATTTTGTCATTGTCATATTTCAAGGGCATGAAGGCATGGAGGTCTGTTATTCATCAGACCGGTTCTAAAAAGCTGGTCCCAATTACGTAGGATATATGTGGAGTACCCTCAACCCTTTTGTATCGCGTGTTCCGTTGGAATTGACATGTTTTTACATTCCCCGGTTGATTGTGAACGTATTCACGAACAGGTATGTTCCAATTGTTCAACAATTGGTTAGATTAGATTCAGCGGGTTATATTTTTGATTGGCATGTGTCTGAACGCGGAACGGGATTGAGAGAAAATGACGTGCATGGATATTTTTCTAATTTAGTGAAAGGTTTGGGATAAAATAGTATTTTTTGAAGTGAAAACTTTTTTAGACGCATTGGGCATTTTTGAAATGGGAAAAAACAATTGAACTCGCGACACCGTTACCGACACCTCATTTTTGTAAACGCGTTTGTGCTCTTTATTTAGATAAGGTTACGAACCAATGTTCTATACAAGTATTTTTCTTCCACCAAGTTTTGACTTCTGTCGGTACTCCCGGAGTGCCATTGTTTTTTTTTTTTGTAACCTAGGTGCAATACAGTAAAAAACATATAGTTACCATGAAATAATATATTCTATTCCCATGAACTTACTTTAAAATTAAAATAAAACAAGGAAAAATAACTTAATAATTCTTGAAAACATTTGAAGACCCAAGGTTTTCTTCACCATTTTGGTCACATAAAAACCCAGGCCTTATGAAAATATCAGACCAAAACATCGCTTTTTCTTTTCAGGCTGTAGTCAAAAGGCAATAGTTATACACATACACAGAAAGTGTCTATACGTCTATATTCACTAGAGACATCGCTAGAGGCCATATAAAGGCTATTGGCACGAAGCTGTGATGTCCCTTGACAACGGCAATGAATTGTTGGCAATAGCACCCCCCGGCCTGCAAGGAGGTCGTAAATTCATATTAAAGGCCTTGTTTCTCAAAGTGTTATGACTTTTGGGGTCGTGGTTATAGTTGTTAAGACCTTCGAGGTATAATGATGCAGACAGAAATCGTACATGCTTTGGCTTTATTTCCACTGTGCAGCATGATAACGGTTTATATCGTACCTATTTCTGCCGCGTTACTGTCAAACAAGTTTTGAAGGAATGAGTTATACGGAACAAAACTTCGCGTATTCGCCCTGAAAATTAAACAGAGTAAAAAGAAGCCAGTAGTTAATATTAAACTTATAAACGTAAGGCAGATTATTGCAGATCTATTTTGTAAAAATCGCGTTAGTGAATGACTGCTCTCTTCACCTTTTTTTTGGGTGGGAAATTATCAATTAACTCCACCCAGAGCGGGAGGGTGTCTGACTAAAACCCACCCGTGTTCTTTTAGTTGCCATGTTGCCGGGGGCCACGATATACCTTTCGGACTTCCTCGCAACCCCGGCAGGCACCGGTCCTAGCGGACCCCGTCAGTTTTACTGACATCTCTTTGAGGCGCGCGTGGAACACAACGCGCTGTCGACGCGGACCTGGTCCTTATCGGACGGCGAGCTACCCATTGCTCACCGTCCATGACAGCTCAGCCAAAGAACGTTATTACACTGACGATTTGCCAGCGTGTTTTCAGCGAAGCGATGTGTGAACGTGCTCTCCGCGGGTGCGAAGCACAGTAGCCGCGACTACGCGACGAGTTCTTGCTTGTCTCGCTGTCTCTTGTAAAGTCACGTCAATCGCTCTCGTTACGAAATCCCGGCGGACTTGTTGCGCACAAGTGGCGTGCTTGCAACGCACACGCAGCAAGTGCGTTAAACAATCGCCTCACTGGAAACACGCTCGCAAATCGCCAGTGTGATATGGCCCTTAGTCTTCACGGTGAGAAATGTGACAATAAACCAGATGTATAAAACTGAAAGTTTGAAGTTGGGAGACTCAAATTGACTCTTAATATCTTTTTATTTTATCATCCGAGTCGAAGAAAAGTTTGACGCGTTTAGTTAAATTAGCTCTTAATAGTTCAGAGAGATTTACGAAATTTGTCGAGAAGTGCTAAGAAAATTTGTAGTGCCTGGGGGCTAGAAGTTAAACTTTGGGAACCGCTAAGAACAGCGGTTACTGATAGACAATAAATAAAAGTTAGGAAATCTATTATGTTTCAAGTAATTAGGAGACAAACGGTGCTAGTAAAAAATACTTGTTACAAAAAAAAACCGACTTTATCTATATACACAGTGTAATAAAATACGTATTGAAGTTTAGTCAAAAGCTACCAAAGGAAAGTTAATAAAATGTGCATGAGACCACTGCGGGAACTTCCTCTGCCAAATGAAAAAAGAACCACGTGAATCCGCCCAGTAATCACGGAGAACAGATGAACTAACAAAAAAATAGATCCAAACGAACATAGAACGTTCTCCTTTTTTGAAGTCGGCTACGTAATTAATTTAATTTTGTGTTGGTAAAGTGCAAGGGATGAATGATAGTGTTAATTAAAATAAATACACAGTGCCGGCGGTAAGGACTGCCGGCTTTGCCGAGTTTTCTTTGTTTGGCAAGCCGGGCACACCGCGGCTTATTCGTCCATCTTGCAAGAGAGGTAAAAGACTTTTAGTATATATTTTTAGTTATTGAATTTTTGTATTAGTTTAAGAGTATATGTCTGTATGTTCTGGGTTTTATAATTGCCTGAAATAAATGATATTTAATTTAATTCGGCGGCATTGTGCGTAGGCTGTCTGTCCACTGGAGCGGATTGAGGCAGCGGAGCGGAGAAATGTGCCAATATTAACCAACAGAATCAAAACTCCGCTTCAGAGCTTCGTTTCTATTGGTTAATGTTGGCACATTTCTCCGCTCCGCTGCCTCGCGCCGCTCCAGATAGGCAGCCTAAAGTAAAATACAAAATAAAGACATGAGTGGATGAAGGTGATATGTCGCATTTTCAGATTTTCGCTGTTCTATGCATGAATGATGGTGTTATTTGCATACAAACAATTTTAAACCTTAAAACAACCATGTTTGTGGCTATTTTCAACTATTAATCGATTGATTAACAGGAAAAATTAAATACAAATAATGGAAAAATTAGTTTTAGGGATGGCGTGAAATAGATCAGAATTGATGAATACGGTTCATATTTATACAAAGAGTCGTACGACGAAATGACACCATTCCAGAAAGTGGACATTTAAAAAAAAGGGGGTCAAATTAATCCAAATTTTGAGGTGCCACGTGTGGATGGAAAATATGGTACTGTGTCAGTTGAAAAAAAAGCTAATATTAAAGACCAACTAAAATTTGTTAAACCGGAATATCGATGTTATTATCAGTCCATTCTCGGAGAAGAATAATCGTTTTTCGTTTATTTTTTGTTTTTTTCTTCTAATTTCTTATGTAACTTGTCTCCTTCAGAGTTAATTTTCTCAAATAAATTAAAATATTCTTTGCGGAAGAAGGAGTTATGTTCAGTTTTTCTTAAAATAAAGTACTCAAAATACATTTTATTCTTTAATTTCTCTCCTATTTTAAAAATATTAAACGGTTGGCGCCGCCAGACACCCTTATTGGATAAATACATTTAAGGCGTTTTGAAATATCCTAAAATGTTTTTGCGAAACTTTGAACTCGTTTTTCTCGAAATTAGAATTTTGCGACATATCACCTTCATCCACTTATGTCTTCAATGTACTTTGATCACGATCTCCACTTTATCTAATTTTATTGATAGGTAAATTGAGTATGTTTTAGCAAATTAGGGAACAAATGAAGCGATACAAAGCATACTTAGAGCAGAATGCACAAAGTAATACTAATAAGTAGAAGTCAGGTTGCAAACTGTAATAGTTTAGACAAAGTTTGTTATTTAGGTCCTGAGCTTGTGGCAAAACTATCGAGGTAGTTCTAGGTATAGGAACTTAAACTATTTTGATTATTTGTTACGACAGGCTAGGTACTTATAATACGGCTACTTCATATCAAAACATATTAAGTAACTACCCAAACAAAACCCAAGAGAGCGCAAAAACAGCTTACTTGGTTTATTAATGGTTATTATTCTTGTGTATGTGCAAACCTACCAATAAAATAACCTTTAAAAAACTTTTTGGATTATAAGTTGTGAATTTTGTAGTTTTTATTACCAAATTTGAATAAATTTAATATAATTTATTAATCGCATGCATTATTCAAGTATTTAATTAATTTCTTAAAACAATATCTAAATAATGCATAATTTGCACGCCGAAATTAAAGGCATAATAAGAGATACCTATAGGTATTATCATAAGAACCTTCTGTACTTTACTTATGCAAATAAATGATTTTGAATTAACCTAGTAAGCTATTATAAGTACTTGCTAGGTTTTGAAATGGTCAAATTCATTTACCATCTTTTTATTATTGGTTTTTAGGGTTCCGTAGTAAACAAGGAACCCTTATAGTTTCGTCATGTCCGTCTGTCCGTCTGTCTGTCTGTCTGTCTGTCTGTCCGCGGTCTAGCTCCGAGACCCTTAGTACTAGAAAACTGTAATTTGGCATAGGTATATATTTTAATTACGCCGACAAAGTGGTAAAATAAAATTATGAAAAACATTTTTTTTTAGGGTAAAGTAAAGTAGTGATGTTATTTTTTTCTTTTTTTAACCCATAGTGAGGGGTATCATTGAAAAGATCCTTTAAAAACATTGTGAGTTTGTCAAACCATTTTTGGATTCAGGGATCCGTTTGCGAAATATTAAGCTTTAAAGTGCTAATTTTTGTTAGAGTCAAGTGTGTCCCCCTGCCGGCTAAATGGTTGGTTTTGGGTATGTGAAAAAAATCACAACAGTAGTTTATATAACGAAATGAAAAGGAAAACTATCACAGCTAAGTAGGCTCTACAAGTTAACGAGTAATAATCGACCAACTTAACTTTGCAGTTGCAATAACATGTTTTCCCATACATTCCGGATGGGAAAACATATTTTTCAACTACAAAGTTAAGTTTGTTTTTGGGATTAATTCATCCCAACTACGGAACCCTTCATTGTGCGTGGTCCGACACGCACTTGGCCGGTTTTTTAAATAGTACATTTATGTGGTGACTACACTTACTAGTTTTAGTGGTATTAAAATCTCCGTTATTGCAAAGATTTTAACGCAGGTGTTTTTACAATTTGATAGGACTTACTATGAAAGCAAAAATTTTTTGAAGTGAAAAATTCTTTAGGTGAGTTAACGATTGATTTCCCGACACTGTATCGCAATTTACCGACACCGTGGGGTAAAAGACATCAACGCGTTTATTACCGCAGTGCATCGAGTAAGAGACATCATCGAGTTGATAACCGCGGTGCCGATTTTTTCAAGTTTTCACTTCTGTTGGCACTCCCGGAGTGGCACTGTTTTTTTTTAATTGTCCCTTACTGGGTTTGATACGGGACCGCCGAATAATTTGAGTTGCTAATCTGTTTTAAAACTTTGTTTGGTCACTATGTGCGGGCGCTCGTGGAGGTTATTTTAATATACATTGTGGGCCGCATCTACAACACCACATGCGAACTTCACATCAGACTGACGTCACGCAAAATTCCGCATCGCGCAAGCAGAGTTTAACGCGCCACTGGCATATACACAACGTCCCGACAACAATCATCGGGCCCCCCGACCCTTGCTCGAAAACGAGGTGTCAGCAGTTGTTGTAGCTGAGCACGTAGCTTTAAATACCCCGCATAATAATCATGATGAAAATCTAACTTTGATCCAGTCTGTCCCTTCTTGCTGTCCTCCAGCGACGCTTTAAGCCGAGGTTCGTACCCCACAGGGGTTGCCCTTAGCGAGCGTTCGCCTAGTTTTAATTTAGAATAGTTTTTGTCCCTGGCTTTTAGTGTAGAAGCTTAAGGCACCCACAGGAAAGTCCAGTTAAGCAGCCAAGACCTCAGTAGTCAAAATTGTGAGAGAGCCCGAGTTAAAAAAAATAAACTATCATCGGGACTTGCCCGCCAGACACGATACCCATCTGATCGGAGGATCCTCCCTTTTCTATTGAGAATGAGTGAACTTTACACCCTGTTCCTCATACCTCTATAAAATCAATATTTATTTTGTGTTGTGTCTGCTCCCTTTCTCAGAGGTTTCTACTTTACTTCCCCATTATTGATCTCGGGAGCACTGGGTCAAGTGACTTCGATTATAAAGTCTTAGGTAAATACATAAAATTGATGTACTTCATTTGTTTTTAATTAAGTTCTAACAAAATATCAAACTCAAAGCATTTATTTCAAATAAACCAGTTAAAGGCACTTTTGAACTGTCAAGGGGTCAGTCAGAAAGATGAAGCTACAGTGGTGTTTATTAAATAGTTCCTATGCCGTAACGTTGGCGTTTTGAGAGCAGTGGTGATGAAATAATTTACACAAAGTAACAGGCGCTTTAATTTGTGTAAATTATTTCATCACCACTGCTCTCAAAACGTGAAGGAAAACATCGTGAGGAAACCGGCATGTCCTAGAACCGAAAATTCGAAGACATGTGACATCTACCAACCCGCACTGGGCCCGCGTGGTGGATTACGGCCCACTCCCTCACACAGAGAGGAGGCCTGTGTCCCAGCAGTGGGAATATTTATAGGCTGATGATGATGATGATGAATGTTGGCTTCACTGTTGTAGGACGAACACTAATACCCTACGGCGCCACCAAATAGGTCCGTTGTAGTTTAACAGGGGAGCCAACATTACGGAAAAAGAACTATTTGTTGAAACGCACTCTAGTTGCCCATTCCAATTATCAATGAGGTTTAAGAAGTAAAGATCAATTCATTAGCTTGTCTATGGTAACAATTTGACAGTGACAGCGCAGTAAGTGCACTAGGGTGGCTACAGAAAATCTCTAAGCAGCACCTGTTCAAGTGTATATCGAATATCGATTACCGATACAAATGCGTCTACAATCGATTACAAATCTCGAGTCGACGCTACCGTCACGTTCCCTCGTTACAACTTGATCTAATTTATCGTTATTAGCTACACCACTTTAATTACGAAGAAGTATTTTAGATAAACGTAGTCTACAGATATTTTAAGGGTGTGTACCTATATCCACTTATTTGAAATAGTTTTTTTCTTCTGTTTATCTTCAACCACTCAGACCCACCATGATTTTCCAAACTGTGTTGCTGTTATGTTATGGGGTTTGGTTTCCGCACTTAGTCCGTAGTATGCGTTTGCTATCTTCCCTGCATTACCAATTCTGACTTAATTACATAAAGCGGCTAGACTGTCCTCTAAAAAGGCTCCCCACAGAGAGGTTTTTTTATTTATTTTTTATTTTTTGCATTTGTTTTTCCATTTATATAATAAGTTACGCTCCACAATGTGTCTGGCAGGAAGGAACGCTGACACCTGAGGACAGGACATGTCCTAGTTTGGGTGTCAGGAGTTTCACAAATTCGTGCTTATACTTAGTCTAATGGGCCTGTGTCCAATTTTTTTATTTTTAGTCCGTCTTTCTGAAAATAAAAAAGATTGGACACGTATTTTTTATTTTTTGACGTAATCAAAAGATTACGGCGATACATTGAGTTAAAATGTGGCATGACGTCACGCTTTGCTAGATTTTATACGACGTTGTGACGTAACGAGCCCCCACTCTCCAACTTTAATGCGTGTTTTCTAAGTTATTTTTGATTAATATGATAAAGCAAAAAATACGTGTCTAATATTTTTTATTATCTGAAAGACGGACTAAATAGAATTTTAATTTTTTTACTTAGGAAACTACCCTATTACTATAAGGATCCAAATTACTTAAGAAGAGAAGAAATTCATTGTCTCTCCTTATGTATTAGGCTTATGAAATAAATTTAATTTAATTTAGGTTGCGATGTGACACCGGTAGAACAAATTGAGAAGTTTTCATAGAAATTGCTCCACCAGAGTTTGCGTCGCGCCTTTCTGTGGGACCTTTAACATATTTATATCTAATACTGATAAGCTAAGGTATAACGAGACAGTTCTGTCTTAGCATTCGATATAATTGGGTAGATTATATAGCTGTATTCTCTCATTGCTTGAAAGCAAGGTGGAGACATAAGACGATCACTACAGACTATAAAACGAAGTCCCCTCGCCGCGCCTGTCTGTCTGAAAGCGATAAACTCAAAAACTGCCGAACGGATTTTCATAGGGGTTTCATCAATGGACGGAGTGATTCACGAGGAAAGTTATAGGCTATTTAACATCACGCTACGATCCTTAGGAGCTGAGCAAGAAGTCAAAAAGTCAGCGCGGGCGGGTGATGCGATGCAGTGGGTCGAGGGAGTTTTATAAAAGTGTGTGTTATTTTAGTAGATCGTGTATCTTGCGACTTTTACGCGAATGAAGTCGCGGGCTGAAGTTAGTGCCTAGTAATAGTAAGGGTCCATACTATTCTAACAAAGTAAAACTAGATTTTTTTAATTTATTATTTAAAATTATATGTCAACCATAACAGAATTCATAAAAGCCTTATCACAAACCTCCTATTAAGTCGGCTATAATAACTGTCACACCGTCTCACCCACCGTATAAACTTGCCAATAACATTTTGTACCTTAGTTAAGGGTCACTTTGTGCCCAAATAGCTCTATACAGCTCTGTCGGCCCCTGAAGGTTCGAAACTGACCCCCATATTTAATGACTGGTCAGTTAAAGGCGCAATCGAGTAAATATTTTAACTGTTTTGGATAAGGAAGTAGGTATTTTCTGTGTTTATAGCGTTGTTATGGACGGTGAATTTTTAAAAGCGTTTATTCTAAAAGTTGGCAGCGTCGCAAATCGCTGTCAAATATTTACCTCTTTTGATTAATTTGGCAATATTACTGTATGGAAATATGAATTATAGCTAACTAGTGAACTCGAATGTTAATAATGAATGCAATTATAACACAGAATTTGATGTTGTTACAATCTTAGGTGTAAAAAAGGCATTTGGAAAATTTCCAAATACTTTTTTACATCTAAAACTAAACATTCGGTGTTACGATATTAATTATTGCATTTCATAATCAATATTTTAATTCACTAATTAGCCATAATTTTGTATTTCCATACGAGTAGTATTGCCAAAATCAAAACAGTGAAATGTTTGATATCTTTGTGCGACGTCTTGATCCCGTGGGAATATTGGGATAAAAAGTATTCTATGTGTTAATCCAGGTTATAAACTATCTGTGTACCAAATTTCATCCAAATCCGTTCAGCGGTTTGAGTGTGAAGAAGAGACAAACATACACACACACACTCACAAACTTTTGCCTTTATAATATTAGTGTGAAGTGTGATAGGAAGCGATGATATTTTACATTTAATAGGTGGGTTTAGACCACACAAACATAGAACGCGAGCAACAGTGTGAGCATTATTTTCATCATATTTTAGTACCGAAAGAATAACGAAAGAATTCATCTCTGTCTGTGTTTACACAAAGAGGATTTGATAGAGTAGGGAAAGAATGAGCATTCGCCCATTTAGTCTAAACTCTAAATCAACCTTTACTGAAATAATTAAATTGAAGGAATTTCTGACAGAACCATTTATTTTGACATAGATTTTATGAATTATTTCTATTTACTGTTGATATCATTTATTTTTTAGCGTGCGTGTATGATCAGGGGGCCTACCACCAGCTCATAAAGCAGTATTATTTTAATATTACTTCAGTGTGGGAAGGACATGAAGCTCTACGGGTCGTATAGCTCCATCTCTTTCTCCCACTGAGGTAATATTAAAATAATACTGTTTACTGTACAGATGTATGAACGTAAACGTGGCAAAAGGAATATGTAGAGATCGTATCAGGTGGAGTTCTATAGTTTCTGCCTACACCCATGGGAAGAAGGCGTGAGTTTATGTATGTATGTATTTATAATTTATTATTGTTTGCTAAATTCAAGGTAAATTAATGATATTGACTTGACTGCCACCGATGTTCGCTCGTTAGTAATAAGTAGATAAATATTTCGCTTACTACCCTCGTTGTGTTTTTGTTATGGTCTCATTTTATATTTTTGTTTTAATTGTCTAAATCATGTGGTCGATGATTTTGGTGCACGGTAAAACTCTAATGAGTTTATGTTTGCACCAACTTATTATGTATAAAGTTATAAGTATACTACTGAATGAATATAAATAAATAAATAAATAACTACCTTTATTATTAATAATCATAAATTCATAATAGAATTTCGCGATGACTTACAGCAGTCAAAAACATTTTTGGAAAATCGATTGGCTATCATTTGTAACCTTATGCAAATTATATCACAAGCCTTACCTACCTACATTCTCTTTGATCTCAACTATTACTGGATCTTAAGCTTTCACCCTTTGTATCGGTTTCCCCAAATCCATTACATTAATCTTTCACAGTTTCGGGATCTATCGGTACGCCTCTTGTTCCGGGGGCTTGCTTCCGGCATAATCCAGAACCGGATCTTATTCATCGAAGAATCACTATAGTTTATCACCAATACTAACGCTTTATATTTTTTTAAACACTTATGTATCATCATCATCATTTTAGCTGAAAGACGTCCATTGCTGGACATAGGCCTCCTCCAAGCACCGCCACTTCGACCGATTCTGTGCTTTCCGCATCCAGCGGATTCCCGCGGCCTTCACAAGGTCATCGGTCCATCTTGTGGGAGGCCTTCCAACGCTACGTCTTGCGGTACGCGATCGCCACTCCAGAACCTTTCGACCCCATCGGCCATCCGTTCTGCGAAATACTTTATGTATAGGATAACTTAATGGGTTAGAAGAAGTAAATAAGTTGTACTTGTATTTCACTTGAATTTTTATTTAACATGCAAAATTTTCCATTTGACAAAACTTAAAATAAAATATCCTAACCTATCTATCAAAATCTCCAAGCGACTGGTTGACATTTCCTGTGACCCAAGGGCTGGTTTTTACGTTGGCCAGAGGCTAAGCATTGCCATACAACGTGGCAATGCGGCCAGTCTCTTGGGTACATTACCAGTCGACAGCGATGCGGAGGAATTCTTCGACGCGATATTTTAGTTTGGTAATAGATTTAATTAAGTTGTACTTTAAAAGAGACCATGATTGAGCTCTGAGTTTGTTTCGGTATTTCTTCTCAGGGATTTCAGCCAGCTAGGAAATGCATCATCTAGTTCTAAAATATAAACCAAAAAATTTACGTATAAAAGTGTCTTAAAAGATAAACTTACAGGAATAAACATAATTTCATTATTACACTAAACGTCCGCACCTGCGTCTATCGTGACAAAGCAATGCGTGCCGAAGTTTCATATGTTTTGCTCGCTAAAAAGTTATCGCGCTAATGCGGTGATCACATTAGCGGTTTCATAATTTTAACGAATTATCGTGCAATAATCCGTCCGGAAACAACAGTCGAAATTACCAACGCTAGTCCGACCACGCCCCACGCTTATTATTTACCGTCACCCGGGCGATAAAGTGCCACGCAGCCCGAACTAGGTATAACGACAATAATCGATATGGGTTGGTCACATCTGCGTGTATCATATTACTGTGCGAAGCTTCGTCACGATAGACGCAGATGCGGCCCCAGCATACGGGGTGGCAGGGACATCGACACGAAAACTGAAACCTTTAAATTACCGTTTAAATTTTTCGTAGGTTAAAAAAAATCTGCTGTTCCATACATTTTGACCGCGTAGGTATTGCACTTTTCTATGAAACAGCAGATTTTTTATTAAATAACCGACGAAAAATTTCAATGCAGTGGGGCTCAGAATGATGTACTGAATCCATGGTAACAGTTTTCGCGTCGATATCCCTGCCACCCTGTATAAGAGTGGAATAAAAACAACTTCCCGTCACTTGTCCCTAAAGATTCATTAGAAAACCAGCATCAGACAGCATTTGCCTGACGCTAATTGTTTAATTGAACCCATTAATGCTAAAATGAATCTTTTTGGCGCAGCCGTGCGGCATACACTATTGTTGTTAAAACGTTATTTTCACTTTTTTTTATAACTGTGGCCTTTCGCAGTTGTGACCACTAAGGTTTTGGCTGCTTAACCGGATTTTTCCTGTGGTGGCCTTAAGCTTAGAGCCTCCAGCCAGGAGCTTTTAAACTATACTAAATTTAAATTAAGCGAATATTAAGGGCACCCCCTGTGGGGTAAGAACCTCGGCTTAGGGCATCGCTGAGGGGAGGACAGCAAGAAGGGACAGGCTGGATCAAACTTAGATTTTCATGATGATTATTATGCGGGGTATTTAAAGCTACGTGCTCAGCTGCAACAACTGCTGGCACCTCGTTTTCGAGCAAGGGTGGGGGGGGGTTATTTTCACTTTTTTATTTTATTATTTGTACTCGTATTTTGTGTTTCACGAACTGTGTCGAAAGAAACGTTATTCTTCTTCTTCTAACTTTGTACCGTTTCTAATAAATAACTGACTGGTTTAAAATACGGGAACAGCGAGCTTTGAACTAAACGTAATACTACATTTGTTTGTAGATTTATTGGGAAGTGTATGAACGTGAACGAGGTTAAAGGAATATGTAAGGAACTTAGCAGCTGGCGTTTTGTAGTTTCTGCCTACCTTCTGTCCCTCGAGTATAATCGGATTTCCGAATACAAACGAATGCTAATTTCTATGTCCATCAATTATTACATTTATCATGTATAATAATTTAAATTCAGAACTAAGTACTTTATTGATGTTTTGTTTTGATTTCCGTGTGAACTATATAGAGCTGTAAAAATATTTTCCTATCTGTCGTGCCTGCGACTTTAGCGGCTTTCCTCCCATTTTTTTAATAAATTACATTAAGTTAAAAGAGTATTAACAACTCTATATACTTCCAAGTCGATTGAGAGCGTCCGGTCTGCACTAAATGCAAAGGGCAACTGATAGAAATCCGACGACTGACGAAACACGAAGTTTGCCGAAGGACGTTAAGAACATATTTGTACTGTATGTATGTTTTATAATTTTCTACAATTTTGGTTTCTTGATACAAAACACATTTTATTCAGTGCATTTAAATAAATTACCTATATTAAATATTATAACTACTTTCACACCAAAAAATAAACTGTTACGCGTGAAAATTAAATAAAACCTTTTTCATTGCTACCCGAACCATGTTTTATCTGAAGAAACAGCAGCTTATAAATTATGTATCTGGATTAGTGCTGATCCGGGATAAGGGGTTTCCAACAAAAGGGAGCAAAAAAAGGTTTCTCTCCCTCGGATATGTTTTTACGAGTATATTGGAAGCGATAGTATCTGTCAGGTCTTATCTGCCTCCTAGTGTTAAAATAACCAATTTTATGAGCAAACGTTGGTTACTTTTTTAAGTGAGCAATTCTGTTTATTTTCAGCGCGAAGTTTTATGTCTTTTCCTGTAACGCGAATACATAAAAATAAAACTATTGAGTGGATACTCTTTAGTTTATATCATACTAGCCATAGCCCGCGACTTCATCTGTGATCCAGGAATAAAAGTAGCCTCCGGGGTTGCGGATTTGTCCGTGGCCCCTGGCAATATACAGGCAACTGAAGGAACACGGGTGGGTTTTAGTCAGTAAGAGTCTGACACGCCCTCCCGCTCCGCCCAGAGCGGGAGAAGGAGAAGTTATTTGATATATTCCCACCGAAAAAAAAAGGATGAAAAGTAGCCTATGTTCTTTTCCAGGTCATGGTCTACCCGTGTGTTAAATTTCATCCAAATCCGTTCAGCCGTTATATCGTGAAAGCATGACAAACAAATAAACTCACTTTCGCATTTATAATATTTATAATAATTCTGGTCATTAATTTATTTGCACGATCAATAAAAAAAAAAGAATGCAATTTTTTTTTAATGAAAACTCTACGTCACTTGCCTAACCTTTTCCCAAATATGTTAGGGTCAGCTTCCAGTCAAACCGGATGCAGCTGAATACCAGTATTTTACATGGAGTGACTGCCTATCTGACCTCCACGACCTAGTTACTAGGTAACACGATACCCCTTGGTAAGACTTTTGGGCTTCTAACTACCCGTAACGACTGTCAAAGATCTACAAATGACAGCCGGGACCAACGGCTTTACGTGCTTTCCGAGGCACAATGGGGTCTTGGTATGTAAAGATTGTCCATCCACGGACCAATCGCGGCAAGCGTAGCTTAACCTGATCGATCGACCCGTGCGACTGTTATTACTTAGCCACAAGCCCCTCTTTTTATGAAAACACTAGTCTGTTTAACATTTTCTCGGTTTAATCATTTTCAACTACATATTGTTTCAATGGCGTTCCAGGTCTACTGAATTCTATGAAAAACATCTACACAAATAACATAACATTACATCAGGCCTGCAATCCCGGAAGGGTTAGGCAAAGGTGTACCTGTAGCAGGTACACCGACATTTCACCAGTTTTGTTTAAGTCTCTTATAATAGGGGCCTACCCTATTACAAAATTGTTACAAAATATATCAATTTCAACAGTAGGTTCCCAAAATGCACCCCACACATATTTCCCCATAAATAATTTCTCCTCTCCAATTCAACAAACTAAACTAATTTACCGTACAAATATTCCGCGTCGTCACACAACTCTGTCTACCCTCGAACTAAGTTCGAAAATTAACCGCTCCGTCACGGAAACGCAGGAAATGAGGAAACGGATCCGGAAACCTGCCGGGACGTAAAGCCTCCACCACCCAGTCCGCTAACACGTTTGTTGAGCAAAAATGCGAGTATTTGGCTATGCAAAAGTGGGGGTATTAAACTAAAAAATTGGGCTTTTTAAACTGAGGCTGGGTACTTATACTGTAGGTACATACATACTAGGTTTTTATACACTACGATAAAAGATTTTTTAGGTAGTACTTTAATTTTTTTTTTTATTACTTAAAATAGGAACGGAAACAGCCATTTGAAAAAGAACCTCTTAATTTTTTTCGCCACACCATCAGCTCTTAGAAAATACTAACTAAATACCTAGTTATTGCAGAATTTATTAAATGAGAAATCACCAAACCAACATTAAAAATAACAAGTGGATACGTTATGTTCAAGCTCGTTTTTTATTCCAACTCAAACTATCTTAAGGGGGTGAAAGGGGTTGAATTATAAGTTATTAATTAGATAAGGAAATATGTGTAGTTAGTTAAAAAATAAGGAAATCATTTGAACTCAAAGTACCAGAGTTACACAACATAGATATCCCCATTATTACTTACCTGAAAATGTCTTTGAAAATGACAACCAGCTCAAATACTAATTAATACGCAGCCAAATGAATACGGCTTTAATTATCTACAAAGCTACCGTCATTATACCTTTCAAAGGAGATCAAACGCTAGTATAACCGAACAGAACATAATCCCAGCAGTATTCCACTTTGTTGTGGCATTATCCCACTGTTTATTCAGTTAAATCAATCTTAAACCTCTTAAATTGTTAAGTAGGTTACACAGGTGGGATTTGTTGAAAGTTTAATTTTCACTCCATAGATGGCGTTGTGTGAGGTCCCAGCTTAAATCGCGCAAGTGAAGTTTGCAAGGTACTAAAAAAATAAAACAGCGCAGAGCATAATCCACACCAATCTTAAAACATTTAAAAAATAACTGTTAATTTAAATGCTTTCTACCGCTGCTAAAAATATTTCTCACAGGAAAATAAAAGGTAGAAAATAAAGCCAAGTGCGTGTCGGATTACGCACAATGAAGGGTTCCGGTAGTTAGGATGCATCCCAAGAGCAAACTTAACTTTGTAGTTGGTAAAATGTTATCCCATTATATCGATACGTCACGGTCAATTTCTGCAACTGCGAAAACATATTTTTTTTTTGTGTTAAGACTACAAATTAACAAATTTCGAACTTTTTCCTTTACTTGTGCTATGACCTGTGAGACCTTGCTTCCTGCCCTAGGTAAACGAGAAGTACCTTGTAGGTTTTGATTTATTTGCGAGTATCAAAATTATGTCGCATAAATGGCCGATTTTTTTAATTGCGTTAACTTGATTTTTTTAGAGTTCTAAGAGACTTATAGATCTACGTATTTGATGTTAATTTCAACTAGATACTTCCATGCGTTTTGAGAAAAAGGGTCTTGACAGACAGACAAACAGTCGGACAACGAAGTGATCCTATGAAGGTTCCGTTTTTTCCTTTTGAGATACGGAACCCTAAAAACTGACAGTTGAAGCCAAATTCAGAATATTTTATTTCAGTTTTAATTACTTCGCTTAACAAAAAAAAAACCGGGTAAAGAATTGCCAATTTGACAGCAGAGTGACAGGGCTACTTTTGCACGCCATTCACATCGTTTCCCGCTATTCGACCAAAAAGGTTCAATACAAACAATGCAGCCCAATAATTGAAGCGAGCCATTGTGTGCTGGCTGAATGGTATTAATTCCTTAATTATCTGTCGGGCATTTCTGTACGAAATGCGCGCGCTTTTCAATTTTATCTGTAAACGTATCCCTTATTCAGCTATCGTCCCAATGGGTTTATGCCATGGCAGTTTGTCCCTTTTAATTTATAATATTCCATTTATTTTGCAGTGTCTATTTTAATTGGGTTGAAGAGGAAATTAATCTTTGTATATTAATTTTGCAAAACTAGTCATTTGTTTTTTTTTTTTTTCTAGAGGCTGAAGAAGCTAGTGGATCTGCCTTTTGCATTGTTGAGCATGCAGTCTTACACATTGATTCAAATAAGGAATGGACAACTTAATAAATTAGATACAGAGACGTTTGAAAAAGAAGTACAAAATGCAACTATACTATTCAATCTCACCGTTATAGCCAACATGACGAGTACCTAGATATAGATTTATGGCATAACAAAAAAATAAAAATAACGTAATAACGTCAGTAAATCTAAAACAACTTCGCCAGCTTCAAAAGCGCCCTTCCTTTTATTTCAGAAGGTTTATCTCATATCCACGGAAATAAGTCACCCTTTGCTAGCAGTCAGCATCCCTCCCGCTCAAATCTCACAGGATGTCTCGCGCGGGTCAAGTTATGAATTATTTCACCCCCGAAATTAATGCCTACTGAATTTTGTTTAGCTGCTTACTCAGCGGCCTTTGATAAATTGTGTACAACCTTATTTTTGAGTTTTGTGTTGTTTGTGAAAATGATTTTGGGTTCATTCATTCGAAGCTCAGAAATTAAGGTTAGTCCATAAACAATAAAGCCGTAATGAGAGAGTATTGAGAAGCTAAATTTAATAAAAACGTCATGTCATTAAGTCTGCCTTGTGTAACTTATATTTTGTGTGTTATAGTTCGTGCGCGATTGCTAGTCATCGCCTGAGGTATGTGAGCGGTGACACGGGGGAGGATGCCATTGACAAAATTGGCAGACTTAGTTAGCTTAGCCTCCCCCGTCTTACCGCTTACATACCGCACACGGTGACTCGCTGTTGCGCACGGACTTTAGAGTTTGAATTAATTAATGAACATCAACCCCGGGCTATTCATGTTTACATTATAGAAATATTGTCCCAAATAATTAGAGGTTACTGCGCTCAATGCCACACATTATATTTTCCTACACAGTTTCAACCAAAGTTATACCCATTGGGATATACCTAACTTGATTAAACAACCTTTTACACGAGTAAAAACGAGTTGTAAATAAACAGAAATAAATTCGTTTTATAACATTTTGTTTACGGATTTAAAAAGCTTTTAAAGCAATTGGAATTTATTGGAATCATAACTCGGTGTCGCAATCCACGACTGACATTTTTAATGGACATATCCGATTTCGGAACTGTTCATATGAATGTAAACCTAGATTCACAGTTTCATATTTTTACTCAGTGTTGTTTTTTAGAACAAAAAAAAACATGATTTAATATAGAAACTCAGGCGAGTTGCAGAAATAAGAGGATTTCAAGATCATGAGGAGAAACGATTCCAACCTGGATTGCTAATCTATAAATACTATAAAATCAAAGTCGTTTCTCGTGTCCGTCTGTGTGGCCGCTTATTTCTTCTAAACTACATAATAGATTTTAATGCGGTTTTCAACATTATCTCTTTAAATCCAATAATATTCATCATCAGCCTATAAATGTTCCCACTGCTGGGACACAGGCCTCCTCTCTGTGAGAGGGAGTGGGCCGTAATCTACCACGCGGGCCCAGTGCGGGTTGGTAGATGTCACATGTCTTCGAATTTTCGGTTCTAGGACATGCCGGTTTCCTCACGATGTTTTCCTTCACCGTTTTGAGAGCAGTGGTGATGAAATAATTTACACAAAGTAAAGCGCCTGTCTGGGTTCGAACCTACGACCTACAACTCATAAGTCGCGGCCGTTACCACTGGGCCACCACTGCTCAATAATATTAAACTTAAAATAATCTCGATGTTTCGTCAAGTTGTAAAAATCGTGCGAATCAGGGGCAGGTTGTTAGTATTATAATAGTTCTGCAGATGAAAGAACCCTTCGTGCCCTACGGCCAGGGTTACGACATAGGGCGGTGCGTCTTGCGGTGCTCGGATGTTCCCGCGCTGCTCTTCTCTCCGCAAATTGTACCGCGGCTCTAAAAAACTTCTAAGGCTTGTTTTGTTTTACAGCTGTCCGGGAGACCCGCACGGGCCCCCTGCGCACGGGAGACCCGTACGGGTAGCGCCCGCAGTGCTCTGAAACGAGGGAGGTGGTACGATACGGTTGTTAGCGTATACGGGCTCTACCCGGAGCGGGTCGCGTACGGACCAATCCGCGTCGCTGAGAAACAATGTTCTAGCCACACACGTGAGGCGCTAGAAAATTACCCGTGCGGGCCTCCCGGACAGCTGTGAAACCAGCCTAACCATGTTCACACCGCGGTCGCAGACGCACAACGCAGATCGCTCAAGCTGTGATGTCGTGGTAATACCTGTACTTTGGTGTGGCTTACGCAATACTTGTAGCTAAGTTCTGGGCTGATGCAACATAAGTTGCCATCGACACATCGAAGAAGTTAGGCATATCATAACATCACGCCTGCATTCCCCAGAGCAGTGGTGGCCCAGTGGTAATGGCCGCGACTTAAGAGTTGTGGTCATATGTTGGACCACTGCTCTCAAAACGGTGAAGGAAAACATCGTGAGCAAACCGGCATGTCCTAGAACCAAAAATTCGAAGACATGTGAAATCTACCAACCCGCGGCCCACTCCCTCTCACAGAGAGGAGGCCTGTGTCCCAGCAGTAGGAATATTATAGGCTGATTATGCTGCATTCCCAGACGGGTTTAGCAGAGGTGTACATATAGTACACCCACATTTAGCCAGTTATGTTTAAGTCCCATGTAATAGGGGGCGAGACTATTGACTACAAATCCAGAATCTGGGCTGCTACTGAGAAATTCTAGATGAAACAACCCAATAACACTTTGCTTGACCAGGGAATCAAACCAAGGACCTCATACTCAGCAGTAGCGCTTGCG
The DNA here is from genome assembly GCA_963680765.1 of Agrochola lychnidis. Classification (NCBI taxonomy): domain Eukaryota; kingdom Metazoa; phylum Arthropoda; class Insecta; order Lepidoptera; family Noctuidae; genus Agrochola; species Agrochola lychnidis. Next base: position 6,466,130 of record OY796860.1, on the reverse strand, counting down.
ACCACTCTAACGAGGCAATCAGAATTAAAATAATGTCATTCAACTCAGTTCAAATGCTTCTGACTTCTGACTTGCCCCCGAGATAAAACAAGCAAAGTATGATTTGTGCTAACACCGCAAGATAAATAATTGTTAAATAACCTCAAACGTTTACTTTTTAATTTCAACTCTGAGAAATAATTTCAACACTGAGTGACACGTAACAATTTTGCTAACTGAAAATCCAATTAAACTTTTGCTTAATCTAATCCCGAAAGTCGAAAGGCAAGCCAGCTGGCGTTAAACAATTCAAAAACATTAACTACAAAATCCAATGTTTTTTTAAGGTGCAAATTAAAAGTAATTTAAATTTTTGTATAGACGAATACTCAAACACACTTCAGAAAAGTGAGATGCGACTCTAGTAAAACATTTCTATGAAAATTTAATGGAACTTGTTCTACCAAAATCGCCTCACACCTTCGCGTCGCGTCTTTTAGTGGGGAGCGGTTAAGTCAGCATTAAGTCTCATGTCTATACTGTGTTGTTATTGGAGAGTTCGGGGGTAAAAGGCTTAATGACCTTAGTCAACCCATTATAACGAGCAAAAAAACTCACCCCCTCATTTTCTTTTCAAACTCGACCCCAAAACATACATATCTTTTGACCCGTATGCAAAGAAAATATGTAAAGTACTTACAGTAGACTTTCGTATGGTAATTTGTTCAGGGTTGAGTAAGGGGCGAACCCACCCCCAACGGGAGGGGGCGACTTAGCGCAACAGTTTGGAGGTGTAAGAGGGTTTTGAGCCGGAACTGGGTGACGTGATGTATCGGCTTTCGGTGACTTTTGACTTGTTTGGGGACGAGGCAGCTTTATTTAGGAGAATGCTGGGATTTGTATAAATAGTTTCTGTGGTAGCGAAATTGAGGTATTCTTAATAGAGCGAGAAGGGTTTGAGATTAAAAATAAAGCTTTATTAGTAAAAGGTGCAAAAAAACATTCAACACAATTTAATTTGAAATGGTTTTTGGAAAGTGTCAAATTAAAAAAAAAAAAAAAAAAAGTCGCACTCGGGGACTGCCGCGGCAAAGCTATTGCATAGCATTTGTAACCTCCATACTTCCTATTTGTCAACGCTACACTTGGGATGATGACGTGATGACATAAAACAAAAATTACGTTCCCATGACAACATCACGTTGTCATTACATGGTAGGCGGAGTGGGGGGTGTTAGGTTTTATTTTCGTTACGTTACGGAATTTCTTGATTCGGTCGCCGCGCTCAAAGCCCGCGATAAAAGCTATGCAATAGCTTAAAAACAACATAAAACAGTTTAGCGTCAAAGCTAACTTTGACGCTAAACTGCCTATAAGTAGTATTACGTAGGTGTCACCGTGTTACTTATTAAAATGGACAAAAAGACAATTTTAAATTCTGATTAATGGGCTGAATTTATTATCCACTTGAGGCAAACTTAGCCAAGGACAACAACAATGGACGACAGAAACCTCTGTCTAAGCCATCCTTCTTTAATATAATAATATTATAAAGGGGTAAAATTTGTGAGTTTCTATGTAGGGGGTTATCTTCGGAACTGCTGAACCGATTCCGAAAATTCTTTCACTAATCAAAATCAAAATCAAAACGAAAATTCTTTCACTAATGGAAAGGTACAGTATTACAGAGTATCATAGGGTATATTTTCATATGTTAAAATAAGAAAATTCATGCAGACAAAGTCGCGGCAGAAGTAAGTACACACAAAGAAACAAACAGTTCTATTTACAATAACAATCGAAAGCGTAGACAAAGTCTGTGTTCGTCGCTTAAAAGCTTCGTGTCGGTTTGACCGATAATACGTGTTTTAGCGCTGTACCTATTCACTTTAAAACTGCAAGCAACACAAAGCGCTTGAGATTGCTGCTTGCACTAAGTGATGATGGATCGTTGTGGTCATTCATTTCAAACAATAATATTTTAGTGATTTAAGCTGCAAAGCCGCAACTACACACCCCTGTAACAGTTGCACAAGAAACCCAGAAAAGCTGTTTTCATCCGGAATTAAATTGAATTTGTGGGAGAACTCATGAGTTTCATAGGATTTCGAGATTAAGAATTTATGACATCACGGGCTATGGCAATCCAACTTTGCCACAAAGATTCCTGCCAACCTTTTAAAAAGTTTAAAGTTCCTCTGCATTATTAGAACTTCATTACCTATGCTTATTTAACTAACATACTCTCTTGGGTACATTACCAGTTGACAGCGATGCGGAGGAATTTTTCGACGACATATTTTATTTTGTTTATAGTTTTAGTTAGGTTATTATATTTTTAGTTTTGAAAGAAGACTTTGTAGGATTAGTGATTAAAATAAATAAAAACACTAATTTATTCAAATATACTAACAGATCTATTTATCCATTAAATATTATGCATATAAATAAACGATTTTGATTTGATTGGACAGACAATCTCGAGACATTTTGAATTGAATTGTTTTTATTATGTAAGTGTTATAATTATAGTGTTTATAATTATTTTATATTTTGTATTTTTTGCGACGGTCGCGACTTACTTAGGTCGTAGGTTTGAACCCTGACAGGCGCTTTACTTTGTGTAAATTATTTCATAACCACTGCTCTCAAAACGATGAAGGAAAACATCGTGAAGAAACCGGCATGTCCTAGAACCAAAAATTTTAAGACATGTGACATCTACCAACCCACACTGGGCCCGCGTGGTGGATTACGGCCCACTCCCTCTCATCGAGAGGAGGCCTGTTTATTTTTATTTCTTGTTTTGTAATATAGTTATTTATAGGAACGCAACTACTCTATAACTATAGTAGTTAGTTATTAATTAATTAGTTTAGTTATTAATTTGTGATTTCCTGTGCGAGTCTCAATAAATACTTTTTCTTTCTTTCTTTCTTTAGGCGGACTCTAAAATAGCAAGGTACCGACAAGTGGGGAAAATTGAACACTATCTCTACTCGATCGTCAATTCCTCCACTCAATCTTCTTTTACCTTTTAGTGTCCTATTTTTCATAGTTTTATCGATAAAAAATATTCTCTAAACCAGAACCTTTTAGACAGACACTTGGGTACCTTTTTATTGGATCTTAAGGAATTATTAGATATTTGCATTTCAATATTCTGAACCGGTTTGTATTCCAAGTGCTCTTTCATTTTATTCTAAGAGATTTAATCTGTTTTATACCTGGCAAATATTTTAATCGTTTCTGTAGTGGCAATGCCATTCGGTTTTAGAATATTTTCATCCGCAAATTATACCTAGTTATATAAGTAAACAATAGTAGAGTAATTTCTACCTTTATATCTGTCATTCGCATGTGTATATGACACAGCCAGATCTTAGAATTGATTATTTCATGAATTGAATGAAAAGAAATCTCATTTCCGCAACTTTTTCGCGCAAGTGTCTTTCACGCAAGTGTTTTTGCGCAAGAGTTTTTCACGCAAGTGGATTTGCGCAAGTGTGTTTCGCGCAAATATCCCCTCGCGCAAAAGTCCGTTTTCGCAAAAGTCCATTGGTGAAGATGTCTTTTCATGCAAGTGGGTTCGCGCAAGTGTCTTGCGCGGAAAAGTCTTTCGCGCAAGTGTCACAGATCCATGTAATAAACAGTATGTATAATGTCTTACTATTCTATATTATTTACCTTGTAATTATAATACTCATTAAGAATGTACTGCGAAAGCCTTACATAAAAATTTACAGCCAATTTTATTTGAATTCTGACAGACAAATAAACAGATGTTGTCTTACCCAAAACAAATGCCTAATTATTTAATTAAAGTTTGGCCCTACCCTCATTAAGACACAAAACGTAGCAAACAACAATAATCATGCACACAGTCTAAACAAAACTTAAACAAACAAACTAGCAACAGTTTGTTTTCTAATGTAATTGTTTTACTCTGTGTACAGCATTCGAAATTATTAAGATTTCGTAGAACGCTTCTTAAATGTTAATAAATTAATTTCGGTCCAAGATTACCATATTTATTAAACCAGCAGTGTCTGGAACAGCGGTCATCAATTTTTTCGTAGTGTACACAAAAATAATTTACATAATTGTGCAGTTCGTTGCACATCTTTGTAAATAAATCTTAAAAGTGGATTTTACTTTCTGTCGGCAATAAATTATAACTTACACAAAAGGTATTGTCTAAAGTGTCTGCACCTTGCACATTTATATAGCATGATCACAATAGAAACGGGTTTTGTCGACAGAAGAATAGACAAAATGACAGGTAAACAATCACAATCTGTAATTTTGTCTATTCTTCCGTCGACAAAACCCGTAGAAAACCCGTTTCTATGGTTGTCATGCTACGCATGCTGGACAGACATACCCACTCCTACAATATTGGATGGCCAATAGTGGCTAGTATTTTTCCACTACTTGAGCTATTCGTGCCAAAACGAGAGAAAAACAGGAAGATTTACACACATGCATCGATCAGAGGTAATGCACTCGGCAAAGAACAATTTAGCTTGGAATATTTGGATTTGCAAGTCGGATGGTAGAATGATGTCAGTCGTTAGGATAGCATCAATCAGCGTCAGATGCACCGAGACACAGAACAGTTGAGATTGACATATGAAGCTGCATATTTTGCGTTATAGTTGGAATATTGATTTTACATGGGAATGCTGAGTTTTATAAACTTTTACAACCTACAACCTACATTCTGCAGTTGAGCTTGCACTTACACCTAAACTGTATCCTTACCCAGAGAACCCAGATATTATCTACCTAATTGCCAAATCTCATCCGGATCTGTTCAGCCATTTCGGCGTGAAGTCGTAACAAGCAAACAAACAATGCAAACACACAAATTCCTAATAAACAAATACATTCTCGTATCTATTTTTATGTTGAGCAGGATATTAAACGACAGTATAACTCTAAATATTCTAACTATAATTCACGCACTACACACCCTCACACTTCACACTCTCACCCATACTCACACATAATCACTCACCCATACTCACACATAATCACACGTAACACGCGACTTGGCTCTTTTCTATGCATAACTCTCACTCATTTACCCTTTCAATTGTTTAATTTTAAGTTACCCATTTAATTTACTTTATTTTACTGCATGTTTACATTGTCTACACTGCTCAATTACATAAGATGATGATAAGTGGAAGCGCGGAGTCTCCTAACACAAGCAATTCCTTGCTTAAAAGGTGATCTCCGATCATATGTATGTAAATGATGCCTTTTTGTAATTGAAATAAATATTTTTTTTTTTTTTTTTTTTTTTTTTTTTTTTTTTTTTTTTTTTTTTTTTTTTTTTTTTTTTTATAAACGTTTTGCACTTTGGTACATTATATCTGTGTTTTTCTTAAAGTGGTAAAGAGAGTTGAGCGTTGCACAACCATATTTAATGAGGGGTTATATTTTAGTCCATTCTAGTCCAGTTTAGTATAAACAGTAGAGTAATAAACTGCTATAGTATGTTGGTTGTTGATTGACAAAAGGGAGGACGCTTCAGTCATGCAATATAACGCCTTTACACTTTTGACGCTAACCTAATTTATTTATTTTGAGCCAATATTCTTAGCTACTCACGCTCCTTCTTATATTTCACGCCCTGTCGCCTCTATAATAAAATCCGCCGAAGAAGAAAAACAAGGGAATATTCAAACGCTTGCGAAATGCGACATTCACCCTTTTTTTTTTTGGGTCAGAAATTATCAAATAACTTCTCCCGCTCTGGGCGGAGCGGGAGGGCGTGTCAGACTCTTACTGACTAAAACCCACCCGTGTTCCTTCGGTTGCCCTGTTGCCGGGGGCCACGATTTCCCTATCAGTTTTCTTCGAACCCCCGGCAGGCATTGGCCCTAGCTGACCCCGTCAATTCTGCTGAAATCTCTTTGAAACGCGCGTAGAACACAACACGCCGTCGACCCAGGCTTGGTCCATATCGGACGGCAAGCTCGACATTCACCCCTCCTTGTTGCATCTGTTGACGGAATCTTCGCCACATAAATGTCTACCTTCGTAAAACATCTTGGAGCTGCATCGCTGACCACTGAAACAGGCCCATAAGCGTAGTGATGGGTTGGCTAAGTTCAAGAAACATCTTCTCAATAATCCGTGCCACAAGCTTGTGCATTCGCGGCACAAGGCATAAATTTAAACCAATAGCCAAGTTATTCGGCTTCGACGATGGAGCAGCCCTACCTAGACAATACTGATGTAAATGTAGCTGATGAACTGAGAAAACGTCGATTGCAATAAATCGTGATAGATAAATGAGCTTGTGTTATGTTATGTAATGTTATTTTCCGATAATGTAAATAAATTTGGGTGTATAATATAATATAAATACCTAATGAAAATTAAATGAGATAGGTGTATACTTTAATTTTAGCTACAGTGCGTTCATTATAATTTGACGTGACTCGATTGGCAGCTGGATTTTGTAGTCTTGGTTTCAATAATAATAGAATTCAAAATGGCGACTGACAGAACAGTACTATCAACCACATGACTGCAAAATTGAGAGAGACAGTCACAACAGCATCCTGAGAACTGTAGCGGAGAGCTTTAGCTCTCCAATTGTAAAACAGTTTGTGCAGAGGGTGATTGGTACTAACACTAGATAGTAAGTTATTTTTATATTATGTTACTAACACACTATGGACTCTGTTCCGAAATAAAAATAAATATTATTATATTATAAAATAGGGATGAGGACAATTTTTTTTTTTGTCTTTCTTGTAGACAAAAAATATTGAACACGTACTTTTTATTTTTTTACGTACCTAATCAAAAAATTACGGCGATACATTGAGTTAAAATGTGCAATGACGTCACGAGTATGTAGATTTTATACTTGCTTGTGACTTAGCGAGCCCCACTCCCCAACTTTAATGCCTTTTATCTAAGTAATTTTTTATTAATATGGTAAAGCAAAAATTACGTATCTAATATTTTTTTATTATCTGATTGACGGACTAAATATATTTCTTTTTTATCAAGGCATCCTCCTTATTCTCGGTCTGCTACACGGTCGCCAACCGCGTCCCGACAGAGGTGACCTTGGTGGTTTACAACCGTGTTGATGGTGGTTTCCTACCAAATTTCAAACAGCTCTGCCTGTCGCCAACCAAGGTCACCTGTATAGCAGGCACTTCAGTGCTACCAATCACGTCTCTCCAACACAGGACAAGTTATAATAGCTGTATACTATTGATCTATTTCAAACTCATTACGTTGTGGAAGCAACTAATTTAATGTATTCCATCGTTAATAATTTACGTGATGTGTACTAATAGGTATCTTTCTACAATATTAATAATTAATGAAGGTATCCATTATATACCATGTCGTAATATAATTAACCAGTAAAGTAATTAATCATGTCGGTAGAAAGAATATTTATTTTCTTGGAAACTGTTAAGTATCGGCTTAATTATCATGAAGAACCTTTTTATGGTACCTTATTGGTACAATGTTTTTCTACAAGTTAATTTATATCATGGAAAGTTGAAAATTACGGACGTATCTAATAACAATTTTCTTAATGTCCCTCGGCAAACTTCGTGTTTTGTCAGTCGTCGGATTTCTATCAGTTGCCCTTTGCATTTGGTGCATACCGGATGCTCTCAATCGACTTGGAAGTATATAGAGTTGTTAATACTTTTTTAACTTAATGTAATTTATTTTAAAAATGGGAGGAAAGCTGCTAAAGTCGCAGGCACGAAAATAGTTTTACAGCTCTATAAAGTTCATACGGAAATAAAAACAAAACATCAATGAAGAATTTAGTTCTGAATTCAAATTATTATACACGATAAATCTAATAATTGATGGATATGGAAATTAGCATTCGTTTGTATTCGGAAATGCGATGATTCCCGAGGGACAGATGTTCAATGTTATCTATCCTTACTAATATTATAAATACGAAAGAGAGTTTGTTTGTAACGCTTTCATGCTAAAACGGCTAAACGGATTTGGATGAAATTTGGCACATGGTTAGACCATGACCTGGGTTAGGACATAGGATAATTTTTATTCCGATATTCCCATGGGATGGAGACTTATGCGGGTGAAACCGCAGGGTGCAGATAGTACTTTACATACTATAGAGGTAACATTTGTGAGTTTCTATGTAAGGAGTAATCTTTTAGAACTGCTGTTCCGATTTCGAAAATTCTTTCAATAATGGGACGCTACAGTATTGCCGAGTGTCCAATAGGATATATTTTATGATAAAACAAGAAACGCGGACGAAGTCGTGGGCTGAAGCTAGTACAGGGCCTCAAGTCTGCTATTACAATAGTGTCAGAATGGTCTATCATTGATTTCATAATTGTTGATTTTGACAAGTTTGGTAATCTACTAATATAATGGCGTCATTATGACTTTCCAATGGTCAGCCACTGACACTCCATTGAAAGAAATGGCACTTATTGGTAATCTCGTACATAATGACAAATGAATGACTGACTTAGGCGGTATCATGCTTTACGCACACAAACTTGCTTTTAATTTTATTTTTTTGTTTCTTTTATAAATTAAAAATCCAGATATGAGTTCCAAGATAAAGCCGTTTGTATAGCTTTTGTATCTGTGTTACTAGCTAGTCTTTAAATACTTCCTATTGTAATCTGTGGAAAACGTAGTGGGTAGCATAATTGTTCAAAATGTTATATTTAAGATATTGTGACTGTTTTTTATTGTGCTACTGTTTGTTTTTCCTTAAATAAATAAATAAACATCATTGGTCGTATTGTACGACAATGCCATTATAACACAATTCTATTACGAGACCATTGACCGACCAATGATCGACCATTATGAATGTAGCAGATTACGAACTTTTAGCAAAATGACAATGGGATCGTGTTGGAATGACTAATTTATAAAAATAGCAGACTTGGGTCCCAGGTCGGGGCACGAGTCTTGACTTCGTGAGTACAGCTCGCGCATGTTACAATTTCGACCAATGACAGTAGTCGAATGACACGCGAAAGGTCCAATAAGCGACGAGCATCGACTGACGAACCGATTGCGTGCAGCTCGATGCGCCCCGGCTTCTTCATTCCGCCAAACAGACCGAAAAATTAACTTACTGCGCAGTGTCAGTTTTGTGCTCACGACGCATGCCTTCTACTGTAAATAAATAATTCAGGACCTTATGTTTCAAGTCAAGTGCATTTGTTTCAGATAGGTAGACTATTTATATAGCATTTTTGATTCATACATTTGAATTCAAAGTGCAAATAGTCAAAGCAAAGGCTTCTAAAATAACAGTTTTAAACTAAACAGTAAAATTTTAAAGGTGTATGTTCTAGAGAATATCTTATAAATGTTCTATAGACTATCTTATAAATATTCTAGACTATCTTATAAATGTTCTAGATTATCTAATAAATTCACATTTAGGAGCGTCTGGTGCAGTGTTGGTACTAAATCAAGAAATTAGCAAGCCGTTCGCAAATTGCTACATACATTAACTAACTCTTGGTCTAGACATGTTTGTTTGTTTTGTTTAGAAATTTTACATTTGTCGATTATCTGTTAGTGCGTAACTTACAAGTTGAGAATTACTTGACTTAACCTATCTACAATTTTATTTCTCTGGCTAGGTTTTACTTTTGTATTGTATTGTAAAATGACTTTATATTTAACCTATTCCTTATTATTATTTTATTCTAAATTAATCTGACTAAATATGACTATGTGTGTTATTGTGTTTAATTTTATATTGTTTATTACTGTTAATATTAATTGAAATCATATCGACGTCTTGACATGTATTTTTATTTTACTTTTATTTCTGAATGTATTTCATTGTATTTTTATAAGTTTTGAACACGAACTCAACAGCAAACCAACATTGTTCTTTGCAGTGCCCTGACAGGGTTCATGTACCTACAAAAACCGACAGTAAATGTTGTAAAATGCATTATGTGCATGAGAGCAAATAAATAAATAAATTTATAAGTCGACCGTCTCTGACGCCGTGCACATTCTAGGATGTGCACGGCGAGGTTTGTCAAAGCTGCGCGGTTTATTTGTTTGCCAGCCATATATTCGTGCGTAGTGTGATGAAATGAAATGAAATTGTTTATTCTGTAAATAGGATATCGGAATCACTTTTACACGTCATACAAAAAAAAAAATTAAAATAAGCTAGATGAGTTCGGCGTTTCCTATCTGACTACTCTGAGAAGAAAGGCCGAAACAAACTCAGAGGTCCCAGTCTCTTTTAAAGTCCAGACATAATCTTGGTCAGGCCATATGAGGACCATGTAGATTAGTGTCTGAAAAGGTCTTTTGAGGAAAGAACCACATAGATTTGAGTGGACCTGTCCAGTCAGTGCAAGCATTTGTCAGTAATCGTGGAGCTCAACTTAGAATTTAAGGAGCTCAACTCGACGAGCAATACCAAAGAAAGGACATTTGGGTAGGCCGCAAAAACTACTCAAACTGCCAGACTATCACTAAAACTAGAAGAGAAATAAAAATAATATCCACATAGTCCTCACATTCACAATAGTTAAAATAATACTTTACAAAGTAATCATGTCATTTTGAATATAATTTTCAACAATGTCAACGTGTTTATAAAACTGGTAATGTTGATTTTACATAATAATTAAAATCAGATTAGATTTATGGTTTTATCACAAGGCTTAGCAGAGCGAGCAGTTTAATCCCAAGCTTTTTTATCTTCTAAATAATCTGAAATTGTATTTTTCTATGTGTGGGCCCCATTGTAATTTACCGTCAATAGTGATTCCAAGAAAAACTGTCGACTCAACAGGGTCCAACTCTGTTCCATTAACCTGAACATTGGTAGATAGCTGCCTGACATTTGGCATTGAAAATTTAATGATCGTGGGTCGCAACCTACATTTCCATATAAAAGGAAGTTTACTTCACGCGCATATTGTCACTCAAGTGCAAATTGCGAATCTACACAGCGTGCATTCGACCAATCATGACCTATGCGGGCACCGTCTTTGCACAGGCAAAGCCTTATATTATCCATAGGATACAGACCCTAAAGAACCGTTTCCTTCTCAAAGCCACGGATTTCCCCTGGTGTATCAGAAACGAGATCCTCCATCTCGACTTCAAAAAATTCCCACCATTCATTAGTTTCTAAAACGCATTATCATCATCAGCCTATAATGTTCCCACTGCTGGGACACAGGCCTCCTCTCTGTGAGAGGGAGTGGGCCGTAATCCACCACGCGGGCCCAGTGCGGGTTGGTAGATGTCACATGTCTTCGAATTTTCGGTTTTGGACATGCCGGTTTCTTCGCGATGTTTTCCTTCGCCATTTTGAGAGCAGTGGTGATGAAATAATTTACATAAAGTAAAGCGCCTGTCTGGGTTCGAACCTACGACCTACAACTCGTAAGTCATGGCCGTTACCACTGGGCCACCACTGCTAAAACGCATGTCCAAGCGTTATTTTGACTCCGCTGCTAAACATCGCAACCCTCTGGTTGTCGAGGCAGCCAGTTCTCTCAGACCCAGATGACCCTCTTCCAGGAGCGCAGTAGGGCCACAAAAATAGATGACACCCGTCATTTCGACCTCGCCGCCGAGGTCCTCCGCGACCGCGACCCCGAGTAAATGATACTCCCCCTCGACCCTTGCTCGACAACGAGGTGCCAGCACGCGTGAGGCTGAGCCAATTGCTTTAAATTCCCCAACTAATAATCATGATGATCTAAATTTGATCCAGCCTGTCCCATCTTGCTGTCCTCTCCTAGCGACGATGCCCTAAGCCGAGGTTCGTACCCCACAGAGGGTGATCCTTAGCAAGCGCTCGCCTAGTTTTAATTAGCATAGTTTTTGCCCCTGGTTGGAGACTTTGAGTGTAGAAGTTTAAGGCAGCCACAAGAAAGCCCGGTAAAGCAACCACGACCTTAGTGGTCAACTGCGAGATGCCCTAAATAAAAATAAATAAAAAAACATCACGCGCATAGAGGCTGCTGTGGAGCGGCGCCTATATATTCAAACGAGCGGAGTGGACCAGAAAAAGATGTAGTTTTTAAAAGGCAGTAGGAGTTTCATTCCGTGAAAAAAGCGATGAAAAATTCGGTATTTACTCCGGTACGGTCAAAACTTTTACGTGTGCGTACAAGAGTGGATTGAATATTTTATCAACAGTTTTGAAAGGTCGCGGCCCGGGTGGCCAGGGGTTAAAGTTTCACGCGCACTAGAACGTAACGTTCAACAAGCTTTTTTTTTTGGGTGGGAATTTATCAAATAACTTCTCCCGCTCTGGGTGGAGCTAGGGCGTGTCAGACTCTAACTGACTAAAACCCACCCGTGTTCCTTCGGTTGCCATGTTGCCAGGGGCCACGATGTCCCTTTCGGACTTCTTCGCAGCCCCGGCAGAACGATCAACAGGCTAAGGGATGTTTTGATAAGCTAAGTAATTTAGTAGGTATTTTGTGCAAAGTAGAACTAACATTTTGAGTTTTTAGTTTAGGTGAGCATAATGAATTTGACAACTTAGAATTAGCAGTTGCTAGTGTCACGGAATTGTAATTACACCTAGACTTTTTCATTAATTTTCAGTACCAACTGCCATATATAAACTTAGTAGGACTTTAATGATAATAATTAAGACAAAACTAACGTAGTCGAGTGATTTTCGTACAAGAATTTCAATACTACAGAGTAATAACATCCACAAATTATGCGAAGTTTCAAGAATTTCTGTGTAGAGCTTGGGCTTAGTATTTCACTATAAAATGTGGCATCAGCATTTCACGCGTTACGAATGTTACGAGTCAGTGGACTATGAGCGTTATGGTCCCATTCCACGACTCCATTCATCACTTCAATTCACTGCTTCGGGACCCGATAAGCCCTTGTCCAACTCCACCTTTAATTTGTATGAAACCTTTTTTCATTACAAAATATAATACAATGATGTTTTTCTTTCTCCTTTGTTTTTTTATTGTAATCTCCTTCCTTTTTCAGGAATAATTAAAAGGGATTTTTGTTCGTTTTAATTTTGTTGTTAATAAACGTTTTCATGCAAAGAGACTTTGTAGGTATTTTCTTTATTCTAAAATCTAGTTGGTTTAGTCATTTGTACTGTGCCAAACAAAGGAGGGTTTGTAATAACACAAAATTAAAATACCTAATGACTATTAGCAGTGTATAAAAGGACTTAAATAGAGTTTAGCTTAGTATCCCAAAAAAAGGCACGCACTTTTACACTTTAATATCTAATATAAAGAGAAAAGATTTGTATTATTGTTTTAAAAAATAAACTCAAAAACTACTAGACCGATTTAAAAAATTCTTTCACCAGTAGAATGCTATATTATCACTGAGTAACATAGGCTATAATTTATAAAGATATCACGCGGGCGACGCCGCTGGAGGAAGCTAGTTTATAATACCACTTTGTCGACGTAATTAATATGTATACCTATGCCAAATTACAGCTTTCTAGTACTAAGGGTCTCGGAGCTAGACCGCGGACAGACAGACAGACAGACGGACATGACGAAACTATAAGGGTTCCTTGTTTACTACGGAACCCTAATAATTAAGTGTCAAGAAATAAGCAAGAAAAAAAAATTGGTATGTGATCTGTGTTACTCACGTACCTGATCTAGCTTTTTCCCAACTATGTTGGGGTCGGCTTCCAGTCTAACCGGATGCAGCTGAATACTACTTTACATGTAGCGACTGCCTATCTGATCTCCACAACCCAGTAAACCCGTGGTCCTACGGCCTGTCACGGCCTAGCACGAGGCCACACCTGTCGAGTCCTATCGCTTCCCGTGCCAAGCCTTCCCACCACAGGCCTCATAGGAACGACGGTTCCCACGGGCTGTCGGCCTGGCCTGCGACGATCTGGCCTATAAGAAAGCAGGCCGTGGGACTGCAACATTACTAGGAAATACATACCCCGAACTGACAGTTTTACTTGTTTTTCCTAAAGCCTAAACATAATTAACAAAACAAAAGCACAGACAAAAGTCCGTCCGTCCGTGTTATACAGCGGTTTACACAAGACCTAATGATCAAACCTGTTTGAATTAACAATGAGTGATGGTAAGCAGCCCTGTTTGATGTCAACATCAAATATTCACACGCGTACAAAATGCTTTTACGTGAGGCCACAAGCGTGGCCGATGCGTTTACACTGCGTGACTGCCTTGTACCCTTTAAAATTGGGGTGCGAGAAATTGAGGAAGAGCCATTTATAGAAAGAGTTATTTTGTGATAGGTACTGCTATTTTGAGATAGTTTAGTTATGTAAAAAGTTACTTTTAAGAAGTTCCAAAAAATAATGTTTAAAATGTTTGCCAATTTAGCTATGTACTTTATGATTAAAGTATAAGTAATGACATGATTTGACAAAAAAACCCCGACTGCAAAAACTTATAACTGAAAAGAGAAAAACGAGCATTATAATCTATACAATTTTGGTATTGCAGGCGGGACAAACCAATAACCTGAAATGTTGGTGTAAATTTTGTTTGTCCCGCCTGCAATACCAAAAATCTATAGATGCTTGTATATAATGCTTGTTTTAAATGCTTGTATATAATGCTTGTTCAATATAATGCTTGTTTTTCTCTTTTCAGTTATGAGTTTTTGCAGTCGGGTTTTTTGTTATTTTAATAATTTGTTTTATTTTAAACTTTTTAGTTTTATTAATATATAAATATGTATATATATTTGTAATTGACTCATTGCCAACTTTTATTTGATATTCGTTTCAAACAAAAGTTGGCAATGAGTCAATTAAAATTAATAATGTGTTTTTTTTTAAACATACGCTTCCCTTTTTTTGTATTTGCAGATGCAATATATAAATATTATATAGCCTATGTCACTCCCACAATTAAGACGAATCTAACGACACCTCATATGTTAAAATCCATCACGCCGTTTAGGCTACAGAGCGTGCCAAAGAAATAGACATACATACATACATACTCTCGAAAAACATTACCCTCCTTCTGGGGCAGTCGGGTAAAAAGGTCTTCATTTTCGTAAAAAAAAGCTTTTGATGAAAAATATGTGTAAACATTGCATGGTAGACAACAATTCTAGCTAAGTGCCTGTAGAAAAACAAATCTCACTAACTGTAGATGTGTGCATATACGACAGGTAGTGAGAATATATTTTCCCTCCTTTTGCACTTACGCCATACAAAAAAATACGTGATTATCTTCTAAACGGTAAACGACACAGACACGACGATTAGAGAGAACTTTTCGAAACAAAGTTCTGAACACGAAGGTAATGTCAATGCAGATACGACAGTTTGTGAAATACGACAGTTAGCGGGGAGGGCGACGATATATGAACCTTTATCTTCCTAAACGAATTGCCATAACTTAAAGCCTTTATAAACCAAAACCCTCCTCTCATTTCACAAAGTTCAAAACAAAACAGAATAATAAATACATGAAAATTCAACAAGTTAAATAATATAGAAATGTCTCACAATAGAGAATCATTAATTTTGTTAGTTCCCGTCGATGGTACCTCGAGTCTTCACAGAGACATATCTACATATTTTATTCTTTTCGGTAAAGTCACAAAACCTAGTGGGGAGAAAATAATAATTTTGTGGAATCTAGGTTCCAATGGAATAGTCAGTCTTGACATTACTTTGATTAGTAAAGTTCAGTGAAAGCGTTTATCAGTTTGGTTACTAAAGCTTTAAGTCAGTTGTATCATAAGCTTTCCAAAATGAAAATTCCTCTTCTCACTAACTTCTATTACCTTTGGATTAACTTTTTTCCCAAACTAATCCAAGTTTTATCAATTTTTTTAAATGTAAATGGTGTCAAAATGTAGCTTGGTGTGCAGTTATAATAACTTTGTAAATATTTATTTTGATCTATGCTGTTATAAATGCTGTTAAAAAACTTTGTTTGCTATGTAAAAATTATCTAATGCCTAAAGAAGTAAATTGTATAACTAGAAACTAAAACAAAATGCTAGTAATTATATAATTAACTAGCTGCACCCCGAAGTTTCACCCGTATAAGTTTCCATCCCCTGGGAATATCGGGATAAAAAGTATTATATGTGTTAATCTAAGTTATAAACTGTCTGTGTGCCAAATTTTATCCAAATTTATTTAGTCGTTTTTACGTGAAAGAGTAACAAACATCCATTAATCCTCACAAACTTTCGCATTTACAATCATCATCATCTTCCTGCCCTTATCCCATGTTACTTGGGGTCGGCGCAACACGTTTTCTTTTTCCACTCTCCCCTGTCAACCGCATCTACAACTTTCGCATTTACAATATTAGTAAGTAAGGAATTTTTTGTAAATTTTGACGTTCAAAAGTACCATAAATGTGCCATAAATTCTTTGACTTTGAAAAGTTCGACGGTTCACCTTGCTGCGTTGCCGTCACCACATGACGACACTGGCAGAAAAATTTAAATCATTTAGTTTTTCTAAGACGGCGATGAATGGTCACACAATGACGGCTGTCTAAATAAAGAGCGTATTGTCAAATACTGATTAAAATGACAGATTTTCATTACAGTCGATATAATAAGACGGAACCGTTTTCATCCGTAATATTTAGGCATTGATTTAGTAAAGTTTTTTTTTTTTACGTCCATTGGACGTAGATTAGCAGAAAGAACTCAACCCATATTATGGTCAAAAATGAAAAATGTCCTAAAGGAACTCAAACTCAAACTCAAATCATTTATTTCAATTAAACCATTTACAGGCACTTTTGAATTGTCAAGGAATCGGTCAGTCAGAAATAGGTATGAAGCTAGTTGCCCATTCCAAAGCGTAGTAGGTACCTATGGAGAAGAACGGGCAAGAAACTCCACGGACACTCTTTTAAATAAAAAATTGTTACAAAATATTGGTTACATCATTCATGTTGAAATTATACATGTGAGAACAATGTAGAAAGACGTGCACATGAGAAGCGTCCGTAATAAAAAGAACCAAACTTTAGGTCCTTTTTAATTTTTGACGGACATTACCTTTTAACACACACATACATACTTGTACTCACGCCTTCTTCCCATGGGGAAACTACAGAACGCCACCTGCTACGTTCCTTACATACTCCTTTTGCCTCGTTTACGTTCATACATCTGGTCATACACGCCGGTTGCGAGTACTACGCACCTAACCTTTCTGAAGAACATCACCAATAAGGTCAGTATATGTTGTCCCAGGGCGTCCCCACCCGGCCTTTTAAATAGAGTAATTATTGGGTAAAAAAACTAAATGACTAAAGGTCATTTAGTTTTAGTTTTAAGGATTTGAGTATTTAATGCGGTCTACCCAAATACCTTTTCTTTGGTATTGTTCGTTTAGTCATGGAGCTCCTTAAGTTCTGAGTTGAGCTCCACGATTACTGACAAATGCTTGCACTGGCTGGACAGGTCCACTCAAATCTGTGTGGTTCTTTCCTCAAAAAACCATTTCAGACACTAATCTACGTGGTCCTTACATGATCAGGGGGCCTACCACAAGCTCTTATAGCAATATTATTATAATCTTACTTTGACTTTTCGTACCATGACGTCCTTAAAATAAGCTTACTATAATGTTAAAACAATTTTATTATATTAGCGGTTTTGGTGACGTCACCTCTAAAAGTTCATTCAATTCGTACCACGACGTGACTTTTGACAACTAGCAATATTGTTAAGACAGACCAATACTTCGTAGCATCGATTCGGAACAAATTGTGAAAGGGACAGCGCTATACAGTTCATAAAGCGTTGTTTCTTTCCTACTATAGCAGGAAATAGACAAATCTTACAAATAGTTCGTTCTTTCCCAGCACTAAGCAGGAATAAAACAACATTTAACGTTAAAGGTCATGGTACGAATATGAGTAATGTTATTGTAAGCCTGAAACAAACCCTGACCAAGATTATGACATGTCTGGACTTTAAAAGAGACTTTGACCTCTGAGTTTGTTTCGCGATTTTTTTTCAGAGGCAGATAGATGGGAAATGTCGACTCCATCATTTTTTTTTAAATTTTATTTGACTTTTAAAACAGATTCAGATATGGTATGTTTCTTGCACCACAAACTGCTAAAGAACCAGCTGTTGCAATAGATTTTGTAGGATTTATCCCGTTTGTTTTTCCTGTTATTCAAGTATTCAGGACAGACTTGTATGACGAAAAATAAATAATGAAGCTCTTTCCGCGTAGCAAGTTACTTAATAATTTATATTTCACTTCAATTCCCGGGTCCCTCGTTTATATTTATTCTGTTCAGGCTCTAATTAATATTTATTTGCTGTTTCTCCAGCGGACCAGTTTCTGGCACTAATTTGTTAGCCTAAAATGTTTTTTTCCCTAAAATGATGCAAGTAGGCTAAAACATTATAACAAAGAAAATTTTGTTGTTTTAATCAGCAGTTCCTGTCTAAATTAAGTTTTTGCATATTAAAGACCTTATAAGAAAATTACTTTTTCTACCAAACTTTTCTACTAAAAGTAAATACATAAAGCGTGTAA
The DNA here is from genome assembly GCA_963680765.1 of Agrochola lychnidis. NCBI lineage: Eukaryota > Metazoa > Arthropoda > Insecta > Lepidoptera > Noctuidae > Agrochola > Agrochola lychnidis. The sequence continues at coordinate 6,447,619 of OY796860.1, read as the reverse complement.
AAATTTTGTCGCAGAGATGTCTCGTTTTAGGCTCTTCTTGAGTCAATTTCTGCTAGATGAAAATTTGGTCTTACAAATATAGGCTTTCCTACTGCTCCTTTCTATAGAGTATAATCAACCTATAATGTTCCCACTGCTGGGACACAGGCCTCGAGAGAGAATGGGCCATAATCTACCACGCGAGCCCAGTGCGGGTTGGTAGATGTCGCATGTCTTCGAATTTTTGGTTCTAGGACATGCCGGTTTCCTCACGATGTTTTCCTTCACTATTTTAAGAGCAGTGGTGATAAAATAATTTACACAAAGTAAAGCGCCTGTCAGTTTTCGAATCTACGACCTACAACTCGTAAGTCGCGGCCATTATCACTGGACCACCACTGTTCTGCTCCTTATTAATAATAACAATACACAAGTAACCAATAAATAATCGAAATCATCATCATCATCTGCCCAGCCTTTTCCCAACTATGTTGGGGTCGGCTTCCAGTCTAACCGGATGCAGCTGAATACAAGAATTTTACATGGAGCGACTGCCTTATAAATAATCGAAAATAAAGTTAAATAAAATCAATAGATCCGTCTTTAAACCATACAGTAGGTATCCGAAACTCATTTTGGAACACGACACAAAAATAAAAAAATATAACCAAAAATCCTGCTTTTAGTTCGAAAAGAAAAATGGCGTCTGCTGTACGTGCCTGAACGATACGAGTATAACGTTTGGAATTCAGTGGTCACTAATCGTTTAGCTCAAATGGTTCAACTTCAAATAAAGTTGGCTCCAAAACTGAACTATTTTTCATATGGAGCCTTTGAAAGTTCATATGCGAAGCTCAAACGCAGATTCACTATATTGTATGCTGGAAAAATTGAAAAAGATTTGGTCTGATATCAGAAACTAAGCTATATCATTTTGAAATCGGTCATTAAAAATAGAGTATATTTTTCACGTAAAACCTTTCTATAGAAATGTTTGTAAGATAAGGAACTTAAAGTACTACTCAGACTAAACATGCTTTTACAAATCGATTTTATTTATTCTTAGGACCCTACTTGTATAACCAGTTTAACAGAGTGCTAAAGATTTATAGTTTAAGTTATAATAGGTGTAACTTACTTGTAGAAGAATATTTGGCAAAACTCAATTATGCAGACACGGAAAAACTACTAGAAATTTTAAAATAAAATTCATATCTACATACTCTATCTTAAATCTATACTCTATATTAAGTCTCTTCCTTTACCAAATTAGTAATACTTTGTCTACTTTAATATTATTCGTTAATTTATTTAAACATAATATCTTACATAATCTAGTTGTAAAATAATATACCCAAATAGTTACTGTTTAAGTCATTGAAAATTTTATGTCTTCTTTTTAATTTAGCTTCTATTATATGTATTGTTGTCTTCTTTTTAAATGTTTGATGTAAATTGATAGCCTGAAACACAGGTTTTCATAAACCTAGATCAGGCTAGTCTACATTACAGATAGAATTAAATTTTCCTCGATTGTAATTTAATGTAAATCATACTTTTACTTTATACTTGAATAAATTTTTATTTTTTTTATTTTTTTAATCAAGGCTCGGATACCGGTTAAATTTTCAAACCGTTATTTTGTACTTGACGCAAAAACCTTAACATTCGGTTTCGTTCGTATAAGCCGTTCTTTATAAACCGGTTTTGTAAGAGTCTTTACATAAAGGTATTTTTCGATTAAACGGTTTAGAGCAATATTAACCGGTTTTTTGTTTAGTTTTTATTCAGCGCGGCGTCCACACAGGTAGTCACAAGTTGCAACGCGTTTACCAACATGCCGCTCGTCAAATAAACCGATTAATTTAGCTTAAAATAAAGTTCTTAAAACGTTCACGTTCTTAAGAAACGTTCGGAGTAAAACCCAAATAAGCCGGTTTTATCCGGTATTTTTTAAATCAGTTCCGTGCCTTGCTTTAAGAATGCGACAACGCATGAATTGTCCATACAAAACGTAGTACATAAATCATTTGCAATTTGAGCATATTTCCACTATATTATGTTGATATTCGGGTTGAGACAGTATTTATCTAGGCTCCTACGTCTTTTTATTTCCAAAAACTTACCTTTAAATGAAGTATAAGCGAATTGCATTTCGTACATTTTTACAGCGTAAACAACAATATTTGTTGTAATATTGTTTCCACAGAAGCATAGTTTATGTTATCAAGTTACAAATTATCGAAAAATATATACATTAAGTTTTCATTCATATTTTTTTGTATTACGGAACACATCCAAATTTATCATAAATTTTCGAAAGCTAGTAGTACTATCGCGTCAAGCAATAATTGTCAATGTGTGCGTGGTAGTATTGCTCACTGTAGGTGTATATCGTTCCGACAGGAACTCACATTAGCGCAACGTGCTTGGAATTGAATTTTGCAAACATCTCGATTTGTAGTTGCGAGCCGTGTCGCCTGCCTTTTAAATCACCTGAACAATTTTGAATTTTAGGCATATCAAACGCAACTCAATGAAATGAAATGAAATTGTTTATTCTGTAAATAGGATATCGGAATCACTTTTACACGTCATATAAAAAAATATTAAAAATAAGCTAGATGAGTTCGGCTTTTCCTATCTGACTACTCTGAGAAGAAAGGCCGAAACAAACTCAGAGGTCGCAGTCTCTTTTAAAGTCCAGACATAATCTTGGTCAGGCCATATGAGGACCATGTAGATTAGTGTCTGAAAAGGTCTTTTGAGGAAAGAACCACACAGATTTGAGTGGACCTGTCCAGTCAGTGCAAGCATTTGTCAGTAATCGTGGAGCTCAACTTAGAACTTAAGGAGCTCAACTCGACGAGCAATACCAAAGAAAGGACATTTGGGTAGGCCGCAAAAACTACTCAAACTGCCAGACCATGACTAAAACTAGAAGAGAAATAAAAATAATATCCACATAGTCCTCACATTCACAATAGTTAAAATAATATAATACTTTACAAGGGTATTTCTTCAAAATTTGATTCTTCGACTGATTCATATGGCCAAAATTTTATTTCACTTTCAGCTTTGTAAGACATGTTTATATGAAAATAGGTATACCAAATAACATATATTTGAATGAGGGACTCGTTTTTATAAAGTGGTTTTCAAGATATCGATGTTCAAATATTTTGTGCCCAGATGAATCAGAATTTGTTACAGATTAATCAGAAACAGAAATAAAAACTTAATGCAGATGGGCTCTGTATTAAGAAAATATTCATATTTTAACAACAACAATAATATCTTCTATATTATCTTCACCAATGGCGTGAGACTCTTTTATCCGTTTATCATATTGAGGCCTTTTAAACACAAAAATATCCTTATCGTCAGAATCTGAGCGATCATCCACGCTTTTCTGATGAAGGGTCGATAGTACATCTCTGGTGAATTTTGGAGTTATAAGTTTTTCATCGATTGACGAAGTCTCCATCCAAAAGTTGTCGTCATCGGGAAGGTCGAGGTCTTGTTGGGGTGTATCCATATCTATGTTCTATGTGTTATGGGGTTTGGTTTCCGCATTAAGTCCGTCAGGTGGACCATTGTGCGTGGGCCATGGCGGCCGTTTGGTGGTTATTCCAACCAGCCCACCTCCCTCCAGAAGTTAATCAAAACTCCTGGTTTGTTCAGAACATCTGTAAAAGATCTGGGTGACCCGAGGGTTTCTGTTCTAATCTGGGTGACGCCTGTGCATTCAAAGAGCACGTGCGCGACGGTTTCCTCAGCTTCCATGCATGCCCTGCACAGGGGCTGTCCGTTATGCCTATTGTGTGGAAGTGTTTGTTTAGCAAGCAGTGTGTCCTGTGATGGTTCTCGTCACCAGGCGCAGGCCGTTCGGATACACCGTCGTTCCTGTCCAGGCGTAATAAACGCCTGGACAGGAACGACGGTGTATCCGAATCTTTTCCAGTCTGAATTTCGGCACCCCGAAATTCAGAATAATTCCACACTAAATCGCAAACTTGAAAAATACCATGCATTTTCGCCATTCGCATTTTGAATTATTGAAAAGGTTACCTATAGCAAAGTAAATATAACAAATAAGACTAGAACTACTGACTTGTATACAGTCAAAAATTTGACAAGGAGAATTATGCAACAAAAGCGCTCCTTTCGTGCTGGAGCGGCGAAAAACTAATTTATTTTAAAATTCATATGGGGTTTTGACTATATGAATCAAGCACAGATTAATCAGGATTTTGCCTACAATCATGCATAACTCATCATACATACAGACTTCAGTATTGTCATGTTTCTACACGAATCTATAACCCAAGAGCATCACACGAAACTCAAATTGAAGTTTTAAAACAATAAAATAAATTTGATAAAGTGGGCAGTATCATCAGAATGCCACCTGAACCAAGCACAGATGAATCAGATGTTTACCTTCGTAACACCGGGATCTAAACCAACCAGCCGCACGTCCACCTTCTAGGTCGTCCGTTGCACGACTGCCCCCCCCCCCGCGCAAGAAGCCACGCTCTCATTATTATTACCCGACCAAGTACGGTCAAGCGCAGCTTACGCCACATTAATCAGTATTATACGCCGGACACTTCTTATTTACATATTTTTTAACACACTAACGTAGTTATAACTAATTCTCATTTTTTTTGTAAGAGGACAATTCATTTCCTTTCGATATAATTATAATTTATATTGATTTATCGAAGGGAAAATGCGACATCATCCATTTTGTTCCAGAAAATGGCAAACGGACGCGTTATATGAATCAGAAGAACAAACTTCAAATATTTTTATTTTGTACCTAGACAGCAATTATTTGAAAAATATAATTTGTCCCAGTTAGGGACATAGATAAACTGTACAAAAAAAAATAATTACATGTCGTTTTGTTAGTTGGTTACAGAAAATATACCCATAGAAATCGAAAATTTTGTCTCTGAAGAACTACCCACAAAGTAATCATGTCATTTTGAATATAATTTTCAACAATGTCAGCGTGTTTATAAAACTGGTATATATTGATTTTACATAATTATTAAAATGTCTAGTTCTATGGTTTTATCACAAGGCTTAGCAGAGCGAGCAGTTCAATCCCAAGCTTCAACTCAATTTTAAGTCGTCTCATACTGTCCCCATAAATTTAACGTGTGTTGTAGGAACCGAGATAATTCAAAGAACGTCTTACAACAGTGACATTCCTGTAATCAGAAGTAAGGCACGCTACATACTTGTTTGGCTCGGGATGATTCTTACAAAAATATATTATATTTTGCCGCCCGGCCATGCTGAGTCACCCAAAGGCACCAAATAATGCTGACTCGCTCTCATTTTCGTCGCCTTTATATCCAATAGTATACCATCTACGCCAGTGCCATGGCGGCTAATGCATGGCAAGCCATTAATATTTTAATAAGTCGCTTCATCCCGGTACAACCATTTGCGTTAGCATGACAAATGAGTCGCCCTGGTCGGGTGAAGTAGGTCAGTGTTGTAGATCTAGCAGCTTCTAGATGAGGTACAGCTTTGTTCTTTACGCATGTCTTCAATTTGTGGGTTCTGTCAAAACATTTTCTGTTTCAGCCTTTTGTTTCTGCTTTTTCGCTCGTGACGTCACGAAGTACATAAGAATAAATCGGCTGCCCCATTTCAAAACCTAGTAAGGGCTTGAAACAAAATTTTACAGAAGAGCGCAAAAACGTAAATAGGGTCAGCCTTTGAAAAGTCCAGGTATTGAAATGGTTAAAGTAACTTACTAGGTTTTAAAGTGGTCACGGGGCAGTGAATGGGGCACTTACTAGGTTTCGATGTTTAAATATATCTGCTTATAAGTGATTTTTCAACGCTGGTGTTTTTGTATTTGGTGGGGACTTATTAGATTAGCAAGATTATGCAATAAAACGATTTTTGTAAAAAGTGTCCCTTACTAGGTTTTGAAATGGGGCAGTCGAAATAATGCCACATACCGTCGTTAAAATATTAGCCAATCAGCAACAGGCTAGTTGAAAGGTTTTAGGAAACTGATTAAAAATGTTCCTTGTAGTCTATTTTCCGTGAAACATGAATATTTCATCAAAATAACTAACAAAAAAGGATTGTGTGGTTTTATGAAACCACGGTAGAAGTGAAACTTCTATAGGCGCCGCCATATTGGCCTTGGCTGCTCTGACGAGCGCCTTTCACTTTATCCCTAATCCGCGGCCAACCGTCACGCGACATGCAACACACAGACGAAAAAGTTTGAGACGATGTAATATTATAAAAGTTTCACTTTAATAACTTTTACAATTTTTTACTTTCACAATACTAATTTTTCATCTAAAAACTCAATTTAATTTTGCCAATCTGTGACAGATTGTCCGCTGTCAAACAAATAAAAATAAAACAATGTAATTTTGTCAAAATGACGTTATGATTTAATGGCTGAAGATCGTGACGTCTGATTCGCGTTCAATGTCGCGTGACCAATGGCTATATTTTTACGTAATTATTGCTCAAAAATATAAAACTAAGTTGAATTTTAATACTTTTAGCTTACAACCATTCTACATAATAGGTATAAGGTATTTTACTTACGGTCAACTAGCCTATTAGTGGTAGCGTGGCTGATTGCCCCTTTTTTTTGGTGTGAAATTATCAAATATAACTTCTCCCGCTCTGGGCGGAGCGGGAGGTCGTGTCAGACTCTTACTGACTAAAACCCACCCGTGTTCCTTCAGTTGCCATGTTGCCGGGGGCCACGATCTCCATTTCGGTATTCTTCGCAACCCCGACAGGCATCGGCCTTAGCGGACCCCGTCAATTCTGCTGACATCTCTTTAAGGCGCGCGTGGAACACAACGCGCCGTCGACCCGGGCCTGGTCCTTATCGGGCGACGAGCTACCCATTGCTCACCGTCCGCAAGCCCGCTGGCTGATTGCCCCCAGGATGCACTGAGTATCGCCACTCGTGGCGGCTGTTATGATTTTCATACTACGGAGAAAAATAATGTAAAAAAAATAGATTTTATTTTTACGCTCTTGTGAAGTATTTAATCTAGCTATCCTCGTGTTCTTCACTTTCCACATAACACTTCGCAGAATTGTTTAATCTATTGGAAAAAAATACGTTACACGTGTGTCCCCGACCTTTTTATTTTTGTTGTGATCGATTACCGCTCGTGCAGTATATTTTAATAAAAAAATATATATATTTACGTTGTGGTAGATACACAATAGCTAAACATTTTAGAAGAGTCAATTTACTTTTAAGGATCTCATTTCTCTCATCTCATATTCTTTTACGTAAAGCCATTAATAAGTCATTGCGATGTAACTCTTAAGTCATTGTTATAATGTATAATTTTATCCTTTACGAAGGTAATAGGGGCTGGTGTCCGCGTATTTTACGTACAACAAGCTTTAAAAGGTAAAAAAAAACGTTAATTTAAATGCTACCCAGCTCCTACCGCATCCAGTGTTGCTAACTCAACAAAAGCATGCAAGTGCGGTATCGCAGGCTTTCGAGTAAAGTACGTACCGCAGAACAGCCGTGTATAATACCGGTAACGGTTTCCGTTCAGTCTAATTACCGGCGCCTACTTTGTTATATTATTATGAATACAGGGTCAGTTAATTAGATCTAGAATTTTCCACAAAATAATAGGAATTGTCGGAACATTTTCGGGTTGCTCACAATTCTCTAGCATGCTATGCATAGCGCGTGTGAGCACTGTGACCATGTACATTCCATAAAGCTACCATTTACTGGGTATATTTTATGGGGTTTATTTGAAATAAATGCTTTGAGTTTCAAGCTCGAATGGATTCTGAATGATGAACAGGTACGTCAATATGGAAATAATAATATAATATCAGGACGACCTTTTTTTTTTAGTAGTTTTCTAAAAATGAAACCTTGCTAGATCGATTTATCGCCCTCGAAACCCCCTGCATACTACATTTCATGAAAATCGTTTAAGCCGATCCCAGAGTCAGATTATAAATATACATATATACAAGAATTGCTTGTTTAAAGGTGCTTATTAAATAGATTTATGTCTAAAGAATTTCTGTATTTTAAAATTGTAATATGCGAGTATCGAGCCATTATCTATGATTTTATGAGGAGCCCGATATTTGCAAAGTACCTACTATTTCTTTATGAGGCCATCTCTTTTTTCAACGTTAAATGAAAGTGAACAAGTGATTTTTGGGCTGTATTTATTTATCTAATCTCTTCCATGTCAATGATCTTCAATACTTCATCGTATTAAAGATTGATTATGTTCTGTTGTTAAATATAATGTACTAAGTACCTACACACACGACATTTCAACTTTCTCTTAAGGTGGTTTTACACCGGCGAGGCGAGGCGTGGATGAGATGGGCGAGAATTGAAATTTGTATGGCAAAATTTCTATCCACGCACGCCCTGCCAATCTTTGGTGTAAAAGGTCTAGATGCGCGAGGATGTGCGAGGCGAGAATTAAATATTTGTTGGTACAATATTTTCAGTCCGCTGTGCAGAGCCTGCATGGCGGACGACGAGACAGCAGCTTATGTGCTGTTAAACTGCCCAGTGATCCCCACATACCCAGGTACCCTACGTGAGATTGTCAGTGACACCAAGGCGTTGCTGGCCTTCTTTGAGGAGCTGGAGTGGATCAAATAACCGATTTTCTCACCCGTACGCAAAATACGCGCTTTGACGTGGAGTTGCGGATACCAGCCCTTATTACCTATTACCTTAGTACAATATTGAACTTTATTGCTGTATGAATAGAGGATTTATTTACTTTGTAAAACGGATATACAAATCTCACACCAGCCATCGAGGACCCGCACGGTCTCTCTTCGTCAAGCGATGTCTCGCGTTGTCTCGCGCTGGCACGCGCCGGCTCGCTCCGACCATCGCGAGATATCTGCGCATACTATATTCTCGGCTGGCTGGCGCGCCAGACACGGCTAGCCGGGCGGCACGTGATAGCGCGAGCTGGCGCACGACATCGCGAGCCAGCGCGAGGCAGCGCTGGCCATCGGGAAACGGCGCCGTATAGCGCTGGACATCTTTCGGTGTAAAAGGGTAAGCGTGATTTAAATTCTCGCCCATCCCATCCACGCCTCGTCTCGCCGGTATAAAACCACCTTTAGAGTGAATAGGAACGTGAAAGGAACGTCATAATGGGACGTGACCTTCCAACATAGTATTTCAGTTGTAGGTAATAAGCAAAGGTCATGGGCAACAAAAGTGACCTCTTTACATTGCGTGAGCAATCTGTACTACTGTACAGATCAATCCGTCACACTTAATTTTTTTAAAGTATCTAAACATTAAAATAAGGTCTGAAAAAATATTAGAGTTTGAAGAAGTAGCGACTCATTCGTTAACTACTTGCAAACAGTCGTTAAATCCAGTACTAACAAAGCTCAAGAAAAATATACTAAAAACTGACGATACTAAAAACTATGATAAACTTTCGAGACACGGCAGCATGACATAACGCTTTGCTATCAAAAACTACTTAAGGAACTTCAGTCTAGTAAAAACAGCTAAAAATGGCTAAAGATAGTAGAGACTAAGGCTAAATTGAGTGGAAATAAGTAGATAAGTTCGTAGTAACAACGTGTAGGTACCGTAGGTACGTAATACTTAAAATTTGAGGTGTAAGTACGGCACTGGGATAAGACCGTACGAATCAAATTACCGGCTGATTTGGCTAAAATCAACATTAAAAGTTATTTATTTCAACTAGGCTGGAAATCAGCACTTCTTGAACTTCAATCTTTATATATATAATTCTTCTGTGAGTGTGTATGTCACTGAACTTCTCTCAAACGACTGGACCGATTTTGATGAAATTTTTTGTGTGTGTTCAAGGGGATCTGGGAATGGTTTAGATTCACAATCGGACCCGATAGGTGGCGGTATTCGGTCAGGACAACGTCTGTCAGGTCCGCTAGTATTATATAAAACAGTAGTACTAAACACCCCAATTTTTATTTATGCTAACAACGTTGTGTTCTATTTTAAAAAGGAGAATTTGATTCATACGGTCTTATCCCAGTGCTGAACTTGCCCCAACATAACTATTTTACGACATTAAATCTAGAAAAATTAAACAGTTTAAAAAGAGTGAGTCTGAAAAACTTTGAAAACTACACGACAACATAGCTATGTTGTCGTGTAGTTTTCAAAGTTTTTGCCACAAAACTCATGCCTTGAAAGGCATGCACTTTACTTCGTTCAAAATTTATTTAATCCTTAAATAATTGTGAAGAAACCTGTAAATAAAAATTCGAAAACATTTGTCACTGAGCCCGCGTGGTAGATTACGGCCTCTTTCCTCTCAAAGAGAGGAGGTCTGAGTTCAAGCAGTGGACACAATTAAAGACTGATTATGTTTACATTCCTACAATAAAAAAAATGCAACTAACAAAATATATTTACAAGGCTGATGTGAAGGGAAAGGCCGGGCGGGAACGCCCTAGGAGGACATACTATATTATTGGTGATGTTCTTCAGAAAGGCCAGGTGCGTAGTACTCGCAACCGGCGTGCGTGTATGACCAGATGTATGAACGTAAACAAGGCAAAAGGAGTATGTAAGGATCGTAGCAGGTGGCGTTCTGTAGTTTCTGCCTACCCCCATCGGAAGAAGGCGTGAGTTTATGTATGTTTATGTGTCCCACAATTTTATTCCTTCATGTAAGAACACCGAAGTAGCCAGAAATATTGTTCTCCTAATTTCCTAAAGTTCTCGAACCTACAACGTTCTAACTAAGTAGATACAGTGAACACAATAATTCGCGAAGTTCCTAAGAGCTGTTGAAACAAGGGAACATGGAACTAACTTTACTAATACCTGTTACATTCGGAATTCATTAAATTTGTTCTCGTGTCTTAATTATCTTTAGAATAATTCATTATTCTCTTTCCGTATGAATTGAATACGAGTATAACCTTTAGGTGTGACGTTGTACTTTAATTAAGTTTATCAACACCCATGCCATAAAACCTCTATAAAAATTTCTGAAACAGTTAGCTTATTGGCAACATTATAACAACCAGTGTCATAGTAACCATTACATCATCCAAACGAGTGTTATAATGTTGTACTAAATTTCACTACGCAACTCGTTTCAACGTTCAAACGGGGGACAGCAGCGCCCGCTTCACGCATGTGTGTGTGATGTGCTGCTGCAGGCGACATTCATTCGTGCAGTTGTACTGAATTTCGTGGGAATTTCTTTATTCTTGGTCTTGAATTACAAACACTCAATGGTTTCAGAAACTTTTATAGAGGATTCATATCATGGGTAGATAAAGTCTTGTATGCAACTGTTATAATTAGGTATTAAAACACTCATGTGATACTATTATCATCACAAACCCAAATTCGTGTTTTAATACCCCTTATTATACAACAGTTCAATCTGTCTGCCTAGCCTTTTCCCAACTATATTGGGGTCGGCTTCCAGTCTAACCGGATGCAGCTGAATACCAGTATTTTACATGGAGCAACTGTCTATCTGACCTCCACAACCCAGTAACTGGGTAATACGATACCCCTTGGTAAGACTGGTTGTCAGACTTTCGGGCTTCTGACGACCCGTAACGACTATCAAAGCTCCACGAATGACAACCGGGACCAACGGCTTAACGCGCTTTCCGAGGCACGGAGGAGTCTCGGTATGTAGAAATGGTCACCCATCCACGGACCAACCCCGGCAAGCGTAGCTTAACCTGACAGATCGACCCGAGCGGCTGTTAGTACTTAGCCACGAGCTCCTCTCATATTATACAACAGTTGCATATGAATAAATAACTATTTTGGACTATATTAAAATAACCTTAACGGGTGAGTGACGGACGATATCAATTCTATTTTCTTGTAAATTTTGATGTTCTGAAGTGCCTTTTACTTGAAATAAACGATTTAACTTTGTCTTTGATATTAAAATATACGTCCCGATATACTCTGGGTATAGAAAATCTTTTATTTCGGACCCATAAGTATAGTCAATTTGGTGAGTGTACACTCGACTTAGTACTTACATCTACCAGATAAACAACTCAAACTATTCATTACTACGCCACAGTGGCATGTAGGCGTATTCAATGTCCCAGAATGGGCCTATCCCACCTATCGGCTATAATTTTAAAATTAAAATTAAATAATAAATAGTATTTTATTTCAGGCAAAATACCTATATACATTTTTTTTTATAAATAAGTAGTAAAAACATTAAAAAATATTCAAAAATTATCATTATAAATTATCCAAAAATTATCATTAAAAATTATTCAAGAATTAAAAATTATCATAGTCTTCAAAAACATTTACATAGTCTTTCGTCATTTTTTATTTTTATTTAGCCTTGCAGGAAATACTCGTAATAATTAAAAAACCTGGGACATTTTTAAAGCTTTAGCCACGCGTTTTATACGTTTAATTACTTACCTTGAAAGAAAGAAAACGGTAGACCCTTTATTCCTTCCCAAAATACGAATAAAAGAAACCTCAATGCCAATTCATTTTCTCAACAAAAGTAGGGTAAAAGTCACGATCGATGTCCTTCGTAGACTTTATATTCATAGATTCAAGGTTTATGGCTCACACAAAAGAAAAACAGCCAGACTTAAACTTGGTTGAGTACAAGTGCTTTTTTTCTGTCGATGAATAAATTATATCTCAGGCGATAACTTATTGTTATATTTGGTAACAAGGCTAGGATTTAAGAATTAAATAATGTTATACAATTTTGTTACATGATTTTGTTGAAAATGAACATAATAAAGAAAATATATATTAGTTTAGTTTTTCAGATCTCTGTGAATTAAAACTCAAACCATTTATTGCTGCTACACAGCAAAATTCATCTCTTTATCAAAAATAACTCAAAAATAATTCTTAAAATCTTATCGAGTTTCAGTCGTTCAGTAACTGGCTGTCACTCTAACTTACAATGTTGAGCCGCAGTCTCGACAATCCCCACGTAACAGGTGGCGCCTTAGTTCACCCTTTAAAAATGAATTACTTTCTGAATCTATCTATCATGTAAATAAATGGTTAGGTATAATATGCCATCCGTCTAAGATTTTTAAGATAAAATTCAATTTTACGTTTTTACATTAAAAAAAATACGTTTTCTATAAAATATAAATGGGGCGCTTTCTTAAATTTGCCCCTGGCAAACGAACTAACATTTTGTTTGTGAAGTGCGCTCAATTCGATCTTGCGAGATCAAAGTCCCCTGTCCATAACAAAAGTTTGAAAACATAAACCCGAAATTAATCGGTTACACAAAGGAGCCATAACAAAAGAAAAGTATTTCCAAGATGGCGACAGGAAAAGCCAAAATGCCATGAAACTACACACATTTTAACAGACCACAATTTAGTTTACCTTCTAAACACTCATCCCGCTCATAAAGTTACACATTCTCAATTTTGTTTAATTATATTATTATACTGAATATTGAATCAAACGAGCACCCACGTTGTACATGCCTGTTAATTGTGACATCTACCTTACGTGTGCAAGCAACGACTTCCCCCTCATTTGCTAAACCATTGCTTGTTTTATTCGAAACATTTTTTGTTGTTGTTTGATAAGCCAGCAATGGATGGTGTATAAGGGATGTTGTTTCAGAGTGTTTTGTTTCCTTTTAAAGGGCTGTTCCCCAGGGTTGAAATATTAATCGAGGCGCGTGGCCAAGCTCTCGTTGTACTTTGATGAGTTCCAAAATTAGATCCCCGAGCTTGTTTATGGTGGTTGTACATTTTGTGGGCCCGTACATCGCCGTGGGGGCTATTTTTATTGCCCGTTAGAAAATGTTAATAAAATACGTAGGTATTTTCTTATCTTTATTAACTCTTAAGATTTTTTATTAAAATAGTGGGTGAGGTAATACGATGAATTTGAATCTTTTATTTTCGTTTTGAAATGGCCGCGAAAAAAGAAAAACACAAATTTTCTGATAAAGGCTGATATTTTTTTTCAAGTACTTCATTATTACTAAAATAAAACAAAGACCCCTAACAAAGTGTGTTTAGTTAAGTTTGTGAAGACCCGATAAATTTTCTGTCTCGCACACAACTCAACTACAAAACCTGTTTGTCGCGACATCAAGCACACAAATCACTTCAATTTTGCTGAAGACTCCGTCGACGAGAAAAATCTCCGTGAGTGGGCAACAAATGGAGTGTACCGTGAAAATCCAGATACATAAGACCCTAGCGAAGAAATACACAGGGTGGGAAAAATTGGGACATGGCAATACCTACCTTAAATTATTGAATACTAACGGCTAATTTTACTCAATGGTAAAAAAAAAATTAAAGTAAAATTTAATTCTTATATTTTTTAAAGTCACTACTTTATATTTTAAAATAGTTATTTATGCAACTGTTGTATAATAAATAAGGGGTATTAAATACACGAATGTGGGTTTTATAATAGTATCACATGAGTGTTTTAATACCTAATTATGTACAGTACATACAAGACTTTATCTACACCCATGATATGAATCCTCTAATAAAAGGTTCCGAAACCATGGGTGTTTGTAATTCAAGATCAAGAATTTAAAAAAATCCCAAGGAATTCAGTACAACTGCACGTATGAATGTCGCCTGCAGCAGCACATCACACACACATGCGTGCAGCGGGTGCTGCCGTCCCCCGTTTGAACGTTGAAACGAGTTGCATAGTGAAATTTAGGACAACATTATAACACTCATTTGGATGATATTATTGGTTACAATAACACTGGCTGTTTTAATGTTGGCCATAAGCTGTTTCAGAAAGCGCTCGTGAGAGCTCGTGGCTAAATACTAACAGCCGCTCGGGTCGATCTGTCAGGTTAAGCTACGCTTGCCGGGATTGATCCGTGGATGGGTGACCATTTCTACATACCGAGACTCCTCCGTGCCTCGGAAAGCACGATAAGCCGTTGGTCCCGGCTGTCATTCGTGGATCTTTGACAGTCGTTACGGGTCGTCAGAAGCCCGAAAGTCTGACAACCAGTCTTGCCAAGGGGTATTGTATAACCCAGTTACTGGGTTGTGGAGGTCAGATAGGCAGTCGCTCCATGTAAAATACTGGTATTCAGCTGCATCCGGTTAGACTGGAAGCCGACCCCAATATAGTTGGGAAAAGGCTAGGCAGATTGATTGAAGCTGTTTCAGAAACTTTTATAGAGGATTTATAGCATGGGTGTAGATGAAATGATATGCTGTATTTTTTACATCATTCGATGGAATAATCGTCAGGAATCCAAAAGCAATCCCTCTATAATCATTGTTTCTAAGTTAGTTGGGTACTTTCCCTACACTGACGATTTCTTTTTCCACCCTGTATATTAGGATTGCTTCGGGCATCGGTCGCCGCCATCTTGGAATGAAAACATTCTTTTGTTTTGAATGCATTTCAGCGTCAGCTGTTGTAGGGTAGGTTTATACTTATCAAAAGATAACAAGAGTCGAATTATCCACTCAAACGTAGCTACAGGCGTAGAATATTAAATAAATATGGGTTCTTAAATGTTATTAACTCGAACGTGTGTTACAGATCTAACCAAATTAAAAAAAGCAATCTATGTAGGATACGTATTGTCAGCCACAATTAGGTAGTCTGGAAACCAACCCCATCATTTTTGGGAAAAAGCTGAAAAATGTATATCAAAGTTTCGGTATTTGTGCGGCTGAAAAGTATCTGACCCCTAGGGGCCTAGGTACTCAAATAGGTACCTACCAATTAACTGGCCCTGCATATTTCATTTACATATTTCCACTATTACTTTAAGATTGTGTCCCTGTGTCTAGTGTGTATGTGTCCCTGTGTCCTGTGTATGTCTCCCCCCTCCTTTGTGTGTGTGTGTTCGTGTCCCTGTGTCCATTGATAAAGATAAAGATAATTTTATTTTGCAAATATGGGTAACAGCAAATGATGACTAAAAAAATAAGAGTTCAGCCATATTTTACCATGCAGGCATGCAAAAGATTTAAACATTCAACTTATAACTAAATAATTAAATACAATTTTAAAATTACACAATGAACTAAGTACCAAAAATAATATATACACTAGCTTAAAAATTCTTTTTCAGTTAGAAACTCCTTAATATTATAATATGCTTTCGCCACTTAAAAGCTTCGGAGTTTCTTTTTAAATAATGAAAGCGGAAGCTCTTTCCATGTCTTTGGCAGTTTGTTATAAATGACTGGAGCCATGCAGTAGACACTTTTGCGCATAAGTGCTGTCTTGGCTGACTCCAGACATCCGATAGACGCCTAAAACGACTCGGATTTGTCTTTACAAACACAGCTTGATCCATGAGTAAAACCAGTCAAATAACGAGCTTGTACAAATAAATCGGGAATTTATTAAAAGAGATTTCAACGAAAGTTGGGCTCTCTTTACAGAGTCTATCTATAGATTACATGAAATTCAAAATCAATACTCAAATATTTGTACTCTAAGTAATTAAAGTGGTTTATTAATAGCGAAATTAATCTACCTCGCTGGTATAGTGTTCGCAAGTGCTAATGTTTAAGTCCCATGTAATAAAAGGTGGAGAGCCTATTGTCATCAACCGGGCACAAATCCAGACCGGGCTGCAACTGAGAAATTTCAGATGGAAAAACCCAATAACACTTTACCCGACCCGGGAATCGAACTCAGGACCTCATGCTCAGCAGTAGCGCTTGCGAGCACTAGACCAACGAGGCAGTCAGTCTGCAAACAAACCTCCATAATTTTCAATTAAAACGACAGAATTAAAAGCTTCCGCTGATAAAGAACTAATTAAAATTGTAAACTCATGAAATGTTACCCTATAAAATCATAAAATGATTTTATCTTTATTCTGATAGAAAAGAACCATTTTAATAAGTTTAAAGCTCACCGCAAAGTTCCATTTCAAGGGGAAATTGAAAACGTTTTCAATAAAATTAAAGTTGGTATTGATACTGAGCAGCACAATAAATATTTACTTAGTTTATTCCAAAACTGAATAAATATTTATTGTGCTGGCGACGTCAAACAAAGGTTAAGTTAGAAAACATAAACATGAATATTTTATTAAACGAAGATTTTATAAGTGTCAAAGGATTCGACCAGTTTGAGTTTTGTTTTGAAGTAGGTAGTTAGAGTGCGCGCCAGGAAAGAAGGCCCGTGGAAAATTGTGGAAATACATTTTTTTTTAATACAATGACACAGACACTAGAGCCACGCCAAAGGGACTTCAGTGGTAGCGCGGACCCTGGCTTTTTTTTTTTGGTGGGCAAATTATCAAATAACTTCTCCCGCTCTGGGTGGAGCGGGAGGGCGTGTCAGACTCTTACTGACTAAAACCCACCCGTGTTCCTTCAGTTGCCATGTTGCCGGGGGCCTCGATTTCCCTATCGGTTTTCTTCGAACCCCCGGCAGGCATTGGCCCTAGCGGACCCCGTCAGTTCTGCTGACATCACTTTGAGGCGCGCGTGGAACACAACGCGCCGTCGACCCGGGCTTGGTCTTTATCGGACGGCGAGCTACCCATTGCTCACCGTCCGCAAGCCCGCGCCTACTGTGGGCGGAAATCTGCCTGTGATTCCCAACGCCCGGGGCGTCTCCCTATGGCTTGTAGTCAATGTTAAAATATTTGTAAAATGTTTGCAAGTACTTATTTGATTTAAACAGCTCTGCCTTTCTCAAATGCAAAAGAAATAAGAGTCATTTTTATAAACCATATCCATGAGTATTGTTATTCAACTACATATTTGATATTATTCCCAGTATATTGACTTAGTTAATTATTATTTTCTCTGCAATGTTACAAATTCAAGAGCCCACTGTAACGGCTGGGGCTTTGCAAGTAGACTGCGCAGGCAGTTGACCGCTAGGTAGTGGAGAGAGAAAATTGAAACCAGCAGATAAAGTAATACAAATATTTAAATAGGTAGAAGTAACACGGCTAGGTAGCAGGTTAAGTTTACATTACAGGTGAATGCTCCCGGTGAGGGAGCGCGAAAAAACATATTTTCATAATGTGTTTGAACTTCGATCGTTTCAAAACTTCAACAAAGAACTTCGCAAAAGAAGATATGAAGTTGACTTCAAAGATGCAACGATTTCAGAAAAGTTTGAGGAGCAATTTGCTGAAGTTTTAACTTCGTAAAGTCTAAACAATGCTATTGGCCTGAAATTGATTTTGGTTATAGATAGAAATCTGAAAAGGTAGTTTATTTTAATGGCTTGGAAAAAGAAACTGAATCGTTAAAAGTTTTCCAATTGATAAGGATAATAATGTAATAAAGGTAAAAGGTGGGAAAGATTTTTTTAAAGATGGAAGTATGTCCAACAATATAGGCATTATATATTTACATCTGAAATAACAACATTTATCAGAGGGTACAGTCAACCAATAGTATAAAAAATTAATGTGTGATGAACACGAATATTCAATTCATCGAGCAAGAAAAACACACTCACCGGAAACAATTTATTGTATAAGTCTTTAAAGAGTACAGGAAAATAAAACAATCTGAGTTTATCCATGTGAATGATTTTACCGATATTTTCTTTGTGGAATGTGCAAGATGAGAAAATAAGAACAATATAATAATAGAATTATTTCGTCGCACAAAATATAAAATGTTTTTACTACACATGACAGCATCGGAGGCTGTCAAATAGGAAGTGGATATTGAAGCTCTATATATCAATAAACTATATAAACACTAGCTGCGCCCGCGGTTTCACCCGTAAAAGTCTCGATTCCGTTGGAATATCGGGATAAAAAGTATTCTATGTGTTAATTCAGGTTATAAATTATCTGTGTACCAAATTTCATCCAAATCCGTTCAGCCGTTTGAGCGTGAAGAAGAGACAAATATACACACACACACACTCACAAACTTTCGCCTTTATAATATTAGTGTCTCAAAAACTCCCCCCAAAGGTACCTGCCCACTGAAGACGAGAAAGGACTAGCTATCGACTATTTTCTCGCTCAAAAAACATACAATACTCGTAGATGTAGGTCCCGTGTCAGTAAAATATATTCCGTCAGCGTTCAAATTATTAGTTGATCGCTGACGGCTCACACTGGTGCCGATTCCCTTGTGCACAAACTAAACTAAA
Organism: Agrochola lychnidis; assembly: GCA_963680765.1. Taxonomy (NCBI): domain Eukaryota; kingdom Metazoa; phylum Arthropoda; class Insecta; order Lepidoptera; family Noctuidae; genus Agrochola; species Agrochola lychnidis. Next base: position 6,428,511 of record OY796860.1, on the reverse strand, counting down.
TTTAAATTCAGTGCATCTTTTTCTTTCTTTTTCATTAAGAAAAGGACAGAAGATAAGTTTTAGTTTAGTCCTGTCAAATTAATCAGCGCCTGTCACTCTCCATACAAGTTTAGACGTGATTAAAAACTTGCCGACTAAAATTACGTCAATTTACGTCAAGTGCTGATTAATTTGACAGGACTAAACTAAAACTTATCTTCTGTCCTTTTCTTAATGAAATAGAAAGAAAAAGATGCACTGAACTTTCGGCACCACTGCCGTATCATGCGGATCTCTCCATTGTACGTTTCTTGAACGAGAAAATAGTCGATAACTAGTCGCTTTCTCTGCAGTGTGACAGATGCCAAAACCATAACAAGACTGACTAGAAATTATCATTTCGAAAGTAGGGTTTCAACATAATTTTTTATTACAAGTAAAATATTAATATATTTTTTGTTTTTTTCAGTCCCATAATAACCCAACAAGATCTACATTGTGTTCAACTATATTAATCGAAGAATTTTAATAAATTTTATCTTTTAATTGCTGTAACTTTTTTATATTTTTATCCATTCACACTTGTTATTCCTGCTCACTTTGGACATTGGCAGAATACTCGACATCGGCTTTGCTTGCTATTTATTAAAAATAGAACAGAATAGAACATAATTGTCTTCACTTTTTTACCACGTAGGTTTTTGAAGTGAAAACTTCTTTAGGCGCGTTGGGCAATTTTGAGATGGGAAGAAACCATTGATTTCGCGACACTGTAATAACTTCATTTTTGTAATCGCGATTGTGCTCTTTATTTATATTACGTTTAATGTTCTATGCAAGTATTTTGTTACAGTATTTTTTTGTTACGAGTTAATGTTCTATGCAAGTATTTTTACTTTAAAGGTTTTGTAAACGCGATTGTGCTCTTTATTTATATTACGTTACGGATCAATGTTCTATGCAAGTATTTTTACTTTAAAGGTTTTGTAAACGCGATTGTGCTCTTTATTTAGATAACGTTACGGACCAATGTTCTATACAAGTATTTTTCTTCCACCAAGGCGATCTTGTTCAAGTTTTCACTTCTATCTATAAATTTTTACGACGATAGAGTCAATACGTCAACACGTCTGGGACACAAAAACACCACCCCTATTTTTTTTCACCCTTCATACAACAACAAACACTTGCATATACTTAAGTTTCTTCAAATTGAATCAGCCCTCGCAGTTCGTCGACCGTCAAAACAAAATTACCACTAAATTGAATCACTCCGACAGTTTCGTTCTACCAACAAAAACATAATACTACAGAGTAATGAAGTTAATCAGAAATGTTTGCAACAAGCTGTCGTAGCCACCACTAGATGTTATTACCTTGGAAGGGAACTTCTACTTTCTTAGGGTTCCGTACCTCAAAAGGAAAAAACGGAACCCTTATACATTTCGTTGTCCGTCCGTCAGTCTGGCAAGACCCTTTTTCTCAGGAACGCGTGGAGATATCATGTTGAAATCAATATCAAATATGTAGGGGTATGGTCCCTTGGAGCTTCTAAATCAACACAATAAAAAAATACGGCTATTAATGCGACATATTTTGATACTCGCAAATATATCAAAACCTACAGGGTACTTCCCGTCGACCTAGAATCATGTGGCAGGAAGCAAGGTCTCACAGCACGTGTAAAGAAAAATCTCCGAAAATTATTAATTTGTAGTATTTCACAAAAAAATGTTATGTCATTATAAACTTATATTTGCAGTTGAAGAATTGACCGTGAAGTACATCGATGTAGGTATGAGAAAACATGTTTTTCAACTACAATGTTAAGTTTGTTTTTAGGATAAATTCATCCCAACTACGGAACCCTTTATTGTGCGTGGTCCGACACGCACTTGGCTGGTTTATTTATTAAATTAGAGAGCTAAGTAAAGCCAGGTTAAACTAAAAATAATGTATCTCATGGTTGGTGACGGATTAATTTGGTATGTTAATAAAATTCAAATTAATATAATCAGATTGTACAAGAACAGATTGGACGGTGACCCCCAAACTAGGCATTTGCATGTATCTTGAGGTTCAGGTGAAATAGAATCCATAGTAGAATTTAACATCTAATAGAAGGACCAACTCTTTTGAGTTGCTGAGGACCAAAAATAACCTTCCCAGAAGACCAATTATGAGGATAAGATAATCCAAGTAAGTAATTATTTATTTAAACATTTCACACTCAAAAAAGTACAAAGGCGGACTTAATGCCTTGGGCATTCTCTACCAGTCAACCAAGGGTGGTGAAGAGATTAGAGACAAGTGCTCTGTTTGAGAGGAACAAAGAAAAAATTATTAAAAAAATTATTAATTATAATATTAATTATTAAGTATTATTCTATGTTAAGCCATACAAGCCTGTAACATAACCTGAAATAGAAAAGGGTATCTTAACATACAGAAAAAAACTTATTTTGGCAAAAACAACAAACAAAGTAGAGGAACAAGGATCTTTTCGGATGAACATCCACTACATAAACCAGATTTTAAAACCTTTCCATAGCCCTTAGACAGCCTTTGAGATCATGTTCAGCAAAACATTCAAAAAGACGAAGCCTCTATTTAACTAAAGTGGATATTTAAAGACTGGTCAATTATCGAAGTAGGTAGAGGTACCTCAGACACTTGACCTTTTCAAAAAGTTTAATTAACGTTTGAAATCGGCAATGGTTGAGTAAATGCTCAGACTTGGTATCGTGGGTAGCAGGATTAGATTTCATCTGGCAAAAGGTTCTAGAGAATGTTTGTGAACTAGAAAGCTAAATGAAATTCTTTGTCCTATTATTTTCAATTGCGTTCTTGGCGATGATCTGAATTTGATCTTAAGCGATTATCTTTCCTATCTTTTCAGCTATTTTGAGTCTGTAAGAAGGTTCCTTTTTAGGGTTCCGTAGTAAACAAGGAACCCTTATGGTTTCGCCATGTCCGTCTGTCTGTCTGTCCGTCCGCGGTCTAGCTCCGAGACTCTTAGTGCTAGAAATCTGTAATTTTGCATGGGTATACATATTAATTACGCCGACAAAGTGGTGAAATAAAATTACGAAATAATATTTTTTTATGGTAGCTCGCTTTTTTTTTCTATCCCTTGGTGTCGTTGGAAGGGTCCTTCAAAATCATTGTGAGTGTATGAAGACCATTTTTGGATTCAGGGATTTGTTTGCGAAATATTAAGCTTTAAAGTACTAATTTTTGTTACAGTCAAGTGGGGGGGGCAGGGGGGGGCCTGCCAGCTAAATGGTTGGTTTTGAATACGTGAAAAAAATCACAGCAATAGTTTATATAACAAAATTAAAAGGAAAACTACTACAGCTAAGTAGGCTCTACAAGTTAACGAGTAATAATTGAGTAACATATATTTGCAGTTGCAAAAACATATTTTCCCATGCATTCCGTATCGGACATAGATAATATAATACTGTATCGGAGAACATATTTTTCAACAACAAAGTTAAGTTTGTATTTGGTATAAATTCATCTCAACTACGGAACCCTTTATTGTGCGTGGTCCGACACGCACTTGGCCGGTTTTTCGTTTACAATGATTGCAGTCTTTCAGCCTTTTTTGGCATGTTGTCCTATCTTTTAGCTACATTGATACTGTAAGAAGACCCCTTTTTCATTTATGTAAACAGGGCCTTTCCCATAAAACTATTATTAAGACCTTAATTTGACGTATGTTTCGTCTTTGAACTTCCCATCTGTTGCTCTAGCGATAAATCGGTGAATAAAATAATTTGTTTAGCAAAAAGAAGAAATACAATGTATGTTACGTTATTATGATATTAAATTTTTTGTGAATAATGACCCCGATGCTAGAAAAATCCTGTGTTATATTCCATCCATTCGTCCGCTAAGATTATTTTACAAAATTAGGGGAGCTAAAACGTGTAACAGCAGCAAATTCCAGCAGTAATACCCTCGACAATATTAATCAACGTCTGGAAATACTTTGTTTTGGGTGCAGACATCTGGCGTTGCAGCCGGAATGCGAAAACCCGCAATCTCACTCCATGTATTGACTTTACAAAGTGTAACTCACATTTGTTCGTGAACATCGAATGGAGAGAAATGCTTTGTTTGTTAAGTTACAGCTCTAAATAATGGCCAAATTTTGTTGTTACTTAAAGTGAACAATTACTAACTATCGGTTTTCTGACTTGAAAAGTGGTATTTGGTAATTGTTCACTCAAAATGAGGACAAACTTGTCCTGATTTTGAATGCGACATGAGATTATGGATGGGAAGGATCGGTCACGGATAAATAAATAAATATGTCGGATCCGGTCATTAGTACGGACACGAAACGAATCGCAAGCGCGCCGCTGGCGACAGGACGTGATCTACCCACACCTAAAGCGCGTGCTTCTACAGAGTCGTGATGTTTTAAGGCCACGGCGAGAAGGGATTCAGCCTCGGATCGCATCGGAGTGAAGACGTCGCGGAACTGTTCTCGATTCGTGGTGCTCAGTTATTGTGTCAGTTGTAATTTGTGATCATTGTGTTAATTGGTGATTTTAATAAACGCCATCGCACCCAGTGTGTGTATAATTTAGCTAGTGTGATTAATTTGATAGTAAGTAAATTATAATGTGATCTGAACTGCAAACGGTTTTTCTATTGTGCATTAACCAACACTACCCACAGTACGCCCACAGTAGTTAAAATATCGCTGATAATAATGAAAGAGTCACATACCCGTCTCCGACAAATATAAATTGTTTATTTATTCAAATATTCCATTTGCGAAGAGTGTAATTTGAGAATAAAGCACTAGCTGCCTACTCGTAGGTATACCGCAGACCACTTCAAGAAAGAATCTCCGAATAGGTACTTTATATAGGAAAGGCAAAATATTTTCCAAAGTGACAACATTCTCGAAATATAGAGCAACAAATCCAATTTATGTGATGTCATTCGCAGCAGAACCTGAAATACATCAAGAACATAAAATACAGAATAAATGTTGGGCCAACGTCAGACTATTTGCACAAACTTTGTTGACATCTGTTGGTCGGCCAACTCCACAACTATTTGCCGTACACTTTTATTGCTGCCATTTCTATTGTAAATGTTTGAAGTTGGTGTTGGTAATGGCTTTGTTTTGAACGGGATGTGTCTGGATTTGTTCAGTTTGTGGTATTGGAAAGCTTTGTTTCATTTCAAGGGTTTGCTTTCATTCATTTCTTTCATTATCAAGATGAGAAGAGAGCAGCACCGTTCTTGTCTTTGTGGGCAACAACTCGAGTTGACTGTTGTTGAGTTTTGTTTTGGCAACGAGTGTTCCATTGTCCAAATCTTTGTGAATAACAACATGAGTTTCTTTTTCAAGACAAAATCAAACTGGTTGCTAATTTAATTGTAAAATTTATTATTTTGTGTTTTATGACATTGGTTTTTCTGTGATTACTTCCTCACACACTGACTTATTAATTACAAAATTTTAGGAAAATCGTCTACTTTTACAATGTTTGTAAATATGTGAGCACCATGTATCTATCACATATTAAATTATCTGTCGTTGCTTCATTTTTAATTCTTTTTACCTATTGTGGTATAGTATTTTTATTCTAGGTGCATCGTCTTCACATATAATTATTTAAATAATGTACGTACCTATACAAACAATTGTAAAACATTAAAGAGTAACGGTGGAGTTTCTTGCCCATTCTTCTCTATACGAAAACTACCTTTTGGAAAAGGCGACTAGAATCAATTTTATTATTTTGTAAATTTTGACGTTCAAAAGTGCCACACATGGGCCTATTTAAAATAAATGATTTGACTTTGACTTTTTACAGCGGATTTCTTTATCGTTGTACAAGGCTTTTTCTTAAGTGAGAGAAAAAAACTTAAAAAAAAGCGGCCAAGTGCGAGTCGTACTCGCCCATGAAGGGTTCCGTAGCAGCAAGTAACGATAAGTTTACAATTTATGACGTATTAAAAAAAAATTACTTGCTAGATCTCGTTCAAACCAATTTTCGGTGGAAGTTTACATAGTAATGTACATCATATATTTTTTTTAGTTTTATTATTCTCTTATTTTAGAAGTTACAGGGCACACATTTTACCACTTTGGAAGTGTCTCTCGCACAAACTATTCAGTTTAGAAAAAAATGATATTACAAACCTCAATATCATTTTTGAAGACCTATCCATAGATACTCCACACGTATGGGATTGATGAAAAAAAATTTTTTGAGTTTCAGTTCTAAGTATGGGGAACTCCAAAATTATTTGTTTTTTTTCTATTTTTGTGTAAAAATCTTAATGCGGTTCACAGAATACATCTACTTACCAAGTTTCAACAGCATAGCTCTTATAGTTTCGGAAAAAAGTGGCTGTGACATACGGACGGACAGACAGACAGACAGACAGACAGACAGACAGACATGACGAATCTATAAGGGTTCCGTTTTTTAACGGAACCCTAAAAAAGAGACGTAAGCCTTATTCTTGTATCGGTTCATACGAAGTTTCACAGCTTCATGATAAATAAAATATTTACTGAATTATTCAGCTTTGGATTTTCTTGAAGAGCTTTAAGTTTAGATTGCCATACAAGTAAAATAAAAAAGGTAATACAGCTTTTTCATTATAGGCAAACATAAGGACGCCAGGCGAAGTTAGGGCATTTGACGGTACCTAATTGTACGCATATCTACGAACTTTAAACAGCTCTATTTGCAAACCAAATCGAAATTTAAATAAAATCTTTGATAAGTTACCTCCTTGGTTGCCATGTGTTGAAGTAAAAAGTTCGTTCCATTTCATGACAAATATGAGTTTTCATCGTAATTTATTCGGCCGCTAAACACGACAGATATGGATTTTCATACAAACATTGCCGGCCGGGCGCTCGCATGTATTCGACCAATACAGCTATTTCGATTTATCTCGAAGAAGGTTGTCAAAAAAATGCTCGAATTTCCAAGCGTGTTTGAGAGCGTACCTATATTTTATTCCAAAACTAGCTGACCCTGCAAACGTTGTTTTGCCATAATGTTTGGTGTGGACCATCTTTATCACTTACTACCTACCCACTCTACCCACCCTACCTACCCTACCTACCCACTCTACCTATCCTACCTAGATATTAAAAAAACCGATCCACACAAAATGTATGAGAACGTGAATTTTCTTCTTATTTTCTCACCTTTTATACCTTCCCTGGACTACGACAAACATTTCAAAACCAAAATCAGCCAAATCTGTCTACCCGTTCTCGAGTTTTAGCGAGACTAACGAACAGCAATTGATTTTTATATACATAGATAAGCCATTTTCTCCCGAAAACCAATAAAATAAGTAGGTATTATTCTAAATAAATAAGCTAGAATATTACATAATAAGCCCACAACGAGACCGCATTTTGTCGGAAAACCTGCAGTAATTACTCTGCGGTTTTCTAAATTAAGCACAGACTGTTTACAGCCGAGAGAAAGGGTTGTTTTCGTAATTATGTTGTACTAACTTACAGTTAAGGGGTGTCGGTAACACACGTCAAGCTGTTCGTGAACGCTTTTTGAAACCACATCAATCATAAGTTTTTACTTTTTTTGGCAGCCCTTTTTTTTTGGTTGGGAATTTATCAAATATTTTGTCCCGCTCTGGGTGAAGCGGGAGGGCATGTCAGACTCTTACTGACTAAAACCCATTCGTGTTCCTTCAGTTGCCTTGTTGCCGGAGCCACGATCTCCCTTTCGGATTTCTTCGCAACCCCGGCAGGCATCGGCCCTAGCGGACCCCGTCAGTTCTGCTGACATCTCTTTGAGGCGCGCGTGGAACACAACGAGCCGGATAACTTAATTGTTTTGTTAATTTCTGCTTCGAGTTTTTCAATTCGTTTTGCCAGGTCGTGCAAAGTGTTATTAGGTTTTCAGGAATTACTCAGTAGCAGCCCGGAGTCTGAATTTGTACCTGGTTGATGGCAAAAGTCTCGCCCCCTATTACATGGGACTTAAACATAACTGGCGAAATGTGGGTGTACTGTAGTTCACCTCTGCCCAACCCATCGGTGATTACAGGCGTGATGTTATGTTATCAATCATAAGTTTTACTTTACAAGTTTACAAGCATAAACGGTTACATGGCGTCCCTAATAACTTAATTGTTTTGTAAATTTTCTGCCTGGCTTTTGAAAACATAAAGACAGAAAACTTAACGGCCGCGTGACTCCTAGAATACTTATAAATGAATGAAGTTCTACTAGTTCTACGAAAACCGAAGACCGAGTCCGTAGATTCCAGAAATTACTACATAATTACTCTTCAAGACCGAGTCATTATAATGTAGGTACGTACTGCAAATTGCTCTCACAATCTGCCACAGGATATAATGCAGAACTACATAATATAAAACCGGCCAAGTGCATGTCGGACTACACACAATGAGAACAAACTTAACATTGTAGTTGAAAAACATTTTCTCCCATACATTCCAACTGCAAATGTAAGTCTGTACGCACAATATTGAGAGATTTACCATGTTATTTTAAGACTATAGGTTTTTCTGTAATCTATGAGTAAAGAGCAATAATAAGTATTTTTTTTAAATTTTTGGGTCTATTCGTTTCGGAGATAAGGGAAAATGGCAAATTTTCATCGAATTTCTTAAATATCTTCAACAGTGTTTATTTTAAAATTATTTATAAAATATATTTAAGATCCTCGTAACAAGACCTTTCATTTGATATGTCAGATGGTACTGTTAGCAAAACTTTTTTTTTTCTTTTTTGCCCCCAAAAATAACCCCTATATTAAAAAAAAAAAACATTTATTTACGTTACACGTTCGTGTTTGGGTCACAGAAATACATATGTGCACCAAATTTCAACTTAATCGGTCCATTAGATTCGGAGCAAATTGGCTGCGACAGACGGGCAGACAGACACACCACTGATCCTATAAGGGTTCCGTTTTTTCCTTTTGAGGTACGGAATTCTAATAACACAAACATTTTCCTTGATAGCGTATTTTATTAAAGTGACTGCTACGTTTTCACTAAATTGATTACTTTACATCAATCTTTAAAAGGAAATAGAGCACCTACACCTACAGTTTCTCGCTTCCTACGTTGGTCGTAAAATGAGTCAAAAATGACAAATGTGACAATGTGTGTATGTGAATGTGTGTGTGTGTGTGTGTCGTATGTGCGTGTGTGTGTGAGGATAATATCCCCATTTGGGTTTAAGACTAGTATTAGACTCTAATGCCATTGCCAAATGTAGCTTCATTGTTCCAATATTCATTATCAAGCCAAGACATAAATTTAAGCAGAAAAGTCAACGACAGTGAAATAAGCATAAGTAAATTCTTCAACGAAAATTTAAACGGAATTTTAAACTACCTCCTTCAGCCGAAACAAGTGACACATCGCAGCAGGGGTGGCACACTCCGAATATAAATTATTAAAACTATCTTTCGGAATTTATTCGGGGATGTTCGTGGGTGTTCGCCACCCCAGGGTGAGCAGTCACCCCCTTGCCTTTAGCTTGTATTTACTGAAAACATTGTAAAATAGAGGGAATAAATAAACATGTTTATTTGTACTTCGAGTTGCAGTTAGAATTAAATATTTTCATGGCTGTTGATTTATTTATGAGAAAGGAGGTGGTATGACAATGTGAGGTTTTTCAAAATCAGAATGATATCACAACGAATTAAATTGAAATGGTTTTCAAAAGCCGAGTGCTGGAAAGATATAATGAGAAACATGTATTCGTCTTTGTATGGGTTAGGCTAGCTCCATTTCCAAAACTCTACATTTAATCATTATTAATTTACCGTTTTATAAAAATAATTTTCTTAGTCCTAGTGACGCTTAAGCCTACGGGATTCCATACTATCGGAATGAAAGGTCATCTCGTTGTTCACGTAAGGAAAAGAGTCGAAAAACGTGGAATTAATGAAGATATATCTGTGAAGTAAAGGTCGAAGGTAACGCGAGTATTTTACGGTAAGTTTTTGAAGGAGAGGATTTCGGAGCTTACGGGGGATAAGAAAAAATAAATGTTGAAAAAAGAAAAGACACAAAGTTTTTCGAACGAAAATGACAATATTTAATTAATTAATTTAGCAGTAATTTAAAAAGACAGATAAAAAATAATAAAAATGTTTGTACACTTTATCAAAAACGTGTTTATAAAAAAGTTCATATATAAAAAGCACGGATTGGATCATTGGCAAAGACTTCAAATGCAAAATCAATCCCAAATACAAATTAGAATTTACTTAACAAACAGACTCAAACACTCTGACCTTTCTAACTAACTAAACACTTACAGCGTTTCTGACTAATTATTCATGAATTTAAATAAGTACTACAAATGACTGAAAATAATCAGTGATAAATGTCATAATAATTGACACCAACTAGAAATAAAATGCAATATTGCGACACAACAAAGACAATAGAACTTAGTCATAAGACCACAAATGGTAAAAAACGGTAAAATGGTAATTCACCATTGTAGTGGTAATTTTTGCCGCAGGGTCAAATGAAGGTTACATGCAACTAGATTAGACGGTAATTTATAAATCGGTGATAATTGATGTAGGTCACTTTTTTATCGTAGAATGTAATTAGGGGGAAAGTTTAAGGCTAATGCTGTTTTTAAATAGAGTTTTCCAAATTTTTCTCCAAATGTTGTTCCTTTGAGCCGAAGTGAGAGCGATTCTGCATTGCATCCGATCCAAATCCGAGAAATGTCGGTCCATAGATTCGCACCAGATCCGAACTCTGACCGTCCGAATTTAGAACATTCCTTATTCGGATTGAACTCGGATCTTCAATTCGGATTTGGATCCGATGCAGTGCATAACCGCTCTAACTATACATTCATAGTAACTGATTTGAGTTTTTTCTGCTTTTTTGTGTATCAGTGTGCTCTAACCTGGATCAAATATATATATATTCTTTCTTTCTTTTTGATTAATATACGATTCAAAAACAAAATTTAAAATCTAGACTTAATTTAGTCAAAGGTTGGTTATGTAACACATTTCGAATGTTGCTTATACAAAATAATTTGTTGGGATGGACACCTTTTTTACAGAGGCAGTTTAGAGAGGATAGATATCCTATCTTATACTATGAAATGAGCAATATTTCTACGTTTTCGAAAACGGCTCTAACGATTTCGATGACAGTTGCAATATAGGGGTTTATGGGGGCGAAAAATCGATCTAGCTAGGTCTCATATCTGGGAAAATTCGCTTTCTCCGCATTTTCACCCGAGTTGAGCTCGGTCGCCCAAAATTTAGAACAAGATGGGCTACCTTAGAATAATGACACGGCAGCATGGAATTAGTAAGTAGTTACCTACTATCATGGCAGCGTGGGATTAGTATGAACTATCATAGAGTTAAATGAGCATTCTCTATTCGGTCGCCCAGGTATAAATATTGAACGGACTACAATACCTGCCAAGTTCAAAGGGATTATATCAAACAATGATACAAATTACCAGCTGATAATTAACAAACAATTAATATGATTGCTTTCATCATGAATACTTTACAAGGAGATGGTTTAAGGATAAAAGTTCAGTATAAAATGATAGTGAACGATCTATGCAGCACAGTTCAGCTTCCTCTTGTGGATTGAAGTGTTATCAGTGAATATTGTGAAAGATTCGCTTAGACAAGTAAGTAAAAAATGATATTTAAAAAAAGATAGGTATTAAATTGTAGTTCAGAATAAGAGCGATTCTGCACTGTATTCGATCGGAATCCAAATTCAAGATCCGAGTTCAATCCGAATTGGTAATGGTCTAAATTCGGACTAACAGAGTTCGGATCAAGCTGGCTCTGTGTGACTATGGCTACTTCGGATCGACATTTCTCGGATTTAAATCGGATGCAGTGCAGAACCGCTCTAACTCAGTATGACTTACCGATAGCGGGAAAACGAACACTAGGTTATTCTCTTTCTCTATCCCTCAAACAAATAGTACTAATGACTACTCCGGACCGATATTTCTCGGATTTGGATTGGTTGCAGTGCAGAACCGCTTTAACTCAGTATGAATTACCGATAGCGGGATAATAAACACTAGGTTTTTCTCTAAACATATTTGATATTCGACCGGCGTTAAGGTATGAATCCGCGATGATTTCTTCTTAAAAAAGCGTGTTCGCCTTCGAATTGTGTACGGTCACTTCAGTAAAGTTCGAGGATTTTTTTTATTATAGAATATCACTATTAGAGCTATTTCGATATAAATAAAAATCAAAAGCTATTAATTCGAATTAGGCTGAAAAACCGTACATTATGAACTTCAAATGACATAAGAAAGTCTCCCAAAACGCCCACCCTTCCTTCACCACTTCCTACTGCTTTAGCTGGGAAGAAGTGCGTAACAATCTCCCCAGCAGCGCAACAAACACAGGAGATTGGTTTCACAGTTGTTTTATTATTATGTTCAATTAGCTTCAGGCGGCAGAAAAGGGTTTTCTTCGAGAAACCCCTTCGCTATGATAATTTCATCTCAATATTGCCAAACCAAATGACATACAACCTTTACATAACAAAAATACACCATTGAATTAAAATTTTGTTTTACTTCCTGTTTTTGTATAATCTAAGTAAATTGTTTTTTCAATTAAAATTTTCAAGGTTTTGGTTTGAAAATGGCTATCGAAATAGTAGATTGTTTGCCTAGGGAGCAAACAACTACTTTAAAGGCGAGAGTTTTTTTAATCCTGAGAGCAGCTAACCCCTTCCCGTCTCCACCCCCTCCTCTTCCTGTTTACGAAGAATAAATTAGCTCTTTTTGAACAAATTTATTATTATAATAATATTTTAATAGGTACAGAGAACGACCAGTAAAACTTTTTATTTTGTTTTATGAAATGAAAAAGTTAGGAATTATATTTCATATCACAACACTGCGTCACCTGGGAGACATAAAACATTTAGCTCTGTTATTATAATAAATTTAATAATTTTTCATGTTCATCCGGACCACATTGTGTTAACCGTTGGGTACTAAAAACTTTTACTTTATTCCAGAGTCGGTACACTTTCACGTAAAATATTATGAGGATGTTTTAACTTAATTATTTGCTGAAGAAACTTTTGAAGATCACTTACCTTCGTAACTACCAAAACATCTTTTTTTAGATCAATGTCGTCTTTTTCATATTCGCGTATAACTTACCTGAAAAAAAAAAACAAAAAAAGCACGTTATGATACATCATTTTCTATTAATAATAAACACTAGTAAATAACTTTGACAATGTGCCTGAAAAGATAACTTTTATTTTATGAAAGTTATCAAGAACAGCTGTGTTGTTTTTATAGGTATTCTGCTAGACGAGACAAAAATATATTTTGCAGAATCTCAAACTGAATTTGCTCACTCAACATAAAGTTTTTCAAACACAGATGGCGATTATGAGACATCGGTTTAAGTAATAACACTAAAACTTTCACATTTTTATTTTTGTTTAATAATTTATAAGAATTGGTAAAACCATAAAATAATACACATAATAATAAACGGGTTGAATAAGAATATTCTTATTTTTTTAAATTTTATAGAATACAGAATAATAATAAAAGGGGCTTATGGCTAAGTAACAACAGCTGCATGGATCGATCGATCAGGTTAAGCTACGCTTGCCCCGGTTGGTCTGTGGATGGGTGACCATCTTTACATACCAAGACCCATCCGTACCTCGGAAAGCACGTTAAGCCATTGATCCCGGCTGTCATTTGTAGATCTCTGACAATCGTTACGGGTAGTTAGAAGCCCAAAAGTCTGACAACCAGTCTTACCAAGGGGTATCGTGTTACCTAGTAACTAGGTTGTGGAGGTCAAATAGGCAGTCGCTCCATGTAAAATACTGGTATTCAGCTGCATCCGGTTAGACTGCAAGCCGACCCCAACAAAGTTGGGAAAAGGCTAGGCAGATGATGACAGAATAAAAATAAAGTACAAAGGTACAATTATATGTGGTTTTATCGCTTAAAGTGATTTCTGCCAAACAACCTAAAGATGGACAGATATTTACTTATTAGATGAAACCCATAGCTAAATAGTTCTGAATAATATCATGGCAGAATTTTTCTCCTTTTATAGGAGCATCCAAATATTCCAAACACAAATATTCTAGATGTAAACTTGTTGAAGCAATAAACCATTTTGTATTTTGTATTTTTGTATCCATTAACTCCTATTTTCTTCAAGATTGATTTAAAAATCTAAGTAAGAATCCTTCAACACTAATTTTCTGTCATGTGTTCCAGTATGAAGCTCATCCTAGTAGCCATCGCCATTGTCCTCGCGTGTGTGCAAGCCGAGGAGTACTCCCACAAATATGACAACATGGACTTGGATGAGGTCCTGGGCAACAAGAGGTTGCTGAATGGCTACATGAAGTGCACCCTCGACCAGGGACCTTGCACTGCTGAGGGCAAGGAACTTAAATGTGAGTGGACCAACATAAACCATAGAAACCTTCATCCCTTATTTAACCCCTTTACGGGATGATTTGTTTTTAATCCTTTCTCAGTGCTATCTTTCGTTACAAAAGAAATTCTTGTGCAAAATTCCATGCTTATAGACCCAGCAGTTTAGACTCTGCGTTGACTTTTAGTGAATGAATGGATTTAAATTTTTTATGAAGTACTACTATACGACTATAAATCGTTATGAAATGAGACATGGATATTCCAAGACCGCACGCACTTTGGGTGCGTTTTCATACGAATTTTACTCGAGCGTACACGTACGACCATTGTCGTACGAATTGAGTGCGGACACTGAATACGTTTTTCTCCGTCAAATAGAACAAATCCCAACAAGTTCGGATTGTTTTCGGACGTCGGAACTATACGTACGTATACGTACGAATAACTCGCACCCAGTCTGCGCACTCCCTTTGTACTTGGAAGTTCGGGACCGTTCGTGCGTGTTCGTACGTGTACGCACGAGCGAAATTCGTACGAAAACGCATCCACGTACGTGCAGCCTTACATGTTATTGTTAATAAATATCCACGTAAACAAGATCTACAAATTTTGCTAATTTCATGTACCTAAAGCATTTTTTAGAGCATTTATCTTCAAAGCAATGAGACCACTTTAGAATTTAGAGGCATTACTACGAAGTACTAAAGTCTACGTAGATTAAACTTGCGAGTTCCCTAGCTCAATGTTTTATCATAATGCTTACGGTTTAGAATAACATAGACAGAATAAAAAGTACTTTAGCCATATGTTAGTTTATTTGGTTTACTGAGAAGTCTTCCTATTCAACTGCAAGTATTTACCTCAACACCTCCATTCTTATTATTCACAACAACATCTACAATGATATCCTCTCCATCATCACAGATTACATTTCCGATGGCCTCAAGACCGGCTGCTCCAAATGCTCTGTCCGTCAACGCAAGGGCATCAAGAAGGTTATGAAGCATCTGATCAAATATGAACCCGAATACTGGAGGCAGGCAGTAAACAAGTACGACCCCCAGAGGGTTTACTCCAAGAAGTACGAGAAAAAAGTGAACTCCTGGCATTAATAATATTTTGAATATGGAACAAGATGGCGGCGATTGCGACAGTTGGCATAGAGAATGGTATAGAATTTATTTATTTTTGCGAGGATAGTGGACAAAGGTATTTATTTAATAGTATTTTTGATTTGATAGTAGAAGTTTTTGTATCGTTAGTAAATTACTTTTGTATTGATGAAAATTTTGGATCTCAGCGCGGATGTGGACAAAAAATTACTTGGTAGATATAGATACTATAATAACCACCACAAATAACGTTTTTTAACTAATTATTTTTGGAACATATTTATTATTTTTTCTCAAAACAATTGAACAGCATGAAAGTACTTTTGAAGTTTCATTTATTCGATAGTCAGTTACTTTATGCTGCGAAGGCAAACAATTCAAAGTGATAGGTGTCGCAATTAGCCCAATTTTATGACTCGATTCAAGCAATTTGCATTAATTTAAGATAATAATTATGATCTTCTGGCGTTTCCTTAATTAATAGTTGTTAATCTCACTGGTATTGCCCCTTTTAGTTATCTTTGTTTTTCGCTTTTTGCTTTTAAAACTCTCATTAGATGTTTATTGAATGTTAATTTCTGCAATTTCTGCTTTTTCTTTTCTATCGCTTTAAAAGAATTATATATATTTTTACTATTCGAATCTACATAATTTATTTGTTTATTTATGTAAAATAATAAAAATGCTTTTCTTGTGATTTTAATTTAATGTTTTATTTATTTTGTCTATGTTGTCACTTAAAACTGTACTTATTTAATCACTGTTATGTATTTATTATTAATTTATTAAGCATTGTTAATTAATAAGCCAATAAAGCATTGTAAAAATATTGTATGTTTTAATTCACAGCCTTTAAAAATATTTGGAAAAGAATATATTTACTTTTACTCTGCAAGATAATTAATATTTCTTAAACATGCTTGGAAATTCGAACATTATTTTGACACCTTCTTTGAGATAAATTGAAATTGCTGTACTGGTTAAAAACAAGCGAGTAGGCGGCCGGCAATGTTACTATGAAAACTCTTAGCTGTCGTGTTGTTTAAAAATGGAACGAACTTTTTACTTCAACACATGACAACTAAGAAGGAAACTTCTCAAAGATTTTATTTAAATTTCGAACTGGCTTATCAAATAGAGCTGTTTAAAGTAAAACCCTTTCTTTGTTCGTCATTGATTCTGGAATTTATAATTAATTTACCTATGTAGTTTAAATTTCCGCGCATTGTTTGAGAAAAGTACTATACAAGCTTTGGCCGCAACCAGGCATTGATGGACTCACTTATGTGTGCCTCGCCTCTACCTCGGCCCACATTTTTACGATCTTCCATCAATGCTTATTGCTGACCTCGACAGTAATGTACTATTTCAATCATTCGCGAAACAATTGCAAAAAGAAACACTGAAACTAATTCGAAATTCAAAATGACTATTCAGAATTGGTCCCGAATCTTAGACTATTTAACAGTATACCAATAATTGTGAATTGTTCGATTTCGGGTATATTTTTAAAAGAAAAGCAGTTTAAAATTAGCTAATGAAAGCAAAATTACCAGCCAGTGAAAGCAATGTTTTAAATAATCCATTAATTAATACAATTTCCTGCTAAACAACACCAAAAACTTTTTAATACCCAATCTGTAAACAAATACAGCCTTTTGAAATCATTTCGCGCCAATTTTAATAGGCGTCCATTTCCAAAAAGTTTGTATAACAAACAATCTCTGAACTTTTGACATTTCGAAGGCAATTTAAAAACGTTCTTGAATTTCTTACTGAAGCTCACCGCAAAGGAATAAAGGCTTAATTGTTTGGGACCAGAATTTTTAATTGCTTAGCAGAACAATGTTAAACTTAATTAACGGCAGAATTTAGTGTTTACGAGACTAGTCACTTCCAGGGGTTTATAACGTTTTGTTTATTTTAATAGGTACGTTCGCGTGTTTTGCTTCGTCGAATTTATACCGGAAAACATTGTTCTGACTCATTTGTTTATTTATTAAATAAGTTACACTATTATAATGCGTGCGGAAAGCGATAGAGGGCGTTTACGACCTTATTAATTTCCAAGTTCTTTCGTGATAACTTTACAAAGCCTCTCTTTCCTAGGAAAGGTGCTTGACATTTTACCATAATTTAAAAAAAAGCCATAAAAATGTGACACACACGAGTAGTCATGAAAATGGCCGACTTCCTACTAATTAAATAAACAAAAAATACGCCCGAATTTCATGTAAAATATACTTTAGTTTCACGTAAAATTGCGTGTTCCATTAATATTATTTGACCAAGCTGGGCTACTAACATGTGATTTCCATTATTATAATTAGAAAATTAGGACGGAAAATAGGCAATCACTATTATCTATCTTCAGAGAGAACAAACCACACCCTGTCTTTGGTAGGTGTCAATGTCAAGCTAAACTTTATAATAATAGCGTGATAACAAATGCAAATGGAGTATCGAAACTAATATTTTAACGAGAAAAGATTAGATTTTTTTTTTGTAACTTAAAAACTACTGGACCGATTTAAAAAATTCTTTCTCCAGTAGAATGCTATATTATCACTGAGTAACATAGGCTAGGGATGGGCAAGTAAAAAAAATATATCGATATTTATCGTATCGAAATTTTTAAACAGTATCGATAATAATCGAGTGAAAAATGTCGATATATCGATATATCATCAGTTTTTGCATGATTATTCATACATAAATTCTCAAAGCATTCAAACTTCGTAAAAAAGAATAAACAAAAATAGAAGAAAATAGTATTTTTTATTAATGCTCGAGCCTAAACAATTATACACAATTTAATCAAACCAGTAGTCATCAGATATGGACATTAGGAGCGCCTCTGTTAGATGTGCTTGCCTGTCAAAGAGGTTAAACACGAAACCAAAGTTGCGTTAAAAAAAATCGAAATTGATACGAATTCGATACTCTAAAATAAATATCGAATATCGATATATCGCGATTAAAAATATCGACGATATATATCGATAATTATATGGAAAAATATCGATATTTTTATATATCGATCTTTTTTGCCCATGCCTAACACAGGCTTTAATTTATAAAGATACCACGGCGAAGCCGCTGGCGGAAGCTAGTTTATTATACAGGGTCAAATTGAATAAGCTAGCGAAACTATACGGACGTGATGGGTGTTCGAAATGAAATGCGTTAATTTTAAAGATATATATATTCTTTTCAAATTTTACTGGGCACAACGTGCGTCACGACCAAGACAAATTTTCTTAAGTACGGAAGATACAGGAAATTTCAAATAATGTTGCCAGTTTATGGAACTAGTAATGTAAAATAACAAAATGAATATTGGCTATGGTTATTAAATTGATTAAGTCTTAGTATTAAACTATAAAATGAGTATATGTTCATATGGACTTGAACAATGGGTATCGATATAACATGACAAAAAAAAAGTTAAACAATTTACTTATTTTTGAGGTCAACGATCTTTGGTATTGTTGTAACTTCAAGAATGAGTTAAGAAAATCGTTTTTTTTATTTGTTTTATTGTGTTTAAATACATCACGTATGTGAAGTTTAGGTAATTACACAAAAAAAAAAAACAGATTTTTTTTATTATTCGTAGCGTGTGATATATTTCATGTTACGGTTCACCAATCTGTACCTGGCCTAATATGGTGCCGGTGACGGAGAAGTTTTGAATTAATTAGTAGTTATTTATCACTATTCGTTGACCTGAATGTGACATGCGCCAACCCTTACTGGGCCTGCGTGGTGAATTACGGCCATTTACGGCCCAACCACTCTCATAGAGAGGAGGCCTGTGCCCCATAATGTTACCAATGCTAGGGCACAGGCCTAATGTTTCGAACATTATAGGCTAAATAGGCAGATAATTTGTATAAAACAATGGTCAAAAAACAAAAGAAAAAAACACCATTGTCTCTGAAATGGAACCTTCTGAACTTTTTAAATTTCCGCAGCCGAGTTATATTACAGTCAAAATAAATTGAAACGGAAACAGAAGCAATTAGCACCCGCTTTATATTTGTAAAAACGTATGAAAAACCTGCACTTTTTAACCGACTTCCAAAAAGGAGGAGGTTATATGTTCGTCGCGTATGTTTGTATTTTTTTTTTTTTATGTATGTCCACCGATTTCTCCGTCAATTGTGGACCGATTTTGAAAATTCTTTTTTTGTTTGAAAGGGTGTGCTCTCGAATTGGTCCCATATAAATTTTATTAACTTTGCTTGGATAGTTTTTGAGTTAGCTACAAAATACGTATTTTTTTCCTACTTAGTATGTAGATGATATGTTAAGTTTCTGTCATTGGTAGCAGGTAGTGGTATTCGAATATGGGTGGGGTAGGTACCACAACTAAAAAGTGAAAAATAAAAGCTTTTTACAAAAAAAAACAACCGACCTCCAAAAAAAACACTACAAAGTGAAAAATAACTTTAATTTCGGAAGTCGGTGTCTTGGGTTTTGTATTTTCGTTTTTTGCCACCGACTTCCGAAATTAAAGTTATTTTTCAGTTCTTTTTTAACTATGTACATAATGTGTTTACTCGGGGTTTGTAAGCTACAAGTTACGACGCGCTTTACAAAGCCATTATGGATCTTGCACACAAGTTTATTGTGTACTCGTGAAATGTTGGAACAATTTCATTTGAACAACGTTACGTATTTCGTATGTTCATTTCCGAATATGTTTATTGTGGTTGGTTCAAGTTACCGTAAAGTATCTTTGGCATTATCGGGGCTATATTCTGATGGGCTTCACGGTTTCGAATTCTTATTTTTTAAGCTATTGCATAGCTTTTATCGTGGGCTTTGAGCGCGGCGACCGAATCAAGAAGTAACGTAACGAAAATAAAACCTAACACCCCCCACTCCGCCTACCATGTAATAGTTCCCATGACAACGTGATGTTGTCATGGAGGTTACAAATGCTATGCAATAGCTTTACCGCGGTTTTTTTTTATAAATGGCATCTCGCAGGTCAACCTAGGAGGTTGTCGGCTGCTTAACCGGACTTTTTTGTGGCTGCATCAATAAATTAAGGCTTCCAGCCAGGGCATATAACTCAAAAACTAAGCGACTACCCGCTAAGGGCACCCCCTGTGGGGTACGGACCTCGGCTTAGGGCGTCGCTGGGGGATGGCAGCAAGGGACAGGCTGGATCGGATTTACTTATTTTTCTTCCTGCGTGTACTACGTTTTTCCCGACTACGGCGAGGCAAAAGGAGGGTTATGATTTTGACCAGTATGTATGTACCTCATAACTTCTAAACTACCGATCATAATTTGACAAATGAGGTATCATTGGAAGCGTCCTAATTGTCCGCTGGTTATTAGCTATTGCATAGCTTTTATCGCGGGATTTGAGCGCGGCGACCGAATCAAGAAATTCCGTAACGTAACGAAAATAAAACCTAACACCCCCCACTCCGCCTACCATGTAATGACGGTTCCCATGACAACGTGATGTTGTCATGGGAAACGTGATGTTGTCATGCAGGTTACAAATGCTATGCAATAGCTTTACCGCGGCAGTTCCCGAGTGCCACACTTTTTTTTTTTCAGAAATGGATACACTTTACAGATGGCACATAATATTACTTTCTCATCCTTTTTATTCACTCAAATAGAACGTAACAATAATGTTACAGAAATTCACAGAAATTTGCTGGCAGACCACTAATCATATCGCCTTCCATTATCACACCCTTTTCCGATATTATCAGTCTAACCTTCGCAACGCAACCTGACGAAAAAACGGATATTTTAACCCCCGCACGTCGACCATACAGCCCAACCCTGCAGTGGTAAAGAAACCCATAGTTTTTTTTTTTTTTTTTTTTTTAATAATGGCTTCTCGCAGTTTTGACCACTAAGGTCTTGGCTGCTTAACCGGACTTTCCTGTGGGTGCCATAAGCTTCTACACTTAGAGCCTCCAGCCAGGAGCTTTTTCAACTATTCTAAATTAAAATTAAGCGAATGCTCGCTAAGGGCACCCCCTGTGGGGTACGGACCTCGGCTTAGGGCATCGCTGACGGGAGGACAGCAAGAGGGGACAGGCTGGATCAAATTTATATTTATATCATGATTATTATTCGGGGTATTTAAAGCTACGTGCTCAGCTGCAACAACTGCTGGCACCTCGTTATCGAGCAAGGGTCGGGGGGGGGATTCGTTTACTCGGGGAGTAGATCGCGTACGTAAAGGACCTCGGCGGCGAGGTCGGAATGACGGGAGGCGTCTGTGTTTGTGCACTGTACTGGTGGCCCTATTCTGCTCCTGGAGGAGTGTAATGGGGTCATCTGGGTCGGAGAGTACATGCCTCGGACGGCGGATCTGACTGATTTGGGACGGGACATAATTGGCTGCCTCGACTATCAGAGGGTTCCGATGTCGAGGAGCGGACTCAAAGTGGCGCTTTGCCATGCGTTTGAGGAACTGGTGGATCGTAGGGATCTTACAGTCGAGATGGAGGGTCTCGTTTCTGACGTACCACGGGGCTCCCGTGGCCTTGTGAAGGAATCTGTTTTGGAGGGTCTGCATCCTATGGATATGACGGGGTTTGGCGTGGGCGAAGACTGCTCCCGCATAGGTCATTATGGGACGGACACACGCTGTGTAGATACGCAATTTGCACTTTAGTGACAATTTGCTGCGTGAATTTAGGATACAGTGAAGCCTACCTAGAGCGAAAGCGGCTCGCGAACGAACCGTCTTTATGTGCTCTGAAAAGGAGAGACGCTGGTCTAAGATCACACCTAGGTACTTGGCTCGCTTCTCCCAAGGGATCGGCTTGCCGAACAGGGTGATCGTTCGGGGGGGAGGGGGGGGTCTAGATCTCGGTTTCGAGAATGAAACCGCTTGACTTTTGTCGGGATTAACTTCGATCCTCCACCGTCTAAACCAGGCGCCAAGGTTATTGACGGCCCGTTGTAGATTTAGGAGAGACGAAGGGGCGTTGCCTTTGCAGGTGATCGCAGTGTCGTCTGCGAACAGAGCGAGCTGCGTCCCTCTGTGTCTGGGGATGTCGCTGGTGAACAGCGTGAACGCGAGGGGGGCTATCACTGAGCCCTGAGGGACTCCTGCCCTTATGGGGCGAGGGGAGGATAGGGCACCTTCGATACGGTAGCGGAAGGTGCGATTCGACAAGTAGTCTCGTATGATGAGTACGAGACGATCCGGCACTCCGAGTTTGTATAGCTTGTATACTAAGCCGTTGTGCCAGACTTTGTCGAAAGCTTTCGCTATGTCGAAGAAGACTGCGCATGTCGGATAGCCGCGGGTGAGACCACCTTTGACCAGCTCGACTATGCGGTGGACCTGATGCACGCTAGAGTGCTGAGTTCTGAAGCCGAACTGCTCGTCGGGTATGAGGCCCTTAGTCTCGGCGTAGTCTCTGAGACGCTTATAAATAAGCCTCTCGTAGATTTTTCCGAGAACTTTGAGCAGACTGATTGGGCGGTAACTAGAGGGCTCGTTTTTAGGCTTGCCGGGCTTTGGGATACCTATGACCGTGGCCTCTTTCCACGTCTGGGGAAAGATGTTATTGCTTAGAGCACCATTGAAGATGGTGGTCAGTAGCATGATTAAGTGGGCTGGGAAGAGCTGGACCACCCTATTGGTGAGTCCGTCTGAACCGGGGGCTTTGCGCGTATGCAGACCTTTGATTATCTCGTGCACCTCATCTGGTTCGATGGGGGGCAGGGGAAAATCAGGGTCTTCTACGGGAGGAAGGGAGGCTCTACGTTCGACTTCGGCGTCGACCTCATCGAGGTGAGCTTTGTCTACTGGTAGGGTGCTGGGAGAGCATTGAGCTTCTAGACTGTCGGCTAGGCACTCGGCTTTGTCGATGTCGTCGAAGGCAATGGTTTTATCGGGGCGGACTAACGGGGGTACGGGGGCCGACTGGGGGGACCTGAGTTTCCTCTGGAGTTCCCAGAAGGCTAGATGAGAGGGCTCTAGATCGCTCAACATCTTATCCCATCCCGCTTCACGCAGCTCCGCTATACGTGTCCTAACAGATCTCTGATAGTAGCGCATATGGGCTTTGTTGGCGGCACAGGGGAAGACGCTGTAGGCTCGAGTAGCCGCGTTCTTCTCAGTCATCAGGGCACGCACATCGTCGGGGAGATTCAAGTAACAGGGTTCTGTTGCTGGAACCTCCCTGGAGCATTCGCTCAGGACGGTCTGTACGTGCTCCGTGAGTGAGTCGATCGCGGCAGTCGTGTCAGCGACTGAGTCGAAGTTGTCGGGGATCGAGTCTAGTAAGGGGGATGTGTTGGATTTCAGCTGAGTGCTTACTTTCCTCCAGTCCGTCACCTTTTTAGTGGGGAGGGGTTGGTCAGGGTCGGAGGGACCTATGCGGGAGGTTAGTTTAACAATTACCGGTCGGTGGTCAGAGGTAAGCTCGTGCACCGTTTCTATTGAATCTAATCTTAGATTAACGTTCTTAAGGAGCGTTACGTCTAGTACGTCAGGGGTATGACTGATGGTATGGGGATAGTGAGTGGGACTCATCGGAGCGATGATGTCGAAGTTTAGGGAGGAGGAGAGGTCGAACAAGTGCCGACCTCTGGTGTTGGTGGTGGAGCTATTCCAAGAGGGATGTTTCGCATTGAGATCCCCCGCCAAGATGACGGAGTCACTCATGTTTAACAACAGTTGGATATCGTCCGAGAGATTTTGGAAATTTTCCGAAGCGTTGATAGTAATGGGAGGGATATAGACCGACACTATAGTGATCGGTGCGTGACCGGTCATGCCCAGATGGCATGCTGATACTTCTAATCGTGAGAGGGGGGGAGGATCCATTGGGATGCAGTACAGATCCTTTTTGTAATAAATGAGGGTGCCGCCCCCATGACAACGCGTTCTATCGTTCCGAACGATACGATAGTTAGCTAAGGAGGGATTGCCTCTGTGGGGCTTTAGAAAAGTTTCCTGGATGAGGAGGATATCTAGTTTATGAACGCGGAGGAAGTCCGCGATTTCATCTTTTTGTTGATTTAAGCCGTTGGCATTGAAGGTGCCAAGCTTGAGGGATCGGGGTTTAAACCTAGCCTGAGTGGTGTTAGACATGATGGGGGGTAGAGAAAGAGGTGAGGGCTTGCGTGATCTCGGGATACGCATTGAAGACGTTACGGATTGCCGCTAGGCTACCCGATTTCTGGGCTGTAGAGATGTCCAGGGCCATCTGTGTAGCCCTGGGGGAACAGAAAAGTTCGAACGCGGTACTGATTACGTCGAAACGATCGTCCACGGGTTTAATTGGGGCCACGGGAGTGGGAGCGGGGCGCGGGGGTTTTAGAGCGGTGGCGGGTTTCGCGGGGGGCGCAGAGGGCGCGAAAGAGGGGCCGCGGAAGCCGGGGGGAGGGGGGAGGTGATGGACTCGCGGGTCCATCATTGTATAGAGAGGGGTGTGAGGGGGGGGGGGCGCGGAATACCCAGGGCTGGGAAAGCCTGCTGGTGATTGAGCATAGTCCATGGACTAGGCCTCTGAGGGCTTAGCCGCTCAGGAATCTGGGAGGAGGGGAGGGGATGGAAGTCCCTCTGTTTTTGCTGCCTCACGTCTAGACGTTTGGTCAGCTTGCCGGATGTAGCCTTAGGGGCTTTAGAGCAGCCGCGGTAGTTGGCTGTGTGACCCTCGAGGCCGCACAACACGCAACTAGGCGGGCTGTTGCACTGGCTACGGTCTTTGGGACGCGAGCAGTCAGCGGTGCCGTGGTCACCCAGGCACTTTACGCACCTGGGTTTTGCATGGCAATTCTTTTGAGAATGGCCATACAATTGACAGCGGTGACACTGTCCGATCGCGCTGTTCTTCCAGGGCTTCTCGATCGAGAAGCCCATAAGGTTGCACAAGGTCTTGATATTGAATATGGGGTGATGCCCCTCGGTGGGGGAGCACACGACTAATACCATGTCGTATGCTTCCCTGCCGCGCGAACGATGCATGCGGTGCACCTCATCTACGGGGATATTTTGCGACTGAAGGTCGGCTAAAATTTCGGCGGGAGAGATTTCCTTGGGGATCTTTTTGATCACCACACGGATCTGCCTATCTTCTGGGAGGGAGTAGGTGTGGAATGACACACCTCTCTCTCTCAGAACTCTGGTAAGGTCCCTGTAGTCTTTCGACGTAGGGAATAGAACCTTGATACCCTGTTGGGTAGATCGGGCATTTGTGTAGGAGATTTTCATCTCCATACACCACTTTGATACAGCCGTCCACTTCTCCTTGTCTTGTATGAAGACAGGAGGTGGAGGCGCGACCTTCTTAGGGCCGGAACTAATGGGCGCGGAGCAATCCATCGCGGTGGATGATGCGGACGGGGAGGCAGAGGGCGCGGGGGCATCCTTTGCGGAGGATGACGCGGTTCGGGGGGCGAGGGGCGCGGGGGGGGCCTTCGCGGAGGACGTAAACGAGATCGGTGGGGCGGTGGAGGGGGAGGGGGAAGCTACGGTAGCGCAAGTCGCGACGGTAGCGCGCTGTTTGATCACAGCTGGTTTGATGGTGACGGTGGATGAAGAGGAGTCCGAGTCCTCTATTGCGGCGACCTTACTGGCCTGCGCAGAGGTCTGCTTCCTGTTCTTCCTCTTTCTTCCCTTTCCTTGGACGGCTATGAAGCCGTCGTCGGAGGGGGAGGAAGAGGTAGAGGACGCAGCGGACTTTGGCTCGTCTTCCTCCTCCGAGCCAGAAGGGTAGGAGGGTTGCTTTGAAGAAGCAGCGGGGGCGTCGGTGTCCATTGACTCCGACGAGGGGGAGGGGGAGGGGGGTCTGGGCGACTCTACAGCCGGAGGGGTGTCAAGAGCGTCACTGAACGTAGCGACGCTGACATCTTGGTCGGGGTTTTCGCCCCTTGAGATGCTCAAGAGGCTAGAGAGCTGATCCTTATACTTCCCTCTGAGGGAAGGCTCCGATTCGAGTATATACTCGAGAAATAAGGTTAATTTCTTCGAGAGAAGCTCGAGATCTACCTTTTTGGTGGCCATAATGGCGGGGGGGGGAGGGAATGGCCTAACTAAGCCTATCTCCCCGGTGGGAATGCCGGGGATGTGTACAATCCCTCCCTGTCGGGTAAGACAGGGAGGATGAGTGCCTAATGGTGAGCCCTAAGCTTGATTTGGCCCGTTGCCTATCTTAATGTGCAACGGGGTCCTGACCAGTCTAGTGTGAAGGGTATGAAGATACCCGACCACGCTAGGTGAGTTGCTGTGGAAGCAAAACTGTCACCACGTGTTGACTAGGAGATCCCCCAAGGCCAAACACTGGGACCCGGCCAATTCACTGCCTTACCCTGAAGGGGATCGGCGGGTGTGTTGGGTCAACACCCCACTCGGCTTCGTTGGCACCGTATGGTATCCACCGAGTGACCACGAAACTGTGGTTTTGCCCGGAAGGGGCCTGGTGAATTTACAGACGAAAATCTCTTGTTAAAGAAATAAGATAGCCTTGAAAAAGGCCTTTTTGGGATCTATGCCCGATCGATAAACGATCGGAGATCGGGTGTAGTCGAGCGACTACGAAAATCGTTAAGTAATGCAACGAATATATGACTCAGAGCAATGAGTCAAGAGCGGGAGAGCGCAAGCACACAACCGTTCGCGACCGATGCCGGAGCGTATATGAAACCCATAGTTTGTATAAATATGTATAATATCTCTTTATGCTGAACGAAAAAGATTTAACCGTTTTTTGTTTTTGTGTGTTTGTAAATTGATAAAATAATCTTGGCATTTTCCTTCAGAATATAAATAAATCCTTTTAAAAAACTTTGGGCTTTAAGTAATTTTCGACAATACTCATTCACTTACAACAAAGGTACGCCTTTGTTATACAATTTTTACACGAATAATCCTAAATAATTTAGCTCACAGCCCTTTTATCGAGCACCGTGGATATTACGTAGCATTTTAGGGTTAAATAGTATTTCGCGTGCGTATCCCAAACTGCGGGATCACGAACGTGACATAAATAGCGGCCAATTGCCCAGAGATTAGCTTTTTAGTTCCTACCTCGTAATACCGCGTTATAAGGTCGCCTGATATTATTGCCAACATTATAGAAACGTAGTTTTCGAGAGGAGCTCGTGGCTAAATACTAACAGCCGCTCGGGTCGATCTGTCAGGTTAAGCTACGCTTGCCGGGGTTGGTCCGTGAATGGGTGACCATTTCTACATACCGAGACTCCTCCGTGCCTCGGAAAGCACGTTAAGCCGTTGTTCCCGGCTGTCATTCGTGGATCTTTGACAGTCGTTACGGGTCGTCAGAAGCCCGAAAGTCTGACAACCAGTGTTACCAAGGGGTATCGTATTACCCAGTTACTGGGTTGTGGAGGTCAGACAGGCAGTCGCTCCATGTTAAATACTGGTATTCAGCTGCACCCGGTTAGACTGGAAGCCGACCCCAATATAGTTGGGAAAAGGCTAGGCAGATTGATTTTGATAGATACGTAGTTTTATGAAAGAAGAATTATTATGCGTGTGGCTATATCAAAAGTCAAATTGTAGGTAGTACCTACAATTTGACATGTATTTTTTGGACATTACCATTGAGGTTCAACGTAAACTATAGCAGCTATTACAGACTAAAGTTTCGTTTCCACCAGAGATGTGCGAGGATGCGCAGCGAGGGATGTGTTTGTTAAGAACCAATAGAATCGCTTCATTTACCTAGCCTCGCTGAGCGCAGCTCCGGTGGAAACGGCTTAGCGGTGCGAGGTTTTTGTACGTACAAAACAAGCGAGGGATTTGTGCGAGGGATGTGTACCGGACACTAGCAGATGGGACATAGTCTGTTCTGGAGCACAGCACTCGCATTGGATGTTGGATGAATCGATAATGGATAAAAAAGAGTTTGTCTTTAAAGTTTAGAGACTTAGCTGAAAAGTTTATTGAAGGTATACTTTTCCGTTCTTACACTTCAGAAGTTGCACAAGTAACGGGGGGGAAAAGAACAGCAAAGAAATAATTAAACGTTCCAATTTTTCGACGTTGAGATCTTAGAGCGAGATCAAAAGCTGTTAAAAAAAAACAGTGACAATCCGGGAGTGCCAAAAGAAGTGAAAACTTGAAAAAAAAAATCGGCATCGCGGTATTCAATGCGTTGATGTCTTTTACTCTACGCACCGCGGTAATCAACGCGTTGATGTCTTTTACTCCACGGTGTCGGTAAATTCCGTCACAGTGTCACGAAATCGATGGTTTAGTCCCATCTCAAAAATGCCCAACGCGCCTAATGAAGTTTTTACTTCAAAAACATCGAAAAGTTAAGAGTGCAGAATACCTCAGCACAAATTCACTCCATAACTCGCTCGCACGATACTGCTCGCGGACTGAGTGAGAGCAAGACTGAGCGGTGAGGAGAAGGCTCTAAGGCGCCAATAGTTTAGGTAATTTCTTTTTACAGAGAAAATAATGGTAATTAAAAACAAAAACGTAGTAGCTGCTTTATAGTTAGTTCAGTTATTATGCAAAGTTTTATTATCTTATTTCTAGTATTTTTTAATAACAGCTTTGTAATTTTTTCCCATCGAGACAATTTTATGGAATCGTGTTTTCGTCAAATATACATAACATTAATCTTCAACTTACTTTAACACATAACATCACGCCTTGTTTCCCCGAAGGGTTTGGCAGAGGTATCCTTGTAGCAGGTACACCCACATTTCGCCAGTTATGTTTAAGTCCCATGTAATAGGGGGCGAGCGTATGCCATCAACCGGGCACAAATCCAGACTCCGAGCTGTTACTGAGAAATTTCAGATAGAAAAACTCAATAACACTTTTCCCGACCCGGGAATCGAACCCAGGACCTTATGCTCAGCAGTAGCGCTTGCAACCACTAGACCAACGAGGCAGTCAACTTACATTACAATACATTTATTTCTAAATTATTGCTGCAGTTTTTAAATACAACGGAGGGTCATGCTAAGCAATTTGAGGTATTATAGACTCACAGTGGAAGGGGCTTTTGACCGTCAATCCCTAAAGAAATTGCTATAATGTAAATTGTCCTAAAACCCGCAGGCAGTTCGATTTATGTCTAATTTAACACCAATAGTAATTAAAGCTAAATATAAAACCATTTACCTAAAACTTAGATACGTTAAGTGGGGAGCTTTTGACGTCTAGCCCAAACGTCAAACCCGAAAGTTACCTAAATATAGATCTAAGTAAATAGCCCTGAAACCCGCAGGCTGTTCGGCTGTTCGAACTAGGTTCTAAATTAAGACCAATTAAAGCTAATAGTTAAACCGTTTGCCTCTATAATTAAGTTGAAGACTACTTAGTGAAGTGGCAGTAAGTCTTGGGTATTTTAAATGCTGTACTAGTCAAAGACATCTCTGGAGGTTAAGTACTTTTTCACACGCTCTACTTAGGGCACAGTTTTTAATCGCGTTAATGTTTATAGCTGTACAAACAGTTGTGTCTTCAAAAATCCTCTGTATAAACTACATACTTACTTACTTTTGAAGTGAAAACTTCTTTAGGCGCGTTGGAGTTTTTGAGATGGGACTAAACCATTGATTTCGCGACACTGTTACGACACCAGCTTTTGACCATTAAAAAGACATCAACGCGTTGATTACTGCGGTGTCGATTTTTTTTCAAGTTTTCACTTCTGTCGGCACTCCCGGAGTGCCACTGTTATTTTTTTTGTGCTGTAAGAAATTTATTTATTTTTAAACAGATTTGGTGAGCGGTGCAGCGGTGATTGGGGTAGGTGTGATTAATTTAGTTGAACGGGCGAATATTTTTGTGCTGTCCACTTTACCTACTGTGCTTACTTTGAGCAATTCAATATCAATCAATATGCTGTCAAAACTAATGACAAGTGTCACAGATTAATTTGATTAGGCCCTTTGTACACCCACGTTTTTCTTGCCGTGAAAAACAATGGTTTATTCGTCGTGTGTAGGCACGGCTGTCAGTGTTGTATGGATCATTATGGAAGATCGTTGACAGACACGTTTTTTCTACAGCGCGGTTTATACGCGTAAATAAATCGTGCCGTGTACAAGGGCCCTAGGCATTCAGAAGCCCACTGCTGGGACACAGGCCTCCTCTCTGTAAGAGGGAGTGGGCTGTAATCCACCACGCGGGCCCAGTGCGGGTTGGCGGATCTCACATGTCTTCGAATTTTTGGTTCTAGGACATGCCGGTTTCGTCACGATGTTTTCCTTTACCGTTTTAAGAGCAGTGGTAATGAAACAAAGTAAAGTGCTTGCTTGGGTTTGAACCAACGACCTACAAATTGTAAGACGCGACCGTTACCACTGGGCCACCACTGCTCTTGGCCACTACTGCTTTTGAGAAACACGGATATTGCCAATCAAATCAAATCATTATTTCTATGCAAAAAATGGGTATAGTACTGTAAACTAGCTTTAAATACTTTAGAAGAAGGGCGTAATTATATTATTTTAATCTATATAATCTGTTATGTAAAATATCATTGACATAAGCGGCGCGAGCGGAGCCCTGGGGCTAAACTATTTTTTTTTTTCATCAACAAAAGAATACCATACGAAAATCCTAATTTAAATATAAAATGTTCGACTGTTCGGATACCATAGAGTGTTCTTACCAGCCTGCACAACATGAGATTGCATCTCATAATAATACCTCACAGTACATAGGTGTTTTTATAATAAAGTTCTCCATATTTTACCGTCACGTAGGCATGCAAAGGTCTACAATTCCAAATACAAATTTTAGAAATATGCAGATCATTGGAATTACAAAAAATTTAATAAAAATGTCAATGCCAATACATTTAAGGCAGACAGTTTATTTTAAATAGAGACCTGATATAATCGCTTGACCAAAAACTCTTTCCATCATGTCATCACTTACCAAAAGTGCAAAATCAAAACCTACTTAACTTTTTCGCCAATATATTCCAGCACGTGACCACTCTACATACCTCCACAATTTGTTCCTCTAAAACCGTGAATCAGCCGTCAGTACACCGTCAATCCGGGTCAAATTGCCGTGAGATGGACCGGAACGATTGGCGCGCACGGCTGATTCCGATGCGTATCAATCCAATCGCCCGAGTGGAAGGACTAGGATTGATTCGCGACTAATTCTAAGATATTAAAGGAATCATTTGATTATCTTGTCTTGAAGATTCAAGATTTGTTTCAAAATTGAAATGGCAAGGAAAATGTAGGTTCTACGGTGATTTTTCTTTTACTAAATTGTGCCTCGAGTAATTTAATGTTTTTGAAGTGAAAACTTCTTTAGGGCACTTTTGAGATGGGACTAAACCATTGATACGCGACACTGTTACGACACCAGCTTTTGACCATTAAAAAGACATCAACGCGTTGACCCGTGGTGCGCGGAGTAAAACACTTCAACGCACTGATTTCCGCGGTGCCATCTTTTTTCAAGTTTTTCACTTCTGTCGGTACTCCCGAAGAGTTTTTATTTTATTTATTTTTATTAAATAATGCTTTTTTCAGTATCTCAATTATTTGCATTGAATTGCACAAGCATTACAAAATGTTCACGATAAATGAACCAAGCTAAGACATGCAGAAATAATTAAATTCTAATTATATAAAAAGTTAAAAGAGCAATTAATCAAACATTTAAAAAATGTTTTATTATAAATATGTAAGTACGTATAATAGTTATACTGTAACAGGAAACCCCCTCAAAGTGAAGGCATTTTCCAAAGATTGCCATTTTTCTCGATCTTAAGCTATTTTTACCCAATTACGGTAAAACCAAAAGGAAGGGTTATGTTTGAACGTATGTTTGCTTTTACGTGTGTTCCACCGTAGCGCCTAAACTACTAAACCTATTTTGATGAATGAGGTCAATGAGGTCATCAATAGATTCGTAATAATGGTCCGGGTGACATAGGCTATATAAATTTTCCCTATATGGTGGACTTTAAAAGTAAATTTCCAACCTCGAAAAAAATTAAAATGAGATGATCATGACATGTTTGGTATCAAAAAAAACCTGTATGCCATGTGGGTACTAGAAACACCTAAAAAATTATAATGGCATGCGACGACGGCTTTACCTTGACCATGTTTGTACCTATGTCTTGATATCTGTCTGACATATTTGCTTTTTTCGTACTTTTTAGATCATTTTTATTTTCCCGTAGTCGGGTTACAGTTTTTTATTAAACTTTATTTTTTAGTCTAAATTATTTGCCTTCGTACGAGGGGCTTGTGGCTAAGTAATAACAGCTGCACGGGTCGATCGATCAGGTTAAGCTACGCTTGCCGCGGTTGGTCCGTGGATGGGTGACCATCTTTACATACCAAGTCCCCTCCGTGCCTCGGAAATCACGTTAAGCCGTTGGTCCCGGCTGTCATTTGTAGATCTTTGACAGTCGTTACTGGTAGTTAGAAGCCCAAAAAGTCTGACAACCAGTCTTACCAAGGGGTATCGTGTTACCTAGTCACTAGGTTGTGGAGGTCAGATAGGCAGTCGCTCCATGTAAAATATTGGTATTCAGCTGCATCCGGTTAGACTGAAAGCCGACCCCAACATAGTTGGGAAAAGGCTAGGCAGATGATGTAGCGTTTGCTCTGTGAGAGAGAGTAAAGTTACTTACTCTAATCTAAATATGTCCAGTATGGTACTACCCAAAATGCAATGTTGCTAACCACACTTTCCAATTATACCAACTAACAAACCATGCCAAATTAAATCTCTACGTCCGTCGGAACATAACATTCCACAGGTAAATTACTAACGAGTGCCCGCGGCAATGCGCGCGTAGAATTAGAAATTAAATATTTAGCCTCATCCCCCGCCTATTGGGATGAGCATACCCCTCGACATTTCCCTTAGGAAATGAATTTCCGCAATGAAGGAATTTGTCACACAGTTGGAATTAAAATTTCACATTAAAGGCATTTGATAGAAACAATCAGTATTAATTTACAAAAAAATCCTTAAATTCCTTTAGACACAAGACAGAGCAATGAAAGATAGGTTTCTGTACCATTTATGTTGCTACATACAAACATAAAATCACTTAAAATAAAAGTGCTTTTATTTAAAAAGCCAACTAAAACGATCAACTGTGTGAGCTACGCCGTAGCACCGCTCGTAGCAAAGCGTTGCTCGGACCGTAGCAAAGCATGACAGGGACCGTAGCGAGCGCAGCCTTTTCTTTATTTTTGTGAACTATGCGATATACGAGTTAACTTGTAAACTAAGCTGTGTATGTTATTGAAGTGAACTGTGTGAATTTTTGAGATGGGAAAAAACATTTGAACTCGCGACACCGTTACCGACACCTCATTTTTGTAAACGCGATTGTGCTCTTTATTTATATTACGTTACGGACCAATGTTCTATGCAAGTATTTTTACTTTAAAGGTTTTCTAAACGCGATTATGCTCTTTATTTATATTTCCTTACGGATCGATGTTCTATGCAAGTATTTTTACTTTAAAGGTTTCGGAAGTATTCTTTTTTGTAAATGCGATTGTGCTCTTTATTTAGATAAGGTTACGGACCAATGTTCTATACAAGTATTTTTCTTCCACCAAGGCAATCAAGCAAGTTTTCACTTCTGTTTGTACTCCCGGAGTGCCACCACTTTTTTTATACATGCTATATTTAATCATACTAACAGGGGTTACTTGTTCAAGATACAAAAATGTTATTCGTTACTAAACCCCATAAATGGGTTACCTAGAATCGGGGTAATTGCGTAACAGTTCACTTGAAATTCAGTGCACGTTCATTGCGTTATTTATGTTGTTGAGCAGACGAATTTTTCAAACTTATAAAACAATGGATTAGCAACATCCTTCAAAACTCGGATTGTGATTCAAAATGTGTTTCGCAATTAGGGCGCTGTATTGGTTACATGTTATTCGGAGACGTTCCCTGAAGCTACTTGTAAACAAGCTCAGGTACCTAATTGACCTACTAAAAGAAAATCCTGAACAAAAACACACATGTACCAATACATAATCAGCCTATAATGATCCTCTGCTAGGACACAGGCCTCCTCTCTTTTTAGAGGGAGTGGTTCTTCGTCTCCAATTCTCGATTAATCACAGGTGGAGTTGTATTTGACAAGCCCATTAGCTCGTGTATGGCCGTCCTGCGTTGCAGCACACTCGACCTAAATTAATCGCCCGTCTGAGATCCGCCTTACATCTACGTCACTGCCATAGTGATGTACCTTGTAGCCTGTAGGACTTAGAAATATCCCGCGGAGTTCCGGGAATATTACTTGTGAACTTGTTTGGATTTTTATTTTTATGCTTATTATCCTTTTTAAATATATTTACTGCTTCAGTAGGGGGGAATATTCAAAGTTTTAAATATAAATTCTAAAAAGTAACATTCTTTTGCAAAATATTTTGTATCTGTTTCGTTTTAAAACTAACAAGGGTTTATTTTGCACAAGCCATAAATTAAAGTAGCTAGATCAATATGTACTTCTTCTTTAAAGCGAGCCTTTACAAGCCAACATTTTAAGTAGGTGCTCGGCAAAAATGTATAGGCATATGAATTTCGAGTGACATTTGCGTAGGTGCTATTAAATAGTGCTATTTGGCTCCGAGATCTTTTGAGACGTCTCGCTTGCTGGACCTTTAAGCCCACGTTTCAAATGACCCCAATTTACTGAAATCTCAAAGGATCGTGGGCGATGAATTGGAAAACTATGTTTGAGCTTTTTTAAGTATTACTTTAGCCAATTTATTTAAGATGTTTGTTACTCAATCACGCGTAAACGGCAAAGTGGATTTCAGGGCACACAGATGGACCATGTCCAGATTGACAAATGGGATTTTTATCTAGATACATGGAGCAATTCCCCTAGTTATACATAGATATTACATGTATTTAATCACTTAAGAAATACGCCACTCAAAAGAACCTTTCCGCACATAACCGCTCATGTGGAAACACTAATCCCGCAGCACACATCCCGTGAATTCCCAACACTATTTCTCTAGAGATGTTATCGACTCGCCATACGTAAACATAATTAAACACTTGGATGGATCACATAAGTTACAGCGATATCACACGAATAGTTCGGGACACGTTCAGAATTAATTCGTGTATGTATGTCTGTTTGTTTGACGAGCGTATACAGAGTTATTGGTTATACGTCGGCAATCCGTTAAGGGGATGTAAGAGAGGTCATTTTGCAACTAAATTACCCCTGATAACCCCTATTCCAATGTCAACCATTTTCAAGTAAAAAAATAAAAAATCTGCTGCAAAATGTCCCAAATGTATGTATGGGTTGTTTGGGCCGGTAGCAGTTCGTTTTTAGTTGTAGCAAATGAAAATGGCTGAAAGGTAGGTTAGGTAAAGTTAGAACTGTGACCACATAACACACCGCACGAGCCGAGTGAGCGAAGCGAGCGGTGCCGCGGCAGCGGCCGGCAAGTGCCAGGGTCCATTTAGGCAAGTTTAACCAACTGCTACCGGCCGCACCTAGTTGTAGCCGGCTAAACCTAGGTATAGCCGCACTTCGGGTTTTAGTTGTAACATATATGTATATTTCATAGACATTTTTGATATACGCTGTATTTCGGTCATATTCCGCCTGTTATGAAATGAAATGAAATTGTTTATTCTGTAAATAGGAAATATCGGAATCACTTTTACACGTCATACCTAATTATTAAGAAATATTAAAAATAAGCTAGATGAGGTCGGCGTTTCCTATCTGATTACTCTGAGAAGAAATAAACTGAGAGGTCGCAGTATCTTTTAAAGTACAGACATAATCTTGGTCAGGCCATATGAGGACCATGTAGATTAAAGTGTCTGAAATGGTCTTTTGAGGAAAGAACCACACAGATTAGAGTGGACATGTCCAGTCAGTGCAAGCATTTGTCAGTAATTGTGAAGCTCAACTCAGAACTTAAGGAGCTCAACGTGTGAAGTTCAAGTCCCAAGTAAAATCGGCCAAGTACGAGTCGGACACGTAAAAAAAAATGCCGAAAGAAACACGTTTCTAGCATTCCCTTCAATTTTAAAATTTATTTTATTTTATAATTATTTATTTTGGTTTGTGGCTAAGTAATAACAGCTGAATGGGTCGATTGATCAGGTTAAGCTACGCTTGCCGCGGTTCGTCCGTGGATGGGTGACCATCTTTACATACCTAGTCCCTTCCGTGCCTCGGAAAGCACGTTAAGCCGTTGGTCCCGGCTATCATTTGTAGATCTTTGACAGTCGTTACGGGTAGTTAGAAGCCCAAAAGTCTGACAACCAGTCTTACCAAAGGGTATCGTGTTACCTAGTCACTAGGTTGTGGAGGTCAGATAGGCAGTCGCTCCATGTACAATACTGGTATTCAGCTGCATCCGGTTAGACTGGAAGCCGACCCCAACATAGTTGGGAAAAGGCTAGGCAGATGATGATTTAATTTTATTATTTGTCATAGCTGCAATAGAAATACACAATCTGTAAAAACTTCAATTTTCTAACTATTACGGTTCATGAGATACAGCCCGCTGATGGACGAACTGACAGATAGCGGAGGCTTAATAATAGGGTTCCGTTTGGCACCCTTCGGCAACCCTCAAAAACAAAAAATAATTACGATTTCTACAAACAGAAGTTCTTAGAAAAAGACCCCAAGTAGATATAATTATTCAATTATGTACGTTAGGAATTCAAAATTCGTTGAACGCAATTTTAGTTTACTCCGAATATCAACAAATCTTCAACTAGGGTCCTTTGAATTTACAGCTGAAAACGTGTGTAAAGGACGTTATAAGATTAGCTCAATTCCTCTAACAAAATTGGTAAACCGTATTTACATACGTAAATAATACTTGGCCTTTCGCAAGTTAATTGGTATTTACTGCGAACCAAGATGAGACTGAATTTCGCTAGAAATTAAATAAATTCCAGTATTCCAGCAAGGATTCCATTAAACATCGTCAGGCAACCGGTACCCTAATTGCGTAACTTATTTTCGTAAACAATTTTGCCTAATTTGTTTCATTTTGACAGTTCAACAACATTCATTGCGTTATTTACGTTGTTGAGCAGATTTTTTTCCAACTTATGAAGCAATGGATTAGCAATCTGTTTCAAATCGAAACAGATTTTGATTGTGTTGCATTACGTAATTAGGGTACTGGACATATATAGATAATATATAAACAAATAACTTTGCTTGTCATAGATTGTAATAGTCCATACCTGACAAGTGATGCGGAGGTTGGAACGTCACGTTGGGCATGCGTCGATTCTTCAATGGTTTTGATTTTTATTATTTGTTTATATTATAATTTTTTATTGTTTTATTTATTTTGTAATCCCTTAGAGGGATTTATATGTGTACGTAGGTGTGTCCGTGGCATCACAGCGGGCCCTATCAGAATACCAGCGCCGCGGTATTTATTTAAATATCGCAGCATTATGCTAAGATATGGGCCTTTTTGGCCTCGCACAGGTCGTTACAATTTTTTGTTTGTTTGTTAGTTTAAAATGCTCTTTTCTTATTTTTTAATTTAATTTAATTTTTTATTTCTGTCTGTATTTCCTGTGCGTGTCCCAAATAAAATATTTTTCTTTCTTCTTTCTTTCTTTAATACTTATTACTTTATTACGGCTGGACAGATTTGGATGAAATTTGGCACATGGGTAGAACATGACCTGAGTTAGGACATAGAATACTTTTTATCTTGATATTCCCACGGAATCGAAACTTATGCGGGTGAAATTCCGGGGCTCAGCTAGTAGTTAACATAATTCTGAAATCGCCACGCCGTCTTGAGCAAGCATGGTGATCAATGCTCGTGCCTTCTCTGTGTGAGAAGAGGCCTTTGTTCTGCAGAGGGACAATAATAGGCTGGTATTATTATTGTTATTCTAACAAAGAATTAAATTATTGCTGATTGATTGGAGGGGCTTGTGGCTAAGTAATAACAGCCCCACGGGTCGATCGATCAGGTTAAGCTACGCATGCCGCGGTTCGTTCGTGGATGGATGACCTTTCTAAATACCAAGGCTCCTCCGTAGTTCGGAAACTATGTTAAGCCGTTTGGTCCCGTCTGTTACTTTCTTTGACAGTTGTTACGGGTTGTCAAAAGCCCGAAAGTCTGACAATTAGTCTTACCAAGGGGTATCGTGTTACCTAGTAACTGGATTGTAGAGGTCAAATAGGCAGTCCCTCTATGTATTCAGCTGCATCCGAAGCTGTTGGACCGAAGCCGTCCCTAACGTAGTTGGAGAAAGTCTAAGCAAATGATGATGAAGGAATTAAATGATTTGTGCATCCTAATAACAGCATTGGTGCCGATTCCCTTGTTCACAAACTAAACTAAATTTAAGTTCAGTGCATCTTTTCTTACTATTACATTAAGAAAATGACAGAAGAAAAACTTAGTCTTGTCAAATTAATCAGCGCTTGACGTAAATTGACGTAATTTTACTAGGCAAATTTTTAATCACGTCTAAACTTGTATGGAGTAGCAACGGGCGCTGATTAATTTGACAGGACTAAACTAAAATTTATCTTCTATCCTCTTCTTAATGAAATACAAAGAAAAAGATGCACTGAACTTAAATTTAGTTTAGTTTTTGAACATAGGAATCGGTGCCATTGACTTAATAAAAAGAAAATGTTTATTCTGCACAAACAAAACGCACATTACAAAAACATGACATAAAATAAATATATACGAAGTAGCCAAAACATAGATAGGTAATACATAGATTTGAAAAAATAAAATAAAATACATAGATTTTACACTCTACCTACTTCTCTTTACACCAAACCCTTAAAATATCTCAAACCTCCATTGCTCAGTGAACCAAATGAAACAGCTCTTCAACTCCATCCTTAAGAAAAAACAAAAATCGGTACCTACTCGTCCGAAATCATCTAAGCGAACCTCCACTGCAAAATAATTCAAGCAAGAAAATAGCTTAGTAAAACAAGCTGTAAGCTGAACGTACTTCAAATGTTTTAGCTAAAAACGAGGGCCAAGAAAACTTTAGCGAAAATCCAGACGCGGAGGAATGCGGTTTGAAAGTTTGAATAAAGAACAGAGGTACCAGCTGCTTGGATTTTATCGAACAACTTTTTTTTAAAGTTTAAAATTGGAAGCAATTCTATCGAACTTCTATATTTAAAGTTAGAAGGAAAATCATGCTGCATGCTGAAATAAAAAATCAATCAGCCTAGCCTTTTCCCAAATATGCTGGGGTCGAATCTAGATGGTCCTCATATGGTCTGATCAAGATTATGTCTGGACTTTAGAGACTGCGACCTCTGAGTTTGTTTCGGCCTTTTTTCTCAGAGTAGTCAGATAGGAAGCGCCGAACTCATCTTGCTTATTTTTTTATCGTTTTAATATGACCTGTAAAAGTGATTCCGATATCCTATTTACAGAAAAAAACAATTTCATTTTAGTCTAACCGGATTCTACTGAAATATTTTACATGGAGTGACTACCTATCTGACCTCCACAACCCAGTTACTGAGTAATACGATACCCCTTGGTAAGACTGGTTGACAGACTTTCCGGCTTCTGACGACCCGTAACGACTGTCAAAGATCCAAGAATGACAGCCGGGAGCAACAGCTTAACGTGCTTTCCGAGGCACGGAGGGGTCTTGGTATGTAAAGATGGTCACCCATCCACGGACCGACTGCGGCAAGCGTAGCTTAACCTGATCAATCGAACCGTGCGGCTGTTAAACTTAGCCACGACGTGTTTCGAAATAACATATCGTGAATTATATTCGCTATGGGCTTGCCAAACAATCATTCCTTTAAACAAAGAGAATCCTGATAATATAATGAGTCTTTTCCATTTTGCAAAGAGGAAATGAAAACATTGTAATATCAATTTGCAATTTAACTTAATTAATTTAATGTCCGCACGATCCGATATTAAAATGTGAATCCGAGGTATTTGCGGTCCACTTCCTTAAATGTATTTTTGCTCAACGATTCAGATTTTTGGAAATCGTTCAATGATGATGACGTCGTGCAATTTAAACACCAATAAGGTTCAGTATTGAATGGCCTCACCATTTAGAAAATGACCAAACCCATTTCGGTTTGGGTAAATCGCCAATTTAGACCAGCTTGGCGAATACCCCTCGAGCGATTGACTCCCACGAGGAAATAAAATATAAGATTTTGGGGCCAGTTAAAGACTGTTTGGATAAAAGTATGAGTATTTGTAGCTCCATTTTACTGCCGGTTGTAGTGAACAAGATTCTTTTAAAAACCTACATATTTGCAGGAAAAAATAGGAGATATTTTAGACGAATTTCAGCGCCAGAAAAATCTTTTTCGCATTTTATAAAACTGAACATAGAGTTTAAAATACAATCCGCGAAAAAATTCAAATCGTGATCGTCCAAAGCAGCGAGTTCCAATATCGAAAAAGAAAAAAAATTATAACAAAATTCGAATGTAGAACGACCGAGTTCTGATAACTTTTTAACACTTGCATCGCCTAGCAATGTGGTCCGGTATGAAATGTCATATTGCAAGTTTTTATTCTCAACTTAGAAAGAAAGCTTAAGAAGTTTCTTTAGAAGCATAGATTTTGAATGTAAATTCTATAATTAAGTTATCTTTTGAATTTTAAAATAAAAGACGTCATTCACTTTTAAATTGACTTAAGTAACGCATTAACAACATTACTGTAACCTAAATGAAATACGTGGTTCAGAGACAGACTGATTTATTTGCAAACTTAAACGAATTATCCACCATCATTCAATTATGAGTACCGATCGATGTCACACAAAAGTAAAAATGTCTTAAAATACTTTGAATCGACTGAAAATTGCGCTACTGCAATCTACTGTGTAATTTCTTCATCGCAACGTTTTATTTATAATCTCATTTCTTATTTCAACCTTTATTTCACAAGAAAATTATTTATTGTACTCAACCAAGTTTTGCATATCCGTCGTCGGCAAAGTAGGGTTAAATGGCGTGGTCGTGTGTTCGAAATTCAAATTTAAAATTGTTAAAAGCTATGCTTCAATGTTCAATTAACATTTATCGAATTAAAACGATCGAACGGAAATGAGGAATATTATAAAAACGTTGATGAAATCTTTAAATCATTGTATTGTTGGTATAAAGCTTGTAAAAAAGCAAATTATACGTATTATACCTACTTAGAAGAAAGTAAAAAGAAAGAAAAAATTTCTATTCTGCACAAAATAAACGCACATTACAAAAAAAAATATTACATAAAAAACAGATTCACCAAAAGCCAAAAGCCTCGTATTCAATATTCGAAAACTAATAAAAGTTTGACAAATTAGCTTAGGACGTGTCCACTGAACTGATTGACAGTTTAATAAAGGTCATCTGTATTTCTAAACTAAGGTGAAAACAGTTAGCTTATTGGCAACATTATAACAGCTAGTGTCATAGTAACCATTACATCATCCAAACGAGTGTTATAATGTTGTACAAAATTTCACTATGCAACTCGAATTTAAAAAAAGAACATTGTCATGCACGCGCGTTTCACTACCACGATGCCGTAATTAAAAAAAAAACTTATAGTTTGTTGGAATTCACGTCGTATCCCGCCATTTTTGTTCAATAATAGTATTGCAAAATTTTATTACTTTGTTGTTTACAAAAATGAGTGATACAAGCTTTGATAACACACCACCAGATATTTCTAATGCAGTAAAGGACATTTCTAAACAATTATTAACAGAAAAGTCGAGAAAACAATATTGTACAACACCCTAAGTATGGTTTCAGAACCTTTTATAGAGGATTCATATCATGAGTGTAGATAAAGTACCTATTGTATACAACTGTTCATAATTAGGTATTAAAACACTCATGTGATACTATTATCTAAACCTACATTCATGTTTTAATACCCCTTATTATACAATAGTTGCATAAATAACTATTAAAAAACCGTTCCAAAACAGGCCCAAAAATGTTCTTCGCATTACCATAATAATCTATGTAAGTAGGTATCCAGAAGCCTCATCAAAAAACTTTGGTATACCTACTTCACGACAGTCCACAAGTATCATCACTGTTGGAACAAGAACTTGTCCCAACATTAATGAGTATTTCGAACATGATTAATACTTGGAGTCTACTTCGGATGTTTCCGGAATATTTTGACTACGTCATCATTTCCGAATTATACAAATAAAGTTGTATGACTTGGAATGAAAAGGAAATGTTGGTAAGATTTTAATGAAATCTGTACTTATATAATTATATCTGCCTAGCCTTTTCCCAACTATATTGGGGTCGACTTCCAGTCTAA
This sequence comes from Agrochola lychnidis, assembly GCA_963680765.1. NCBI lineage: Eukaryota > Metazoa > Arthropoda > Insecta > Lepidoptera > Noctuidae > Agrochola > Agrochola lychnidis. Next base: position 6,385,680 of record OY796860.1, on the reverse strand, counting down.
CCGGAATCAGCAGAATTTTACATGGAGCGACTGCCTATCTGACCTCCACAACCCAGTAACTGGGTAGTACGATATCCCATGGTAAGACTGCTTGGCAAACAAAAAAAAAAAGAAAAATATGAAATCTATACTTTTAAAGGTACTCATTTACTTATAATTAGTAGATAATGTCTGCAACCATTAAAAAAATTTATAACCCAATTCTTGAGCAAGGTTATAGGAACATAACTCTACAAGCCGAGCATAAAGAAAAAAAGTCTAAAAGAACGCTGAGCGAAAACGAAGTAATAGTGCGGGTGGGAAATGTGGTTGTTATTTTAATATACGTATAATATTGTGGTGTCGTACGACTAAAGGTCCGTGCAAACGAGCCACAGACCCAGTAGCGGGGTTAGAGTAGGGCGCGCATGGGTGCCCAAGGCGCCAGACATGCGACAGGTTGTACAGACGCCAGCACATCAAGCTACCCGAAACTGTCAAATTTTCCCAATCAACTTTGAACCTTAGACATCAGCGATAAAGTTGAAAATCTATTAAATAAATTTGACAGATTGTAGTAGCTTGATGTGCTGTCGTCTGTACAAGGAAACAGGAGCACAATACCATATTTGATGCGGTTGAGGTTCTTTCTTTCATCATATATTTTATATTCATTGTCGAAATGCCCTCTTTTCAAAGTAGCGCCAATTGATATAAATGATCTAACACGCGAGCTCAGTATGAATATTTAAAACTCTGTAATGAAGAGGCGTGTTATAATTGAGTAGCGACTCGCCCCGGCTTCGCACGGGTATAAACCGGGTTATTATACATATAAACCTTCCTCTTCAATCACTCTATCTATTAAAAAAATCCGCATCAAAATCCGTTGCGTAGTTTTAAAGATTTAAGCATACATAGGGACAGAAAAAGCGACTTTGTTTTATACTATGTAGTGATTGTATCAAATGCGCAACACCCAAAAAAAAACTTTTTGCAAAAAAAAACAACAGACCTTCAAAAAAAAAAAAACACTAGAAAGTGAAAAATAACTTTAATTTCGGAAGTCGGTGTCTTGGGTTTTGTATTTTCGTTTTAGCCACCGACTTCCGAAATTAAAGTTATTTTTCACTTTCTAGTGTTTTTTTTTGGAGGTCGGTTGTTTTTTTTTTGCAAAAAGTTTTTATTTTTCACTTTTTAGTTGTCAAGTGGTACCTACCCCAAACACATTCGAATACCACTACCTGCTACCAGTGACAGAAACTTATCATATCATCTACATACTAAGTGGGAAAAAAATACGTATTTTGTAGCTAACTCAAAAAATATCTAAGCAAAGTTAATAAAATTTATATGGGACCAATTCGAGAGCACACCCTTTCAAACAAAAAAAGAATTTTCAAAATCGGTCCACAATTGACGGAGAAATCGGTGAACATACATAAAAAAAAAGGAAAAAAAACATACGTGACGAACATATAACCTCCTCCTTTTTGGAAGTTGGTTAAAAAAGGGGCGGTTTCGAAAAGAGAATAATTCTTAAAATTTAAAACAGAGGATTCAATACGCTAAAACAAAAAACCTGGCTTTCTTGACTGATATTTGTAATGTAAGGGGCGCCCAACGTCAACCACCGGCCTTTTATTTCTCTATATTCTCTGTTATTTAACTCTTTTTTTACCCGACTGCGGGACAGCAAAGACAGGGTTGTGTTTTTCTCTAATTTTTCTGTACAAGTCGACAAAGTTTAGGTAAAATTTTTATATGAAAGGTCCAAAGAAAAGAGGCAGCGGGGTGCTAAAAATTTTTGAGCTCGCTCTTGCACCCTGCGTTCTCAAAATTTTCTGCTTAAACGAAATCCTAAATTTTCTATGGCGGGGTGCTGAAAATTTTGAGCTCGCTTCGCTCGTTTTAGCATCCTGCATTTTCTTATTCCTTAAACTAAAGCAACAGCAAAAAATTTCGCTCCTCAGCTCTCCAAGAGGCACAGAAATCTCACCCGGGGCACCGGTATTCCTAAATCGGCACTGCACAGACCACAGCCACCGGTAACCCAACGACAAGCAGTTCACATGCTTTTTCATACGTTTTATATGGAGACGTCGCACACGTGTGCCCGGTGGCGGCGCCACGAGGCAAGAACCACCGGTGGCTGTGGTCGGTGGCTCGTTTGCGCGAAGCTTTACAAGCGCAAACGAAGTCGCGGGCAGAAGCTAGTGTTTGTATAAAAAGTCTTCAAATCCTAGGAAAGGTAAATAGAATGTCCGTCATTGATGAGGTCATGAGATGAGATGGAAATGGACAAAAAAACAAACTCAGTTTATTACGAACGTCTACACTTAAACCGTCAAAGAAAATAACTATCAAAATTCAAGATTCAAAAGTCATTTATTCAAACTAGGCTGAGAATCAGCACTTTTCGAACGTCAAAATTACATAAGACAGTCCTCCAAAAACGCCCACCCTTCTCCACTTCCTAGTGCCTTTAGATGGGAAGAAGAAGTGTCGCAACAAACTCCCCAGCAACACAGCCGTCTGTTCTAGTTCACTATAACAAAGGTTTGTTATCACTATAACTAACCTTTTTCACACTTCATCACAAACACCCGCAAATATAAAACACAGCAAACTCACAACAAAATTTGTCCTCACAAAATATTAGAGACGCCACAAATCCCACGTAAAATTCAAATTGTACCTTTTATAAACCATTGGGCCACGTAATCATATAATCCTGCGTCCTTGACCGTCCTCCGATGGAAGATAACCAACCTTGAATTCATGCCGTGTAAAATTGTGTGACGCCCCTAATGGGACTTTGCCATAGGTACAGGCAGCAAAAGAATCAGGTGTGTTGGCAAGAAATTAAATAATTACGTACAGTGCCGGAATTAATAGGTTGACCACCTCTAGGATTTTTTTACTTGTATCGTGCATTAGACATAGGTATTTTTTTTTTTTCGATAAAGTTCTGCCATAATTTGTAAACGAAAGTGATAGGTGAAAAGGTGGCATGTGCTCGTTATGCTGGAGAATTACTTTACTCTCCAATACAATCTTTCCGCAACTGTACCACTAACAATCAATCTGCCTAGCCTTTTCCCAACTATGTTGGGATCGGTTTCCAGTCTAACCGGATGCAGCTGAATACCAGCATTTTACATAGAGCGATTGCCTATCTGACCTCCACAACCCAGTAACTGGTTAATATAATACCCCTTGCAGGTAAGACTGGTTGTCAGACTTTCGGGCTTCTGACGACTCGTAATGACTGTCAAAGATCCACGAATGAGAGCCGGAACCAACAGCTTAACGTGCTTTCCGAGGCATGGAGGAGTCCTAGTGTGTATAGATGGTCACCCATCTACGGACCAACCCCGACAAGCGTAGCTTAACCTGACGGATCGACCCGTGCGGCTGTGATTACTTAGCTACGATGTCTTGTACCACTAACATACGTTAAAAAGTTTAGTAGTTGACGATACAGTTTAAAGACCTGCATTCCTGTACGCAAATACGCTCTTGGACGTGGAGTTGCGGACAACAGCCCGTCATACTCTTAGCCGACGTTCATGGACGTAATAAAATCGCGGCGCGATTTATTGCGCACTGGATTTTCAACTTGAGAATTCAACGCGCTGGGACGCACTCTCGTCCCAGCGCGTAGAAAAAACACACTGTTGAATTTCCAACTCTCAGCGATAAGCAGAGCGTTGAAAATCAAGAGCACAAAAAAAAATCGCCGCTATTTTATTACGTCCATGCGAACGTCGGCTTAGACCTGTATTTTTGCCTCTTTTGTTGACTTTACCTAAAAAAACGTCCACGTGGTAAATTAAATGGGGTTTAATAATATTATCGTAAATTAATGGGTTTGTGGTTTTCTTAATAGCAGTGGATGTTTTTATCGGTTGGTTCGGTTTAATGGCACTTTGTCTGTTTGCTGAAGTGTGAGGGGCGCAAACCCTTTTGCTTCGTATACTTTAACCGCACCTGTCCCTACACTTACCAGAAACAAACAACATTTGGTTGTCACGAAAGAAAAGAAAGAAAGAATAATATTTATTTGGACACAGTTCGTGAAAAACAAAATCCAAATAAAAAACACGATAGCTGGAAATACACACACCATGGCAACAAATAAAGGTTTTTCAGAAGAGTTAATACATAACTTACGGCATTTCAGGTATAATTTGTATTTCAATCTATACCTAATACCTACCTAATATATTTTTTTCCCAAACCACCTTTTTTTGTTGAACTTTTAGTGGTATGAGGAACAGGGTGCAAAGTTCACTCATCCACCATAGAAAAGGGAGGATCCTCCGACCAGACGGGTGTTGTGTCTGGCGGGCAACTGTCCATCGGTTTGAAGTTGAAATCTTGTATCTATGTCGATCGCTCGGTTAACTCTAACTGCGCGATGCAGGATTTGTGTGACGTCATGTCTTTGATGCGTAGTTCGTATGTGGTGGTGTAACCGCTACAAACTAAAGACTATTAAATAAATAAGCAGCAATTCGTATGAAGCATGTTACTCCGCTTCATTCTTATAAAAGTTTTGAAAGCATCACAGGTGGGATTTAAAGTCGGCTGGCCATTCGTAAACTCTTGCAATTTTTAACATCAATCCATTTGAAACTTGGTTCAAAAAACTCATCTAGTCAAGCTCGTATCATTTTCTATGCAAAAAAATTGCTGTACAAACGAACGAAGGTTTCAATTTTATTTTCAACATGAAAATCCCGCGATGTCATGCATCAAAATTAATAATGGAGGTGTCATTTCGACAGAGCCGACGATAGCCGACAAATGCCGAGGACACATCGGCCATTTTTACAAATTCATAAGTAATTAACTATGGTTGTATGACGTGTTGCACGCCTCTGACAGATATTACTCTGTTTTGTATGATAAATGGAGAGTATAGAACGGAATGGCGTTCATGATAGTATGTTATCGGAAAATGTTTGAACATACTGCTGTTTTACACGACAACGCGGTTCTGTTTTGTTGGTATGAGGGTTTTTAGGAAAATTCACGCCACCAGCTGGCGCCACTTTGACAAGAGGTCTTCCATTTCGTTATTGAATATAAATTTAATTATGATAACGTTCATCATACGTTTCATTGATTCGTTCATCATGCAGACACGACTAAAGAAAATATAGGCGCTTTGACACTTTTGACAAGTGCCCGGACCTGACGTCTCAGTGCTGCCACCTAGTGAACGTTATTTCAGAAAACCCTCATTACTTTGTACATTACAAGTCATGCATTGTAGTTTTTGAAACAGGCGACAGGCAGTCTGTTTTGTTGCAGAGCAACAGTTTAATTATAGTCATTGCGTTAGTCCAATTATTCAGAAGATTGACCCGCTACGTAAAACTGCCGTGTAATAGCTATTACCTACGACTGATAAAGAATGACAGTTGTAATTTTAACGTACGGATAATTTAAATTGATAGCCAATTTGCTAAACACTTTATTTGCCTGACTGTACATTGACACATTACGCAGCTACAGAGGTCGCAAACACTTGGTTATTGTAGACAACGGCGTCAAATGGACTCAACAATTTCTCAGATTTCAGAGGGTGCAAGTAATGATAGCCGATAACCATTCATTATCTATGGACAATGGACAACGAACCTCTGGGGGCTTAGACCTTTTATTTCAACGAATTCTTTGTTAGTTGTTTTGTATAAACGAAAAAATATCGTTGAAATTTGAAATACGGCCAATTTAAGTTGATAGTCAATTTGCTAAGCAATCAGTTCTCTCATTGTACATTGACACATTACACAGCTACAGGGCCCGTAAACACTTGGTCATTGTAGACAACGGCGTCAGGTGGACTCAACAATTTCTCAGATTTCAGAGGGTGCAAGTAATGATAGCCGATAACCATTCATTATCTATGGACAATGGACAACGAACCTCTCTGGGAGCTTAGACCTTTTATTTCAACGAATTCTTTGTTTTGTGTAAGCGAAAAAATATCGTTTAAATTTGAATATACGGCCAATTTGATTTGCTAAAGAATCACTCACCAAGTTATAAAAAGGATTTCAGAGGGTGCAAATGAACATAGACGATAAAATTAATTATCTGTGGCCAATAGACAATGGACCTTTTGTTTCTAAGAATTCTTTGTTAGTTGTTTTTGTAGAGAAAAATAAGTATTTGAATCAATCCAATATTGGGATGTATCTAGTGGTATGGATAAATGGATCCGACAATGCAAATCGTTATCAGTAGAAAAAAGTTTAATTACTTTATGAATACGACACCTATTCATAACAAATTAGATCGAGCTTGTAAGAAACTAATATTCTATTGAACCGCATTAGGTACATAACACGATAATACGCAGAATCAAGTAGTATCCCAAAATAATTATTTACTAATCCGATTATCAGCTAGGATTTCCTTTACATCTCTCATCTATTTTTTTTTTGTATAGTTATCACTTGCTTCAAAAACGGTGAAGGAAACATGCCCAATGCCTGAGAGATATTTCTCTCTCTTACTCTAATTGCGTAATATACGATCAATCACAATCTGTTTCGATTTGAAACAGATTGCTAATCCATAGCTTCATAAGTTGGAAAAAAAATCTGCTCAACAACGTAAACAACGCAATGAATGTTCTTGAACTGTCAAAATGAAACAAATTAGGCAACAAATTTGTCATAATCGTTTACGAAAATAAGTTACGCAACTATGGTACTGGTTAGTTACTAACCACACGAAAATAAGATCTATTTTTGTCAATGAATGACAAGACTATTGGCATGTTCTGTGTAATAAAAGTTGTATAACATGTTGTATCAATAACAGATTTATTTGCCAAATTCCTCTTATTGAAATTAGGCTGAGAATCTGTAGTTTTTGAAGTCAAATGTTACAAAATAGTCCAGTCATTATAGTGAGTTCACCTCGGAATTCGAGATACCCAGCTGTAAGTCTGTAAATACTTGTATATTGACACCCTAAAAGTTGTCTCAAAACCTACATATGGTAGGGTGTACGCAACTATTAAATTTCAAGGTCAAAGGTCACAAAAATCGGTTTTTTGCGCTTTTTTTGTAAATATCTCATTTCCTATGGGTTTTTTGCTATTTGCAGTTATTGTCAATATTGTAGAATACAAAATTCTCCACAAATTTTGTTTAAAATTTTTTTTATACGGTGAAGCGTTTTCGAGATAGAGGGCGGAGAGCGTGCGGTCACAGCATCACTTCAGGTCAACCGGTGCCTCCGGTCGAAAACGCGCCATATATAGTAGAGCATTGAGACAAGCTTTCCTATATTTTCATTAACAATTCTGCAATTATTTGGGCAGGTAAGTGTTGTTAAATAAATTAATACTGAATAAAAAGTGGATAGGTTACGAAAAAAATTATAAAATATAATATAGTAGTTAATAAAAAATTTACAAATATTTATAATCATTGATTTATCGATAGTTCATCAACTATATATGGCGCGTTTTCGACCGGAGGCACCGGTTGACCTGAAGTGATGCTGTGACCGCGCGCTCTCCGCCCTCTATCTCGAAAACGGTTCACCGTATAATTTTTTTTTTTACAATATTGACAATAACTACAAATAGCAAAAAACCCATAGGAAATGAGATATTTACAAAAAAAGCGCAAAAAACCGATTTTTGTGACCTTTGACCTTGAAATTTAATAGTTGCGTACACCCTACCATATGTAGGTTTTGAGACAACTTTTAGGGTGTCAATATACAAGTATTTACAGACTTATAGCTGGGTTTCTCGAATTCCGAGATTCTTACCTAATTTAAGCTTAAATGACTGGACTAAAAGAATCCCCTTAAAATTAGGCGGAGAAGTGGCGTAACAAACTCCTCGTCAACACATCTCTTTCTGTAAAAAAAAGGGTTTTCGATATTATTTCCTTTATGCTGCAGGCAGCAGTGCGCAGCTAACTAAACAAAGAGTGTAGAAGTCAAAACAAAACGATTGAAAGATATTTTCAGGGGACCGATTTTGTTTTGTCTATTTTACGGCTTATCCTAACCATGGCGCAACAAAACGCGTTTTAGAATCAATCCAAAAAAACACCACTAGATTTATAAAAGCACTGTCCTAGTTTTTATAAAAGTATTTTTCCATTTTTCAAGAATACGAATATGAAAATAGCTCATAAATCGTGTTGAAAGTCAAGTATTGACTTAAAAGTGCTTAACCCTTACATTCTGCGACTGTACATAATTTAAATGCAAGATGGCGTCGTTCATTACTATGAATGTACCGACCAAGTGTTTACAACTCCGTCATGTTTGTGTTACATCTAGCAGCCGCGAAGATTTTATGTGGCGCTCGCGCTTCAGCATACATCGCGGAGTAAACATGGTTACAAATTATACCAAAGTGTAATAACACGGGAATATCTTAGCGTAGCTGAATAAACGCCGAGTGAAGAAAATTGGTTCAAAAAGGTCTTACCAAACTGGAAACAAATCGTCGCCCTCCCCGCTGTCGTATCTCACAAACTGACGTATCTGCACTGATATTACCTACGTGTTCAGAACTTTGTTTCGAAATTGTTCTCTCTAATCGTCGTGTCTGTGTCGTGTACCGTTTAAAAGATAATCACGTATTTTGTTTTGCGTAAGTGCAAAAGAAGGGAAAAAATATTCTCACCACCTGTCGTATATGCACACATCTACAGTTAGTGAGTTAAAGATTAAGTCAAGAGCTATTTATAAAAAGTTATTAATTCATTAATAAAGCCACAGCTAACGCAACTATATTAACATGATTGTAGCGCCCGACCGTAAAACTGTTGCCCTGGAAAAATATCAATTGCTAGTTACGACAGTTAGCGGGGAGGGCGACGAAATTAGGTGCCTGAGAGATACTTTTTCTATAGCAATTTTGGGAAAACTGGTATCTACTTTGTCAACTGTCTGTCTGTGACTTTATGTCTATTTTGAGAATAAATAAACCTATTTCGTTTGGACAAAACTTGCGACCAATAGCTAATAAAATCGAATAGAGTAATCGTTTAATTCACTGTACGGCGATGGAGTCGTGTTTGAAAATAGATAGCTTCACTATATAGGTACAGCGTGTACCAGAAAGGTGTGGTGAAATTTAAGTGTGACCATAATCCTAAAAAAGTGGCATATTGGTGATTTGCCCGAATTTACTCGCCCAAAACGGGCGAATCGACACTTTTAAATATTATACGGCTGAACGGATTTGAATGAAATCTGACCATGATCTGGGCTAGGACATAGGATACTTTTATCCCGGTAGTAGGTTTCAGTGGGATACTTTTCGATCTCCACGTCGGCCAAGCCGCGGGTAAAAGCTAGTATATTATAGTACTAGCTGTGCCTCGCGGTTTTACCCGTGTAAGTCTCGATCCCATAGGTATATCGGGATAAAAAGTATCCTTTGTCCTAATCCAGGTCATGGTCTACCCATTTGCCAAATTTCATCCAAATCTGTTCAGCCGTTTTAGCGTGAAAGCGTAAAAAACAAACTCGCTTTCGCATTTATAATATTACTTGCTGCGCCCCGCGGTTTCACCCGCATAAGTCTTGATCCTGTGGGAATAGCGGGATAAAAAGTTTTTTATGTCCTAATGCTAAATTTTATCCAAATCTGTTTGGCCTTTTTTGCGTGTAAGCGTAACAAACAAACTCGCTCTCGCAATTTTAATATTATTAGTTAGTTCAAAGTCAAAAAGTCAAATCATTTATTTCAAATGGGCCCTTAAAAGGCGCTTTTTAAAGTCAAAATTTACAAAAAAAAATAGAATTGATTCTAGTTGCAGGATAGTTAAGCACAGTGCATCTGCCTCAACATTACAGCACTAAGTAGTTGCTCGAAGCTAAATCTTTCGGGATTTGAACAGCGGCTGTCTGAGTGCCTGTTAGCCAGAGTTGATCACTTAATACTGGTATTAGACTGAGGACTTAGACATGCGATCGACTTCTAGCAGTGACGCATCGTTCTAAATGGATTATTTACTTGTTGAACGTTTATATTAGAACTAGCTTTTGCCCGCGGCTTCGCCCGCGTGGATATCGAAAAATATCCCATGGGAGCGTACTACCGAGATTTCATACCTAATAATAACATAGGGAAAGGTCATTGATTCCTACCGCTGCGCCCGCGTTGCTACGCGTAATTTTGAAACTGTGATGTCTTTTAAACTATTTATTTATATGGTATAATTTAAAGGTATACCTATTTTAATCTAAATTAAATGCCTAATTTAAATAACATATTTTTTTGGATAAGAATTAATACTATACCGGTCAAAAAAGGTTCGGAAATAACAATTAAATTTTTATCAAATTCTGAAAGATAAAATGGTTAATGTGGGTCATCCTTAGAAAATAGACATATGCCATCGTGGACTTTTTTGTTAAATTTATTTCTAATTGCGCGATGCAGGATTTATGTGACGTCAGGATTTTGTGTGACGTCAGGATTTTGTGTGACGTCAGGTGGCGATGTAGATGCCGCCACAAATGAAAGTTGTGTCTGTCTGTATGACTGCGTTGTTCTTCTAAACAACGCAACTGATTTTGATACGGTTGTCATCATCATTTAGAGAATTTATTCCGGAAAGTTTATTTATGTGTATATTACATTTATACATACTAAACTTCCATATAAAATTAAAGATATTTCGATGTTTTTTTAAAGTCGAGAAACATCTTTTTTTTTTGGGTGGGAAATTATCAAATAACTTCTCCCGCTCTGGGTGGAGCGGGAGGTCGTGTCAGACTCTTACTGACTAAAACCCACCCGTGTTCCTTCAGTTGCCATGTTGCCGGGGGGCCACGATTTCCCTATCGGCCCATATTCGCAGCCCCGGCAGGCATTAGCCCTAGCGGACCCCGTCAATTCTGCTAACATCTCTTTGAGGCGCGCGTAGAACACAACGCGCCGTCGACCCGGACTTGGTCCTTATCGGACGGCGAGCTACCCATTGCTCACCGTCAAGTCGTGAAACACCTGAGTGCACGCAGGTGTTTTGGTTTAGGCGGGTCGCTTGTACCTAATGTGATCTCTTGGGAAGAAGTAAAGAAACAAACTGCCCAGCAGCATTGACTTTGTCTACACAAAAATAATGGTTTGTTTTAACATCATTTTACGAACACACTAATAAGCGAAACAAAGACAAAGAAAGAAATATATTTTAAGTTTAGGCGGACGATCTTTGCCAAGATTATATATATATTTATAGAGTTGAGAAGATTTCTGATTGACCATTAAAAGTTTCTACAATAAAGAAGCTTCTTGCTTCTAGTATGAGAATACCTACAGTAAAAAAGCGGCCAAGTGCGACTCGGACTCGCGCACGAAGTATTCCGTCCATACAATATTGTTTTCAGAATTTTATTATTGTTGTTTTAGCGGCCATCATTTTTGGCGCACGTGCGAGGTTTCAAAAGACGCGTCTCCGTCTAGACACCTACGGAGTAAGCCGACGTTCGCACGGACGTAATAAAATCGCGTCAGGATTTTATCGCGCACTAGATTTTCAACTCTCGGTGTTAAGCCGAGCGTTAAAAAAACACACTGTTAGATTTTCAACTCTTGGCGCTAAGCAGAGCGTGGAATATCAAGTGCACGAAAAAAAATCGCCGCGATTTTATTACGTCCGTGCGTACGTCGGCTTACTGTTTATGCGTAGTAAAATATTGACTTTTGAATCGTGCAAATACGTGCTTTTTGAATACATATATAAAATATATATAATCATACTCTGTGATAATTTCAAGTGTCTGCCCATTATGGTTCAAACGATTCCTTTGACATACGGTTGGACGGACGGACAACGGAGCCTTAATAATAAGGTCCCGTTGGCAATTTTTGGGTACGGAACCCTAAAAACTTCCCAATGTTACCAAGTAACAAACTAACAATGACAGTCTTCACCAATTAGTGCCCATTTTTTGCTGAAAAACACTATTGTCACTAGAAGAACTAAGCAGAAGTTTCTTTCAATGCCTTTCAACTTCTTGCAGATCCTTCGCGACCCCATTAAAAGTTCTGAACAAGATAAATATATTGCGTTTACCTGAGCTTTAAGTTAATAAAGTGCACGAATACGGAGTTTTTAAAAGTAAAAGTTTTTACTTATGCAGAGTCATAGTAAAACTTTGCTGAGCTTTGCTGTTTGCTATTACAAATTGGCTGGTTTGCATATTAAGACGCAGATATATGCCAGTGACCTTGAGTGGTTAGCTTGCGTGTTTTGTACTGAGCTCACGTAACGCGTCATACGTCCAGCCAGTAATAGGACACGGCCAAGGAAAAAAAAGGAGCGCTGTCGCAAATGATGTCCTGTAGCCTAATTGCGTAACTTATTTTCGTAAACAATTTTGCCTAATTTGTTTCATTTTGACAGTTCAACAACATTCATTGCGTTATTTACGTTGTTGAGCAGATTTTTTTTCCTACTTATGAAGCAATTGATAAGCAAAATGTTTCAAATCGAAACAGATTGTGTTGTATTATGCAATTAGGGTACTGACCTAAATTTCAAACTGCACTAGACTAGGTTTATATTATATCTACTTACAAAGACATCCAAAAATCTTCAATTTGTAATTATGGTAACACCTAAACAAAAAAAAAGATCATAAATAACGTCTCCTTATTTTTTGCTCATGTTTTCTCATTACGACCCCTCGTAGGCTCATAATATATATTCAAGGGTAAAATACAGATAGTAGTAACGTTGGAGGTTCGCCAAGCCAGCGAGCCTATCTATAGTTACCAAATAGACTTTTACTGTGGTCTCATATTTTAGAGTTACTTCCTCTGAGAGCTCATATTATTTATGGCTTGGAGAGTCACTTGTTTTTTCTTTGTGATAAGTAATGAGGCAGTACTTAGTAACAGTTTGGTGGGCTTAATAGAATATCAAAAATACCGAATTTTATAGATCCTTGCAAAAAAAACGGGAGTAAGTTGACTCTATTTATATACGAAATATTTCCTAAGATTTTCCTATATTATGTACCATCGAAGAAACGCAATATCTATACATCGTAAGGACTATTTCTGCTTGCAGCGCTCGACCGATCAAGGCTCGGATACCGGTAAAATTTTCAAACCGTTATTTTGTACTTGACGCAAAAACCTTTACATTCGGTTTCGTTCGTATATACCGGTTTTTATAAACTAGTCTTGGAGGAGTTTTTACATAAAGGTTTTTATCGGATTAAACGGTTTAGAGCAATATTCACCGGTTTTTTGTTTAGTTTTTATTCAGCGTGGCATCCTCACAAGTAATCACAAGTTGCAACGCTTTTACCAACATGCCGCTCGTCGACTAAACCGGTTAATTTAGGTTAAAATAAAGTTCTTAAAACGTTCACGTTCTTAAGAAAAGTTCGGAGTAAAACTCAAATAAACTGGTTTTAACCGGTATTTTTTAAACCGGTTCCGAGCCTTGCGACCGATATAGTAACGCTTACCTACGAAAAAAAAGGGGTATCGTGTTACCTAGTAACTAGGTTGTGGGGGTCAGATAGGCAGTCGCTCCATGTAAAATACTGGTATTCAGCTGCATCCGGTTAGACTGGAAGCCGACCCCAACATAGTTGGGAAAAGGCTAGGCAAATGATGATGACCTACGAAAAAAAAAGGGTTGTGCACGGGTTTTTTTTTTTCAAACTGGTTAATATGCGTTTCTTCGATAGTACAGTAGGCCGCACGTCAGTGTTATCAAAGTCAAAGTCAAATCGTCTATTTCAAATAGGCACATAAAATGCATTTTTTAATGTCAAAAATTTACAAGAAAATAGAACTGATTCTAGTTGCCCTTTCAAAAGGTAGTTTCATTCGAAATTACTATACTTGCCACAATAGGTAAAAACAATGAAAAATGAAGCAATGACAAAATTAATTCGGGATATAGATACATTATGCGCACACGTTGCTTATGTAGCCGATTTTCCTAAAATTTGTTATAAGTGAATGTATGAGTTAAAGTAATCACAGAATGTAAAAGCAATGTCATAATAATAATAAATTATACAGTTAAACTAACAACCAGTTTGATTTTGTCTACAGTTCTACCATAAGGAGCAGGACCAGCATGTTTCCAAAGTTTTATATTTCTTTAATTTAATTTCAATAATATCAAAATCAGTACATGCTGACCTCTTATTCTATTGGTACTTCGTAGTACGTTAGGTAAGCCAGTTCAAGGTCAAAGTGTTACCACTGGCATGCGCCCTACTGTACCTACTATTACAAAACAGCGGGATAATCGCGTAACACACACAGTAGTGATGGCGGATTTTGATTAAAAGTGTGTTACGCAATTAGGGTGCAGGTGACTGGTAAAAGGGTAACACATGCTCAATTTGACTTTGACATGGCTGGTGTCACATGGGTTAAGAGACCGGCGACACAGCTCGCAACTACAAATCGAGATGTTTGCAAAATTCAATTCCAAGAACGTTGCGCTAGTGTGAGTGCCTGTCGGAGCGATATACACCTACAGTGAACAATACTACCACGCACACATTGACAATTATTGCTTGACGCGATAGTACTACTAGCTTTCGAAAATTTATGATAAATTTGGGTGTGTTCCGTAATACGAAAAATTATGAATGAAACCTTAATGTATTTCCATTTTTTTTTTCGATAATTTATATCTTGATAACATAAACTATGCTTCTGCGGAAACAATATTACAAATATTGTTGTTTATAATACAGAAAAAACAATATGAAAACATGTCATATACGCTGTAAAAATGTACAAAATGCAATTCGCTTACACTTCATTTAAAGATATGTTTTTGGAAATAAAAAAACGTAGGAGCCTAGATAAATACTGTCTCAATCCGAATATCAACATAATATGGTGGAAATATGCTAAAATTGCAAATGATTTATATACTAAGTTTGTATGGACAATTCATGCGTCGCCGCATTCTTAACCCCTGTAAATATAACGATCTACCTCAAATATATACGAGGCAATTGGACAAGAAACCTATTTTTAAAATCGGCTAAAACATTAAGGCCATTTGCCATTTGTAATAAGAGTAGCAGTAACAATAATATCCTGCGCAAATTAAAACGACGACCAGACGATGCAATGCAACACGTGAGTATCTACTTCGGTACGACTAATTTAACAGTCGATCTTCATCAATAAACTGTAGAATTTAAATACAATATGGACGATAGTAATATTAAAATGAACTCTGACCTTTATGTACTTGACGACTACATCAGACATTGTGTCCAAAAAGTCTTATCAAAACTTAACAAACACACTTTTTAGTTACTTCACAGTTTCATCACTTTAGCACAGTTAATTACACATAAACATAAAAACACATAATTATTTGCACTATTAAATATATTTATCAATTATTTTGTTAATATTAGTCTAAAACTTTTAAAATAATATTTTTGTTTATTTATAAAGACTGTTCATACAACCGGCGCGCGCGCATGTCTCTCTGATGCGAATAAATACGAGCTTATACCCCCCCCTTTCATCGCCCCACAATTGCTGCTATTGTCCCTTTCTCACAACTGGCCAATATATTTAGACACATTCTGGTTTACTTAATGTCAGCAATTGATATTACAAAGTCGATAACACAAGGGGTCTTAGGTGATTGGTGTGTTATATTTGTAAGCTAAGAAAGTAAGGAGTTTTGTTCAAAAAATGGATCAAGGATAGGGGTTCTTCGCCATGGGATCTGAAGGCAAAGGTCCTCGCGCACATCTGGGAGTGGCGCGAGGAGGCGAAACGCCGGGGATTAACTCCGATGCCGCAAGAAATCGTGGCATAGCGGACAGAGCTCCGGCGGGATCTCATGGCGTCATGGAGAGTGCGATTGTCGCAACCCAGCGCTAGGCACGCCACAATTGCGGCGATAAGACCCCTCTTTGAGGAGTGGTTTGAGAGGCGCCACGGCGTCCTCACCTTCCGCCTGACGCAGGTCCTCACCGGACACTGCTGCTTCGGGAGGTTCCTGTTCAGGATAAGGCGGGAGGAAATACCCGGGTGTCACTACTGGGTGGATCGGCCTCGATGGAGCATACGGTGGAGGTCTGCCCGGCTTGGGCGGAGCAACGCCGTGTCCTCGTAGAGGCGATCGGTGGCGGTGATCTCTCGCGTCCGGCCCTGGTTCAGGCCATGGTACGGAGCGAGAGGAAATGGCAGGCCGTCACCTCCTTCTGCGAAGCGGTAATGCTCGCGAAGGAGGAGGCGGAACGCGTGAGGGAGAGGCAAAGTTCGCGCCCTCACGCCCCTAACCGCCACAGGAGGAGACGCCCGGGGCGGGAATCGCGAGCCGATTTCTGGCCACCGTATGCGCGACCTTGCGGACGGTCAGCAATGGGTAGCTCGCCGTCCAATAAGGACCAACCCCGGGTCGACGGCGCGTTGTTTCACGTGCGCCTCAAAAAGATGTCAGCAGAATTGACGGGGTCCGCTAAAGCCAATGCCTGCCGGGGGTTCGAAGAAAACCGATAGGGAAATCGTGGCCCCCGGCAACAGGGCAACCGAAGGAACACGAATGGGTTTTAGTCAGTAAAAGTCTGACACGCCCTCCCGCTCCACCCAGAGCGGGAAAAGTTATTAGATAATTTCCCACCAAAAAATAAAAAATAGGGCTCTTGGGATTAAAAGATGGTGAACAAAAGACAACGAAGGGTGTCGTAAAATAATCTTCGAAGTAACAGGGTACCTGCTTAAATAAGGGTCCAAGAATCTAAAGTAGTGCAAGTACTTAAACATACAACGTGGAAAGTATAAACTACTTGCTCTACTAATAAATCTGAATAAAACCGAAATGTGGAGTTTAAAAAAAAAATTGTTACAAAATGTTCGTTATTAAATTGTCTATCCATTAGTGTTAGTAGCAAAATTAAATAATGTTTACTTTACGAGGAGACGCATGTTATCAATCATTATGTCTCATTTTTATGGTTTCGTTGGAAGGAGATTTAATGAAATACATACGCCTTTAAAAAAAAACACAGTCGCTGCTCTATATTTAGTTCAGTTAATATGCAAAGTTTCAGGATCTAATTTTAAGTATTTTTTTATTACCAGCTGTTTATTGTTCGGTTTGGAGGTAACTTTAGTTTTTTTTTTCTATAGAGATTTTTTTATGAAATCGTGTTTTCTTCAAACATAGTACTTAACATTAATCCTCAACTTTAACATATATTTATTTCAAAATAATGCTGCAGTCTTTTCGATAAAACGGAGGATCATGCAAAGCAATTTTAGGTAGTACAGGCCCTTAAAGTTGAACTAGTCGCGGGCTCGAACTCACTGGTGGGCTTGGTCAAAAAGCACGCTGTCTCACCTGGCATCGTGTCCGACAGAGATAGTATCAATGATGAGCAGTTAGACGCTAGTCTACATGCACAACGTCTAGTTCGCACGCACACAAACATTGTTCCAAACTATTTTAGTTAAGCGCGTAAAAAATTACGAAAAGTCCTTAGGAAAATCGAGTTTTATGAAAAAACCACTGCATAAATCAATTTCAAATATAGTTTATGTATCTTACACTCTACGAAAATTAAGCTTTGTCGATGCCAACTTTGTTTTGGAGATTTTCCACTTCTTTTATTACTTATTTACGCCCAAAGTTGCGTTGAAACTAGCAAGAAAAAAAAATCTTTGTGGGGTCATAACATTTATATGACTTTTTATTTTACCATCCCATTTCCGCACAAATAAGATTAATAATGAGACAAAACGATATCATGTAACTTTGGATGTTCAATGTCAAACAGTGGAGTAAAACCCTCCGAAATTTGTATGGAAAAAATATCGACTGGTTCCACCTTAATTTTTCATCTCAGTTGTCACCGCCTGTCTATTCACTTTAACAGTCACACAAACCATAATAGTTAAGCACTTTTTAAACCCACAAGCAGAACTAAAAGCCACTTAACCAGAACCCTGATTTATAAATAGTTACTTAGCCGTGGGATGGGAGTCGTTGAGGCAAATGGTCGGCAATTTGTATGCTCTATTTAAAATCCGTTCGTCTTCAGGAGTTTAATCTAGTGAAAGGTCTCGTAATTATCTGTGAGGGGTCTGAGGACCACTTGGATGATTAGCCATGAAGAGCGTGGTTGGAATATGTTGGAAGCCGTCCTACAAATGATTTGGAGTGGAAGCTAATTATAAAAAGCAGAGAACTTAGATTTCTTAGAACTATTTTGTTTTTATTTCTCCATAGGAAAATATTACGTTAGTATATTACGTCTGTAACGCTATTGAAATTACCTATGATAGCACTTGTGATAACTATGTTCTTCTCCATAAGAACCTACTACGCTTTGGAATGGGCAACTAGCTTCATGTTTCTGACTGACCGACTCCTTGACTATTCAAAGGTGCCTGTAAATAGTTTGTTTGAAATAAATGCTTTGAGTTTGAGCTTGACACATCTAACAGAAGTTACGTGAGAGTTCCTTATCACAATAACCTTGTAACACGTTTCAAACATCTCATCACCACGTCTACCTAGAACAAGGCAACATAAAAGAAGCATAAAGTAAAGTAAAGAAAAGTAAAAATTTATTTGCATAGATTGCAGGTACAGTAAATAAGATTTAACAGTTAAATATGGATGATCCTTGTACAATCTACCTTATATTAGGCATGCAACATTATATAACACAAGTGAATTAATATAAAATGAATAACAATTATGATATAGATAAACTGTTTTAAGGTAGCATTACACATGAACAATAGTCGGCACCAGGCACCTACATTTATTTAATAAAACTTTAATTTACATAATTATTTGTAATACAATAAACACAATAGGAATTTTAAATAAACACAATAAGAATAAACTTAAATAAATTGAAACAATGTCATAATTAGGTAGGTATGTCAACAAAAATTACATTAAATTATTCAGTACATAAGTCATTATCATTAAGAAAGTCGTTCACAGAATAATAACATTTTACAATTAATAATGATGTCAGTTTGTTTTTAAAGTTTTGAATTGTGTCATTTTTAATCATGTTAGGTATTTTATTGTATATTATTGGGCCCATACTAATAATACTTTTTTTTTGCAATGCGGTATTACAGCTCTCAACATGAAGTAGTAACAATAGTAACAATTATGGAAGAAATAGACATGCTGCACCGACTCTATAAATTGGGGTACGATGATGGAGATGCCAGGAGGCCATAGCACGAACACGCATCGTAAACATCCCGTATACTCGAACGATTTTTTAATCGAAAATACGGCTATTCGTAGCATTTTGGTTTACATTCTTACGGCAAGCACTATTAGTATAGCTACAGTATTTTTATCTCACGAAGCGACGCTCGCTTTACTTGTGGTTACCAAGTATACAAACACGCTGTGAATGTGTGCGTGAAAACGAGTAGAGTCAGCACATAAGACACACGCACACACACACTTCCGACTTCGTCTTTGTTTCGTTTTGGACGGTACCGAGAGCTCCTGCGCTTACACACACATTCACAACGTGTTTGTACACTTGATAATCATAAGTAAAGCGCGCGTCGCTTCGTGAGATAAAAATACTATTCCATACATACGAATAAAGTCTAAAAGAAACGAGTATTTTCAATTTTTTTGTCGTTTGTGATAGACCCAAAGGTTAAAAAGTTAAGCTAAAAAAGCCAAATTCACTCATAGATCCAATCCAACCCTTATCCAAGTGTAATAAGATCCATCCTTACTCTAAAATTACTAATTTAATTTCAAATATAATTATTTAACCTCAAAATAGATACTAATCCCCAAATGAATCTTAAAGTCGTTACCCCAATATCATAATCTAAAACTGTTTAATAAAACTACATATTAACAATATTTCAGGGATAAGGAAAATAATATGAAACACCAAGATATTTTGTCAGTCATTTATATATCTTTGCCAACATCAAATTCAATATTCTTCACCATAGCATCACATCTCCTATTCCCCACATAATATCACAATTTAATCCGTATTCTAATATTTACCATGAAACTAATAGGTTACCTTAATTTACAGTAGATTTCCAACCAATACCATGCCAATCTATCATTTTACCCACACAGCCACCAAGCACATCTTACTGTCACGAGCGCCCAACCCAGAAGGCCGTTCCCGCGCTACGTTCTGACACATCGAATCTTTTTGTGTTGCCAGTACAATATCCAACAATTACGTATTTATAAATTGAAACCTAACACAAGCTTAAAGATCTAAAAAGTCAGTAGTAAACCCCACAAAAGGATGTTATTTGACGAATAAATGTTCTTGAATGAAGTGAAGCACAAACGATCATACAAACATCCATTCCGGAGTTAATTGGACGTGTATGTTGACCGCTGTTGTATTTAGATCAAAAGCTGTCCTTTTCCTTAGCTAATAGGGTTGGAACATCTGTTAAGGGTTAATAAAAATATAATAAATATGTGAAAAAGGATTATTTTACGTTATGATGACTGAAAGGAGAGATTGAGTGAGAGCCAAAATGTTTTTCACAGTTGGAACAATCATGTTTTATGAGGGTTTTATTATTTAACTTTGATATATCTAATTATGTAGGGGTATCGTGTTGCTTTGTAACTGGATGAAGAAGGAAGCATACGCAGTCGCTCCATGTAAAACACTTTTTTACAAAAAATACAACCGACTTCCAAACTACAAAGTGAAAAATTACTTTAATTTCGGAAATCGGTGTCTTTGGATCAGTATTTTAGTTTTTTGACGACTTCCGAAATTAAAGTTATTTTTCACTGTGTCGTTTGGAAGTCGGTTGTATTTTTTGTAATAAAGTTTTTCTTTTCACTTTTTAGTGGATTGGTTTGTAATTTATCAATAGCCTAATGTCAACTGCTCATCAAAAATACCCAAATCGCTATAGATGTGCCTATAATATTTGAAGAGTTCCCTCGATTTCTCCAAGATCCCATCATCAGATCGTGACCAAATGACAAAGGGACCAACTTGAAAGTTGGTTTTCAAACAAAAAAAGAATTTTTCAAATCGGTCCAGTCGTCTTCAAGTAATCGGGGAACATAATAAAATTAAAAATATCCTGACGAATTGAGAACCTCCTCCTTTTTTTGAAGTCGTTTAAAAATACTGATATTCAGCTGCATTCGGTAAGACTGGAAGCCGACGCCAACATAGTTGGAAAAGGCTAGGCAAAAAGATAGCTTATATGAAAACGAGTGACCGTTCTTTTTTATGTGATACACATTGCTGTTCCCTACATTTTGACGAACTATGCGAACATAAATGTAGGGAAAAGGTGATTTTTTTTACGCGATTTCAGGTGTGGTCCCATAGTGAACGTTGTTCATAATGATGAGTACAATGATCCCTGAGCAGGTGGCTACAGGAGTTCACCCATACACAAGCGGGGAACTGGTGGACCTCGAAACCGGGCTGCAGGCAGTCTAAGGAAGCTATGCCATCCTTGGATAGCAGGCTAACCAGGCGCTTATTACGCCTGGACAGGAACGGCCTGCGCCTGGTGACGGGGACCATCATGGGACACTGCTCGCTAAATAAACACTTCCACACAATAGACATAACGGACAGTCCTCTGTGCAGGGCGTGCATGGAGGCTAAGGAAACCGTAACGCATGTGCTCTTTGAATGCACAGGCGTCACCCAGATTAGAACAGAAACCCTTGGGTCACCCAGATCCTACACAGATGTTCTGAACAGACCAGGAGATTTAATTAGCTTCTGGAGGGAGGTGGGCTGGTTGGAATAACCACCAAACGGCCGCCATGGCCCACGCACAATGGTCCACTTTACGGACTAAGTGCGGAAACCAAACCCTATAACATAGAACATGACCCCTTAAGAGGATGGCCATGAATTAAATTTCACCCAGTATATTCGCGACCAAAACCGCATTTACTTTTAACCCGCCATTCCAACGACGTGCCTTAAAAGCGTTGCCAATGAAATTCAAGGATTCGGGACGTCTCTCCTGCTTCGGTTTTCTAAAGTCTTTACCAAATTCAATTTGCTGACAAATACAGTTCGTATTCAGCACTAAACTTCAAAAAGATTTGCAACTCAACGTTCCTAACGATTCTGTTTGTTAAGTTGCTAGCGTGTGGCAATTGCATTGACAGAAGAGCAAGTAATTTGACACTTTAGTAAAGTCCAGGATATTGATTGTTTGTCGATACGACTACCTACCAACTTAAATTGTCTGTATAATATATTCAAATCACACCTGTCATTCTTACCACATGAGTCTGATGCAGTCAAGGAACGCATTACCACAAATACAGATGGCTCAATCCTCAAAATCATTTAATAAAAAGCGACTCTTGCTACGACACAATAAAGTGTAATTGGTCAATCAATCTGCCTAGCCTTTTACCCCTATGTTGGAGTCGGCTGCCAGTCTAACCGGATGCAGCTGAATACCAGTATTTTACATGTAAAATACTGGTAAGTATTCAGCTCAGAGTGGGTTCAGTTGATGTTAGATAGGCAGTCGCTCCCAACCGAGTTACTAATACGATACCCCTTGGTAAGACTGGTTGTCAGACTTTCGGGCTTCTGACGACCCGTAACGACTGTCAAAGATCCACGAATGACAGCCAACGGTTTAACGTTCTTTCCGAGGCATGGAGGATTCTCGATATGTAAAGATGGTACCCATCCATGGACCAACCCCGGCAAGCGTAGCGATCGACCCATGCGGATGTAATAACATCCGCATGCACTGCACTTTGAGTAGCTCGTGGCTAAGTAATAACTTAGCCACGAGCTCCTCAAAGCTCCTCTGCATTCGGTCGCACAGCGCTAATTACCTACAGTTACATTCACCTAGAAGTTGCCTCTTTTTCTATCGCGTAACTCTTAGATCTGACTATGTTACACTCACTGAATTGGCCCGACAAGACGGGCCCGCCGCGTACTTGTAACTTCTTACCTAAAATGCGGAGTGAACCATCTATATCATCTGTGGTAATGCGTTCCTTGACTGTATCAGACCTCATGTGGTTTTGGATCTATGTTTTAAACAAAACATTTTTTTTTTTTTAAATTATGTTTTATAACTTGGAAATGCTGTCAGCCTTGTCAGTTTTTCCATTGATAGTGAAGTGAATGAATTGTTTGATGACCCAATACTACCTAATCTCTTGATATTTATTGAATATTTCATGATAATTGTGTTGTATAATAACTTTGAATTAGATCATCATACGATCCCTGATACCTGTGTTAGTTTTAATTGTTACAAAAACACATTGTTATTGTACATTCAGAGCGTTTATTCTGAAAGTGGGCAACGTCGCAAATAGATGTCAAATATTTCGCTGTTTTGATTAATTTGGCAATATTACTGTATGGAAATAATAAATGTGGCTAACTAGCGAACTAGAATATTAATAATGAATTGCAATTATAACACTGAATTTGATGTTGTAACCGTTTTAGGTGTAAAAAAGGCATTTGGAAAGTTTCCAAATACTTTTTTTACATTTAAAACTAAATATTCGGTGTTACGATATTAATTAATTATTGCATTTCATAATCATTATTTTAATTCCCTAGTTAACCACATTTCTTGATTCCATACAGTAATATTGATAAATTAATCAAAACAGGTAAATATTTGACAGCTATTTACGACGTTACCAACTTTTAGGATAAACCCTCTTAAATATTGTGATTTTTCATTAATTTTTTCTTATGAACTAAAATATATTATGTCTTTGTTTTCCCTAAATATTTACGTGGCAACCCTAAAGGCATTGGCAGCTGGCACAAGAGCGCAACCTTATTGATTCTGATGTACCTACCATGGACCGTATGAACGAATAGAGGGTCGCAGGAAAGACTTCTTCATGTGTAAATGTGTATGCTTACTTACGGATGAAGATAATGATGTTCTAGTACTGTTAGTTTTCTATGCCTTACCTGAAAAAAGAAAACAGAATATTAAGACATTTGGTTGTGGAAGATTTTATAAATGTATAATGTAATGTACTTCTATTTTTATTTACTGATGCATTGCATTTTTTTACTGATGCCAACAAAAAGCTGTATTAAATTTTTACATCCAGCAAGCAACTCCAGCTTATAACACTCTAACTAACCTATTAACCAAGTCATAAAGAAACACCCATTAAATGAAAAATAAAGCTATTTAATTAAGAAATTGCTCGATAGTCGGGTTTATTACTTGTGGACGGTGAGCAATGGGTAGCTCGCCGTCCGATAAGGACCCAGGCCGTTGTGTTTCACGCGCGCCTCAAAGAGATGTCAGCAAACTGACGGAGTCCGCTAGGGTCAATGCCTGCCGGGGTAGCGGGTTTGTCCGAAAGGGTTACAGTGGCCCCTGGCAACATACAGGCAACTGAAGGAACACGGATGGGTTTTAGTCAGTAAGAGTCTGACACGCCCTCCCGCTCCGCCTAGAGCGGGAGAAGTTATGTGACAATTTTTTTTTCTTAGCCGTTATTCCCACTGCTGGGCAAAGGCCTCCCTACCCTCTTTCCACCTCTCTCTGTCCAGAGCTTCCAAGGACCAATCTTTCTTAAAGGAGTCCAGCTCATGATGTGACAATTACCCATTCAAAAAAAAAAAACGGTTTTAATAGAGAGTGCTTAGTATTCTTCGACGTGGACTGCCGTTCCTGCTAATAATTGACTGCAAATTGAATGCCTTTGGTGGTGATTGTGCACTGTCCTCAATTGGTACCACAGATATTTTTAGCTTTTCTAGCACTGCATGTGCAAGTTCCACGTTTTTTTTTTATAATTTACTGGTAATTGTACTAAGATGCGTTCCTTGCGAAGCTTTTGCGGTGTAACTATGAATGTTAGGCTGAGGAATGATATGATAAGGATGTATCATGTTCGATGGTTTGGCCATATTGGGAGGATGAATGAAAGTCTAATAACAAAACTGTATTTACAAGGCAGATGTGACAAGAAACACAGGGAGGGGAAAACACATTTATCCTATTGCACTTTAGTTTAATTTTTTATGGCAAGCACAAGTAGTTACTACCTATAGATAGGTATACACAAAGTCTTAAAACTAAGTAAATATTATTTATGAAACGAGTATTTTCAATTCAAAAGAATCGTTTGCGATAACGTTATTCCTCCGCACGTTCGAGCTAGCATTCAAAAAGAAAACAAAACTCATTCATTCAAATTAGACTGAGAATCAGCACTTTTTGAACGTCGAAATTACATAAGACAAAACGCCCGCTGATCACCACTTTCTAGTGCTTTAGCTGGGAAGACGAAATGGCGCAATAAACTCCTCATACATATTCCAATATTATGGAATACTGTCCATTATCATCATCATCAGCGTACAGCAGAGCACTGCTGGACATAGGCCTCTCCAATTGCACACCATTCAGCTCGATTCTCGGCAACTCTCATCCAGTTGCTACCAGCCACCCTGCGAAGATCGTCGCTCCACCTAGCCTGAGGGCGTCCTACCTTACCTTTGCCAATTCGCGGTCTCCACTCAAGAACACGTCTATGCCAACGGTCATCGGTTCTACGGCTAATATGGCCGGCCCACTGCCACTTCAGCTTGCTTATTTTGCAATCCTGTCCAATCAGATGAAACTAAAGCGCCTTTTGCACTCTCTCAACGTTGTGGCCTCTGCAATTCAAGGCATTATTAATGAAAAGAAGACCTGTTGCTGATGTAAACGTTTCGATATTAATCCCCAGAATCCACTCCAGTCAAGTCTCTTCATTTATATTGTGGTAACATTCTGCCTTTAAAGCGATTGAAGCATTTTCAACAAAATTAACTAAATGAATAAAAATTCATTTAGTTAATTTTGTTGAAAAAGTTTAAAAATAAGTATGTAAGTAGATACTTGTTTACACTTTTATGCACATTATTGTAGTTGTATTGCAATTTGTGGTTAGCTAGCGACCTCGACAATTGATCATATTATTTTTTGCCTGAGCAACCAGCAGCAAGTTCGTCATGTTCCCTTAGATGTCACTGCTCGCGGTAGCGTCGGGGGTCGGGTTACCTCCTTCCCTCAAATATGGCGAGGAGTTATGCTCGTGGACGGGTGCTGCTTGGTCGTCTTGCTGATCATGGTTTTGTTATTGTTACTAGTCTTAATTAACAGTTCATTTACCCCGATGGTCCTAGTTTATCATTTATAACTGCCAATTACAGCTTTATGTAAGCGGGCACGCCCTTTATGTCTGGAGGCTTTTATATAGATATTTAGTTCTTTTTACGTTTAGTTTTTATTTTTTTTAAATATTGCTTGAGTATAGTTCTCGATGTTTTTGGTTGGTATATTGGCGTGTGCTAGCTGGCATATGGCCTATAATTTATCATTTGAATTATGTTTTGTGTTGCATAATGTAAGTTATTTTGAATACTATTGTATAGAATCATTTGTGCTGCTGGGGAGTTTGTTGCGCTACTTCTTCTTCCCAGCTAAAGGCACTAGGAAGTGGTGAAGGGTGGGCGTTTTTGGGGGACTGTCTTATGTAATTTTGACGTTCGAAAAGTGCTGATTCTCAGCCTAGTTTGAATAAATGACTTTTGAATTTTGAATTGGGGGCATATTAAAAGTTAGTAACGTCGGAAATTGCTGTCAAATATATATTGTAATGATTCATTACTGAATAGAAATATGAAATATCGGTCTATAGTGCACAAAAATATTGATTATTTCATAAATTCATAATATATTTCCTATTTCCATTCGGTAATATATATTAAACAAATGAATCAAAACGGGTGCGTAATTATTTGACAACTATTTCTAATGCTGCAAACTATCACAATGCAGACCTTTAGCGAAAAATTTAAACTCCGTTATATCATCAAAGTTTATCCCAGTAAACTAAATATTTTCAATTACATCTGATACGGTTCAAACTTCAAATTCAAATTCAAAATATTTTATTTCACAAGGGCACTTATGAAACGTCAGAAGCTAGGTGCATGGTTACAATTGGTCGCTTCCTATGGAGAAGAGCCGGCAAGAAACTCCACGGTTACTCTTTTAATTTAAAAATACATGGTCAAACGAATCTATTTTTGATAAAAACAAATTAGCAAGGTAACAAAATACTCCTGCTTTATGAGCTTGTGGTAGGCCCCTAGGTTAGCAACAAAAGTCGATTAAAACTTTTTTTTTAATGTTGGTTATTGAGCTAAATGTTTCTGATTTGATCATTTGAAGTTAGGAACTTTTCAAACTCTGCTTTAGCAATATTTAAGGTGATTATTTAAATCCATCCCACGATTTTTTGAAATTGTTTACAACGTGTTGAATTTCGCGGGCGTCAGTCACCTTTACTATTGCCAAAGTAGAATTTGACATGTACTTAACTTCAAATTCTCAATACAGAAGCCGGGCCTGTATCGAAATACCCCAGCCCGTCCTATCCTTGATGTCCTCCCTCCGGTTGACGCCCTAAGCCGAGGTTCGTACCCCACAGGGGGTGCCCTTAGCGAGCGTTCATCTAGTTTTAATTAGCATAGTTGAATAACCCCTGGCTGGAGGTTTTAAGTGTAGTCGCTTAAGGCACCCACAGGAAAGCCCGGTTAAGTATAGTCATGATCTCAGAGGTCAACTACGAGATGCCATACCAAAAAAAAACATATCTAAATACAATAGTAGAAGGTACCTACTTCAAATAAAAAACCACATATCGTGCAGTCGACGCAATATAAATCCAGCTATAATTGGCCCACTTCCGCCACCCCTAGCCTAGCGTGTTGACCTTCATAACTGCAGTGAAGGACACACCATGCAGGTGCTACAATACAAAGAACACCATGACGCGCAATTTACATTGATTTAGCTAATTAGCTGCAAGTGTGTTTTACCAAATAATAATAATAATATTGCCTGTAGCGTTCCCACGGACCCTATCTCCCGGGAGAAGTCTTGTTCCTCACCTCTGGCTTGCCTTTATTGGCCGACTGGAGTGAACACTGACGAGGAACAGAGCTCCCACCTCTATCTTACCTTTATTGGCTGGCTTGAGTGGAGATTCGCAAGAGCAAACGTGCTCGGAGGAAGGAAGTATTCCAGTAAGATGCTGGTAGGGATCTTGACCGTACTTCCGGGATTGTCCTGATAGCCGTGGAATACCTCTCCACTCCTCATAAGTACCTCAGGACATGTTATCCCCTTGTCGCTACGACACTTTGTGCTAGCGACCGTTTTCGGGGGCCCATTATTAAGTGTGCAAGTTACCCCCTGCCATTATACCTGTGTTTTTTATATAAAATATTGGTCAAGCAGGGGCTATAGTCTTTCCATAGCTCTAGACAACCAGTTCACTTAGCCACCCAAACCCATAATCCAATATCTTTGTTTTCATATCCTACAATAGTCCTGCACCAACCGAGGATTGTCCTTGGCTGCACTTGCATAGCGCGAACAGGGATAACCGTCGGTTGGTGCCTCATTTCATTCAAAATGTCTAACGGCCCTTTGCAAGTTGGCTTCGGCCCCTCGTACGCCTTCCAAAGGTCCGGGACCCCAGGGTCCCGAGATGTGTCAAAGATATTGCCTTTATTGGCCGGCTTGAGTGGCGGGCGATTCACAAGAGTAAACATGCTCGGAGGAAGTATTCCAGTAAGTGCTAGATCTTGACCATCTTCCGTTGCCATTTTATCCGTGTATTAGGTACATAACATTGATCAGACAGGGGACATCTGTAATAGTCTTGCACCAACCGGGGATTGTCCTTGGATGCACTTGCATAGTGCATACAGAAAATAGGAGTACATAGTGAAATTAATTTGTAAAAGTTATGTCTAAAAACTGAGAATCACGCAAAATCTATCAAGCGTATTTTTCTGAAACCTTCACTGTTTTAAAGATAATTTAATTATAGATCTTTTAGGACACGTTTTTTATTAAAATACGTTTTGTTTTGTGTACAATAAATAAATAATGCATTTAATTTGGGACAGCGCTCCTTGATGGGCGAGTTCTATTACTGGCCGGACGTACGACGCGTTGCGTGAGCTCAGTACAGAACACGCAAGCTAACCACTCAAGGTCACTGTCATATATCTGCGTCTTAATCTAGCTTTTGCTTCTACCGATTAACTTTTTGAACGCATATAGGTAGGTACTTAAAGATCTACCACAGAAAACCTAAATATTCTTTTTTTAATTTTCTAAATAATATTTAAAACTAGTAGTAGGCTAGACCTACTTAACATTAAAGAAAATATCGTATACCTACCTACCTGAGACTTCATAATATCATATAATCTTAAAACACACATAAATAAATCGCTCATTTCCATAGGTACACGCAAGACAAACGCAAACTATAAACTTACTAAAAACCTTACCTCCTTAGAAATATAGTCTAAATTCCTTTGAATTCCTAAAACCCTTTGGCAGACACTATAAGTTAATTTATCACTTACAGTCTTAGGCACTCAAGAACAGGGTACAATTTACTTTGGAAACTAGACTAGAAGTAGCCTGGTAGGCAAATTCAATTAATTGAGTTGTCCTGGCGCTTAAAAAGCAAGGTGAAAGGGTATTGTTAGAGTTAATAGAACCTAGTATAATTTGCGTACCTAGGTAGTTTTTTAGGGTTCCGTACCTCAAAAGGAAAAACGGAACCTTTATAGGATCACTCGTGTGTCTGTCCGTCTGTCACAGCCAATTTGCTCCGAATCTAGTGGACCGATTAAGTTTAAAGGTGCACATATCAATTTTTGTGGCCCTCCTTCTGGAGCAGTCGGGTAATAACCATGTCAGATTCCGTAAGCCTGAAGGTCGACTAAGCTGTTAATTTTTTGCCAATCGTCCTGAAGTAACAGTTGTATATTTTAGTTTATAAGTTCTAACCTAAATGTTAATTATTAATATTTATGAAAATAACTCGTTAGTCTAGTGGTCGCAAGCGCTACTGCTGAGCATGAGGTCGTGGGTTCGATTCCCGGTTCGGACAAAGTGTTATTGGGCTTTTCCATCTGGAATTTCTCAGTAGCAGCCCGGAGTCTGGATTTGTGCACGGTTACAAGTCGTATGCGATTTTAGTCGACCGGTGTAAATGGGGTGGCGATTAGCGATGCAACTGGTGACTCGACTGGTGACTTGCCGCACGGCGAAAATCGACCCGTGTAAACCCCCCATAACGGTGTATTAAATAAAACATAATATTCAACGTGAACAAAGCAAGATTTAGCGTCCATATCGACAATTCCCCTTTATCGACAGATTCGGTATTGAGTAATAATTTATCGTTAATTTGACTCGGCTCGGTCAGTGGTGAACCATTGGGTATTGTAGTACTATAGTATACATTCAACACAATGGTATATTGACATAACTTAATAGGTTTTGAAGGTATACCTATAGATTTTCTTCAATACGGAGCAATATCAGCATGTTAGCCCTCACATAAAAGATGGCAGTCCTGCCACACACCGCCGCGCCGATTAGTTAGATCGATGTGTGTGTGCGTGTAATATGAATGTGTTATATTTATGTTATTATATATTTATTACGTTATCAATGTATTTATTTATTGTAACTTGTATGTGGATTTTATATCTGGCAATAAAAGATTTCATTTCATTTACATTTTAATTTCATTTCATATTCATTTCATATTCATTTCATATTCATTTCATATTCATTTCATATTCATTTCATATTCATTTCATATTCATTTCATATTCATTTCATATTCATTTCATATTCATTTCATATTCATTTCATATTCATTTCATATTCATTTCATATTCATTTCATATTCATTTCATATTCATTTCATATTCATTTCATATTCATTTCATATTCATTTCATATTCATTTCATATTCATTTCATATTCATTTCATATTCATTTCATATTCATTTCATATTCATTTCATATTCATTTCATATTCATTTCATATTCATTTCATATTCATTTCATATTCATTTCATATTCATTTCATATTCATTTCATATTCATTTCATATTCATTTCATTTTCATTTCAATTCAATTTCGTTTCATTTCATTTTTATTTCATTTCATTCCATTAGACCAATTTTGACTGCCTTGTTGGTCTAGTGGTCGTGGTCGCAAGTGCTACTGCTAAGCATGAGGTTCGATTCCCGGATTGGGCAAAGTGTTATTGAATTTTTCCATCTGGAAGTTCTCAGTAGCAGCCCGGGTCAGAACCCGCAAGCCTTTTGCCATCAACCCGGCTTAAATCCAGAGATTTAAGCCTTTCAAAAAAATTTGATTTTACACTAACTGCGATCGATGACCCCACAAAAACTACAGCAAATACATTTATGTTTTGTTTTATCAAATAAAAGGATCCTGTCTGCGCAGTTACGCTACCTAATTTATTTTGACCCAGTATATTAAGTGAGCGTCTTTTTGTGATTCCCAAATAATTACCAATTCGATAACTGATAAACCATTTTAAATCCGTGATGATTTTCCACACGACTCGAACCTAAGAGTAACCTCCAAGAGGCTATTTCCTATTGCATACACTGTAATAGGTAAGTTCTTAAACTAAGTAGTGTGTCAGGAACTGACGCTTCCGAACGGGTCCCATAGATCTGTGTAATCCCGGATATTCTTCCGGAAAATCGTGCCGGAATTCCTAACAAGACCCCGGATGTTAGCGGCTGGACAATTTCACATTATCTATAATGCATAGTGAAATGCTGTATAGATTAATTTTGTGATAGTTTATAAAACTTAGAAGCTGAAAAGAATGCCACAGAAAGGCAACCAGAGGCTTATTTATTAAATCTGACAGGCGACAGGTGACAGGAATACGACAATTCTACAGGTTTTTAGGGTTCCGTACCCGAAAGATGCCTAACGGAACTCTATTACTAAGCGTCCGCTGTCCGTCCGTCCGTCTGTCTGTCAGCGGGCTGTATCTCATGAACTGTAATAGGTAGCCAGTTGAAATTTTCACGGATTGTGTATTTCTATTGCCGCTACAATCGGCCGGTTTTTTCATAGTTTTTGTGTTTAAAACAGCACCTGTCGCGAAAATGTATGATTTTTAACCGACTTCTAAAAAGAGGAGGTTCTCAATTCGACTGTATGTTGTTTTTTTGTTTTTGTATGTTTGTTACGCGATTACTCTGTCAATTATGAATTGATTTTGATGATTCTTTTTTTGTTTGGTAGATCATACTTCAGAGGTGGTCCCATATAAATTTTATTAACTTTGCTTGGGTAGTTTTAGAGTTAGCTTCAATAATACGTATTTTTACCTCACTTAGTATGTGGATAATATTATGATAACTTCCTGTCACTGTTATTTACATAGCAGGTAGTGGTATTCGAATTTGTGTGGGGTAGGTATCACAACTAAAAAGTGAAAAATAAAAACTTTTTTTTTTCAACAAAAAAAAAAACAACCGACTTCAAAAAAAACACTACAAAGTGAAAAATAACTTTAATTTCGGAAGTTGGTGACAAAGAACGAAAATTCAAAACCAAAGACACCGACTTCCGAAATTAAAGTTATTTTTCACTTTGTAGTGTTTTTTTGAAGTCGGTTGTTTTTTTTTTTTTGTAAAAAGTTTTTTTGACAAATATGTTATATTAATTAGGCCCCTGGTACACACGGCTACATATCAAGCTATACATTTCCAGTATAAGCTGACCTCTTATTGTTTGGAAATTGTTTACAATGCGAGATCAGCTTATAGGTACTGGAAATTTACAGCTTGATATGTACCAACTACCTTGAATAAAAGTACGGACACTTCTGTTGTTTCTGCTTTATGTAGTTCTTATCAACGACCATCTTGAAGACCCGTTTTCCATGAAGATATTCAAATTTTACTTTATAGCTTAATTCGGACAGAAGTCTTTACAGGGACGAAAGCATCTGGCAATTTAGCGTAAGTGGCAAATGACTTGGCTTACTTTGGTACGTTGCCAACTGGGGCATAAACGTAATCGTAAATGAGTAACCAGTTATCCAAGTACCGGAATTAACAGTTTATTCCATAAACTTCGTTGTTTTATCAGCTTTCAGGCCATAAGGCACTTACGATCATTTTGTCTGAATTTTATTTATAATAAAATAAATAAAAATAATAAAGCCTTTTATTTCATGCATTATTAAAAGAAACATTTTTAGTTTTTTACAAATACTATGTTTGTTAATACAATTTAGAGATTTAAAAAAAAATGTTTTTTACATTCTTTATTGTTATTATTTCATAATAATTAATTAATAATTTTCATAACATATTTTCATTTGTTTTTTTTTTAGTTTCCTATAGTAATTAAAAATTAAAATGTAATAAAACTGTTTGTAGTATTTATAAAAATTGTTGAATTATTGATAAAAATAAAATACAAATAAAAATATCATGCATGAACCCCTCAAGTAGTGAGAGTGAAGGCCTCCTCCTGAGAACACCAGCGGTCTCAGTCTTTGGCTTCTGTCAGCCAATTTTATTTATAAGATGGAGAAAAAGGTTATAACTTATAGATAGTTATAAGACACAAATATAAAAATAATTTTAAAAACACATCTGCCCTGCATAAACACGAACTTATCATCTGCTTAGCCTTTTCCCAACTATGTTGGGGTCGGCTTCCAGTCTAACCGGATGCAACTGAATACCAGTATTTTACATGGAGCGACTGCCTATCTGACCTCCACAACCTAGTGACTAGGTAACACGATACCCCTTGGTAAGACTGGTTGTCAGACTTTTTGGGCTTCTAACTACCCGTAACGACTGTCAAAGATCTACAAATGACAGTCGGGACCAACGGCTTAACGTGCTTTCCGACGCACGGAGGGGACTTGGTATGTAAAGATGGTCACCCATCCACGGACCAACCGCGGCAAGCGTAGCTTAACCTGATCGATCGACCCGTGCAGCTGTTATTACTTAGCCACAAGCCCCTCCAAGCCCCTGCATAAAAACGAACTAAAAAATAATAAACAAGTTGTATTATTAAATCTGTATATACAAAGCGAAAGGTCACTCGTTTACTCGCTGACTAAACAGATAAATAAAATTGTCATTGCAATCGGGGCTTAGATTAAAAAGTGTTCCACACATCGACACGTTTTATTTTTCATTTGTGCTATGTCACTCGGGAGGATGTAAGGATTCTAACGATACATTTGGATGATACCCCATACATCCAAATCTGTCCAGGCATTTAAAAGTTATGGTGCCACAAAGAAACTCACATACATACACGAAACATTACACATATTTTTGGGCAGTCGCGTAATAAAAAGGACAGTTTTTGCTTGCTTATAGATTAAGACACCAAATATCCTATACCTAGGTATGCCACTCGACCTATCTCTTCGAGGAAACAGGAAAGTAATAAAAAAGAAAAAGTTGGGAGCTGTCGTGAGACACCGTGTTGAAACTAAGTTCCTTTCACTGTTTATTATGTATTAATATCTACAGAGAACGAATGAATGAATGAAATTTTAAGGTTGCTAAAAACTTATACTAGATGGCTCTGTATTAAAAAACAAAAACAAATATTTTAACACTTGACACTGACTTTTTCGGACATAACGTTTTTTCATTACGTGACGATGTCTACCAGTTTCCTCCTCTCATAAGCCGCGTTAAAGTAAAATAAAGTTAAAACTAAAATACCAACTAAAAAGGTATAAACAAGACATCGAAGTCGATTTATTTCGGTTTTCGTATACCCGGAGTCACACGTAATCAGTACGATTTATGCCTTAATAATGACTAAGTAATGACGTGTGACTCAATGACACAACATGACGCTTCCAACGATACCTCGTTTGTTGAAATACAACGAGTAGTTTAGGAGTTATGAGGGAACAGATAAACATAATATACATACATAGCCTGTTGAAATCATAACCCTTCCTTGGCTTTGCCGTAGTCGGGTGAAAACATAACGTTACAAACATTTTTTTGAAACAGCCCGTCATTCTAGCAATGAAAATTTTATCACAAATTCCGTACAAAATACAAAACTAGTTCACCCCACAACCCTTATATACAGTGACACGCAAATATCAACTTTTGTATGTGCATAAATAAATAATTAAAATAGAGGTTACAACTTGTTCGCGTGACTGTACTACATGTCACCAAAATACCGCGAAAGTTACCACCGAATAAAAAAGGGAGCTTTTGTTTAAATTATTTTTAAAATAACTTCAATATGAGGCGAAAATTTTCATATCCGGCACACCCTGGACCTGCTATCAAAAATCATTTATTCAAACTAGGCTGAGAATCAGTACTTTTTGAACATCATTATTAGATACATAATACAGTCCCCCAAAACGCCCACCCTTCACCACTTCCTAGTGCTTGAGCTGGGAAGAAGAAGTGGCGTAACAAACTCCCCAGCAGCACAGCTGTCAGCTGTCAGCTGCTCAGTAATAAAAACAGATATAAAAACAGAAATATTTATCACTAATTCACTAATTACGCTGCTTATCCTTTTAATTCCTCGAGTTTAGGTCAGTGCAGAGCACTAATATGTTTATACTTATCATCTTTTTAGAGTTATTTTCTCCTACTGTATTTATTATAATTGTATGTTGTTAGGAATATAGTATTTTAGAACCCACAGTCCAACACTACATAGGGCTGTCAAGTTACATTCCACGAGAAAATCATTTTTAATTTTGCTAATGCATATTTTTGCTCGTGACTGTAATTAGCTTAAGTACTAAAACTGTAACCTGCAACCGATAAATTAATTTATTTATAAAATACAATAATGTTATTGTAGTAAATGAACGTCCATTGCTGTCTGTTATCGGTATCAAAAGTGGGTTATCTCGCTTTAATTATATCTGCAATATTTATGACCGATTATGATATACCTAGTAACTAAAATGATGGTAAAACGAAAACGATTACGGGTTTCCTGATTCAGTTTCCTGATCACGATTCCTGGTTCGGAAACCTGAATGCTTGCCTTACATACAAAATGTTCAACTAGGCGCACACGTTTGTACATTATCCCTACGGAAAAAAAATTGACGTTAGTTTCGGAAACAGAAGAAAAAAAAAAAACAGTCGCACTCCGAGAGTGCCGACAGAAGTGAAAACTTGAAAAAAAATCGGCACCGCGGTAATCAAGGCGTTGATGTCTTTTACTCCACGGTGTCTGTAAATTCCGTTACAGTGTCGCGAAATCAATGATTTAGTCCCATCTCAAAAATGCCCTACGCGCCTAAAGAAGTTTTCACTTCAAAAACGAACGTTTGTCCTAGTCTCACGGAATTTCGAATTGGGAATCCTGATCAGGAAACCGTACGTATGCGGCCAGCCTTAAGGAATACTATTAGAATAAATAACATTATACTTGAACATAATCCATCTAATCTCTGAGGGAGAAGCTGTAGGTAGAAGCTATAGGGAGAATTCAAATTAATTTATTTAGCTTACACAAAGTTCTTAAATATACAACCTAAATAGCATGGTATAAAATTCTCACTAACAGAAGACTTAGAATTAGACAGCGGGTCCCAAACTAGGCACAGCCTGTATCTTGGTGACCCAAACACTACACAAAGTTAACAACTTAATGCGTTCTGCTAGCGTAATATTATTATTCATAGTTATTCTAAAATTTACAATAATTTAAGTACAAATACAAATAACATAAATAATACATAAAAAAATAGTTAAGGTGAGTAAATTTGTGGTGTGAGTGTAAGTGAGGGTATGTATTCCTTCAGAGAGTGTGTATTAACATGTGCAGCAAAGTAAACTTTCTGTTTCCTCATAAGTCCGGCCCAGCTGTAGGTACACCCACATTTCACCAATTACTGACAATCCATTTTACAGGGGGCGAGCATATTAGTTAATCGGGCACAATTCACTAACCCCAAATTCAGGACTGCTAGTCATAGCTCGGGTTTCCGAATGGAGTCGATAGCCACACGAACACAAGGACTATAAAATGAAATAAGACAGCTTTTTATTTCTATATCATCATCTGTCTAGCCTTTTCCCAACTATGTTGGGGTCGGTTTCCAGTCTAACCGGATGCAGTTGAATAGCAGTATTTTACATGGAGCGACTGCCTATCTAACCTCCACAACCTAGTTACTAGGTAACACGATACCCCTTGGTAAGAATGGTTGTCAGACTTTTGGGCTTCTAACTACCCGTAACAACTGTCAAAGATCTACAAATGACAGCCAGGACCAACGTGCTTTCCGAGGCACGGAAGGGTCTTGGTATATAAACATGGTCACCCATCCACAGACCAACCGCGGCAAGCGTAACTTAACCTGATCGATCGACCCGTGCGGCTGTTGTTACTTAGCCACAGGCTATTTCTATATCCTTACAATAATGTTCAGTTTACACTCAAAATTCTAAAAGTTAAGGACATCCTCCTGAAGCTTTAAAGGCCCCTGACTGCACCGTCTCAAATCTACCCTGTACAATAAGCTATATGTAAAATTCTCGTGTCACAATGTTAGTTACCTTACTCCTCCGAAACCGCGGCTTTACTGATTTTTACCAAATTTTATATGCATATTCAGTAGGTCTGAAAATCGGTTACTATCTATTTTTCATACCCCTAAGTGATAAGGGTTGTCCACCCCAAACAAATAATTGGCAAAACAACGTTTTCCAGGGTCAGCTAGTAAGCTATAAACCTTACTTGATTCAGTAGCCCAATTTGAGCTGGCTTTTTATGTACTTACCTAGCACCTAGTTAAATGTTGTTAATGTCGGATTTACAACAAATCACTGCTACATGCAAGCATGAAGGCGCACTTTATAGCCAAGGTCAGGTCTGATCGATTTCAGTCTAAACACCAGTGTTTAACGGTTATAAATAGGAATTACTTATATGGTAAGTTGGTACTTTACTTACAAAGTGGACGAGCTGTACAGATTGTGCAATCCACGAAGACGCGCCCCACACCGCGATTACTGTAGTGCTATTCTGTAAAAATCTCACCGTGATAACTTAGGTGAAATGAGCTGCCAATAGTGTCAATCTTTAGCAACTGACAGCTCACTCCACGCTCACTTCACCTAAGATAACACGGTGAGATGGTTACAGAATAGCACCGCAGCTTACAATACAGTAGTGACCTCATAATTCTTTGACTTCATAATTTTTTTTTTTTCCCTGAAAGTCCTAATGCATTAATGCATCTTATTTGTTGTAGCATTGTGTAGGATAAAATTAAATATTTGCACACCATAAGTAATGGTAGAATGTAAAGGGGCCATTATAGTTTAAAGATCATACATTGGTGCCGATTCCCTTGTTCACAAACTAAACTAAATTTAAGTTCAGTGCATCGTTTTCTTTCTATTTCATTAAGAAAAGGACAGAAGATAAATTTTAGTTTAGTCCTGTCAAATTAATCAGCGCCTGTCAGTCTCCATACAAGTTTAGACGTGATTAAAAACTTGCCAACTAAAATTACGTCAATTTACGTCAAGCGCTGATTAATTTGACAGGACTAAACTAAAATTTATCAAAAAAATTCAAATTCAAATTCAAAAGTCATTTATTCAAATTAGGCTGAGAACCAGCACTTTTCGAACGTCAAAATTACATAAGACAGTCCCCCAAAAACGCCCACCCTTCACCACTTCCTAGTGCCTTTAGCTGGGAAGAAGAAGTGGCGCAACAAACTCCCCAGCAGCACAGCTGTCTGTTCAAGTTAGAAAAAAATAAAAATGACTCTATACAATAGTATGCAAAATTATTATGCAACACAAAACATTATTTTAATTAAGTATAAATTATTGGCCATATGTTAGCTAGCACACGCCGATATACCAACCAAAAACATCGAGAACTATACTCAAGCAGAATTAAAAAATAAAAACTAAACGTAAAAAGAACTAAATATCTAAATAAAAGCCTCCAGGCGTAAAGGGCGTGCCCGCTTACATAAAGCTGTAAATTGGAAGTTATAAATGATAAACTAGGACCATCGAGGTAAAATCAAAAAGATAGACAGATGAAAGGGGATAGGTAGATGTAAATCTAAATATTTGCACGGTTGAAATGCCGAATATAGTGAAACCCATAGAACTTAAGAACATATATTATGTACCTATATTCTTGCAAATAAATATATCATTCATTCAATAAATGTACAGTTAATTACTAGTAACAATAACAAAACCATGATCAGCAAGACGACCAGTCACCACAAGCAGCACCCGTTCACGAGCATAACGCAAAGATCAGCCATTACCCCCCTCGCCATATTTGAGGGAAGGAGGCAACCCGACTCCCGACGCTACCGCAAGCATTGACATCTAAGGGAGCATGACGAACTTGCTGCCGGTTGCTCAGGTAAAAAATAATATAATCAATTGTCGAGGTCACTAGCCAACCACAAATTGCAATACAAACTCATAACAAAAACATTGTAATGAGTAGATTATGTCAACAATAAAATAAAAATAAATAGACTCGTAAAAAAATAATTAAAAAATTGACTCATAAAGTCAAATAAAATAAAATAAATTATATAAACTTATATAAACTGTCAGTAGGTAAGTTAAATCTGGAGAAAGAACATAAACATTGTCTTGAGTTAATCACAGCGACCAACTATTCTTATCATTTAAGTAGTCGTTGATACAATAGTATGCCTTTGAACAAAGGTTGGATTTTACTTTATTTTTAAACGCATTAAAAGGCAAATCTAGCATAGAAGAGGGTAGCTTGTTATAAAAAGTTATACCAAGCCCAACAAATGAGTTATGAACCTTATGAAGCCGGTGAAAGGGAGCTCGTAGTTTGTCCTTATTTCTAGTGTTAACATTGTGAATATCACTGTTTTTAGTGTATAAGTGTATATTTTGCCTAATATATAAGATGTTGGCGAAAATGAATTGTGATGCCACCGTGAGAATACCAACATCTTTAAAAAAATCTCTTAGAGAAACTCT
Source organism: Agrochola lychnidis (assembly GCA_963680765.1). Taxonomy (NCBI): domain Eukaryota; kingdom Metazoa; phylum Arthropoda; class Insecta; order Lepidoptera; family Noctuidae; genus Agrochola; species Agrochola lychnidis. Next base: position 6,345,776 of record OY796860.1, on the reverse strand, counting down.
GGCACGTAGCTGGTAAATTGCTCGAACAGCTCGTTTTTGAAGAACAAATATATTTTGAATGTCAGCGGCTTTTCCCCACAGCAGAATACCATAGGACATAACGCTATGGAAATAACTAAAATAGACTAACCGAGCTGTATCAATGTCAGTGTATTGTCTTACTTTCCTGACAGCGTAGGCGGCCGAACTGAGCCTCCCCGCTAGGCTTGATATATGTGGGCCCCACTGAAGTTTGGCATCTACTGTTATGCCCAGAAAAACTGCCGAGTTCACAGTTTCAAGCACCTCTTTATCTAAGACGATGTTGGGTCCTAGATTTCTAACATTTGGTAGAGCGAACTTTACACATTTCGTTTTCTTGGCATTGAGAACTAGGTTATTTGTCGTAAACCAATCCGTAACCATTGAGAGTGCACTGTTTACGTCGTCAAAATCTTGTCTATTCCTGTCTACTTTAAAAATAAGAGAGGTATCATCTGCAAACAGTACAACGTTACAGATATCCTTTAAATAAAAAGGTAAGTCATTTATATACACTAAGAATAAGAATGGACCCAGTATTGAGCCTTGAGGTACACCTAACTGAACTGGTAGCCCGGAAGATTTCACACCATTAACATCTACACATTGGACCCTATTATGCAAATAAGAATTTATTACTTTAAGAGCTTCGTTTTGGACACCGTAATGACGTAGTTTACGCAAAAGTGTGTCATGGTGCACGCAATCAAAGGCTTTGGAGAGATCACAGAAAACTCCAATAGCATTTTGCGAGTTCTCCCATGCGTTAAATATGTGTTTCATCAGAGCAACACCTGCATCTGTAGTCGAACGACCTTTTGTGAAACCATATTGTTCATCATGAAGAAGTCTGTTTAAATTAAAATGTCTTAGCAACTGCTTGAGTATTAACTTTTCAAATATTTTACTGAATGCAGGTAAGATAGAAATAGGCCTGAAATTGCCAACGTCATTTTTGTTACCCGATTTAAATAATGGTATGACTTTACTACTCTTCATGAGGTCAGGAAAAGTTCCTAAATCAACACATTTATTAAAAGTTACAGCTAAATATGGAGCTACTATGTCTATTATATTACTTAATAGTTTAATGGAGATACCCCAGTAATCACCAGTGTTTTTAGACTTAAGTGTGTTAAAAACATTAACTACATCACGAGGTGTTACATGCTCGAAGCTAAATAAGCTATTACATTTAGGCACACTGCTATGCAAAAGGTTTTCAGCTTTAGACGGGGACGAATTTAAGGAGCGAGTCGTAGTTATAGGTATGTTGGCAAAAAATTCATTAAATGCCTCAGCTACGTCGGCTGCTATATTAACTAATTTATTGTCGACCATAATCTCGAGTTGTTTTTCTTGTTTAACCGACTTACCCGTTTCATTGTTAATAATTTTCCAAGTGGTTTTTACTTTATTATTTGAATTTTTAATTGTATCGCCTAAAAATTTTGATTTGATCTTCTGTCCTTTTCTTAATGAAATAGAAAGAAAAAGATGCACTGAACTTAAATTTAGTTTAGTTTGTGAACAAGGGAATCGGCACCATTGTAAACCTACATTCTCGCAAATAAATGTATTTGAATTTGAAAGTTATTTTTCGATAATTTTTCATGAGTATTCAAAAAATTGCCGATTGGCGACATTGTATAGGTATTTTATTTTATTTTTATTTTATTTTATTTATTTGGCTCACCAACAATTGAGTACACCGATACAAAGAAATGAGACACATGCAATAAACTTATAGACTAGTGTACCAATTTCTTATAGGCAAGCACATCATGCATTACTTATTTGTTGTTTAGTGCCTACTTAAAATTAGATGAGTTCTTACACTCACCGAACATAATTATTATTTCAATAAAAATCCAATTTAAAATCTATAATTGAATTTAAAACAAAAATTTAAATCATAATTAATTAAAATCACATAAAATTTAAATCAATACTAAAAATAAAATCTAAATCAAAACAAAAATTAAAATCGAAATTACAACACTGAAATGATTTTACAAATTTTTACATATAATGCTTCGGAACTTACCAAGTGAGTCAGAGTGCACATCAATAAGATCACTGCAGCTATTTAATAATTTACATAGACGGGGGATTGGAGAATTAGCCCCAAGAACAGTTCTGCGAAGAGGAGGACATAAGGGGGTTATACGGGGGTTATATATTTTTAACCGACTTCCAAAAGGAGGTTCTCAATTCGACTGTATGTTTTTTTTTTTTTTGTTTTGCATGTATGTTACGCGATTACTCCGCCAATTATGAATTGATTTTGATGATTCTTTTTTTTGTTTGGTAGATCATACTTCAGAGGTGGTTCCATATAAATTTTATTAAATTTGCTTGGGTAGTTTTTGAGTTAGCTTCAATAATACGTATTTTTTCCCACTTAGTATGTGGATTATATGATAACTTCCCGTCACTGCGTTATTTACATAGCAGGTAGTGGTATTCGAATTTGTGTGAGGTAGGTACCACAACTAAAAAGTGAAAAACAAAAACTTTTTACAAAAAAAAACAACCGACTTAAAAAAAAACACTACTAAGTGAAAAATAACTTTAATTTCGGAAGTCGGTGACAAAGAACGAAAATTCAAGACCATAGACACCGACTTCCGAAATTAAAGTTATTTTTCACTTAGTAGTGTTTTTTTTAAGTCGGTTGTTTTTTGTTTTTGTAAAAAGTTTTTATTTAAAATAAGTACGTAGGTAGAGCAGTAGTGGCTCAGTGGTATGTGTTATGTTTTGTCATCTGTTTGTCTATTTTCAAAGTGCGATTTGATAGCTTAAATTATTATCTACCTGTCACATGATTTAATGACTTTCCGCTATAATTTGTATTGGTGTCTATAAGATACGTTTTATATCTTAATTTCTTTTAAATTGTTCCATCACTACCAACATTAAAAACGTATAAAATTCTCGAATATGACGTTGTATTTAATGGAATGATTAATTTATCATTTGCTTCAATGGGAAAACCCGTTCTGAGGACCTGACATCTGAAGGTTCCAAGAAAATGAAACTGACGATGTAAAATCTACATCTATTTCTGTAATTCGCACGGTGAACATCATAATCAGCCTATAACGTTCCCACTGCTGGGACACAGGCCTCCTCTCTGTGAGAGGGAGTGGGCCGTAATCCACCATGCGGGCCCAGTGCGGGTTGGTAGATGTCACATGTCTTCGAATTTTTGGTTCTAGGACATGCCGGTTTCCTCACGATGTTTTCCTTCACCGTTCTGAGAGCAGGGGTATTAATATTATTTACACAAAGTAAAGGGCCTGCTACACGGCTGCCAACCGCGTCCCTGGCAGAGGTGACATTGGTTGGCGACAGGCAGAGCTGTTTGAAATTTGGTCGTAAACACCAACTACACGGTTGCAAAACCATCAAGGTCACCTCTGTCGGGAAGCGGTTGGCGACCGTTTAGCAGGCACTTCAAGCGCCTGCCTAGGTTCGAACCCACGACCTACAACTCGTAAGTCGTGGTTTTACCACTGGGCCACCACTGCTGATGGTGTACATACTAAAGAGTACTCTATTCTATTCTATTCTGCACTAAAAATAATGTTTTTTGAATTGATAATAGAGTTACCATATTCCACGAAGGAAACTTGGTGTCACTTTGTGTTTCAACTAATTATGATAGCTATATTAATATTCAACTTCCCCGAAATGACTAAGCAAGGGCACTGATGAATCGCCATCAAAACATTACTAGTCAAACGTATCGGCAACTCAAATGAATTAAGGGTAGTTTTATTTCTTTTCAATAATCGTTAACATAACCTTACAGTTTTTAATATAACTAACTATTTACACTAGGTACTAAATTAAAAGACTAACTATCAGTATAAATAAAAACAAAACCACACTTAGGTGTCGAAGTATTTGTCCGCATCGCTGTCATGCGAAAACGTGCCCAGAAGACTGGCAGCATTGCCACGTTGAATGGCAATGCTAATTCTTTGGCCAAAGAACGAGCCAGCCCTCTGGTCACGTGAAGTGTCGACCAGTCTCAGTCGACGAGAAATCAACACAAAACCACAATTTCACATGACAGGTCATGCGGTTGCAATAAATGGCTATTTATTCATGTCTTAAAACAATTATATTTCTGATTGGCTTCTGTCAAAACAATGAGACACCCGAATTGGCCTGCTATGACAATGCGTGATACCCCTCCCAAGCAACACAGTCCACCAAGATCAACAAACTTCACTGTTGTGCAGAGATCACGTGAAACTTTTGCCCAACGGTTCTTTTTTCGGAACCCTAATTGCGTAACTTATTTTCGTAAACGAAGGGTACAGGAGCAAAACAAGGAATGTGACAAGAAATTCAAATATAATTTAAGTATGGCAACATTTGGGTTTTCGCGCGTATTTTTATGTAAAAAGCGTAAAATCAATCATAGTCCCTCATATCTTCAATATTTTAAAATCCTGTACAGGTGCAAAACTGGGAATGTCCCTAGTGTAACGGAACGTAACAAGGAATGTCCAACTGTCAATGTCAGTTTTATAGAGGATACTTTTTGTTGTTGTGATTGCTTTGGAGCCGGTGTAGTATAAATAAATTTTTCAGTCGATTTAAGTTCCTATCAGTAATTTAAAAAAATATATGTATAAGAAAAAGTTATAAAATTTAAAACATTAAAATATGAATTACACAAAATCCTGTTTTTGAGACATTCCTTGTTTTGCCCCCGTACCCTTCAAACGATAATGACAAATTTGTTTCATTTTGACAGTTCAACAACATTCATTGCGTTATTTACGTTGTTGAGCATATTTTTTTTTCCAACTTATGAAGATTGCTTCACAATCACAATTTGTTTCGATTTAAAACAGATTGTAAATCTATTGGGATTAACAATCTGTATTACGCAATTAGAGTACCGGCTGATATGATGATAATTTCCATCGTTGACTTCCTAATAAAGTAACTATCAAATAATATATAAAGACGAAAACATAAATGACCTCTTCACGTCACCTCTACGCCCACGGACTAACACAAGCATCATCCATTCAATTACCTAGGCACACAGTCATACATTATGACGTAGTTCCATAAATTCCCGTGCATTATGAAAAGAGATCGCTACTATTTAATACAAAAAAAAGAAAAAAAAACAACGATTCCATATTTAAACTGTCTCCTAAGTAAATTATATAATCTGTACGATGACCTCATTGATAAAAGCAAGCACTGATAATACCGATACGGCCGGGCGTGGATGAAAAATCCGAATCATCTGTCATTCGTTCACGACCTATCGAGGCGAGCGCGCGCGCGCGCATTTTTTTAAAAAAAGAATAATTTCTTGGTGTGTGTAGCCATGTTAGTGTGCGCATTGTTTGTGTTTTTCCTTGCGTATGCGCATGGTTTCCGAGTGTATACTACAGAAGGTATTGTAGAAGGATCTAAGGCAGCTGATGGAGATTATTATGCGTTCTTTGGTATACCTTACGCGGGACCGACATCAGGAGCAAACCGGTTTAAGGTAAGCGAATTAGCAAGACCTTAAGATTTATATGGAAGGAATGATGAATGACGAAACTTAAATATCCAGTGTCTAAAAATATTTTCACATCATCACACATTTTTTGTTTGTTTACACATTATTGACAGTACGTTATGGCATCATGTGTTATCCATTTTGGCAAGAATATGTGGCTTAAAACACCGTTTAGATAAAATATATAATGCTACTTTTTAGGTTAATATGAGCAAAATATATAATTAGATAGTGACCAGTGTAAGTTCCCCCAATCTGAGTAAATTTCATTGCATGTTGTGCAATGAGTTTTTTACAAGTGACTCATAAACAGACAATAATTTGATTAAAAAGATGTTAATTATTAATTTCATAATGTTTTGTTTGTTTCTAATGATAAAATGCTGGTTATTCCGTTGTCAAAACCTTTGTTAATTTTCTAAGAACATCAGTTTTCTAATCAATTGTTTATCTTCTGCTGGATCTAGTCCCAAGTAACTTGGCGTTACGCCAATGTTTCTATCTTCCATTCTCCCTGTCTGCCGTCACATATAGAACATATAGAATAGCATCCTTGACGCAATTCATTCATTTTTTCTTTGGTCTCCTTTTACATTCATTAATATTGATATTGATAAAATTTAAAAATACATTTTATTATTATAAATAAAAAATATAAAATTTATAAATTATTTTATTTCTGTAAGTAGGTATGTACAAACACTTTTACACGTCAGTCATATTTAAAAAATTAAATGAGGTCGGCGTTGCCTATTCGACTACTCTTGTGAAGAAAGGCCGAAACAAACTCACTTATATCTATGGTCAGATCATTGTGAGGGCCATGTATTATAGATTAGTTTCTGAATGGTCTATTAAGGGCCTATACTACCTCAAATGGCTTAACATGATCCTCCGTTATATCGAAAATACTGCAGCATTAATTTTGAAATAAATATATGTTAAAGTTAAGGATTAATGTTTAAGTACTATGTTAGACGAAAACACGATTCCATAAAATTTTCTCGATAGAAAAAAATTCCAAAGTTACCTCCAAACCGAACAATAAACCTCTGGTATTCAAAAAATACTTCAAATTAGATCTTGAAACTTTGCATAATAATTGAACTAACTATAAAGCAGCGAGTATGTTTTTTATTTTTTTTAAATTACCTTTATTTTCGCCGTAAAAAGCAATTACCTAAATTATTGGCGCCTCGGAGCCGCTAGCACCCCACTCTGTCTCGCTCTCACTCAGTCCGCGAGCAGTATGGTGCGAGCGAGATAAAAAGTGAATTTGAGCTGAGGTTGTATAGGCTCTTAATCATATGCGCGAAACGAATGATTAACACTAACCAAAAAAGTAGCTAAGTAGGTACGTCAAAATGTTGCCACAAGTTTAAAAAAAACAGTGTTAATTAATATGTAAATATAATTAAACTAAGGATGAAGCCTGTGTTAAAAAAAAAAAAACTAATTAATCCGTCAGTCAGATAAAAAAAAATTAGACACATTTTTTGATTTAATATATTAATGAAAAATTATTTAAGTAGGTAAAACGCATTAAAATTTGGGAGTGGTTGTCACTACGTCACAAGTAAGTATAAAAGCTACATACTCGTGACGTCATGACACATTTTAACTCAATGTATCGCCGTTAACTTTTCGATTACGTAAAAAAAAAAAAATACGTGTCCAATATTTTTTAACTACCTGGATAAAATTGTTGTCGTCCCTAGTATCGCATAATAATGTAGAGGTACAATTAGTTAAGGGGACGATAGCTGACTTTTAACGATTTTATACTGAAGATGATGTCTAAACGAGTAGTGTTAGTGATTTGGAAAAAATATATGTTAAATTAGAGCATTTTCTTAATATTTTAATATAGGCGTATTTTAGATTATGTTTATATTACATAGTGAAATTAATTTGTAAAGTTATGTCTAACGCGGATAAAAAACTGAGAATGACGCAAAATCCATCAAGCGTATTTTTCTGAAAACTTCATCATTTCAAAGATAATTAAATTACTGATCTCTTAGTATACGTGTTTTATTAAAATATCTTTTGTTTTACGTGTAATAAATTAATAATGCGTCTAATTTGGGACAGCGCTCCTTGATGGGCGAGTCCTATTACTGGCTGGACGTACGACGCGTTGCGTGAGCTCAATACAGAACACGCAAGCTAACCATTCAAGGTCACTGTCATATATCTGCGTCTTAATAGACTACCTTTCTGTAACGAGGAGAATCTTATTAGTAATGTGTACTTAGATATAAATTACCTTCAATATTTATTACATAAAGTATTACCTACTCTTAATATCTTCAAGAAAACTTATACCTACATAAAGATATCTATTAGTTAATATTTATACTTATTACTCGAAGATACGTTAATTAATATTATTATTATAAGTATGTGGTTTCATAATAGGGTTCGAAGAAGACTAGGTAATGTCTCACATAGGGTAGCAGCATTATGCTAAGCGATGGCTGTTTTTTGTGGATGTGACGCATATTTTCCCCCAACATGTTCTTTTTAGGGTTTCGTAGTAAACAAGGAACCCTTATAGTTTCGTCATGTCCGTCTGTCTGTCTGTCTGTCCGCGGTCTAGCTCCGAGACCCTTAGTACTAGAAAGCTGTAATTTGTCACAGGTATACGTATTAATTACGCCGACAAAGTGGTAAAACAAAATTATGAAACACATTTTTTTTTTAGGGTACCTCTCCTACACTTTTTTTTTATCGCATGATGTGGGGTATCATTGGAAAGGTCCTTCAAAAACGTTGTAAGGTTGTAAAAACCATTTTTGGATTCAGGGATCCGTTTGCGAAATATTAAGCTTTAAAGTGCTAATTTTTGTTATAGTCGAGTGTCCCCCCCCCTGCCAGCTAAATGGTTGATTTTGGATATGTGAAAAAAATCACAGCAGTAGTTTATATAACGAAATTAAAAGGAAAACTATTACAGCTAAGTAGGCTCTACAAGTTAACGAGTAATAATCGACCAACTTAACTTTGCAGTTGTAAAAACACGTTTTCCCATACATTGAATTTTGACACTAGGATTGACCATGACCTTTTTATTCCGCTAGTACGTTCTCATGGGATAATTTCCGAGCACAACGCGGGCAAAGCCACGGACAAAAGCTAGTCCTAGACCATAAAATATTGATATGACCCAGTCATAGCTACAATTCTGGTGATTACAAATTATATACAGACGCCAGCACATCAGGCTACTACAATCTGTTAAATTTATTTAATAATTTTTCCACTTTATCGCTGAAGTAAAAGGTTCAAAGTTGATTAGGAAATTTGACAGTTTCGGGTAGCTTGATGTGCTGGTGTCTGTACATAATTATCTAATCTGGGAAGACGGAGGCCGCATTCCGAGTTACGCTAAAAGTGATAATATCGCGAAACCGACCAAATGTAATAGTCATAAAATAAAAAGGGTTATTGACTAATAATTGTGACTTTGGACTTTGGTCGGATTCGCGATATTATCACTTTTAGCATAACTCGGAATGTGGCCTGGGTGTCAACACCATAGTTTATAGGAAAAGCTAGAAACGAATGATATAGTATTTCAACCTTGTAAATTCGAAATCTCTCAATACGACGAAGTCAATTTACGCGATTATCCAATATACACAAACATTTATACAACACGAATGTATGTATGTACGCATGTGTGTGTAGGACCTTCCAATGCACTGGACCGTTAACTCGATACCAATTTCAATAATTAAACACCAAACACCAACATTTCTACACCTTATGTTCTTCGGGATAAGATTAAAATTGCAATAGGAAGCTGTTGAGAGTAAGGTGTTTGTAACTAGCCTAGTTTCTGTTAAATGTAGCTTTGATTTGTGTCAATGCAATTACTGTAGGGATTGCGCTACGGAGGGTAGGGTATTTAGCCGCAACACGGTGACACTGCGATGGATAAAAGGACACAGCGGATCGCTAGGTAACGACGCAGCTGATGAACTTGCTAGAAAAGGATCTAGCACGGCAGTCTGTGGACCCGAGCCTATCGTGCCCATCCCCTTCAACCAAATACGCAGGTGGCTACAGGAGTTCACCCACACACAAGCAGAGAACTGGTGGACCTCGACACCGGGTTGCAGGCAGTCTGAGGAAGCTATGCCATCCTTGGATAGCAGGCTAACCAGGCGTTTATTACGCCTGGACAGGAACGGCCTGTGCCTGGTGATGGGGACCATCACGGGGCACTGCTCGCTAAACAAACACTTCCACACAATAGGCATAACGGACAGTCCTCTATGCAGAGCGTGCATGGAGGCTGAGGAAACCGTCGCGCACGTGCTCTTTATTCAAAGAACGTGAATCTGGGTGACGTCTGCGTTCGCACAGGCGTCACCCAGATTAGAACAGAAACCCTCGGGTCACCCAGATCCTACACAGATGTTCTGAACAGACCAGGAGATTTAATTAGCTTCTGGAGGGAGGTGGGCTGGTTGGAATAACCACCAAACGGCCGCCATGGCCCACGCACAATAGTCTACCTGACGGACTAAGTGCGGATACTAAACCCTATAACATAGAACGGAACAGGCGGGGATTGCTTTACATTTTATCGAAATAATTGCACCAATTGTTTGTGGTCCCTACATGTGATCTAGACATTTTACGTTTAGATAATACATAATCATTAATCATTCTATAATGTTCCCACTGCTGGGACTCACGCCTCCTGTAAGAGGTTTAGGTTCAAAAGGACACGTTTTTCAAGAACAATGCTTCGATTCAGGACATTCTTGAACTGGCCAGCGCGGAGTACGGCGCGAGCGTTCAATCAAAGTACGGTGCCTGAGTCTGATTGATAATTTTATGATCCAAGTGTGTTCGAATACGACGGGAAGAATTTTGTAGAGATTCATTTAGACCTGAACGTGCGGCGTAATTGCGTAATACACATACAATGTCAATTTATAGCAATACCTTTAACATAGTATAAGGAGAGGTAGTAAGCTATCTTCATACAAACGCATCGCGCGCAGTTTGTATGTATGGGGCCATAGTATCTATGCGTCGCCGCACGAACACTTAACAAAATCTCGACCGGTTTCTCACGAGAAACGGGTCGAGATTTTGTTAAGTGTATAGGATACTATGGCCCCACACATACAAGCCGCGCGCGCTGCGTTTGTATGAAGATAGCTTACTACCTCTCCTTATACTATGCCTTTAATTTTGACAGAATAGCCACGTTCATTGTGTTATTTAAGTGCTCCCTCACCTGCACTTGTAATGTAACATTTCAGATTTGATTTTGAGCATTTCGTTATAATACTGCCTCCCTGACTGACGAGCATTCGCTTGTAATGTAACATTTCATTTTCGATTTCGAGCATTATTGCGAACTGTAATGCGCCGTTCGCCTTCCTCTTTGATCTAATGCTCGAATTGTATCTTTACAAGTTGCGAACTGTAATGCTCGGTTCTCCTCCCTCACTAATATACCTAATGCTTGAATCTGAACTGTCACAGGCGAATACTCGCGGTGAGGGAACACCTTTACGTTGCTCAGCAGAGGATTTTTTTAAACCTATGATAAGGAATTTCCTTCAAAACCCTCAGATTGTGATTAAAACTGTCTTAAGTAATTAGGATGCACTCACTAGTCTTTTAAAAGAAGAAATAGCGGAACCAGGATCTATAAAAGGTTTAGTCCAAAATAAAATCTAACCGTGTCTAAATCGATTCCTCCATCAAGACAAATCGCCTTAATGTAATGAAAAATCACTTAGATAAACTAATGAGGTATTTATTTATCAGACAGTTGTTTCAATTAAAAACATAGTTAACATTTATAATAATCAACTTTGATACTACAACGTAGGTAGGAAGTTAATGATCGTTCATTGTTGTTGTGAGAGGAAATGAAAAACGTAAAGGCCCCCGCAGCGCGACGCGACTACAGTAGAACAATTTCTATAAAAGCTTCATGGATATTGTTCTACCAGAATCGCGTTGCAACGTTGCGTCGTGCCTGTCTGCGGGAGCCTTAACCGATAAAGCCCCACCGTGTACAAACGTTAGCTAATATAAACTATGATCATGATAAAAGGGCTTTTGTGAAAAAACATGACTCAAACCCCATTTTACAATCATTGTCAGCAGGAATATTTGTGCGAAATTGAGTCAATAGCACAATTGAAATGAATCACTGTTGAAACGAATCAAATATATCGACGGTTGAAAGGCTAATTGATATAAGCGACATTTTGTAAAACTTGCAGGAGGACGGATCAGTTATTTTTTTTAAATAAAAAAAACAACTATTTGATAGATTTTTATTTATTTAAATCAATTATAATAAGATCTTATTATGATTTAAAAAAAAATAACTAATTCATTCTCCTGCAAGTTTTACAAAATGTCGCTTAGATCAATAGCCTTTCAATCGTCGATATTATTCACCATAATTGATAAATAAATCAATTGTGTAAACTTAGATGAATTTACTTCAATACATACTTAATGATTCAAATATCAATGACAATATTTTTATGTGGTGGGTGTTGTAAATCAATCACTCACGAGTTCATGACAGATAAGTCGATCAATCGATCGATCCAATAAATAATATCATTTCTGTACTAGTCAATGTAATGTTTGTCAACATTATGTACATATACACAGTCATCTATTTTTATCATAATGTTTTGCAATAATATTGTGCAAAGGCAGCACCTGTACCTACTGTGAAAGACCCATACGAATTTACTGCTAAGGCTATCATTGTGGTGTGGCCAAGTTCTGTCCGAGAAAACGATATACTTACAAAAAGATCAGTGGGTCTAAAACGGCCACAATAAGCAATTCCTCTAAAAGCAATTCATTTTCTGAATTCCCAGCAATTCCTCTATAGTGACACATATTTTATCTGAATCATATTCAATTCAATTCATATCAGAATCATATTTGGTGTAAATATTGCCGCATGAAACAATTAAGACTGTAATTTTATCGGATAATTTATGTTTACAGTTTTTATTAATCAAATGAGATTTTTATTTTTTATTTCCACAGTTTAAATGTTATTTCATTATAATACAAAACTGTCAAACAGATGAATTGCGTATTATGAATTGAACGCAGTTAACCTTTCAACTGTCATTAACGAGACACAATAGAATTTTAATTGTTATCCACCTCAATGAGGCGTCGTAACAGATGATGAGATAATATTATGAATTGTCAATTTGTGACAGTTTGTGTGAAATTATTCATAATATTATCATAATTTATGATTCTACCAAAGCGTCCGTTTTAAGGCCCCTATTTTTTTTTTTGGGTGAGATATTATCAAATAACTTCTCCCACTCTGGTTGGAGCAGGAGGGCGTGTCAGACTCTTACTGACTAAAACCCACCCGTATTCCTTTAGTTGCTATATTGCCGGGGGCCACGATTTCCCTTTCGGTATGAGTCTTGAATCACGACTCATAAACATGAATAGATTTTTCTAAAATCCCAAAATCCCAAGGGTTGGGAACAGAGAGCGGAAGAAGTCGCTAGCAAACAGTGGCGGATCCAGGATTGTCGTTTGGGAGGCGCTTGACTCCACTGAGGGAAAAAACACACATTTTACAAGCCTCCTCGAATATCTTGGTGAATATACATAGCGGCCAAACCGGGCAGCGTCAGGGCAAAATTCGTCACGTTAACAAAACATCATATAGAAAAAAACTTAAAAACGTAATAGGCACTTATTAAGATAAGGATAATTGATGACAATTGTACATTAGGTAGTGTTGCTAAAAAGTTTAATTAGAATAATATCAACTTCACTTCAAGATTTGTCACAGAAGAACTCAGACACTTTTGGGGGCCCTTTAGCTCTCCGATCCTTCCCTGGATCCGCTACAGCTGGCAAAGTGCTTGTTAATAATAATATTATGAAATCTATAATGAAATGATCGACACGAGTAAAACAATTCATTTTTTTCCCATGGATATTATTATAACAGTTACAGTAGATAGGTGGGTAGGTAGTACGGGAAATTCAAACACAAATCCATTTATCGCGAAGCAAAATTTACAAACACTTCGTTTGAATGAAAATCGAGCTTGTAGTTTACTTAAAGGTAGGCAATTCTTAATAACTGGCAATAACTGTTTAACTAATATCCATTAAAAAACTTTTTCATACTATGTTTGTTTACTACATACCTTAAATAGTAAAGTAGACATTAAGAAATTCATAAAACTTCTACAAGTAAAGGGCCATATTTTATCGCCTCTATAAGAAAGTTGTTTGCGTCCCTTATCTATAAAATGGCGGTCACACCTTAGCCTTATCTTGTTCAAAGTTTAAATTGTTCTTGAAATATTTTCCAGGCGCCGACTCCACCTTCCCGCTACGAAGTACTCAATGCCGTTGATAGCAACATCTTCTGCGCCCAGCCCACATCTCGGGGACTCGTCGGGGTCGAGAACTGCCTAACCCTGAACATCTTCACCAAAAACACCACGATCCCGAAACCAGTCGTGGTGTGGCTCAACGCAGATGAATACACCAACTCCAATACTCAACTCATCTCTACCCGAAGGCTGATGGAACAAAATGTTGTTTTCGTATCAGTTAACTTCCGGCTCTCCATTTTCGGATTCCTATGCTTGGGCGTTCATGACGCACCAGGCAATGCTGGCTTGAAAGACGTGATCCAAGGATTGAGATGGATCAAAGAGAATATTGGCAACTTTGGAGGGGATCGCAACAACATTATTCTAATGGGTCACGCATCCGGAGCAGCGATGGTCGATTTACTGACTCTCTCACCGCAAATAGAAAACTTAGCCCATAAAGCTATAGTTCTAAGTGGTTCTAGCTTAGCTCCGTGGGCTGTAGCCTACGATCCTATTGGGTACGCAAAACGTTTTGGAGATAAACTTGGGTACGAAGGTAAGAATCCAGAAAAACTAGCAGGACATCTAGTCGAAACTGACATTAACGTGTTGAATACTGCGTTGAATGAATTCAAGTTCGTCAACAATACACCACTGTTCGCACCATGCCTAGAGAATCCTAAACTAAATCCTAATGACACAGTTCTAAGTGAAGCTCCTATAGATGCTCTAAGATCAGGCAAATACGCTCAGATTCCGGTCATATACGGATATACCAACAGGGAAGGCACAATGAGGGCAGATGAGGCAGACTTTGGAAATTGGCTGACCTTCATGCAAACAAACTTTACAAGTTTTCTGCCGGTTGATTTAAAACCAGGTAATAATAAGACAGCTGTGGCAGCAGACATCCGTGATTTCTACTTCGGCAATGGTTCGATCAGCATAGCCCTTATTGAAGACTACTTGGAATTTCAAGGAGACACTCTTGTGCTCCTCTCGACTATCAAAACAGCTAAAGAAAGAGCCTTGACATCTAAAGGCGAGGTCAGATTGTTGGAGTTTGCGTATTTGGGGACTAAGAACTCTCGGTGGATTCACAACCAGATCCCTTTGAGTGGAGCATCACACGGAGCCTTCTTGAACTATGTGTTTGATGATGATTTACGTCCTGAAGATCAAGCTGTCAGCAAATCGCTCGTGGGGCGATTCAGCGCATTCGCTTATAACTGGTAAGGTGTTTTTTTTTTGTTCACATACTTAAAAAGTAACAGCTGTTTATTAAGGCGGACGTACATTTTGGAGGGATGCACCGCAACGCAAAAATCTTTCTTCTTCACTTTCGAACATTTTGTATAAACCATCGCACACTAAAAGCAGGCCGCACTGCGCTTTTTTGTTTGTATTAAAATGCGATGCACTGCGGCTCGATAGGGCTGTAAAAAGCGCTTAGTTCTACAAGAAAAGTCAAAAACAAAAAAAATAATATTTTAATCATAATTTTAAAAAACTCTTTGGAAACTCTCTACTTCAATATCTTTTCTCTCCACCTTTCAGGACCAACGGAACCCTCAACATCACCAGATCTGCAGCATGGGCACCTATCACCAAAGATACCACCAACTACTTCTACTACGGTGGCAACGGTGGTCCCACCATCAACAACACCCATATCTACGTTGAAGAGCCCAGATTCAACCCCCACGTACAGCGGACGACATTCTGGGATATTATCTACTCTAAGTATTATGTTGCTCCTCCGCAGTCGAGTTCTTCTAGTGCCACACTCAGCTGCCTTTTCTTTGTTATGCTGTGCCAATTGTTCGTTCGTTTGTTGTAGTTCTTGTAGGCTTTGGGCTATGTTGTACTTTTTAAGATGTTTATTTTTTTATTGGATTTCAATTACTTATTTTGCTGAATGTTGTAAGAGAATGCGTGTGTTAAACATTGGGCTAATATCAGCCAAAATACTTGACTATTTTTGTAGTCAAAATTATGTCCTAAGACCAATTCGCATATAGAGGAAATGCTCTCGTAAAATAGACATAATGTCCTAGATTATCGTTACTACTAAAACTTTGAAATTCAGTACATTATGAGAAGCAATCTAGTCTTGAATTTGAAATAAAATAATGTCACTTGTGTCAAAAGTACAAAGACATTTCCTTTGTGCTTTGACACAAGTCACATTATTTAATTTATAAAAAATATCATGAAACGTCCACATATTTCGTCCTCTCTAGAAATTCGATAAAATACACAAGTATCAATCAAATGAAAAAAAAATGTATGGCATATTTAATTTTAAATTTAATCTACTAAGTATTTTACAAGACTTTAATGCATTTTATGTAAACTAAGATAAAGTATTATGATAGTAATTTTAAAGATATTAGTATTGTGATAATGACTCAATAATGTCACTTTATCAAAGACTTTGAGTACCTATTAAATCAATTTAGATATTTTATTGTTAAATGCATTAAATTGTTATTAAGAACGTTAACTGTTGGGTTATTTAATCCGTGCTTCGAGTATTTAAAATGTAAAAACAGCCTTGAAATGAGATGTCAATAGTGTTAATTACTATTAAAGGTTCACGCACACACTTTAGTCACGTCAATGTCAAGTCGTCGATCAGTCACGACAAAAAATATAGTTAAGTACGTAGAAGTTGTAGGACGGGCTACACCCGCTACACATATCAGTCACGTCACTACCGGCGCGTCACAGTCGACGTCTAGTCACCGGCAAGTCAAAACTTTTATTGCTACAAACGAAACGATAAGTGACTGACTGACTGACTGACTATCTGTTCACAAGGGACATGAGTGATCGGCGACTTGACGTTGACGTGACTGATATGTTTGCATGAACCTTTATAGAGTCAATAAACTACAGAAGAATCGCAATACAGTTTCTAAATATAAATTTTCCCAGATCAGTGCTAACAGTAAACATTTTAATATAGAAAAACTACCAATAGATTGAGCTAGCTAACATATGACTCTCGAGGCTAAGACTAAACCTGTTACAATTAAACTTGAATCCTACCTTACCTGAAATAAATTTGATTTCTGATTGTAGGATTAGTTTGAAATGAAATCAATTACACAGTTACTAAAAAACTAGCTGACTGGTCGTTTGTTGGTATGTAATAAGTGTACAATAAAAATATGTAAGTACCTACTACTTGAAATCGGAGCGATGCCAACTACACTTCTTGACGAATCATCAGTAAAGCATTTATTTAAAAGATGTACGTATTATCGACTATTTTTATCATTCTAATCATTGTTTATACTATAAAACCAACGAATACAGAATAGTTTTTGTTCGATTTATTTTTTATTTTTCTTTTAAATACCCACCAACGAAAAAGAGCTGGAAATTCTTTCATTTCACGGCAAAACAGGACAAAACTATCGATTCTATTATATAGGACAAGGGTTTTAAGGTCCAAATAGAATAACAGAAAATACATTGAAATCTGTCGCCGACAAAGGATTTACGATCTTGTTTCTTGGCTGGTTAGATTCAATATTGTGTTAGCAGCTACATAAAGTAAAACGTACTATCATAAAAGGATTACGTATATAATAATGAATCCACAACGTGGGGCAGGTTTGTACGTGAATGTGACAAATTTAAATTGCTCAATTATTTAAATAATTGTGTAACACAATAAAATTGTAATGACTAACAAATCATTGCATTATGTTGGATATATGCAGTTGTCGAACATACTAATGTCTATGGTATAGATTTTGTTGAAGTGAAAACTTCTTTAGGCGCGTTGGGCATTTTTGAGATGGGACTAAACCAAAGAGTATAATAATAATATGGGAGGACTAAACCTTTGATTTCGCGACACTTTAACGCAATTTACCGACACCGTGGAGTAAAAGACATCAACGCGTTGATTACCGCGGTACGTGGAGTAAAAGTCATCAACGCGTTGATTACCGGGGTGACGATTTTTTTTCAAGTTTTCACTTCTGTCGGCACTCCCGGAGTACCACTGTTTTTTTTTTTAACCATCATCTTCCAGCGTTGTCCCGTTACTTGGGGTTGACACAACATGTTCTCTTCTCCCACTCCCCTGTCAACCGTCACGCTATCATTCACTTCTTTCTCTTTCAAATCATTCCTCACACCATTCATCCATCTTTTCTTTGGCCTTCCTCTCCCCCTCGCCATCCATCAATATTTATATTCATCACTTTTAAAGTCACATGCGTTTCCGCCCTCTTCATCACATGATACTATGGATTTTGTTTGACAGTCAAAATTAAAGGTACCATTCCGTACCCGACCGCAGGAGGCAACTGCAGGCGACGTGTCGCGGCGTCACGTCGCGGCAACACGTTACGGCGTCATGTCGCTGCAGTCATGATTCCGAACCAGACCGCAGGCGGCAACTGCCCGTATTCCAGTCGGTAGATAGAAGATAGAAAAATGTGACTATCGCTCGAGCGTTGGTGGCACTACTGGTCTGCGGTCGGACTGCACGTGTCGCCTGTCACTCGCCCGTAGCTGCCAACAACGTGTCGCTAGCTACGGAAGATATTTCATAGAAACCAGTCGTGTCGCGGTGACATGTCGCCTGTAGTTGCCTCCTGCGGTCGGGTACGGAATGGTAAAATTAATCAGCGCCTGTCACTCTCCATACAAGTTTAGACGTGATTAAAAACTTGCCGACTAAAATTACGTTAATTTACGTCAAGCGCTGATTAATTTGACAGGACTAAACTAAAATTTATCTTCTGTCCTTTTCGTAATGAAATAGAAAGAAAAAGATGCACTGAACTTAAATTTAGTTTAGTTTGTGAACAAGGGAATCGGCACCATTATTACATTTATTGTTGCCATCGCGGGTAGAACCTGGATGAGGCTGGCCCAGGAGCGTGGAAATTGGCACAAAAAAAAGAGAGGCTTATGCTCAACAGAGGGTGAAGTCGGACTGTGAATAATGATAATTAAGAAGCAGGTAAATAATCTAATAATTACTATATTCCAATTGAAATAAGATTAGACATTTAAACAAACCTTTTTTACAGTCCGTTCAACCGATTTTGACTTCTATACCGTAGGCATAAGGATATCATTAAAAGCAAAAAAGTGGTTACAATACCAATGTTTACTGCAGCTGCCATTTGTCATGCCACCAACGCAATAGAAGTCAAAATCGGTTGAACAAACTGTAAAATAGTTTAGTTAAATGTCTAATCTTATTTCAAATGGAGTATAGATACTTACGGTTGTAGTACAATAATGTAGGAAAGTTTCACTCGACTTACCTGAAAAAAATAATACAAACAATGAATTATTTTTTAAATAAACACCAGCTTGCATTACAAAAATAATTATTCATACTTTTGCCCAAGATAAAAGTATACTGACAGTCTGACAGCGAAATGTAACGCAGTAACGAAATATCCCTAAGCATTTTAATAAAATACATTGTAAAATACGTTTCAAGACAGTAACATTATTTTTTGTTACATTGCGTGCAGTCATAGCTAACAATTATCCACCTCCACCCCATTGCCACAAAGTAAAATAATAGTGCCTCCACCACCAATACCACTTGGCGTAGGTGTGGACACCCTAAGTTTAGACCAAGACTGTGGTACCATCGTTCAGTTGAGGGCAACTAACACTAGCAAAGGAATCGCGCAATATCCCATCCTCGTCGCCAAATGTTGTATACAACTTAGCAGGAGTATACAACACAGACGTACAGCGACACTGGTGTCCGTACACCAGTGTCGCAGCTGTGTCACAGAATAAAATACCTAATAGCACCGTTGCTATTAGGTATTTTATTCTGTGACACAGCTGCGTTTCCAACGCGCGGTCATTTAGAAGGTCTAAACGACCGCGAGACGTAAATCTGACACTAATTTGGACTTTATATAGTCCAAATTCCTAGTTCCTCGCTGTAAAGGCCTCGACCTACGGCCTCGGCCTTTATCTCAGCTCGTCCATCAAGTGCTGCACGCTGACCGCGCTGTGTCGGCCTGGAGCTGCGCTACGCTGCGCTGTCGGCCATCATCAGCGCGACCAGCAAAGTAGTCATTATAGACCGCGGCAGTAATGTACTATTATTACGCGGTAAAAAATGACACAAACACAAGTCTTTATATATTGTATTGTATGTACAAGGGTAAATATGCGTCGCATCCACGCAAAAGGGACATCGCTAAGCATCTGTAAGAATTCTTAAACGTGCTTCTGAGATACTGAAAGGATGTGTCATACTTTCTAGCGGTGACATGACTTTGTACGAACTTCTGTCTAATGTCAAAAATATGTACGAGAAATGTACGAAATTGTACGCTAAATAAAAAAAAATGTACTATAAAGACTTCGCACAAAACAATAATCAACGTGTCACCGCCAGGAAGTATGATTATTATTTTCTGCGAAGTCTTTACAGTACATTTAAAAAAAGAAGCTCTATTTAGTCCGTCAGTCAGATAATAAAAAAATATGAGACAAAAATTTTTTTCTTTATCATTTTTATAAAAAATTACTTAGACAAAACGCATTAAAGTTGGGGAGTCTGGGTCGCTACGTCACAAGTATGTATAAAATCTACATAGGTACCTACTCGTGACGTCATGGCCCATTTTAACTCAATATATCGCCGTAATCTTTTGATAACGTTAAAAAAGAAAAATACGTCTCTAATATTTTTCATTAAACTACAAGAGGAAAATTTTTTTTTTTCAATTGAAGACTTCCTTAGGCGCATTGGGCATTTTTGAGATGAGAAAAAACATGTGAACTCGCGACACCGTTACCGACACCTCATTTTTGTAAACGCGATTGTGCTCTTTATTTAGATAAGGTTACAGACCAATGTTCTATACAAATATTTTTCTTCCACCAAGACGATCTTGTTCAACTTCTGTCGGCATCGGAGTACCACTGTTTTCTTTTTATTATTATCTTCCCTATTCTGTACTACGGACTTTATAGCAAAAATCTTTTCAAGAGGTCTTTGCCAGAATAGGTAGCTTCCCTTTATCTGTTTTATTCTTCCACAGGCCAATTTAAAGCAAGACCTTATAAATAATCCAATTTATCTAAACAGACACGTTCTCATTCTCCTGTCCATATGACAATTAATTTAAGGTCGACGCCACATGTCCCTTTCTTCCATACTTATCTATTAGTCGTCACCTCAGCATTCACCCCCATCCCAGCTCAGTTTCTTTAGTCTTCACAACCATCCACATTGATACTCAATACTTATACAGACACACACGTATAGATAAATAAAAGCCAGTATTTATATTTGCTTCGCTCAGACCTCAGAAATCCCCTGATCCACCTAAAAGTAAATAGTTTTGTCTCAGCGCAGCTAAGTGAAAGGTAATGGTTCGAAACGGTCTCATTTCTATTCTAGAGAGAAACAGTAGGTGGTAGTTTGAATGAGACTTATTTACTTAGTGCCGTAATGTGCAGCTCTACAGGAAAATTTTCTTTACTCAAAAATGCATGTAATGTGGTCATTATTTTGACAACCTTGTTTGAGCAAAGTCGACCTTGCCGTTTTGTTTCAATAAGCGGCCGACAAAGTTTTGCTGGTCGCTCTAACAGGCCGGCAAAACATTGCCGGCCGCTATTTTGACGTTTCAACGTTTTAAAAAATCAAATGCAAAAAGATTTTATTTAAAACACAGCTGTTTGTATTTATAGAGATAGGTACAAAAAGATTTTATTCCATATTTGGCTGTATAGTTCCAACTACCATTGTTAAAAAAAAAAAAAACAAAGAAGTAACAAAAGCGCCGTTCAGCGAAAATTTTATTTTTATTTAGTGACTTTTTCGCTAAAAATTATCTCTCAAAGCGAAAATTATTCCGATTCAATGTGTTTAACACCGCCAGACATTAAAGATGAAGCTAAATTAGTGGTTGAAAATTTAATACCGCGGAACTCAAAGGAAAAATATAAGCTTGCATCTGAAAAATTTGTGCAGTGGAAAATCAGTAGGAAATCTAAATCTTTACTTGCTGGTTTTATTTAGATTAGGTACTTGCATTTTTGAGTAAAGCACTATACAAGCCTTGGCCCATTATGACTGCTTCGCTGGTCACGCTATGATTACCTCGAGCTAGCCTAGCTACGCTCTAGGCCTTCCAGCTTGGCCATCATTGCAGCCCTTGCTGTCCTCGCTGTAAAGGCCTCGACCTACGGCCTCGGCCTTTATCTCAGCTCGTCCATCAAGTGCTGCACGCTGACCGCGCTGTGTCGGCCTAGAGCTGCGCTACGCTGCGCTGTCAGCCATCATCAGCGCGACCAGCAAAGTAGTCATTATAGACCGCGGCAGTAATGTACTATTAAAGACAATCCTGAACTGTTGCAGTAAACAAACGCTGCTGCTATAGCCGTTATTAATAGTTATTGCTAACTGCATGCACTGATTTTGGAATGGGAAATATTAAACTGATCCTCTATTTACTTATTGACCTTCTAATACACCGACTCCATCATCATCATCATCATTTCAGGGACATAGGCCTCCCCCAAGCACCGCCACTTCGACCGATTCTGTGCTTTCCGCATCCAGCGGATTCCTGCGGCCTTCACAAGGTCATCGGTCCATCTTGTGGGAGGCCTTCTAACGCTACGTCTTCCGTCTCCGTTTACTACACCGACTCCATATTTTACACATTTAAAAAAGTCCTAGAAGACCACCAGTGCTATTCTGTAAAAATCTCACCGTGAACGCTTAGGTGAGCTTGAAAGTGAGCTGTCAACAGTGTCAATCCCTAGTATATATGGTGGAATGACAGCTCACTTCAAGCTCACTTCACCTTAGTGTTCACGGTGAGATTTTTACAGAATAGCACTGGTGGTCAGAAAACAACACTAATAATACGGTTTGTCACCTTTAACTCTTAATTTTCTTATTGTGAACACAAAGAATCGCACTTACTTTTATTTTACTTTTCTCAATATGTTAAGTGAACTGTAACGTTCTTTTTTTTGAGAAATAAATTTATTTAAACCGAATAATGGACACTTTTAAAATTAATGAACTGCTAAAAACTTTTATTGCTTCTAATGATGCACACTTTTTTTAATAATTGAGCCTTTTTTTAACTTTCTGGTCTTTTTTCACAGTTGGTCGCAGTAACTAATCTAGGGGGTACCCAGATCAAACGGGTTTGGTTAGGTTTTAAAACTGTGACACACCGTGCTACAACCAAGTTGATTTTGGCTCTTTAGTATTTTTAGGTCTCCAAAATAGACATTATTTGAGGTTCACAAAAAGAGGCGCAATCATTATATTAGAGTGTTGAATCATATTTTTAGGAAAGCAAAATGAGAATTATTTGAAGATCGATCAAATAGCCTTTTGCAAATATGGTACAGTCAAGAAAAACCACACTTTTGTCACGATATATTGATAGTTTGCTATAGATTGTGCAATCCACGAAGACGCGCCCCACTCCGCGATTACTGTACTGTTAGCTGTACTTTAGTATGGGCACGCCACAATTGCGGCGATAAGACCCCTCTTTGAGGAGTGGCTAGAGAGGCGCCACGGCGTCCTCACCTTCCGCCTGACACAGGTGCTCACCGGACACGGCTGTTTCGGGAGGTACCTGTTCAGGATAAAGCGGGAGGAAACGCCCGGGTGTCATCACTGTGTGGATCGCCCGGAGGACACGGTGGAGCATACGGTGGAGGTTTGCCCGGCTTGGGCAGAGCATCGCCGTGTCCTCGTGGAAGCGATCGGCGGCGGTGATCTCTCGCGTCCGTCCCTGATTCGGGCCATGCTACGAAGCGAGAGGAAATGGGAGGCCGTCACCTCGTTCTGCGAAGCAGTAATGCTCGCGAAGGAGGAGACGGAGCGCGTGAGGGAGAGGCAAATTTCGCGCCCTCGCGCCCCTAACCGCCGCAGGAGGAGACGCCCTGGGCGTCGGGAATCACGAGAAGATTTCCGGCCACCGTAGGCGCGGGCTTGCGGACGGTGAGCAATGGGTAGCTCGCCGTCCGATAACGACCAAGCCCGGGTCGACGGCGCGTTGTGTTCCACGCGCGCCTCAAAGAGATGTCAGCAGAATTGACGGGGTCCGCTAGGGCCAATGCCTGCCGGGGGTTCGAAGAAAACCGATAGGGACATCGTGGCCCCCTGGCAACACGGCAACTGAAGGAACACGGGTGGGTTTTAGTCAGTAAGAGTCTGACACGCCCTCCCGCTCCGCCCAGAGCGGGAGAAGTTATTTGATGATTTCCCACACAAAAAAAAAAAAGAGCTGTACTTTAGTAGGGAGCGGAGCGAAGTGGGGCGCGTCTTCGTGGATTGCACTATGTATAAGAACGTTTTCGCGCTTTGGTTACCATACCACCCTCAATTTCACATCAATGGTTAATAAAACCCTAGTTATTACAGAAAATCAAAATACGCTAGAATGAACGAAAACATAAATTCTCGATACGTGTTAGTTTCAGGAAATTAAATCATCACTGGTTGGACCGGTGCACCAAGTTGGTTGATTTACAACCACAGGCCGATCGTATCGAGTCGCCTGGGTTTATCACTAGGAGGTTAGATCGTACTGACTCATACCTTAGGTCGGTGATACTCAAACTGTGTTTTTTTCCAAAGCGCAGCAGTCTTTTGTTTTTATAAGGAACGAAGGTCTTTAACCAAAGAAAAGATGGATGGATTGTGTGAGGAACGATATGAAAGAGAAGGGAGTGAATGATAGTGTGACGGTTGACAGGGGAGAGTGGAAAGAGAAAACGTGTTGCGCCGACCCCAAGTAACATGGGACAAGGGCAGGAAGATGATGATGATGAAGGTCTTTAACGCGCCTTGAGGTAGAAATCGTCACATTATGAAAAAGCGTTTTTAACCCCCAACGCAAAAAGTGGTGTTATAAATTCTACCACTATGTGTGTCTGTCTGTGGCACCGTAGCTCTCAAACGGGTGAACCGATTTGAATGCGGTTTTTTTTATTTGAAAGCTGGTTTTCTAGCAATGATTCTTAGATATGTTTTGTCAAAATCGGTTCAGCCGTTTGAAGATTATCAGCTCTTTACTAGATAATACATGGATGTGAGATAGGTTTTAAAAACCCTTGCCGTATAGTTTGTAATCATCCATCAATCATGTGTTTACATAATTATGTCGCAGTAAGATGGATAAAGTGAAAGAAAAAAGTGTAAGATGGTAATATCCCTGGGGATATAGTTATACAGGGTGGCAGGAACATCGACGTGAAAATTGTTACCGTGATTTCAGTACATGATTCTGAACCCCAGGGGGTTCGTTGAAATTTTTCGTCGGTTATTTTAAAAAAAATCTGCTGTTTCATAGAAAAGTGCAATAACTACGCGGTCAAAATGTATGAAACAGCAGATTTTTTCTTTATACAGGGTGTTTGGCAGAACGTTGAACATACGAAAATTGTGGATAGGTGGGGTCATCTGCTACTTACTCAGCCCTAATTTATTTGGCCCTGGCCCCTGGATATAAAAAAAAAAATTGCTTTCTTCTAGTTTCACAACTTTCTTAACTTTAAAGTGTAATTTTTATTAAAAAATGGGTAAAACAGACATTTTTTTTTTAAATCTTTAATATTGGCAGATTCGTATAACAGAAAGATGTAAAAAATACTTAAATCCTAATTTCAACCTGCATTAAAAAAATATATCCAGGGGGCCAGGGCCAAACAAATTAGGGCTGAGTAAGTAGCAGATGACCCCACCTATCCACCATTTTCGTATGTTCAACGTTCTGCCAAACAGCCTGTATAACCGACGAAAAATTTCAACGCCCCCTGCGTTGAAATATTTCGTTCAGAATCATGTACTGTATCCATAGTAACAGTTTTCGCGTCGATGTCCCAGCCACCCTGTATACCGTAATATAGTTATATGAAAGCGGTTCATAACTTACTAGGAATATAACTATAATACGAGCATGATCTAGTAGTATACCTAACTATTAGGGCACTCTGACCAAATAGGTTAGGTTAGAACTGTGACCAACTACGCTACGTCGAAATTGGTCACAGTAACAAAATTAGGGCACTCCGACTGTTATGAACCGTTTTCATATAACTATATTACGGTATATAGCTATATCCCTAGGAATATAACTATATCGACGGTTGAAAGGCTAATTGATCTAAGCGACATTTTGTAAAACTTGCTCCTGCAAATTTATGATTCGTCCTCCTGGACAGATCATAGTTATTTTTTTTTTTTTTTTAAATATCATAAAAAAACAACTATTTGATAGACTTTTATTTACTTAAATCAATCAATCATAATAAGATCTTATTATGATTAAAAAAAAAAATAACTAATGCGTCCTCCTGCAAGTTTTACAAAATGTCGCTTAGATCAATTAGCCTTTCAACCGTCGATATCTTCATCATATTTCATCTTATTGTGACATATAGGTACGGGGACGCCATAGGAAGACTTATACTGACCTTATTGGTGATGTTCTTCAGAAAGGCGAGGTGCGTAGCACTCGCAAACAGCGTGCGTGTATGACCAAATGTATGAACGTAAACGAGGCAAAAGGAGTATGTAAGGATCGTAGCAGGTGGCGTTCTGTAGTTTCTGCCTACCCCAATGGGAAGAAGGCATGAGTTTATGTATGTATATAGGTACATAATTATAACCTTTCCGTTACATGTTGTATAACCAACCTTATTCGTACATGAAAAGGTCATAAATTCGCAAATTTTGCACGTAGGCAAACTCTACTACCGTCATTATGCGGCTTTTAAGTATAAAAAGTTGAGCATCACTGATTCTGGTTATCATTCCTTCACACTCAAATGAGCTCCTCAGTAATATAATGACGTAACTTTTTGCTGATACCTAATAATACTTGTAGATGTTCCTTACGTGTTTTGTTTTATGTTAGCATTAGACGTTTTATAGTCAAAGCACAATGGATATTATTTTAAGTATTCTTGTCAAAACGTGTCGGTTTTGAGATAGCGGGAAAACTGACTTGGAAACAACTGAGTCTAGAATTTATAATATACTAGCTGACCCTGCAAACGTTGTTTTGCCATATAAATGTTTGGGGTGGACCATCTTTATCACTTACTACCCTACCTGCCCTACCTGCCCTACCTACCCTACCTGCCCTACCTACCCTATCTTTCAAGTTGGATCAAACTGCACACGGTGTGCAAATTTGATTAAAATCGGTTAAGTAGTGTAGGAGTCCATCGCGGACAAACAACGTGACACGTAATTTATATACATTATAAAGATTAAGATTTTGATTTTCAATAAACATACCTACCTACTAAAGACTGAATACTTATAATGTTTTATATTTCTCTTGAGACGTGACAAAATAGGATTTTCTTTTGTAGTTTTATCATTTAAGTAATTAATGTTAACAGGTATTTTACCAGTGTTAAAGTACCCAGTACTTACTTTTGTTTAATACCTTTGTGTTACATTAACACAAAGGAATTAAACAAAACTAATGTACAACTTAAGCTATACTGCTTTCGTGGCATTATCATCGTGTAAGACAATAGTCTAGTACTTTAGAACAAGTCAGGACGACTATTAATACCCGTGCGCCGTTCAGGGGCAAAATGTCCAATTCTCAAAATGTCCAACGGTGTCAAAATGTCCAAATCCCAAAATGTCCAACTGTCAAAATGTCCAATGGTCAAAATTTCCAATGGTCAAAATGTCCAATTCTCAAAATGTCCAATTCCCAAAAGGTCCAACTCCCAAAATGTCCAATCTTTGAGAATATAGCAAATTTGTTCAATTACTCATCAAAACGCTTTTTTAATACTTATGACTTTATGACAAACAATAAATACAAAATAATTAAATGCATGGCACTATATTTTAGAGACTAGCCCCAACTCACGCGAAATGGATAAGTTTCGTAGATACTTTGAGTCCACATGGTACCCAAAGGAGTCGCCAGCTTTATTGAGCTGTGCTGGACAGCGTCATAGAACTACTAATGCATTAGAAGGATGGCACAGACGATTAAATAGCCGTATACAGAAAAATCCTAATTTATACTTCTTTTTATACAAATTGAGAACAGCGTTTTGATGAGTTATTGAACAAATTTGCGACATTCTCAAAGATTGGACATTTTGGGAGTTGGACATTTTGGGAATAGGACATTTTGAGAATGGACATTTTGACCATTGGACATTTTGACAATTGGACATTTTGGGATTTTGACATTTTGAGAATTAGACATTTTGCCCCTGAACGCCGTGCGCAGATACATTTGCTGCACTGTCGCTCAGCGTTCTTTTTAAGTGACAACTAAAGTCACCCTCTCGTTTCTTTGGTCTTTCCCTACTCTTAAAGCCTTATACTGTAAACTTTCCTCACGACATTTACCTCATTCCAACATAGATCCAGCGTACAGCTTGTGAATTTATTTTTCAACGAGAAAATCTCTGAGCAATAAATAGCTGGAGACTGAAATTGTGCTCGATAAATAACGACAGGCTTTCACACTATATTACGTTGTGTTGTGTGTAGAACTATACAAGACTAGTCTAACGCTGAGGGTGCGATTCTGACTTCGATTTCCGAGTCGTGCTGGTTTTTTAATTGTTTTTATCTTGGATTTATTTATTTAATCAAGAAAACCAACAGCTTCACGCACATTCAGCATTGGCTTACAATAGTAATAAGGAAACGATTAACCTGCGTCAATCGTCGTCGCGTGAGTTCGCGATCTTCGCGTTCATTTATATGAATATACAATGTCGCCCATCGGCAGTCGCGCATCGGCCCGCCCGCAATTTTCTGAATAATCATGAAAAATCATCGAAAAATAACTTTAAACGGGGATCTACCTTTTTTCTAATATTTTTTTTTTTTTTCGAAATCCCCCTTTGATTTTGTGAGCTTACACTAGTGTTTTAAAAAAAAACGTGTGGCACTCGGGGACTGCCGCGGTAAAGCTATTGCATAGCATTTGTAACCTCCATACTTCCTATTTGTCAACGCTACACTTGGGATGATGACGTGATGACATAAAACAAAAATTACGTTCCCATGACAACGTGATGTTGTCATGGGAACCGTCATTACATGGTAGGCGGGGTGTTAGGTTTTTTTCGTTACGGAATTTCTTGATTCGGTCGCCGCGCTCAAAGCCCGCGATCAAAGCTATGCAATAGCTTAAAAAACATTTTTTTAGAAAAAAAAATTGTCTCCTCACCATGAAAAATATTAAAGATTTATTTTTCGATAATTTTTCATGTATATTCAAAAAAACACGGGACATGCCGATGGGCGACATTATATGACGGACGACGGCACTTGCGCGATCAATCAAGTCGCGTTTGTACAGACGCCAGCACATCAAGCTACCCGAAACTGTCAAATTTTCCCAATCAACTTTGAACCTTGACATCAGCGATAAAGTTGAAAATCTAGTAAATAAATTTGACAGATTGTAGTAGCTTGATGTGCTGGCGTCTGTACGTCATAATTACATAAGTGAAACAAAAATCGCGTCGATGCGGCCTAGTGCCGAAACCTACCTAATATAGGTGACTTTTCATATCAATTTCCTATTGTAATGTAAGCCTATGGAGCGGCAGACAACGGTCACTAACCAAGCGTCAACTCCGCACTCGGGGTCTGTCAGCGTGCAATATACAGCGTGGAGCTGTAATGGTGACATTAATTTAACACACGCATACGGATTAGCGTTTTCTTTTTATTAAAATATTCGTTTTCTTTTTGTTGAGAGAATGAATGAAAGGCGACTAACAAAATGTATTTACAAGGCTGATGTAAAGGGAAAGGCCGGGCGGGGACGCCCTAGGAGGACATATACTGACCTTATTGGTGATGTTCTTCAGAAAGACCAGGGCCCCAAGTCTGCTATTTTTATAAATTCGTCATTCCAACACGATCCCATTGTCATTTTGTTAAAAGTTCGTAATCTGCTAAATTCAAAATGGTCGATCATTGGTCGGTCAATGGTGTCGTAATAGAATTATGTTATAATGACATTGTCGTACAATACGACCAATGATACCGCCTAAGTCAGTCAATCATTTGTCATTATATACGAGATTACCAATAAGTGCCATTTCTTTCAATAGAGTGTCAGTGGCTGACCATTGGAAAGTCATAATGACGCCATTATATTAGTAGATTACCAAACTTGTCAAAATCAACAATTATGAAATCAATGATAGACCATTCTGACACTATTGTAATAGCAGACTTGAGGCCCAGGTACGTAGTACTCGCAACCGGCGTGCGTGTATGACCAGATGTATGAACGTAAACGAGGCAAAAGGACTATGTAAGGATCGTAGCAGGTGGCGTTCTGTAGTTTCTGCCTACCCCCATGGGAAGAAGGCGTGAGTTTATGTATGTATGTGAGTATGTGTTATTAATTATCGATATATTTTCAATTTTCTAAAATGGCATCTTGGTGCAACCTGTACTTAATAACTGTAGAGCAGAGGTCATTTACAAAAAAAAAAATACAAAAAATACAAAATGGTTTATTGCTTCAAAAAGTTTACATCTAGAATATTTGTGTTTGGAGCTCCCCTGTAAGCAAGTGATGCCTGTGTTGGGGAGCCCCGCTCTTCCATAGCTAAGCAATACAAAATATGACCTAGATATTTACAGCTAGGTACCGGGATCACGGAGCATAACATTGAATGAATGAAAATAAAACGAATAACGTGTAAAGAGAAGGCGAATTGAAGGAAAGGGAGAGCCCTATGTCGGCGAGCAATTGAAAGTTTAAATTTTTCAATTAACGAATTATTTATTATTATTATATTTTTATGATTACTGACCACTAGCCCTACCCGTGTGTTAAATTAATGTCGCCATTGTAGCGGCACGTTGTATAGAACGTAGTATCCTAGGAGTTAAACTCACTGATCGTATAAAGAGCTCGATTTTGCGTTCCAAACTCTTGCTGACGTAGGTCACACGGCTGCCAAGCTTTAACGGAACTGGCCACATCTGTAGCATGCTGGAGGAGCTATGAACTAAAATATCAAAACACAGTGGGTCCCAAACAGGAGCAAACGGCAACGCGACAGGTCCAGGAGGAGATGGCGGGACGAACTCGCCATTTTTCATAAGGAGTGGCAACAATCAACAGTAGATGGAGGTAAGTGGAAGGAGGGAAGAAAGAACTTTGCCTTACAGTAGGACACACACGGCTGATAATAATAATAATTTACACATTATAATTAGCAGTGGTGGTTCAGTGGTATCGGTCCCGACTTACGAGTTATATAGGTCGTGGGTTCGAACCGTCCGCTTACTTTGTGTAAATAATTTCATCATCACTGCTCTCAAAATGATGAAGAAAAACATCGTAAGGAAACAGGCAAGTTCTAGAAGCAAAAGTTCGAAGGTATGTGCCATCTACCAAGCCGCACTGGGCCCGCGTGGTAGATTACAGCCCACTCTCTCTCGAAGAGAGGAGGCCTGTATCCCAGCAGTGGGGATATAATCTATAGGCAAATTATGCTTATGCTACACATTATAATCGAAAACTTTAAAGCCTACCAAAAATTTTGCATCGCCCATTTCTAAATTTCAAGCAACAACGGAAAACAGAACACAAAGAATTCTTAAAGTGAGCCTAAATTGTTACCTAAGTCTGTAGGCTAGTCTGTGTCGCCTGTTTTCTGCCTAATGGCAGCCTTTCTTGTATTAAATATTTAGGACAGCCTTTTAGCGGAAGGCTAGACTTGAAATTGTAATATTTTGTGAGCAGACTTTCAGTGTCATCATAATAAGTGAACTTACCAAACGCGGTAATCTTGTACCTAAATAATAACATAAGTACCTGGTCGATCGAGCTCTGCTCAGTTAAGACGCAGATATATGACAGTGACCTTGAATGGTTAGCTTGCATGTTCTATACTGAGCTCACGCAATGCGTCGTACGTCCAGCCAGTAATAGGACTCGCCCATCAAGGAGCGCTGTCCCAAATTAGACGCATTATTAATTTATTACACGTAAAAAAAAGTATTTTAATAAAACACGTATACTAAAAGATCAATAATTTAATTATCTTTAAAACGGTGAAGTTTTCAGAAAAATACGCTTGATAGATTTTGCGTCATTCTCAGTTTTTTATCCGCGTTAGACATAACTTTACAAATTAATTTCACTATGTATATAAACATAATCAAAAATATGCCTATATTAAAATATTTAAAAAATGCTCTAATTTAACATATATTTTTTCCAAATCATTAACACTACTCATTTAGACGTCATCTTCAGTATAAAATCATTAAAAGTCAGTTATCGTCCCCTTAAAAATAGAAATAAACATATCGTCCAAGTATACCAACATTGTATCACATTCCCGAAGCTGTGAAAATAGAGAAAAAGAATTTTCCCAGATATGACACCTAGCTAGATCGATTTTCGCCCCCGTAAACCATCTACATTGCAACTTTCATCGAAATCGTTAGAGTCGATTTCGAGAACGTGAGTAGAAATCTGTATACAAACAAATATATTTCCAATTTCAGGTCCCATCTTGTCTACACGTGCCTCGCTTCAAAGGTACAAACATATTATGTAAACACTGTCCACGTAACAATGGTTTCCTGTTATTTATTATAATTCATAATCATTGTTCATGCAGTACAATAACTGCAGCTCTGACGTCATGTGACACCTGCTCATCGTTTATGATGGCCAGTATAAGTTGACCCATCAGGTCAGCAGTGCGGAAAAGGCTGCCAAGGTGTGCTCTAACTGTCGTTTAAGGGGAGTTTGAGCAATGAAACTGACCACGTTCAGCACATCAAAACCGCGTTTAGAGCTCCGCGTTTTAAGAGCTGTCATTGTCAAAATTGTTTTGGAAAAACGCGGAGCTCTAAATTCGGTTTAGAAGTGCTGACCGCGTTCAGTTTCATTTGTGAAATACGCACTCAAACGTGGAGGCTATTTAAATAGGTACCTAGACCAAATACAATAAGGTCACATTTAGGATAATTTCAATAGTGTTTCGACCATCAGCCTCTATCCAGCATCGGAAGACCAAACAACGGCGTTAGGACAACACCATATTATGTTGAGTTTATGCTGCCCTGTTGGTCTCGTGGTCGCAAGTGCGACTGCTGAGCATGGGGTCCTGGGTTCAACTCCCAAGTCAGGCACAGTATTATTGGGTTGGTTGAGAAAGGTATGTAAAGCCGTTGGTCCTGCACCTATTCTCTGCCAGGTCGTATTGGATTCAGTCCCATCTAACTATGAGAAGGAACAGAGAGAGCACCTGTTGCCACACACTTGTGCATTACAACATTTTCTGCGTACTTGGCTTATTTCCGTTGAGACTGACTTCCGTGACCGAAATTCGGTCAGGAGGATATCTTTATTCTAAGGTAGATTTTCTTCCTACACCCTAGAAGCTCTCCACTCTTTGAGAAGTAAGTGGAACTCCTACCCAGAAGTCTTCGTTTTCCCATAGAAATAACCTGGGAGTCCTCAAGTCTCGAAAGAATAGGTAACCTTCTTATAGAGAGAATACCACATTGTCCATCGCTCTGTTAAGATACAGGAAAAACGCGGTCGCTACCAAAACGAGCCTTATAGTAGTCGTAAAAAATGCGTAACATCTGACATTTCACCATGGTGATAAGCAACATTAAAGGGGCGGGGCCTTGTCAAGGTCGTTTCTGACGGCCAACTCTAGCATCGCGCGCGCTCATTGGTCAAATCAAATAGCGCGCGCTTTCTTTGACTTCCCGTGATACACTTCCGTCCCTTTTCACGAAATCACTCCTATAGATTTGATTATTTCGATTTTTTAGATTTAGATTTTTATGACAGGAAAACGAGAGAAACATCAATAAAACACCCGGCCAAGTGCGTGTCGGACCACGCACAATGAAGGGTTCCGTAGTTGGGATGAATTTATCCCAAAAACAAACTTAACTTTGTAGTTCAAAAATATGTTCTGGGAATACGGAATGTATGGGAAAACATGTTTTTACAACTGCAAAGTTAAGCAAACGGATCCCTGAATCAAAAAATAGTTTTCGCAAACTCATAATGTTTTTGAAGGACCTTTCCAATGATACCCCTCACCATGGGTTAAAAAAAAAAACATCACCACTTTACGTGTATGAGAGGTACCCTAAAAAAAATGTTTTTCATAATTTTGTTTTACCACTTTATCGACGTAATTAATATGTATACCTATGCCAAATTACAGCTTTCTAGTATAAAGGGTCTTGGAGCTAGACCGCGGACAGACAGACAGACAGACGGACATGACGAAACTATAAGGGTTCCTTGTTTACTACGGAACCCTAAAAAACCTTCCGATTACATAGTTCAAGATATACTGGACCTATTTAATGATAACACAGATGTTGCATAATTGAGCAGAAACAAAGGCGTAACGACCATCATTTGCAATGGTAATACAGCTTCCGTAACAACCGCTATTAAAGCGATAATATCGATCACAGATTGTGACTATCAAGTACAAAACACAGATTTGTTAAAATACCAACAACAATACGAAATCAACTTTAAACTCAAGTATTCTAAGTTGATTTTTGAATGAAAAACCGACCAAGTGCGTTTCACACAAGTGCGTGTCACATTGAAGGGTTCCGTAATTGGGATAAATTTGTTGCATTGTCAAAATGAAAGACATTGCAATTGTGAGTGTGTTCTTTAAGGGGACGATAACCGACTTTTAATGATTTTATACTGAAGATGACGTCTAAACGAGTAGTGTTAGTAATTTGGAAAAAATATATGTTAAATTAGAGCATTTTCCAAATATTTTAATATAGGCATATTTTCAATCATGTTTATATTATATAGTGAAATTAATTTGTAAAGTTATATCTAATGCGGATAAAAAACTGAGAATGACGCAAAATCTATCAAGCGTATTTTTCTAAAAACTTAAGATAATTAAATTATTGATCTTTTAGTATACTTGTTTTCTTAAAATACTTTTTGTTTTCATCATCATCAGCCTATAAATGTTCCCACTGCTGGGACACAGGCCTCCTCTCTGTGAGTGGGCCGTAATCCACCACGCGGGCCCAGTGCGGGTTAGTAGATGTCACATGTCTTCGAATTTTCGGTTCTAAGACATGCCGATTTCCTCACGATGTTTTCCTTCACCGTTTTGAGAGCAGTGGTGATGAAATAATTTACACAAAGTAAAGCGCCTGTCTGGGTTCGAACCTACGACCTAAAACTCGTAAGTCGCGGCCGTTGCCACTGGGCCACCACAGCTGCTCTCGTTTTTCGTTTTGTTTTACGTGTAATAAATTAAAATGCGTCTAATTTGGGACAGCGCTCCTTGATGGCGAGTCCTATTACTGGCTGGACGTATGACGCGTTGCGTGCGCTTAGTACAGAACACGTAAGCTAACCATTCAAGGTCACTGTCATATATCTGCGTCTTAATCACCCCGCAGTTCTGTCTCAAAATATTCACCAAATGCTCAGTTTAGCAACTCTCTAATATCATAGAAGCCCAAATCGCATCCATTTCATTACCAACAATCTCAACAACGTATCCAAAGGATTTACTTAGATTCCCATTCGTAGCCGCAGCAATCCGATTAGGAAAAACAGTTTGTTCCGCTAACCAGTGTACAGTCGCAAATGGAAGTGTGTTCAATTTACTGCTCTGATGAAAGCTAGGCTTCGAGTT
This sequence comes from Agrochola lychnidis, assembly GCA_963680765.1. Classification (NCBI taxonomy): domain Eukaryota; kingdom Metazoa; phylum Arthropoda; class Insecta; order Lepidoptera; family Noctuidae; genus Agrochola; species Agrochola lychnidis. The sequence goes on along the minus strand of OY796860.1, from coordinate 6,310,136 downwards.
ACGGTGGATACGCAGCTGTGGCCCGCAAAATTCAAATTTTCTTACTTTTTATGCAATTTGCACGTCAGTGTCAGGTTGTATCTTGATCAAAATATGATTCGCAATCATAACAAACACAGAATATGTATTTACAGAATTATAATCATTAGAATCATTTTAATACATCTCTCTTAGTTAGAGATGTATTAATAACTCTAACGATTCAATTTTGAGCGAGAAATTTGTTAGTTGCTTCCTCATCGAAAGTGGGGCAGGTGCCTAAACCTTAATATAATTTGTTTTCAAAGTCAAATCATTTATTTCAAACTAGCTGCGCCCCGCGGTTTCACCCGCATAAGTCTCGATCCAGTGGGAAAAAAAAAGTATCCTATGTTCTTTTCCAGGGCATCATCTATATATGTGCCAAATTTCATCCAAATCCGTTCAGCCGTTTTAGCGTGAAGGCGTAACAAACAAACTTACTTTCGCATTTATAACATTAAGGATATTAAGGATAAGCACATAAAAGGCACTTTTGAACGTCAAAGGACATTCTATTTTCAAGTATTCCTGTGCCCTACTGTGTTAGAAAAAGTGGTTATGCTGATAAAAGATAAAAAAATATAATAATAGAAAAAACATTTTGTTTATGTACCTCTTCTAAAACAATATAACCAAAACAACGAACAATAATGCAAGGATTTTTTTTTTTAACCAGTGCGCAAACTTAAACACGTGACTTTACTCATCATTATGAACAACTTTTACTATGGGACCAAACTTGAAATCGCAAAAAAAATCAGCTGTTCCCTACATTTATGTTCGCATAACTCGTCAAAATATCGGGAACAGCTGATTTTTTTTTTCGCGGTTACATGTTTGGTCCCATAGTAAAAGTTGTTCATAATGATGAGTAAAGTCACGTGTTTAAGTTTGCGCACTGGATAAAAAATAATCCTGTACACAAAACAAAACACCGAGGAACTTTACTATTTTCCTGAACCAGCTTCTTCAAATTAGCTGAAGGAACAAAACTAAATCCATATTATATGAAACCCGCATAAAGTACAAAATGAAATTCCTTCAAAATCCAGCTTTTGCAACATAAACATTCGCTTACAAACGGCCCAACATTAAAGTTATCTACAAAATGTAAACAAAAACCTCCGTGGAGTAAGATTAAACTCGACTCAAAACTTTAGTAACGGGTCCCTTGAGATTTAAATCCGGGATACGGAGGAAGAAGGAAGAGGATCCTCGGTTGAATTATATAAAGAACTAGCTTCTGTCCGCGACTTCATACGCGTGAAATTTTTTGTTCCCCCATCCCACCCCGTCGTCATACCTATCGCATCCCACGCCGTCGTCTTACCTATCGCATCCCACCCCGTCGTCTTACCTATTGCATCCCACCCCGTCGTCTTACCTATTGCATCCCACCCCGTCGTCTTACCTATCCTATCCTATTATTACTTCGTTTTCGCTTAGCGTTCTTTCTGACTTTTCTTTCTTTTTGCTCGGCTCCTAAGAGTCGTAGCGTGATGTTAAAAAGCCTACAACCTTCCTCAAGAATTTGACTATTAAATGCAAAAAAAAAATCTAATCTGACTGGTAGTTCCAGAGGTTAGCGCGTTCAAATAAACAAAAAGAACAAACTCTTCAACTTTATTAATAGTATAGATATAGACAAATAGATAGTATATATGTCACCGTAAAATTATAAACTTCGTTAGTTTATAATCTATCGGTATTATTTCCGTTAGATTACAAACTGTCGAAAAATTGTGAACTGCGACAAATCATTTACGATTTTACGCATTATTTTTCGATAGTTTATATTATATCCATGAGAAACGAGCGCAGTAAGCGCTGCCGCTACTGCGGCAGCGCTTACTGTGCTCGCTCGACTCACGCGGTTGGTCACAGTTCTAACCTAACCTAACCCTAATTTCACCCAGTTCACAATTTTTCGACAGATTATGATCTAACGGAAATAATACCGATAGATTATAAACTAACGGTGCTCACAATCTTACGGTGACATATACAAGGTGGTGGGACATCGACGCGAAAACTGTTACCATGGATTCAGTACGTGAAAAATTTCAACGCAAGGGGTTCAGAATCATGTACTGAATCCATTATAACAGTTTCGGTCGATGTCCTTGCCATCCTGTATAGCGCTGCACTACTGTCATTAAGTCATTACTTTAAGCCTGGTAAATAAATCTGAATACAGAAAATGGTAAAAATTTTAAGCCTGGTAAATAAATCTGAATACAGAAAATGGTAAAATTTTTAAGCCTGGTAAATAAATCTGAATACAGAAAATGGTAAAAATTTTAAGCCTGGTAAATAAATCTGAATACAGAAAATGGTAAAAATTTTAAGCCTGGTAAATAAATCTGAATACAGAAAATGGTAAAAATTTTAAGCCTGGTAAATAAATCTGAATACAGAAAATGGTAAAAATTTTCAGTAAACTGTTTTCGATATTCGGCTATTTTCGATACATAAAAGAAATTAGTATAGAAAAAGAATAATATTTTCCTTTTAAAGAAGTTGTGAAAGCGATTTCTTCAGTTTCAGAAAGCCTTTTCTTTTAAATCAAAACCCCGTGACAGCTTTATCGAGTCATCTGAGGGCAGCAGCCCAGTGCTAAGCTACGCACCGCTTCGCTTGGTATGCATATGTAGACAGGATCGTTCAGGAGCACTGTGACCCAGCACGGCCATGCTATATACGGATGCGTAATTGGCAAACAAATGAACCTCGCAGCTAACGTGACAAATCTCTCCGTTCACATTCTACGTAACCCCGGGTCCACACTCTCGCGAATGCGTCTAGTGAAGGTCCTTGCACGAGCCGCGGCAAGCGGAGGCTACACGAGTGCTGCCCATCCACACTCTCATTTTATTCAGTTGCCCGCCACGCGTCCTTTGACTTCGTTCAAAAAACCGACACCGAGCGGAAAGCGTGCGAGGCAAGCCGAGAGACGGCGAGAGGAGGCGAGGGCACCATCCACACTATCGCACTCGTTTCAACTCGTCTTGCCTCCTGGAGAGTGTGGACCCGGGGTAACAGTGGACGGTCGACTTTACTGTTCTGTTCTAGATAAATTCTATCGCAAGGAAAGCACTATAGTACGTACACTACTCACCCTAAATACCAAGAAGTTCCCATCAATCAAGTACTATCATAAAAGCGTTGCCAATGTTGATGTACACAACACGTTACTGGTCTATTATCCCCTTTATTACTCCTTTAATATGCCACTTATTATGATAATAATGTTGGCCGACAAACAACCCATTATTTGCCTTCTATTCGCACAGAATGGATAGTGGTACAGAAGGCCAGCTCAACAACGAGCGAAAACGCACGCACACATAGACACACGTCTTCGTACAGCGAGTGCAAGCGCACTCGCGATTGGCATTTGTTTTAGATAGTTTGCGGTCGCCGTACATGGTTGCGCCGCCATATGGTTGTACTAGCAGCACCCCGCGGTGTCACCCGCATAAGTTTCGATCCCGTGGAAATATCGGGATAAAAAGTATTCTATGTGTTAATCCAGGTTATATACTATCTGTGTGCCAAATTTCATCTAAATCCGTTCAGCAGTTTTTGCGTGAAAGAGTAACAAACATTCATCCATCCTCACAAACTTTCGCATTTATAATATTAGTAGAATTACCTTGTTTCTGTTATGTTTGACAGAATTTGAAGTTGCAAACTTGTGAAACTCTAGCATTACATAATCATAATCGTTTAATCATAATTATGTTGATTCCTTAAATAGCCCACGAAATTCACGGTTACGTTTTTTGCAAAGAAATTTTGAATTTCGCGGGCTTTCACCTTAGTTAATGCTAAAGTAGAAGTTGAAAAGTTCTCTCATTTAGAACTACATAATTACTGTACCTATTTATTTTTCATTGGTTATTTTTATCTCATTATGCTGCACCAGTTGACATCTTCACGTCAACGCCGGCTGTCGCTGAAAACCAGCGCTGTGACTCTGTATCGCATAGGGCCGCAGCATTATGCTAAAGCGATGGCCGTTTTTCGTGGATGCAACGCATATTTTCCCCCAACTGCGCGCCATGTTTACCGCAAATAAACGTATTTTCATTGTTTCTTTTCTCAACTTTTATACAAATGCTTTTTATGAATGTCTCTCGCAGATCAAGGTTGTCGGCTGTTTAACCGAGCTATCCTGTTGATGCCTTAATAAATTAAGGCCTCAAACCAGGACATAAATCTTATAAACTACTCTTTGTATGGAGCCAGCCTTCTGTATTTACCTATTCTGTGCTATTTGCTTTGGCAGTTGAGATCGGATCGTTATTCTTATTCGATCCCGTTAAATGGATAACAATGGCTGTATTTAAATGCGAAGTTAGTGCTTTGATTAGCTCCGTCGATTGTCTTGTCCAGGATCAGTCAATCGAGTTTTTTTACGAGAATCGAGACGTCCTGTATCAATAGAATTGCTGTAATTGACTTGTTTTCTTTTAGTAGTTTGTACTTATTGTAGTTCGTGCTGTTTTTGATGTTTTTATTATCTTCTATAGGATGTTTAGGTATTTACCTTTCAGGGTTCCGTAACTCTCATGGCGGAATGGAGAGTGCGATTGTCGCAACCCAGCGCTGGGCACGCCGCAATTGCGGCGATAAGACCCCTCTTTGAGGAGTGGCTAGAGAGGCGCCACGGCGTCCTCACCTTCCGCCTGACACAGGTGCTCACCGGACACGGCTGTTTCGGGAGGTACCTGTTCAGGATAAAGCGGGAGGAAACGCCCGGGTGTCATCACTGTGTGGATCGCCCGGAGGACACGGTGGAGCATACGGTGGAGGTCTGCCCGGCTTGGGCAGAGCATCGCCGTGTCCTCGAGGAAGCGATCGGCGGCGGTGATCTCTCGCGTCCGGCCCTGATTCGGGCCATGCTACGGAGCGAGAGGAAATGGCAGGCCGTCACCTCGTTCTGCGAAGCAGTAATGCTCGCGAAGGAGGAGACGGAGCGCGTGAGGGAAAGGCAAATTTCGCGCCCTCGCGCCCCTAACCGCCGCAGCAGGAGACGCCCTGGGCGTCGGGAGTCACGAGAGGATTTCCGGCCACCGTAGGCGCGGGCTTGCGGACGGTGAGCAATGGGTAGCTCGCCGTCCGATAAGGACCAAGCCCGGGTCGACGGCGCGTTGTGTTCCACGCGCGCCTCAAAGAGATGTCAGCAGAATTGACGGGGTCCGCTAGGGCCAATGCCTGCCGGGGGTTCGAAGAAAACCGATAGGGAAATCGTGGCCCCCTGGCAACACGGCAACTGAAGGAACACGGGTGGGTTTTAGTCAGTAAGAGTCTGACACGCCCTCCCGCTCCGCCCAGAGCGGGAGAAGTTATTTGATGATTTCCCACCCAAAAAAAAAAAAAAAAAGGGTTCCGTAACTCAAAAGGAAAAAACGGAACCCTTATAGGATCACTTCGTTGTCCGTCCGTCAATCTGTCAAGACCCATTTTCTCAGGAACGCGTGGAGGTATCAAGTTGAAATTAATATCAAATTCATAGATCTATATTTTCTTGGAAGTCTAAAAAAATCAAGCTTCTAAGTCAACGCAATAAAAAATACGGCCGTTTATGTGACATATTTTGATACTCGCAAATAAATCAAAACCAACAGGGTACTTCCCGTTGACCTACAATTATGAAATTTGGCAGGAAGCAAGGTCTTACAGCACTAGTAAAGAAAAAGGCCGAAAATTAATCATTTGTAGTTTTATCACATAAAAATGCTATAGCAAACTTACATTTGCAGTTGGAGAATTGACCGTGACGTATACTTATCGATGTATGAGAGAGCATATTTCTCAACTACTAAGTTTGTTCTTGAGATAAATTCATCCCAACTACGGAACCCTTCATTGTGCGTATCATATTATCTGTGATTGTACGTAGTCCGACACGCACTTGGGCGGATTTTTTTAAGCTATAAACTACTCAAAAGACTGGTATGTTTAAATTTAGTAATTTGATGTTATCAATTGCAATATTCCATTCTCCACGCCCACAGTTCTTTATCAAACCGTTATCTTGATATTAAATCTATCTTAAAGTCTATATAGGTAACGAATACAGAAAATTATATGATTTTTCCATCTGAAATTTCTCAGTAGCAGCCCGGAGTCTGAATATGTGTCCGGTTGATGGCAATAGTCTCTCCCCCTATTATATGGGACTTAAACATAACTGGCAAAATGTGGGTGTACTATAGGTACTATCGGGGTAACGCATATCTAACCACTTTGAAAACAAAATCCCGTGCACACGACCCTTTTTTAGGGTTTCGTAGTAAACAAGGAACCCTTATAGTTTCGTCATGTCCGTTTGTCTATCTGTCTGTCTGTCTGTCCGTCCGCGGTCTAGCTCCGAGACCCTTAGTACTAGAAAGATGTAATTTGGCATAGATATACATATTAATTACGCCGACAAAGTGGTAAAACAAAATTATGAAAAACATTTTTTTTTAGAGTACCTCTCCTACACGTAAAGTGGTGATGTTTAATATTTTTATTTTTTATCGCATAATGTGGAGAATTATTGAAAAGGTCCTTTAAAAACATTGTGAGTTTGCGGAAATTATTTTTGGATTCAGGGATCCGTTTGCGAAATATTAAGCTTTAAAGTGCTAATTTTTGTTAGAGTCAAATGTCTCCCCCCTCCTGCCAGCTAAACGGTTGATTTTGGATATGTGAAAAAAATCACAGCAATAGATTATATAACGAAATTAAAAGGAAAATTATCACAGCTAAGTAGGCTCTACAAATTAACGAGTAATAATCGACCAACTTAACTTTACAGTTGTAAAAACATGTTTTCCCATACATTTTGTATGGGAAAACATATTTTTCAACTACAAAGTTAAGTTTGTTTTTGGGATAAATTCATCCCAACTACGGAACCCTTCATTGTGCGTGGTCTGACACGCACTTGGCCGGTTTTTTCGTAAGTAAGCGTTATTATAGCGGCGCGGCGGCCGAGTGTTGCAAGCAAAAATAGTTCTTACAGTATTCACTTATGCATTTCTTCGATAGTACACCTCTGCCTATTATAACCCTGAGGGGAAACAAGGTATTGTATTGCTATATATTTGCTAAAACAGAAAATTCAAGTCAATAACACCGAGAAAGAACATATATAATTGAGTCCATAGAAACGGAGACCCAATCTTCCATTTACTAAAAGACAGCTGCAAAGCCAAGGAAAACCTTCACAAATCTACATTCAAATAACAAGTAAGAAATGTCCGTCTTCGTTTTCACAAAGGTTAAATGCATTTCCCAGTTACAGCTAGAAATGTTCCACAAGGCGATTACAAAGGTATTTCTGGAGTAATTGCTGGTCTTTACTCATTGTGGAACATTTTAATTACCTGCCTCATAAAGTTATAATAAATTCTTCAGTACCTGGTCGACCGAGTTCTGCTCGTGAAAATAGAGAATGCTCATTTAATAGTAAGTACTTATAGGATAGTACATACTAATTCCATACTGCCATGATAATAGGTATTTACTAATTCCATGCTGCTATGTCATTATTCTAAGGTAGCCATCTTGTTCTAAACTTTGGGCGACCGAGCTCTGCTCGGGTGAAAATACAGAGAAAACGAATTTTCCCAGATAGATCGATTTTTCGCCCCCCTAAAACCCTTTTAATGCAACTTTCATCGAAATCGTTAGGGCCGTTTGCGAGAACGTGATTACAAATATATATACAAACTAGCGGACCCGACAGACGTTGTCCTGTCAAAACATTGTCCAGCGGACAAAATTGTGAATCTAAACCATTCCCAGATCCCCTTGAACACACACAAAAAATTTCATCAAAATCGGTCCAGTCGTTTGAGAGAAGTTCAGTGACATACACACTCACAGAAGAATTATATATATAATATATTGCTCATTTAATAGTTTATAATAGGATTAATTCAGCTACACTTTGTATATAAGGTTACCATCCACACACATTATAAAATAAAGTTATTTACTCAACACTAACATTACACATAAGTGTGATTATTGTCGAAGATGTCGGAAAAAATCATGCCGACTGGGAGTGGCGTGCGTCGCGTAAACCGTTAAAGATACATCAAATTTATGTTCTACAGGATTGAAAATCTTAAAAAGTTCAACAAAAACGTCCGCGATGGCATGTCTTGTAAGGACAAGGTCACAGTAACCATTATTATCTTTCAGAATTTGATAAAAATTCCATTGTTATTTCCGAAGCTATATTGACCGGTATCATATTAATCCTTGTCCAAATATGTTATTTAAATTGGGCATTTAATTTAGACTGAAATATGCCTTGACATCATATCATTAATGAATGGTTTAAAAGATATCACAGATTCAAAATTACGCGTAACAAAATATTTATGGTAGCGCAGCGGTAGGAGTCAATAACCTTTTCCTGGACTATTAGGTATGTAATCCCGGTACTGCCGGTACTGCCCGGTAGTACGTTCCCGTGGGCTGTTTTAGTATTCAATATTTCTCTACTGTGTATTCTAAAGGTAGAGATGTAGGTATACGTCTGTAGGTACACTACATTGTAGAAATATCCTGTATGAACTACTTAGGTACGCCTTACGCTTCTGATATAAATAGTTAATAAATCAAATTGAGCTTGTTTGTTCGGCCATTACTCACAATTTCGCTGAAACCTGTGCAATGTGACTCAGCCAATACAATTTGCTTTTTACTTGGAATCGAATCACGATGGATTGAAGTAGGTACTTTACCTATCGATTTCTATGTTGACTGAGCCGCAGACGAAAATAATGAAATACGAGTAAGTAACGAGGCATTTATCACAACTAATTAGTTGTGATAAATACCTCGTTGCTCAATGAAACTAAACAGACTGAAATTTAATTCATTTCATGATACTTCTTCATTTAGGCAAAAAATGTCAAAAAATAAATAAAAATTAAACATAATTTTTGTTTTTAATAAACAACTTATTTTTTTTTTTTTTTTAATCCAAGTCTATAATGAACTTAATTTTCACGGACATAAATTTTATGTTCGTTTAAGTGGAAATAACATCAATTGATTGATTGATGTCTTACCACGGGGTATCGTATCTGACCTACACAACCCAGTTACTGGGTGTAACTGGGTTTTGGAGGTCAGATAGGCAGTCGCTGCATGTAAAATACTGGTATTCAGCTGCATCTGGTAAGACTGGCAGCCGACCCCAACATACATAGTTGGGAAAGGCTAGGCAGATGATGACCTATGTGGACGTCTACCAACCCAGTTACTGGGTAATACGATACCCCATGGTAAGACTTGTTGTCAGACTTGCTTCTGACGACCCGTAACGACTGACGAACGACCGTCGTCTGAGTCCGTGATGATAAACTTTACTAATTCGCATAAAACATAACTTCACGGCTGTATTGCCAAAAGGATTCGGCAGAGATGTGCGGTAACACCCACAAACCTATCAACTAACACAAATATTTGATTACTAAAGCAATCACCTTTAAGAAAAAAAAACACTACAAAGTGAAAAATAACTAAATTTTTTTTTTGGAAGTCGATAGTATTTTTTTATTAAGTTTTTATTTGTCAGTCTTTATATAGTTGTGGTACCTACCTTCAAATTCGCACACTACCTGCTATGTAAATAACAATGACAGAATAGTAGTTTATAAAACTGTTGCATAATGAGGGGTATTAAAACATAAGTGTGTATTTAAAAACCGAGCCGTAATCGAGGTTTTTAATAGTATCACACGAGTGTTATAATACCTAGTTATACTTCCATACATTGGGATTGAACCTAATACTAAATAAAAGATCAAAGTTAAAGATCAAGAATAAATTAAATAATCCCAAGAAATTCAGTACTACAAAACATGAATGTCGTCTGAGCACATCACCGCACATGTGTGCAGTGGATGTTACAAAAGTTGATGGAAACTCCTTGGTGATATTAACTTCTTGGATTAGCCCTGTATCATAATAGAAAAAAAAAATGTAATGTATAGCATTATTTTATTAGAGAAAAAGTGTTATAATATGATTCTATTTTAAATTTCGGTATTGTGTTTATAAAGTATTTCAATAAAAATATAAACTCGTTTTGAAGTTTATTATTGGAATATTACGCTATGAGAGTAGATAAAGTTATTATTATAATCTCATCCACATAGATTAAATGGGAAAAATACATATTAATGAACCTAATTCAATAACTACCCAAGCAAACTTAATACAATTTAAATGAGATCACCGCGCAAACTTCCTCAACCAAATGAAAAATCGGCCCACGATAAGATTGACGAAAATATCGATGAAAATACATTTTTTTTAAAAACAACCTCCTCCTTTTTGGAAGTCGGTTAAAAATCAATAAGAAGCTGTACTCAAACTGGGATGAAATCTGTCTATAGCACAAACAGCTGAGAGGACGCATTACGTGCAATAATCTCCAGGGACGCTGGGAACCAATCTCAGATGTACAGACAACAGACGCAGATGGACTGAAATATTGACTGTTTACAACATTCGTTTTAGTTTATCATCACTATGAAAAACTTGTACTACAAGAGCAACTCTGTATTGGCGTTAAAAATCTGCTGGTTCTTATATACCAACATTTTGTCCTCATTGGTGATGTTCTTCAGAGGAGGAGCTTGTGGCTAAGTAATAACAGCCGCACGGATCAATCCATCAGGTTAAGCAACGCTTGCTGGGGTTGGTCCGTGGATGGGTATCCATCTTTACATACCGAGAACCCTCCGTGCCTCGGAAAGCACGTTAAGCCATTCATGAAAACAGTCGTTACGGGTCGTCAGAAGTCCGAAAGTCTGACAACCAGTCTTACCAAGGGGTATGGGTCACATAGCTTCATCCAAAAGTGATTATGTTAGACATACCCAAACTTTTCCATCCAATATCAAGCCCGGGCTGTGAATACAACTAGTTTCACTAAACTTTCATAATCATTTATTTACTTATTTATTTATTCATCATCATTTCAGCCGAAAGACGTCCACTGCTACTTCGACCGGTTCTGTGCTTCCTGCATCCAGCATATTCCTGCGGCCTTCACAAGGTCATCCGTCCACCTTGTGGGAGCCCTTCCAGCGCTACATCTGCCGGTGCGCGATCGCCACTTCAGAACTATTCGGTCCCATCGGCCATCTGTTTTACAAGCAATGTGCCCTGCCCACTGCCATTTAAGTTTGGCAATTCTTCAGGCTATGTCGGTTACCTTGGTTCTCCTGCGGATCTCTTCCTTTCTGATTCGATCACGTAGGGAAACTCCAAGCATAGCCCTCTCTATTGCCCTTTGGGTGACTTTCAGCCTCCTTATGAGGCCCACTAAACTTTATCTAGCTGCTTTTTCACATACATTATTAATCAAATAAATAAAGAATTCAAAAGAATTTAAAAAACCATCCACTACATTACTTTTATTCAACAGTTACGTACGAAGCCAACTTGAATATTGCAGCACGGTGTGGAATCCTTCGTACCAAGTCCACATAAGTCGCATTGAAAGGGTTCAAAAGAGACTTGTCCGTCATCTAGTGTTTAGGTTTAAAGTAGGAAATTGTAGATCTTACAAACATAGACTAAATCACTTCAAACTCAAAGATTTAAAATCTCGCCGCACTATCTCCGACATGTTGTTCCTGTATAAATTATTCAATAATGGCATTGACTGTCCAGATCTTCTGAACAAATTACGCATTAACGTCCCTTCCCGTATTCCTCGCTATCCCGGCCCTTTACTGAAAGCCCCTCAACACAGAACAAATCTAGGTAAACACTCGCCGATTGTTAAGATGACCAATCAATACAACTCACTGTCATGTTCTTCCGACGATATAGACATTTTCTCCAACAGCCTAAGTAAATTTAAGTTGCTGTTACACGCAAAACTTAATATTGAGTAAGTGTTGACCTTCCTCCCTACTGTTCAACTCTCTACTGTTCAACTCAATATAAATAATTTTTTTTTTTTTTAATTTTAATTCTTGTTGTTTTTACTTTAAATTGTATACTTTATTTCCATATTAATAATTGATTGTTTGATATCTTAATGCAAGCTGTGGTCTCCTATAATTGAAGATGCACAAGGATTTGTATCTTTTTATGTTTTATTTTTAGCATGTAAGGTGTAATCTTTGTTGGAGATCCAAATAAATAAATAAATAAATAAATCTTAGAATATACAACGTGTAACGTCAAATGCGCAAAACCTGAAAATAGTTTGATAAGAATCATTATCTGCCTAGCCTTTTCCCAACTATATTGGGGTCGGCTTCCAGTCTAATCGGATGCAGCTGAATACCAATATTTTACATGGAGCGGCTGCCTATCTGACCTCCACAACCCAGTACCTGGGTAACACGATACCCCTTGGTAAGACTGGTTGTCAGACTTTTAAGGCTTCTAACTACCCGTAACGACTGTCAAAGATCTACAAATGACAGCCGGGACCAACGGCTTAACGTGCTTTCCGAGGCACGGAGGGGGCACGGGGGGGGGAAGAATAACAAGCAGGATCATTTAAAAAAAAATCTTCATTAAAAACGTTGCCGTGTCTATTTATTAATCAAGCCATCACATGCGCAAACCCGCCAAAATAGGTAAACAAACACAAATTGTTGTCGACAATTTAAATTTTCTCATACGCGGGATAATAATAGCTTTTATTTCAATGCAAATACGAATCTTACCAACTAAAACAACAACCTTTACAATTTTTTTAATTATTTTTTTCTCTCTGAAATAGGTCAATTGAATTAAAAATCAGTTGGGGTGTCTGAGGTTTTGCGCATTTAACGTTACACGTTGTATTAATAAATAATAGTATTATCCGGAAACTAGTATATTTTCCTTTATTGGAGAACGTTAAAATGTTTTTATGTTGTTTATTTCACAACTTTGTAAACTCGAAATTATGTAATTATGTAACGGTATTCAAAACAGGCGCCATTTTGATTACACTTACATCCAATGAGATGACACTTGGGACAGCTATTGTTCTCGAAATACGAAACTAGTTATCTGGTTCAGTAAGCATATCCAGGGATCGATTTACAATCGAATAGTCGTCTTCAAACAAACGCGATTACTATCGAATGTCTCGATTACATCCCGGATTTGAAGCAACCTTTCTATTTCAAGGAGGTTGTGATCATTGAGGTGAATCCTATCTTAGTAAGTAATTTAGGTAGGTATGTTTGTTTCAATGACTACACAATAATATTGTTAAGGGAATTGTCTTGATGTCCATCCGAAACCCAAATCTTTTACGCCCTATTACCTGCTTCATAGAGTGAACACATGCGAAAAGGAAGATTTTAGCAAAAACAAATGACTATTCACTCTTATTCAAATTATTATAAAAGCGAAAATGTGGTTAAAGGTTTGTTGGTTTGTTTTTCTTTCATGTAACAACGGAGCTCAGGATCAAAGTGGGTTTTTTTGCACAAAGATAGTGTTTAGGCTCCAAAGTCACAATGGTGCCGATTCCCTTGTTCACAAACTAAACTAAATTTAAGTTCAGTGCATCTTTTTCTTTCTATTTCATTAAGAAAAGGACAGAAGATAAATTTTAGTTTAGTCCTGTCAAATTAATCAGCGCCTGTCAGTCTCCATACAAGTTTAGACGTGATTAAAAACTTGCCAACTAAAATTACGTAAATTTACGTCAAGCGCTGATTAATTTGACAGGACTAAACTAAAATTTATCTTCTGTCCTTTTCTTAATGAAATAGAAAGAAAAAGATGCACTGAACTTAAATTTAGTTTAGTTTGTGAACAAGGGAATCAGCACCATTGGCTACTTTTTACCCCCGACGCAAAAAGAAGGGTGTTATAAGTTTGACCGCTATGTGTGTCTGTCTGTTGCACCGTAGCTCTTAAACGAGTGATCCGATTTGCTATTTGATGAATGGATGTGAGTATCTTCCACAGGTCTGATCGATTTGAAATTTGGTATTCTATTATTTCAATGATATTAGAAGAACATAGTAACCTTGAACTGATGCTGCAGCATCACCTGGAATTTGCACGATACCTTCTTTTTTTTGGGTGGGAAATTATCAAATAACTTCTCCCGCTCTGGGCGGAGCGGGAGGGCGTGTCGGACTCTTACTGACTAAAACCCACCCGTGTTCCTTCAGTTGCCATGTTGCCGGGGGGCCACGATTTCCCTATCGGCCCATATTCGCAGCACGATACCTGACTTTCTTACCAACTTACAGCACAGGTATCGTGTTTGGTATCATTGGAATGGTCTCAATGAATAAGTAGGTTAGTAGGAAAGAGAAATAAGAAAATGTTTGTGCTGGGAGTTTTTTTAATCTTAACTGTTAAAATTGTACTTGTTATCCCGAAAAAATGCTCAGTTTCAGTGGATTAGGCAACAGTAGCGTAGCTTTATACCTAAAAATATGTAATGGAAAACAATATAAGTAATGTCGATAGATTTATTATTAGCCAGTGGTAACAGCCGCGACTTATGAGTTTTTAGGTCGTGGGTTCGAACCCAAGCAGGCACTTAACTTTGTGCAAATTATTTCATCACCACTGCTCTCAAAACGGTGAAAAAAAACATCGTGAGGAAACCGGCAAATCCTAGAACTAAAAATTCGAAGACATGTGACATCTATCAACATGCACTGGGCCCGCGCGGTGGATTACGGCCACCTCCCTCGCACAGAGAGGAGGCCTGTGTCTGTCCCAGCGGTGGGAATATTATAGGCTGATATGAGAGATTATTAGCTATAACTTATTATTTAACCATTCTATAAAAATCAAGGCGGAATATCCAAAAGTTAAATGTTTTGCCGTCTGTTCATGCTATCGGTACCAGCAAATGACTCGGATGCGCCGCGCTCACACGTGCGGTATTAGCGCCCTCTGCAACCAATCTCCGGACTCAGCCTTTAGTGACAGAATTTAGAAACTACAGGAAGTTTTCAGGTAACATTGGTGCCGATTCCCTTGTTCACAAACTAAACTAAATTAAAGTTCAGTGCCTCTTTTTCTTTCTATTTCATTAAGAAAAGGACAGAAGATAAATTTTAGTTTAGTCCTGTCAAATTAATCAGCGTTTGACGTAAATTGAAGTAATTTTAGTAGGCAAGTTTTTAATCACGTCTAAACTTGTATGGAGTAGTGACAGGTGCTGATTAATTTGACAGGACTAAACTAAAATTCATCTTCTGTCCTTTTCTTAATGAAATAGAAAGAAAAAGATGCACAGAACTTAAATTTAGTTTAGTTTGTCAACAAGGGAATCGGCACCATTATGTCTTTATTACCTAATCATCAACAGATCATTTTGTGAATTCCTCTCTTTACGGTTTTCATTTTAGTTTTTGAAATGTGAAGCATTTGGACTTTGAAGCTTAAAAAGATATGCTGGACATGGCTTTGTTTGAAGATTATTACTTAGGTACTGTTAACAACCAACTAACCAACCAACCAGCCAACTGTTTTGTACTCCCCATCACTTGTCCCTAGAGGTTCATTAGAAAACCAGCATCAGACAGCAGCTAGGCGTCGGGAGTCACAGGCTGTTTCCCGGCCATCGTAGGCGCGGGCTTGCGGACGGTGAGCAATGGGTAGCTCGCCGTCTGATAAGGACCAAGCCCGGGTCGACGGTGCGTTGTGATCCACGCGCGCCTCAAAGAGATGTCAGCAGAACTGACGGGGTCCGCTAGGGCCGATGCGGAAATGTCCGAAAGGGATGCCGTGGCTCCTAGCAACATGTCAACTGAAAGAACACGGGTAGGTTTTAGACTGCACGAGTCTGACACGCCCTCTCGCTCCTCCCCAGAGCGGGAGAAGTTACTTGATAATTTCACACACAAAAAAAAAACATTGTAGCTCAAATTAACCTTTTTGGCGCAGCCATGGCAATGGCACACATTATTATTGTTAAGAGATTATTTTCAGTTTTTATTTTGTGTTTCACGAACTGTTCTTTTTTTTTTTTCAAATTTACATATGGCTAATTCGGCGATTCCTACAATTTACGGACCATTATCGGTTAAAAATTAAGACTCTTGTAAATATTACCAATAATGAAGCAAATACCCATGGTTTTGCATCGTAGACCCTGCCATATGGAAGTAGATATCACAGGTGAAATAAGCTTACGCATCTATTTATATGCCCAGTTTGGCAATGAAAAACGCTACCATTACTAAAGAAACGATTCGTTTTTGTTTAGAGCCTGAATAGAATATGGCCACTCAAAAAATACTTTAACTCTTATGTAACTAAACTATTTGTAACATCTTCGATTGCACTAAGTTCAACCTTCTAGCAGCCAATAAAATAAGACGTAGTTAACGCAAGTGCAACGCCATCCCGTCGTCAAGTTTACAATCCCGACTTCTAAACAAACTGTAAACGTTTGCAGTCGCACCTCTAGTGTCCACCCAGTGTTAACTAGCTTAAGGATGGCGAACCTTTTAATATCGGTGTACAATTTAAACATAATTGTATTTATTATGGATGTGATGTGCTATTAAAATATTGATGAAGACTAATAATTATTTTTTTAACCGTCAGGTAAATTATTAAAAAATATTGGACACGTATTTTTCCTTTTTTTACGTATTACATATTTTTTTTCAAACAACCGACTTCCAAAAAAAAACACTACAATGTGAAAAATAACTTTAATTTCGGAAGTCGGTGTCTTTGGTTTTGAAATTTCGTTTTTTGCCACCGTTGTTTTTCTTGTATTTTTTTTTTTTACCCAGGCATCATCCACGTTACTCTCATTAAAATCCTCTCGCATTAGAATTATCAGGGACAGCAGGGACAGGCTGGATCGGATTTAGATTACGTGGGGAGGGAAAACATGGAAATAATATTGCACGTTTTAGGATTACTTGACTTACAAGGTCCTATGCAACAAAACTGAGAGGAATGCATCTTATTATTTTATTATAATATAAGATAAATAAATGTCTGACGTCTGTTACGAATCGGTCGGGTTAACGGCAACCAAACTCGAAGTATATCATAAATCAAATAAATGTAAACAGTTCGAATGATGTATCGTAAAGAATAAGCATCGGAATCTATTCTATGTAAACTATGTTTACAGATAGTATTTGATACGGGTATGCTGAATAACAGGATGCAACCGTATGTGAGGTAAAGCTACAGTTACCGTGGTTAAGCTGTGGATGGGTGACCGCCATCGTCAACCCTCCCTAGGCCTATTCTACTTTACTAATCTATTATTTTACACCCACAATAAAACAAAGGATTTTTTTTTAATTAGTTAACTAATTTCACAGGTTAAAGAAATATTCAAACATATATTGCTAAATATATGTTTGAATATTTTTTTAACCCCTTTTCCGCGAACTAAACCTTAATAATGAAAGGTCTAAAATAAATAAAAATGTCAGCTTAATTAGCTATCAATTATTTTATTCTATTAAAAAACGTAATATTCCAAAAAGAACGATGAAAATTTTAATGTTATTTGCCTTCCTCTGATATTCTGGATAGGGCGGGAAAAGAGCAATGAAAAGATTTTTTTGTTAGCAAAGGATTTTAACGTTGTAAGCTTAACGATTATTGGTTTTCCTTCTATTAATTTAATGGTTCAATTATATAAGTCCATCTTATGAGAATAATCGAAGAGTTAATACTTAGGTTAAACTTCACCCCTTTTTAATAACTTAACTTATTAAAACGTTATAACAGATTGACCTAAAAAATAGGTTGGCTTATTCTAAAACTCTAAACTTTTTGGACAAAAGATAGTCTAAGACTAGGGGTAGGGTATAACTTGACTACTTGTAAAGACTAATCTGGATTTGTAAGATGCCAGTGTATGGGAAATGAATGAATGAATTTTGTAATTAATGTAATTATGAACAAAAATGTCGTTCTTACCTTACAATACACATGGCTCAAATTCACCGGTTGCATCAACACATATTGCAGCATTTTAAAAAACAATACAGCACAACACTTCAAGAAATAAATCATTAGAATTCTCACATTTTCTCACACAGTGACGTCATAATTTTCTTTTTCTTTTTTATGGAAACACGGCAACCTGCGCCCGCGCCGCGCACTCACTAAAATAGGGGATTTTAACCTATTTTAAAATCCCGTGTGAAATTGCCGTTGAATCCGTAAAAAGGTGAGCAACTTCCTAAATATTTACTTTTGTTCAAGGTACGGATCGCTACGGATATTTTAGTTTAACAAGAAAATTCTTCGTGAAGTGAAGAATTTATTTGAATGAATGAATATTAGCGTGGGTTTTAGTGTTGCCTTAAGTAGATACAAGGTTTTGCTTTTATTACTGTACTTAGTTATTATCAAATTGTAACATAATGTAATAAAAATAACATAATCAAATTGTAACACATCACGTATGCATAATAATAAACACATTACATCACAGACTAAGTACCTAATATTCATTGCATCATTGGCCATTTTGTAATTTCTTACATCACAATTTGGTTTAATAGGACGCGTCGAAATGTTGCCACTATATAAAACGTAAAACGTTTTTTGAGGATGATATTCTCGTAACATAGAATAAAGTATGTCTATTTATTTTTTATCTTTTATATCTATTTAGTATATCAGTTATATTCATCAGTTATATATCCGTTGTGTATTTAGTTGCATCTAAATTATTTTTCATTAAATACGCTGTACTGGTACAGCGTATTTATATTTGTTTGCTGCACCGGTCGACGTCATTACGTCGGCGCCGGCTGTCGCTGAAA
Source organism: Agrochola lychnidis (assembly GCA_963680765.1). Lineage (NCBI taxonomy): Eukaryota > Metazoa > Arthropoda > Insecta > Lepidoptera > Noctuidae > Agrochola > Agrochola lychnidis. The sequence continues at coordinate 6,291,348 of OY796860.1, read as the reverse complement.
ACCAGCGCTGGGGCTCTGTCTTGCACAGGGTCGTAGCATAATGCTGAGCGATAGCCGATTTGCGTGGATGTGACGCATGTTTCCCCCAACTTTTTCTCATTTTTGTAATATAATATTTTTTTTCTTGCGTCATGTTTACCGCAAATAAACGTTTTTTCTTTCTTTCTTTCTTTCTAATGTAATTATTTTCAACCTATTATTGACAATTAAAACTCAACTCAAAATGAAAGCATTTATTTCAATTGCACCAATTATAAGCACTTTTGAATTGTCAAGGGGTCGGTCAGTCAGAAAGATGAAGCTAGTTGCCCATTCCAAAGTATAGTAGGTACCTATGGAGAAGAACGGGCAAGCAACTCCATGGACACTCTTTTATTAACGACTCACACATGTTTGTCGACAATACAAGTTCTGTTACTCCATACATGACCCTCTTAATAAATACACACGCACCAGTAATTAATCATTTAGTTCATATCAATCTGAGTGATTGAATGAGAAACCCGATACATACTAAAACACACATTCGTTAGTAAAATAACAATCACAGACTACAAATATTACAGTCTACAAATACAAAATTCCAATAACTCCCGAAATAAGGTAAGGTGTAAAGAAAAAAATATTTTTTATTATCTTTTACATAGTAGGAACAAGTATCGTTTTGGCAAGCCGTTCAATTTCATGGTAATAAAAATATGAACACGACTATACCAATATCTTCTCAAAATAGAGCCAACCATGTACTCGAGTATGTATAAATACGTCGTCGCAAGCGCAAGTTATAAGAAACGAGCGATTTTCCGAATTAATTTCTGTTTTTCTATCGCTCATCGTAGTTGATTAATTTTCTTCCCGTATACAAATTTATTTCTGATTTTCAGATTCTCGGTTACCCTGGTTACGTTGTCTGTCGGGAACCAGATAACCCTGAAGAGTTGATGGTGATGGGTAAGGTAGAACCACCTAACCTAACCGCAGCGCTGGTCAGACTAAGTAACCGCACTTACTGGACTCTCTGTCACGACCGCCCTGCGAGAAGCCGAGAACCGAACGAAGTGGAGAAACATCATACATAAAGCCACAAAGGTCAGGGACACGACCTTCAAATGAAGTACGCGACCAAGAACAGATCCCAACTTATTTAGAGTCTATGGAGCATGTCGTTTGCTTCCATAAATCTCTCTTTGTTTTTTCTCTCTTTCTATTTTTATACTCTAATAGCAATAAAACATGTAAAAAAATCCCTGTCCGATCCGTGAGTGTATCGTTAAGACGCAAATATATGCCAGTGACCTTGAATGGTTAGCTTGCGTGTTCTGTACTGAGCTCACGCAACGCGTCGTACGTCCAACCAGTAATAATAGGACTCGCCCATCAAGGAGCGCTGTCCCAAATTAGACGCATTATTAATTTATTATACATAAAACAAAAGGTATTTTCATAAAACACTTATACTAAAAGGTCAATAATTAAATTATCTTTAAAAATATTCTTGATAGATTTTGTGTGATTCTCAGTCTTTTATCCGCGTTAGACCTAACTTTACAAATTAATTTCACTATGTAATATAAACATAATCTAAAATATTCCTATAAAAAGTTATTAAGAAAATGCTCTAATTTAACATATATTTTTTCCGAATCATTAACACAACTCGTTTAGACGTGATCTTTAGTATAAAATCATTAAAAGTCGGTTATCGTCGCCTTAAGTACGAGTATCATACTGAGAGTATATTTATGTGGTAGTTTTTCAAGAAAAAAGAAAATAAAAATTCGACTTTTTTTTTTTCAATGGGGAATTTTACATGGGGTGCAGGCGGCTCTTAATGGATTTGTTGTAATTTTAGTACCAAAAATGTGAATTTTAAATAGTAATAACTGTTTTCTTTTCAATAACAATAACATTTTTTATAATTTTTTGGTAATATTATTGCAGTACCTTTGTGCCTCTTTCGGATTCGGACAGGATTTTTTAAAATTATTATATTATGGTAACGTTTTATCAAATTAGAACCCTATTAGATCTGAATCGTAGACCACATTTAACTTGACGAAGTTCCGTATCTTTTGTCGTTCTGTCCAACAAACTTTAAATTCACGACAGTATCGTCGGCACGTTTGAACACTGCTGCCTATTCTGCCCGCATAATACTTTACTTCACCCACGGCTGTTGGAGATGTGACCTTTTCAAAGCAAAAGGTTATAATCCCGCAGTATGTCTTATTTAGCAGTAATAAATTATTCCTCGGGCTACCAGCTCGTTTCTTCACTATCTTAGCGTCTATAAATTATAGATTAACTGTCACGGCCTCTATATAAATTCTCTTCAATGGACAAAGACAACATTATTTAGTACTACTTTTTTTAATACATTTCTATTAACTGCTTAGGAAATTCAAAATAAAAAACCGGCCAAATACGTGTCGGAATATGCACAATGAAGGGTTCCGTAATTGGTATGAATTAATCCTAACAACAAACTTAACATTGTAGTTGAAAAAGTCATGTTTCCCATAAATTCCAACTGCAAATGTAAGTTGGTTGATTATTACTCGTTAACTTTTAGAGTCTACTTAGCTGTGACAGTTTTTCTTTTAACTTCATTATACATATATACTACTCCCGTGAATTTTTTCACATATCCAAAAATAACCATTTAGCGGGCAGAGGCGGACACTTGACTTAAACAAACGGATCCCTGAATCCAAAAATGTCAACAACATCCCACATATTTCCCACTGTCCCATATTTTTTTATCATCATTTTATTGTACCACTTTGTCGGCGTGATTAATATGTATACCCATGCCAAATTACAGCTTTATAGTACTAAGATTCTCTGAGCTAAGCCGATGACAGACAGACAGACGGACATGACGAAACTATAACGGCTCCTTGTTGATTACGGAACCCTAAAAATTTATTCGATTAAAAGAGTCTAAGGCCCATATTACAAAACCTCACTCAAGACTCAAGCATAGCTTAAAACTAGTTTCAACCAATAAAACGGCTTTTAACTAAGTTATAAGTAATGTTAGAGTTTTGGGTGAAGTTTGTAATACGTGCCTAAGAATTGTGATTATTTGTCATTGGATTCTGTTTTGGATTGGTGATGTTCTTCAGAAAGGCTAGGAGCGTAGTAGTCGCAACCAGCGTGCGTGTATGACCAGATGTATGAACGTAAACGAGGCAAAAAGAGTATGTAAGGATCGTAGCAGGTGGCGTTCTGTAGTTTCTGCCTACCCCCATGGGAAGAAGGCGTGAGTTTATGTATGTATGTGGAAACTGAAGTCAAAAACAAAATGAAGTGGAAGGAGAGAGAGGATCTTAAACCTTAGTGAGACTGATAAGATGATAACCCTCATTCTGACGCAATCGGACAACAAGAGAGAGAAAAAAAGAAACCCCCGCTGTCGCCTGTAACTTGTTCGATCCACCATTCAAACGTAAAAACGCTCTCTGAAATTAGATCACATGAAAAAAGAAAAAAGCTACCGGATTATTGCCTTCTTTTTCTGCACGCGGAGCATGACAACCATAAACACGGGTTTTGTCGACGGAAGAATAGACAAAATGACAGATAAACAATCACAATCTGTAATTTTTTCTATTCTTCCGTCGACAAAACCCGTAGAAAACCCGTTTATATGGTTGTTATACTTCGCGTGCTGCATTCTTTGGAAGATTAGACATTATATTAGTACCTGGGCGACCGAGCTCTGCTCTGGTGAAAATAGAGAATGCTCATTTAATAGTATACGAAAATTCACACTAATCTATGTATAGTACTTATTCCATGCTGCCATGTCATTGTTCTAAACTTTGGGCGACCAAGCTCTACTCAGGTGAAAATACGGAGATTTTTTTTTTCCCAGATTTGAGATCTAGCTAGATCGATTTTACGCCCCTGTAAACCCCTATATTGCAACTTTCATCGAAATCGTTAGAGCCGATTTCGAGAACGTGAGTACAAATCTATATATATACAAATATTGCTCGTTTAATAGTATAGGATAGGATACAAAGACATATTATATTACTACTTTTAACGACATTTCATAAGCCCAATCACAAATAAAATTCATCGGACCCCACTTTTTAAAACTTCTAAGTTCGTAGTTGCCAAAGATTTATCTCTAAGTAGGTACTTACTTCATCTAGGCACGAAGCATTAAAGTTTAAGCCCTCCTACTTATGTACTTTTATACCTTCATCAGTGTATTGTTGTACAGTTTTGTGAAGTTACTTCGTACTTAAAGTTACAAGATTTGGCCTTGTAACAGTATTTTTTTCTATAATAATATTAATAATGGATCAGCTAAAAGAACCATAGTCTATTTCTGACAATTTATCATTAAAATATTGGTTTAAATGTACACAATTTCCTGGCTGAAGTTATGATTAAACTCGACCTGTATAATCTTTTAGATTTTTTGTGAAAAAACTGAAAACTGCTGCAAGGACTGGAGCTCGCTGTTGTTTCTTGGTAAACATTTTGTGCAATTGTTTTAGAAAGCAAATACTTTTTGTTGCGGTAAACATGACGCAAAGAAAGATCACAAACACAAAAAAAGAACAAGTTGGGGCAAATATGCGTCACTTCCACGCAAAACGGCCATCGCTCAGCATAATGCTGCGACCCTATGCGAGACAGAGCCCCAGCGCTGGTTTTTAGCGACAGCCGGCATTGATGTGATGACGTCGACCGTTGCAGCATACAATGAGATATAAATTTAAAATAAAATAAATATACTTAAAATAATTAGTTCCATCATTATTAATTTCATTTATTTATAATTATTGATGTTTTGTGAAACGTCAATTGAAATGTATTCAAAAAACAAGATGGCGGCTTTAGATCCAATTTTGGACACGCGCCACAGTAACCTTTTAGCGCTTTATGTAAACCCCTTAACAAGCTAAGTACCTATTTTATTTCTGGGTAAAGGAATATAAAGGTATCTGACCTATTTATTCACATCAACACTTACGACATCAAACATACGCGATTCGTCATGATCTGACTCTAAAAGCTCCATACTTACAACATTTTCCATTGAACAGTAACTATTAACTGTACACTTCGTGCCCTACATTTTTATTGAAATACGCTACACATAAAATTGAAACATAATAAAAAGGTTCTTGAAACAAGTTCATGGAATACGGTTATAGAAGTACAGTTTCGTACAAAATCGTGATATAAACACGCGCATCACAGTGGCTCAAACGACACGTTATCGGAAATAGATGCAAAAATTGTCGTATCTTAGCATGGAATATACAGAGCAGATTTTTGAGGTGGGGCAATAAGGGCAGCTACCTTAACCTTACCGTTGTAGCTACAAGAAAACGGTCTTGGGAGACTGACTTTAACTTGTTGAGACATTGAGACCTGCATTCACAAGTTTTGAAAAAAAATTACATTCAGCAAAAATGGGCAGTTTTCCAAAACCGTTTTCGATTAAAGTACCTCTGTCCTTACTGTCTCATCTCAAAAATCCAAAAAATATTACATCTAGCCAGATAATTGTATCAATATTGTTTGCCTAGTTTACTTCCAAAGCTTTCATAAAAAAAAATCTGTGCGTCTAGTGTTCACAAGCTCTACTACTGAGCATGAGGTCCTGAGCCATTCCCAGGTCCCATTGCGATTCCCAGGTCGAGTAAAGTGTTATTGGGTTTTTCTATCAGGAATTTCTCAGTAGCAGCCCGGAGTCTGGATTTGTGCCCGGTTGATGGCAATAGGCTCGCCCACTATTACATGGGACTTAAACATAACTGGCGTAACGAAGGTGTGGTGAACTTTAGGTACCTACACCTCTGCCTAACTATAAATTATGTTATGTTATTTAAACGAATGTTTGTTTTTAACCGACTTCCAAAAGGAGGAGGTTCTCAATTCGACTGTATGTTGTTTTTTTTTTTGTATGTTTGTTACGCGATTACTCCGTCAATTATGAATTGATTTTGATGATTCTTTTTTTGTTTGGTAGATCATACTTCAGAGGTGGTTCCATATAAATTTTATTAACTTTACTTGGGTAGTTTTTGAGTTAGCTTCAATAATACGTATTTTTACCTCACTTAGTATGTAGATGATATTGTGATAACTTCCTGTCACTGTTATTTACATAGCAGGTAGTGGTATTCGAATTTGTGTGGGGTAGGTATCACAACTAATAAGTGAAAAATAAAAACTTTTTACAAAAAAAAAACAATCGACTTCAAAGAAAACACTACAAAGTGAAAAATAACTTTAATTTCGGAAGTCGGTGACAAAGAACGAAAATTCAAAACCAAAGACACGTTTTCACGTGGGTTTTTTTGCTTCCTCTTAGAGCCCTAGCCTTCTGTACCCTTTTTATTCTATGTCCCATAGTGTTAGAACCTTGATCCAACATTATTTTAATGCTAAGCTTCTATACTATTACTGTTTATTGTGACGTCAACTCTATATTTTTTTGTAGTACTTTGATGGATTGCTTCGGTGTGTTGTAGTCACTACAATATTACTCCTTGCGTCATTATTTCAAAATAAAAAAAAGCAAACATATGGTTCGATTATTGACTTTGACCCACTGAATTTTTGGGGTTCCGTACCCAAAGGGTGCTGACGGGACCCTATTACTAAGAGGCTCCTTTATTCGTCCGTCTGTCACAGGTCTGTATTATAAGAACCGTAATAGGCAGACACTAAACTTGAAATTTTCACTGAATGTGTGTGTGTGTGTGTGTGTTTTACTAAAGCCCCAACAATTAACAAAAATAAAAAAGTTTTTTTAAATATGTTGTGTTAAATATTGTATGGCAGTACGGAACTCTTTCGAGTAAGACTCGCACACGAAGAGTTCCCGAAATATCCCGAGATATCCCGAAAGTCTGACAACCAGTCTGACCACGGGTTATATATAATAATGTTTATTTATTTTGTTAGGGAAAACAAACAAATGTACAATGTATATTAAATCTAAAATTACAAAATAATTGGAAGTGGGTAAATGTACAATCCACGACGTTTCCACAGATTACCAAGGTTAAGGATACAGTGAAGACACAAAGTTACCTAAAACACAAAGAAGAAGACAAGAAGAAAAAACCGGCCAAGTGCGTGTCGGACCACGCACAATGAAGGGTTCCATAGTTGTGATGAATTTATCCCAAAAACAAACTTAACTTTGTAGTTGAAAAATATGTTCTCCCATACGGAATGTATGGGAAAACATGTTTTTACAACTGCAAAGTTAAGTTGGTCGATTATTACTCGATAACAAGTAAAGCCTACTTAGCTGTAATAGTTTTCCTTTTAATTTCATTATATAACCTACTGCTGTTATTTTTTTCACATATCCAAAATTAACCATTTAGCTGCAAGGGGGGGGGACACTTGACTCTAACAAACATTAGCACTTTAAAGCTTAATATTTCGCAAACGGATCCCTGAATCCAAAAATGGTTTTCGCAGACTCACAATGTTTTTAAAGGACCTTTCCAATGATATCCCACACCATGAGTTAAAAAATTAAAAAATAAAAGATCACCACTTTACGTATAGGAGAGGTACCCTAAAAAAAATGTTTTTCACTAAAAAAAAAAACCACTTTGTCGGCGTAATTAATATGTATACCTATGCCAAATTACAGCTTTCTAGTACTAAGGGTCTCGGAGCTAGACCGCGGACAGACAGACAGACAGACAGACAGACGGACATGACGAAACTATAAGGGTTCCTTGTTTACTACGTAACCCTAAAAAGGAGGATGCACTTCTCTTAAACTAAAACAAATATTATTTGATTAAAATTATTATGAAATCAAACAACTATAACAAAAAAAAAAAAGAGGCTACTCATCACGCAAATGCAGACTATCTATTCACTAAACATTTGCTAAATTTTTGGCGATCTAAAGCGAATAAATATCCAAATGCACAAAATGTTTGTTATAAATTTTGGCTAGTCTATAGAGAGGAGCCCGTTCACCCGCGTTAGTACGACAAGGTGTCGTGGCAAAAAGCGGGTAAACACGTGCCTCTCGACGTATAACTGTTCTGGGTACAACATAAAATATACATAATGGTGCCGATTCCCTTGTTCACAAACTAAACTAAATTTAAGTTCAGTGCATCTTTTTCTTTCTATTTCATTAAGAAAAGGATAGAGGATAAATTTTAGTTTAGTCGTGTCAAATTAATCAGCGCCTGTCACTCTCTATACAAGTTTAGACGTGATTAAAAACTAGCCGACTAAAATTACGTCAATTTACGTCAAGCGCTGATTAATTTGACAGGACTAAACTAAAATTTATCTTCTGTCCTTTTCTTAATGCAATAGAAAGAAAAAGATGCACTGAACTTAAATTTAGTTTAGTTTGTGAACAAGGGAATCGGCACCATTATTGACTAATTCTGATCAGTCAATCTTTGTTGTGCAACAGATCATGAATAACATGTTACCCAGTAACTGCGTTGTGCAGGTCAGATGACGTGTGACGTGACTGTATATGAACCGGCAGGGGAATGAATGAAGTAACATTAGTTTGTATCAAACTATGATGCAAACTAATGTTATTTCATTCATATTCCCCTGCCGGTTCCAAATAAACAATGTAATCTAAACAGCTCAGGCATTTCGTCGATAAGTGAACCGGTATTGATATTGGTGAATTTTTTTTTTTGTTTCAGTTTTTCCTTGAATGGAGTTTGATGACCTTCGATGGTTTTTAATAGACGCATTTGGTTACTTTTACTAAACAATGAAATACGGTAGTTGCCTAAGATAAAAATAAATTATATTTAGTCCGTCTTTCAGATAATAAAAAAATATTAGACACGTATTTTTTAGTTTATCATATTATTAAAAAATAACTTAGTAAACACGCATTAAATATTTTTAAGCTATTGCATAGCTTTTATCGCGGGCTTTGAGCGCGGCGACCGAATCAAGAAATTCCGTAACGAAAATAAAACCTAACACCCCCGCCTACCATGTAATGACGGATGATTTTTGTTTTATGTCATCATCCGTCATCATCCCAAGTGTAGTGAAGTTGACAAATAGGAAGTATGGAGGTTACAAATGCTATGCAATAGCTTTACCGCGGCAGTCCCCGAGTGCCACACGTTTTTTTATTTTTATTAATGTGATAAAGCAAAAAATAGAATTTCTTTTGTTTTACACAGACATCATCTCTATTGTAACCTTTACTCAAAAATGCATGTAATGTGGTCATTATTTAGACAACCTTGTTTGAGCAAAGTCGACCTTGCCGTTCTGTTTCAAGGAGCGGCCGGCAAAGTTTTGCTGGTCGCCCTAACAGGCCGGCAAAACATTGCCGGCCGCTATTTTGACGTTTCAACGTTTTAAAAAATCAAATGCAAAAAGATTTTATTTAAAACACAGCTGTTTGTATTTATAGAGATAGGTACAAAAAGATTTTATTAGATATTTGGCTGTATAGTTCCAACTACCATTGTTAAAAAAAAAACAAAGAAGTAACAAAAGCACAGTTCAGCGAAAATTTTATTTTTATTCAGTGAATTTTTTGCTAAAAATGAGCTCTCAAAGCGAAAATTCTTCCGATTCAAAAGTGTTTAACACCGCCTGACATTAAAGATGAAGCTAAAGGACTATGGGCGGAATCGTCCCCACCCATCAACAAAAATGAAATGTAGCTCAATTGATAGATCTTGGCAAGATGATATTTTTTTACTATGGTGACATTGCCCAAATGCATGGGGTTCTCATGGTATCTTACGTTTAAACAAATATCTCGTTGACGTATTATTGATGTATGGGCTCCGTCCCCACCTACCAACAAACATGGAACTGATACCTATGTGTTCCTAAAGTGCTCCCTATTTGATTAAAATCCTTTGTTTTAGATAAATCAGTGGGAATATTAATTAAAAAAAAACAATTTGTAATTATTAATTAACGTATATTTTTATGTTACATTTGTAAGTTATTTTAACATTATGGTTATATTACTGTACAAAATATGATGGAGTAATTAAACAAAATATACAAAATGTATTTCAACTGGTAGTTATCCATTATAAGTTTAGTTTTTATACAATGTGTCCGGACATGGACTAGCGATATTTTAAATGCTTAAATATAAACTATTTAAAAGTACAATTACACTCTAAGCTTGGGTCCAATACACTTCCCCGCTATGTGGCAGCCATTTTGTTTTTTTTATTGAAATATTCTCTATGCGAGTACAAAAAAAATCATATCTCTCAAAGTTTTAGTCACACTGAGATAAAAATAGGCTTATTTGAAAGGCAATAATATTGTCTACCATCTGCATTACAAAACAATGTATTTACAACACCAAAACTTTAGAAAAAAAAAATGTGACGGTGGAAAAAAAATACAAAAATTATGCAATTCAACCAATAATTGTTAATTACCACAAAAACGGGGAAGTGTATTCGACCCAAGCTTAGAGTGTATTTGTACTTTAAAATAGTTTATATTTAAGTATTTAGAATATCGCTAGTCCATGTCCAGACACACTGTATATAATGGATATTTTATATTCTTACAATACTCATAGTAGGCAAATAAAAATAGTGAATGCATGTTTTACAATCGCTGAGTAAAGTTCTAAATAAGCTACGTAGAACATATCTTATATTAAGATTATCTTTTCTAATGGATATAATATGACATAATATTATAATATGATATAATATTATATTATGGTACATTTAATTTTTATATTTTTCAATAATGATTTTTACTCGTCAATTATAATGCTGTCTAACAGATGCGCTGGCAGATTAAAATCTGAGTGACGACCTATTCCCATGTACCATATAATGGATATGATATGAGCACAACTTCCTACAGTGCGACTGCCCGTCAAGCAAGTACAGTAATAGTATGCAATAGCATGTCTATCAGTAATATTCCCATCAATTAGCACATACGAATAATATATACGCGATCTAACATGTCTAGATTGTATTCGCGCTCTTATCAGCCACGCATTATTTATCATTATATTGCATTTTGGCAAGTCATTCAATGCATTTTCGCGATATAATTCAATAATGTATAATCCATTTCGAAAATGTTCTGCACAGTAAGACTTAGCGAGTTTCAAATGATAAGTGCCTAATGCTATTAAAATGACGTCATCTTCGCTTAATCTCGGAAAGTCTTCGAAGTGAGGCATTTGTGCTTCCATGGCCGTAAAAGTCACTCTCTGTCGATTGAGATTTTTCATTTCTACGTAATCACGTAACAGATTAAGCGTGTTGATTTTATCGTATATGATATTCAGTATTTCTGAGGCAAGCCTGGTGTCAGTAGCAACGCGATAATATGCATTTATGATCGCTGCAGCGATTCTACAATCAACGAACATATTCGGTAAAGCTCTGTTAAAATATGACTGCCTTAAAAGTTTAAACCTATTTTTAAACTTTCCGTTCACAGCCTCTACCACCCACCGGCATATCGTTACTAACCGCGACTTATTTGCCAAGTATTTTGGAATTATTCATCAATAATACGTAAACGAAATATTTGTTTAAACGTAAGATACCATGAGAACCCCATGCATTTGGGCAATGTCGCCATAGTAAAAAAATATCATCTTGCCAAGACCTATCAATTGAGCTACATTTCATTTCTGTTGATGGGTGGGGACGGAGCCCATACATTTTTGCCCATCCCCCTTAGTGGTTGAAAATTTAGTACCGCGAAACTCAAAGGAAAAATATAAGCTTGCATATGAAAAATTTGTGCAGTGGAAAATCAGTAGGACATCTAAATCTTTACTTGCTGGTTTTATTTATATTAGGTACTTGCATTTTTGAGTAAAGCACTATACAAGCCTTGGCCCACTATGACTGCTTCGCTGGTCACGCTATGATTGCTTCGAGCTAGCCTAGCTACGCTCTAGGCCTTCCAGCTTGGCCATCATTGCAGCCCTTGCTGTCCTCGCTGTAAAGGCCTCGACCTACGGCCTCGGCCTTTATCTCAGCTCGTCCATCAAGTGCTGCACGCTGACCGCGCTGTGTCGGCCTGGAGCTGCGCTACGCTGCGCTGTCGGCCATCATCAGCGCGACCAGCAAAGTAGTCATTACAGACCGCGGCAGTAATGTACTATTAAATTGTTTGTTTCAACAACAAACTATCGTCTTCACTTGGAAAAACTTACAGACTGTTTGTAACGCCGTATCTTCTCAGTTTAGAAACGAGAAAACATTAAAAAAAGAGTTCATGCCCTTCTTTTGTAACACTAACGATTACTGACTTAACACAAAAAAAACATGTTTCAAAAATTTCCAAAGGTAGATTACGTACTTATTTATAAAACCTAGATATGAATTTTATCCAGACATTCGTTCGTTTAACACTTCAGAGCTCACGTATCAGGTTATCTACGTCAAAGCCTCATTGATCACATACAAATTGCATGGCATTACTTCAAATGCCTACTTCCAAATCCAGCACGACGTAAGTCGGTTCTAACGTCAAGCAAATTATAACTCTATTGTAATTGTTTAAGACTGGTTATTGTATAGAGAAGTTTTGCATAAATTGCTTTTTGATTCAGGTGACAGTTAAGGCGTGTTTCCGGAACGCGAATACGCGATTTAAGTTGATTTTGATCTGAGATTGCGTTTAAACTTGATGTGATTTTAATTGATCGCTCCAAAGCGGTTTCATGTTTTTTCTTAACGTCTGCATTTCCACCAGGGATGTGAGAGGATGCGCAGCGAGGGATGTTTGTTAAGAACCAATAGAATCGCTTCATTTACCTAGCCTCGCTCAGCGCAGCTCCGGTGGAAACGCCTTAGCGGTGCGAGGTTTTTGTACGTACAAAACAAGCGATGGATGGGTGCAAGGGATGTGTGTGAAAGATGTGTGAGAGAGATATGTGCGAGTAATATGTGCGAGGGATGTGTGCTAGGGATGGACGCGACTGAGTAATCGCATATGAAAAGAGCCCGCTACTCATCCTCGCACCGCTCATCTGCACACCATTTCACAGCGTCGCTACGCATCCTCGCACCGCTCAGCAGCCTAGCACATCTCTGTTGGAAATCAGCCTTATAACTGTCTTAGGCTGCGTTTCCACCAGAGATGTGCTAGGCCGCTGAGCAGTGCGAGGATGCGTAGCGACGCTGTGAAACGGTGAGCAGATGAGCGGTGCGAGGATGTGTAGCGGGCTCTTTTCAGATGTAATTTCTCGCTCGCATCCATCCCTAGCACATATCCCTCGTACATATCCCTCGCACACATCCCTCGCACACATCTCTCACACACATCCCTCGCACCCATCCTAAGCTTGTTTTGAACGAACAAAATCCTCGCTCCGCTAAACCGTTTCCACCGGAGCTGCGCTGAGCGAGGATAGGTAAATGAAGCGATTCTATTGGTTCTTAACGGACACATCCCTCGCTACGCATCCTCGCACATCTCTGGTGAAAACGCAGCCTTAGGCCTGTTATAAAATTGTCGCACTATAGAAAAAAGGCTCTTTTCCTACAACGACGTAAAAACTATGGATGCTCAGTGCGGTGTGATTCTTACAGACACTAGGGGTAAGACCACCGTAGACATGCTTTTGGATTTTGGAGATAACGATCACGATGGGGTCAGTAGTTTGGAGGAGGAGGAACAAGGTATGAAGTTCCCCCATTAAAAATGGCGGATCCTCTGACTTGCGGAGTAATTGCGTAACACACTAAAAGTAGCAATGGCTTTCATTTTTAACCGACTTCCAAAAGGAGGAGGTTCTCAATTCGACTGTACGTTTTTTTATTTATTTTTAAGTGTCGCAGCATTATGCTGAGATAGGAGCCTTTTGGCCTCGTACAGGACCTTCTGCTTTTATTTAATTTTACTTTGTTTTTTTAATTGTTTTTTTATTATTTTTATTAATGTTCTTATTGAAGGTGTTTCGTTTAATTTGTGATTTCCTGTGCGAGTCTCAATAAATACTTTTTCTTTCTTTCTTTCTTTCTTTCTTTTTGTGTTTTTTTATGGAAGTCTGTTGTTTTTTTCTTGTCAATTCAACAACATTGATTGCGTTATTTACGTTGTCTAGCGGACAAATTCGGAGATTATGAAGTAATGGATTAGTAATATCCTTCAAAATCATTCAGATTGTGATTAAAAATGTGTTACGAAATTAGAGTGCAGACTGGTGGGACCGTTTGTTGTTAGATATATGTACGTAGACATTTTGCGATAAACCGGAACTATTCTACGACAAAATCTAGTGTAAGAAACAAGTAAAGAGCCACGTAAATCAGCTCACCCAGTAAAACCGCCTTAACAAATGACAGGGCTGTCGAATGTCGATACCATAGGAAAAACACGATCAATTCTATGGCGTCGTAAAAATCCCATAAAAATGGGTTGCCACGCCATGGTTGGACCCAAGTGGCGAAAATAAATAAATTTTATTTGCTGCCAGTTGTGTTGCCATCAAATCGTTAAAATCATCCTTGTAATGTATTGGTGGGTAGCAAGGTACTGAATAATAAATCGTATTGAAAATTTTATGAAAACGACCTCAAAAGATTTCAAATATGACTTTGGAAAAGTACATCAAATTAGATCAAATCTCACCGTGTAAACTTAGGTGAAGTCATCATCTGCCTAGCCTTTTCCAACTATATTGGGGTCGGCTTCCAATCTAACCGGATGCAGCTGAATACCAGTATTTTACATGGAGCGACTGCCTATCTGACCTCCACAACCCAGTAACTGGGTAATACGATACCCCTTGGTAAGACTGGTTGTCAGACTTTCGGGCTTCTGACGACCCGTAACGACTGTCAAAGATCCACGAATGACAGCCGGGACAAACGGCTTAACGTGCTTAACCAACGCCTGAGAGATATTTCTCGACGGCCTGTGAAGCCAAGTCAGAGGCCCATGGGCGGCTTTAAAACTCTGACACCAGGTTAGTCTCTAACCACGCGAAGAGAATAAGTAATTTTTACAGATTAGTTCGACAAGTCATATACACATACACCGGTTGCGAGTATTACGCACCTGACCTTTCTGAAGAACATTACAAGGTCAGTTACGTGTAATATTAAGTCCTTCTAGAGCAGGAGTGGACAAACCGTAGGCAATTCAAGGGGTCCAGAATAAAAAAATGCATCTTGTTTTATGTTGCGATTTATCGTAAGAATCTTCATCTAAAATGCTACTAAACACGGTGAAAATAATCGTGGAGCGCATCTGCGCAATGTTTTTATCTTACAGTAGTTTTAATATGTTTATGTTTAGTTATTAAAGTTCACAATGGCCCTTTCTAAACGTAAGCGAACGTCAGAACATAATTTCTGAGAGCACACTCGTATGTCAAAATGACGTTGGCGGGCAGGATTTATTCCCTTTGCGGCCTGCAGTTGGCCCGCGGGCCGTAGTTTGCCCATCCCTATTCTAGGGCGTTCCTTCCTCTAACATCTGCCTTGAAAATACCCTTAGTTAGTCGCTTTTAGATATTATACCTAGTAGACGCCAATTAGTTGCCAGTACTGATATTTCATAATTTCATACAATGTCTAAATTATAGTAGGTATAGAGAAACCAACTCACGTTTTAGATCCTAAGATAATAAAACTAGCTACAAACTTTATAGTTATTCATAGACAAACAACTCTATTAAAATGGCACGCATGCTCCATAAATACCTGAAGATTTACATGCGCATAGACAAATAGAACATTATCACAGATCATGCGCTGATAACTACAACACTGTTTCTATACATAGAGTACTTTGCTGACAAATTGGCGGACATGGTAATGAAGTTACTTGGTAAATTTGTCCTATAGTCTGACCAATACCGCTGTACCACGCCTTAGGAATACGCGGCGAGGCGAGGGACAGTGTTGACCAATGAGCGGCAGGCGGGACGCCGTGCGCCGAGAGCTTTGACGAATTAGCGGCCTGCACTGCTCCCCCGTCTCGCCGCGCGCCTTCCTAAGGCGCGGTAGAGCGGTATTGATCAAACTATAGTTGACAGATTTTGTATATCGCTTAGCAGTTCAACTGTCACGAGGACTCATTGAGTTCGATAACAATTAAAATTCTATTGTGTCTCATTAATGACAGTTGAAAGGATCCTTGCACCCCAATTGTGTAACTAACTTCCTTTTGAAGGATATTATGGATATGGAAATCAATCCCCTCGCTGGAAACACATTCCCAAATCGCCAGAGTGATATGGCCTTAAATGCTGAAATCAGTAGTGCTATTCTGTAAAAATCTCACCGTGATATCTTAGGTGAAGTGAGCTGACAATAGTGTCAATCCTTAGCAACTGACAGCTCACTCCACGCTCACTTCACCTAAGATAACACGGTGAGATGGTTACAGAATAGCACTACTGCACTAATTCTTTTAAGTGACAATTCGAACATTTAAAAATGTCTGCGATTTCATACAAAATAGTTGACTATCGCGAAAGAAAAGACTCAGTTTGATGGTTACAAGACTTTCCAGAATAAAATGTAAGTAGAAGAAATCTACACACAGTGTAAAATCCTGCCTTTGACCGCTGACCATAGAGTAAATACTTTTACATAATGCAAAGACGTTCCGACCTACTTACTCGTCGACCACAAATTAAATTGTGCGGTGCATTCGCTGAGTTATTTGTTAGATTAAATTCTTCTCTGGCAAAGAATTTTGCAGTTTTAAGGACTAACTTAGCCGGTTTTTAGGGTTCCGTAGTTAACAAGGAACCCTTACAGTTTTGCCATATCCGTCTATCTGTCTGTCTGTCCGCGGCTTAGCTCAGAGACTCTTAGTACTATACTAGAAAGCTGTAATTTGGCATGGGTAGAGTTGCTATCCGTCCGGATAAAGCCGGACAGTGTTAGGCTTTTTGACCTCTTGTCCGGGCCAATTTGACTGCGACCGGCCCGTCCGGCTTTTGTTAGGCTTTTTCGTCCATTGCTGGCCTATTAAAGAAAGTCTTTGAAAGTCTTTGTTTCCAAAGAAACGGGTTAAAATAGGAAACTATTGTAAAATGTAAATTATGAAATTTAATTTACAGACATGTTACTTGCAAAATATTTATGATAAAATTATTGAAAAACGAAAAAAAAAAAACGAAAACTCACCTTCCACAACCATATGACCATGGTAGCTAAACAATCCTACCAAAGGTTAGGTTTTGTTCTACGTAACTGCCGCGATTTTCGCACCATTCATGCCATCAAAATATTATTTAATGCACTTGTACGTAGCAAGCTGGAAACCAGCTCTTGCGTGTGGAATCCACATGAAAGTACCTACGCACTTTTATTAGAAAAGGTACAAAAAGCGTTCCTTAGGTACCTATATAAGCAGAAGCACGGCTACTATCCTTATCTCTATCCGACTAAATTCTTACACGGTTGCCTTGGATACAACTCGCTAGAGGTAAGGCGAGCTCGAGTTCAGCTCACAATAGCCTGTAAGACGCTGCGTGGCGCTATTGACGCTCCTGACCTGCTTGATGTGCTGGCGCGCTTCTTTGTCCCAGACAATTACTGCCGGGGCAGAAGGCACAGGCTGTTTGCCGTGCCTCCATGTCGTACTGTTGCACGTGCTAAGTCGCCAATTCCTCGCACTCTGGCTGCGCTTAATGATCTCTTGGATTCTAATCCTACAACCGACCTGTTTGCGGATGGATGGACGAAGTTTTTATTGATATGTCAGGAGTACTGTGACTGGAATTTGTGAATGTGTTGTTACTTGCTTTTTTTATATTTAATTTTTCATGTTTTTATTTTGTACATTTTAATGTGTCTTAGGTATTATCTTAGTTACTGTAATTGGTTTAACACAACCGTTGTTGCTAAATAAATAAATTAAGGAGGTTGAGCTTTTAAAGCACGTTTCTTATGAAAATATATTATGTGTTCTATTTGAACTTTTAGTCGAAAATACTTTTTTTTGGCGTCCGTCCGACCGTGGGACCCAAAAGTCCGGCTTTTTTAGCGGATAAGTCCGGTTTTCTGATTTTTTGAGATGGCAACGCTTGGCATGGGTAGATATACATATTAATCACGCCGACAAAGTGATATTTATTTTTATTTTTTATTTCACATTCGAACACAAGTAGGCATTTATGTAAATTATTTCATCACCACTGCTCTCAAAACGGTGAAAGAAAATATCGCGAGGAAACCGGCATGTCCTAGAACCAAAAATTCAAAGACATGTGACATCTACCAACTCGCATTGGGCCCGCGTGGTGGATCCACGCGATCCACTCCCTCTCACAGAAAGAGGAGGCCTGTGTCACAGCAGTGGGAACATTATAGGCTGATTATGCTATGTTATGCTATGTCAGGATCATTTAGTGATAAACTGTCTTGCATAGAACACACAATCGCATTTACAAAAATGAGGTGTCGGTAACGGTATCGCGAGTTCAATTGCTTTTCCCATCTCAAAAATGTCCAACGCGCCTAAAGAAGTTTTCACTTCAAAAAAAGATTATAAACAATGCTTTTTGATTATGAGCAAGAGTGACCAGGTATCACCTGGGTACGCTCAAACCATCGGCATCCTCGTAGACCTCATTTATCGCTTTCCACCAGTAGACCAAAAATTAATTAAGACATAAAAATAAATAATAATTATTGATAGTTAAAAAATGCAGTAAGACAATACTACTGAAATTGGGTAATATAATGGCACCTTTTAAACTATATTGATAATTATAATTTCGAATCGTTTGGGGTTGAAACCCTCGGGCCATGGGGTCTGAGTGCTTATGACCTCTTTAGTGAAATCTCAAAACGCCTATTTGACACTTCCCGTGACCCAAGGGCTGGTTTTTACCTTGGTCAGAGGCTAAGCATTGCCATACAACGTGGCAATGCGGCCAGTCTCTTGGGTACATTACCAGTCGACAGCGATGCGGATGAATTTTTCGATGCTATATTTTAATTTGTGAATAGTTTTAGGTACTTAAGTTAGTATATAATTTTGTTATTTTTATCACATTAGGTATAGCATAAAATAAATAAAATGTAGAAAAAATAACAAAAAACGCCTTTTTAACGAACATAACATAGTAGAATTTAAAACTTAATTTCAACTGACAACCTTGTGACTACCACAGCCAAAAAACAATCAGTACTACAATTTACGTCACAAAACTGTAAACTTTAATAAACAGTTTTAATCAATATTCTCGTACCTACGTCATAAAAACAATATTTATTTATATTTTACGCCGTTATCAATTGAATCAAAATAAATAAAGAATTAATGATGAATCTCTACTCACACACTGGACTTTGAATAACAACGTTGTAAGTCCTCGGCGCGACAATGACGTCTATTTGGGGTTGCGTGACCTAAATAATCGTTTACCGTCAAAAAATTTACGCACCGCACGTTAATTGGGCCTTTTTAAAGGTATTTCAGACTAGCTTTTAGTAAGTAAATGTATTTTTAGGGTTCCGTACCAAAATGGTAAAAAGGAATCCTTATGGTAAGACTCAGTCTGTCTGTCTGTCACAGCTGGATATCTAAAGAACTAATAATGCTTTAAACTTGAAATTTGGAATGGTTTTAGATGACGAACTATTTTGCATTTTTTTTTTTTGCAACTAGGCCTTAAAGGGTGTCTTAAAAATTCGAAGCGAGGCTACTTGGGCATGTGATGTATCGAAAGAGCGCTATTTGCACATTCTCAAACATTTTTTTTTTAGGTCGCTTTGTTTTCTACTTTTGACGAAAAATTAAAAAAAAAAACCGTTCCCTGCCTTGTCTCCGATGTTTGCATAGAGAAAAATCTGAAATTATCTATGTGACAGAAGTTTATGTAAAGATTACAGATTACAGGAAAATAAAAAGCACACTTTTTCAGAAATCATCAACAAAAATTACATTCTCTGACGAATATAGGCCTCGCCGATGAAAATTTAAAACATTTCACGGTTTACATGATGGTACGGAACCCTCGGTGCGCGAGTCCGACTCGCTCTTGACCGGTATTTTTTTTTAATTCTGTTCTTAAACTAGCAGTGTAGTCACAAACGACCCGTGGGAGCTCGTGACTAAATAATAACAGCACGGGTCGATATTCAAGGTTAAGCAACACTTGCTGAGGTCAACTGTGGATGGGTGACCATCCATTACATACCGAGACCCTTTTATGCTTCGGAAAACACGTTAAGCCCTTTGTCCCGGCTGTCATTTATTTTTTACATCTTTGACAAAATAAATGACAGCCGGGTAGGGTTGCCCAGGTGTCCGGCTTTTTAGTATCGTGTCCGGCCAAATGTATACAAGAACGGCCTGTCCGGATTTTGATAGGCCAACCCCGCCCCGCCAAAAAATGCCGAACCAAAGCGCGCTAGCAACTCACGCGGGCACGCATGACTCGCAATAGTAAAAAAAAAATGTGATTCATATAATTAAGAGTAGAGTAAGTCTCAAATGAATAACAGTAATAAATATACAAATAAAAGTATCCATATTTTTTTCTTTTAAAAAACCAGTGTGTCGGCTTTCAGAGCAAAATGTCCGGCTAAATATGAATCTGTGTCCGGTTTTTCTATTTTTGAGCCTGGCAACCCTAGCTACGGGTAGTTAGAAGCCCCCCGTAAGGGCCTTATCATACTAGCCGATTGCGAGCGTCCTCAAAGCGGAGAGGGCGCGCAACGAACACGCGGCGCATGCACAGCGAATTCGTTGCGGACGCGCAACGAGATCGCCGCGAATAACAGCGTGAAAATGGATCTTCTCAAATTCGTTGATGCTTTCGTTTTCGTCTCCGGCGTCTTTGAAGTAACAAAGCCAACAGCAGTGTCTCCTCGTCGGAATCCACTTTGAGTGTATTGTACGTCGTTAACTTACTACAAACACGCGACGAAAACGTTGCGAATTAGCCACGCGTCCGCGACGTCTTCGCTGTGCAGCCGCGGCGTGTTCGCGATGCATTCGCTGCGCGTCCGCCCCGCCCCGCAGCCGCTCGCAAACCGCTAGTGTGATAAGGCCCTAAGTCAGAAACCAATCTACCAAGGGTGTATCGTGTTACCTAATAATACCCGGTTTCTATAAACAAAAACAAATTGTTTTGTTTACCAATGGTATCATTTTTTATTGCCAAACTGGGCATATAAATAGATTCGTAAACTAATTTTACCTGTGATAGCTTGGGACATTCTACTATGCAAAGTTATGAGGTGTTTGCTTCATTATTGCTAAAGATAAAAAAGTCTTCATTTTGAACAAAAACGATCCATATTAAGGCTCGTACAGACCAGCGCGACACGCGACGCGACACAAAGATACCGGTCGTCGCGCGACGAGCGGTGCCTTTGTGTCGCGTCGCGTGTCGCGTTGGTCTGCACAAGCCTTTAAAGGAATCGGCGATAACTGAGTTGTGGAGATTCGATAGGCAGTTACTCCATTTAAAATACTGGTTCTCTTAGAGTTGCATCCGGTTAGACTGGAACCCGACCCCAACATAGTTGGCAAAAGGCTAGGCAGATGATGAATGTAGTCACAAACCACGATAACGAACTTCAACATTTTGTACATAAAGAACATCGTTAAAATGCTTCTTGTCATGCAAAGAAGGATCAACAAGTAACGAGTATTTATAATATAGATAATTTTAAAGTTAAGGCGACGATAATCAACT
Source organism: Agrochola lychnidis (assembly GCA_963680765.1). Lineage (NCBI taxonomy): Eukaryota > Metazoa > Arthropoda > Insecta > Lepidoptera > Noctuidae > Agrochola > Agrochola lychnidis. The sequence goes on along the minus strand of OY796860.1, from coordinate 6,269,702 downwards.
TTAAATGATTTTATACTGAAGATCACGTCTAAATGAGTAGTGTTAATGATTTGGAAAAAATATATGTTAAATTAGAGCATTTTCTTAATAACTGTATTTTAGATTATTTATAATATTACATAGTGAAATTAATTTGTAAAGTTATGTCTAACGCGCATAAAAAACAGAACCACGCAAAATTTATCAAACGTGTTTTTCTGAAACCTTCACCACTTCAAAGATAATTTAATTATTGAAATTTTAGTATACGTGTTTTATTAAAGTATTCTTTTATGTGTAATAAATCAATAATGATTCTAATTTGGGACAGCGCTCCTTAATGAGCGAATCCTATTACTAGCTGGACGTATGATACGCAAGCTAACCACTCAAGGTCACTGGCATATATCTGCGTCTTAAGCAATAATTTATAAAGAAATATTTTGTATGAGAAGAGGCCTTTATCCTGCAGTGGGACAATAATAATCTGGTATTATTATATCGTAATATAAATAATGTTGCATAGAATCAAGTTTTTCTAACTGAACAGACAGCTGTACCGCTGGGGAGTTTGTTGCGCCACTTCTTCTTCCCAGCGAAAGCACTAGGAAGTGGTGAACGGTGGGCGTTTTGGGGGACTGTTTATATAATTTTGACGTTCTAAAAGTGCTGATTCTCAGCCTAGTTTTAATAAATGACTTTTTATTTTGATTATAAACAATTTTATAAAATTACAAAAAAAAAGACAAATCACAACGGTGCTTGAGAATTTTCTAAGTATACTTATAGGCTTTTATTTTGTTAGACACTATTAATTATGAAAAACTGCGCAAAATCACTAACAAGTACTTCGTACTTGTTTTCGCAGTAAAGGAATATACTCGTGAACATAAGCAATTTAAAAATCAATTTGTTTCCTAATATTGCAGAAGTCAGTCAATAAATCAATAAAAACCAAAGCTAATCGACGACTTGTTGAATCGAGTAAAAGCTCACGCAGACAGACGCGACGCATCTCCGGTTGAACAATTTCTATGAAGTTGTCGCGTCGAGCCTTTGTGTAGGACCCTTAAAGGTTTACCCCACAAACGTGTCGTAAGTATTTATCGTAAAGGTATATCTGTATCTATACTAATATTATAAAGAGGAAAGATTTGTATTTTTGTATGTAACGAATAAACTTAAAAACTACTGGACCGATTTGAAAAATTCTTTCAGCAATGTATAGCTACATTATCAGCGAGTAACATAGGCTATATTTTATCCCCGTACTCCCACGGGAACGGGAAATACGCGGGTGAAACCGCGTGACGTCCGCTAGTATATTATAAATTAAAGTCACTTTCCGTGTCTGTAGTGTGTCAGTGTTGTTCTGCTAAACTACGCAACTGATTTTGATGTAGTTTTCACTATCACGCGACCAATTGGAACCGTGCACCTAGCTTCTGACGTTTCATAAGTGCCCTTGTAGGTTTATGTGAAATAAAATATTTTGAATTTGAATTTGATTTCGTTTATTTATTCCGATATTCTGAGTATATTTTAAAATTTAATAATTATAATAAAGAAATATTAATATTTTTTGTCAAGTCGTAAAAACCGAGCGAAGCAGGGGCGGGTCACTAGTATAAATAGTATAAAACAAAATCGCTTTTCCTGTCTTTCTGTGTGACCGCGTTGTTCTTCTAAATTCCATGTAATTTGATGGGTCAGTGACAGCTCGGCCCGAGTCAACTCAATCCGATGCGGTGTTTACCATAATTTTGAGCATTTATTCCGACAGGTTCATGTGTATTAAACTTACCAATAATAAAGATATATCTATTTTTTTTTTCAAGTCGTACAAACCGTGTGAAGCAAGGGCGGATTCCTAGTATTTTTATAAAAAACTAGCTGCTTCCCGCGGCTTCGCGCGCGTGGACCCTAATTATTTTTCTAAAATAAAGTAAGACTATGTTACTCCTTATATCATCAGCTATCTGCCAGTGAAAGTCCCGTCAAAATCGGGCCAGCCGTTTCGGAGATTAGCCGGAACAGACAGACAGAAAAAAAATTAAAAATAATGTTTTTTGTTCTAAGTACCGTATATACTTAACCCATCATCTGTTACGACGCCTCATTAAGGTGGATAACAATTAAAATTCTATTGTGTCTCGTTAATGACAGTTGAAAGGTTAACTATGCATTTAATCAAAAGCTGTTATTTTGACATAACAAACAAACACTTAATTTTCTTATTTGTATATATACCTAGATGTATAGTTAATGTCTTTTTAATGAACCATCAATCATAACTATCTGATCATGAAGACAGAAATTGTCAACTAATTAGTGTTTGGTTTATTTTTATATTTTGATTTTTTTATAACAACCCGTAACGTTGGTGATGGGACGGCAACAAAGGAAAACAAAGGCTTTTTCAGTTAAAATGGGGTGTCAATAAAAATAAATTGTTTGCTAACGATTTGAAGATTATAATCTATTTTTGTTGTTATTTTTTCAGGGATTTTATTAAGGGCTCGTTCGTTTATGATATAAAACAGTTATAAATATAGCTATGATGTTAAAAAAAATATAATGAGGGTCCAGTACCCTAATTGCGTAAAACAATTTAAATAATTGCTTCTGGTTTGAAAATTTCGTCTGCTACCCGACGAAAATAACGCAATGAATGTTGTTGAACTGTCAAAATGCAATTAGTCCGCTGGTTTACTTTGGAAAACCGCCCTAGGACCGCTATACTATTTATATATATATTTTTTATAAAAAAAAGTATATTATCTTATATATAAAACTAGCGACCCGCCCCGGCTTCGCACGGGTAAAAACCGGGTTATTATACATACAGTGTGAGTCTTCATAATGTGCACATATCGAAATGAGGAAATCTATGCTTAATTTTAACGACAGAAAAAATATTTAAAAAATCTAAATATTGTTTTTTATACTTTTTATGAAATTAAAAAAAAATTGTAACAAAACTGTGTAACTTTTAAACTGAATCAGCTATCGCGATGAAACAAACTCCATAATGATTGAAAGTAAGTAGCCGTCCACATAAAATTAAAATTGAGAAAAAAACTACCCTCAATTGAAAATAAACATGTTTTTTTAGTAAAAATCTGTATTTTTTTCTTCAATTTTTAATTGTAAAATTTATAAATAAGATAATAATAAAAAGAGAGCAAAAAAAAATTTTTTAAAAAAAAATTTTTTTGTAAAATTTTTTTTTTTTTTTAAACTAAAAAAAAAAATTACCATTTTTTCCGTCGATAAAATTAAGCATAGACTCCCTCATTTCGATATGTGCACATTATGAAGACTCACACTGTATAAACCTTTCTCTTCAATCACTCTATCTATTAAAAAAAACCGCATCAAAATCCGTTGCGTAGTTTTAAAGATTTAAGCATACATAGGGATATAGGGACAGAGAAAGCGACTTTATTTTATACTATGTAGTGATTCTCGTGTCACAATGTTAGTTACCTTACTCCTCCGAAACGGCTTTACTGATTTTTACCAAATTTTATATTCATATTCAGTAAGTCTGAGAATCGGCTACTATTTATTTTTCATACCCCTAAGTGATAAGGGTTGTCCACCCCAAACAAATAATTGGCAAAACAACGTTTGCCGGCAAAACAACGTTTGCCAGCAAAACAACGTTTGCCGGGGTCAGCTAGTAGTAGTATATATAAGTCTCCATTCAGTTAATTTAATATCAATTGCTGCAATGGATGTACTATAGGTTCACCTCTGCCCAACCCTTCGGGGTATTTACAGGCGTGATTTTATGTTATTTTATGTTAAACAAGATAATTTCTTGGAATGACATTACACGCTTTCAGAAAGCGAGAGATTATGAAAAAATATGATATATTTCCCTTACCTTCTTCGGCACAACTTTGACAGTTTTCTGCGTGTACGCAGACGTGAACAAAATGGTGTGGACAGGAGCCTCGGTGGGGATCCCCAGTGACGTCATCCTCACATGTCTCACTCAACCATTCATAAAGTTTTTATACACTTTCACTATTTTAATGTTGATTTATTTCACTCCTTATTTAAGAAAACCTTAAGCCCAGCAGTCGTCTGCGATCATTGAGACGAATGATTGATCACTTCTACCAGCAAAGGCGGTATATAAATGAAGATGTTAAGAACGCACTTAAGTAAAAGTAAGTTATATTTGATTTTGAAGCAATCTAACTTGCCCTCTACGTGTTGGGCATAATCAGCCTATAATGTTCCCACTGTTGGGACACAGGCCGCCTCTCTTCGAGGGGAGTGTTGTCAAACGTCAAAAATGTATCGTTAATAAGTCTCTAATCATTATTACTTTAACGTTTATAAATGAACCCCTTGATATTCTTCAACTTCTCAACCGCAGACCAATCTACTTTAAAACTACAACAAATACAATTAATTCGTCACAATTTTGTAACAACAATTAACAACAAAGCCTCAAGCAATTAGCTACTAGTTACTCTGTCCATTAATTTGTATTGAATTGCAAATGGAGGTGCCCACTTCAAATGAATATAAAACAAGGGATTATGCTAATCGAGGAGGATTTTAATGCTAGGTTTAATCGTCTGTAAACTAGAAAACTTAATTACTTGATAATAATTTTAAATTAAACGAAAACTATGTTAAATCATTAATTCACCACATTGACACACGTACTTTCACTTAAAATCACACAACTCAAATGAAAAATAAACTACAAAAGGAACACTACCGAATATTCGAATTAAGAACAAATTCAAAAGTGGAAATGCTCAGACGCAATGAAACACACTAACAACCCACAGTTTAAATAAACGCATCCTTCTTGCCGACGTGACGACTGAACCTTGTAATGTGGGCCACTTTAATTATTTACTTCAAAGATTGTGTCGTGATTACGATACTGTAGAGTAATTATTGTTTTAATGAATTATCTTGTCTGAGCAATGAATTATTTACAACGTCCATTCATTGATGATTGTTAATTTATGAATGAAAAAGAAAAAACAGTAATTGCATGTTTATTATTTGATGTAAGGCGGTCAAAACAAAGACACTGCCCTGTTTCTATTAAACATGGAATACAATTGACAAAGATTAAGCTCCTGAATGACGTAAGACTATTAAACACCACACAAAAGAATAATGTTATTGAAAAACAGAAAGAAAAAATTGGTTGTCTGTAAAGTCGGTTTACGGACGATAATTTTACGTGATAACGTCACAAGCCGAACGCTTAGGCCGATCGTGCCTCTCTATCGCTTGTTCCGCGCTCTTGCTTGCACGCTCGGCTCAGGTGGAACGTGACACTTTTTCGTGCGTGCAGCGATTTATAAGACGTTATCACCTCAAAAAAAACTAGTAAATCTTTACTAGTTCTTTTTCCATGTTCACAAATTGGTTTTTGAACCCTGAATTTAAATACGGTTAAATAACGCAACTTTATTTCTATTTAAACTGATCCAATATGTTAATTTTTACTGAAATATCACTATTACTACAAAATAATAGCAAACAATACAGATCTTGCTGAAATTGCTTCTATGATATGACGTTTGAGCCATTTATACATATTTAAATTATTATACACCTAAATTGCTGTAGAATTCTTGTTATAAGAACACGGAATTTTCTTACTAACTCTTCGCTCGTCTCTTCAATTCTTTGACTTCATCTTTCCATAAACTGAGCCAATTAAAAACCAAATAAAATAACACCAAAAAACCAGGATAAGCAGGCTAAAAAAATGGATTTCAAAAACTCCAAAAATTCAAAAACAAAAGCACAAAAGTCACAACGATATTTCAAACGAAATCTCAAAACAAAAAGGCTTTCTAATCGTGTAATTACTCAGAAAGTGACCACTCCAAAGGTCAGCTCACAAAGGGCTGAAAGATACAATGGGTCACAACTCAAAATAAACTCCAGGATGAGAAGGTCAAACGTCAACGTTACAACCTTCTTACGTGGAGTTTGTTTTTTTTTAATGAAAGGCAGTGAGAATTGGAAGTGGTATTTCATGGATATATCACGTTTAAGCACATTTCGTTATGTGAGAGTGAAGAAAGATACTCGTATTGTATCTCTCTCTGTTTCTCACACAAAATATCTCTAATTTTTGTAGTTTTACTTCTATCACGTGTATGGTGCTGCACGAGCAATTTTTTTTTTAATGCCTTTTGTGCTGATGAGAATTCTGACATCACTAGCGTAAATGAGGTCACATTCAGCGGGAAATTGAGTTTTGGCGGAGATGCTAAAGTAAACCGGTTTAAAAAAAATTGCTTGGCTAAAAATTTAAAGAGGGCAGTAGTTTTGAAGCTTTATCTATCTATCCAAAGTAATAAAGAGGTAAATGACCAAATAAAAAAAATCTATGGAATAAATTTTTACAGCAAAAAATCAAAGAAAATTCACCGATTTTTGTTTTTAAATATCTTTGAACGGTAATGGGTTTGATAACGAAAATCAATAGGACCCATCCGAAGGATGAAAGAAAACTTATAGAAGAAGGTTTAGATTAATCCATTGTGTAGGACGACGTGAATCGTGACGACAAACAGACACCAAGCACTACACGTATTTTTTTGTTAAATATATCAAAATATATCTATCTAAAAATATATTAATCTTATAGTGTCAAGTCTCTAGTTTTTAAAACTTCCCTGCTAATATGAATTCCATGTTTAATTGAGAGTTTAGAAACGATTTTATAATAAATTTTGACAAGGCGACATATCGAGAGTAGAACACACTCTCTCACGCTGAAGCGTTGTGTTGTGAGGCGGGCAATTATTTTACTGACAGAAAACTTCAAAATGTTTTAAAATGATATTAAATGAAGAAATCTAAAAATGATTTCAGAATATTCTTAGTCTTATTTATTCTTAGTCTTAGCTTTTATGCCTTGTGCATAGTCGATTAAACGTTACAGCTGAATGGAACGGCTTATTTAGAATATTCTGGAGTACCTATTTACGTCAAGCACTTTGTTGCACATAACCACGCGATTATTCAAGCAAATAATTTTCTAGAAATTGCAGCTGCCTCGCAAAAATACTTAGTAGGAGACATGAGACCTCTAAGTGTCTATTTAGGATAATTGCTACTCTCTATTTGCAAGTCATTTCTCCACATTTACTCTTAAAAGGCTTTTTGAAACGGGTACTTACTAATGATAATGGATAAAATTCGACGGTACCATATCTATACAAGGTAAAATAAAAATCTGCTGTTCCATACATTTTGACCGCGTAGGTATTACACTTTTATATGAAGCAACAGATTATTTTTAATAACCGACAAAAAATTTCAGAGCAGGGGGTTCAGAATAGCTCGCCGTCGATAAAGACCAGGGCCCGGGTCGACGGCGCGTTGTGTTCCACGCGCGCCTCAAACAGATGTCAGCAGAATTGACGGGGTCCGCTAGGGCCGATGCCTGCCGGGGGTGTGAAGAAAACCGATAGGGAAATCGTGGCCCCTGGCAACAGGGCAACCGAAGAAATACGGGTGGGTTTTAGGCTGTAAGAGTCTGACAAGCCCTCCCGCTCCACCCAGAGCGGGAGAAGTTATTTGATAATTTACCACCCAAAAAAAAAAGGGGGGAGTTCAGAATCATGTGATGAATCATGGTAATTGTTTTCGCGTCGATGTCCCTGCCACCCTGTTTTATATTTTTGTTGTTTGTTAGTTAATTTAGTATAAGAAGTTTATCCAGTGTATATATTTTTGCCCTGAGTCTGGATTTGTGCCCGGTTGATGGCAATAGGCTCGCCCCCTGTTACATGGGACTTAAACATAATTGGCGAAATATGGGTGTACTATAGGTACACCTTTGCCTAACCCTTAGGGGAATACAGGCGTGATGTTATGCTATGTTTATATATTTTATGCTCTTTAATAAATAAACATTATTAGTAAATAAATGTTACCATAACTTATTATGGTACCTCCTACACAACATGAAGTAGGCATGGCCATTTAATAAGCTTTGTAATCAAAGCCCTATCTTCCCAACACAATTCCAAAGACCTTTTACGTCACCAATGTATCCTTCATATTTCCAGCTAGATATCGCAAGGCACATAAATACTTAGTTGGTCTACATCATGAGGCAACTTCCTCATAAAGTAAAAACGACAATCTCGTTTAGACTTAACTCATCCCTTAAATATAACGTAAAAATACAAGCCCAAAAAGCGAGCCCTAAAGGTCTTGCAAAGTGCCTCGCCAAAGGGTCATAGAACCCCAAAAAGTTGGCACATCATACGAAAATTGACTTCCAACGACAATAGTGTTGACCCTTTTGGGAAACTTTTAGGAGCTTTTACTGTAGAAGCCGTAATTTAAGGTCAAAATTGCAATTTTGTTTTGCAAGTGAAAAGGGTAAGCTTAATTTCGTCTTATGGTTACTTACAGCAAAAGGGGCAAGTGGGGGCGTGTGGCTAAGTAATAACAGCTGTACGGATCGATCGATCAGGTTAAGCTACGCTTGCCGCGGTTGGTCTGTGGATGGGTGACCATCTTTACATACCAAGACCCCTCCGTGCCTCGGAAAGCACGTTAAGCCGTTGGTCCCGGCTGTCATTTGTAGATCTTTGACAGTCGTTACGGGTAGTTAGAAGCCTTAAAAGTCTGACAACCAGTCTTACCAAGGGGTATCGTGTTACCCAGGTACTGGGTTGTGGAGGTCAGATAGGCAGTTGCTCCATGTAAAATACTGGTATTCAGCTGCATCCGATTAGAGTGGAAGCCGACCCCAACATAGTTGGGAAAAGGCTAGGCAGATGATGATGGTTACTAACAGCAAAAATATCTATTAAATATCTGGTGAATACATATTCACCAGATATTTAATAGATATTTTTGCTGTAAAATCGCAGATGAATAGATATTCATCTGCGGTTTTATTATTCTAAAGACTAGTCTCTTCGATGTGAGGTACCATTATTTTTTATTCCCACACGTATTTCCATTCTGGTCCATTAGTACACAGGTCCATTAGTTCACAAATTGTTGCCTAGCTAGTAATTAATGATTATTATTCGTGTTTCTACCTTAATTAATTCTAAGCTTATATTTCTTTAAGAATTTTTCCTTCGTTTCGATTCTTATCGCAGCAAGTAGTAAAACGGTACAAATGCACTTTTAAAAGTAAGTACCTGTAGTGCTATTCTGTAACTATCTCACCGTGTTATCTTAGGTGAAGTGAGCGTGGAGTGAGCTGTCAGTTGCTAAGGATTGACACTATTGGCAGCTCACTTCACCTAAGATATCACGGTGAGATTTTTACAGAATAGCACTACAGGTTGACCGAGCTCTGCTCGGGTGAAAATAGAAATAAACATATCGTCCAGGTACACCAACATTGTATCACATTCCCGAAGCTGTGAAAATAGAGAAAAGGAATTTTCACAGATATGAGACTTAGCTAGATCGATTTTTCGCCCCCGTAAACCCCTATATTGCAACTTTCATCGAAATCGTTAGAGCCGATTTCGAGAACGTAAGTACAAATATATGTATATACAAACAAATATACAAATATTGCTCGTTTAATAGTATGGGATGTCGTTTCTTATGCTGCTTAGGTTTACTCCTGCTTTGCGCTTTCTGATGAAGATTAATTGTTAATAATTTTAAAGAAATGAATAACTTGTTTCTAACTGGTGGGACTTGATCATTATATATTACTAGCTGCACCCCGTGGTT